>JAQJVK010000006.1:42096673-43446955 GCA_035578135.1 Flexamia atlantica
TCAATGGTGCCAACACAATTTTGATTAATTTTATTTTTCTATGTAAAAAACTCAAAAAACCCATTTTTGGGGGGGTTTATCCCCCTTTACCCCCCTTCCGATGGTCCGATCGGGCTGGTTCACGAACTCGTCCAATCGATTACCACTTTACATGTCTGTACCAAATTTCATTAAGATCGGACCATATTTACGGCCGCTATCGTGCTTACAGACACATATATATATATATATATATATATATATATATATATAGATAGATAGATAGATAGATAGATAGATAGATAGATATAATACCCCCCGTTGCAGCAGACCTGCATACTCAGCGAATTTCCAGTACAAAACAACATATTTCAATCCAACATAGCGAGATTTTACAGGTTTTTGAAAGCTCCATAAGAATAACATGGGGAATGAGTATGCAGGTTTGCTGCTACGGGTAGATTAAAAGTGGGTGGTTTTAATTCAATATTTAGTAGATCTGAACTAGAAGAAGCCACTTACCAAGTTTTATCAAGATGTGTTGAGAAATAAGCGAGATATAGAATTTTACTTATTTACCATAAGGTTAACATTGGGACAACGTACTGTGGTATTGTGTTTACCACTTTCAATATCTCGGTAACCAATGGGCATAGAGCAGTGATTCAAAATACTAAATTATTTGTTTTTTTAGCTGAATTCAATGGTACCCACAAAAATTTGATAAATTTTATTTTTCTAGGTAAAAACTCAAAAAAACCCATTTCCAGCCCAATCCGACTACCGGAAGGGGGGGTAAAGGGGGGTAAACCCCCCCAAAAATGGGGTTTTTTGAGTTTTTTACATAGTAAAATAAAATTTATTGAGTACCTTCTGATAAAAAAAATTATTGAGAATAAATGCGTTTATTGAGTACCTTCTGATAAAGATACTTTGAATAGTAATTGATTTATGGTAAGTTAAATAAGGGTTTTGGCGAATTCCTCTTTTAGGGAAAGAGCTATTACTGTAGGTCTCATGGTAAGACCTAAGCCCGAGACCATGATAACTTTTAGTTTTGGGGCCCTCAGAAGCTAAAAACACCATTCGTTCGAATTTCCATAAAGATATATATACCTATATATACGTATATAAATATATATATCTATATATTTGTTAGCTCGATAACTCTCGTAAAAATGGTCCAATCTTCTTGAAATTCGGCACAGACTTGTAAAATAGTAATTATTTTGACGAGTTAAAAATTCAGCCGGATCGGACCATCGGAAGGGGGGGGTTATGGATAATAAATCCCTAAAAATGGAGTTTTTCGGATTTTTCATGTAGAAAAATCGAAATAATCTGATTTTGGTTTACACCATTGGACTCAGCTCGAAAAAACAAATAAATTAGTATATTGAATCATTGCTCTATGTCCATTGGTTCCCGAGATACTGAAAGTGGTAAACACAGAACGTTGTCCCAATGTTAACCTTATGGGAAATAAATAAAATTGTACATCTCGCTTATTCCTCAACATATCCTAATAAAACCCGGTATATGGCTTCATCTAGTTAAGGTCTAATTGATTATGGCATAAAATCTACAAATTTATATAATCCTGAGGCAGCAAACCTACGTACTCACTTTCCCAATGTTAACCTTATGGGAGATCAATAAAATTGTATAGTCTGTTTATTTCCCAATATATCTTAATAAAACTAGTTATGTGGCTTTATCTAGTTAAGGTCCACTTGATTATAGTCTAAAAATCCCAATTTTATAGATTCCTGAGGCAGCAAACCTGCGTACTCATCTCCACAATGTTGACCTTTGGGAGAAAAATAAACGTGTGTAGCCCCAAAACATAACGAGATAACATTATCGAGTTTTTTGGGCGTTGCTTGTTTCTCAGCATATCTCATTGAAACTCAGTACCATGTGGCTCAATATAGTTCGGATATTTTGGACTATACTCTAAAATCTGCTATTTTTACATTTTCCTTGACAGGAAACCTGCATACTCACTTATACCATGTTATTCTTATGGAGAATATGTTTGCATGCTTATTTACGGACATAATTTGATTTTATTTGGTACGAGGCTTTATCTAAAACACTTATTTGAGCATTTTGAATCCGTTGAGTATGCAGGTCTGCTGCAACAGGGGTATTTTTCATGTTTTATCATCAATTGTGAAAACTTGTAAGATTTTAGCGAATTTCCCCTATAGGGAAGAAGCTATTACCGTAGGTCTCATGGTAAGACCTAAGCTCGGGACCACTATAACTTTTTGTTTTGGGGCCCCCAGAAGCAAAAAACACTATTCGTTCGAATTTATATATATATATATATCTATGTGTCTGTTAGCACGATAGCGGCCGCAAAAATGGTCCGATCTTTATGAAATTTGGTACGGACATGTAAAGTGGTAATCGATTGGACGAGTTCGTGAACCAGCCCGTTCGGACCACCGGAAGGGGGGGTAAAGGGGGATAAACCCCCCCAAAAATGGGTTTTTTTTTGAGTTTTTACCTAGAAAAATAAAATTTATCAAATTTTTGTGGGTACCATTGAATTCAGCTAAAAAAAACTAATAATTTAGTATTTTGAATCACTGCTCTATGCCCATTGGTTACCGAGATATTGAAAGTGGTAAACACAATACCACAGTACGTTGTCCCAATGTTAACCTTATGGTAAATAAGTAAAATTCTATATCTCGCTTATTTCTCAACATATCTTGATAAAACTTGGTAAATGGCTTCTTCTAGTTCAGATCTACTAAATATTGAATTAAAACCATCCAGTTTTAATATACCTGTAGCAGCAAACCTGCATACTCATTTCCCATGTTATTCTTATGGAGCTTAACAAAACATGTCAAATCTTGCTATGTTTGCTTGAAATACGTTGTTTTGCATTTGAAATTCGCTGAGTATGCAGGTCTGCTGCAACGGGGGTATTTATGTTTTAATTTCGTTTTCTGGTATTATTGGCATCACTGTATTCAACATAATAACATGGTATAAGTGAGTATGCAGGTTTCCTGACAAGGAAAATGTAAAAATAGCAGATTTTAGAGTATAATCCAAAATATCCAAACTATATTGAGCCACATGGTACTGAGTTTCAACGAGATATACTGAGAAACAAGCAAGCTACACACGTTTATTTTTCTCCCAAAGGTCAACATTGTGGAGATGAGTACGCAGGTTTGCTGCCTCAGGAATCTATAAAATTGGGGTTTTTAGACTATAATCAAGTGGACCTTAACTAGATAAAGCCACATAACTAGTTTTATTAAGATATATTGGAAATAAGCAGACTATACAATTTTATTGATTTCCCATAAGGTTAACATTGGGAAAGTGAGTACGTAGGTTTGCTGTCTCAGGATTATATAAATTTGTAGATTTTATGCCATAATCAATTAGACCTTAACTAGATGAAGCCATATACCAAGTTTTATTAGGATATGTTGAGGAATAAGCGAGATGTACAATTTTATTTATTTCCCATAAGGTTAACATTGGGACAACGTACTGTGTTTACCACTTTCAGTATCTCGGGAACCAATGGACATAGAGCAATGATTCAATATACTAATTTATTTGTTTTTCGAGCTGAGTCCAATGGTGTAAACCAAAATCAGATTATTTCGATTTTGCTACGTGAAAAATCCGAAAAACTCCATTTTCAGAGATTTATTACCCATAACCCCCCCTTCCGATGGTCCGATCCGGCTGAATTTTTAACTCGTCAAAATAATTACTATTTTACAAGTCTGTGCCGAATTTCAAGAAGATTGGACCATTTTTACGAGAGTTATCGAGCTAACAAATATATATATATATATATATATATATATATATATATATATATATATATATATATTTATATACGTATATATAGGTATATATATCTTTATGGAAATTCGAACGAATGGTGTTTTTAGCTTCTGAGGGCCCCAAAACTAAAAGTTATCATGGTCTCGGGCTTAGGTCTTACCATGAGACCTACAGTAATAGCTCTTTCCCTAAAAGAGGAATTCGCCAAAACTCTTTATTTAACTTGCCATAAATCAATTACTATTAAAAGTATCTTTATCAGAAGGTACTCAATAAACGCAGAATTTTGTCCTCTACAATTCTTGTATGTAAACTTTTTATGTAGAATAAACGGTTTTTTACTTATTTGCAAAAGAATAAAAAATGGCCCAAAACTCTGATATTTTTGTGGTCCCAGGTCGGAAGCACACCAGGAAAAATGGGACAAACTTCGAATTCATATACTTGGATGTAAAACGGAAAGATTAAGGCGATTTCCAGCTTTCCGGGAATTTTGTCCAGGCATGACCAATTTTTGATCTAATTTTACTGGCCTAGTAACGATCTTTCGCTTGAATTGTTTTTTGAGGCAAACTGAATTGTAATTTTAAGTTAATGATGAAATTTTTATCATCAGCCCAGGGGCTCTGGGTTAGGAGCCCAGTCTCCAAAGACATAGATTTTTTCATTGAAATATTTGATGAATATTTAAATAGGCTAGCTTGTACCTCCAATAATATTTGTATTGGAGGTGATTTCAACATAGACCTGCTCAAGTTGGACAAAAATACAAACATTTTCCTAGATTAATTAAAAGCTTTTAACCTAAAACCTTCTGTTTTAGCACCAACTAGAGTCACATGTACATCTTCCACCTGCATTGACAATATTTTTTGCAATTTTTCCATCAGTGCTCAAGTATTAACCACTCATATTTCTGACGACCATGCAGTGGAATGCCTTTTTAAAATTTCTTCTGCTGACACTATTCCAGGCTTTGAAACTAGGAAAATTTCTCAATCTAACATTCAGGAATTCAAAGCCCGTCTGAGAATGGAGGCGTGGGAGGGGGTGTTGGATGGTAATGACCTGAACTGTTGCGTAAGCAATTTTATGAATACCATCAGGTACCATTTTGACAACTCTTTTCCGCTATCCAAATGCAAGCCAAAGAAATGTAAAAAATCAATCAAAAAAAGTTCTTAGTCAAGAAGTTGTTACCGCAGAAAGTAAAATGGTAGAGTCTTAAAGATTTTTTCTGAAGACAAATGTCTCGAAAACGATCAAAAGTATCGTAGGGCAAAGAAAGATTTTAGGAAAACTGTCAAACAACACAAAAAAAATTGGACTTGAAAATAGACTCAAAGAAGCAGACTGTTTTTCCAGGGAATATTGGAAAATAATTAATTAATTTAGGCCATCATCCAAAAGTGAGGGGTCTCACTGTATCATAGATGAGGATGGTGTGGAAATTTCTGATCCGGATCTGATTTGTAATAATTTCAATAAATGTTTTTCCACCATTGCAACCAGAACTGTACCCCACAACTCACACTCAACTTCTAGTTCGAATTCAGTCTTAAAAGTAAATCCACATGTTCTCACCGATTTCACTTCAATCGTAAAGGACACTGTAAAGCTTTTCAAACATTTCAAATCTAAGAATTCAACTGGGGTAGATGGAATTTCAATGAAAGTTTTGAAAAATTGTGTCGACGAGCTCGCCGTCCCTCTCACACATCTCATCGATATGTCACTGCACAGTGGCATCTTTCCGGATTGTTTTGAAACGTCAAAAGTCAAACCTCTTTTCAAAAAAGGCTGTCACAAAGACATGAACAATTACCGTCCAGTCTCACTCCTTCCATCCATCTCAAAATTTTTTGAAAAAACCGTATATGACCAGATCATGGCATATATGGAAACGAACAATCTCTTTTCTTCAAAACAATTTGGCTTCCGAAAAAACAAATCAACTAAGCTTACTTTAGTTGAGTTTGTATCTGAATGCATCCGGGCGATTGACAGGGGCGAGTGTGATTGCATGCTTTGCAGACCTGTCAAAAGCTTTTGACTGCGTTGACATTTCAATTCTTTTGGAAAAAATTCAAAAAGTCGGAATTTCCGGAAAAATTCTCGATTGGCTCCATTCATACCTGGAAAACCGCTTTCAGGTCTCTGAAATCATGTCAAAAAACACCGCTTTTCAATCAAAAAATCTCCTGTTCAGTTTGGAGTGCCGCAAGGTTCAATCCTTGGGCCTCTACTGTTTTTAATCTATGTGAATGACTTGAATGATGTGGTCCCGGACAATGATCTTTTGATGTTTGCGGACGACACGAACATTCTTGTCAGGAACATGGACAAACAATTGGCAGAAATCGATGCAAACATCAAAATAAACATAGCAGCTCAATTTTTCCACGAAAACAAACTTGCGGTCAACGCAGTGAAAACAAACCTCATGCAAATTCAAACAACCCAAAACTCAAATCTCAGTTCAACTTTCCATCCGAATCTGTTCATTGGCGAACATGACTTCAACCATGTGGATGTGGTGGATTTTATAGGAGTGAGACTGGACCGTAAATTGTCATGGGAGTTTCAAATTGAAAAAGTTCACTCAAAAATTTCATCTTCAATTTTTGTCCTCAGAAATTTCTCTCGTCTGGGCATCAAAACTCTTTCAAAATTGGTCTACCACGGTCTCATTGAGACTCACCTCCGGTATTCTGTGATTCTGTGGGGGGTGGCCAACAAAACATCTTTCAACCGACTTTTTGTTTTGCAAAAGAGGGCAGTGAGGCTCGTCGCGGGCCTTGAGGCTGACTCTCATTGTAGAGAGGCCTTCAGAAACCTTAAAATACTAACTCTACCCAGTCTTTTTTATATTTGAAGTAATTTTGTATGCTAAGGTCCATGGACAGCCAGCCATCCGTGACCATGCCTACAACACTAGATTTAAATCTCGTTTTGCCATCTTTCACAATACTAGTTTGTTTGAAAAGCAGCCCTCCTACATAGGCAATAAGTTATTGCAGTCGCTTCCACACAAAATTGTCCACAGTCCAAACCTGAGTATTTTTAAGAATAGGCTAGAGTCTTTTTTAGTTGAAAAATCTGTATATGAGGTGGATGAACTTTTACACTAAACAACTTCAATTATTAACTTCTCTATTTATTTCATGTTATTTAAAAGTAAGCAGAATTATATTCCTCTGACGTATCCCATGCCCTATCACTACGGGGTCAACGGGACGAAGAGGAGCACGTAAGCACGTAAGCACGGTTGGTAGTCTAGTCTAGTTCGTCACTGCCATCATAGAGGAAGCCAATGCAGCGATTTGTTTATGGGAGTTCGTGAAAATGTTGGACCCAGGTCCTGGACGAAACCATTGGGTCCACCCTATTAACATCTAACGAGATGTGCCCTCGCTTATGTCGTTTAGCTCTTGACAAGCCAGAACTAATACTAATAATTTGTCGACGTCTATAACGTCCACTTCAGTTTCAACATCCTCATCGCCTACACTTGAAATTGCACAGCTTGACAAAAACACAATAAAAAACGCCCGCACCTATTTAACACACGGCATGAGTATTCACTTCTAGGATGGCAGTTGCAGAATATGGATGTGCGCATGCGCGGGCTTTTTGCTTCCACCAATTTGACGCACAACGAAAAACAGACGGTAGGGATCAGACATTGCTCCCAATGTCGCGCAACGTTGTGAGGCGCGTATACGCAGGCGCTCGGTCAGTGTGCGGCGGTCCACTTGATTACATGCTCCGCCTGGCGTCCGACAAAATGCGTGGAGCAAAACTGACGCGCAACACTTCCACCATCTTGCTGGATAAGTGTGCGGCCAGCCTTACGGGGGACCCCTTCAGACGTTGCAAGTGTTGCAATCAAATGTTGCCATACAGTTGGGGATTGCAGAGATTGATCCTATCTGTATCAGATTGATCTTTTTTAGTCGCCCATGATCTGCTATTTTAATTATTCAATCAAAAAATATTTCAATTTCATAGAACAATTACTACTCAGTCCTGTGTATTGTAACTGAAATATAGTTTTCAATAGGATTTTAGGTGTAATTAGAAGTTAAACTGAAATTTCAAATGGGGCAGTATGTAGCCTGGCGCATGCTTTTTGCACTCAAAAACTGAAACAAATATGTGGGCTTACATGAAGTTTTGAAAATGTAAGGGGGTTGGCTAAGAACGTTATGTTGATTACACAAAATATACCTATAAATTATATCATTATACAGGGTATCCGGAGATTATGGTAAAATATTTTAGTATGTGATAGAAGAGATAAAAATAAGAAAAAAAGTTTTTATAAAGATAGTGATTCGTTTTCCGTCTGCGTGTCTGTTTGTTATTTTTACATATTTATTCATATCTCACGAACCTCTCAACGTATAAATTTCAAACTTGGTACATGGATACCCGCTATTAAGAACTATTTTTGTTAGAAGTATCAAATTTCTACTTTGTACCATTTCAAAATGGGACTGTTAAGATTATGATGATCGAACTACTATAACGGAGAAATATAACTTTTCTGAATAAAAACATGGTTCTTTAGAACATACCCTCTGAAATTTGCATATTTTCATTCGGAAAATTTAAAATTTCTCCATTGTCAGTAGTCCAATCATCATAATCTTAATATCAGCCTATATTGGATTAAATTTCGCAATTTTTTTGTCTCTTTTGTTATATTTTTTTTAAATTTGTGGTTTTTAAGATACTAGTAAACCCGTTGCCCGAAATCGAGCTAAACAAACAAATTCCTTTCTCCTGAAGGTTCTCCATCTCTTGCATGGAAATTGGCAGTAACATCTGTGATGTTTGCATTATTTTTTCTTCTTTCATCCAAATTAATATTTCTCTGCAAAGATATTCATACAGACATCATTCTCTCACACCGGTTTACCAAGCGGTTTCATCCATGGAAAAGCTTCCATGGAATTTAATTAGTCTTGTTGTTACTCTTACATTCACTGTTTTCATTGTATTTCATAGTTTTTCTTTCATATCTCCATCCGTCTATGTTCGGTTGCCGTTTTTACGTCAATTTATACATTTATGCATACTTTGGAATAGTGCTTTATTCCGGTAATAAGGTAACTATTCTGTGATAAAAATGTTGATGTATATGAAAATTGTATATATCACCCGATAGACTCATTGAGGCGAGCCCTGAGCTCACAGTAACAAATGCAGAATTGAATTATTTTCAATTTTCCAAGTAGTTTTGAGATTTTTTGTCTATCTATCGAGTAAAAGCGCTTCTTACTATGTTTAATGTTTACGTCATTCATGGTCAGCACTTCACAGTTGAACATAATTAAAATAGTCTTATGAAAAATTTACATTTTAATATTCAGATCATTACTCACAAACACTTCACATTAACATTCACCATCACCTTCAAGTAAATTGTATATTCAATCGAGTTTCGCAAGGTGTTTTTGTCATACATAAATTATAACATAATTATTCTTGGGATGATAATAAAATAAATAAACCAAAACAAAACGTTATTTGAAAATCAAATGTGAATTTGTTTACTAAACACACATGATTTTAAATAGGATATTTTAAATAGAAAGTAATTAAGAATTAATATGTTTAAAAAAGTACTCTTTGTTTGTATAAAAATAATATTCGTACATTATTATGATAAAACTTTCTGTAATTCAGTAATGATGACTAATTATATCCCATCTTAATCTTGAGCCGAATTGAAATAGTTTTCTAAATCTACTCATAAATAGTTTACTTCAATATATATATCCCTATTCATTGGTTCCAATTCCATTAATAACATATGGCTTTGCTGAAAATCTTTGTTTACTCCACTCAGCTGCTTTGTTTGAATTTTATATTCCCATGTTAAATCTTAGTACCTGGTGGACCGAGCCTTGCTCGGTGTTATTTCATGTTTACCAGTTCATCCAGTTACTATAAAATATTTCAATGTCATAAAATTGATAAATAGAAACCTTTTTTATTGCTCTATGGTCTCTTCATCCCACTTGCTGTATTTTCCCTTAATGGCTGTAGATTCCAAACAGCTGTTATGATTACTTCATTTGTTTACACTTTCCTTGTTTATTTTCGTTGCTATCACGGCAACCCATAAGGCCAATGTTAAAATTTTACAACTTTAAAATTCGATTTATTACGTTATTAGATTTTCTCTGGCCAAGTAATCTGCATAAAAGACGTTTTTGAGTCATAAATTACTTATTTCCAGACTTTGAAGGAAATCCTCGGAGCCGTTTTTGAGATCGTTGTGCAAGCAAGCAAGCAAGCATACATACAAGATAACATTGCTCATATAAGAGTATAGGATGGACAAATACAAAACTTTATGGCGCCTAGAACCGTTCCCTGTAGTCTAATCTTCATAAATTTTATTTCCTGCAAAACTACACGCCAAGCACTTTCCAACGACACCTAAATTATTAAAATCGGCCCAGTAGTTTAGGAGGAGTAATGATCACAAAAAAACCCCTAGCGTATTAAATAAGTATAGATAGATTTAGCTTTGAAAACAAAAAAACAGTTGCCATTTTGAAATGGTTCAAAGTATAAATTTGATACTTCACACAAAAAATAGTTCTTAATAGTGGTTATCCATTTACCAAGTTTGAAGTTTACACGTTAAGAGGTTCGTGAGATATGATTAAATATGTGAAAATCACAAACAGACACACAGAGGGAAAACGAAATACTTTAGGAACTATATTTATATAAACTCTTTTTCTTATTTTTACCTCTGCTATCAGATACTAAAATATATTACCATAATTTATATATATCAAAATAAAACGCTTTATAACAAATAATTTTAAAATAATCCAGCAAAATATCGATTCTTATTTAGAGAAAAACTGAAGGTTTTTTTAAGAATATTAAAACATGTTGTACCAGAATTGCTCAGGTAAACTTTAAAACAAGTATTAGGTGGTATTTTAAATTATAAATTAAAATCCTACAATTTGTTAGATAAAGTTGATAAACTAGTTAATTTTAGTTCAGATTTCAGCCACAGATATGATGAGCAACTGTCCAAAATCTATTATTAGTAGGGTTAATAACTAAAAACACTTCAAAACCTGATTGCCTTAAAAGTGCAATTGTTATCCCGTTGTATAAACAAGGATCACAATACAATCTTTCTAATTTTAGACCAATTAGTTTGCTTTCTGTATTTGCAAAAATACTTGAAAAAATTGCTAAAAAACGCCTTTTAAAATTTTTGTTGACTAATAACTTTTTTAGTAAAAACCAATTTGGCTTTGTGGAAAAATTATCAACGGAGGATGCTCTTTTAAAATTTCTAGAACAAATATATGAAGGCTTAAATAATAAAGAAGCAACCGCTGCTATTTTTCTTGATATCACTAAAGCGTTTGATGCGGTGGATCTTGGTGTGCTGTTGGAAAAGATGTGGCTTGCTGGTGTAAGAGGTCTACCCCATGATTGGTTTCGTAGCTATTTAAGCAATAGAAATCAAAAGGTAAAAATTGGTGAGGTTGTTAGCAATCCTGGTTTGATTAAATATGGCGTGCCCCAGGGGTCTGTCTTAGGACCGATCCTTTTTTTTATTTATATCAATGATCTTTGTGAGGCAACATTCCATGGGGCCGTCACCTCATTTGCTGATGACACTGCTCTTAGTTATTCTAGTGTTTCTAAAGAAAATTTTCAAAGTTGTATGAAGCAGGATTTAGAACTCATTGAATTTTGGTTCAATAAGAATTTTCTCACAGTAAGTGATAAAACTAAATTTATGATTTTTAATGCAAAAAGAAATATAACTTTTAATAACCAACTTTGCTATCACAATGTTTGCTCTCTCCTTACCTGTAAAAATAAAATTGTTATTGATCAAGTGGATAAGATAAAGTATCTAGGACTGATTATAGATTCAAAATTAACTTGGAAGAATCATATTTCAAAATTAAAAAATTAAACTCAATATTTCAGTGCGCAAATTTTTCCTCTTGCGAGATCTTTGTCCCAGGAAAATTCTTGTAAATTTATATCATGCTTTGGTGGGATCAAGATTAATGTACGGACTTTCATGCTGGGGAGGGGCATACTTTTCTACCCTCAAGCCAATTATAACTCTACAGAAATACAGAGTAAGGGTAATAATGAAAGCAAGCAGATTTGAACACTCAAGACCATTATTTCTTCAACTAAAATTACTTCCACTGCGAAATTTATGTATTTTTAAAGTTCTCAAAATATTTTTCAAAAGGAGCACTGATTACAGCCTAGTTATAGAAAAACCTTATTGCCTGCGAAATACCACTGTATTTCAACCTTATTGCAACCTTATTACAACCTTATTGCCTTGTCACTTCCTAGACCAAACATGACCCTCTATAAACAATCGTATCGTTATAACGGACCTCGTTTTTACAACCTTGCACAGAAAAATATTGTAACCAATCAAAACATAAAAGTTACTATAAAAAATGTAAAGAAATGGCTTCTGAGAGAAGAAAATGTCGAGATTTATTTATAAGAAGTTGCATTGATTTTGTTGTTGTTGCTGTTTACTTTAAAATGTTTTTATGTGTCAAACAGATTTTAGTTTACAAAGCATATTTTCCTTTATTTATATTATTTGTTTGATAAGATATATTTTACGTTAAATATGGTAGTATTCATTAGTTCAAGCAAGTTTTACATCTTTTGTTTTTGTTTGAAAAATGCTATAATTTTGCTGATAGTCCGGTTTCCATTTTCTTCCTTTTCTTAATTTTTAATAATATTGTGAGGGTGACCCCAAACGGGCATTGCCTAGGGGGAACCTAATTTTATTCACCTTAAGTATAGTATAATTTTAGTTATGTAGTAATTAGTGTTTTATTTTATATGAATTTTTCAGAACCTGAATTTGTACGCTATGTATTTTTTGGTGAATAATAGTAGTTTTCATCACTAGTAGCGAAAGTGACTCTTTTTGGTACGAGATCGTAATTTACAGGCGAGGCGTAGCCGAGCTTGGAAATGCGATCAAGTACCAAGGAGACACTTTTGCTCCGTGTGATTAACAATTATTTTCATCATTATGAATAAGTAATCATTTAATCGTTAAACAATTTTACTACATAATTTTGAGGTTATCCAAAATAGTGATCGTCATTTACACATCTGTTAGTTGTTTACAAACACAATCAAAGAAATCTTTCAACCTTTCAAACGTAACATAAACAAATTTTGACATTAGAGTACGGCAAAATTTACCATATGTTTTTTCAGTACTCCTATTCGAAGTGATCCAAAAACGATCATTTTACGTACGATTTAGAAAACTAAAAACGGCTGTTTTCTGGACAGTATGATGAAAAGTTTATTATTTATTTTTTATTTATTATGTGTTTAAGTAATATTAAAAAAAACATTCTCTACTCTAAAACTGTCCACCAGCATCAGATACTCCTTCTTCTTTGCCATATTTGTTGTATTTCTTATTGTGATTATCTGTCTGTTTTTAAAACTCGTAAATTTAGAAATCACACATCGCTTAAAAATGCTTGCTGAGAGATTACGTAACTGCTGCCGCACAACGATTTTATTTGGTTCCAGGCCGATACAGACGGAACAGATTTGTTTTTTGCATTCTCTCTCTTAAGGCAAATGGACTCCAACTCTCATATGTGTTTTAAGATAACCCTTTCAAGCATCTTTAAGAATGCACAGGCGCAGAGAAGTCGCGAAAAAATGCATGGTAAGTTTTACAGTGGGACAGTAGGAATTGCGTTTTGTTTTCATGTCGACTAACAATCTCTCGAGGCAACAATCTCTTGTTATCTGCACCAGAACATCGTACTGTGCAGGCTACACTATAGAGTTGGTAGCTTGGTAGCTAATCAGGCCAAACTGGTCTTATCGGATGGGGGTCCAGCACCACCGCTATAATCGATGTTTAAAATCGAATGCTTAGTTACTTTAGTTCAATAAGTATCAGAAAAAAGCTCGATTTTGGAATTCTACTCCATCTCATGATCGAACGATAAAAATTAAACTGTTTTCGTGATAAACGATTGTAGTAGGTTTTCTTGGGTGTGAATGGTTTGTCGTTCGATCGTGTGATGGAGTCGAATTCCAAAATCGTCCTTTGTTTTCTAATATTTAACGATTAAAGTAATTAGAGCATTGGATTTTAAACATCGATTATAGCGGTGGAGACTGACAACTGACAATTTGTGCCTTTAGTATTTCTATAAAAGTCTGGTACGTAGTAATTGGTTTCTCAGTCAGCGTGACGTGAAGGAATCAATACAAAGCGATTAAGTCGCAATCCCTGGGGCGGAATCGACTGCAGACATCGAGCAAGAAACGCTGAGTCTATTGCGATCCGTTGTATGAGGTTATCTGTGTGTTTTTGCCTTCCTTTTATTTCCGCTAACTGTTTTACTACAACTTGTAAAAGATAATATTTCTTTAAATCTTGTTGAACAGAAGCCTGCAAGTGCATAGAGATTAATGTATTTGATGCCTTCTATTCTGCTGCAATGACAGAAAAAGTAGTTTTTAACTCTTACAAATTTAGTTTTAGTTTTAGTTACATTGTCTTAAGTTTATCCATGATAAACACATATAAATGCATTTATAGCCTTTAGGTCAAAAATAATTCCTAGTATTTCATTTTTTTTAATACTAGAACACTCCATAATTAATTAAATTGTTTCTTAATCTTCTTATCAACATGAGTTCTTACTAATGCAACGAGAGTGCTCTTTATGTTTTCATTAAATAACGTGTTGAGTGGGTGGTTACATCATTCGTGCTACGGGTCCATTTCAACGCCACAATTCCCCCCAAATCAACCTGTATAACATTTGTGGAACAATTCCTAGCCAACAGTTCATTAATGGACGATTACTCATCTAACGAATTCATAATTTCATAACCATACTTATACAAAACTACATGTTACCCGTGACCTCACCCATGTTAAAAATGATAGTGTAGTGAAATTGTAAGCTGACTGTCAAAATTAAGCATAATATTTCCCTGGTTACCTAGTTAGGTACTTTTGTTATTTATTCCTGTTAGTATTTAATTTACTCTTGAGGTACTAGTACTACCTCAATGTAGAGTTTTTTAGTTTATTAAAACCTGTTAACCATCAAAGGTATTTTAAAAACCTCTGACAAATTGAATAAAGAAATTTATGAAAACTATAATGACTGGAAATTTTGTGTACGGAAATACCCTACTGTTAATTTTTCCAACAAAAATAAAGTGTTTGCAAATTTTTAGAACATATCTGTCGCCTATATTATTAAAAGAATTTCTGAGATTCTGTCTAAAGCATATAAACCTCTCAAAATGTATTTTTCTGTACATATTTGGTATCGAATTAGAACTATTACTCCCTAGATTGCCTTTTGCAGGTTCGGAAAATATCCCATGAAAAGCCTTTCCCAGTTTTAAAATTCCAGCGAAAGTGCTACTGTCTGTTTTACAGCCTGTGAACTTTTTCTCATTGACATTTGTTTATAAAAAATCAGGGTCCTGTTTCAGAAAAGGTGACAGGTGTGACAGATGACAGGTGACAGGTGTTACTTTACATATCTACAAATCTACAACTTTGTTTCATAAAAGTTTTAAAAATTGCAATTTTATGTCATTTTTATTTTACAAATTTGTCGATGTCTTGACAAGTTTGTCAGATTTACGTTTCATAAACGTTTTAGTGGGACAGGTGATTTTTGACAGTTCAATGGGAAATATTTTGACACAAATGTTTATGAAACATCATTAAATTTGAATTGGTTTTACAATACGACTTATTTGTAGAATTGTCGGCATAAAATTGACAGAGGGTTCAGCATGTGTCAAGTTATTTTCTAGAAGTATTAATGTAAAATCGAATGTTTAATGTCAATTTTTATTTTCTTTATCTCATTTTTATTCAAATATGAGTGATAGTAGCAGTAGTAGTGACAGTGACTCTCGTTGTAGTGATGTTGATTATATGGAAGTAGTTATATTACCATGACTTTTCAAGCCAAGAATAAATTTCTATGAACCTTTAAGTGAACTCGCGTTCAAGGAAAAGTTTCTTGTTAGCCAATCTGTGGTTGGTAGAAATTCCTAGAATTGAGGGTGTGAGGCGTTATCTGAGGTCATACAAATCTACTAGAAGGATGGTTGAAAATTCATTGGGAATTTTAAAAGAAAAACTACCATGTCTTAATAATTTAAGACTTCGACCTTTACATGCACGCAATGTTATTTTAGCTTGTATTACCCTGCATAATTTGGAAAAATAGCTTGGTTCTGAAGACTATGAACCCTACGCAGAGTACTACAATGATAATGATGATGACAATGATGTTGATGAACCTGATGCTGATAAATAACCTGAAGGTGACGCAGAAGCTATCTAAGTATTAAGGAATATGATTGATAGGTTCGAAGTTTATCAAAAAAAAAGACTAAGACTTGTGAGCCATGGACTCATTGTTCTATTGTTCTCATTGTTCCATTTCCTTGATTTATAACGGATCTTAATGTATGTAACACTAAGTTTTGCATAATACATTTTCAAATCAATAAAAATATGGTATTTAAAAAAGCGTTTAATTAAATACAGTGCAGTAAATAAAATTAACATACAATACATTATATACATAAGTAGCTAATTACTCAACATGTTCAATGTCTGTAGGTTCATTACTGTTCAATGAACTTTCTAAAATCTCGCTGCCGTCTACATCGGCAATAGTTCCGGTCAAGTCTTCAAAAATAACTTCGTTTGTTACATCATTGTAAATTCCAAAAAGTTTGTTCAGTAAATTTTGACGACGGTGGCAATCCCAATTCATTTTCCAATTTGTATAGCTCAAGATCCACTTTGTATTTTTCTCTCTGGGCAAGTTCTTTTTTTTCCCTTCAACAACAAGGTCTGCTCCTTAATTTTCTTTTTTTTAAGTTCCAACAGATCGTCGTCAACAAACTTGACAGTGCGTTCTTCTTCTTACGGATGTAGGTGGCTACTTATTTGTTGTCATTAGCAGGAACAGAACCAGAACAACCAGAGGCTAAATTGTCTTTGCTAACATTTTCATCAGAACTTACTTGATTTTTAACTTTATTTTCAAGCTCTGTGACAACAGCAGCATGATTTCTAGGAGTATCTTTCCCACAACTCTCAGGAATACTAAGCCCATCTAGCTTAGGTGAATCCTTACCGATTATTTCAAAAAATATATCTGATTTGTCATAAATAAATTTTTGTCCACCTCCTGAGCCAGTTTTAATTCTTCTGTCTTTCTTTTCCTAAAACAAAAAAAATATAGGACTTGAAAAAGAAATAATACAAGATTAAAATAACTGGTGGACACACGCTGCTCAGCAGCTTTGAATTTTTGTTTAGTCTTCTGATATAAAAATGTTTATTATAATCAGCAATTCCTTGAAATTTATATCCCCATGTTAAATCTTATGGTCTAATACAAAACATTAAGTGCGTCTAGGGCTCTTCCCTTGAATCTAAAATTAATAAGCTTCATTTCCTGCAAAACTTCACGCCAAGTCATTTACAACGACGTATATATTAGTTCAGAACTGTAGGAGGAGTCATGATCACAAAATAATTCCTAGCGTATATAAGTAATAGGTACGTGCCAGTTTGAAATTTGAAAGGTTGCCAAAAAGTTTATAAAAAATTGCATAAAAATTATCAGAATAATGACAATGGTATATATTTTTAATCTTACATGCTTATGTCAAATATATATTACAATATAAAAATTTACAGTTAACCCTCGACAATCCGACAGTTGATAGTCCGACCCACTCGGTAATCCTAAGCGCCGCTAAACGAGTCAACGGCCAACGACGCGACGCGTCTGTACAGAACATACACTGAATTTTTATTCGTGTTGTGATAGGAGTTTCGCGTCTTTCGGAACACGGTTTCGAAAAGCTACGTCGTTACGCGCTATCGTTTTCCGAGGTCGTTCGTGAGTTTCGGAAAGCGGCATTTCCCGTTTATCCGCTATCGGTAAATACGCGAGATCGTGTTTCGCGGCTGATCGCGGGTTTCGCAAAGCTACACGCGCTGATAAGTTGCGATCGCTAAGACGATCCCGTCCCGAAAATTTTCCAAAAGTAGAAAGCTTTAATCTACTATTGATTTTACCGAAATCGTCCAGTCAAAACAGGGTTTGACCTAGAAAAAATTCCGTTAATTTTGAAACTTTGCACACTTATTTAGAAGTACCTAAGGATGACAATACCAAAAGTCCTGGAAAATATGTGGCGAGCTCTAGTGGCAATTGATGGAAACAGGGTACTTTTTAGCGAATTTCCCCCTATAGGGAAGTAGCTATTACCGTAGGCGGCACGGTGAGACTTAAGCGCGGGACCGCCGTAACTTTTCATTTTGAGGTCCCTAGACCCCAAAAACACCGTTCGTTCACCCTCATATATATACCTGTCCGTAGGCGCGATAACTTTTGTAAAAAATGTCCGATCATGATGAAATTTGGAACAAACGTGTAAAGCGTCATTCATGACTTCGAGTTCGAAAACCAGCAAGATTGGTTTGCTCTAAGAAGGTTTTTTTCACGAAATAAAATTTATTTTCAAGATTTAACACCTTTTTATTAATTTTATTGAAATTTAATTGTTAAAATTTAATTCAGCTTAAAAAACAAACAATTTAGCATTTTGAATTATTATTCTACCTCAATCCGTTGCTTAGAAATTGGATAGTATTGGATGTGCTAAACACAGTACGTTGACCAATATTATTTTTAATTTTCCCTCCAAAAGTATAGCTACCCTGATTTAAGAGATTTTTAAAATACAATTCTGAACATATGATTAAATTTTCAGGTGATGAATATTCCATTTGTGTTTATTTCGAATAGTTCATTGATCAAGATTTTGCAGAATGTACATACTATATTAAACATTCAGTTAATTTAAAAGTAAATGAAAAGAATAGGTGTAGATATAATATTATTATATAGTTTAAAACCAGCTATAAAAAAATGAAAACAACATTTTGCTTGGTAATACTTTAAATAAATTTTAAAAAATATCGGCAATTCACATGAACTTGAACTATATAAATGTAACCTGAGCTTTGGATGTTGCATTTCGCCCTGATACTTGACTTACAACCAGTCCAAGATTTAAATCTAAGAAAAAAATGCCGGCTGGCTGTAAATGGCGCAGATAACCCAATCCCTGCTGTTCTGTTAAACATGTTGGGATTTTCTTTACAAACATATAATAATTAATATTCTTTTTTATTAAAAAAGAATATTTTGGTGAAAATGAACCTCGATTATACAATCAACTCCCACCAAATCGGTTCTTGAATTATTTTAAGATTGGTTTAGGTTTATAGAGTAGAAGTATTAGAAGGAAGGCAACTTAGTACGGTACTCAACAGTCAATTCCCCCAGAGTAAACAGATAAACAAGTCGAATGGTGCGCGATTTGACTGTTCTCATCAATTGGGAATCAGCTCATCCTTACAACTCAGGAGCGGTCTGGCGTAGAAGTAGAACATGGGACTTCGGCTCCCAAGATCCGCGTTCAAAACCCACCAATCACCAATGGCAATTTGCTATGTGATAATGCCGTAACCTCGAGGGTGCATAGCTAATTAAGCTGCAGTGCATGTCCATGAAAACTTCGAAGCCTGGCCCTCGTCCAGAAAAAAAATCTTGACAACCCAAATTGACTAGCGAGCTGAGTGGACAAACTGTTCACTGCTCACCTCATAGCCTGAAGGTTGCTGGTTCAAGCGGATGACGTAGTTGGGCTCGAGAAACTAGCGGATCTCGCTGTTTGACTGCAGAACTAAGACCATACAAAATAATTTGATTGAGTTGTATTGACTGTTTTGTTTTGTAATCGTCCTAAGCGCTAGTAACGAGCGCACCGAATCGCACCGAGCCCTAGTAATCGGCCGAACTAGGTGAGGCTTATACATCCATTTCCCTCAGGTAATAATTTATGTCGAGTAGGAATCTAAATTACTTTATTGAAAATTATTTAATGTAAATTCATTTAATGTAATCCTAAATTATCATACGATTATAGATTATCTCAGAAAGTTAAAGACCCTAAATTACCTCTATAACACGAAGATCAGTTTATAGGCTGAATCAAATTAAATTTGTATTAGGCCCTACCTTCACATGTCAAAGTTTACCCAATTGACGACCTCTGCAATTCGATATCCAAGCGTACAGGTTACAATGTTTCGGTGAATCGTTAGGTTTAGGCAAGGCCTCACTAAAAGAAAAGGCCTTGCTCAAGGACACACTACAAATGCAAGCCATGATGCAGGATTTATGACGTCAAACAAGTAGGCGGTCTGAAAGTCTGGCTCAGGTTTCACAGCTGTGCTGCTCATCAGTTAGTTACTTTTTAATCAAAAAAAGAAAGGGTAAATGAACAAGTAATATTTGATGTTTAGTGATGAAATGTAAACAGAAAAAACATAAAGAAACAAGGGATATTTGACGTTTAGCAATAAAATGTAAACATAGGATGTTAGTTCTCTGCCGACTTGTGTGACGTGGCGCAGCACTGGGATCGCTACAGCATGGCCTGTATTTCCAGTGGGGCCTTGCCTTGTTTCAGAATTCTTGATGTCAAAACAGTAGGCCGGCTGAGAATCTTGCTCAGGAATCATGTGCAGCTCATCAGTTTCTCTCAAAACACAACATGAAAATTTAAATAAACAAGTAATATTTGACCGTCAGTGATAAAATGTATACAAAGGAAGTACGTTAATTAAACAAGGAATATTAATTTAACATTTAGTAGTATGAATAAAAATAGGTTGTTAGTTCCCAGCATACTGATGTGAGATGTCGCAGCGCTGGGACTGCTGTAGTATGGCCTGTTTTTTAGTGCGGCCTTGGGCTAGGTCACTATTCTTTACCTATGTCTGCCTATGTTGCCTTAGGCTAACTCAAATATTTCAATTAAGTTTTCGGTAGACTATCTAGAGATAGAACTATGATCTTGAATTTAGCACGAATCACCTCTGTTTAATTAAAGAATGTCCTGCCGTTTTAGTTTTAATCAAACTATATGTAACTCGGAGAACAATTGTAGTCTCCATGATTTTTGAGTTTGCAATAGTATACTGCATCTCATTTAGTTTAAAATGGCAGCCATTTTTTTCATAATATCGCCAATGGATTATAGCCTACTGGGTTTATTAAAACCTATTCTACCTACTAGTTTCAACGACCAGACTAGCAGATGTTTTAGCGGTGACCAATCGACTTGTTCGAAGACAAGACAAGTTGATGTTTGAACTGCTCAGCTATGCCTAAATTAGTCAATGTGGTATTTGTTGATGTATTCGTGGCCATCTCAAGTACAGTTTGCGCATTATATCTCCGGCTATGACCACTACGCTACTAACCGTATCATATGATAATTTAAACATATGATTTTGGTAAACACTGCGGGGCTGTAGAACAATGTTTTCAGAAAAGTACCCCCTCTCCCCCCGCGCCTTGCAACCAGCTGACTCTGTCTTAGCCGGAGATATAATGCGCGAACTGTAATAATGCCACACCCGTAAAACTTGGAAACTGGTTTTAGGTAAATAAAGTCATCTGTTTTAAAGTAAAGAAAATGCATGATGTAAAGAAAAAAGTAAAGTGTGTGCACAGTTAGCTGGTACGGTATGACATAGTTGGGCTCACGAAATTAGCGGGCCTAGCAGTATTACAACAGAACTAAGACCGTGAAAATATTTTGATCGTAATTTGTTAACTGGTACATAATTTAGGAAAAGTTGTCGTTAGCGCTAGTTGCGTGAGCCCAACTACATCACAGCCTACTACACACTCCTTTCTTTTTTCTTGATGTCATGAAGAAAATGGCTTCCGAATCCTTAGGTGCGATCATGCCATGTACTAGCGCTGCCAGGTCTAGTGTAAGTCATTGGGACATCACAGCTGTCAATTTAAGTCTATTTGCAAATTAACGACGTGAGGGTTAGTTGAAATTTGTTTATACATTGTTTATTGCCCCATATTATTTACCATAAACAATACCTTACAGCTCCCCCACTAGAGTAGGCCATGGCTCAAGACATAATGCACAAAGTGCATAGGCCTGACGGCATAACAGTTGATTTCTATCCCTCCATGAAATCGGAGTGAGAATCTGATCATTAGAACCAAAATAGCTTATTTATTTTTAAACATTATGTGAAAGATTCAACATTTTCCAATATCTAATTATACAAACCAACCTTAATGCGCATTATGTCACTGATGATACCAAATTACGATACTACATAGATAAAAATTGCATTCTTCTACAAACAGACAGAATATATTAACTTGTACCACAAACATCCACCAACACTAAAGTTTTACACTACAGTATTTAAAGTTTCAACAGAAATAAAAAACAAATAATAACCAAAAATAGATAAAGATTTTTGATAACATAGGCGTTTATTTCGTTAAATAGTCATAATTCGTAAGCACTTAAGTAGAGCTCACTAACGTTTTGCATTTTAGAGGTTAAGATATGTTTTACAAATTGACAGACAGTAGGAACGCAGGCTGCCAAACGGCAAGGGCAAGGAATAGGCTGAAAATACTCCTTGTGAAACTTAAAAAAAAAAACTAAATTCCCATCACTAAATGACAGCCTAATTTCTTAATATTAAAGTAATTTATCATACTTTAAAAATATTTTACCAGACTTTAAAGTTACAACTCGAAAGTTTTTTTTTATCGTTTAATACGAAGAATGTTAGGATTTTACACTTTAAGTCATCCTAAAAAGGGATAGAAGCCTTGTACTGTAGGTCAAAAATGAATTAGAATTAGCATATCATAGGCTAAATATACTTTAAATATTACACATTATACATTGCTTGAAATGGCGACCTAACCAGGTAGGTATTGCCAAGTATGAATGAAGGGTGATTTTGGCGCGATCTTTTAGTCTTTTTACTGTCAAAGGCCGACATGTTGCTTAGACAGGACTGTTCATTAATAGCCCAACAGCCAATTTCAACTAAGGGGCGGGCCTACATTTTAACGTGGGATCGGAGCCACAATTTTGCCTGGTTTACAATTTATGAACTGGACTAATTATGAGGACGTTCCTATGACGTATTGTACGAGAACAATGCTGAAGTTTTTAACTTGCACAATCGTTGCTATGCTTAAGGCATAATAGTTAAATTTTGTTTTATGGAAATTCGCTGGAGATGCAGGTCTGCTGCAACGGGTGTATTTTAGTTTTTCGAAACAATCTCGAGAACCATTGGTCGAAGGTGAGAACTTTAAATGTACGAAATAAAGCTTATTAAATTTGCTACAAAATGATATGGTACATTTTCTTTGTACTCCTAACAGTTACCGAGTTATAGGGCGCCAAAAATAAAGATCTTTTCACGATTTTCCCCTAAAAATGAGTAAAATTTTGTTTTTTTAGTTTTTAACGTATGAAAATAAAAGTTACCTAATTTTGGTAGGCACCATTACATTTAGCTTAAAAAACCAAACAATTTAGTATCCTGAATCATTGCTTTATGTCCGTTGGTCACCGAGATAATGGAGGCGGTAAACACCCCTTACATTGTACCTATGTAATCCTTATGGGAAATAAAAAAGTTCTATATCTCGCTTATTTCGCAACATATCATAGTAAAACTTGATTTGTGGCTTGATATAGTTGAGATATATCGTACTAGGGCCTATAATCCCCAATTTTCACATTTACGTGTCAGCAAACCTGCATACTCACCTGCATAAGAATAATACGAACAATGGAGTATGCAGGTTTGCTGACACGTTAATGTGAAAATTGAGGATTTTAGGTCCTAATACGATATATCTCAACTATATCAAGCCACGAATCAAGATTTACTATGATATGTTGCGAAATAAGCGAGACATAGAACTTTTAGCGAATTTCCCCTATAGGGAAGAAGCTATTACCGTAGGTCTCATGGTAAGACCTAAGCTCGGGACCACTATAACTTTTCGTTTTGGGGCCCCCAGAAGCAAAAAACACTATTCGTTCGAATTTTTATATATATATATATATATATATATCTATATATATATATATCTATATATATATATATCTATATATATATATATCTATGTGTCTGTTAGCACGATAGCGGCCGCAAAAATGGTCCGATCTTTATGAAATTTGGTACGGACATGTAAAGTGGTAATCAATTGGACGAGTTCGTGAACCAGCCCGATCGGACCACCGGAAGGGGGGGTAAAGGGGGATAAACCCCCCCAAAAAATGGGGTTTTTGAGCTTTTTACATAGAAAAATAAAATTTATCAAATTTTTGTGGGCACCATTGAATTCAGCTCAAAAAAACAAATAATTTAGTATTTTGAATCACTGCTCTATGCCCATTGGTTACCGAGATATTGAAAGTGGTAAACACAGTACGTTGTCCCAATGTTAACCTTATGGGAAATAAGTAAAATTCTATATCTCGCTTATTTCTCAACATATCTTGATAAAACTTGGTAAATGGCTTCTTCTAGTTCAGATCTACTAAATATTGAATTAAAACCATCCAGTTTTAATATACCTGTAGCAGCAAACCTGCATACTCATTTCCCATGTTATTCTTATGGAGCTTAACAAAACATGTCAAATCTTGCTATGTTTGCTTGAAATACGTTGTTTTACATTTGAAATTCGCTGAGTATGCAGGTCTGCTGCAACGGGGGTATTTTTATTTCCCATAATGATTACATAGGTACAATGTAAGGGGTGTTTAGCGCCTCCATTATCTCGGTGACCAACGGACATAAAGCAATGATTCAGGATACCAAATTGTTTGGTTCTTTAAGCTGAATTTAATGGTGCCCACCAAAATTAGATAATTTTTATTTTCATACGTTAAAAACTAATAAACAAAATGTTGCTCAGTTTTAGGGGAAGATCGTGAAAAGATCCTTATATTTGGCGCCCTATAACTCGGTAACCGTTAGGAGTACAAAGAAAATGTACCATATCATTTTGTAGCAAATTTAATAAGCTTTATTTTGTACACGCAAAGTTTTCACCTCCGACCAATGGTTCTCGAGATTTTTACGAAAAACCAAAAAATTACCCTGTTTCCATCAATTGCCACTAGAGCTCGCCACATATTTTCCAGGACTTTGGGTATTTTCATCCTTAGGTACTTCTAAATAAGTGTGCAAAGTTTCAAAATTAACGGAATTTTTTCCAGGTTGGGCCATTTTTTAAAGTTTTTTTAACTGGACTAAAAATAACGATTGCTAAAAATATACGGAAATTAGGCGTGAAATTTTTGAAATGTACAGGAATCCCGCCCAAAAATCGAAATTTTTTGATTTTTTGAAAATTTGCTTTTATTTTGGGAATTGTTGATTCTTAATAAATATCAAAAGTTGACTTTTCTCAACTTATAGGTTATATTTTGTATTATTTTCGGTAATCCATCTTTTTTTGATAATCTGACACTCCCAAAAGTATCGTATTATCGAAAAATAGTCGATATCAGAAAGCATACTTACAATGGTTCTCCTCCCCCAGTTCTGCCAAGTAGTTTCTCGCAGGTACTTCCAATCTTTCTCAAAAATACCAACTGCTTTGGCCTTTTCTGCGATGTCAATCCATGTGTTTATTTTTATTGAATGAGATAATGAACTAAAAAAACCTTCCGAAAAGAATATCTTTCTTCTCTTTGATTAGCTTCAATACAGTTATCTTAACGTCTGATAGGGTGAGTGCACCAGTGAATGACCGGTTAAGGACGATGTCTCATGTTAATTTGACATTACTCCCTTATTTAATAGTCACAGTTATACATTATACGATAGAAAGTTCATTTATTCTTTAAGGATAAAGCAATATTAGTTAAATGTGTTACTTAATGAGAATATTAGTTGTAATATTAATTAAAAGGCAACTATGTCAATGCTCCAATAAATGACCGTGACTGCACCAGTGAATGACCGATCTTACACCAGTGAATGACCGGTCTCTTTTGGCTGTATAACTGTCAAAAAATTGAAAAATCAGCTGACAACAATGAATAAGAATAATTCAGCTGAGAATATAGATCATAGCTAGTAAATGACCGATCTTGTTCCATTAAATGACCGCTAAGTTTTTCCCCGGTCATTCACTGGTTTTGTCCTAGTTACGTTCCAATTTATGACCGTCCTCAGTAATAATTAATTATAACATGTAAAGGAATAAAATTGATTTTAAATTATAGGATAGCATGTTAAATATTATTTAATTGCAACACATTTTTGAAATTATCATAAAATAAAGAATGAATGTAAATCCAGGTAAGCCTTGCAGAGATAGTTGCTATAGCAGGATACATCAAAGTCGAAGATAGTGGGACACTCAATATTAAAATTGATTAAAAAGTATTTTCGACTCCAACAATTTTAACCAATGAAAGATTATTGTTGAATAATATTCCAAGGCTCGTTTTACGCTTGTTTTTAATTACCTAGCCCACAGAATATGCTTAATACCGGGCTTTTTAGGCAAAACGGTCATTCACTGGGGGGTGGTCATTCACTGGTGCACCCACCCTATTTGCACTGAAAAGAAAATTTACTTGGGTCATGCCAAACAACAAAAAACAATCAACAATTGTCACTAAAGCTAATTCTTGACATGTGTTTTTTGTCAATTGTCATCTTTACTAAATTATTATTTTTTGTTGTAAAACATGTGACAAGATAGAATTTTTAATTGTTACCTGTCAATTTGTCTAATTTACGAATCATAAAAAATTTCTGACAAATCTGTACAAATGTCGGAATTGTTATACCTGTCAATTTTTATGAAACAGGACCCTGATGGTCAAGATCATGAAGATTTAAAATAGTTATATATATACAGTGCTTGATTTGTGGCGGAAGCAGCGGAACGGCGGAACGATCGCGTACAATCGGACGGATAATTTGCCGCAAAATACACTCGCGTATAATCGGCAGGAGAATTTGCCACGAGGGAGGATCGTGTGTAATCGGCCGGAGTATTTGTCGTAAAAGAGACGATCGCGTGTATTCGGACAAGACGAGACTTTGCCGCACAAGACGATCGAATGAAATCAGCCGGAGAATTGGCCGCAAAAGACGATCGCGTATCGGATTGACCGAAAATAACGGATTGACCGGATTGATTTTACCGAAAATAACGATTACTAAAAATATACGGATTGGCCTAAAATTAGCGCTTTTTTGTCTAGTCTTATGAGCTAAGCTGAATGTTGAAAACGCTAAAAACACCCAAATACTCACACAAGGCGTCGAAACATTTTCAACAATTTCCTTAAACAATTTATTTGTTAGTAAAATAACGCTTTGTTAGTTTTAGCGAATTTCCCCTTTAGGGAAGAAGCTATTACCGTAGGTCTCAAGGTAAGACCTAATCCCGAGACCATGATAACTTTTCGTTTTGGGGCCACCAGAAGCAGAAAACACCATCCGTTCGAATTTATATATATATATATATATATATATATATGATATATATTTAATATTCAGCTGATTGTCAAATTAGTACATGTGATTATTTATTATTGTTATTGTTTACTTTCTAAATAAAATGGATTATGGTTGAACTAATGCTAATTGAATTATTAAAAGTTTAGTAATGGCGACGTTGGAAGAAAAGAATAAACATGAATTAAAAGTTTTAGGGCGGCAAAGAGGCGTAATTAAATCACAACTTACAAGAACTCTCAACATACTGAAAACAAAAGGTACAACTACTTCTGATGCACCCGGCAGATTGATACTTGCAGAAGAAACATGGCGCAAATTTATTAATACTCATGAAGACATACTTAAAATTACAGAAGATGAAGATAAATTTACAGAGGAAGAAGATTACAGAATACAGGCAGAAGAAATATACCTTGAAATTAGGGCATTATTACAGCCTTACATTACACCCACCACGCTAACAAATGATAGTAAAACTCCAAGCGTTGTGGAGAATGTTACGAATATAAGTTTTACACCATACACAGAAAATGAGACTGTCAGAAACTTTTTGACGAGACTGAAAAATTATTTGGAACTAAAAAAAATTTCAGACCCAAAAACTAAAACTTATCTCTTTCTAAGTACTCTATCTCCAATCATACATCAGACGTTATGCGATGCAATTACACCAGAATCTCCGAGTGATAAATCTTATGAAGAACTCTCAAATATATTACAAAATTGTTTGGAACCTAAACCAAGTGTGCTAGCAAACCAACACAAATTTGTCTGCAAAATTCAAGAACCCGGAGAGGACCTTGCTTCCTATGCACGTGAACTGAAGCGTTTATCAATAGATTGTGAGTTTAAATGTAATAACTGTGAGCACATGGTAAATGATATGTTTTTGAAAATGCAATTTATACGAGGGTTAAGAGATAGTGAAGTAAGAGTTAGACTTCTTCAAGAAAAGAACAATGAGACATCCTTCAATGAGGTAGTAGAAACAGCAATTTCAATAGAACAAGCCAAGCTGGAAAGTCATGAAATAAACACAAAATCACCCTACTCATCAGAAAACATAGAGGTGAATCGTATCAGTCAACGAACTGAATCAACGAGAAATAGTACAAATAGCGGAAATAAAAAACTTACTAAATTTGAAGAATTGAAAGGAAAATGTTACAGATGTGGTAATGCACAACATAAGGCTAACGTCTGCAAGTTCAAAAACGAATTTTGTAGGAAATGTAATAAAATTGGACATATTGCAAGTGTCTGCCTATCGAATGGAAATGTAGCAAATAAAACAAGACAGTTCAGATCACAACAAATGTACACTCAAGATGAAGAAACAACAGCTCATGAGATAAATGTCCTAGGATCATCACCAAGAGTAAGCGATAAATTTATGATAAATATAATCATTGAAGGAAGAGAATTAAGTATGGAACTTGATACTGGAGCAGCTTTGAGCTCTTTGTCGTACAGGGACTTCCGAAATCTCAATATACAAAAGCAGCTTTTCAAAACAGCTGTCGAAATGAGAACTTATACTGGATAAATTATAAGACCTGTTGGTGTTTGCTATGTTGAATGTAAATACAAAAACTTTGATTTTCATGGAAAACTTTACGTTTTGAGAGAAAAAGTAGATCCTATTTTTGGGCGTGAGTGGCTAAGGGAGGTTAAGATGGACTGGGCTGATATAAGGCTTACTGAAAGAGCTTCTTCAAAAATGTTGGATGATTTGTTAATGTCTTTCCAAGAACTTTTCAAACCAGAAATAGGTAAAATACCTTCAGAAAAAGGACATATACAGCTAAAGGAGGGAGCAAAACCTATGTACATTAAACCTCGACAAGTTCCTTATGCGCTTAAGAAGTCAGTTGAAGACGAAATACATAGACTTGAGAACAGCGGGATACTTACCAAAGTCGAAAATTCACAGTGGGGTACCCCAATAGTGCCAGTTATAAAGCCAAATGGAACTGTAAGACTCTGTGCTGATTACAAGGTAACAGCAAACAAACTTGTACTTGATGAAAAATACCCCATTCCACGAATTGAAGATATTTTCACGCAGATGAATAAAGGAAGATATTTTTGTACACTAGACATTAGTAATGCGTACTTACATTTACCCATGGACGATGAGTCAAGTGACATACAAACCATAAGTACACATCTGGGTTTATACAGAGTAAATCGATTAATGTTTGGCATAAAGGTAGCACCGAGTATTTGGCAGAGATTTATGGATAAGGTTTTACATGGATTGGAGGGGACAGTTTGCTTCTTTGACGATATTTTGATACAAGGAAGTACAATTCAAGAAACTATGAACCGTCTGAAGGAGGTTTTTCAAAGAATAAAACAATTCAACTTACGCCTAAATCGAGACAAATGCAAGTTTTTCCAAAAAAGTGTCAAATACTTAGGTCATGTTATTGACGAAAAAGGCCTACACAAATCTCCAGATAATGTTGAAGCAATAACTAAAGCCAAAAGACCAGAAGATCTGAACCAGCTTAGAACCTTTTTGGGACTCGCAAATTACTATACACGCTTTGTTCCCAACATGTCAACTTTGTTAGAACCATTGAACAATTTGTTACGGCAAGGGAGGAAATTTTCATGGACTAAAGAATGTGAAGACACATTTTTGAAAGTTAAAAATGAAATCACAAGTGATCGAATATTAGCACACTATGACCCAAATGAAACGTTGGTTTTAGCAACGGATGCCAGCCCGGTAGGCCTTGGGGCGTGTTTATCACATAGGTATCAGGATGGTTCTGAGAAGCCAATCGCATTCGCCTCAAGATCACTGACTAGAACAGAACGCAAATACAGCCAGATAGACAAGGAAGCTGTTTGAATTTATTGGGGTTTGAAGAAATTCTATGCATATTGTTATGGAAGGAAATTTGTACTTATCACTGATCACAAACCTCTAATTTCAATTTTTGATCCATCAAAGACGTTACCAGCAATGACAGCTTCAAGGATATTTAACTATGCACATTTCCTATCGGGATTTGACTATACGATTGAATATCGTAATACGGAAAAACATGCAAATGCAGATTATTTATCAAGATTTCCAGTATCAGAGCCACCAGTTGATTACAATGATGACCATGAACAGTATTTGATAAACCAAGTGGAGACAATGCCTGTAACGAGGAAACAAATTAAGGAACTAACAAAACAAGATAGAGAACTTAAACAAATATTACAGAATCTAATTACAGGGAAAAGCTTACAAGAACTTGGTCTTGAAGATAACGAATATTGCCTACAGAATGGTTGCGTATTCAGAGGGAATCGGATCTGTATACCACTAACATTGCAAAAAAAAGTACTAAATGAACTACATTCTGGACATGTGGGCATGACTAAAATGAAACTACTTGCCAGAAGCTACTGCTATTGGAAGAATATTGATAAAGATATTGAAAATATGGTAAAAAATTGTTTATCTTGTCAGCAGAAGCTAAATAACCCTGCAAAAGAGACGATTCACCCATGGGAACCTCCAAACGGACCTTGGGAACGTATTCATATAGATTTTGCAGGTCCGCTTAAAGGTTGGTGGTATTTTATTGTTGTTGATGCTTATAGTAAGTGGGTAGAGATATTTCCAACAAAGTCAACAACAACAGCATGGTGCTTAAAACACTTTTAAGCACCACCACTAGATAGACTCTTTTCAACATTTGGATTACCTCATGTTTTAGTGTCAGACAATGGAACACAACTGACATCGAAACCATTTGAAGATTTCCTAAAGAAGTATGAGATAACACACAAAACGATTGCTCCTTTCTGCCCTAAATCTAATGGTCAGGCAGAGAGGGTTGTTCAAACTGTTAAAAGACTTTTGATAGCTAACGGTGATAGTCACATCGATGACAAAATAAACACAATCCTAAGACAACTGAGAAAAACAATACATGCAACCACAGGAAAATCCCCTTACAATTTAATGTTTGAGAGGGAAGTAAGAACAGAAATAGATTTATTATTAGAAGATTCCTCTACAAGACCAAACTTTTCAAATTTGAGCTCACCAAAAAGGTATTTTGTTCCAGGACAAAGAGTGTTGGTTAAAAATTACAGCCTCAATTCAAATGAAAAATGGTCCCAAGGAAGTATAGAAAAAAGATTGGGGAACGTTATGTACCTTGTGCGAGTTGCAAATGAAAGACTTTGGAAGCGACACACTGATCAGATCAGAACATTATAAGTGCTAATCTTAGAGGGGAGGAATTGGTGTAATTTTCAATTAAAGTTAGAAAAAAAAGAAATTAGGGGGGAGAATTGATATATATTTAATATTCAGCTGATTGTCAAATTAGTACATGTGATTATTTATTATTGTTATTGTTTACTTTCTAAATAAAATGGATTATGGTTGAACTAATGCTAATTGAATTATTAAAAGTTTAGTAATATATATATATTATAAGCATGAAGTTCACTGTGGAGTGCTGCTAAAGTTATTAATGTAAGAGATATTTATATATAACACTCACTTTACATGGCGGTCTCCCTTAGAGCTTCTGTGGAGCCGACTGACAAAAATCTAACTTTGCATTCATGTAGCAGACAGGATAAGTGCAGTTGTGAACCTCTTGAACGTGTTGCTAAATATAAATATTTAGGTATTCTTTTCGATAACAGAATGACCTGGGCTGCTCACTCTCATTATCTCAATAATAAATTAAGGAAATGTGTTTATATGTTTTCGATATTAGCTGATGTTCTTGAGGAATTCCAAATAAAAACCGTCTATTACGCCTATGTCCAGTCGATTATTCAATACGGGATTCTTGTGTGGGGAGGAGCCTATAACTATGTAATCAATCCTTTAGAGATAACTCAAAAACTTATAATTAAATCGGCACTGAAAAAGCCTCGAAGATTTCCTAGCGACACTTTATTTGATTATTTTAAGGTACTTGATGTAAGGCAATTGTTTATAAAATCATTGCTTCTTTTCAGTTTTAAAAGGAAAAATGCATTTTTAGGAAAAATTTCTCATTCGTATTCAACTCGACTACGGACAAATTTTGGTATACAAGCCCCAAAAATTGAAAAGTCCATTAACTATACAGGTTGTCTTTATCTCGCCCACAATGTCCATCTAAATTTACCTATTGAATTAAGGAACATTGGTCCCTGTAACATTACAGTTTCTTTGTTTGAAATTCATTGTTGGTGATGGTGATTTTATATTTTGATTAGGATTTTTGCGGACATTTGCCATCACTGATTAGTAAAAAACAAGAGAAGCGCCTAACAATGGAAGAGGAAGTCCAAAACAAACTAGCATTTTTGGATGTGTGCGTAGAAAAGGATAGGGACACGCTTAGGACAACTGTTTTCAGAAAAAAGACACACACAGGGCAGTACTTAAATTTTCAATCAAACCATCAAAAATCTCTCAAAGAAGGGGTAGCTTACTCACTATTTGACAGAGCAAAGAGCATTTGCTCAAATCAAGATGGATTAAATCAGGAAATCAAAAAAGTAGAGCAAGATTTGGCTAAGAATGGATACCCTCAATCCGTAATAAGAAAGTGCAAAACCCGTAGGGCTAAACAGAATGAGTCAGAAAACACTGAAAAATTCGTTCCTATGTCAATCCCTTATGTGCCGGGATTATCGGAAAAAATTAGAAGAGTTGCTAGGAAGTTCAAAGTTAGAACCGCGTTTAGGACACAAAACACTCTTAGGCAATGTCTCGTAAAAACCAAACCAAAAAATGGCACTCAGGGATCAAAAAACTGTGTTTACAGAATAAACTGCAATAGTTGCTCTAGGCCGTATTATGGCGAGACAAAATGACCTTTAAATGTTAGAATCAAAGAACACAAAGATAACACGAGGAAGGGCTTAGTGGATAAATCAAAAATTGCTCAACACTGCTGGTCTGAAAATCACCAGATGAATTTTGACGAAGCAAAAATAGTACACCGCGAACCTCATTTTTTCAAAAGAAAACTAATTGAAGCTTCATACATAAAACTAGCAGACCAACCAATCAGTCAATCTTCACTTGAAATAAGGCCAGTATGGCTACCAATATTAAACAAAGAATTGAAAGACAGGGAAAATAAAGTGTCAGAAAATAGGGTAATGACTAACAATTCTGTTCAAAATTCTCATAACATGTTAACCCGTAGCAAGGCCAAGGGGCAAAATCAGGTTAAAAATTAACTAACAAAACACAAACAGACACACGGAATTTGCATATCACATGTCTCTGTTTCAGGTTTTCGCCACCGGTAGCGCGCCGTGATTTGGTTGGCTGTGGGCGCCGCAATTTCCGTTGCCGCCGCCATTTGCTTTCCTCCCACCAGTCTCAGCTCAGCTCTGATTGGGTGTGAACGTGCTCTCTCCTGCCTGGTGATTCTTGATACTTGTGATTCCTGTGTTATTTTGTGTATTGTTTTTCTTTTCAGCTTATTGTTTTCGTGACTGCTTTTACAGTTCTCTGTTTTAGCTGTGTTTTTGTCCAGGTTTTCCTGGCTATGTGTTACTAATCTTGTTATGTTCTAGGTTTTCTTCCACCTGAAGACGGGATCAGATTCCAGATCCCGAAACGTCGTGAAACTTGTTTTTTACTAATCAGTGATGGCAAATGTCCGCAAAAATCCTAATCAAAATATTACAGTTTATAAGAAGAAAATAACTATTTGGCTGACACAGATAGGGAGGGAGGCTGCCATGAACTTGGTCACTTCAGCGTATGTTGAATGATTTGTAATTTATTAATTGTTCTTAAAATTTTCAGATCTTACATGTTCTATTCTATTATAGATTATTAAATGTTTTAACACTACGCCGAAGTTTTGTAACATATTTCTCCATACCTTCAGACGTTATAATCTGTATGTGAATGTATGTGAGTACAGTATGTATGATTGTAGTTTGCTTTGGTATGTTAAAGAAAGTGCTTGAGTAATTGGTTAGTGTGCAAGTGTTAGCATTTGGTTATATTTTGATGAATGTAAAAGTCTGGATGGGCATGTGAGTCAATGTGTGTGAGTTGATAAGTGATGGTATATGTGATAGTGTGTGCGTGTGTGAGCTTGCTTGTGGTATAGGTTAAATGCATGTGTGAGTGATTGTATGTGAACCTATGAGCATTTGGGTTTGGTAGGACTGTGTGACAGTGCATGGATATGATTGAAGCATGAATGGATGTGCATATGTGATCATTTTGATGGAATGGATGTGGAGATAAGCGAATGATTGTGTCATGCTTCAAATTGAAAATATAGATTTACACGTAAGTTAAGTACATCCCTTTTTCCATATAACTAATGTTACTTGAATGTAAAGAAAAAGTTTTTTTTTGTAATTTACATTTAATTTTATTGAGTTTTGTGCTAAGTGTAAACTTCACCAAGAGTGCTCTACACTAATCGATCTAGTTTTGGAGACATTTAAGGTTTCGGCCCCCACGCACAGGCATCGCCTATGTGGGGACCTTCTCAAGTTGAATATTTATGTAAAACTGTATCACTTTTATGAGAATAAACTTATTATTATTATTATTATTACTAGGAATACGCTCCGATGTCACGTAAGAGGATGAAGCGATAGATTCTCTTAGATGAGTTCGTAAACCAGCCAGATCAACATATCCTAAGTGGGGTAAAGGCTCCATTTTATACCATATCTTATGATTGTTAATTTCGAAATGTTAAATTAGAAAATGTTAATTTTGTTAATTATGTAAAATAACTGTCTTATATATGTATAACATGATGATCAATGATATGATATGTAAAGCACTTACTGTTTGTCGTGTTGACTTCCTGGCATAAATTCAAGTAACAGGAATTATTTGGTCTGTTCAATTTGGGGAAGGAACTGGATATGTTATAAATTAATTTGACTCCTCGTGAAAGGTACATTTATTGTAGTTATAATTAGGAAATTATTGATTTGTATTATATAAAATGTTGTAGATAAAGTCCATAAGTCAATTCTCATTATTATAAATGTTCAACTTGTGTAAATAATTGAAAAACTAAGATTATTCAAATTTCAATATCTCACCATTCATGTTCTATTTGGTCATTGAGTTTTGCACATGTTCTCAATTTGTAAATTTGCTTTAAATGCATTTTTAAAATATTTATTTGTATTTATATTAATTAGTCTGGATTGTCTGTTTATTTGCAGACGAGGCTCGAGTCACGGATTTGTAGCTAGAATTCAATACCAGGAATCATAAGAGAAATTCAAATTAATTATTATAAGAAGATTCGAGTCAAGGTTTGCCAGAGAAATAAAATTGAAAATAAAGGAATATTACTATTGTATAAACATGCCTACCTCCCCAATATCCAAGTAAGGTTGTTTATGTTACTTTCTTAATATAGACAATAAATTGGTATTTCTACGCAGCGGCTTTCATTAATAAATCCTAGCAGCAATTCAGAATCTAAATTATCTCAACAAAATATTATACAGTAGAGTCCCGCAAACCCGGACTACGATAACCCGGAATTCCGGATAACTCGGAAAGCCTGCCAGAGCAATAAGGGCATTGAGATTCAAGGCCAGAGCACGGTGTGACACATATAAACCAGTTTTGGTTCTTCCTTAAGTTTTTTTATAACTGATAATGTAGTTCTTGTATTTTTTACTATGCAATAAATAAATGATTTTTTATAGAAACAAAAGAAACTATTCTTATTTTTTCTTATTTTTACTCATTTCCCAATAACTCGGAATTTTCACAAACCCGGACACCGTTCGGTCCACATTAGTCCGGGTCTGTGGGACTCTACTGTACCAATTGGCCCTTATGGTATAATTTTACCCCCCAAAAATGGAATTTTTGAGTTTTTGAAATTAAGAAATTATATTTATCCAATTATTGTTTGCACCATTGCATTTACCACGAAAAAACGAACAATTTGGTATTTTAAATCATTCCTCTAAGTCTATTGGTCTCCGAGATATAAGCGAAAATACCTCGGGAAGGCCCCTTTTTGCCAACCAAAAAATGGGTTTTTTGAGATTTTCAAATTAAAAAATCAAAGTTATCAAATTAAAGCTTTCACCTTTGGATTCAGCTCAAAAAACAAACAATTTGGTAGCTTCAATCATTGCTCTAGGTCCATTGGTCACTAAGTTATTAGCGAATTTCCTTAGAAATAAGCTATTACCGTCGTTTTAACAGGTCAGAATGGACAAAAAATATCCGTTCAGGGTAACCTCAGCAATCATATTAATATTTATATTAATTGACAGCTTTTTATGTGTACTTTCTGGATATGAAGTGAATTTATTGTTAAAACGCATTTTTACCTGCAAAAATCATGATTCCTTTCAAAATTTAACATGGGCTTATATGGGAAATAAAAATTATATTAAAAAGCTCTTTTTAACTTTTGGTAAAGTATACCTTGCTCTAGAAAACCGTGAGAAACCTATATAATTGCCAAGGCCATAGCCAATGGGGGGTTCAGGGGGTCAAACCCCACCCCCGAAAATGTTGAAATTTTCTTTAAATGAAAGGTTAGAAAGTTATTTTTTTCACTTCCTGTAACCACGGAACGCAAACCCCCTGCCAAAAAATTCCCAGGCTACGCTTTTGATAATTACCAAAAGACATGGGGGGGCTTCGCCCCCCCCCCCCAAGCACTGCACATGAATTTCTACTTATGAGGAAGAACCAATACCGTTATTGGCTCTTTATTACATTAAAAATATCTTTTTGTATTTTATCTCAATAAAAGCTCCCCCATATATTTTTTCAAAATATTAATTTTTTGAAAGATATTTGGTGGGTTTTGCTTTCAACAAACTATGAGTTTGTTTCAATTTAACATGATTTTGAACTTCTGCAGTAAATAATTAAAAAAACATGATGGTTCAAAGCTTTTTTTGATTTTTGGTAAACAGTAAAGTATATAAAGTATATAATTGGCAAAAGACATGGGGGGGCTTTGCCCCCCCCACAGCCCCCCCTTAGCACTTCCAATGAATTTATACTTATGAGAAAAAATAACGTTATTGTCTGTTTTACATTAAAAATACGTTTTCGTATTTTAACTCATAATATACAGTACTTTATGTATACTGTGTGTCCCAAAGGTTTACTGAGCGCTCCCAATATTACTAAAGCATAGTCTCCGAAAAAACTAATAGTAATCAAAAATACATATTTAAAAAAAAAGGCTTAGTGGTCTTTGCTTCAAACGAATTATACGTTTGAAAAAAAAATATCCTCAAAATAAAATATTGCACGGTCTTTATTAGTCTACATTAAAAATATGTTTTTGAATAATATACTGTACTTTATGTTTGATTTGTTTACTGAGAATTCCCTTTAATTTTGACTAAAGCATTCTCCAAAATAACTAATAACCATCAAAAATTTATATTTGAAAAAAGGTTTGGTGTGCTTTGCTTCAAACAAATAATAATTTTGCTTCAACTTAACCTGATTTTGAACTACATATGCAGTATATATTATAATTCATGATGGTTCAAAGGTTATTGGCGAATTTCCCCTATAGGGAAGAAGCTATTAGGTCTCATGGTAAGACCTAAGCCCGAGACCATGATAACTTTTCGTACTGGGGCCACCAGAAGCAAAAAACACAATTTGTTCGAATTTTTATATATATTTATATATATATATATATATATATATATATATATATATATATATATATATATATTATAAAATCATTGATATAAAACAGAATCCAATTGCACCACAAAAGAATAAAGGACAGCTGACTACTGTTTAAGTATAAAATATTGTATTTATTTATAGTTGATAAGAGGTAATGAAAAACATATCGCACTTTGAAAATGACTATTATAGTCGAAACGCGTCAGTGAAATGAAATTATTTTTAAAACAAAAGGGTACTCATGTTAATTCTAAATATTTATGTATATATACCTGGTGTCCCATAATAGTCCCCCCCCCCTAACTTTTTCCTATATTTTTTCAAATATCAATTACACACCATCCCCAAACATTATTGGGTAGTTAATACTTCATTTTGAAGGGGTATCCAATTTCGGCCGCCATCTTGGATCCGCCATATTGTATCCAAAATAATTTTTTCAATTGTAAAAGTGGTGTTGTGACCCATCATTTCAAATTAAGTTTTTTCACTGATTACAATGCCGCAATCTGTTTTTGAATATCTTCAATTGTTTTTTGAATATGTTGATTGCAACAGGAGTATTTTGAATTTTGGTATAGTACACCTTGATCTACAAAACCGTGAGCAACTTATATGATTGGCGAGACATGGGGGGGCTTCACCCCCCACACCCCCCCTACCACTGCAAATAAATAATTTACACTTATGATAAAGAAACAATTCTGTTATTATCTCTTTATTACTCTAAAAATATCTTTTTGTATTATATCTCATAATTTACAGTAATTTGTATATATATATATATATAGACATGTATAAGACCTTTTGAGTGCCTGGCGACTTCTGGCCTTGGAACGCTTATACGATCATAGATTCACGCGACCCTTTGAGTGCCTGAGTATAAATGTTATACCCATACATAATAACCACCTTTCCAGTGCCTGGCTTATACTGAAACCGCATTAGCGATTTTTTTAATGCTTGACACGCGAATACGTTTACGACCTTTCAAGAGCCTGGCTTATATTATAAACGAATTCGCGACTTTTTGGATGCTAGATGTTCCCGCGTTTTTTAGCTGGTATTTATTATCTTGATTGACCTTGGCCCTCCACGCAATCACTTCCGCTCAGTGTCGGATCTAAGGGGGGCCGGCGGCACCTTCACTGACTGGCTCCAGATAGAAAAAATTGACAATCTTGAATTTAAAGTCAAATTTTAATAATAACCACATACGGTTCACTGAGTTTGTTTTTGCTTGATAAAACCATAATATTAAACAAATTTATCAATTACCGCAATCTTACTAAACGTATTTTTGTCTAGTATAAAGGTATTTTTTTCATTAGAAGAAGCTTTACCTACACATGCCTGAGAGCGCATTCCTCTCCACCTCATATCAAGATCGACTGGAAGCCGACACAAGCAAACGGCACTTGCAAGAGGGAGGACCGCCGATATTGGGCATGAGCCTACCCAGGGCAGTGACACCCTTGGGGGCTTTGTCGGAGGGGCGCTGGATATGGTCGCATTATAAGTATAGACTGCCCTTTAGGCAGGAATAGAATACCCCTGTCGCAGCAGACCTACGTAATATGTGACTTTCTAAAAACATTTTTCTGTTTCATGGAAGTACATTTGACATGTCTAAAGAAGTGAGTAGAATAATGAATGGGAAAGCAAAACTATATTATTGACAAATTATATTATTATATTAATGCTGTATGTTGAATTCTTATCGTGATAGATCGGGAGCTGGGAGGTCAAAAATTACGTCATAAGGTGCACATATAAAAGCTATACCGTTTTGAAGAGGCATCCTGGGGGGTGTCAAAAATGGGGTTTTGAGCCATCAATCTGGGGGCTTTCTCCAAGGAAGCGGCAATGCTTATTCAATGTTAAATGGTGTAGAAGTTTTTAACTATACTTTGGGAAGGACCACTTTTGAAATAGCTACTCCCTTTACATATGCAATACCTGTACAATACTTTTAATGGTGTAAAAGGTTTTAGATATAATTCGGAAAGGACCACTACCGAAGATCATAGCAGTAAAAGAAATTTTTTCCCACGTGCGCCAATTACCTAGGCAATGTTCAAAGTAGAACAATGTATGAATGAACGATTCAGTGGCTCTGGTCAGCCGCCGCTGTGTTGACGTGACGGAATTTTTTGTTTATAAACAATAGGGTGCACACAGAGACGCGTCACTTGTCTCCCAGTCATAACACTCCTGATTCTAAATGAGGACGTATTCAAAAAAATTACAGGTAAAATTTGACAAAAATGTGAGTGAAAAAGTAAATGTGGCCCTATACTGGATTGTATGGGGGGCTAGCAAACCTCCCTCCCCGCTTATAATTTTTTTTTCATCGCCCTATACACGAAAGTACCCACGTAAAATGAGCTAAGAAAATAGGTTATTCCCACTACTGCTCGGCAAAATTACATAACGTTAACTTTCTGTGCATATGTGGTGGACGGAAAGTAACCGTTATGGGATTTTGTGGTGCAGACCGATCAGCTGTTGCATTACTGTACCTCGACATAAGCATGGAAACTCAGCGTTTTTTTTTTCTTGATACTAAGTTGAATAAACAAAAATATGCATGTTGTTTAAAGGTTTTTCGATATCGTAATGAAAAATAATGTTCAATACTCATCTCAAAAGTGCTATTGCGGAGCTCGATAGCCTTTTCCATGCTCGGCCTCGCCTCGCACGTAAATGCAATCTCTCACCGCTAAAGGTCACTTTCGAGACTAGTAATGAAAATGACTAGTACTTTTCATTGAATAGTACTAGTCATTTTGTCAAAGATCTAGTACTAGTGTCAAAGATTTATCATTATATTCCATAATTCATTCCAACTTTCCTACCGAGTACCATTCGGAACCAAATTGTATGTTAGATTCGATACAACAGGCAATAGATTTAACTGCAACAATACAACCGAAAATGTGATTTCCCCGATAAATCGAAAACCAGTGGCGTAACAGATATTTTTCGCCCCCCCCAAACTTATTTTTCGGGCCCCCAATGAGTTTTTTAAACCACCGATAGAAGTTTTTTTTCAGTAAATTATTGGTAATAATGCATAAAAGGGCGTGTTTACTATTTCGATCATGTCCTGACAGCTACATCCTTACATCACGATTGTACGCCACTTTAAATGGGCAAATAATAATAGGGCATTAAATGTCGTAAAAATCTGATTAAAGCAGGGCCGCCGAGAGGCTATGTCAACCAAATCTGAAACTATAGGGGATCGAAACGAGCAGGGTTTTTTGTTTGGGATTACTAGGCCTTGATCGGCAGGTTCATACTAACTTATAGGAAATAAAATTACACGGTGGAAAATTTACATTTCAAACTTAACAAGTGGAAATCACTGCAAGGTAGATCAACCATACTTTTGCGTGTATAACTGTATTGCTTGTGACTGACTGATCTCTATGGCACAATGTTTTCACACTATGAAACATAACACCTTCTCACGAAGCCCACCTTTCTATACCTCAACAGTATTTTGCTAGCAAAAAAAATACTCCAAATCGGCGTGATGCAAGATGAATGGAACAAAAGTTTTTCTTATTCAACTTGGGCATGATGGTGTACCATAGGGGGAGGGGGCAAAGTTAAACACCCATGAGTTTAATTATTTGGCATAGTTAGTTAACTGCCGTGTTTTCCGATCGCCGGGGTAAATGAGGAGAGTATAAGGTATCAAATTACACGAACGGCTGGAGAAAACCGTTGCACGTATATTCTGACCGCAGGAAATTGCAAAAGTATTGTAACATGACAAATTTCGTGAAAGAAGAAGACAGTCACATTTACCAATACAGGTAAATGACAGGATTTGCCTAGGACATGAATATAACGGGTGGAAAAGTCATGCGAGTTCACCGATTAAATAAACAGTCAATTTCTTTTGTTATGCAAATGGAATTCTAAAAATTTGCTTAAAGGTTTAGTCCAAATTTTTATGTATTCGAAAAATAAGGAAAATTTATCTTTCAATTAATACGAATGTGTAGAGTTCTTTTGTATGTTTTTAAGCCTCTAGACAACGGTAACTCAGCCTAAAATTGTGAGTAAGGAATAATTTTACAAATTCTCAGGGGGAGTCTACCGGACCGTCCGGACCCCTCTTCCGCTCCCCCGGTCTTGTTTCCTAGGCCCAGGGGCCCATGATGTTTATAGACTTGGGCCCGGCTTTGCCTCTCGTGGCCCTAGACAGCAGTTATCAGATGGTATCGCGGCCGGGGGGCTCTATAGTGACAACAAAAGCGCCCTTTTGTATTTGCGTTATTTTGGGAACGGGATTTTATGGCCCTATTGACAACTTAAATTAATTGGCTCTTAAATGACATGGTTTTCAATCGGTTAGCTCATCTTCGAGCCTCCGTTTAGAAATTGTTCAAAAGTCAAATCCAGGTGCTAGCTGACCTGTTTAAAGCCATAGCCCTCCGTTTGCCAGCTTAACAAGAGTCTGGCTTAACATGTAAAATGTGTTTCCCTTTTTTAAGAAAATAATTTACCATTGTAAATTAAGTTGAGACTGACGGGCTAGTTCTAACGGTAAGATACTTTTCTTTATGGTGGGAATAGATTATTTTCTTCTGTCCAATAAAAACGCCTATTCTACTAATATTATAAGTATAAACATTTGTGAGTATGTTTGACGTATTAAGTAAGTTAGCTGACGACGTAACGACGTATTCATCTGTTAAGCTAACTACCAGCTACATGATTAAAAATACCAAATTATTTCTTTATCAAAAATATAAAGATCATTTTAAATGTACCGTACTAATGTTAATAGAGTGTGATAATAAAACAATATCTTTCTATTATTTTGAATGTGCGCAAAGCTACGGGTGACATTTAGTATGTTAATAAGTAAAAAACAATAATGCGGATATCTATTGATTTTTATTATTTAGTTATTTTATGTTTGAAATTGTATATTGATTATTGAATTGATAAAACACTAATTTATCCTGGGTTATAAAAATATTTAGCCCTGAATTATGGGTGAAACTATTACTCCTGAGCAAAGGCTATTCATGGGATATTTTACAAACCCGCAAAGGCACAGCTAAAGAGAGAGAGAGAGAGAGATTAATAGGTTTATTTTAATATCAAATATATACATAACAAATTCTAGGGGGTCGATGTGCTGTGAACAAAATCTTAGAAATGTTTTTAATAATGTAGAAGATAACAAAACCAACCAAAAGTTTCACTAAATTTTCGTTTAGTTTTATAGTCTTACTCAAATAAATGTTAATGATATTAATACTTACTTACATTAAAATTAAAGAAAATGAAATAAACCGTAGTGAATTATTAGTTAAAACACAGCACAACTACGAATGTGGCAGACTCGTATACCATCGTTGAAAAATATCAGCTGCTGGTCAAGTACGTGTAAAAACTTTCCAAACGAAAATTTAAGTTTTTAATCAATATATGACTAGGAAAGTACTCTTAACAAATAAGCGCTTATGTCGCTTAGATTCCTTCAAATCTTCATCCACCGTTTTACGACAATAATTGAAACTCTTATGCTCTGTAATACAAATTTCTGTATACTTTAATTCTGGCAAAGTCGTTTTATCAATTAAAAAAACCAAATCAAAATATAGAACCTACAAAATAAAATTTTGACTATGTACTGACTGCATTTACGGTTGCCAGTTCATCATAAAATTATTTGAGCAGTTTCAACATTACAAACACGAAATGTATGAATTCATGAAGTTCGTTCCCAAAAGGAGCCCCTTGCACGTTTTCACGTCTAGGCGTCCAGCTTATCCAGCGACCTTCAGATAAAAAAGCCCGCCAATTGTTCGAGTCGTCTTTAATAAAAATATTTGACCTCTTTCTACCCTTGTCAAACAATAAAATATTTAAAAATACACCAAGCTATTTATGAGAGAACCCCTTCGATTCTCTTTCCAGTAATATTAGGATACGGATAACCAATGGCTGAATAAATGTGTTTAACTTAATTTTAGCAGTATTATTATATTGCCTAAGTGTGAAAAGTTTAAAAACTTAAAATCAATTCCTAATTGCTTACCTAATGACTATCCATTTTCATTGGTCGAGGTGTTATTAGAATCGTCTTTGAATTACTCATTAATTGCAAATATTTGCTTCCTATAACGGTTTTCATGAAATTTAATATCAATTTTTTAATAGTCGCCATCGTAAAATAGTTAAAGGGTGAAAGTTAAACTGGGCACTATTTTTGACGTCCTCCAAACTATTTTTTGTTATTACATAATACATCCACACATCCGCAATTTTATAAAGCGTTACACATCCACACACACGGACAGACAGACACTACTCCGAAAACCACTTTTTTGGACTCAGGGAGCACTAAAACGAATATATTCACTAACAACTCAAATTCGAATATTTTGACAAAAACAATACTTTTTCAATACACTCGATAATTCGACACTTAGTGGACTTGGAGGGTGTCGAAGTATCAAAATGTCGAACTATAGGAAGTATATGAGATTTCACATTAATAAAAGCATTCAAAATGAAGGTAGGTCATGTAAATGTCCTAAATTTATCAATTACCATAAACCTAAACCATTGCACAGCTATTTAACTAAGTTTTATCAAAATGTAGGTCCTAGTAAATATCACTGGACAAAATACTTGGGAGTCTTAAAATGTTTTTTGAGTGTTAGCAGTTGTTGAACTATCCAGAGTGTCGAAGTATTGAGTGTCGAACTATCGAGAGTCTACTGTACTAGGTTCAATATATAAGGGGGAGAAAGTAAAATGAAATACTTAATTTAAAATGTTTCGTTAAAACTAAGAAACAATTTTGAGAGGTACAAGGATAATAATTGAATGTTTTTTATTTGTACATGTCTTTAATCTTTGAATCACAGAGAAAGGAACTTCTCTGTGTTTCCGTTATACAGCAAGCAGTTATAACAGCAAGTTTCCGTTATAATTCTCAACTATTAAAGCCTCCAGCCTCACTCTCGGGCTGAAAAGGGTATAGTTGAAGTGTAGAGTGGCCTGATAACTTTGTTTTTTGTTATAAATGCACTTCTCTTGCCTGTGTACACAAAGGTTGACAGTTATTGGTCGAGTCTGCTTACGTGCCGAGAACCCAGTGACCCAAAACAGAAGGACGTTGCGATAGCCGAAAAAAATTCGTTCGTTATCTATCGACTTGAACTTTTATTTAACTTTTTGAGGCATATGAAAACCCATGTTGATGTACCAACTTACCATATGAATTTTCGATTATATAATTTCATAAAGGAAATTATTGCCCAAAAATAATGTAAAATTCCTGTAATTTAAAAAGCATTAGGATCTAAAAACGTCTGCTTTGTTTAAATTAAAGCCTGTAGTACTGATGATTGATTCAAAGCCATGTGCTAGATGTTGACATATGGCTTTTTTAAAGGCAGCTAACTATGCACGCTCAATTTACTATAACAATAAATATTTTAACTTTATTATTTTCCGATTTTATAATTAGGGGTTTGAGTATATCCATAATTTAAATTTATAAACAGTTGAGAACGTTGGTTTCGTTTACGTCATAAAGATGCCAATTTAATGCCAAATCTTCTATAGTTTACAGGGTGTTAAAAAAATGTGGGGCAATAATTTACAGATAATTTACGGAGAAATTTTAACTTTTCTACATAAAAACACGGTTCCTTAGAACATTATGTCTGATATTTGCATGTTTTTATTCAGAATATTTAAAATTTCTTCATTATTACTGGTCTGATTGTTATAATCTGAATATCATCGTTAATTAGATAAAAATTCGCAACTTTTTTGTCATTAGTATAGTTTTTCTAAAATTTACGATTTTTAAGTTATTTAGCTTTAAAAACAAAAAATAGTCGCCATTTTGAAATGGCACAAAGGAGAAATTTGATACTTCTTACAAAAATAGTTCTTAATAGTGGTTACCCATATACCAAGTTTGAAATGTATACGTTAAGTGCTTCGTGAGATATGATTAAATATGTAAAAATCATAAACAGACACACAGACGGAAAACGAAGCACTTTAGGACCTATGTTTATATAAACTTTTTTGCTTATTTTGACCCAAGGAATCACTACGTAGATTATTGCCCCACATTTTTTGAACACCCTGTATAATTACGTAAGAGGAATTTTTGCTCCGATATTGTGGGTGTTTAGCAAGTCGCAGGATGATGGGAGAGGGCTCAAATTGAAGGCCAGATCCAAGAGACTCGGGAAAAATACTGAAATTTCTGAATACTGAACATGAGTACTGATGCTTGATTTAAAACCACATGCTAGATGTTGATATGGTTTGTTTAAAACCCAGCAAAATTGGTTGAACGTACTATAACAAATGACTGTTTTTTTTTACTTTTACATTTTCCGATAATATAATTTTAGGGGCTTTAACCTTCTCACCATTTAAATAGCAAAAGGAAATAAATACGTCTGTTTTGTTACATTATAGTAGCTGATGTTGATTTAAAGCCAAGTGATTTGTAATATTAATACAATCGAATAAGCGCAGACTATTGGTAAAGAGAAAACTTCATTCATCGTTTTTAAGTCCCAGCTCTGCCAGTTTTATGCGCGGTAGGAAATGGTCATGGTTTTGACTTAGCAAAAACAGAGTGTTGCACAAAAAGTGATTGAGTCAATAACAACTTTAAATTTTATCATAACAAAAAGGTTCACGTTTAAATTTGGCCAGTAAAAATATATTTAATCTTGAATCTACTAAGACAAAGCAGTAATTACTCACGGGCAACCAATAAAAAACGTGTTGAGCGTAGGATAAAACTCAATATTAACTATTTAATAAGCTCGTGGTCTCGAAGCCTAACTCTCGTATGACGTGGAGTCGCCAACAGGAAACCATTTTCTGATTTCATCCTTACCTGCTTGCCTATTGGGTAAAAATTTAGCCTCAATCGGAGGTTTCCGCAATAAGTACCCTTTAACTGACCAATACGTTCTTTTGAACCAGGTGGAGGCTACACACGACATTTGTTTACATTTTTGTGTTGAATGTCACGAATTTCCTTGGAAAATAAATTAAGTGCTGCAATCTGTGGCGAACCTTAAGAACTTCTTCAAACCATGTCCATATTCAATTATAAATAAAGTGAACTGAATTTCTTTTGAGATCGACGGAAAGCGCCACTGTTCCAAAATTCAGCCACTGCACTGAAGTAACGCCCATTCTTAAACTCCTGATACGTGTTAGCAAACGCCAAAATATCTTTAACATTACTCATTAAACGTTTAAATTCGTCAAACTGTTCCGAGTTGTGAGTGTGAAGGAGACAATAAATATTCAGCATTTGTATTTCATTTTTAGGGGCTTTTGCCCCTTCAAGCCACTAGTTTTAGATTATTGGTGTAAGGATTTTCTATGCTTATACTCTAGAAATCAGGTATGTAATATAATGACAGGTATTCACCACCAATCGTGGTGAAATCAAATTTATTTGATATTGAAGAATGGTTAAAAAATAAACAGCCTTTGAGTCTTCCGAAAATTCAAGGCTAATGGTAGAATTATGAGTTAATGCAAACAATTTTTAGTATTGACGATTGATTGGTTAATTGGTTTTATTAGAAATTTTTATGATACAACATCTCTCTGAAATATCAACTATCCCGACCCTTTATTCTAAGACGATGCGACACTGCCAAATATAGGGTTGAATATCGAAAATATTTGTTTGTTGAGTGAGTAAAGTAAAACATTACTCACTCAACAAATGAGTGAAAATGTTGGCCCCCGAGCTTTGCGCCAAAAATTAATAATGCAAAAATGCACATTTTTACAGTCCGTGCTATCACATCATTGTGTAAAAATTCAATAACATTTATAAGTTAAATACTAGCTATTCCTAAACTAAACTTGAGGTTTTGAGGTGGCATGTGTATGTCTATCTTTTTTTGTGTCTTTCACTTGACTTAACCATATAATAAAAGACCTAGCGACCGAAACATTAAGTGTCATTGGAAATATAAAGAACATTACCCAAAGGCACGAGAGAGGGTGTGATTTATTTACAGTTTGTGTCCTTTAAGCCAAGGGGGGTTGAATTTTTACTAATTTATTGACAGTACTTCATTATAGACCTAGGCATCAGTATATACAAACAGGGACTTCACTCTAGACGTTATTGAAAAGAAACAGGGTCTTCGTCATCGTTAACTCAAACAGAATATTTGGAATTCTTTTTTAATTCTTTGGAAGATGTAAACTGATGAAGGGCCAGTTATCAATGAGTGGATATGAAAAGGAGCAGTAAATTCGACTTATGAATTTAATATTAATTCTTATTGATTATAAAAATCTATGTCGTCACCCCCGGGGTCGATCGTTAACTTCGGTATGTGGGCATAAATCCACAAAACATATAAACGAAATTGTCATAAATCATTAAGCACTAAGCTACATAGAGCTCCTTTTTTTGGTATATGGATCATGAACACATTAAATTGTGTATGCAAAATAATCAAGTGTTTTGAATTATAAGTTTTACGTCAACCGGCAGCAGAAATAAATTAATTTTGTGTGATACACGATTAGATGATACACGTCTAATTATCCTTCTAGAGAGTAATAAAATATGTTCATCTCCAATATAATAGATATAATCTAGCTGTTAAAAAATATTCAGTTTAAAATAAAATCCATTTATAAATAGACGGTTGAGAGAGATTAGCAACACTACTACGTCCACAATAAGCCTGTCCAGAACAAATTTAACATGGGCTTTTAAAGAGCCGCTTAGTGGCAATCAGTCAGTGTCAACATTAATATAAAAAATGCAATAAATGAATACGGTTCAGTGATATTTCCTCATAATTCTCAACTTTTGGTACCTATCTAACGCTGACTTCCGCGTTTGGTGTTGTGAGAATGTTAAGTCGTACTTTAAAAATTAATGAGTCAAATCATATGTTTTTATATATTTCTAGTTGAATGGAATCGGTTTAGCATATTCAAATATTTATAGTTTAGTAAGTATAGAAAAAGATTCTGACAAACCCAAAAATTCTCTTTCTTAATAATATTTGAAGCAAAATTATATAATAATACAAATAAAAGTTAAAAAATGCACTAATAAGATCGTTTCAGTGACATTTCTTTAAACTGTCAACATTATGTATCTATTTACTAGTCAAACGGTACCAAACGTTTGGTACCAAGCAAATGCAAAGTAGCATGTTAACAATTAATGAGTCAAATCATATGTTTACATCTATTTCCAGTTGAATTTAATTGGTTTAACACGTTAAAATATTTGTAGTGTAGCCGATATGAAAAGAAAGTCGGACAAACCCAAAAATTCAGTAAGTTAGGGCGTGTGCCCAAACAACCCCATCAAAGGGCGATTTTGGCCCATTGCAATAAAATTGAACAGCAACTCAGATATGTTGTAAGAGTTGTACATAACACTAGCAGAAAAAACAAACTATGTAGCTTATGTAGCTATATAGCTTAGATAGCTATAATAGCACAATAATAAAATTGACTCATTATTGATTGACTCAAAATTATCTAAAAAACTGTAGCGAGTATTTCATTAAGAATGGTATAACTTGATTTGCATGCATGTCACCCTTATCCAAAATTATCAGATTAGCAAACTAATCTGGACTACCGAAATACAAGAATTAAAGAATTTTTCAAAGTCGAATGAAAAATTTCACAAGAAATTTAATGGTCTAATTAAAGAGAGAAAAAATAAACCTTTTATGGATTTTATAGGGTCCCTTAAGTAAAAGGTTTAAGTAAATAAACCAGTTAAGGAGGGAAACTAATCTTATCCTAAGTTCAGTTAACGGCTGAAGTATTGTACTAAACTAGTTTCTAAATATATTTCCTCAGTTTTAATTTTTAGACGGTCCAGGATTGGTCTTTTTGAGAACCCACGAACATTGCTATGAAATGAGAAGCAGTTTTATGCTTTTGTGATAGTTTCATTGATGAAATACCATGACTTGTTCTAAAACATAAAAAAGTACATAAGGATTGAAATGAAATGAAATGACATTCGTGAAATGAAATAAAATTAGTTTATTCCACAAAAAATAAGAATACATGCATAAATGTGAATAAAAAAAAGTTTATGGAATTAGTTCCCCACATGAGCAAACGCTTGTGTGTGGGGAACGAGTCAACAGTCATAACTGAGGAGGAATTACTTAATAATAAAAAATACAGAAAATCTATTATAAAAAGTGAGTGAAAATGCGGAAAAATAGAAATACCGGAAATGAAAAAAAACATGCACATACGACTACACACTCCGACTTCAAAACGAAAACGAAATAATGAGCCATTTCACCGCAAGACCTGGACCATTCATGCACACTCATTCCGCAGGCACACAAAGCTCACTCGACTGGACAGACGGACCCACTCACACTCATCCATTCACTCTCACACACGCACAGCTGTCGTTCGGTTTTCTTGGAACTACACGTACGGAGAAGAAAATAAATCTTTAATGCGCTCGCGTCCAACTCCCAATAGCCATTTATCTACCATTTTTTTAAACGTTCTGATGCTACAAGGTGAAGGATATTTAATACTGTTCGGAAGACGGGAAAAACTAAGTTAGCAACATAGTAAGAAGATGTTGTATTAACCCTCCGTCAGTGACACACGGAGTTTTCCTCCAGGTGCTTTTATTTTTGTAAAAAAATATGCTTTCTTACCAGTCCGCAGTCGCAGGAGTAACTGTACCTCACATGCCTCTTTCTAGGAGTCGATTCGACCAAAACACTTTGTACCCACTGTTTGTACCAGTTACTATATTTGGATTCGAAAATATAGATTTTGAATACAAGTGACAAGTAACACGTTTTACATACCTATAGGGTTTCAAAAATATGTCAAGTAAGTTTTTTATTGCTTAATATTGATTATAAAAGGGTTACATTTCACCTTTTTATAATATACTAGCAGTTACCCGTGGCTTTGCTCACGATAAAAACTGTAACTCCCGCTGCCTAAATGAAGATAGGGCCACATACTGAGTTTATGATTAAACAGATGAGGTACAAAAACGAATGACGACTTTACGTTAACTAACTAAACTAAATTTAACTTTTATATATTTAACATAGTACATATCAGCTAAAAAATCAACAAAACAACTATAAAACCATTAGCTGTAAAATCGTATCCATATGTGAAGCTGAACCACCTGCTTGTTAAATGATCATTGAAAATTAAACAAAAGATCATCCATTCCACTTGCGTAGGAAAATTTATAAACTTCAACCCCGCCAAAACCCTTAAAACTTTGAATTAAAAAACCCGTTCTTAGGGGATGCTCACGCCCTTAAGATCGTCCATGCAAAGGTCCAAGGTTCTAAGTCTTGTAGTTTGGGCTGAGTAATGATAGGTAAGTGGTATTGGACAAATATAAAGAAGATGGACTTTCATTAACCAGAAAGATGTTTTCAGGAATCCTCAAAGTCTGCAGGTCTGCTGCGACTGGAGTTATTCTATTGCTGCCCCCCGCAGGAGGTATTTCTTATTTGGCCTTCCTGTACTATACATATGAGCAGATTCAGCGCCCCACCGATAAAGGCCTCAAGGGTGCAACTGCCCTGGGAAGGCTTATGCCCAATATCGTTGAATCTGCTCGCATGCATGGTATACTGTATAGTGGCCCTTAAGCAGGAATATAAAATCTCCGTCGCAGCAAACCTTGCGTACTTAGAGAATCCTAAAGCAGTTTTCTGTTTCATGAAAGTTTATGTACGTAAAACGTAGAAATTGCCTTGATTTAATGTCAAAAAAATTCTAAGGTATTTAGGGTCTATCTTGAACATAAAAATACCCCCGTTGCAGCAGACCTCCAGACTACGTGCATGACCTTATTTCATTTCTTCCATAAGAATAAAATGGGGAATGAGTATGCAGGTCTATTGCAACAGTCATTAAAAAATTTGGTGGTTTTAAAACAATATCAGGTGAATCTGAACCAAAAAAACCACATACCAAGTTTTATCAAGATATGTTGAGTAATAACCGAGATATAGAATTTTTCTATAGGGACAGTGTACTGTGTTTTCAGCTTTAAATATAGTTTGAATAGTGTTTTTTGCTTCTGGGAGCTCCAAAATGAAAAGTTATCATGGTCTCGCGCTTAGGTCTTGCCAATTCCATCAATGAAGTTTTCTAAAGGACAAAGGCAAAGTATTTTTTTCTATTGATGTAGATAAAATAAATGGTTTAAATTAGCCCTTTCATTAACAGCTGTTACGGGGAAGAAAGGTCTTATAAGTATCTCTAGTCAGTGATTTATTTTATGTTCTATTCCTGACAGCTGGTTTGACATTCCACTAAATTTCTTGCATTTTACATCTGTTTAAATATAAACATTTCACCAATTTGTATTCTGCCATAAGGATAATATGGGATCTTTGAGAGGGTCCATGGCGGAGTCCAAGGGTCAGATCAGGATGAAAACCATTTAGTTTTCCTATTTAATTCCTAAAGAAACAGTGAACCAAATTTCAGCCTTCTGGGTTATTGGGAAGTTGGAGAATTAGTGATGAGTGAGTGAGTGAATGAGTGAGTGAGTGAGTGAGGGCTTTGCCTTTTATACACGACAAACAGTGTAGTTTTATACATCTATACTAGATGTATAGATGTATAGATAGAGGTATAGATGTATAAAACTACACTGTTTGTCTATTATTTCAATACCCGGAAAAAAACTCCTTGAGTCACTATTCGTGTTTTAAAATCAAAGTCACCTACCAAGGGTTAATTGTTTTATTTAATCTAGGAGCAATAATACCTGAATTAAATACAGATTTTGTTAAATATGTCTGAGCCTGATGATGAAATAAAGAGTCGCGGTTGTTATGAATATATAAAATTAATACTTTCATGTACAGTTGTCGGATACTAAATACTTTGAATTCATCAAACAAAAGCAAAAAAAACAAAAAACAAAACAAAACAAAACAAAACAAAAATTTAATACTAAGTAATTTTAAATAAGTTAGGTAAAGGTTAACGAATATCGTGAAATTTCACCGAAAAAAAATAATATATAATAGTGGTCTTTGTTAACTTTTTGAATGATTATTTTTTTAAATTGCACCAAATGTTTGTGACCTCTCCTGTGTTAATAGTGTTTAGGCTACCAGAACGACTGACAATTTCTTAAAGACGCAAACATATGCCCTGATTAATCTATGACTAGCGCACAATATAAAACATTGTTGACCGTGCAATGATATTCAGAAGCATAATTTTTCTCGACCCTAAAATATTTAGTGAATTTTAGCGTGACTAGGTGAGAGGTAATCCCTCCTACCACACCGCTGCCGTAATAACGAAATTCGCGGGACTAACAAATATTATTCAAAATTCATCAGGTTAGTGAGCCGCAAGAAATCAGCCCACGGGATATACACCGAGGGCATACACTGCTGCGTTGGCCGACCACCTGCTACTCCCTTCCTCACCAACACATTGTTTTCCACACGGTTTTATTGCTCACAGCTCACAAAAGAGTCATCCCTAATCTGTCACCGCCCGACCAAGTCTTGTTATGAGCGAGTCTCGAGTTTATGGTGATTGATGTTTTTTTTTTTGGAATTCGTAAAGATAGTGAATGTGTGTGTATCGCTTCAGGCGTTTTGTTTTGGCATGCAATATTTTGCCTGTGTCGCAAATACCGGTACTCGCGAACTATGATGTCTTAATCTAAACGAACAGATTAAGACATCATAATGTGACCTATCGAATATGACAGTAGACTTGTCTTTGCATGGGTATTCGGTTTTTCCAATATTTTTTCTAGATGAACCAGTGGGTCCGAATGTATGCCCTCCGCGGTCGGGGCGTCCTTCTTGACAACGTAAAGTGTTAAACATGGTATAACACTTAAAATTAGGATGAAACGACACTGGAACAATAATATTCAGCGTTATTTTTCTATTCTTTGACATTTTTACTGTTACTCTGTCTTGAAAATTAAACGTTTTATTAAAATAAACTAGCAGCCCGCGTCACTTCGTGACTTAAAACAACTTGGTAAATAGGCTTTAGTTTCATGTTGATTATGTATGGAGTTTTGCAGCGTAAAATACCTTTCAATGAGGAAGTGTGTGAATTTTGTGATTTTATAATTTTCTAGACTAATTCTTTGTGTCACAGCACTGGAATAAAATTTCCAGAAATTGAACCTCTCATCGGGGCTAATTACGAAAAAGAATTATTACATTAGACTTGAAACATCAATATGGGAAAGAAATTCTTCACAGAATTCGAGAAGTTCATTTGTTTCATCTGCTTTAAAAGTGTTTTTATGTATACGTTCTACACTTGGAATTTTCGATTTCGACAGTGCAACAACATTATTCATAGAATGAGGGTTAGTTTACATGGATCTTTACTGTTTGGTGGGATTTTCACGTCTCTGTTTAAGAGTATTCTTTCCAAAAGTATTGAATCCTAATGTTAATTTTACACAAATGTACGTGTCAGTTTCTTGCATTCATCTTTGTTGGTTCTTAACAACAAACGGTAAGGAGTTGGAAAAAAACACTGATTTACTGACAAACTAACCTGTAAATAATATTTATAAAATAGCCATTCGCCGTAAATCAAATTATTCAACGCTCATATCGGCCAAGGAATTAAATTTTCAAACTGACCCGCTTTTTTGTTCTGCATCTTACAGTAAACACATGTTTGGCCAATTTTACCCAAGCAAATAACATAACCTTCTATGAAATGCCTCTATTAAATAGACATATTGTTACATTTCAAAATCGAGTAAAATAGAAAGGCTAACCGTTAACACTTCAATATCCTTCGCATTCCAAATACCAAATACTGTTTTAAATTTGTAATGCGTTTTAAAACTTGATTTTTTAATTTTCAAAAAAATGCTATTTTAAAAATAGAAACGTTGATACACGCATCTATATGTTGAAACGTGTATCAATGTGTGTGTGCACTATCAATTGTTAGAAAATCCCATCTCCAGCGCACCTCCTGAGTTACTTATGTTCCTTTTTAAGTTTACTTTTTAAGAAAATAAATACAATATATTAAGATGATTACAGACAATTGGCCTTAGTTTCAATAGGGCAAATACTCTTACTTATATTCTGTTGTCTTAAAAAACGTCACTATTTTTTAAATCAAAATCATATGAGGATGAATGTTAACTGGCTTTTGCTAGCCCCTCATTCTCTGGTATATCTATGAAACTATTTCAAATATTGATCATCTGTTTTGTCACAAAGAAATGTGAATTGGAAAAGTTCATAGGTTCTACCACAGATAGTAGCACATTCGCTGGAATTTCAAAAGCCTCCTGTGTGAAGGCTTTGCATGGGATATTTTCCAAACCCACAAAAGGCACATCTAGAGAGTAATAGCTTTAATTTGATACCAAATATGTGTAGAAAAATTAATTTCTAGGGGTCGATTTGCTCTGTACAAAATCCCAAAAATCCTTTTAACAATTTAGATAGATTCAATTTTCCGAGTTTTGATTTACTGTGCTGAAACGGTTACGATTTGCTTGTTTGGAATTGACACAGCACCAGTAGATCTTAAGTGATGCTTGTCCTAAATTGAAAAATAAGATCAACAGTTTGGGACGAGGGTTTATAAATCCAAATATGATAAAACTGAGTAGGTCTCTATAAGTCCTTGAAACTGATTATAACATTGTGGTTGTACATATACTTATAAGAGGTATTGAAAAGCGCCATTTTGAGCGGTGGTGTTTAAAATATGGTGGTGTTAAAGATTTGGCGGTGTTAAAAATGTACCGAGCAGATCTCTTCCTCTGACATCCAATTGTATTTTTTTCATATTAGCTTATTTAACAAAGGTATATCGTAAACTCACATTTATTCCTTGTACAATCGCCACTTGTTCACAAAACATTACAGTTTATGTGTCTAAACCTATGTTTTTGACCACAAGAAGTCAAATTTTACCATTTCCAAAGTTTTGATTTTGCTTAGTTTTCGAGTTATTCGTGAAATGACGGAAAAACCCAAGATATAATTTATGAGCGCTATTTTAATAATTTTGTAACTGGAGGTTGTGTTGAAAAATTTCAAAAAAATTTCCCAATAAATCTCATCCCTCGACATCCAATCGTATTTTTTTCATATTACCTTATTTTAACAAAGGTATACCGTAAAATGGCATTTATTCCCTGAACAATCGCCACTTGGTCACAAAACATTATAGTTTATGTGTCTAAACCTATGTTTTTGAACACGAGAAGCCCAATTTTACCATTTCCAAATTTTCGATTTTGCTTAGTTTTCGAGTTATTCGTGAAATGTCGGACACACGCCATGTATAATCTATAAGCGCCATTTTAATAGTTTTTTAACTGGCTGTTGCGTTAAAAATTTTCAAAAAATGTTCCGAATGAATCTTTTCCTTTGACCTATATTCGTATCATTTCATATTCTGTCGTTTCATAAAGGTATACCATAAAATAGCATTAATTTTCTGTAACATCGCCATTTGGTCCCTTATCATTACAATTTATGAGTCTAAACCTATGTTTTGGAACACGAGAAGTCCAATTTTACCATTCCCAAAGTTACGATTTTGCTTAGTTTTCTAGTTATTGGTGAAATGACGGAAAACGCAAGATATCATTTATAAGTACTATTTTAATAATTTTTTAACTGGCGGCGGTTGGATTAAACATTTTAAAACAAGTTCCAAAATAATTTTTATTTTTCTTAATTTAGGAATAAATACTATTTCTAAGAATTGCTGGAATTGCAGCTCATTACAGTACATGATATACAATTAATTGTTCATTGACAGAAATTGTTCATATTTTTAACTTTGATTAATTGAATGTTTAATACCATACTTACTTATTTTTTTAGCATTACTAATTATATTGTGTATATTACATGTTTTACTTATTTTTTTGCATCTATTAGTTTTTTAAATTGCTTTGGACTCCACTAGTTTATATTTAAATAAATCATTTTGAACACTTTTTACAGTATTTACCAATGTTGTTACTTGTTTTGGGGTTTTAAGTGAAACATATGAGCATAGTTTGAGATAGGAATTTTTTCTTGGAATCTCCGTCAACCCTAGATTGATAGTTGAGTATTGCAAATTTCTTATTTTTTAATAAGATGTACAGTATCTCCCATAGAAGTAACATGTTGATGTTTAAGTTCAAGAGTAAGTTAATTCAGGATTTTAAGATAGTAAATAGACCTCTTTTCAGACATCAGTCATTATTACTTAACACGCTATAAGTATAATAGTCTATCAGTGTTATCAGTGAACTTACACCAGCTATCTCCCTTTAAATACTCACACGTGGCTTAAGGCGTTCCTGATACAATCGCTGCATAAACTCAGGTATAAACCACTATCAGAGTAAAGAAATTCAACCGCAATTTCACCTCTGCAAAATGAAACCTCTGTTTGTTTAATTTACAGTGATAGTAAAATAATACCTTTTTCATGTTTGAAACAAAAAAAACTATAGTTACTTTTTCTTTTTTTGATACCTACTATAGAAGGACGACAAAGGAAATAAACGTGGAAATATATGTTTGTAGACAGTACCTAATAAGATTTTATACGGGGTTTATCTTTTTAAAATCTTTCCCCAACTGTAGGGAGTAAAAATATCTTAAAGAAAAGTTCGGCCAATGGAATTACTCAGACCCTTTTTTATTAGGAAAAAGAGCCTTTAGATCTACAGTAACAACCATAAAAATATCTATTTATAAGAATATAAATTATTGTTATACCAACAAATACAAGGGTCTCCGAGAATTATGGCAAAATATTTTAGTATATGACCGTAGAGGTAAAAATAAAAATAAAAGTTTATATAAACTTAGGCCCTAAAGCGCTTTGTTTTCCGTCTGTGTCTGTTTGTGGTTTTTACATATTTAATAATATCTCACGAATCTCTGAACGTATAAACTTCAAACTTGGTATTTGGATGACCACTACTAAGGACTATTTTTGTAAGAAGTATCAAATTTCCACTTTGTACCATTTCGAAATGGCGACTGTTTTTTGTATCTTAAAACTGTAAATTTTAGAAAAATTAAACAAATAACAAAAAAAATTCAAAATTTAATCTAACTAACGGTGATATTACGATTATAATGATCGGAGCATTAATAATGGAGAAACATTAAATGTTCCAAATTAAAACATGGAAATTTCAGACAGTATGTTTTAAAGAACCATGAAGATTTTTTTGCTCTTTTTGTACAAACGGCTAAAAATCAAGCTTATAGGAACGGGTTTCATTGTCTCTGTATTGTATTTTTAAATAAGTAAAGAAAACGTTATGTGGACAATCATTCATGATTATAAGCCGATCGTATAAGCCAAACATGCCTTTGTCACATATTCTATCACACACTCCAGTCCCCCGAAAGTTCGAATTTTTATAGGACTGGTTGAAGCCTTCAATAAGTGTCATTTGTATCTGACCGTATAAGCCCTCAAAATATCGCTTTTCATACATTTGATTCCAGGCACTATAGGCCTCCAAAAGGTTCGTCGACGATTTCGCGTTATACAGAGGGCTCAAAATGTCGTTTTCGTGTATGAAAATAGACCTTTTGACAGCCTGGTTTCAGGCACTCTAGGCCCTCGAAATGTCGTTTACCAGAGCGCTAAGCACTTGAAAGGTCTCATACAAGTATCTATATATATATATATATATATATATATATAAAACATATAAGTAACCCTGAGCAACTTACATGATTGCCAAAAGACATGTGAGGGCTTTGCCCCCCACACCCCCCCCCCTTACAACACTCCCAATGAATTTACTCTTATGAGAGAAATATAAGATTATTGTCTCTTAACTACATTAAAAGTATGTTTTAGCGAATTTCCCCTATAGGGAAGAAGCTATTACCGTAGGTCTCATGGTAAGACCTAAGCCCGAGACTATGATAACTTTTCGTTTTGGGGCCACCAGAAGCAAAAAACACCATTCGTTCGAATTTATATATATATATATATATATATATTTGTCTGTTAGCACGATAGCGGCCGTAAAAATGGTCCAATCTTAATGAAAATTGGTACAGACGTGTTAAGTGGTAATCACTCGGACGAGTTCGTGAACCAGCCCGATCGGACCACTGGAAGGGGGGGTAAAGGGGGGTAAACCCCTCTAAAAATGGGTTTTTTGAGTTTTTTACATAGAAAAACAAAATTTATCGAATTTTCGTTGGCACCATTGAATTCAGCTAAAAAAAACAAACAATTTAGTATTTTGAATCACTGCTCTATGTCCATTGGTTACCGAGATATTGAATGTGGTAAACACAGTACGTTGTCCCAATGTTAACCTTATGGGAAATAAATAAAATTCTATATCTCGGTTATTTCTCAACATATCTTGATAAAATTTTGTAAATAGCTTCTTCTAGTTCAGATCTACTAAATATTGAATTAAAACCACCCAATTTTAATATACCTGTAGCAGCAAACCTGCATACTCATTCCCCATGTTATTCTTATGGAGCTTACCAAAACATGTCAAATCTCGCTATGTTGGATCGAAATATGTCGTTTTGCATTTGAAATTCGCTGAGTATGCAAGTCTGCTGCAACGGGGGTATTTGTAATTTTTACTCTTACACTGTACTTCATATTAAATTTTTTTCAATGAGCACTCCCTTTATGAATAAAGCATGGTCACCAAGAATTTAGATTTGAAAAAGGTTTAGTGGGCATTGCTTAAAACAAATTATACATTTGCTTCAGTTTAACCGATTCAATTTGCTTCAGTTTTGGTATAGTACTACTTGATCTACAAAACCGTAAGCGACTTATATGATTGGCAAGACATGGGGGGGCTTCGCCCCCCCACACCCCCCCTACCACTGCAAATGAATAATTTTTCACTTATGATAAAGAAACAATTCTGTTATTATCTCTTTATTATTCTAAAAATATCTTTTTGTATTATATCTCATAATTTACTGTAATTTGTATATATCTATAAGTATAAAAGAGGATGTTGGTATATATATATATATATATATATATATATATTTATATATTTGGCACTGATAAACTCAGACACCGCTGGACCGATGACCACGAAACTTGGTAGATACATGTAGAATTTCATGGAGTACGTTTATACACCATCAGTTTCGTGATAACTTTCAGGGCCTAGCCCTGGGACCGTCTTAAAGGTACCCATGTCAGGGATTTTCAAGGAAGTTGAGTTAGATTTGTTTACTAACAAAACATATGAAAGTAAAATTTAAAAAAGGTTAACTATATAATTAATACGCCAACACGAAATTTGTCTTATGAACTCCTTCGTCATTTCTTAATCGATTTTGATCATTGACGGCTCATTGGAAAGAGCGTGTCGCGTAGATTTGCAAACTGGCCTTACATTTTTGAAAAAGTCCCTTGGGCTCTGCCCCATTGGCTTTTAAAGTTCCCATGTTATCCTTATGAAGAACATAATTGTTTACATTTTGATCAGCTGGATAATTTAATTGCTGTTATTTTTTAATTTGTGTAAACATAACCCTCAAGACGGATCGTGTTAGCATGATTGTGTTTTAAATTTATCGCTCTGCTAGAGTAGCGCACGATTCCGTGCGCTCGGATCCACTAGTGTAAATTAATGGTATTTCTTTCTGCTATTTAATTTTATTTGTTTACATGAAGATTTGTTACTTGGTGCCAGGTGGTTAATGAATTAGACTTTTGCATTTTTTCAAAGTGCAATACACTATATAAAATGCTGATAATATGTAGTATAACATAAAATAAATAACTGATTATTGAAGGACTCCAGTGATCACTGATCACTTATACTTGAAGGACTTTTTTTATGACAACTAACTGCTATTTAAAGAGGAAGAGTGTGCTACTGTAAAGAATTAATTTTACCTACAACACTTTAAAAAAATTGCCCGGACGGCTCATTCAATCTTTTTGTTCAATATAGAATCTAAAAACGTGTCAGCCCTTTTTAATAATTGCTGGATTGGCATTGTAATTTTTGTTCAAGGTAGACCCTAAAACCTTAAGAAAATGATCTTTTACAGTGAATAAAATTTCAAGCCATGTTCTATGGTTCCTCTATGCCTTCATGAAGGAAAGAAATAGTAGAAATCCTATATCTTTCCTTCATGAAGGCATACACGTGAAGACATGCACATACGCAGGTCTGCTGCGACGGGGGTGCATAGTAAAGTTCTAATTAAGAGTAACATATGCGAGCAGATTCAAAGTGCTGTCGAAAAAGCCAATGGTGCCGTTTTGTATAGACAGGCACTTTATACAGGAATAGAATACCCCAGTTGTAGCAGACCTGCTTACTAAGAGCGGATTTCTAAAAACTTTTTTTGCTTTATGGATGTACATTTGATATGTTCAAAGAAGTAGATTTTACAACAAGAAAAATAAATGGGAAAGCAAAACTATATAACTGATGGGTGATATTGTATGTTTAATTTTAATCGTGAGCGAAGCCACGGGTTCTTCTAGTATATATATATATATATAAAACATATAAGTAACCGTGAGCGACTTACATGATTGCCAAAAGACATGGGGGGGCTTTGCCCCCCCACACCCCCCCCTTAGATCACTCCCAATGAATTTACACTTATGAGAGAAATATAACATTATTGTCTTTTAACTACATTAAAAGTATGTTTTTGTAATTTTTACTCTTAATTAACTGTACTTCATGTTTAATTTTTTCACTGAACACTCCCTTTCTGAATAAAGCATGGTCTCCGAAAATTTAGATTTGAAAAAAGTGTAGTGGGCATTGCTTAAAACAAATTATACGTTTGCTTCAGTTTAACCATTTCAGTTTTCTTCAGTTTTGGTATAGTACAACTTGAACTACAAAACCGTGAGCGACTTATATGATTGGCAAGACATGGGGGGGTGCAAATGAATTTACACTTATGAGAAAGGAACAATTCTGTTATTGTCTCTTTATTACTCTAAAAATATCTTTTTGTATTTAATCTCATAATTTACTGTAATTTGTATATATATAAAACATATAAGTAACCGTGTACTGTACCTTGATCTACAAAACCGTGAGCCACTTATATGATTGCCAAAAAGCCCCCCCACACCCGCCCCTTAGAGCATTTCCAATGAATTTACACTTTTGAGGGAAATATAACATTATTGTCTCTTAACTACATTAAAAATATGTTTTTGTAATTTTTACTCTTAATATACTGTACTTTATGTTTAATGTTTTCACTGGGCACTCCCTTTATGAATAAAGCATGGTCTCCAAAAATTAAGATTTGAAAAAAGTTTAGTGGGCATTGCTTAAAACAAACTATACGTTTGCTTCAGTTTAACCGTTTCAGTTTGCTTCAGTTCTGGTATAGTACAACTTACAAAACCGTGAGCGACTTATATGATTGGCAAGACATGGGGGGCTTCGCCCCCCCACACCCCCCCTACCACTGCAAATGAATAATTTACACTTATGATAAAGAAACAATTCTGTTATTATCTCTTTATTACTCTAAAAATGTCTTTTTGTATTTTATCTCATAATTTACTGTAATTTGTATATATATATATATATATATATATATATATATATATATAACATATAAGTAACCGTGTACTGTACCTTGATCTACAAAACCGTGAGCCGCTTATATGATTGCCTAAAGACATGGGGGGGCTTCGCCCCCCCACACCCCCCCTTACAGCACTTCCAATGAATTTACACTTTTGAGGGAAATATAACATTATTTTCTCTTTACTACATTAAAAATATGATTTTATAATTTTTACTCTTAATATACTGTACTTTATGTTTAATTTTTTCACTGGGCACTCCCTTTGTGAATAAAGCATGGACTGCAAAAATTTAGATTTGAAAAATGTTTAGTGGGCATTGCTCAAAACAAATTATACGTTTGCTTCAGTTTAACCGTTTCAGTTTGCTTCAGTTTTGGTATAGTACAACTTGATCTACAAAACCGTGAGCGACTTATATGATTGGCAAGACATGGGGGGGTGCAAATGAATTTACACTTATGAGAAAGGAACAATTCTGTTATTGTCTCTTTATTACTCTAAAAATATCTTTTTGTATTTAATCTCATAATTTACTGTAATTTGTATATATATAAAACATATAAGTAACCGTGTACTGTACCTTGATCTACAAAACCGTGAGCCACTTATATGATTGCCAAAAAGCCCCCCCACACCCGCCCCTTAGAGCACTTCCAATGAATTTACACTTTTGAGGGAAATATAACATTATTGTCTCTTAACTACATTAAAAATATGTTTTTGTAATTTTTACTCTTAATATACTGTACTTTATGTTTAATGTTTTCACTGGGCACTCCCTTTATGAATAAAGCATGGTCTCCAAAAATTAAGATTTGAAAAAAGTTTAGTGGGCATTGCTTAAAACAAACTATACGTTTGCTTCAGTTTAACCGTTTCAGTTTGCTTCAGTTCTGGTATAGTACAACTTACAAAACCGTGAGCGACTTATATGATTGGCAAGACATGGGGGGGCTTCGCCCCCCCACACCCCCCCTACCACTGCAAATGAATAATTTACACTTATGATAAAGAAACAATTCTGTTATTATCTCTTTATTACTCTAAAAATGTCTTTTTGTATTTTATCTCATAATTTACTGTAATTTGTATATATATATATAACATATAAGTAACCGTGTACTGTACCTTGATCTACAAAACCGTGAGCCGCTTATATGATTGCCTAAAGACATGGGGGGCTTCGCCCCCCTACACCCCCCCTTACAACACTTCCAATGAATTTACACTTTTGAGGGAAATATAACATTATTTTCTCTTTACTACATTAAAAATATGTTTTTATAATTTTTACTCTTAATATACTGTACTTTATGTTTAATTTTTTCACTGGGCACTCCCTTTGTGAATAAAGCATGGACTGCAAAAATTTAGATTTGAAAAAAGTTTAGTGGGCATTGCTCAAAACAAATTATACGTTTGCTTCAGTTTAACCGTTTCAGTTTGCTTCAGTTTTGGTATAGTACAACTTGATCTACAAAACCGTGAGCGACTTATATGATTGGCAAGACATGGGGGGGTTTCGCCCCCCCACACCCCCCCTAGCACTGCAAATGAATTTACACTTATGAGAAAGAAACAATTCTGTTATTGTCTCTTTATTACTCTAAACATATCTTTTCGTATTTTATCTCATAATTTACTGTAATTTGTATATATATATATATATAAAACATATAAGTAACCGTGTACTGTACCTTGATCTACAAAACCGTGAGCCACTTATATGATTGCCAAAAGACATGGGGGGGGCTTGGCCCCCCACACCCCCCCTTGCACTGCACTTGAATTTTCATTTACGAGAAATAAACAATACTGTTAGAGTCTGTATTACACTAAAAATATCTTTTTGTATTTTATCTCATAATATACTGTACTTTATATATACATATATACAATTGTAATGTAAATATATATATATATATGTATATATCACATATAAGTAACCGTGAGCGACTTACATGATTGTTAAAAGACATGGGGGGGCTTTGCCCGCCCACACCTCCTAAGCACTTCCTATGAATTTACACTTTTGAGGGAAATATAACATTATTGTCTCTTAACTACATTTAAAATATGTTTTTGTAATTTTTACTCATAATATACTGTACTTTATGTTTAATTTTTTCTCTGAGCGCTCCCTTTATGACTATAGCAAAGTTTCCAAAAATATAGATTTGAAAAAAATTTTAGTGGGCATTGCTTAAAACTAATTATACGTTTGCTTCAATTTAAACTGATTTTGAACTACATATGCATTATGTAGTTTACATAACCATGATGGTATACATTTTTTTGACATTTGGTAAAGTGTACCTTGCTCTACAACACTATGAGCAACTTACATGATCGCCAAAAGACATGGAAGCCCCCCCACACACCCCTTAGCACTTCCAATGAATTTACACTTATGAGAAAAAAAAATTGTTAAAATAAAAATGTAGCGCTCTTTATTAGGTTACATTTTAAATATGTTTTTGTATTTTAACACATAATATACTGTACTTTATGTTTAATTTGTTTTTCTGAGCGCTCCCTTTATGACTAAAGCATAGTCTCTGAAAAAATAATTGCCATCAAAAATTTATATTTGAAAAAAGGTTTGGTGGGCTTTTCTTTTAATGTAACCTGATTTTGAACTACATAAGCAGTATACAGTTAAAAAAACCATGATGGTTCAAACCTTTTTTTAATTTTGCTAAAGTAAACGTTGCTCTACAAAACTATGAGCGACTAACAAAATATGTTTTTCCAAAAGGTAAAGCGGTGGCTTCGCCCCCCAACATAGTAAAAAAAATATAGTTCCTTGTTTACTTCGTTGCTATCATGACAACTCATCGGACCAATATTAAAATTTTACAACTTTTATATTATTTTATTTTTATTAAGTTATTAGATTTTCACTGGCCAAGTACTCTGCATAAAACACCTTTTTTGGCAAAAAAATATATTTCTAGACTTTTAAGGTAATCCTCAGAGCTGTTTTTGAGATAATTGTGCAAGCAAGCACACACACTTAAGATAACAAAAGACATTTTACTGGTATTTCAAAGGAGATAAATCATTAAGACAGCATATAACTGATTTATTAATTTTATAGATAATAAACAACTACAATTAATGAAATATATTTTATTTAAATATTTAATGTAACTATATGACGTCTTAAATGAATTTTAAGCATGATTTATAATTTTTAGAGAATTATTCACTTCATTCAAAATTTAAGAGAATTCTAAATAGTAAATATGTGGAAAATGTAAAAAAAAAAAATAAACATTAAACATTTAGACCTACAGATATTTTAAAATCTGACATAAACCATCTTCTCCAAAAATAGGTTGAATCATTTCTTCTTACCCTGAAACAAAAATAATCATAAGTGGCAGATAATTAATTAAAGCATTTTTTAACTGTAATACACTTCTAGCAAATTTCCCTTATATGGAAGAAGCTGTTACCATAGACCTCATGGTAAGACCTAAGGCCGAGACCATCATAACTTTTTGTTTTGAGATCCCCAGATGCCAAATGACACCATTCATTCATTTTCATTTATATATATATACATATATAGGCCTGCCATATTTTCAAAGGGTCAAACCGGGACATGCTCTCAGACGAGGAGGAGACACAGCGGGGGGGGTTTGGGGATATGGGATGCCACCAAGAAGACAGGGGTCCAGTGGCCCCCCTCCGGAATTTTTGAAAATTTTTAAAAAATGAAAATTAACTTCAAGCAGCCCTATTTTGTGTCCAGATTATTGAGTCAAACTAATAATTTTTAGGTGAATCTAATATGAGTTAAAATTTACTTTTTGAAAAAACTTGTAATTTGGTAAACATTTATAAAAGTTTTAAAGAAAAATTATAAGTTTTAATGATATTAAAAAAATTTTACTTTTTCTATAGTGACAGTGCAATTTTCATCATGATAAATTTAGAACTCTAAGTACATTTTTAACAAGGATAATAATAATTCATTACATTAAACAATACTTAAAATCAATTTTAGTTAAATGAAAAATACAAAAGCATTTCATGCAAATAGAACACAACATAAACACAAAAATACATATTTTATAAGTATTTTTCCTTGTTTTTGTTGGGATTTAATAATTTTCACTGCTGCTCCCAAACCATTCATATTTCGCACTGGTATGAACTTTTTTTAAATGTCTTCGTTCTTTTTCATAAAATTATGAGCAAGAGATACCATATTTAACTTGCAGTAGACTATCTGTTTTTTGTAAGCCATTCACCGCCGTAGCGCGCTTGTTAAACTACCGGTATAGTTAATTATTTAATAACATAATACACAATTTAAAAACTGACCGGTACATCAAGAAAACCGGCTGGGACACCGGGACTGTCCCGGTCAAACCGGGACGTATGGCAGCCCTATATATATATATATATATATATATATATATATATATATATATATATATATATATATATGTGTCTTTAAGCACGATAACTTGCATAAAAATAGTCTGATCTGAATAAAATTTGGCTCAGAGATGTAAAGTAGTAATTACTGGGACGAGTTCGAAAACCAGCGTGATCGGACCATTGGAAGGGGAGTTTAGGGGGGTGAACCCCTCCAAAAATGGGTTTTTGGGATTTTTTACGGAAAAAACAAAAAATATAAAATTATTTTATGAACCATTGAATTTAGCTTGAAAAAAAAATTTAGTACCTTGAATCATTGCTCTATGTCCGTTGGTTCCCGAGATATCGCTATTGGTAAACACAGTATGCTGTCCCAATGCTAACCTTATGGGAAATAAATCAAATTCTATATCTCGCTTATTTCTCAATGAGATAATAAGCGAGGTTCATGGCTTCATCTCGTTGATATCTACTGGATTATTGCAAAAAATATTTAAATTTCACACTTCCATGGCAGCAAACTTGCATACTCATTTCCCATCTTGTTCTTATGGAGAAAATGGTTGTATGCTCATTTTAGGATCTAAGTTGATTTTACTTGATTTGAGGCTCATCTGAACGATTTATTTAAGCATTTGAAATTCGCTGAGTATGCAGGTCTGCTGCAAAATGGGTATTTTTATATTGTCCATATCTTTAAACAAAGGGTTTTATTTATTTAGATTCATAAATTGATATCAGCTGAGTCAATTCTAATGTTTAAGGGATATTTTTATGAAAATTTGCCAATACATCTCAGAATTTAAAGAAGAGCAATACTTGTTTACATAATGGCTGAATTTTCAGAGTAGTGGCCTTATACATCAACAGCTAATCAAACCCAATTAATTTTTTTTTTCAAACTAAACAATTGGACATGGCTTGGAATAGTTAGTTTTAAAGGTTAACCCCAGAGTGCAACAATTTTAATTTCCAAGGACTACCAGCTTTTATCATTAACAATAAAGAGGAGACTTTTCATTGCCTTTGTAAAAAGTGTAGTCTACCAATTGGTGTGTGTCAGGATTAGAAACAGGACCAACTTATTGTATTCTCTGATTGCCGAACAGCCTACCTGTATGACAGCCTCTGATCATTAAATTTGTTCATTTAAAGATGTACCGTAGTTTATAAAGTTTTTTTTTTTTTAAATTGGCAATCATGTCATAAAAATTAATTTAATTCTTACCATTATCAACATTATGAAAGCTAAGACTCATAAAAATGTGGATATTACTCAACACATTCACTGCTGAAATAAGGGCTGTTGGGTACCCTCAGTGCTATAAACATTTTTTACACATAATCACTACTCTTTTGAAGTATTCAGACAGGAAAAATGTTCTTTTGCAAAAAAGGATCAATTTTACCAGATTTTTACAGCCTCATTTCTGGTCTGCAAATGTGCATGATGAGCACTCAGGGGTTATCTAGTGAATATAACACACCCAATATAATCCAGTAAGAAGGAGGATAAAAAACACAAAAAGTATTTATTATTGTTTTACTTATAGCAAAGTATGCTAAATGTAACCATCTATTTACACATATTTACTACCCCTCCTCACCACCTTAGTGTTTCAGTTAAAACTTGGTATATACTGTATTACTTCTTTTAGTTCAAATCTTCTAAATTTTGAATTAAAACCACCCATTTTTACCATACTTGTTGCAGCAAAGCTTCATAGTCATTCCCTGTGTTATTATTATGGAGTTACAAAAACATTTCATATCTCGCTATGATGGATTGAAATATTATGTCCTTTTGCATTTTAAATTTGCTGAGTGTAAAGGTCTGATTTTCATTCTTAAAAGTATCTATTTCATTTTACCAAATCATCCCATTACTGTATAAAAAATCAGTATTATTTTCTATGTACACATTCTTTTTAATAATGAATATATATATATATATATATATATATATATATATATATATAAAGAGAGTTGTGTGTTGGTATATTTAGTGCTACAGCCAAAACTACACGTCGTAGACCCATGATCTTGGTATCAAATTAAAGCTTGGAATCTCATGATGTGCACTATAATGGCGGTTGGATTTCGATATCTTATAGGAACGTCCGAAAGGGACCTTTGTCAAGGATTTTGTGAGTACTTTAGGTTTTATTTGTTTATATCAAGACATAATATGGTTTGATTTGAAATGGTGTACCATAGTTACAGTGGTTGCCAACAGAATGCAGCACCTACAATTGTTTTTGAAGAACAGGTAAATACAGTCTTATTTAGCAGCTGTGTTTTTATTTATGTTTTCAATTATTTTGTTAATTTTACTGTTAGGTTATGTTATTAAAAACATAAAGTGCCCTAAATTTTAGAGTTACATATTTTTTTGCTTTATATTCAAAATTAGTAGTAAAAATAGGATTAGGAAATGTAAAAACGTAGGAGAAAATGTTCCCAAATCCGAATCTTATCACGTAGACAAAAGGTTGCAAGAAAAAATAAAACAACGTAGAAAAAGAAACTCATTTAAGGGTATCACGGGAAAATTTACAGCAACACCAAGATACACTATCTTGGTTGCTAATTTTTTTAATGAAATGAGATTTTTATTGTCAATGGGATTGGTATGAAACATATTTTTGAGCCATACGCCTAAATAGGTTATTCCTAGCATTTGAAGGAAATTCTGAGTCATTTTTGCCTCTCCTACTCCATCACAAGCATTCTTTCCATGGGATGATGCAAAAAAATTAATAATGAAAGTGGAAAAACACGAATTTACCAACTTATAATTATTAATCTCAAAAGCAGACTGTACAGAATGCTATACCAATAAGGCAAAAAATTTATTGACCCCATTGATGTATTTTTAACATATCTCCTGATCCCATCATGGTCCCACTCTGAAATTGTTATGGTGTACTCACAAAATAATGCCTTAAAACATACACTAATTTTTAAAAAATCATAAAACACTAACTCTAAAATTTTCCAAAACAATTTTTTGAGTTTTACCACAAAAGAATTTTTTACCCAAAGTGTTAAAATTGAGTATCAAATTAAACCCCATGGTACCACCTTTAAAATGAGCCATCTCTCAGCTCTCTAGTACTAATAGAACTATAGTTATGGCATATTTTGGATTTAGGCGCACATAGCATTTTGTGATTTTTGAAAATTCATAACTCAAAAACTATGAGGGATAGATTTTTCCAAATTATATTTATGTTCAGGATGTCAAACAGTATACCAGTAAATAAACAAAGTTTGAACCAAATCTGAAATGGTCAGGTTGAGTGCCTTGTTGGTTTGACATGGAATGTGACCCATGTTCAGCCGCACTTACAGGTGAGTAATTTAGCTTACCATTGTTAAGAGGTGGATTTACTATCAACTGGGCTTACCATGTATTGTTGAGCATACCCCAAAACATTTTTATGGCCCGTCCGGTTACTAAACGGACATAGTTGACTGTCAAGATTCGGTGGATTCACCTATTAAGAACTACAGTAAGAAATGCGTCCATTGCCTCTTTGTCAGTATAAATACATCCAATATTTTATATTATCTGAAACAAACAAAAACCCAAAATACTTATTAAGGCCTAAATAAATCAGTCATAATTTTAAAAATCATACAAATCCTAAGTGATTGCATTAAGCTTATTTAGGCCTATATTGCAATTTACCATAAAAACGGTAGGATAGTAGATGCTAATAAAGGGCTTGCGGTTGTAGTTTAGTACAAGGGTTTAAATATCATAACTCTTTATTTCTTTGCTGAAAAATACAGATGTTTAATTCACAGCATTGTAAAACACTTAAAAGACATTTTAAATTATAAAAAAGATAACCAATTTCCATATAAAATAATATCTATTAAAACAAATCATAGGCCTATATATACTTAATACAATGGTCTAAGGGGTTTCTCTGTTACATCCATTTTTCAGCCATCCTACTTAACCAGTTTTTACAATTGAAGTGCCATTTTAAAGCTTCTAATGTAGCGCACCGGCGACTGATAATTAAAATGGGCATTTCCTTTACGCTTCGACCCCTAAGCCTTTGATGTATTTTTAGAGGGCGCTTCCAACGCTCCAGTAAAACCAACCAAAGCTTTACCAAACCAGTAAACCAACATGCTTTATAATGGTTTTAAAAAGTGATGTAATTTAGCAGCAGGTTAAGTTGAGATCTATTTAAGTCACATTTCAAACAAAAATAGAATGTCTGCAACTCTCAACAAGATCCGATACAGCTCTTAACAAAGAATTTGGGCTACTTTTAGTTTGGTAATTGTAGCAGAATGAGGCAGGTGACTCATTATTTATGATCAAGATCCACGATCAACAGACTATAAATGTATTGTAGTAAATTGAACTCTTAAACATAAAGAAGAAGAAGGCATAGAGAAAAATGAATCTACGAGATTAGTGAAAATATGCGTAAACTTTGGCAAGAACAGAGAACTGCTGAGAGACAAAGACTGATTGAAAATCAGAAAAAAATATTAAAATGAGCAATTTGCACATGGGCCCGCTAGAAAAACTTCCGCTGTTCTAATGTTGTACCACAGCCAAATTCAAATCCATAGTGCTCAGGTGATAAATAATGTGTGTGTGTTTTGCTCAGATAGGCCTTTATTTATTCAGGTGGAGACATTTAAATTTCAATTGAAAAGGTTAATTTGATTAAGAAAGGTGAGTTTAAAGCCATACAATTTATTCTAACTGTACGTGAGTTTCTCAAAAACAGAAATAAAATTAAAATACTCAGTTTGCGCGTGGGCCCCCTAGTCTGTTAAATTTATATAGGCTATCGATTAATTCATAAACAAAGTCTTAACCAGTTAGTTTATATTTAACATTTACAAACTATAAAATCTAAATCTGGCAAGAACATTCCTCTTAGGTTTCAATTTTGTTTATACAGTATATTCTTAAATGGTTTTATTAATTTTCTTTGTAACCATTAGTAGGCCTACTTCTGTCTAGAAAACGAAATGTTAAATAATAGTTCTAGTTCAGGATTAACCATAATTCAGGAGGGAACCATAATTGATATCCTCAACATATAATAAGTTAGTAGAGGTGGGCGATATTTTTGTACTGGTGACTTTGTCACTGGTACCAAATTGTCACCGATCGTACCGGTGACACAACGCTCGAAATCCCAGCTCCAGTGACTTTGCAAATACTACTTATTCTTTCCAAAGATGTTAAACTTGAAATATTTATAATCCGCATTTCCATTATAATTTTCACTCCAAACACTTTGGTTTGGTAAAAACGAAGTTATTATTACTCTATGATTCTATTTCGTTCACTGTGTTTTGTCACCATAAGGGTTGTACCAGCGACGCAGTTCTCTTAGCTCATTGACTCTGCTGACCCGGAAGCTGTCACTGGAGTCACTGATCCCAATAACCTTCTCTGATTGGCTCTTCTGGCGTTGTCACCATGATTTTCACTGGTCACTGGTCACTTGTCACTGACAGAGCAACAGCCTTTATGATTTAAGTAAAATGCCTTCATCCCTGTTCCCTGTTGATCTGTTACCCCGAATATCATCAATTTACGACTATTTTAGTCGATACGTAGGCTATAAGGTTTTTGTATTTTTATATAGGCTTACTTTTATTTTTGGCCAGCCTTTAAATACAGGACTACAACAATAGGCTACTCCTCATTTTATTGTTATTCTTAAGCTTATTTTTTATAATGACGTAAAATGTTTTTTCTGTCAACTTTATCTTTGGCTACGTCTAAGAATATTATTCAATGTTAATTTTAGACTGATAATAATTATTATTTTGTTATTTTTATTTATTACTAAACTCATTATTTATTATTTTATTGTAACGAGTTTTGTTATTTATTAATTGTATTAATGCAACTAAGCATTTTAATACATTTTGATATTTCCAGGACACAATCACCTTTAAATATATAATGCCACAGGAATCAGGTCCAAGACCTGATAGTTGGAACTAGATAGTTGGATCGAACGGTTTTTATTTCATCGGTCAATATGTATGTCACTGTCGCCACAATGTGTCGCTGGATCGTTAAAGCTGGAATGTCATTGGTTTAAAAGGCACTGTCACCAAGTCAAAGTCGCTAGATCGAATGGCTGTAATTTTATTGGTCAATAAGTCACTGTCGCCACAATGTGTCGCTGGGTTGTGAAGGCTGCAATTTCATTGGCCTAAAAGTCGCAGTCACCAAGATAAGTCGCTGTCACCAAGATAAGTCGCTGAATCGTAAAGGCTGCACTATCATTGGTGTATTTGTCGCTGTGGCCGACATTAGCGCTGCGCGCGCAACGAGAGCAGTAAGCCTGTCACAGTGACAGAAAGTCACTGGTATAAGTCACTAATATTTTAATGTCGCTGTCACTGTAGTCACCGATCCGTCAAAGGAGCTGGATCGACCATCTCTATAAGTTAGTAATGTAATCTGCATTACCATTAGGCAAAATGGAGTACAAACATACCATAGCTCTATGAGAAGACAGTGTAAATATTGAGTCGATGGCACAGTTAGAAGCGCAATCAGCCCCGACCTCGGAACTATAGTTGCGATGTCACTGGTTTTAGTATCAACGTTGTCGCATATTTTTAACAGTTCTGTTCACCCTTGTACAGTAACCTTGCTTTGCTTGATAACTTCCATGCACAGGCCTAAGTCTTGTGTGCAGCCTAAGGCTTATTTAAAGGGGCGGGGGATAAATGCAAAGTAAACAGACGGAGTCTGTCTAAAACGCTGACTGACCCACCAACCGAAAATGTTATTCTCCCATAAAAGGACAGAAAGTCTATGGCCACCATGTGCCAACGAATAGATAGAGCTAATAGCCTTTAAAAAAACTAATGTTAATGTTACTTCAATAAGCTTTCAAAATTGAGCACCCCCATGGAAAGGTCTTGAACAAAATGCTTAAGACCTTCTTAGAAAATCAGTTCCACCAGATGGCATGGGGTTTAAAAACAAGTCAAATTAACATACATGTTGATTCATATAAGCCTATATAAACTTTCATAGCTTGATTTACTTAGTGACACCAATGTCCTATCCTTTCAGGAAAATAACACTATCGGTCGGTCGGTCAGTCAGTCAGCATTATAGAAAGACCCAAAAAAGATGCCAGTGCCCATTTAAAAAAAATTACTTCAATAAACATCATAGGTGGGCCTAAATTCAATAACGCTATCATTCGCAATATGAGGATAAGGGGTACGAGATTCATATTTGAATTTTCACCACCATTTGGAGGATTATATTGTGTTTTTATCTGCTCTTTGGCGCAGTTTGAATTGAAGGTCTTGGGAGGAAAATCGAACGATTTTTTTAGCCTATGGTAAAACCTCGATAAATTGTTTAGTGATGTAATTATGCCTATTTCTATTCTCAACCGTTACTATACGGTAGGTCTCATTGTATTTTACTGTAATTGGATGTGAGAATGATAACTCAAATAGCAAAACATGAGAAATTAAGTTTAATGACTGACATCAGATCATATAGGTATTGAGGATTGCGTTTACTAACACAGTCATCGCGTAATTGGATTGCGCTAATTATTCGGATGAGTTAGAAAACCAGCCCGATCGGACCACTGGAAGGGGGGGTAAAGGGGGATAACCCCCCAAAAATGGGTTTTTTGAGGTTTTCACATATAAAAATCAAAGTAATCCAATTTTAATTAGCACCATTGAATTCAGCTTGAAAAAACAAACAATTTAGTATTTTGAATCATTTCTCTATGTCCATTGGTTACCGAGATATTGTAAGTGGTAAACACAGTACATTGTCCCAATGTTAACCTTATGGGAAATAAGTAAAATTCTATATCTCGCTTATTTCTCAAAATATCTTAATAAAACTTGGTTTGTGGCTTCATCTAGATAAGATCTAATGTATTTTAGTCTAAATCCCCCGAAATTTCCATTTTTGTGGCAGAAAACCTGCATACTCATTTCCCATGTTATCCTTATGGGAAATAAAATAAATGAGTAGTAGTTAATGATGCGTTCTGGCGCAGTACGTATGAGACGTATGAGACGTATGAGACGTATGAGACGTATGAGACGTACGAGACGTATGAGTGCAAAGTCCAAGGTCATCGCTACGTCATTATTTCTCGCGCGCGCCACGAGTGCAAAGTCCAAGGTCATCGTTACGTCATTATTTCTCGCGCGCGCCACGAGCGCAAAGTCCAAGGTCATCGCTACGTCATTATTTCTCGCGCGCGCCACCACCGTTGCGCCGTTCGCTCGGCTCGAGCGCGCCGGTTCCTACTAGATTCTGCCGCCCTGATACTTCGGAAGAATAAAAAACTGAATAATTCGATATTCGATCGTCGATTTCGATTTATCGAATCGTTTCGTTAATCGATTTTAAAGTTTCTACCGTATTCCGCCCTCCTGATACATAAAAATCAATTTTGAATTATTTTCTCTTAAAAATTTGTAATTTTAAACGGTTTTCAATGGAAAATTTTGATCACGTTGAAAGCTGACTTTGCCCCTAAGAGCACGTGCAACTTTACACGTGAGCCACGTGATTTTCCGGGTATATATACCGGTCCGATTTTGAGTTTGACCAGTTGTGTTTTGAAGATCGTCTCGACAGTTCCTGAGGTAAGTGCCGACTTTGGTTTATTAAGACTTTAACATTTTTACGACTTGTAAATTTTTCAATAAATACTGTTTGGACTTAGAAAATTTTCGCTCAGTTTCGGACTTGTAAATTTTTCAATATATACTGTTTGGACTTAGAAAATTTTCGCTCAGTTTAGAACTTGTAAATTTTTCAATAAATACTGTTTGGACTTAGAATATTTTTAGCAAGTTTCACTTTACGACTTGTAAATTTTTCAGTAAATACTGTTTGGACTTAGAATATTTTTGCTCAGTTTAAGACTTGTAAATTTTCAATAAATATATATTGAGACTTTGAAAAATTTGCTCAGTTTAAGACTTGTAAATTTTCAATAAATATATCTTGAGACTTTGAAAATTGTTGGGAGTCAACGTTTTTAGACTTGTAAAATTTTTCGAAAAAATACTTTTCGGACTTTGAAAATTTTCAGCAGTCAACATTTTTGGACTTGTAAAATTTTTCAAAAAATACTTTTCGGGGACTTTGAAAATTTTCGTTAGTCAACTTTTTCGGACTTGTAAAATTTTTCGATAAATATTTTTTCGGGACTTTGAAAATTTTCGTTAGTCAACTTTTTCGGACTTGTAAAATTTTTCGAAAAATACTTTTTTGGACTTGTAAAATTTTTCGATAAATATTTTTTGTGACTTAGAAAATTTTCGTTAGTCAACTTTTTCGGACTTGTAAAATTTTTCGAAAAATACTTTTTTTGGACTTGTAAAATTTTTCGATAAATATTTTTTCGGGACTGAAAATTTTCAGTAGTCGACTTTTTTAGACTTGTAAAATTTTTCGATAAATATTTTTTAAGTAAATATTATTTGTAAGAATGCATTCGAATTTAATTTTTTATTGATAACTAATCTTTTTATTTTCTGTTATAGGTGAAAAAAATGACTTCCAAAATTGAATGTGGTTTCTGCGGTAAACTGATATCGAAGACAAACTTATCCTACCATGTAAAAAGATGTTCATCGAATCCAGAACGAGATAATACACGTTATAAGAAGAAGACGTGTGATAAATGTGGAAAAGAAGTCACAAGTTTAAATTTTAGCCGACACACGAAAAAATGTAATGCGAATGATTTAGCTAAACCGAGTACGAGTGGGATCAATAGATTAAAGCGGCCTGTACCCGACTTGATTCCTATCGAAAATTTCAATCCTCGAGATTATCAAAGCAGACCTCCGGCTCGGACTTCGACTGCTAAAACGGATATCGAGAGACACGATGATGTTGAAGATGGACCGACTTCAGCCAAACAACCCAGACTCGATATACGACCTACTACTACTACTAATAAAAATAATTCCGTTTTTAACGTTTTACACGGCGCCGCATTGTTAGCGATGAGCACGATTATTAATCTAGTGAAGCCTGTAAAAAGCGATAAACTTCCACCCGTTACTGAAAATGAGATTATTTTAAAAGAAACGGCTTTTGAAAGTAGGTTAATTACATATCACTTTAAAAATATTCACGGAATAAAAGATCCGAAAGTTTTTATTAATAGATTTATCGATACGATCATAAAGTTCATAGAAGATTATCTCGCAAAACATAATATTAATTTTAATTTGACTTTTATCGCTAAGTACAAGCGTAATGTGAGTGACAAATGTGAAATAGAGAAGATGTTTTTTAGAACTGAAAATTTTAGAGCATACAGTACTACCGATTTGAAACAAACATTGAGGATGATGAGAGATACAATATGTACGAATATGGAGGAGTTTGAAGCGAGAGGATCCGGATGGAGCCTTTACGAAATCGAAGGACTAGATTTAGCGATTAACAGATACTCGCCTTTTAGAGGATCGAGTTACATCGATCTTCCAGATAAAATAAAAAATAAAAAAGCTATAATAAATGTAAAAAACAAAGATGAAAAATGTTTTTTGTGGGCGATTTTATCCGCTTTACACCCCGTTAATAAAGATGCTGAAAGAGTTAAAAAATATAAAAGATATGAAAACCAGTTTGTCGATGCGATGAAAGACATAGAGTTTCCAGTCGCCTTGGACGATGTAAAAAAATTCGTAAAGCGAAGCGGAATATCGATAAACGTTTACGGTTACAATAGTAACTATAATATATATCCGCTGATTGTGACAGATGAAGAAAAGGATACGCATATCGATCTTTTATATATTAAAAAAGGAAAAAAATCGCATTATTGTTATATTAAAGATCTGGAAAAACTGGTACATATTCAGATGACGAAAAGACGTAATAAAATCTACATATGCAAACGATGCCTGCAATATTTCGGTAGAGAAGATTTATTGATTAGACACAAAGAGTATTGTAAAGAACACGACTCCGTAAAAGTAAATATACCGGGAAAAGGGGAAGTTATAAAATTTAAAGATTACAAATGTCGGATGAAAATTCCTTTCGTTATGTACGCGGATTTTGAGTGTTTATTAGAAAATGTAGAGAGGCGTAGACCGCCGAAGATGAAATTAATCGAAAAAGTCGCTGAAAACGAAGCTACGTGTCAACCGCCTAACACTATAAGAACACCCGAGGGGTATGCGAAATATGTTTCTTACACCGACACATATCAACATCATGTAGCGAGATCCTTCTGTCTCTACACGGTTTATACCTTCGGCGAGTATAAAGAACCGATTTTATACTACGGGACCGACGCTGGGAAACAGTTTGCTAAAACGCTTAAATCTGAATTGCAAGCGATTAAAGATTATTATGAAAACAACGAAAAACCCATGCTTCCTCTAACCGCTGGACAAGAAAAAGATTTTTCAGATGCTAAAATATGTCACATATGCGGGAATGAATTCGAAACCGATGAAAAAAATGATATTGATGAAAAAAATGATGATGAACGGGATATCGCTAACTTATTCACACGGCCTTATCGGTTTATTCGTCTCGATCATGGAAAAAAGGATATCCGCGTTCGCGATCATTGTCATCTGACCGGAAAGTATAGAGGGGCGGCGCACCAGTCTTGTAATTTGAACTTTAAAATTCCGAAGTTTATTCCCATATTTATCCATAACTTGAGCGGTTACGATACGCATTTAATAATAAAAATGTTGAGATTAGATGAAAATACGCGTATCGATATCATTCCGAATAACGAAGAGAGATATATCTCGTATACTGTCGATTTCGGGATCGGAATAAAAGCGAGATTTTTAGACTCGTATAAGTTTACACTTTATTCGTTAGACGATTTAACTAAGGGATTGAATGAATATTACTTTAGAAATGTAAAAAAGTATGGAATGTCCGAGGAACAAAAAGAGTATTATACGAGATGGTTAAAGGAGAGAGATGAGATAAAAAATAAATATAATGATATCAAAAAGTATAATAGATCGAGAAAAAATGATTCCGATTCAGATTCCAGTTCAGATTCCGATTCGGATAATGGAGGATTTTTTGTAGACTCTTTCAAAGATAAAGATATGAATAATTGGTCCGACCATCAAAAAAAATATTATGAATTTTTACAAGAGAAAAAATACGGTGATCTAATCGAGGCTGGGTTGGATAAATATAAATCGAGTATAGAATTTCAAATGAAATTTGATTTATTTTTACATGAATATAGAAATCCCGATCCGATGAAGTTATTATTTAGAAAAGGGGTTTATCCGTACGATTATATGGACGATGATGAAAAATATCTCGAGACTAGTTTACCACCGAGAGAAAAATTTTATAATGAGTTGAACGAACAAGGTATTAGTCCGTGGGATTATGAACACGCGGAACTGGTTTGGAAAACATTTAAAATAAAGAATATGAAAGAATATACACTGTTTTATAACAGACTCGATGTTTTATTACTAGCCGATGTGATGGAATATTATAGAAGTATTTCTTTGTCATCATACGGATTGGATTTAGCGTGGTACTTTACAACGCCGGGTCTGGCGTGGAGCATATTATTAAAAGAAAGCGGAGCGGTTTTAGACTATTTGTACGACTACGAAATGATACTCATGATCACGAGGGGGATTAGAGGCGGTTTAGCTCAAGTGACGAACAGACACGCGAAAGCCAACAACCCGCATGTCGATGGGTATGATGAGAGTAAGCCTATAACGTATCTCATGTACTTGGACGCCGTGAACCAATACGGTTGGGCGATGTCTAAACACAAAATGCCCACGGGTAATTTTAAATGGGTCGAAGAGGAAATCGATGTAATGCGGATACGCGATAATGGTGACGTAGGATATATATTCGAAGTGGATTTAGAATATCCTCGAGAATTACACGATTTACATTCCGAGCTACCGCTAGCGGTCGAAAGACGGGCACCTCCCGGTTCGAAGGAGATCAAACTCTTGACCACGTTGTACGATAAAGAAAAATATGTCGTTCATTACAAAGCGTTAAAATTATATCTTTCGTTAGGGTTGAAACTAAAAAAATACATAGAATTCTGAGTTTCAGTCAGAGTTATTGGATGTCGGATTTTATCGATAAAAATGTACGCTGTTGGAAAAACGCTACTAATAAACCCGAAAAGCAATTTTACAAGCTTCTAAACAATTCAGTGTTCGGTAAAACCATCGAAAATGTCAGAAATAGAGTGGACATACGACTCGCTACGCAGACTAAACAGATCGAGAAATGGGTGGCGAAACCGATTTTTAAGCATAGAACTATATTTTGTGAAGATCTTTCCGCCGTTCACATGAGAAAAACTAGTTTATTATTTAACAAACCCATATATATAGGAATATCTATATCGGACATCGCTAAAACGCAGATGTACGACTTTCATTATAATCATATTAAAAAAGAATACGGAGAAAAAGCGAAATTGCAGTATACGGACACGGACAGTTTGGAATACCTAATAGAAACTCCGGATTTCTACTCGGATATGAGGAAACATGATGAAAGATATGACTTATTTCGACGAAAAATACTCGGCACATTTAAGGATGAAATGCGCGGTGCTCCATTATCGGAATATGTAGGACTCAGAGCGAAGATGTACTCCAATCGGTTAAGTTCGTATGAAAAAGTTGATGGGAAAGCATTTAAAAAAGCGAAAGGAATTAAGAAATCGGTTGTGGAAACTAAAATTACTTTTAAAGACTACAAGGAATGCTTGCTCGAACAGAGAGACGTGTATAAATGTATGAATATGATAAGAAGTAAGAAGCATGAATTGTATAGTGTAGAACAGCACAAGAAAGCATTATCGGCGAGTGACGAAAAAAGGTTTATTTTAGAAGACGGCATCACCACTCTCCCTTGGGGGCACTACAAGATACCGTGAGAGTCCGCTTTAGAACTTGATGCTAATTCGTCTACGGAATAATTAAACTAAATGTCACACTCGACTTGTACACGGATTAAAAAAAAGATAATAAATACATATTTTATTTCATAACCGACTTATTATTTAAAAATCCTTTTTTTTTCTTTTCTTTTTTTTATAAAGGGAACGTTTCGTTCCTCCTTTAAACTACACACTTTGGAAAAAAATTGATTCTCGCGTGTAAAAAGTTAACATATAATTATATTCATAAAAAAAAACGAAAACAATTTTCAACCGTCTATGCTGTAGACGGTTTATCATCGTCTCCACATTAAAAAATATCTCAAAACATTGTAATTCTATTCCTCTCCAATCGTAAGTGAAACCTTTCTCCGAAACGACTACAGCATAAGCGGTCGTCCCCTGATCCGAGACCGGACTGGCGACGGGGTTCGTAAATTCCAATTCTATTTTAATATCTTTTTGCCTATTATCGCTGGAGAACGGATGGTGATGCGTGTCGACGACCATCAACGGATACTTGTCTATAAAATCGATATCGCTTAAATAAACGTCTTCGTCTCCGAATAACACCCGCCTGATCGAGCAATAACTCGTGTATAAAATACCGTACGCCTTATCGTTTATAGACAAATTCTGCGGCTCATTCGGATACCCTAGTCCATTGATTTTGACGCGGTAGTTTTTTATGTTTATAGCGTTGAATCGGCTCGGATCCTTCTCTTGATTGTTTTTGAGGTTGGTCTGTAGACCTATGATTACGAACAGCGGATCGGATATATTCCCGAATAAGCCGGATAAGTCGAAACTGAACGAAGACCCCGACACCCCGAACTTCTCGATACACTGCCACTGGTAATAGTTGTATGTCAAATCGCCCTTCGTACTCAATCGTCTCAGCCCCTCTATGAGCGGCACTTTTTTCACAGCGTCATACTCGACCAGGGGCACTTTTAAATCGAACCTCGTGATTTGTATCTTTCCCTCGTCCGCGGTTTTCTCGTTAGCGCCGCTACCCTCCTTCCAACGGTATATCGCGTCGTTATCTTCGTTGCGTGTAAAAATTATTTGGAATCCTCCTCTGTACATCGGATATTTCAGCGCGTCGAAAAACCCTAAACCGAGATGCGACAAGGGGCCGTAAGCTTCGAACTTGCCGACTCCTTTATCGAATTTAGATTTGAATCCGCTCGTGTGAAAAGTGCTCTCGCTCGATTTGCCGTATGTCGTCAGAGCTTTGATCGTACTCGTGATACCGACTTCGTCGACGAAGTCTATCAACTGACCGTGTTTTTTCAATTCGATTCTCTTAAATAAAAACGCGGGGAAATTATCGACCAACTTGATCGGGTCTGTCGCCTCGTACTTCGCGCCATTCGCTTTTTTCAACACTTCGCCTCGTATGTGAAAATATATTTCCTTATCGTAAAAAACGTCTCCGCCGTCTAATCTGAACGTGATCATCTGATTGGGTGAATTGAAATTCAGATCGGACACCGGTTCGACGGTATGGAATTCGTACCGTTCTATCTTGTCGGACGCTTCCTCGTAATACTTCTCCATATCTATATATAGATTTTAAGTTTTCGGTTTCGAATAAAAAAAATAAAAAACGCGATTCGAACTTAATGAAAAATATACTTTTAAAATTTTCGGATGAATAAAATATTCATCTCCTACCGAACATGCGCATACGTTTCTTCCTATGCGACGCCAAACCCAATTTATCTACGCGAAACTTAACATCCGCGGTGTTAGTCAATTTACCACCTTCCTTTTCCTTCAACGCGGACAAACACCGACTTATCCGTTTAACACCTTCCGGCCGAGTGATCAGTTTTTCGATCTCGTTATTTATAAACTTGACGATGCCGATTTTTTCGTTATTAAAATTATTATTTCCCGCTTCCTCCTCGGCTTGTATAAACTTTATTCTCTCCGACAACTCGTCGTAATCGTCTATATATTTATATTCCACGGGGTTGTTCGTATCCACGAGTAGACCGCTGCCGGACGAAGACGGCTTTTGTTTGAGTTCTTTCCATATGTCACTTATTAAATTCTTCCATTTCCAACCACCGCTCGCCTTGGGTCTGGGCGAGGTGGGATCGTTGTTATGATGTAGAGCGTGTGTTTTGATTAAAATATCTTTATATTTTTCAAAGTTCTGAGAAGTGAACGCGCCTATACTTATGAGTCTCTCCTTCGCTGTCGTACCGACCGCGGCTGTGGATTGCACACCGTGGATCTCCGCTCTGGTCAAGAGCGACCACAGTCCCTCGGTGCCTACGTATCTGTCCATAGTTCTGTCCAGTATGATATCGTCGTTTTCGACGGATATGGTTTGCGATCCGATCGCGAGTTTGCTATTCGCGAAATCGTAATAAACGCCGAAACTCATATCGTTACAGTTCGAGAGGTATTGCTTCGCGATATCACCAATTTCCTCGTTTTCGGTGAATTCGCGGATAGAACGATTCTGTAATTCCTGCGAAGTTTGCGCCGGTGATAAAACTGTAGACGCGTCGAATACGTCTGCGTCCTCGATTGGAGTTATCGTTTCGTCCGCTTTATCTACCGGTCTACCGAGTGTTTTGTCCACTTTACCTACAGGTCTACCGGGTGTGCTCGACGTTCTAGGTCTGAACTGTCCGACAGTGGGGATGGGTCTTCTCAAAATGACGCGGGGTTTTTTCTCCGTCTTTAAAGTTTCCGTCTGTTCTTTTATAGCTTTAACTACGGGTTCGTGTCGCTTCTCCTGTTCGCGCACCTTTTCCACTTCCGCTCTTCTAGACGTGTCGAATTCGCTCTTTAATCGATCTTCCAATTTATCCAACCTCTTAGCCTCCGCGACGGTAATCGGTTTGTTTTCACGCGGAGGAGGAGGCGCTAACAATTGTTCTTTCGGTTTAGCTAACAACACGGGGTGTGAACTGAAAAGCTTTCTCCTCTCCTCAGCTTCGCGTATCTGATTTTTCTTACTGTCTTCTAGCCATTTTTCTTGTAACTTTTCATATTTTTTAGCCATTCGTACGTCCGCATCGTCCGGCCACATCTTATCGGCCATCTTCTGTTTTTTCACCAGCGTGCCGATGATCTCCTTATCATCGCTTTTCCTCTTCATCGTATTATCTATATATATAGGTTTAGGGTTCGGAGTTTCGCTTTTCAAAAATAAAGAAAAAAATAAATTTAAATAAAAATCCGAAAACGATGCGTACACGTCGTTTTTATAAAATATTATGTACACGAATCGTTTATTAAAAACGATGCGTACACGCGGTTTTTATAAAATAACGTATACGAATCGTTTATTAAAAACGATGCGTACACGTGGTTTTTATAAAATAACGTATACGAATCGTTTATTAAAAACGATGCATACACATCGATTATCGTTCGATAACATCGTTTAACTTGAACATGTATTTTCCGTTGTGCGCTTTCTTAGCGGTGTTTATTGTCAAAAATCCGAACGGTTCGCTCCAACACTTTTGACACATCTTTTCGAATTCATCGATCGTCATGTCCGATCCTACGAAATCGTCATAAATACGTTTCGTGTAGTGTTTGTTTTGTTTGAAGACGCATAGCAGGTTGACGTTGTTCCGTATCACTTGCATGTCGACTTTACCGTAGCTCTGACTGAGGTAGACGCAGGACAGTTTTTTATGTCTACCTCTGATGAAGTAGTCTTTTATCGCTTCTTGTTTTTCCATCAAACAGTCGTCGAACACCACGAGGGAGTTTTTCTCGCACTCGTCCAGCGGGGGTAAATCTTCGCAATTGTTAAAAAAGTATGCTATCTTCTTATTCAACTTGTTTTCAGCATCGATGTACTTTTCGCGTAATTCTACATAAGCCGGCTGCTCTATAGACTTACTGAACACGTATAAATTTCTAAACACGAGACCGCGCGGATTATAAATAAAATTCAACAACAAGTTCGTTTTTCCGCAGCCCGAGGAGCCTACTATCAGACATCGTAACGGTCGGGGTAGAAGGTTATCTTCGATCTTCTCTTCGTAATACGGGACGATATCCATCACTCTCTATGAGGAAATAAATAACGCGCCGGTTAAGAAAAGAAATAAAATAAATTACGAGAAATAAGAATTTATTAGGATGGGAAAATGTTTACTACTTATTTTCTCAAATCTTTGAAGAATTCTTCTACTAATTCTATGAAATTATACGGCGTGATAACGACATTATTGCGCGATTTATAGGCTATATAGCGGCATCTCATGATATCTTTTACGCAGTTCAAAACGTTTATACTGTTCGGCACTTCCTCTTCGTAAAACGAGAGTGAATAACCTTCGTCGATTTTCTTTTTAAAAACCTTAGAAAAATACCGATCTTCGGTTCTCACGCAGTAGTATGTATAAATACGTCCTACATAAGAATATCGTTTAAAGACGGCGAAGACGTGTCTTAGGTTCGGGTTTCGCGGCATACAAGCTACTTTGGGTTTCATGTTTTCTATCGTATTGTTTAAACGACGATTTTCATTTTCCATACGATCGATCGATTCCATGAGCGTTACGATTTTATTTTTGAGTTTGTACTCACCGTATTTACGGATGGAAGGCAAAACGTCTTCGAAGACCCAACGTTTAAAGTCGTTCGCCGACGGTAACCTCGATGAAAATATCAATTCGTATAATCCGGGCTCGGATATGTATACTTCTAAGCCTTTATTATGTGATAAGGGGTGGGACCCAAATCGGGGCCCACCTAAATCGGCCAGATTTCTCTTATAACGATCGTTAACGTGCGTCTGTAAGACCTTCTTCAGATTGGAATATCCCAATATTTCAGCCACATCTTTACCCTTAAACCACGAGTTATCGTCATCGTCGAAAATCACTGTGACCTTTTGATTTTTAAAAATGAATTTACTCGCGATATCGTCCTCCATCTCGTACTCCATGTCGTACTCGTCCGTGTCGGTCGCATCGGAGGAACAAGACGATGAAGAACTTTCGTTGGACGCATCGGAGGAACGAGACGATGAAGAACTTTCGTCGGAAATCTCATTACGCGTAATATCGTTATTCATTTCGTACCTACTATAGAAAAACGACCGATCGAACGTCAATGTTTTATTACGATCGAAAAAATAAAAAAATAAAATCATATAGTTCGCGCGATCGGAAACGTATTTATTTCACCACAACATCACTTCCGACATCGTTTTTTTAACGAGGTCGATCAGGTCGAAATCGTCATCGCGAATCGTTATACATTTGCTCTTTCCGTTATATTCGTATTCCACACCCTCTTTATTTATTTTTCTCAAAACCTTTTTTATCATATTCTCGTCGTCGATAATTATGTATTCCGTTTCGAAACATAAATCGTATCCGCGGGAATCCTCGACGGCTTTTTTAAAAGAGCGTTTTTGCGTGTCTATGAATTTATATTCCTTGTTATTATCCGCACTCTTCGATACAGCGAAAATTTGTTGTATTTGCGTTCTATCTATCATCTCGCGGAATAATCCGTTTTCCATTTTCAAACGATCGTCCGAGGTATCCTCGCTTTCTAACCATTCATAATCCGATTCCGACTCGGTCGATTCGTCATTCTCGATATTTCGATCGGCGTGTTCCGAATTTATATTTTCGAGTTCTTTGAAAAACCACTCCCGAAACTCATCACTTTCCTTCGCGCATTTATTCAACAGAACCCCGATCGCCGGTTCGTCTATGAAAACCGTATCGGGATGCGTTCGTTTTAGATGTAAATTCGGATTATCGACTTTTAAATCGCGATATGTAGTTTTATATTTTTCGTTCACATGATCGTAAATCGCCTTTTTGGGGTTCTTGTATCCCAGTATATGGGTGATATCGTTCGCTTTAAACCGACATATTTTATCGACACCGCGCACTATCGTGATATTACGGTTTTTAAAAGTAAGCTCGGTATGATAAACGTCAATCGTGTCAGTCATGTCGTTCTATATAAGCGCTTTAGGTATTTCGTCTTGTTTAAAAAATACAATGTCGAGCTACGAGACTCTAATTAATAATATCGGACTATGAGAAAATCCGATTTAATATTGTCGCGATAATTTCGAAATAAATAAGAAACGGTACTGTATCGGTACTTTTGATTTTATTATGGTTCTTTTATTACGACGACGCATTAGTACCGCGATGGTACCGATACTTTAAAAATATTAATAGTACTGCGATGGTACCGGTACTTTAAAAAATATTAATAGTACTGCGGTGGTACTGGTACTTTAAAAAATATTAATAGTACTGTGACGGTACTGGTAATGGTACTGTGATGGTACTTTTAAAAATACTCAAAATTCGGTCTTTTGCAGTTCCCTCTCGTAAAAACCACCGATCACTTCTTCACCGTCTAGAGCCTCGATTTTGTACGTGACGGGTTTGGTGTTTAAAACTTGCGCGATCACAAAAATTTCGCTAGTCCAGTTTTGTTTATATTTATTTCTAAATACGACTTTACTCGCCGTTATACGGACTCTGTCTCCGACGTCGAATTTCGGTTTTTTACGCGGCACTTCACTTTCGAGCTCCTGATACATTTTCAACAGATCGGACTCGTTGCTCTTATTGACATCGGCCGGACGCATTTTTATCGTGCTGTGGTAATCGTGTTTGTTGTATTCGTCGGTGAGCTCTTGTAAGACGTCGTACCATTTGTGCGAGTTTCTCACTTGGAATTTGACTCTGAATTTATCGTTTAACGTCCTGTGGTATCTCTCGATTATCGCCGACTTTTCCTCGCTCTCCGTATGGTACATTTTTATGCCGTGTTTTTTGAGCATGTCGTTAAAAGGTTTATTTTTAAACTCTGTCCCCTTATCCGTGTGCAGCAGTTCGGGCGTAGTGTGACCGTCCTTTTTCGCTCTCTCTATTATCCTCTCAAAAGCGGCCGTCACTACCGCGCCGTCTTTTTTCTTCAACGGTTCGGACCAGACGAATTTGCTAAAACAGTCTATCACGTTTAAGATGTATTTGTACCAGTTGTTCTCTCTGGAGAATTGTTTCATGATGAGCAGATCCGCGGCCCACAGATTATCCAGACCTTTCATGATTATCCTGCGTTTTACAAATTTTTTCACTACCGGTTTGTGCAGTTCTTTAGCCTCCACCACTTCGGGCGGCTCTTTGATAAACGAGTTTTTAACGCCGCCGCAGACCGCGCAATCGGAACTCGCCGACCATCTTTTATTTTTCGTTTTCACAATTTTCATGTTCTCTGACGCGGTCTGCGTTTTACACGTGCGACAGTAAGAATTCATCTCTTATATTAATGAAATTAAATTTTCGTTCGATAGAAAAAAATATCAATCATTTGGCAAGTTTTAATTTTTTATATGAATTCAAAATATTAATTTTTATACATAGATAATGGGGAATCACAAGAGGAAAATAAATTTGACTAAAGGTCAACTGAATAAGCTGCGGATAGCTCATAAGAAGCTTAAACGCGCAGTGCTTACTTTAACAAAAGATCAATTAAAAAATGGTAATACCGAAGTGTCACTCGATGGTGATCAAAACAAACAAGTGGAAAAAGCGTTGAAAAACAATAGAGGGACACGGTTGATTTTTGATTATTCGCAGTTGAAGGAAATGATCGATGGAGGTCTTCTGAAGGAAGTTTTAGAACTGGCCGAAAACAATATTCCGTATTTTAAGAAATTCGCCTCACCTCTGATAAAGAATAAAGTGGCGCCTGTGTTGAAGAATGATTTCGTGCCGTGGTTGAAAAATCTAATAGACAATGAACTGGACGAATTGATTAATAAAGATAAAACTGGAGCCGGTCTGGTGAAACGTGTAAGCGGAAAATTGCATAAGACTCTTAAAGATATTAGAGAGGATAAAAAAAACTAGTTCCGCTGACCATGTCCGAACTGGAGACATGGGCCAACAAGTTGAAAATCAACAATTTCCGTGGTGTTTTTATGCGAGAGTGTTTACCCGACAAGCCGCGCAAAAACGAGTGTGCTATTATTAATCTAGGTGATCTGGAGTCGGGTGGCACGCATTGGACTTGTTATACGAAAAAAGGTAATTATGTCATATATTTCGATTCGTTCGGCGAGGCGCCTCCACCTTTAGAATTGGAGAAATATCTAAACATGACTAAAGGTATTTTTTATAATCATATGAGATATCAAAATTATGACGATCCCCCGATATGCGGTCATTTATGTTTGGAGGTATTGCGACGTTTTTCCAGAGGACAGGATTTCAATACGATAGAACGCGCTTTACAAAACGATAAATACACATTTTTGAGATGGTTCGAATAATTTTATTTTTTTTCTCCCCCCACTCTTAATAAATAATCGTAACCGTAATGTTTTAAAAGTATATATATAGAGAAAATGGTGTACTTCAAATTGATCGGTCGAAAACCGCATCTGCAGTTGAAGCTCGAAAACCCCATACACTTGAAAGAGGGCGCGCGTTATTATCTCGCGCTCACGGGGTTTTCATTTCATAACTATTTTTATAACTTGAAAGAGCCGGCTTCGATTACTTTTTTTAAGAGTGAGAAGGATCGTCCTACACTAACTTTTGATGCGGAGTTTTGGGATTTGAAAACTATGCAGAGAGAAATCAGGGAATTCATGAGGATCGGTAAGATCGCACCGGCGATAGATGTGGAAAAGTTTAAGATTTTTCGAGACCCACAGTCTAAGATATGTATCAAATCTCCAGTTAAGTTCCATATGAACAACGAGCTACGACGGTTTCTAGGGTTTACAGAATTGAAAAAAGATGAAACCGCGTTCGAATTGATGTTCGAGTCGGAAACTATTTTATCAATTTACGAAGAAGAGAGTAAATTACAAATCAGACCGTTCGAGATGATCGAAGTGCATTGCGATTTAGTCGAACATTCGTATATCAATCACGCGGAGCATTGGCACAGACACGATAACTCCTCGTTGTTGTATCACTCGAGTCCGCGAGAACACAGAGATAAAATTTACGAGAAACCGTCCGTTTTAAATTACATGCCGCTCAAACCCGACACGCAGACGATAAGAGAAATCAACATTTATCTGACGGATGAAAACAAAGTTCCCCTGCGAAACGCTCTGGCCGATTATATTATTTATTTAAAACTAGTCGATGAGTCGGAATTAAATATGAATTAGTTTTCGTCAAAACCGATGATTTATTACATCTTTTGAAACGCTCTCAATTTTTTATTCGACCGTGAAAATATATTTTTATATATAGACGGAAGAAAGATGGAAATGGAAAAGGATTATTATAAAGATATCCTCGACGAAGTGAACGGTAACGCTTTCGCGAAGATAAGCGATTTAGAAATCGGTAAAAAATATTTGGTCAATAGCATAGAGAGAATGCACTACGCTTACGGAGTAAGAGTTTTGGTTACATGCGATGATGTGCGGTTTCAACTACCCGAGAGTTGGAACGAGAGAATGAGTACGAAAAATATAAACGCGCTATTGAAATCGGAGCAACCGTTGTATGTGGTGTACCACGGAAAGATCCCGATGTCGAATGATATGTTTAAACACGATATCAAGTTCGTGAGAGAGTGAATATTCGTTTAATCGATTATACCCGTTATTATTATTATTATTTCGATCATACTCGTTATTTTTATTTTTTTTTCGTTCCTGAAAAATAATTTTCTAACTCCGAAAAAAGTTGTCAAGAAAAAATATTTGTTGACTATTGAAAATTTTCTAAGTCCCAAACTGTATTTATTGAAAAAATTTACAAAAATGGCTTTCAAAATTGATTTTTATGTATCAGGAGGGCGGAATACGGTAGAAACTTTATAATCGATTAACGAAACGATTCGATAAATCGAAATCGACGATCGAATATCGAATTATTCAGTTTTTTATTCTCGCGAAGTATCAGGGCGGCAGAATCTAGTAGGAACCGGTGCGCTCGAGCCGAGCGAACGGCGCAACGGTGGTGGCGCGCGCGAGAAATAATGACGTAGCGATGACCTTGGACTTTGCGCTCGTGGCGCGCGCGAGAAATAATGACGTAACGATGACCTTGGACTTTGCACTCGTGGCGCGCGCGAGAAATAATGATGTAGCGATGACATTGGACTTTGCACTCATACGTCTCGTACGTCTCATACGTCTCATACGTCTCATACGTCTCATACGTACTGCGCCAGAACGCATCATTAACTACTACTTAAATGCTATATCTTCCTTATTTTTTGACATATCTTGGTAAAACTTGGTATATGGCTTCTTCTAGTTCAGATTTACTAAATATTGTATTAAAACCACCCAGTTTTAATGGACCTGTTGCAGCAAACCTGCACTTATTCTCCATGTTATTCTTATGGAGCTTACAAGAACATGACAAATCTCACTATGTTAAATTGAAATATGTTGTTTTGTATTTGAAATTTGCTGAGTATGCAGGTCTGCTGCAACGGGGATATTTGATTTATACTAATTAAAAAATTGAGTTAGATAATAATTATGTGACTTTTTAAATCGACATAATTATTCACATAGACACATAATAAATTTGTTGAAGGGAAGAATGATGGCCTGGGAGGAGGGTTATATATAGAAACTGGTAAATTACAGTTCCGGTACCTCAATTTTTACAAATCAAGCACTGCATATACACCACAGAATGCTGGGCTAGCAAAGTCTGTTAATATTCATCCATATTATTTTATTTTTACTTTTTAATATAGACGTTTTTATAAGATAACAGAAAATAATCTATTCTCACTATAAGGAAGAGTATCTACCCTGTTGAAACTAAGGCCAAGAGTCTGTAATATTTTTCATTTCTTATACAGTACTTCTTCTTTAAGTGTTAAGAGGAGGCTAAAGGCAATTCGGTGTCGCCCTCGCGGTCGACATACTTACTAAAATTACTCCGCGATGATAATCGGAAAAAGTAGTGTGACGTAGTAAAAATCCAGTAATTCTAAAATTATGGTCTTAACTAGAATATAAAGAACTGTTTTCCACTTTTATGTCCAAAATATAGCTTCAGAGACTGATATAATGTCGTAGTGTAGTAAATATTCCTCCGCGGGGTCGGCGATTAGCGCATGTGAACGTTCACGCGGTCGCATTTTCCGGTGATATATTTTAATTTAGAGAAATTAATTTTATTGCACCTTGAAGGCAAAAAAATTCAACACTAGGTTCTGGAAGTACATTTTTCATTTTCTTTCTACATTCTGAGTTATTTCAGTTCAAAATATCAACTAGCTAAAACCCACTATTTGAACTCTAACGCAAATTACTCTTGTATTTGTAAGATATCGGAAAAATAAAAAATGCATATTAAAAGCAATTTTAGCGAATTTCCCCTATAGAGAAGAAGCTATTACCGTAGGTCTCATGGTAAGACCTAAGCGCGGGACCATCATAACTTTTCGTTTTGGTGCCCCCAGATACCAAAAACACCATTCGTTCAAATTTGTATATATATATATATATATATATATATGTCTGTAAGCACGATAGCGCTCGCAAAAATGGTCCGATCGGATTGAAATTTGGCATAGGCGTGTAAAGTAGCAATTATTCGGATGAGTTAGAAAACCAGCCCGATCGGACCACTGGAAGGGGGGGTAAAGGGGGATAACCCCCCAAAAATGGGGTTTTTTTAGTTTTTCACATAGAAAAATAAAAATTATCAAATTTTGGCTTGCACCATTGAATTCAGCTTGAAAAAACAAACAATTTAGTATCTTGAATCATTTCTCTATGTCCATTGGTTACCGAGATATTGTAAGTGGTAAACACAGTACATTGTCCCAATGTTAACCTTATGGGAAATAAGTAAAATTCTATATCTCGCTTATTTCTCAAAATATCTTAATAAAACTTGGTTTGTGGCTTCATCTAGATAAGATCTAATGTATTTTAGTCTAAATCCCCCGAAATTTCCATTTTTGTGGCAGCAAACCTGCATACTCATTTGCCATGTTATCCTTATGGGAAATAAAATAAATGCTATATCTTCCTTATTTTTTGACATATCTTGGTAAAACTTGGTATATGGCTTCTTCTAGTTCAGATTTACTAAATATTGTATTAAAACCACCCAGTTTTAATGGACCTGTTGCAGCAAACCTGCACTTATTCTCCATGTTATTCTTATGGAGCTTACAAGAACATGACAAATCTCACTATGTTAAATTGAAATATGTTGTTTTGTATTTGAAATTCGCTGAGTATGCAGGTCTGCTGCAACGGGGATATTTGATTTATACTAATTAAAAAATTGAGTTAGATAATAATTATGTGACTTTTTAAATCGACATAATTATTCACATAGACACATAATAAATTTGTTGAAGGGAAGAATGATGGCCTGGGAGGAGGGTTATATATAGAAACTGGTAAATTACAGTTCCGGTACCTCAATTTTTACAAATCAAGCACTGCATATACACCACAGAATGCTGGGCTAGCAAAGTCTGTTAATATTCATCCATATTATTTTATTTTTACTTTTTAATATAGACGTTTTTATAAGATAACAGAAAATAATCTATTCTCACTATAAGGAAGAGTATCTACCCTGTTGAAACTAAGGCCAAGAGTCTGTAATATTTTTCATTTCTTATACAGTACTTCTTCTTTAAGTGTTAAGAGGAGGCTAAAGGCAATTCGGTGTCGCCCTCGCGGTCGACATACTTACTAAAATTACTCCGCGATGATAATCGGAAAAAGTAGTGTGACGTAGTAAAAATCCAGTAATTCTAAAATTATGGTCTTAACTAGAATATAAAGAACTGTTTTCCACTTTTATGTCCAAAATATAGCTTCAGAGACTGATATAATGTCGTAGTGTAGTAAATATTCCTCCGCGGGGTCGGCGATTAGCGCATGTGAACGTTCACGCGGTCGCATTTTCCGGTGATATATTTTAATTTAGAGAAATTAATTTTATTGCACCTTGAAGGCAAATAAATTCAACACTAGGTTCTGGAAGTACATTTTTCATTTTCTTTCTACATTCTGAGTTATTTCAGTTCAAAATATCAACTAGCTAAAACCCACTATTTGAACTCTAACGCAAATTACTCTTGTATTTGTAAGATATCGGAAAAATAAAAAATGCATATTAAAAGCAATTTTAGCGAATTTCCCCTATAGAGAAGAAGCTATTACCGTAGGTCTCATGGTAAGACCTAAGCGCGGGACCATCATAACTTTTCGTTTTGGTGCCCCCAGATACCAAAAACACCATTCGTTCAAATTTGTATATATATATATATATATATATATGTCTGTAAGCACGATAGCGCTCGCAAAAATGGTCCGATCGGATTGAAATTTGGCATAGGCGTGTAAAGTAGCAATTATTCGGATGAGTTAGAAAACCAGCCCGATCGGACCACTGGAAGGGGGGGTAAAGGGGGATAACCCCCCAAAAATGGGTTTTTTGAGGTTTTCACATATAAAAATCAAAGTAATCCAATTTTAATTAGCACCATTGAATTCAGCTTGAAAAAACAAACAATTTAGTATTTTGAATCATTTCTCTATGTCCATTGGTTACCGAGATATTGTAAGTGGTAAACACAGTACATTGTCCCAATGTTAACCTTATGGGAAATAAGTAAAATTCTATATCTCGCTTATTTCTCAAAATATCTTAATAAAACTTGGTTTGTGGCTTCATCTAGATAAGATCTAATGTATTTTAGTCTAAATCCCCCGAAATTTCCATTTTTGTGGCAGCAAACCTGCATACTCATTCCCCATGTTATCCTTATGGGAAATAAAAAATTCTATATCTTCCTTATTTTTTGACAAATCTTGATAAAGGCTGCTATATGGTTTCTCCTAGTTCAGATCTACGAAATATTGAATTAAAACCACCCAGTTTTAACGGACCTGTTGTAGCAAACCTGCACACTCATTCTCCATGTTATTCTTATGGAGCTTACAAAACATGTTAAATCTCACTATCTTGGATTGAAATATGTTCTTTTGCCTATGAAATTCGCTGAGTATGCAGGTCTGCTGCAACGAGGGTATTTTTCTTTTAATTTTGATACGTAGCTTATTGTCGTACGTTGAAAAATAACGTCAGGATATGGTTTCGTGCGGTGTTGAAACCCGCGAAAATAATGACAACACCCTTGTGTTTGGGAACGCTTTTTGTCCATAATTTTCGATCAAAAATCAAAACGAAATATATCAAATTGAAGAGGAGAACAAATTCTACAAAAAATACCACTGTAATTACGATTATACCAAAAAATTTAGGAGTAAGCAGCCTCTGAATTTGCATAGTTCAATTTACCTAAACCATCACTTAAAAATCATCGGCTAAACTTTAGGTTACCTTTCTCATAATCTTGGAACCAAATGGTAATATTTTGTAGGGGTTTTCTCCTCTTTAATTGGATATATAATGTTTTCATTTTCGATCGAAAACTTTAGTCGGAATGCGTCCCCGCACACAAGGGTGTTTTCATGATTTTCGCGGGTTTCAACATCGCACAATACCATATCCTTACGTTATTTTTCAACGTACGACAATAAGCTACGTATCAAAATGAAAAGAAATAAATTCCTTTCAATATGCATTTTTTATTTTTCCGATATCTTAACAAATACAAGAGTAATTTGCGTTAGAGTTCAAATAGTGGGTTTTAGCTAGTTGATTTTTTGAGCTAAAGTAACTCAGAATGTAGAAAAAAAATGAAAAATGTACTTCACGAACCTAGTGTTGAATTTATTTGCCTTCAAAGGTGCAGTAAAATTATTTTCTCTAAATTACAATATGTCGCCGGAAAATGCGACCGCGTGAACGTTTACATGCGGTGATCGTCGACCTCGCGGAGGAATATTTACTACATTCTTTACTGTTTGAACACTTATATAAATGAGCGACGACATTATATCAGCCTCTATAACTATATTTTGGTCTTACAAAGTAGAAAAGAGTACTTTATACGCTAGTTATACCATAATTTTAGAATAGCTGGATATTTACTACGTCACACTACTTTTTCCGAATATTATCGCAGAGTAATTTTAGTACGTATATCGACCGCGAGGGCGACACCGAATTGCCTTTAGCCTCCTCTTAACTTAAAAAAGGTTACATGTAACTCAGGATGTGTGATTTCTAACAAACTAGTGATGCCTGACAATAATTTAAAACCTACTTTTTGATATTTAGAATGAGAAAATATTGAAGTGTTTACGGTTAGCCTGTTAATTTTTACTCGATTTTTAAATGAAGTAATAACAATTCACCCATTAAACGAAGTTATTATGTAGAGAGTTATAGTTGTTTAGGTATTAATTTGTCAAACATGTACTTGAGAAACGAAACAAAAAACCCAGGTCACTTTGATAACTTAATTTCTTGACCGTTATGATTGCTGAATAATTTGTATTTGAAATGGAGAATGGCCATTTTATCAGTGTTATAGAGATTAGTTCATGTCGATCAAAGGTTTGCGCATCTTCCTACCATTTTTTGGTTAAGATCTAATAAAAATGAATGCAAGAGACTGATGCGTAGATGTTATGTATAAATAATATACAGATTCATTACCTTTGGAAAAAATTCCAAAACAACAGGTATGAAGATGCGATAAGCAATGAAGATCCTTGTTAACTAACCCCCAAAACTATTATGCAAAATGAAAATGGTTGTATTAACAAAACTACAAATTGTATGTTGTAAAAAATTACACTTTTAAAGTAGATTAAATTAATTTATTCTCCAAATTATTTAAGTTTGCAGTAAAAAATAATAGGTTAATTAAACCCTATGTATGTAATAGGTTGAAAACCCTGTATTAAGGTTGTTTTATGAGCTTTTTTTTCATATAATAATAATGATAATATGTTTAATATTTTAACATTTATTTCCCAGTTAAATACAACGATAATTAATATGTTTAATTATAACATGTTTAATATTTTAACATTTATTTTCCAGTTAAATACAACGATTTTTTTACGGTTGGAAGTATTTGACTAGATTCTAAGATAGGTATCGAAAAATTAACAGGAGGTAAACTGCGTTGTTCAAATAAATGAGAAAGTACAACACAATATCCGGTCTTGCCTGACGCCAAGGGAAGTTACAGAGATAAAATTCAAACTTCTAATGATAATTGGGTAAAAAAGCTCAGGGAATTCCATTAGTATATCCCTAAAGGTTTTTTTAAAGAGTTTCAAAACTTATATGGGTTTTGTCCCGTACTATGTAAAAAAGTGTAAATTATGACTAGTAACATTGGCATAACACTTGTAAGCTGGTAATCAATGCTGGGGCCTACTACAAGCTAATAATATCAGTGATCCACCAAATCTGATTGGGTGAAATGCCTCTATTATTAACTTGTAATTTATTGTGCAATTGGCCCCTAGTAATAGTTAATGTTAATTTTCAAAAATTTAAATTATTAAATAAAGGTATAAACTGTAAAAAGGTCACATTAAAACATACAGTGCGGTCTTGATCGTAGCCAAAATATGAACCGTAACTGAGTCCAAAACAGCAACATGTGACACCGGTAAGACATAATTGACCAAGCTTTAACCAAATTCGTTGAGTCGTAATGAAAATATATTATGGTGTTCAGTCGGGCTTTAAAGCTTCTTTTCCTTACTGTTTTTGTTGCGTAACATTCCCACATGCGAGGCTTCGTTACATTTCCTTTCATATTTTAGAAAATAACCGTCATGAATGCATGTTTATTACATTTGTAATAATGGATCAATTGTGGCCACCAAAAACTTAGACAGACGTGTATAAAATTATTGATTAATGTAAGTCTTAAGGGAAAAGTACTAGAAATGCGTTGGAATTAGATCGAGAGATAGTTACGGAGGACAAATCATGGATAGAGAATGCAGTTGAATGATAGTGGTGAAAATATAATATAATGTAAATAAATATCAATTTAATTTAAAACATCGAAAATGAACATGAAATATCGAAAATTAATAAGATAACTAGCATATGCTTAACTTGCTTGGATTCATGATTTAATGTTTAGGTTGCCATGAAAACTTCATCAGCTTCCTTCCCTATAGGTTCGAAATCATTTAAAATTTGCTGTTTAGAACATTGCTGTTTAATTTAAAAAGACTTACGCTAGTTTTAATTCGTCTCAAACCTTCTCATATGTGCATACAATACAGATAAAAAGTTTCAGCCATACCAGTACTCTACTTTTTGCGTGAAAAGCGGTCTAATGTGTGATGTTGAGCGTTACCAACAGACAGAGTGACAGAAATTGAGATAAGTTTTGATTCGGATTCTCTGATCTCCAAAACCCAAAATGCCAATAATTTTATAGTTCCAAACAATGTTAAGACAAAACTCAAATGATTTCGATCAATTTTCGTTTTTAATTTCCTCATATAATTCAAGTGGATGATGTTTTGTTTACTTTTTCAGTGTTCCAAGCAACCAGTACAACTAGAACATAACCAGGTAACCAGCTAACCAGCACCTAGCCAACCTGCATAACCCTAATGGTTAACCAGTTAATGGTTTAGCTACTGGTGGATTCGTAGTTATAGATGTTTTATGATTTCAGTCAGTTTTATGTTTTGGTTTCTAATATTTCTTTTTATTGACATGTACTAAATAAAAGTAACATTTAATTTAGTATTTTTAATCATTAATTATGTTTTTAATCATTCTTAATAAGACAGGTACCTCATGGAGGACGTTACCCTGAATATGAGTGAAGGATGAGTGTGATGATCGTGATGATAGTGGCGTGATCTTGTAGTCTTGTTACTGACTAAGGTTGGCACGTTCCTTAGACAGGATTGTTAATTAATAGCCCAACAACCAATGGCAGCTGGCTCCAGAAACAACCCTTCAAAAAGCTACTAACTTTTCTCGGGATCGATCCGGCTACCTACAAGTTTGTAGGCGGGCACTATAACCATTACACCAACCAGCCAGTTTAAATATTGATGGCATTTAATCCATCGTTAGTTTCCATGTATATTATCTATTTAGAGTAGGATTCACCTAAGTTGGCCAAAGCAGGGTACTAATCATCTCATCAAAATTTTTTATACAAGTCACATTGAAAAAATTGTTGGTTACACATGGTGTCTGTTTACATTTTCTCATAACTGTCAAATTGCCACGTTGCGTTTGTTTACAATGTTGTTATAGGTTATACAATGTTTACAAAATCGCCTATTTTTAGAAATTTTTTATTTTTATTCAACCTTTTTACATATCTGTCAAAGTTTAATTTGATTTTATTTCTTGATTTACATGTATTTTAGTTTCTTTAACTGCTTGTTTATTTTTTCCTGGGCCAATAAGGAAACACCTTTTATAAATTTTGACAGCAATATGAGACAATCTCTCTCTTTTTAGCTGCCGACTTGCAGCAACTAGTACTAGCCATTCAAAAACTCGCCTATTTTTCTTTGTAAATATTATTTCATAAGAAAATCTAAGACTATTAACTAGGCCGCATCCATGATACTTCCTCTCTCTGTTAATAGATAATTAATTTGGAAAAGCCCCTGAGTAATATAGAAAGCTGCGCAAGTGAACTTACAGTTGCAATATTGTATCAAAACTTCATCTTTGCTACAAGTGCTACGCCAAAACAGATGTTCGTTGACAATGTTTTCAGCACAGCTGGATTTTATGCTTAAATTCGTAAAAAGCCAATAATTTGTTTACTTCTGTTTTGGCCAACTTAGGTGAATCCTACTCTAGGCAAAGCCTTATCTTGTGAATGCAGTATTCCCTGGTGGGGATTAACGTCTGCATTAATCCTTGAATTAATACTAACAGGAGAAAAGTTAGTAGCTTTTTGAAGGGTTGTTTCTGGAGCCAGCTGCCATTGGTTGTTGGGCTATTAATCAACAATCCTGTCTAAGGAACGTGCCAACCTTAGTCAGTAACAAGGCTACAAGATCATGCCACTATCATTACGGTCATCACACTCATCCTTCACTCATATACAGGGTAACGTCCTCCATGAGGTACCTGTCTTATTAAGAATAACGTCCTCCATGAGGTACCTGTCTTATTAAGAATGATTAAAAAAATAATGAATGATTAAAAATACTAAATTAAATGTTACTTTTATTTAGTACATGTCAATAAAAAGAAATATTAGAAACCAAAACACAAAACTGACTGAAATCATAAAACATCTATAACGACGAATCCACCAGTAGCTAAACCATTAACTGGTTAACCATTAGGGTTATGCAGGTTGGCTAGGTGCTGGTTAGCTGGTTACCTGGTTATGTTCTAGTTGTACTGGTTGCTTGGAACACTGAAAAAATAAACAAAACATCATCCACTTGAATTATATGAGGAAATTAAAAACGAAAATTGATCGAAATCATTTGAGTTTTGTCTTAACATTGTTTGGAACTATAAAATTATTGGTTATTTTTGGATTTTGGAGATCAGAGAATCCGAATCAAAACTTATCTCAATTTCTGTCACTCTGTCTGTTGGTAACGCTCAACATCACACATTAGACCGCTTTTCACGCAAAAAGTAGAGTACTGGTATGGCTGAAACTTTTTATCTGTATTGTATGCACATATGAGAAGGTTTGAGACGAATTAAAACTAGCGTAAGGCTTTTTGAAATTAAACAGCAATGTTCTAAACAGCAAATTTTAAATGATTTCGAACCTATAGGGAAGGAAGCTGATGAAGTTTTCATGGCAACCTAAACATTAAATCATGAATCCAAGCAAGCTAAGCATATGCTAGTTATCTTATTAATTTTCGATATTTTTTTTAATTCTTTATTTTGGCCAAAGATTATATAATCATGTCAAGCCTATAGCTTACTAACAATTCTATGAATTCACATAACAATTATGTATAATTTTAAGGAAATTTTAAGCTAAATTGACAAATTTTCACTGTTGATAAATTTAAAAATAGCGTCCAGAATTTCAATTTTGTTAATACTTAAAAGGTGTAGAATATTTGTTGGCATTTCAATTTTTTGTTTCGAAAGAATTTTGAATAATCTTCTTCTGGAGTGTTGATTGTATAGAGGACATGCCAATATCATATGGTCAATGCTACAACTTTCTTCACCACACGGGCATGCTGGACTGAATGAATGAATGAATGAAAAATAGCTTTATTTCCAAATAAAATACATATCTCATTTCATACATTACAACACAATTGCGCATTATGAAACAGTTTATTTTTATAATTTAAATTATTTTAATCAAGGATAAATACATTAATTGGATTAGGTTGTAATGTTTTTCTTAAAAAAGGAAAAAGTCTACATGGGCGGTTAGCCTGTGCGTAGACTGTGAGTTGCAAATCAGAGATGTAATTAATTTAACACGAGAATATTTAAGTAATCTATAGAAATTAAATCAAGCGGTGCATTTAATAAATATAAATTAAGATTTGTTGACAAATTAAAAGTAAAATTGAGCGTGAGAACCCGGAACCAAGAAAGGACGGTGGAGGCGTGATTGTGCGGGGGCGGCGTGATTGTGACTGATAGTTATGTTTATTTTAAAAAGGTGTTCATTAGCAAATGAGTGTCCAATTCTCAGCCTTGATATAGTGCATGTGAAGCGTCTACATCTATCGTAATCTTCAAACCATGGCGGAGATGCTACCGTTGGTTTTAGACTGAATATCCTGTTTCCCCTGGCTTCGCGTGAGCAGGCCCAGTATTCCTGCCAAGCCATTTTGGCCTTCTTCTGGACTAGAGGAAAATAGTCGTTTGATGTCGGGTGGTAATGTAAAAATGTGTTGTTGGCATTTTTGGCTGCTGTGTCAGCTTTTTCGTATCCCTTTATTCCAAAATGACCTGGAATCCATACAAAGTAAATTTCAAATCCTCTGTCAGAAAGTTCCAAATATTTACTTTTGATTTTGATAATTATTGGTGATGTTTTGAAATTAGTTTTAATATTTTTCAAAGCCATAAGTACACTCTTGGAGTCTGATAAAATAAGAACTTTTTTGTTAAATTTAGTTTCCACGTAATTGAGAGAGTGAAGAATGGCAAGGACCTCTGCTGAGAACACCGAGAATACAGGGTTAACTTTAAAAGCTATTGTGCAATTTTCATGAGAATCTACCATGGCACAGTCCGTGTGGTTGTCAGAAGTACTCTTGGATGCATCAGTATGAATGTGGTTAAATCCTGGCCAGTTCGAAAATATATTTTGCATTATGTCCTCCTTGGATACTAGATCATCTTTTTTCTTCTTTATTCGTCCAAAGTATGGATTTATATTAACAGTGCAAGCCCTAAACTCTGTCTGAAACACATTGTGATAAAAAGAATGAAGCATATTTCTGGGTATAATGTTGTTTTCAACTAGATAAATATAGATTTTTAGTAGTAAAGGAGGGTTTCGGTTTTGCCAAAAAGAAGATACTCTGTATGCCCCGTAAAATTGTGCAATGAGGTTTTGTAGCGGGTGAAGAGGGATCGAAAATACTTTCAGTAGGTACCTATCGCTTAGGAGTTGTCGTCTAAATTCCAGAGGGAATAGATTAGCTTCAACCTCCATGGCGTTACAGGGTGACGATTTCATGAAGCCGATGCAGCTCCTGAGGGCACTGTATTGTATTCTGTCCAGCTTAATTAAAACACTTTTGGAAGCATTTCCAAAAACAAAACAACTATAGTCCAGAATTGAGCGTATTAAAGATTGCTTATATGCTTTATTTATTCATGTGAAAGATTTTGTATGATCATTTATCTGTATGTGTGTGTTGTGTGTCCTTGCCGTATGTAGTGAAAATAAGTACGTTATCAGTGTGTTGTGACAAGAAGACATTCCTTTTAAGTATAGTTTTCAGCATGTTTGATAATATTTGTGATGTAATATGCTACAATATAATTGGATCATAGTCTGTTTTGTAGCATTGAAAATGAAATAAATAAATAAATAAATACAACAGTAACATCGTTTTCGGGTCGGCACCCCAATAACAAGTGGACACTGACCGAAGGATGTTCAGCCGTTTGTTACATTTTCTTTCTAATTCCTCCACATGTTTCTTCCATATAAGTTTTCTATCTAGTGTGATACCTATGAACGTTTGTTCTGTTTTTTGTATTTAGGGGGTGTTATTATAAAATATGTCCAATGTAGGTAATACATTTTTTCTTGAAAAGAGGCAAACGGAAGATTTTGCAACAGAAATTTCAAAACCAACTTGTTTAGTCCAATAGTACAAATTCTTCAATGCTTCACTTAGGTTGCTCTCGCACTTCTTCCAATCCTTATCTTGGGTGTACAGTACCCAGTCATCTGCAAATTCAAGAGTTTTGATTTGAAAGTCAAAACAATTGGGCAGATCTTTGCAATAGATAGAGAACAGTAAAGGACTCTGTACTGAACCTTGAGGTATACCCTTACTGGTCCATCTCGGAGGCGAATGTAAGTTATTGAATTTAACTTGGATTTTTCTATCTGTAAAAAGGGTTACAATATAATTAACTATCTTCCGTGGAAAGTTCAATGAAGTGAGTTTTTTGGACAAGATACTAAGGTCTACATTGTCATATGCACCCTCTATGTCAAGAAAAACCGCAGCTAGGTATTTGGAATCAGTAAATGATGTCTGGATAGCTGTAGTTAGAATTGCAAGGTTATCAACACAACTCCTGCCATTTCGGAAGGCGAATTGTGTTGGAGAAAATTTTTTCAAACATTCCATCCAGTGTTGAAGCCTGTTTTTCAATAATCTCTCCAATAATTTCCCCATAGCTGAGGAAAGCGCTATTGGCCTGTAGCTTTCAGCAAAATGGGGGTCTTTGTTAGGTTTATTTAAGGGAACTATTATGTATTCCTTCCATGTACTCGGTATAGTGTTTGAAATCCAGAGTTTATTTAAGATAGTTAACAAAAAAGCACGTGAGACATTCGAAAGATGTACGAGAAACAAATTGTTTATTGAATCTTTCCCTGGTGCCGTGCATTTTAGTGACGATATTGCGAACACTAGTACATGTTCAGAAAATATTTTTATAAGGTCTTCGTTCTCTTTGTTGGTAGGAATATTGGAATCAAGAAAAGGATAGTGAACATTTACAAATGGAGGAGCCAATTTGTCTACAAACTCTTCCAGACAATCTGAAAAGTTATTATTTGTTTTCCTGGCAGTCTTTGGGAGAAACCTACATTTGAGTGATCGAACATTTTCCCATACTTCCGACATAGGAGTATTACGGTTCAGTTTTTCGCAAAAGGAAATCCATTAGTTCTTCTTTTGAGTCCGAATAAAACGCTTCGTGGCAGCTGCTACCTTTCTATAAAGCAAATAATTCTCGAATGTTTGATGGTTTCTGTAAGTCCTAAAAGCTGTTAATCTATTTTCTATGTGATGAGAACATTCTTGTGTCCACCATGGACAAGGCGAAAACGTAGATTTTGGCCTTTTAGATTTAGGAATAGATAAATCGGCAGCTTGAAAAATACATTTACAAAAATATTCATAACACGAGATAGGATCAGAGTCTACGTTAATTTGAGTAGATAGAGAGTCCACTACGGTCGAGTAGAGGGCCCAATTCGCCTTCTTGAAACAGTAATGATCAGGAAATGAATGGTTCAAAGGCACGTCATTATTAGATATGTTTTCCAATTGTTCTGTATATTTATTACAATGGGGGTATGTTGGGATCCGTTCCAGTCATCCATCGTTTTCCAATTGGAAATCAAGGCTATGGATGGTGACGCTATTGACAGATCTATAGCGCTTTTCCTAAGAGGAAACCCTGAAAAATAAGTTGAGGCACCTGTGTTTAGAAATACAAGGTTGTTATCTTCGATGAAATGGTGCATTTGAACACCTTTCCAGTCATTATTTGCATTTCCCCAAGATGTATGATGGGCATTGAAATCACCCAGGATAATCAAGGATTCCTTAAAAGGGGAGAAAAAAATCGCCCCAAATAGTGGCATCAACTCTCTGATCAGGCGGGGCATAAACAGAAAATATATTGATAGATCGGTTATTGAAAATTAGTTGTATGCCAACAACATTTACTTCATGCGTCAGTAAGACAACCGGTAGATCAAATTCTATTTCTGTAAAGGATATACGGTTATTGACCAGCAGAGCAGCACCCCCGCCTCCTCTGTTCAGTCTATCGTCGCGTATGATCGAATAATTCTTGAACTGGACATCATAGAAAGGATTGAAACGGGTTTCCGATAACGCTGCCACATCAATATTGTTTTTGTGTAACAGATATTCAATCTCCCCTTTATGAGCTAAGGCAGAGTTACTATTCCACTGTAAAATCTTAATAATATTAATCATAAAGTTAAGGAGTAATGCGACTGTAAAATATTTAAATTTTTTCGTCAGTATCATTGTTATTGTCTGTTTGAATAGGGGATCTTTTTTCTATATGTAGTTGTTCACCAAAAATTTCATTAAGAACTGAGATCAATCTAGATATGGGAAGGTCGTTATATTTTAAATTATTTAGACTAGTGATAATTTTGTCCACATTAGAGTCGGCGACTTCCTCATTCTCTAACCTTCTTCTAAGTTCGTGAGAAACAACACTCCTACCATTTTCCTCAGTTTCAGGTGCCTCTCCAGTTGTGATGGAACGGTGGTTCCATACAGGAGAAGTTGTCGATTGGTTTTGGTGATCGAATTGAGAATAATACTTGTGAGTAAACTCAGGAGTGGTTCGAGAGAAATTGTCAGAAGGCATCTTGGTTGCTGTATGTTTATAGTGAATTTTACTCTGAGGTTTATTTGACATTGGCCGGCCCAGACCGCTAGTTATGACAGACGGTACAACGCAAAACTTTTCCATTAACAGAGAATTGTCTTTAGAGGGAAGAAGTGGGAAATGATCTTTAGTAATACCTAGTGATTTTGCATATGAGGGCTGCTTATTCTGAATGTTTGTTTGAGGGGGAAACAATATACTTCGCTTCATTGTAGGAAACATTTTCAAAAGCCATGTGACTTATCCTGAACTCAATGCTCCTTTGGGTACAGTCTTTGCTCAGGGCAGAGTGAGGACCCTTGCAAAATATACAGCAGGGACATCTAGCGTTCGGACAAGAGTCAGTTTTGTGATCGAGAGCGCAGTTTGGATAGCGAGTCTTACTCCTGCAAGCCTTTGCAGTATGTCCATACCTCAGACAGTTAAAACATTGGATAGGTTGTCTTACGTACGATTCTACCTGACATTTTGTGAAAAACAGGTTTACATTCTCGGGTAGACATTTACCTTTGAAGGTAACTACAATTAGAGGGATGGAGACAAATTTAGATTGTCCGTTATCATCAAATACTCGCTTTTTTAGTCTCCTAACTGATAGTATGTCAAAGTTAATTACCAGTTCATCAAATAACTCAGACTCTAGAATTGAGGTATCAACATCCCTGATGAGGCCTTGCCTTTGTACTTGATTTGTTGGAATGTAGATAGAGAGATTGTTGCGATTGGCAAATGAAGAATCCAAAAGTTTATTTGCATTAATCGCACTGTCAAATACACATTTGACCTTGTTTCTACCAATTTTCTTTAGTTCAATGATACCACTGACCTTGAATTCGAGGAGTTTTCGCCCTAACGACATTGGATGAACATTTCCTATGTTTCCAGGATGATTACTACTGTCCATTACAATAAGATAAGGGGCGGGATCGCTGTCCCTATATCTGTAGCTGTTCCGAAAAGCATTTGAGTTGTCCGACACCATTTTAGAGTCTTTATTAGGACTCTCCACACTTCTTGAGGAATCATGTTCGTCACGTAAGGGGTCCAAATTCATACTGGCAGTTGAGGTGTTGTCCTCAGCATTAGCCGCACTTGGAGGGACATTTCCGTTATTTTTAGAGAGGTCACTGATTACTTCCATATCATCCGATTCCACTATAATTTTCGATGTTTCATGTTCATTTTCGATGTTTTCAATTAAATTGATATTTATTTACATTATATTATATTTTCACCACTATCATTCAACTGCATTCTCTATCCATGATTTGTCCTCCGTAACTATCTCTCGATTTAATTCCAACGCATTTCTAGTACTTTCCCATAAGACTTACATTAATCAATAATTTTATACATGTTTGTCTAAGTTTTTGGTGGCCACAAGTGATCCATTATTACAATTATAATAAACTTGCATTCATGACGCTTATTTTCTAAAATATGAAAGGAAATGTAACGAAGCCTCGCAGGTGGAAATGTTACGCAACAAAAACAGTAAGGAAAAGAAGCTTTAAGGCCCGACTGAACACTATAATATATTTTTAGGTAATTACCTACGGCCCTTCCGCGACCCACACTTTGGGAACCGTTGTTCCAGATTCGTCCTTCGTCTGAACACTATTTGCATGCAGTCACCACATTAATATAATCAGCAGATGCCATTATATTGTTCGCACATAGTACACTCTGCTTGGTTACCAACGCCAAACAATGGAGTAGCAATTACATTACACAACATTCAATCAAGGTTGAACAATCAATTGCAAACGCTAAGCAGCACTTGTGTCTAACAGGATACAAATTCTAATTAGGTATTTTCATATTTTAAATTAATGTTACTGCACCACGAAACTCTTATACACATTTTAATAGTTCTCAAAACGAATTTTTGTTTACATTTAGTGTTATATTGTCCATGTTTAGTTTGTAGCCTACCACACATCATAAATTTTACCTCAACCTTTTCAACATATGTTTTTTTATTTCATATTAATTTTCTCCCAAACTATTTTTTCAAACGTCTTTTACTTGGTTTACTTTTTAAATCTAAAACACACGATTTTTTCCTTTGATTAAAAAATCTCTTTCACTAACTAAGACCACACAGTGTCACGGAGGCATCTCACCGCCGAGTCAGACCAAACAGTGCCAGGGAGGCATCTCACCGCCGAGTCAGACTACACAGTGTCAGGGAGGTATCTCACCGCCGAGTCAGACCACACAGTGTCAGGGAGGCATCTCACCGCCGAGTCAGACCACACAGTGTCAGGGAGGCATCTCACCGCCGAGTCAGACCACACAGTGTCAGGGAGGCATCTCACCGCCGAGTCAGACCACACAGTGTCAGGGAGGCATCTCACCGCCGAGTCAGACCACACAGTGTCAGGGAGGCATCTCACCGCCGAGTCAGACCACACAGTGTCAGGGAGGCATCTCACCGCCGAGTCAGACCACACAGTGTCAGGGAGGCATCTCACCGCCGAGTCAGACCACACAGTGTCACGGAGGCATCTCACCGCCGAGTCAGACCAAACAGTGCCAGGGAGGCATCTCACCGCCGAGTCAGACTACACAGTGTCAGGGAGGTATCTCACCGCCGAGTCAGACCACACAGTGTCAGGGAGGCATCTCACCGCCGAGTCAGACCACACGGTGTCAGGGAGGCATCTCACCGCCGAGTCAGACTACACGGTGTCAGGGAGGCATCTCGCCGCCGAGTCAGACCACACAGTGTCAGGGAGGCATCTCACCGCCGAGTCAGACCACACAGTGTCAGGGAGGCATCTCACCGCCGAGTCAGACTACACAGTGTCAGGGAGGCATCTCACCGCCGAGTCAGACTACACAGTGTCAGGGAGGCATCTCACCGCCGAGTCAGACCACACAGTGTCAGGGAGGCATCTCACCGCCGAGTCAGACCACACAGTGTCAGGGAGGCATCTCACCGCCGAGTCAGACCACACAGTGTCAGGGAGGCATCTCACCGCCGAGTCAGACCACACAGTGTCAGGGAGGCATCTCACCGCCGAGTCAGACCACACAGTGTCAGGGAGGCATCTCACCGCCGAGTCAGACCACACAGTGTCAGGGAGGCATCTCACCGCCGAGTCAGACCACACAGTGTCAGGGAGGCATCTCACCGCCGAGTCAGACCACACAGTGCCAGGGAGGCATCTCACCGCCGAGTCAGACCACACAGTGTCAGGGAGGCATCTAACCGCCGAGTCAGACCACACAGTGTCAGGGAGGCATCTCACCGCCGAGTCAGACCACACAGTGTCAGGGAGGCATCTCACCGCCGAGTCAGACCACACAGTGTCAGGGAGGCATCTCACCGCCGAGTCAGACCACACAGTGTCAGGGAGGCATCTCACCGCCGAGTCAGACCACACAGTGTCAGGGAGGCATCTCACCGCCGAGTCAGACCAAACAGTGCCAGGGAGGCATCTCACCGCCGAATCAGACTACACAGTGTCAGGGAGGTATCTCACCGCCGAGTCAGACCACACAGTGTCAGGGAGGCATCTCACCGCCGAGTCAGACCACACGGTGTCAGGGAGGCATCTCACCGCCGAGTCAGACTACACGGTGTCAGGGAGGCATCTCGCCGCCGAGTCAGACCACACAGTGTCAGGGAGGCATCTCACCGCCGAGTCAGACCACACAGTGTCAGGGAAGCATCTCACTGCCGAGTCAGACCACACAGTGTCAGGGAGGCATCTCACCGCCGAGTCAGACTACACAGTGTCAGGGAGGCATCTCATCGCCGAGTCAGACCACACAGTGTCAGGGAGGCATCTCACCGCCGAGTCAGACTACACAGTGTCAGGGAGGCATCTCACCGCCGAGTCAGACCACACAGTGTCAGGGAGGCATCTCACCGCCGAGTCAGACAACACAGTGTCAGGGAGGCATCTCACCGCCGAGTCAGACCACACAGTGTCAGGGAGGCATCTCACCGCCGAGTCAGACCACACAGTGTCACGGAGGCATCTCACCGCCGAGTCAGACCAAACAGTGCCAGGGAGGCATCTCACCGCCGAGTCAGACTACACAGTGTCAGGGAGGCATCTCACCGCCGAGTCAGACCACCCAGTATCAGGGTGCATCTCACCGCCGAGTCAGACTACACAGTGTCAGGGAGGCATCTCACCGCCAAGTCAGACTATACAGTGTCAGGGAGGCATCTCACCGCCGAGTCAGACCACACAGTATCAGGGTGCATCTCACCGCCGAGTCAGACTACACAGTGTCAGGGAGGCATCCCACCGCCAAGTCAGACCACACAGTTTCAGGGAGGCATCTCACCGCCGAGTCAGACTACACAGTGTCAGGGAGGCATCTCACCGCCAAGTCAGACCACACAGTGTCAGGGAGGCATCTCACCACCGAGTCAGACTACACAGTGTCAGGGAGGCATCTCACCGCCGAGTCAGACCACACAGTATCAGGGTGCATCTCACCGCCGAGTCAGACTACACAGTGTCAGGGAGGCATCTCACCGCCGAGTCAGACCAAACAGTGCCAGGGAGGCATCTCACCGCCGAGTCAGACTACACAGTGTCAGGGAGGCATCTCACCGCCGAGTCAGACCACACAGTATCAGGGTGCATCTCACCGCCGAGTCAGACTACACAGTGTCAGGGAGGCATCTCACCGCCAAGTCAGACTACACAGTGTCAGGGAGGCATCTCACCGCCGAGTCAGACCACACAGTATCAGGGTGCATCTCACCGCCGAGTCAGACTACACAGTGTCAGGGAGGCATCTCACCGCCAAGTCAGACCACACAGTTTCAGGGAGGCATCTCACCGCCGAGTCAGACTACACAGTGTCAGGGAGGCATCTCACCGCCAAGTCAGACCACACAGTGTCAGGGAGGCATCTCACCGCCGAGTCAGACTACACAGTGTCAGGAAGGTATCTCACCGCCGAGTCAGACCACACGACCACACAGTGTCAGGGAGGCATCTCACCGCCGAGTCAGACTACACAGTGTCAGGAAGGTATCTCACCGCCAAGTCAGACCATACAGTGTCACGGAGGCATCTCACCGCCGAGTCAGACTACACAGTGTCAGGGAGGCATCTCACCGCCAAGTCAGACCACACAGTGTCAGGAAGGTATCTCACCGCCGAGTCAGACTACACAGTGTCAGGGAGGCATTTCACCGCCGAGTCAGACTACACAGTGTCAGGGAGGTATCCCACCACCGAGTCAGACCACACAGTGTCAGGGAGGCATCTCGCCGCCGAGTCAGACTACACAGTATCAGGGTGCATCTCACCGCCAAGTCACACTACAAAGTGTCAGGGAGGCATATCGCCGCCGAGTCAGACTACACAGTGTCACGAAGGCATCTCGCCGCCGAGTCAGACCACACAGTGTCAGGAAGGTATCTCACCGCCGAGTCAGGCTACACAGTGTCACGAAGGCATCTCGCCGCCGAGTCAGACCACACAGTGTCAGGGAGGCATCTCACCACCAAGTCATACTACACAGTGTCAGGGAGGTATCTCACCACCGAGTCAGACCACACAGTGTGAGGGAGTCTTCTCACCGCCGAGTCAGACTACACAGTGTCACGGAGGCATCTCGCCGCCGAGTCAGACTACACAGTGTCACGAAGGCATCTCGCCGCCGAGTCAGACCACACAGTGTCAGGAAGGTATCTCACCGCCGAGTCAGGCTACACAGTGTCACGAAGGCATCTCGCCGCCGAGTCAGACTACACAGTGTCAGGGAGGTATCTCACCACCGAGTCAGACCACACAGTGTCAGGAAGGTATCTCACCGCCGAGTCAGGCTACACAGTGTTACGAAGGCATCTCGCCGCCGAGTCAGACTACACAGTGTCAGGGAGGTATCTCACCACCGAGTCAGACCACACAGTGTCAGGAAGGTATCTCACCGCCGAGTCAGACCACACAGTGTCAGGGAGGCATCTCACCACCGAGTCAGACCACACAGTGTGAGGGAGTCTTATCACCGCCGAGTCAGACTACACAGTGTCACGGAGGCATCTCATCGCCGAGTCAGACTACTCAGTGTCAGGGAGGCTTCTCACTGCCGGTCGGATCCCCTACTAGTTGCAAGAATCCGTCAAGACCTGAAGTGTGAATTACAGCCGAACCATACCGTTTCTCGGATTTCGAATATTGGTTTGCCTTTAAGCCTTCACATTTCTAAACTGCTATTTTCTGTAATTGTTCAACATGTAAACTTATTTTATAAAGATATTGTTTCAGTTTCATGATTTGAAGTTATCAAGTCTTTCACTAATATTTTAATAAATCAAATTGTAATTTCACTAAGTAAATATATAATCTGAGTTCATCCTTTGGAATTTTTAAGTGTAAGTTTGTCAAGGCAAACGCAGTTAATCTAATAATATTTTAATATAATGGTTAGCCCAATTTTTAGAGGTCACTCCTCCACTTATAATTTTGAGGAAACTTGTTCGCCATGGTTTACCCCAAGAAGAAAAACAAAACTTCTCAACCCGCGAAGTGGCACAGCTAAAAGAGCAGCCGTCGTACGATCAGCTATCTTCCCAGCAACCAGCAGACCAGGAGGCCAGACTGGCCAGCATACCACTTCAGAGCCAGGAAGATCAGTCCAGGCTAAATAAATTAGATACATTACATTAGATACATTAGATACATTAGTTGAAATGGCGACCTAACCAGGTAGGTATTTTAAGCCAAGTATGAATGACAGATGAGTGAAGGATGATTTTGGCGCGATCTTGTAGTCTTGTGGACCCTTAAGGAGTCCAAAACTGCTAAAAATTATTCATTTCGATGAATAGACTTTCAGCTAGCTTACCTGAGAAATAATGTTCACCAAAGTCCCCTAAGCCACAACATTTTTCATAATCGCCTTTAACCAATGAACTGCTCTAGTCGGAGGCATCGTCATTGAGGGTGTGTGGGATGCACCTTAGAAGAAGGGTTTTTTTCAGTTTCTGCCTGTCATTTGACAGTTCACCCTCGTCAAAGCAGTTACGGCAGACAAAAGAGTCCGCACGCTTCGTGACTCCCAGCATGTGTACGTACTACAACGTCAATCACCTATGGGCCAGGAAACACCGTGGATATGCTGACATGGGAGCTCAAGACCCGTTTTTGTTAAGGTCCGCTGAGTATCCAGCAGCAGAACCCGTGAATGTTTATCTTCGGGCCATTGAGTAGTTCGAAGACCCTGACGGGTCTGTTTTACGTTTTTATCGGTCCCGCGAAACATCAGCTACTGATCGGGACATCGTGTTTTGGAAATAGACTATTTCCGGATCAAACGCAAAGGTGAGAGAAGACCATTAAAAAAATAAATCTCGGTACTAGACCTAAAAACACGTCCTACAAGAATTAGAATTGCATTTCTTGATAATTATGTGTAATACTCCCGAAGAATAATACATGGGAGGATCGTGTAAAAAGTGTAGATGAACCTTTAAAAGCCTACTTTTTCAGTTAAAGAGCTAAAAGGGAAAAAACAAAAATCTGAAATTATCCAGCTGTTCAGCTTAGTTTCTGCCCTAAAACAGGTGCAATGTTACAACGATCATGTTTTTCATTTTGCAATTTATTCGTGAATATAACCTGATACTGTATCTAAACCCTCTAGATCTTGAAAGGTACATTTATAGTAAAAACCATCGTTAATTGTAATTAATCCGGGGTGATTGATTTCAATGATCAAGTATTAATTATTTATTTCCATATCCCATCAAACGTCGAAAATTTAATAATTCTCTTAATAAATATATAATACCGTTACAAAAACAATAAGAATTCAACGATTCAACAAGAATTACATGCTTTGATTTAAATAATATCTTTTAGAACTATAATGGAGACTATGTAATAAAATAGTATGTAAAAGGTGAAAAAACAGTGTCCTTTTAGATAAATTACGGCTTGAATCCGTTAACGATTGCTATTACCTTTCATTTATTTCAAAACTGAATATACAGGGTGTGTTTTATATTATGTAAGTACTCAATTTAAATTTAAATTTGCAGTTTAAGATGTTAATGTTTTAAGCCGTAGACAGAACTAGCAGAAAGCTAATTGCATAGGGTTAAATAGTACAAGGGATTAAATCTTAGATAATGTGCACTTGAGTTTCATAAGCTGTCAAAATTAAAATTAGTCTCTTCCAGCCTGGTCACAATGAATTCCAATTACCGTAGTCAATCAGTAAAAGTTTTTGCACGCAATTGTGGTTTATAGGGTCCAAAAAAACTGTTATCCCTTCAAATATTTGAATGGCATATCGAGGAATTCAAGGTTCCCCAAAGTATGAAGGATATTTTGGGCCGCAGCTAAATGCATAGTTTGATCTAGCAATATTTTTTTATGCATAGTTTGACGGGACAAAAGAACATAATCTTATTGATATTTGCATGCTAGTGATGGATTTTTTTCAAAGGTTTTGAGCTAGAAGAGAGTGAACTGACATATTTCACAATTATTCTTATCTTACTGATAAAGCCGACGTCACGTTATGCATTTGGCATCAGTTATAACTTGTATTGTAATAGAAAGAACACCTATGCAATTTCGGAACAAAATTAAGGTTTTTAATAACTGTCTCAACACGCATCGACTGTTTCAATAAAATAACAAATTTTTGTTGTTTTTTTTGCCTAGTTACGTTTAGCTAGTCGAAATCATCGATGTAAATAAATACAACTGGATAGCGCGATCCCAGTTGTTGCCGCTAAGGCTTGTGTAGTGATTCCCGAACCAAAACTGCTGTGCGTTGGGGTTGCGACAAGGCCACACTATTTTTAGTGGGGCCTTGGTTGCAGCCGGACCAAATTGAAGGGGCGTTGGGGGGAAAAGCGCAAAACTGTATTGTTAACCGTATTGAAACCGCACGGATTTGGGAGCATTTTATGGGTAAAGCTTGCCATAATAGATATATTGCCATAACTAGTAATTACAATGAATATTTAAATAGACGGTCAGTACAAGTTTGACGTCGCTATCGCGCTAGACTTTTTGTTAATCAAACAACATCCCGACTTGATCCTATACTCTAAAATGAGCAATTTTATCGTGCGTGCTTGTTTGTAAAACGTTTAAGAAAAGTCTGCTTATAGTAATAAACGAGTTACCCTATTTAACCTTTACTCTGCTTATTTAATTGACGTTTTTGGAGTTTTGACATACTAAAATTCTAGAGATTGTGAGTGAGTAAATAACTGTCCTGAAATCAGAGGAAGCTAATGAAAAAGGACGGAATAATACTTGAGGATTTGTGACGTGTCAGAGTCGGAATCCATAATACAGTGCGATGTTTAGAAAATGGGAAGAAACAAAACCACCTACACACATATTGCCAGTAGTAACGTGTGTAAGCCAAGGGTAAACGCGCACTAGACCGACCACGATCACAACCACGCCCATGCCCACGTTCTGTCGCATGCGGCCAGTTTTATAATGGAAATATGTGGGACAGCGCGCACTAGGCGTCATGCGTGCGGTGGTCGGACGACCAGAGTCTCTGTGTTTTAGTCGGACCCGACTCACCGATATTTGCAGCCAAATATAACAAACATTGTTATGGCGCGTCGCGCATTGTCTCCGACTGCGACTTGCACTCCGACCCGACCAGTAATGAGTAGACACGCGAAAAATGAAGGGCATTAATTTTTAACTATTTGTATTAAAAAGAATGCTTTAGTTTCAACATTTAAAGTCGGCCAGTTATCATGGAACAAACGTATAATTGTTTGTTTTTTCGTAACTAAAAACTAAAAAAAAATCGAATAACAATTACATTTTCAAATTCATCCCTCACTTTTCCGTTTTTAAGTGATGTATTCTATATTATTAATACGGTACATGGAAACTACGATACGATAAGGCTTTTTTATTTTAAGACTTACCCCTACATATTTTACATCAAAACACGCGTCTCTATTTGCAGATTCCCGTAAGCATCTTTAGATTTTTAATTTAGGCGATATAACTCAAAAAAGTGCGAGAAACTTATCATAAAAGAAAAAAAGTTGGATCTTTTCCGTTACACGTATACCACAATTCCAAATTCACCCTTCGAGCTTGATTTTTGACCGAGCGCCATAAACTAGGTCAAACAACTGTTTTTAATCGGTTTAAAGTGGAAATTCATTGTAAGAATATTTTACCTGCGATTTCGTTATCTTATCTACCGTTATCTCTGTCTAGAAGCGAGAAGCCAGCGTCTGGCCGTCTAGCGGCCCCTCTTCCAGTTGGTTAGGTTAGGTTACGTTAGGTTAGGTTAGGTCAGGTTAGGTTACCTAATCTAACCTATCCTAACCAAACTTACCAAAATCAAGCTTGAAAAGCAAACCCGAAATAAATAGTGGTATACGTATAACGGAAAAGATCCAAAAAGTTTTGACAGAATCGAAAATGTAAACAATCAAACATCTGATCAGTTGTGTGGGATTTAAAGTAGCCTATATAGATCACAGACCAAGAAAAAAAAATTTTATCAAAGTAGTTTAAAACTCAGCCCAGTTGTTTTTTTTTATTTGAAAAGGAACAAGACGACGAAAACTTTTTGTGATCGGATACTTTATATTCTTTCAAACATGCTAAGAACGAGTCGACGAAGAAGTTTTATAGCGGTCGGACACGGCGGGGCAATGTACGTAAAGATGTTCGCACACTGCGGGACAACGTACGGGAAAGTGTGCAAACAGAAGCTTCATACGCGGAGCTGAAACAATTAGTGGAAAATTACACGGTCAAAATCGCACCAACAAATTCAAGAATTCAGCAGCATTCACTTGGCGGGATGGCATTACCATGTCAGAAATGTGGCGTGCTACATTTTCAAGGAGAAAAAAAGGGAGAGACAAAGGATTTTCACACAACTGCCATAAGGGAAAAGTAAATCTACTTACATCTCGACAAAGCGATTACGTTTAAAGTCTTATTACTGGTACCGATAGACTGAGCAGAAACTCAAAAATTAATGCCAAGAACGCTGTGCTTGCAACGGTAAGCAAAAGAGCTATTTAATTGAAGAAAACGATGGATTTCATGTATAAATTTGTACGCAACAATTTATCACTCAATCATAGCACCTTACAACCGTGAGGAGAACATTCGTTTTATGCTCTATATCTATGATGGAGGTCAAAATTGGTGATCAAGAAAGAATGCTAAACACAGGGCTTGTAACAGTTCTTGAGGTTGAAAAAAAAACTAAAATAAGAAATAAATAACCAAAAAATAACCTTTTGTAAACAAAAAATTTTGCTAAAAATTAGAAAACCGGCGTTATATTGGGGATAACACATTCTTAACCCTGGTAAATAGAAAATCTCGACAGACTAATCACAAATCAGCCTAGATTTGACGGCGAGACTTGGTTTTCACGCAACAAGACTTGGTTTTCACGCAATGTAGGATGACGAGATTCGTCTGCCGCGATGCTGCTGACGAGATCGTCTGACAGACGAATAGTGTGAACAGGGCTTGTACAGTTCTTGAGGTTGAAAAAAATAACCCAAATTCCCCAAAAAATAACAAAAATAACCAAATTCCAAAAAAATAACAAAAAATAACCAAGAGCGAAAAAAATAACAAAAAAATAAAAAAAAATAATCTGTTACAAGCCCTGTAAACAAAGCCAACGGCTCTTGCAGCAATGAACTCATGCAAAGCTTGACTGAACACTTGGTTAAAGTTAATCCCTAAGCGCAAATTTTCAACGTGAAGAGTTGCGTTCTGAAAAATACTCCTGATGAGCAGCATACACAACTCGGAATGCACATTGTCAGAGATAGAAAAGAATATTAGTGCCGATACAACGACATAACTTCTAATTATGTTGCTATTATTTTTAGAGCAAACAATAGCGAACCACCAAGTGTGAGCGTGACTTAATTATTTACCCGAAAGATATGCCACTTAGAAGAGTACATATTCTTCAATTTTGCCTCGACCCAATGGCTGACCTATGTTGCTTTTTCCATATTTTCAATTTGAAGGAAGTGCACAACGAACATCGCTTACAATGCTGCAATACGTATCCTAATGAGTGGCTATAAGAGACACTTTTAGCACGCTACATCGTTCGGAAAACCTATTTTTACAGTAGTTTGACGATATATGTGCGCATAGAAGGCAGCCGATCATTTATTATTTAATTAAATCGTGCGAATTCGCACGGGTTCACCTAGTGTATATTAACAGTGAATATGCAGTTATTGTGTTTATTTATGGATTTGAGATATTTTATTTATTTATTTATTTATGAGATGGAAATTGATAGTTAGCTGTTCAAGATTACGCTAGAATATTACCTAGAATTTATAGACAAGTCTTTTAGGGAACTCTTCTATTATTAAGATTTCACTGTAAGACTTACCTACAGATTGCCTCTAAATCTATTGTAGGCAAGTATTCACAGATTTATTTAATCAATTAAGGCAGACAAGGTGTGTTAAAAAGGTTGTTCGAGTCGGTGTACTTCAGATTCCTGCTTGGTTAAAAATTATATATTTAAACTCTGTGCAGCAAAGCCCTCTGAATGTATAGTGCGGTTTTTAGACGACTTAAGGGACCTTATAATTTTTATGGTGCCCGAAACGACGTCATTTAACTCCAAAGTCATTACAAAGGATGGTTTTTCAACATCACGGAGCTCCGCCACACAGGTCAAGCTGTATTTCAGACGCTGAGGAACCGTTTAAAGATTAAAGTGATTGCCCAACAAGACCAGTAAATTGACCCTCTAGGTCACCCGAACTCACTCAGATGTTTTATCTCATACGGGGTTGTATGAAGTTGGAAGTGTAGAAAATCAAGCCCCAAACAAGAGATCAAAAGTAATAATGGCATGATAAGAGCAACTACATCATCCCGCAAAAACGTGCTGGATTGAGTCGGTCTTGAAATTAACCGACTCAATCATATTTAAAACCCCATTAGTTTAACTGTTCTAGAAACGAAGCACACTTGATTTAATATTTATCGGATGAAGAAAAAATGATGGTAAATAAAGTTCCTTGTCAACTCTAAATTTTCTTTTTCTGGAGCGGGTTTATGAAAATGGTACATGACTTCTTTTAGCAGAAAAATAACATTGATTAAGTAAATCAGGTAAAGTATTTAAAAACTAAATAGACATATTTTTTATCTGTCTTGTATGGTGATAACAATTCATTTATAAAAAAATGATCATTCGTTCTCCAGAAAGTGGGAAATATTTCAATATTTCACAGTATACACAAACCTTTTTAAGAGGGTAGAGGACTTCGAATATTTTTTTCTTTCTAGAGAAAGAATTAAGATTTTTTTAATTGGTGACGTAGAAATCAACGTGTAAATGTAATTTAAATTTTTCGCTCACATGCAGCAGTCTGAGTTACATAGCCTCTATCCAAAAGTGTTCAAATAGAATGGAGGTTCCCTACCGCCATTTTGGAACGTTCCAACTTAAGCTGTAACTTAAGTTCCTTTTGCGCACGGCGGTTTGCGTCAGACGGAAACATCGAGATAAAGGTCATCTCAATATAAGTTGAGGCAGGCCATCGGCGCCCGAAGAGGCTGACCAGGACAATGGACGAGCCTGCCCGCGGGCCGCGAGTAAATCCTACTAGTCAAACACGTTGGGGTTGCGGCAAGGCCACACTATTTTCAGTGGGGCCTTGGTTGCAGCCGGGCCGAATTGAAGGGGCGTTGGGGGAAAAAGTGCGAAACTGTATTTATTGTTAACCGTATTGAAACCGCACGGATTTGGGAGCATTTTATGGGTAAAGCTTGCCATAATGGAAATATTGCCATAACTATTAAGTAATTACAATTAATATTTAACTAGACGGTCAGTACAAGTTTGACGTCGCTATCGCGCTAGACTTTTTGTTAATTAAACAACATCCCGACTTGATCCTATACTCTAAAATGAGCAATTTTATCGTGCGTGCTTGTTTGTAAAACGTTTAAGAAAAGTCTGCTTATAGTAATAAACGAGTTACCCTATTCAACCTTTACTCTGCTCATTTAATTGGCATTTTTGGAGTTTTGACATACTAAAATTCTAGAGATTGTGAGTGAGTAAATAACTGTCCTGAAATCAGAGGAAGATAATGAAAAAGGATGGAATAATACTTCGCGTTGAGGATTTGTGACGTGTCAGAGTCCGAATCCATTATACAGTGCGATGTTTAGAAAATGGGAAGAAACAAAACCACCTATACACAATATTGCCAGTAGTAACGTTTGTAAGCCGGGTAAACGCGCACTAGACCGACCACGATCACGACCACGCCCACGACCACGACCACGTTCTGTCGCATGCGGCCAGTTTTATAATGGAAATATGTGGGACAGCGCGCACTAGGCGTCATGCGTGCGGTGGTCGGACGACCAGAGTCTCTGTGTTTTGGTCGGACCCGACTCACCGATTTTTGCAGCCAAATATAACAAACATTGTTATGGCGCGTCGCGCACTCTCTCCGACTTGCACTCCAACCCGACCAGTAATGAGTAGACAAGCGAAAAATGTAGGGCATTAATTTTTAACTATTTGTATTATAAAGAATGCTTTAGTTTCAACATTTAAAGTCGGCCAATTATCATGGGACAACCGTATAATTGTTTGTTTTTTCGTAACTAAAAAATAAAAAAAATTTAGATAGTACAACCATGGTGGAAGTAACAATTACATTTTCAAATTCACCTCTCACTTTACCGTTTTTAAATGATGTATTTACCGACGAGTGACTAATGGGATTTACTCGCAGTCCGCGGGCAGGCCCGTCCATTGTCCTGGTCAGCCTCTTCGGGCGCCGATGGCCTGCCTCAACTTATATTGAGATGACCTTTATCTCGATGTTTCCGTCTGACGGAAACCGCCGTGCGTAAAAGGAACTTAAGTTATAGCTTAAATTGGAACGTTCCAAAATGGCGGTAGGGAACCGCCATTCTATTTTAACACTTTTGGATAGAGGCTATGTAACTCAGACTGCTGCATGTGAGCGACATTTAAATTACATTTTCACGTTGATTTTTACGTCACCAATTAAAAAATCTTAATTCTTTCTCTAGAAAGAAAAAAATATTCGAAGTCCTCTACCCTCTTAAAAAGGTTTTTGTATACTGTGAAATATTGAAATATTTCCCACTTTCTGGAGAACGAATGATCATTTTTTTATAAATGAACTAGCAGCCCGCGTCACTTCGTGACTTATAAAAACGTCTTGGTAAAGAAGCTTTAGTTTAATGTTGATTATGTATGGAGTTTTGCAGCTTAAAATACTTTTCAATGATGAACTGTGTGAACTTTTGTGATTTTTTTAGTTTCCTACAAATTTTTTATTTCATAGCACTGGAATAAAATTGCCAGTAATTAAACTTCTCATCGGGGCAAACTTCAAAAAATAACTTCTTACTTTATACTCGAAACCTCAATATGGGTAAGAAATTCCTCATGGAATTTGAGAAGTCCATTTATTTCACCTGCTTTAGTTCATGTTTACACTTTTGTACGTTCTAACTTTGGAATTTCGACAGTGCGTCAGCACCATCGACCACATAGTACAATAGACGGAGCACTAGAAACCGCGAAGTGAAGCCTAAATTTGCTTCTAGTCCCTATGCATGGAAAAAACAAAGTACGTAAAAAATTATATATATGGTATCAAATTATACGTCTGAATCTCAGAATCACTATAGTACCAAACATAAATGGCTTACAGGTAGTTTACACATCGTAAACACTGATAACCTAGAAGCTTGTCCTGACATTTTTTAAGAGAAGCTGCCGCCACGGAATACACCTGTAACGTTCCTATTGTGGTGCCATCCTGAAAGTCTTCACAAGCTGATTATTTTACATTATTTTACAGCTGATGTAAATATTTGGATTTAGACTGTTTGAATTAGTAAAAAATATACTCTCTCTCTGGAAGTACAAATAAAAAGTTAAATAAGATTTTTCGGTCAAGTTATTATTAGTATAGTAACCCCGTTAATTGGTGACCCCATCCGTTTTAAAAGAATATTCACCTTTCTGATCTTTTCCATTTCGTTATTCGTTATATTTGAAAGTAACTTTGACACCAAAACTGTTTTTTTTTACCATGGATGAACTTGAAAGACAACTTCAAGATCTTCGTACAGCGAATGATGAGCTTGTCAGAAGACTCGAGAGAGAACGGACTGTCACATCTCAAACTGAAACTCCTTCTGTACAACGAGTTGCTTTGAAGTTGCCACCTTTTTGGGCAGATAGACCAAGCCTCTGGTTTTCCCAAGCTGACTCCCAATTTGCTATTTCCGGGATAACCTCTGAAGAAACTAAATACCCCTACATTGTGGCACAACTGGACACCCGATACGCTGCCGAGGTGGAAGATATCATTACGAATCCACCAGTCACAAACAAATATCAAGTGTTGAGAACTCAGCTCATCCAACGTCTGTCTGCTTCAGAGGAGCAGCATGTACGACAGCTCGTCAGCGACGAAGAACTTGGTGGCAGAAAACCGTCCCAATTTCTGCGGTATCTACGTTCTCTGGCTGGTTCTTCGACTCTTCAAGACAACCTCCTTCGCCAGCTGTGGTTGCGTCGTCTTCCTCCACAAACCCAGGTCATCTTGACAACACAGCTCGACCTACCGCTGGATAAGTTGGCTGATTTGGCTGATAAGATCGTTGAGGTAGCTCAACAACCAATTCCCCTGACAACTGCCGTTTCCACCACCTCCAACTCGTGTCCAGACTCAGGTAACGCCTTATTAAATGCTATACAGTCTCTCTCTAAGCAAGTGGCAGAACTCTCCACCAAATACAGACGCAAAAATTACTCCAGCGGTCGTCCTCGGAGTCGATCGACATCAAGGACTAGATCCACTGATACCTCACCCGTCTGTTGGTATCACCGTAAATTTGGTAATAATGCAACGAAATGTACCCATCCCTGCAATTTTCAGGAAAACTCCAGAAGCAGTCAGTGATGGCGGCAACGGACTGCTTGATCTCTGGAGGCCGTCTTTATGTTACAGATCGTGCTACCCGATCTCGATTCCTAATAGACACCGGATCTGACATCTGCTGTTTTCCTAAAAGACAGCTACCTGATCGACGGTATCCGACCGATTATAAATTAAGTGCAGCAAACAACTCGACTATTAACACTTATGGCTTTATCAATCTCATATTGGACTTAGGACTTCGTCGTTGTTTAACTTGGCGTTTTGTCGCGGATGTTCATGTACCTATTATCGGATCAGATTTTTTGTCATATTTTAATCTTTTACCAGACTGTCGAAATAAAAGCCTCGTGGATGTAAAAACAGGCTTAATGGCACCAGGCCAGCAGGTCCAGAATTCTCAACCGAGCGTGAAAGCACTCTCTGTACATGGGGTACCTCGGAATTCTCGGCACTCCACTTTACATTACATTCGAACTACCGATGGTCCACCGGTGTTTTGTCGTCCCCGTCGCCTCACAATAGCGAAGGCGGAGTTTGACTCAATGGTTAAGGAAGGCATAGCACGGCCTTCTGACAGTTCTTGAGCGTCTCCTTTGCATATGGTTCCCAAGAAAACCAATGGATGGCGTCCCTGTGGCGACTACCGTGCACTAAATGCACGGACAATTCCCGACAGGTACCCAGTGCGGCATATTCATGACTTTTCCCATTCTCTTAGGGGGTGCAATGTTTTCGCAACCATCGACCTCGTTAAAGCTTACACACAGATCCCAGTCAATCCGGATAATATCCCGAAGACAGCCATTACAACACCTTTCGGCCTCTTCGAGTTTCCGTTTATGTCATTTGGTCTTCGAAATGCCGGCCAAACCTTTCAACGTTTCATTGATGAAGTTGTGTCTGGCCTAGATTTCTGTTTTGCCTCCATTGACGACATACTTGTTTTTTTCCAAAGATGCCATTGAACACGAAACCCACCTCCGCACTTTGTTCAGGCGTCTGACAGAGTATGGACTATTAATCAACGTTGGAAAGTCCGTACTTAACGCCAACAGTGTAACATTTCTAGGGTACGAAGTTTCCGCTGCTGGTACAAGCCCACTTCCTGATCGTGTCGAAGCCCTGCGGCAGTTTGCACGCACATTGACAGCGAAGGCTTTGCGTCGTTTCCTGGGTATGTTGAATTTCTATCGCAGATTTATTCCCTCAGCTGCCGAACATCAAGCACCGCTCCATGGCGCTTTACCGGCACTACGAGGCAACCAACCTGTGAACTGGACTCCTGATTTGGATGCTGCGTTTACTGCTTGCAAAGAACATCTCGCAAATGCTACCTTACTCGCTCACCCGGATCACAAAGCCCCTCTCGCTTTGTTTTGCGATGCTTCGAGCACTTCGGTCGCGGCTGTTCTCCAACAATGGGTTGATGACTCAATCTGGGAACCTCTTTCCTTTTTCTCGCAGAAACTGACCCCAAAACAATCCCTTTGGCCAGCATACTATCGTGAACTTTTCGCGATCTATGCTGCTATAAATCATTTTCGTCATATTCTTGAGGCAAACCATTGCATTGTTTTTACGGATCATAAGCCCATAACATTTGCTTTCAGTCAAAAACGAGAAAAACTTCCTCCAGTACAACAGAATCAACTCACTTTTATCTCCGAGTTCACTACAGATATCAGGCACGTTTCTGGATCGACTAACATAGTCGCTGATACATTTTCTCGTGTCGATGCACTGTCTAGTAATCCTCCTAATGTTGTGGACATTAACATTATGGCCCAACATCAAGCTACCGATCCCGAACTTCAAGAGATTTTATCTAGCCATGGTAAATATTCGGATTCATCTCTTCGTTTGACACCCGTCAACATCCCTTGGACGGATTTCCATCTTCACTGTGACTCCTCAACATCCAATCAACGTCCCTTTGTCCCTCGATCTCTCCGACGCTCTATTTTCAGTTCTCTCCATAACCTAAGTCATCCAGGCATCAAAGCTTCTGCGAAACTTGTGGCAGAACGATTTGTTTGGCCCCGCATGCAGCAAGATTGTCGCAATTGGGCCCGTGCCTGTGAACATTGCCAACGTTCAAAAGTGACTCGTCATGTACAAGCACCTCCTGGAAAATTTCTCAGTCCATCAACGCGTTTCCAGCACATACATATCGACCTCATTGGACCTCTCCCTTCAGCAAGATCTTACCGCTATTGCCTCACAGTTGTAGATAGGTTTACTAGTTGGCCTGAAGTTTGGCCTCTGCAAAGCATTACAGCCGACGAAGTTGCTGAAGCACTAATCAACTGTTGGCTTTCTCGTTTCGGAACACCTTATCGGATTACAACAGATCAAGGAAGGCAGTTTGAATCAGACCTCTTCCGCCGTCTGGGTGTGTCTCTTGGCATCGAACGTCATCGTACCTCCAGTTGGCATCCTTGTGCCAATGGGGTGGTCGAACGTTTCCACAGACAGCTGAAAGCCGCAATTATGTGCCATCCAGGGACAACCTGGCTCCCAGCTTTGCCAATTGTCCTACTTGGGATTCGCAGCGCATTTCGTTCTGATCTGAAAACATCATCAGCAGAATTGGTATATGGCGAGCCTCTTCGACTTCCCGGCGAACTTGTGGTTGAATCCAGTATTCATCAACAGCAAATTGATCCCTCAGATTTTGTTGTCCAGCTCCGCAGCCACATGTCCAAGCTTCGACCAGTGCCTGGATCGAGTCATGGCAAACGAACTCCTTTCGTTTTCCAAGAATTAAAAACTTGTTCACATGTTTTCCTCCGGGATGACACCGTGCGGAAATCATTACAGCCTCCTTATGCAGGTCCATATCAAGTAATCGAGCGTGATGACAAAACGATAACTATTATCATCAACGGACACCAGACACGTGTCAGCATAGATCGGGTGAAACCTGCATATTTCGTTGCTGATGACGTACGAAATGAAGAGAATAATCAACGACGAGGCGACACAACAAGATCGTCCTACACCACCCGGTCAGGACGTCAAGTTCGTTTTCGCTCACCGGGACTTCCAGTCTCCGTGGGGGGCTAGTGTGGTGCCATCCTGAAAGTCTTCACAAGCTGATTATTTTACATTATTTTACAGCTGATGTAAATATTTGGATTTAGACTGTTTGAATTAGTAAAAAATGTACTCTCTCTCTGGAAGTACAAATAAAAAGTTAAATAAGATTTTTCGGTCAAGTTATTATTAGTATAGTAACCCCGTTACTATGATGTGTAAACTGCTTCTAAACCATTTATAATTGGTACCATAGTAATTGATTCAGACCTTTAATTTGATACCACATTTGTATTTTTTTAGTCGACTATATTTTTGTAAATAATAGTTTAGGATTGACTTTGTTTGTATGCAGGCGCCGCACGGATAAACTCTCCCACAGTAACTAAGTTATCGACCAAACTACGTCAGCTAATTAAAAAAAAAAAATGTTTTGAAAAATTCAACTCTTTAGCAACAATTTCCACCGTTTTTTATTTTGCCTGACCAAAAAATAAAAAAAGTAGAAGCCGGCTACTTTTTTCATGTCGTGTTTTAAAGTTGAATAAAAACTTGTGACTTTATATCATTTTTAAAAATAAAAAAAATTTGAAATATGATTGATACTATTATGGTTCCAAACTAAAGGACTCTTCACATGCAAAATTTCAACCTTAAGCCTCAACGCTAAATGCTATAAACTACGAGTTATTTGAAACATGAGCACTGTCAGAGTACGCGGTTTTAAGCGCCGTTTTATGTTTCTATACCCAGACAATATGGCGGTCCAGGCCTCACTTGCTGTAATGCAAGTAAGATAGCTATGCTCCGTCTATTTCTACTATGTGGTCGCTAGTCAGCACTCATATCACATTAGATGGGGGGTAGTTTATATGGATCTTCATTGCTTGGCGCATCTTCATGTCACTGTTTTAGAGTTAATTCTACACAACATCTACGCGTCAGTTTCTTGCATTCATCTTTGTTATGACTTAAAACATTCGGGAAGAAGATGGACAAACCACTGATTTACTGATGAACTTAATCTCTAAATAACATTTTAAAAATCACCTCTAAAATAGTCATTCGCCGTAAAAACAAATTATTCAACACACATAATGGCTAAAGAATTAAATTTTTAATCAGGCCCGCTTTTTGTTTCGCATATTAAATACATATTTGGCAAATTTTTACCTAGGCAAATAACATAACTTTCTTTAAAAAGCCTTCATTATTTTAGGCATATTGTTATTGGTACATTTCAAAATCGAGTAAAATAGGTAGGCTAACCGTTAACACTTTAATATCACATTCCAAGTACAATTACAAAATACAGGTTTTAAATTTATAATGTGTTTTAAATCTTGAATTTTCTTAGGTTAACATTCAACTAATATTGATATTTTAAAGCTCAAAACGTTGAAACATGCATAAATGTGTCTTCACTGTCAATAGTTTCTTAATCCCATCTACAGAGCACCTCCTATTTACTTATGTCCCTTTTTAAGTTTGCTTTTTAAGAAAATGAATACAGTAAATTAATATGATTACAGACTGTTGGTCTTAGTTTCAATAAGGCAAACACTCTCTTCCTCATTTTCTGTTATCTTAAAAAAACCTCAGTATTCAAAAAATCAAAATCATAATGACATTTGCTTGTTCTGCGTTTTGTGGCATATCTCTGGAACTATTTCAAATCTTGATCATCTGTTTTGTTAAAAAGTTCACAGGTTCTTCACAGATAGTAGCACTTTCGCTGAAATTTCAAAAGCCTCCTGTGGGAAGGCTTTTCATGGGATATTTTCGTAACCGGCAAAAGGCACATCTAGAGAGACAATTAATTGGCTTTAATTTGATACCAAATACGTGTAGAAAAATTAATTTCTAGGGGTCGATTTGTTCTGGACAAAATCCCAGAAATTCTTTTAATAATGTAGAAGATTGTTATCACCATACAAGACAGATAAAAAATATGTCTACTTAGTTTTTAAATACTTTACCCGATTTACTTAATCAATGATATTTTTCTGCTAAAAGAAGTCATGTACCATTTTCATAAACCCGCTCCAGAAAAAGAAAATTTAGAGTTGACAAGGAAAAACAAAACAACAAATCTTAAACAATAATTATATTCCATTTATAAAAATACTCACGTTGCAGCAGACCTGCATACTCAGCGAATTTCAAACGCAAAACAACATATTTTAATCCAACATAGCGAGATTTGACATGTTTTTTGTAAGCTCTATAAGAATAACATGGGGAATGAGTATGATGATTTGCTGCTAAAGGTATTTTTAAACTGGTTGGTTTTAATTCAATATTTAGTAGATTTGAACTAGAAGAAGCCATTTACCCAGTTTTATCAAGATATGTTGAGAAATAAGCGAGATATAGAATTTTACTTATTTCCCATAAGGTTAACATTGAGACAACGTACTATGTTTACCACTTTCAATATCTCGGTAACCAATGGACATAGAGCGGTGATTAAAAATACTAAATTGTTTGTTTTTTTGAGCTGAATTCTATGGTGCCAACAAAAATTTGATAATTTTTATTTTTCTATGCAAAAAACTCAAAAAACCCATTTTTGGGGGAGTTTATCCCCCTTTATCCTCCCTTTCAGTGGTCCGATCGGGCTGGTTCACGAACTCGTCCGAGTGATTACCACTTTACACGTTTGTAACAAATTCCATGATGATCGGACCATATTTACGGCCGCTATCGTGATAACAGACATACATACATATATATATATATATATATATATATATATATATATATTCAAACGAATGGTGTTTTTTGCTTCTGGGGACCCCAAAATGAAAAGTTAACATGGTCTCGGACTTAGGTCTTACCATGAGTACTACCGTAATAGCTTATTCCTTTAAGGAAATTCGCTAAAAATATAAAATTCGTAAGACAGTAGGCAAAACTTCAAAATATTAGAGATCATCCGAAAAAATATGAAAATTAAAGAGAAAACCAAACTAAAATCATAATAATGCTAAGATTTAACATAAACTTATAAGAGGTAAACTAATAATGATATCCAATTTTTGGCAAGCTATATAAAGTTGATAAAATTTTCTCTCATCATTTAAATATTTAATTTTATTAACTGGAAACAACTAGTTATGCACTATTTCCAAAAGGTATGACCAATGTGAAAAAATAACGTGATCAAAGAAAAATTAAGTTATAAACCCACTGATTCTAACTCAGGTTTGCCAAACAAAAACGTTAAAATGGAAAGCCAGTTTAGTAGGCCTCTGTTTCACCTAAGTCTGAGTCTTCGTACGCCGTCGTGTTTGGAAAGTTGTTCAATGAGTGTGTTCGAGTGGTGGAGTGTTCTGTCATTGAAGGTCCCGAATAACTGTTTGGCAACTTCATCAATAAATGGAATTTCAAAGTCGTGGTGTAGAGTCCTATTGTTAACGTACGCCGGAGCCAGGGGCGCACCGACGGGGGGGGGGACGAACGGGACCGGTCTCCCCCAGGAGCCTAAGGTTTTTTGTCGAATTTATTGGTAAAAAGATTTCCATATTAATATACAATTGACTTGAAATAACTACAAAGTTCGAAACGCATAAAAAGAATAGTCCATAAAACCAATCAACAAAGAGCATAGTAAACGAAAGATTGAAAGCAGCCGGGGCCATAGAAGACAGGGGCTGGCTCACGGGAGCGAGAGAAGTGTCCACGCTACCTCCCCTACTTCCCCTCTCCATGACGTCACCTTGAGTACACCATGGCCCCGCGGCAGGACGGCCCGCTGTTTCGTTACATCTCGCTCGTTCACACGCTCGTGGACTCTTATAAAATTGTTGTTTTCGTCGAACATTATATATTTGTATTCTGCATATTTTGACGCACCTAATGGTGTAAACATCCGTTAGGTAAGACTTGCAAATGATTAAAAAAAACTTTAAGTATTTTAATCTTTGTGACACGTAAAAGTTAGTCGGCTACTACTTTTTTTATTTTTAGGCCAGGAAAGTTTCGTCCGCACGAAACTTGTAGGTAATCAAATGAACTTCCAACTTTGTATTTACCGTTTTTTTTTAATTGGTCTAGTTTTTTTCAGAAAAAACTGGATTAATAGTGCGGCAAAGTTCAAACTCGAGTGCGCGGCTCGTCGTTTCGCAAGTTAACGCTATACTTCCGGATAACTTGTCCACATAATAAGAAAAAAGTGTAATTGTTGTCAATTAAAAATACATTTTGTGTCTTAATATCAGAGAAATATAAATGATTATAATTTCAATCGAGCCTAAAAGACCTAAGAATTAATAATTTTCTTTGTCTATCTTGTATTTATGTAGATCTGCTTTATTTTTTCCAATATCAGTAATCTGTATAGAATTGCATGAGAAGTGAGTTTAATCACAGGTGTCTCATACAATGGAAATAGCTAGGATTTATTAGGTATAATTAAGGGTATTATTCACTGGTGCGGGTGGCAACACTGAAAGGCGCGAAATCAGCGCGGGAAGTTTTCCAATTCCACGGAAGTGGTGCTTTAAGTTCATCTTCACTGTTCTGTGAAGGTGCGTGTACATCCAAAGTTTTGCGCTGTTTTGTGTTTAATTTACTGATATACATGTAGGCTACAATGAGTGTTTGCTCTGTCGCAGTATGTAAGAATTATTCTAGAAAAACTACTGGTGTTACTTACCACTCATTTCCGACGGATCCCGCGATTCGTGCAACGTGGGTTGTTAAGTGTAAGCGGGCGGATCCTGTAAATCCGAAAACTGCTAGAATCTGTAGTGATCACTTCACCCCTTCTGACTACGAAGATGATTTAAAGAACAGACTTCTTGGATTACCGCAGAGGAAGATTCTGAAGAAGGACGCTGTGCCATCTGTTAAATTAACTCCCAAGGTCAGTGCGGAAAAACCTAATGTAGACGAAAGAAATGACAGGCATGCCAAAAGAGAAGTAAGAAATGCAGCTTTAGAACATTTAAACATTTTAAGCCCCAAAAAACCTAGACTGGAAATTAATTTGGAATCAACTTCAAACAATATAAATGATGATGAAGCTGGAGACATTCCTACGAACTGTTCCGAAAAAGGGGGGGTATGTAAAGAATGCATGAATAAACAAAATAAAATACTAAACCTTGAAAGTGAACTGCGCACTTTAAAATCTGAATTACAGTCAGCTAAAAAGAAAATCAATGCAAATGCTAAAAAACTTAAGAGACATCTACGAAGTAAGGTTACACTGAAAACTTGTCTTACTAAGCAGAGAAAAGAATTATTGAAAAGAAGTAAATCTAATACCATCTGTCACACTTTTTTTGAAAACGCCAAAACATTGCTTACTCCAAACCAAATTAAAGCGATCTCTAGCAAAAAGAAGATTATAAAATGGAGTGCAGATGACATTTCTAGGGCAATAATATTAAGAGCACTTAGCCAAAAGGCATACGAATTTATTAGGCAAAAAATGCACTTCCCTCTTCCCTCCCCAGCAACTCTTAAAAGATGGTGTGCGAAGTTTCAGTGCAATCCTGGCATGCTAACAAATGTTTTGGATTTGATTTCAAAAAGCGCAGAAACCATGAGTGACCTTGAAAGAACATGTGTTTTATCTTTTGATGAAATGCATATCGACAGCAAAATCACCTACCACTCAGGTCTGGACCAAGCTTTAGGACCCCATTCAAAAGTCCAAGTAGTTTTAGCCAGGGGTTTGATGTCACCCTGGAAACAACCGGTGTACTATGCATTTGACACCACAATGAGCAAAGATGTTTTGTATGATATAATTAATCAGCTCGAGCATTGCAACATAAGAGTAGCAGCTATCGTGTCCGATTTGGGGGGTTGTAATACTTTGTACAAGGAGCTTGGCATTAGATATTAGATATTAGGAGAGCTAACGACATATTAATAGATTTGCTAAATAAGGACAGAGGTGAAATGAGGCTTTGCCATAAACTGAAACCAGAATACCTCACTTTGAAAGGGAATGCGAGACAAAAGGTTGGGCCTGCAAAAGCGATTTTTTCAAACACCGTGGCCAAAGCCATTTTGACGTTATTAAATGACAAAAAGGCGGCAGATTTTTTTGAATTGATGGATAGGTTTTTTGATGTTATGAACAGCAGATGCCCTTATGTAAGTAAACATAACAACTGTGCTTTTGGAATCGATGACAAAATACTTAAGGAACAACTGAGCACTTTGAGCGAAGTAAGGAACGTAATGACGTCATTGAGAGTTGTGGGAAAGAAAAGTATGCTTCCTTTCCAAAAAGGTGTCCTTATGTCAATATCATCCTTGATAAAAATGTTCGAGGACCTAAGAAAAGCTGGTCTAAAATATATAATGACAGCAAGACTTACCCAAGATGCTCTAGAAAATCTTTTTGGCCAGATTAGAGGAATTGGGAGATTTAACGACCACCCTACCGCAACCGATGTTACTTATCGGATAAGACAGCTGTTACTATCCAATAAACTCCCAAAGCCATCTCCTAAATCCAACACTGCAGAAGAAAGTGAAGAATTGACAATGAGCACATATTTAACAGCCGATCTTTTGGACTCTGTCTTCAACCACCAAGACATTTATAATAAACCTGAAGGAACTGAGGAAATTCAGCCTATCTGTATTGAAATACCGACTATGAGTACTACTCCAAAGCACCAGGAAATCAATAATGAACCCGCTGAAACGAAGCTGAATCAGCCTCTTGGTATCGAAATTCCCATTGCTAATACTATACCAGGAAATGACGAAGAAGAGGATCTCTTAGTTGACGTTCCCGATAAAGACTGGGCTGAAGAGGAAGCTATTAATTACATTGCCGGATATGTTGCCTTCAAAGTTCGAAAAATCGACCCAAGTCTGGGGACAATAACAAAGAACGTCGAAGAAAAGACAGGCTGGATCTGTACTTTATCACGTGGAGGTAAATAACTTATCAAAATACATTTTAAAACCATGATTCAGTATGAATTTTTATATGCAATCTGAATTATTTACAAATTTTTTATTACTCCATTACTTTTATTTAAATTTATGCATTAAATCTTAATAGCTTTCATATTTCTTAATTACTCCAACAAATTAAGGAAAATGTACAGTGTTGTTGATTGAGATAGGTACTTATTTTTATACGTTCACACATACTTCCATCATACACGCAACAACTTCTGTTTAGTTTCTGAGTCTAAATGCAATATACATATTTTGACAGCTCTTATACAGTACAACAGTACTATATAATATTTACAAGGTACCTATAACAGTAATCATGGATTTCAGGTCTCACAATGCCGTCTGAAATGTGGAAATTACAAATAAAACTTTTCGAGAGAGAATTTTTTAAAATGCATGGTGACTCACTCGACAAAGGAAGAAACGTTGTTTTGAGATACGAAACAAGACTAAAAGAACTATTTCCCAATGTTTGTGCACAAGCAATAAGACTATTTTCAAAATTAAGAACTATCATTCGAATTAGAGAATTAAACCGAGCAATCAAAAAAGACAGCCGAAAAAGCGAGCAGAAGATGAGCAAGTGGTTAAAATCGGCAATTTAAGGTAGGCATAATAAGTTATCACTTCTTATTACCACTCCTTATCAAATTAAAACTATTGCTATTATTCCCTATATAAATGAGATACCAGAGGTATACGTATTAGCCAAAACAGTGTGTATTAAGTCGTCAAATTGTGATTAAGCAGTGAAACGGCGCGCCGCGCATTCGACTTTGAACATTGCCGCTCTGTTAAAGCTGCCGATATGAAAAAACTAGACCAGATAGCGAAAAAAGTTAAATACATTGTTTGTAGTTCATTTCATCTCCTACAAATTTCGTGCAGACGAAACTTGGCTGACCAAAAAATAAAAAAGTACTGGCCGACTAACTTTTTCATGTCACAAAAAATGTTCTTATTAAAGTTTGTAGTTTTTTTTAATTATTCGCTAGTCATACCCGGATGAGTTTTGCACCATTAAATTTGTCAATTTATGTAGATTACAAATATATAAGGTTTTACCAAAAAATATTGTTGTAGAAAAGATAAGGGTGTGTAAACGAGCGAGATAAAACGTAGCAGCGGACCGCCCTACAGTGTCCGCATCGTGACGTCACGGAGAGGGGAAGTAGGGGGGCAGCTCGGACGGCGGCGGTGTCGGATACATCAAACGTTGCGCCGGCCCCTGTCTTCTATGGCCCCGGAAAGCAGCTACATAGACTGAGACTAGACGCTCAGTGCGGATGGGGTTCGACAGAGAATCCCGTGGATAGTCTGTTTTTGTCTCGATAGAGGTCATTACCCCCTCCAATCCCCACTACCCCGCCCCGACCACGTCGGCGTCGCGTCGCCATACGCCTGTCAGTGGTGAAGTTACAGTGTTTCTCACTCTTCTAAGTATGAGTGCAAACAAAAAGAAAAAACTAGAGCAATCTGGCTCAATTTTGTCTTTTATTAAGATACAAAAACAAGATGATGGAAGACAACCACAACCATGTTCCTCAAAAAGTTCCGTAAACAAAGATCAACCACTCCAGCCTATTCAGCCATGTCGCGCGTCAGAACCGACTCCAACATTGATGCCATCGGCGCCTAAGCCAACACGAGAACCAAACAATCCTCTTGCCATAGGCAACTTTAATGGAAAACAGGTAAAGAAATATTTACTTTGACTGTAAATCATTCAATTCAGTCAAGAGTCTCCATCACCATTCACCGCATAATAATTTCGTATGTACAGTCTGATTTAACACTAATAGTCCTAGTATAGTCAGTTACGAAATTCTATATGGCGCGGGGTGAGGAGGGGTAAGTTTCGAAAATCATAAACACTGCTGACGTCACTATACCGATGAGATATTGACTGCGAGTGATACTTTCGTAAACTTTGTGAAAAGTAAATATCCTACTTCTTTTGTTATGTAAAGTGTTACTTCTGGGGAAATACGAATTTCCAAAATCTAATTAACCTGAATTAGATAAGGTTTCTGGAGTTTCAAAGTACGTTTTTTGCCTCTAGATTGCCTGAAAACGCGAGTTTAAAGATCTAATCTTTAAAAGTTTCCCGGGGGAGGGCCCCCGGGAACCCCCAGACCCCCCGGTCGTTCTGCCCCCCCCCCCAAGGATGATTCCTGGGTGCACCACTGGCCGGAGCGCCAGTGAATCTTAGTAATTTAGATTGAAATGCTTGTAGTTTGTTTAAGTTGATTTTCTTTGCCGTGCCAAAGAGTTGAATCCCATATGTCCAGATTGATCTGAGGAAGTTTTTATATATTAAAAGTTTGAGTTTTGTCGAAATTGGAGATTTTGAGTTGAGAAGTCGGTTTAGTAGTTTCAGTCGGGAGTTGAGTTGTAGTCTTTTGCATTTTATATGATGAGCCCATGTCGGTCTTCTACCCAAGTGTAGTCCTAAGTACCGAACGGTGTTACGTTGTGGGATTTCTGTGTTGTTAAGTCGGACTTAACAATTCAGACTTGTCAGATTTATTTTTTTTGTGGAGTTAAATTTCTAATCGCATTCAATTTTTAATGCCATAATCGCTCACAGCTCTGGTCAAGTGCAACGCAACCTTTGTACACCTGATAACGGTGGTGGGATCGGGGATGAATGATTTTCGCCAGTCTGCTTCCTGTCAGTGCCGCGGTCGGGTACAGTAGGCCTTTTGCAATGTTTGTTTATTCGTATCGTTTTAAATGTGTATTGTGTGTGTTAACTGTTTCTTCACGACTCCGAACCGGATGAATGTTTTTGTAAAAACCACTTGATAATGCAGTAATCGGTCGGAAACAAGTATTGGATTTATCTTCTATTTGAACTGTTGGACGTAGGTAACCTATTCTAGTCAATTTCACAGTTCAGGGGCTACCACAATGGATTTTAATCCATTGTTTGTGTAGAATATATTTCACATTCAACCCACATTTCAGGTAAACCAGACCCTACAATGGGCTCTCCTGTTGTTCGCAACTGAGCAATGATAATGTGCAGCACATCAGCCTTCAGGATCCATTTCCACTTATGGTCTCTGTCAGCCATCTCCAGATGTTTTATTGGTTTATTAGAGCCATGTCAACTGTGACAGCTACCCTTTTCTTCGTGGCATCTGATTGTAAGCTTGTGTCATTGACTAAATATTCAGTTTCTCCGATTTCTTCATTACCGTAGGCTGCACTGATTGCTAAGTTGGTAACTCTGAACTCTGGGATCATAAGTAGCATGGTTACTCGTGACAAAGGCTTCTGATATATTATGAGGCTGTTATAGCCGGCCCATACTGGGGAATGAGTAGAGGGTTTCTTGATCATAGCCAGTATAAAGTTTCTTTAAAAACAACATAGAATCAAGGAATCAACTGTTCGGTCCTACGAATAATATTTAAGTGATTAATTTGAGTGTTTTGAATCAGTGGAATGGGACAGCAGGTTTTCCAGTTAGGTTGGCTTGTACATGTTTAATGTTTGGCAAAGCACTTCCAAATTGTTTTAGTTGACAGCCATTTGATGAAGCTAATTTTAGTGGGGCAGATGTATCAGAATCTTTCATAGCTTAATACAAAGTCATGACAGTTCCATTCAGTGTCTTCAGAAAAGTCTAGGTTGCCCGCAGCAGAGTGGATAAATCTATTTGATACAACGTCTGGTGACATGTAAACTGCCATTGTTTTGAAAATAATTCGTTGACCCATGAATTGTCAGACCGATAGCGGTTTGAAGTGGCAGATCCCTTTTATTATAAAACTGTTAGGACTGATTATTTTCCACTTGCCTGCGAGAGAGACTGTTTGCCATCAAAATTTTGACATGTGACCAGCTCGTCTTTCAACTTCTCCGTGTTTTTTTTTCTTTTAGCGAATTTCCCCCTATAGGGAAGTAGCTATTACCGTAGGCGGCATGGTGAGACTTAAGCCCGGGACCATGTTATTTTTTCGTATATCAAGGTCCCTAGAGCCCAAAAACAACGTTCGTTCATTTTGGTACATATATATATATATGTGTGTATATATATATATATATATATATATATATGTGTGTGTGTGTGTGTGTGTGTGTGTGTGTGTGTGTGTGTGTGTGTGTGTCCGTAGGCACGATAAATCTCGTAAAAAAAAGTCCGATCTTGATGAAATTTGGAACAAACATTTATAGCGATATTCATGACTTTAAGTTCGAAAACCAGCAAGATCGGTACACTCTAAGGCGGTGTTTTTTACTAAATAAAATTTATTTTCAAGATTTAACATATATCTATTAATTTGATGTAAATTTAATGGTCAGAATTTAATTCAGCTTAAAAAAATAAACAATATAGCATTTTGAATTATTACTCTACATCAATCGGTTGCTGAGATATCGGATTTGCAAAATGCAGTACATTGTCTTTTGTTTTTTCCTGAAGGGACATAAACTGTCCAAATTCTGGTATGAAATACCCAAATTTTTCGCTCAATTCCCCTAAAATGGGATTTAAAAATATAATAAAACAAACCACATGATTGAATTTAATTAGTTCATGTGATGGTTTGATTTGTTTTTATTTCTGTGATCTGAGTAGATTGATAATATGTTTGCTGACATTCATATACTATAACAAGTAAATTTATTAAAAAATAATCAGAATATGAATAATTATTGAGAGATAAGATCAAGAATGATAAAATATACTTAATTTAGAATAATATTTACACAAAATATTCAAAACAACAACTTCCCTAACTTATGTAGAATATGCCCACATATAAAAAATAAATCCTTTAGAAATTAACTGAGCATGCAAGTTTGCTGCAACAAGTTTATTTAAATTTTAAGATAAATCATATGTTTGGATTCAATTTTTTCATGTGACTATTTTATTTGTTTTTATTTTGACTGATTTTAAATGGTTTAGGTAAACGGTTTGGGTTTTGAAAGAAGTGATTTTTCTTCCACAATTCATTGAAATTCTTTTCAATTTGATTGAATAAGTACTGTTTTCTTTTCTAAATTTTGTGTGTCAACAATTTATTTTGTTTTCAGTTCTTAATAGTTGATTAATTTTATATTATAATCATTTTTGGTTGAAGCTTTTGGGCCAACATGGCTCCAAGCCCTGGTAGGGTTAAAACATTTAAACCAGTGCGAGGTGAAACAAATGTATGGTCCGTGAATCTACGTAAAAAACGTACACTTCTAGACAGTGACAAAAAACACATTGTAGGACACAAGCATCCAAAGACGGATGAAGAATTATCTGATGTTGATCTTGACTTTGAAACTATTGCCCCTGTGGACATTTCTTTAAATAACGCACCGTCAACCGAAACCGAAGTGACCAAGACCGAGGTATCTAAATTATTGAATTCTACCGATCATGACTATTTTGCAGCAGGCAATGAGGTAAGAGTTACCGAGTCTTTGTCCTTTTCTGACCACAGCCTCAACATCTTATATGATGACAACGATGTCGATCCATACATTGTGTACATTGAACGTTGTCCAGGTACAGGGAATATAGGGAACATTCACCCTTTAGCCATGGGTAAGAAACTGTTTAATAGTAAAATTGATGGTGTTTCTGAAATTAAACGATCTAATTAAAATAGAATAGTATGTGTGTTCACATCAGCGAAGTCTGCTAATGCATTTGTACAATCTAATTTTGGCAAAGATAATAATCTTAAAGTCTACATTCCTTCCTTTCAGTTGGAGAGATTAGGTTTGGTTGGACATGTTGATACCACCCTAACTGAAGACGAAATAATTGAAAATATAAATGTTTCGAATGATTTTCGTATTATCTCCATTAGGAGACTCACAAAAATGGTGACGGACAATGACGGAAACAAGTTGGCTCGGTCTATTCCCTTGATTACAATTAAATTCAAAGGAAAACGCTTGCCTGATTACGTCAACATTTTTTACAACCGGTGCCCTGTTGAACCTTATGTGGTAAACCCCATTTCATGCTTCAACTGCATTAGATTTGGTCACACTTCTAAAAACTGCAAAAGTCAACCTAGGTGTCCAAACTGCAAAGATACTCATTCTCAAGGTGAGTGTAAAAGTAATAACAATCCAACTTGTCTCTTCTGCAAAGGTCCACATTCAGCCTTAAGCAAATCTTGCCCTGAATATAGGGTCCAAAAGGAAATAAAGGAGGTTATGGCATACAGGAATGTTCCATATAGAGAAGCGAAAGACTTCTTATATCCGAGTTTGAGGAAATCTCATACTTATTCCAATGTGGTAGGGTTTAATTATGACCAATCATTTCCTTCCCTCTCACAAAACGAAATAAATTCGCTGAGGGAGAAGCTTCCCTTACCGAATAATTCCAACAACGAAACCCCAAGGAAGTCATCGGCTAACAGGCCGACTAAGGTTCATCAGAACCGTACTTACTACATGAGTCCTCGACCACGTTCTTCTTTTTCACCAAAATTCACTAACCAATACTATAAAGATTTTCATAGGAATGTCGTATCTCCAAGTACACCAGTGTTTCCTTCGAGCACACAGGTAAATCGTGTTAGATCTCAGTCTCAAAATAATGATGACAATATTTTAAATGAAGTATTGTATGAAACTCTTCTCTCCTTTAGGAAGAAGGAGATCAGCATGGGTGGTATAATTGACAAACTTAGACCTTTCTTAGTCAAGAATGTTTCGAAATCTATTCAGGACAATGGTAAGGATTATTTTTCGGACGACTCATTTTGAACGATATTTATTTTCAAAGTGTTCAGTCCTGATGCTGTTATTAAAATCATTTTTAATACTTACATCAACCATGAGTTGTTTAAATAGGATTAATTTATTTCAATGGAATTGTAATTCTGCAATAAGTCATAAGGGAGAAATTGAACATCTACTCATGTCTCACCACGTGGATATTGCTGCTCTATCGGAGACTCGCTTTGATCCATTCAAGGCGGTTTACTTTAAAAATTATGCAATCTTAAGAGATGATAGATTAGACAGAAATGGTGGTGGTTCTGCTCTCTTAATAAACAATAAAATAGAATTCAGTGAATTGGACTTTGACTTTCCAGAGGAATTCATAAGAAATGAGGTCAATATTGTTGGTATGAAATTTGTTTTTGACAACAAGAATGTCCATGTTTTTTCTGTTTATGCTCCTCCTCCACAAAAAGTAAGTGCAGAAGCATGGTCTTCTTTTTTCTCTTCATTCCCTCATCCAATCATAATTTTGGGGGACTTCAATGCACATCATGTTTCCTGGGGAAATTATACAAATGATTTAAAAGGCAACCAATTATTAAATTTTATAGAGGATAACGATTTAGTTTTTCTGAATAATGGTGAACATACTTACTATTCCGGTTTTCCATTGAAAAGTAGTGCGATAGATTTGAGTCTCATCTCGCCATGTCTGGCTAACGTTTCAATGTGGAACGTTTTGAGTGACTTTATAGCAAATCAACACCTACCGATTATTATTAACATTAATCTTCCTGAAGCAGGCGATGTACAACACAGGAATATTAGGACAACCACACCTCAGTGGTGCTTTAATAAAGCGGACTGGAAGTTGTTTTCTGACACCGTCGATAGTCTGGTGGAAAATATTTTATTTGATGATGGTCCTTTGGAATGTTATAATAACTTTTGTAAATCTCTTATAATTGCAGCGGACACTGCGATACCCCTTTCTCATGTTCCCAAGAGAAGATTTACTGCAAGTCCTTGGTGGACTGATGAATGCAGTGAACACATTAAAAATAGAAGGGAAGCGAGATATAGGGAATGTCAGAATTTAGAAAATTATATGAATTATAAAAAAGTAGCAGCAGTGACTCAAAAATTTCTAAGAAGTTGTAAGCAAAATTATTGGCTAAATTTTTGCAATAAAATAAATCGTTCGACCAACATCTCTGAACTTTGGGATAAGGTAAGAAAACTGAAATATAGATTTTTAGCTACAAACAGTTGTAAGAATTTAAAATTCTTCAATGAATGTTCGGAAGATTTTTTAGAAAAATACTCTCCTCCTTTTGTTAACTCATTAGATCTAATGTTATTTATCCTGGACAAGAAGATATAGTTAATAATTTTACTTTGAACGAACTATTATCTGCTATTTCAAATATAAAAGAAGTTAGTCCAGGAAAGGATAAAATCCACAATTTGTTTTTGCTCAACCTGTCACATCGATCAATTGAAATACTCCTTCGAATTTTTAATGGACTTTGGCGAGACAACGTAGTTCCCGTTTCCTGGAAAGAGTATTTGATAATTCCTATTCCAAAAGCTAACAAGGATCCTCATTTACCTGAAGGATATCGACCAATTTCAATTTCTTCAGCTATAGGGAAACTTTTTGAAAAATTGTTAAAGCAAAGGCTAACATGGTGGTCAGAGAAAAATAATCTTTTGTCATCAACTCAATTTGGATTCCGGTCAGGCAGAAGCTGTGTGGATAATCTGGCAATTTTGTCGACGGACATTCAAATCGCCTTTACTGAATCAAAATACCTGGTTGCAGCCTTCCTTGATATTGATGGAGCTTATGATAATGTTGATCTTTACATTCTCTTTAAAAAACTGATTTCAATGGGGATTCCTCCAAAAATCGTCACATTTATTAATCTATTATTTCGAGATAGGTCAGTTCAATTAAAATTTAACAAGCAAATCTCCGAAAGTGTTCGACTAACTAGCAAAGGGCTCCCTCAAGGGTCAGTGTTAAGTCCATTGTTGTATTCTTTATATTGCAATGATGTTTCTAGGCTGTTTGATTATCAGATAAGTTGTTTAGAATTTGCGGATGACTTGGTTATTTACACTAGTTCAAAGTCGCTGGAAATATGTGAAAGAAGTTTAAACGAAGCTCTTGTTAGCCTGAGAAGCTGGACGCTTCGTAGCGGTCTTGAAGTATCAGCCAGTAAATCGGCTCTATGTGTTTTTACTAGAAGATACAATATTCCTGTGATTAACGTTACGTATAACAATACAATGTTAATCCGTAAAGACTATCATAAATTTCTTGGAGTAATATTTGACAGAAAACCCGACTGGAAAAAGCAAATCAAACAAGTAAGTGAATCGTGCTGTAAAAGAATTAATCTACTTAGATCAGTGACAGGGCTGAATTGGGGAGCGGATCCTGCTTCTCTGATTAATATGTACAAATCGCTGGTTCGATCTGTTTTAGATTATGCATGCTTTATTTTTGGGAATGCGGCCGAGGGTGATCTGATGATATTAGATAAAATACAGTATAGCTCTTTAAGAACGTGTTTGGGCCTAATGAAATCAACTCCTTGTAATGCAATGGAAGTCGAAACCTACATTATGCCCCTACGAATCAGAAGGACTTTGATGTGTGAACGATATTTGACAAAATGTTTAACTCTACATCTTAATCACCCGATAAAAAGAAGACTCGATAAGCTTGATAGCTTATTCCAAAGAACTACTTTTTGGGATGGCAAAAAAATCCCTCTATTACTCTTTTGCTACCAAAACCTCAAAGCCAGTGAGGTTTTTCCAGGGTTTTTGAATTATTCTCATCCCAACTGCTATCAACTTAACTTCCAAATTTCAGCCATAAAGGTAGATCCATTCTTTTTTGATAGCTGTAAAAATAAGAGCGGGATTGAATCATTGTTGTCAAGGAGCACTATATTGGAAACCATTAATGGTAAATGGCCAGGTATCAGGCAAATTTATACGGATGCCTCTAAATGTGGTGATCCAGCGAATTACGTTGCCAGTGCATTATATGACTCCAAATTTGACATTTCGATTGCTTTTAAGTTAAATCCATATTTCACAATTTTCTCAGCAGAGGCTATTGCTATTCTTCATGCATTATATTATATCGAAAATTTACCAGAAAACAAATTTCTGATTCTATCTGATTCCAAAAGTGTCTTATTGGCTTTGGAAAACAATAAAATTAATTTCAATATTTCACCGATTCTTCTTCAGATTCGGAAAAAATGTATGATCTTGAAGATAAAGGTAAATTTACCCAACTAATCTGGATCCCATCTCATTTTGGAATTCATGGAAATGAGAAAGCTGATGATGCTGCAAGAAACGCTTCTGTAATGAACAACAATTATATTTCATCTTTCTTTGATTTAACAAATATTTTAAAATTTAGGTCCAACCGCAAGTGGCAAGAATTTTGGTTGTCTTCATCTAAAATTAAAGGAAACAGACTGTTTCAGTTAAAAAGTTGTCCGTTCTCTCCTCCATGGTATCTTTCTTTTTTCAAGAGTAGAAAATTCATTTATATATTTTCTAGAATGAGAATTGGACATACATACGCAAAAAGTCACCTGTTTAAAATTAATGTAGTGGAAGAAGATATGTGCGAATGTGGTACAGACACAGCAAGTCTCGATCATATTATACTTGGATGTCATTTATGCTCAAGAGAATCCAGAGATCTTCTTTATCAAAGTTTGTCAAAATTTAAAGTGTCTTTTCCTATTAATGTGTTAAGTTTATTGTATTCAATGGACGAAAAAGTTTTGGACTTAATTTTTCAATTCATAATTGGAAACGATATTTCTATATAAAATGTGCATAATGACTAATATTTAACCTTGTAAATTTACAAATGTAAGTAGTGGGCCAAACATGGATTGTATCCTAAAGACGAAATAAAGGAATAAAAAAAAGACTGATTTTAAATCATTGATTGTATGTTTGCTTACATTTTTATACTATAACAAGGATACACTTATAAAAATATTATACTAATAACTATAAGAATAACAAAAAGAATATTGCTGGAATGGATACCGATGTGATTCCCATCATCATTTCCCTTATATCTAAAGCTCTTGGATTGATATGTAATATACTTTTTGCATTAATCACATAAAATGTTTGAAACATTTTCCTGTACATATAAGCTCCCATATAAAAATTAATTCTTTAGAAATTCGCCGAGTACGCAGGTTTGCTGCGACGAGGGTATTTGTCCGTTAAAATACCCTTCTTTCCCCCAAAAAACTACTTAAAGAAGCGATTAATTTCTTTTGGAGTAATACCACTGTAATCTCCTGGAACAGAACCATCATGTTATGTTTGCAGCCTGAAACAAAACGTTAAGATCTGTCATTTTTTTCGCCATAACTTTCAGTCTCTGCTAAAAATTCTTCTCTGGTACACTTCATGGAAACCCGCACTGGTTTCTTGCATTGTCAGGGGCGAGAAAACTCAATTTCCTTGTCCGATAGCTCCGTCTCCTTAAATGTCTTTAACTACCTAGTGACATGGACGATTCCTGTACATTGGAAGCACAAATAGTCTTATGTTTCTTCAAGATCATCGACAGCAAATATTTAGCCATTAAAAGTTTTACTTTAAATTAATTTGACTGCTGACGCCAATGACGAAATTCTCCTTTGCTCGTGCGGATGATTTTCATAATATTTTCGATTTTCAAGTCGAAGAATATTTGGCGGTCAACGTAAAAGGGCTTATGAGAAGATACCTTGTTTTGAAAAAATACAAAAAGTATATTTCACTGTTAGTTGTGCCCTATTGTCATAGTAACAGTTATTCGTGTAATATAAATAATTATAGATATGATCATGTATTTTAAAAGAGTTTAAAATTGTATTGAATTAATTATATGTTTGTAATGACCAAATTAAAATGGTAATTTATAAGCCCTTTTTTGCCAGAACACCTTTTAAATTTAAAAGGTTCTGTTTATATCTATACCTATAAAAGGCAAAGCCCTCACTCACTCACTCACTCATTCACTCACTCACTCATCACTAATTCTCCAGCTTCCCAATAACACAGAAGGCTGAAATTTGGTACACTGTTTCTTTAGGCATTAAATAGGAAAACTAAGTAGTTTTCATCCTGATCTGACCCTCGGACTCCGCCACAGACCCTCATAAAGATCCCATATTATCCTTATGGCAGAATATAAATTGATGAAATGTTTATATTTAAATAAACAGATGTGAAAAAGCAAGAAATTTATAAGAATGTCAAACCAGCTGTCAGGAACAGAACATGAAATAAATCACTGACTAGAGATACTTATATGAACTTTCTTCCCTGTAACAGCTGTTATTGAAAGAGCTAACTAAAACCATTTATTTTATCTACATCATTAGAAGAAATATTTTGCCTTCGTCTTTTAGCGAATTTCATTGATGGAATTATTACCATAGGTCTCATGGCAAGACCTAAGCCCGAGACCATGATAACTTTTCATTTTGGAGCTCCCAGAAGCAAAAAACACTATTCATACTATATTTAAAGCTGAAAACACAGTACAGTGTCACTGTAGAAAAATTCTATATCTCGGTTATTACTCAACATATCTTGATAAAACTTGGTATGTGGCTTTTTCGGATCAGATACACCTGATATTGTTTTAAAACCACCAAATTTTCGCATGATTGTTGCAGTAGACCTGCATATATACTCATTCCCCATAAATAAGGTCATGCACATAGTCTGTAGGTCTGCTGCAACGGGGGTATTTTTATGTTCAAGGTAGACCCTAAAAATCTTAGAATTTTTTTGGCATTTAATCAAGGCAATTCCTACGTTTTACGTACATGTGCTTTCATGAAACAGAAAACAGCCTTAGGATTCTCTAAGTACGCAAGGTCTGCTGCGACAGAGATATTTATATTCCTGCTAAATGGCCACTTTATATGATGCATGCGAGCAGATTCAACGATATTGGGCATAAGCCTACCCAGGGCAGTGGCACCCTTGAGACCTTCATCGGCGGGGCGCTGAATCTGCTCACATGTATAGTGCAGGGAGGCCAAATAGAAATACCTCCTGCGGGGGGCAGCAATAGAATAGCTCAGTTGCAGCAGACCTGTGGTTTTTGAGGATTCCTGGGCACATCTTTCTGGTTAATGAAAGTCCCATCTTCTTTATACCACTGACCTATCACTGCACAGCCCAAACTACTTGACTTAGAACCTTGGACCTTTGCATGAACGATCTTAAGGGCGTAAGCATCAAAGCATCCACTAAGAACGGTTTTTTAATTCAAAGTTTTAAGGGGTTTTGGCGGGGTCGAAGTTTATAAATTTTCCTTCGTAAGTGGAATGGATGAGCTTTTGTTTAATTTTCAATGTTCATTCAACAAGCTGGTGGTTCAGCTTCACACATGGATACGATTTTACAGCTAATTTATAATTTGGTTAATTTCATAATGGTTTCATGGTTGTTTTGTTGATTTTTTAGGTGATATGTACTGTATAAAAGTTGAATTTAGTTTAGTTAGTTAAATTAAAGTCGTCATTCGTTTTTGTAACTAATCTGTTTAATCATAAACTCAGTATGTGACCCTATCTTCATTTAGGCAGCGAAAGTTACAGTTTTTATCGTGAGCAAAGCCACGGGCACCTGCTAGTATATATATATATATATATATATATATATATATATATATATATTGTAACGAAGTGTTTCTCCCCCCCTCCTAAGTATCTGGGGACGTTAGATAACGTGAAGGTACCCAGTAGGGGGAAAAGGTGCTCAGCGAATGCCCCGAGGGAAAAGTCCTGAGGGAAAGTGCCGAGGGAAAAGATAAAAGGGAAAAAGGGATACGAAATTGGTTGGTTTTTTAAGCAGAGTTTAATGGGGCCCACCAAAATTAGATAATTTTTATTTTCATACGTTAAAAACTAAAATACCCCCGTTGCAGCAGACCTGCATACTCAGCGAATTTCAAGTGCAAAACAACATATTTCGATCCAACGTAGCGAGATTTGACATGTTTTTGTAAGCTTCATAAGAATAACATGGGGAATGAGTATGGAGGTTTGCTGCTACAGGTATATTAAAACTGGGTGGTTTTAATTCAATATTTAGTAGATCTGAACTAGAAGAAGCCATTTACCAAGTTTTATCAAGATATGTTGAGAAATAAACTATAGAAATAAGATATAGAATTTTACTTATTTCCCATAAGGTTAACATTGGGACAACGGACTGCGTTTACCACTTTCAATATCTCGGCAACCGATGGACATAGAGCCATGATTCAAGATACTAAATTGTTTGTTTTTTTGGGCTGAATTCAATAGTGCCAATAAACATTTGAAAAATTTTATTTTTCTATGTAAAAATCTCAAAAAAACATTTTTGGGGGGGTTTACCCCCCTTTACCCCCCCTTCCGGTGGTCCGATCGGGCTGGTTTACGAACTCGTCCGAATAATTACTACTTTACACGTCCATGCCAAATTTCATTCCGAATGGACCATTTTTGCGCAAGTTATCGTGCTTAAAGACACACACACACACATATATATATTTATGAAAGTGAACGAATGGTGTTTTTGGCATCTGAGGACCTCAAAAAGAAAAGTTATGATGGTTTTAGGCTTAGGTCTTACCATGAGACCTACGGTAACAGCTTCTTCCCTATTGGGGAAATTCGCTAAAAAACGAAATTTTTTCATTTTCAGGGGAAAATTGTGAAGAGATCCTTATTTTTGGCTCCCTATAACTGGGTAACCGTTAGAAGTACAAAGAAAATGTACCATATCATTTTGTAGCAAATTTAATAAGCTTTATTGTGTACTTTCAAAGTTCTCACCTCCGACCAACGGTTCTCGAGATTTTTACGAAAAACCAAAAAAAGTACCCTCTTTCCGTCAATTGCCACTAGAGCTCGCCACATATTTTCCAGGACTTTTGGTATTTTCACCTTAGGTACTTCTAAACAAGTGTGCAAAGTTTCAAAATTAACGGAATTTTTTTCAGGTTGGGCCATTTTTTTAAGTTTTTTGACTGGACTATAAGTGGAACCTTAAGTTTGATGGAGAGGAAGACGTAATTTTGTTCTTGGAAAGAATAAGTGAGTTAAGGGATGCATATAAGATAAAAGAGGACCTCTTACTACAAGCCCTTCCAGAATTGCTTAAGGGCTGAGCACTCCTCTGGTACCGCAACTCAAAATCCTTGTGGAAAACGTGGGATGGGTTCATCAAAACTCTGGAGTTAAATTACCTGCCTAAGCGCTATCGGGAAAAATTAGACATGCAAATAAGGGCTAGAACCCAAGGGCCAAACGAAAGTTTTCCAGAGTTTTTGGTAGCAATACAAACTCTAATGAGGCGGCGTGGTGGTTATACCGATCAACAGCAATTCCTACAGGTGTATGAAAATATGTTACCCGAATATCAATTGTATGGCATGAGACAAAATGTAACCGATATAGGAGAACTAATTAAGGTCACCAGTGAATATGAGGCCATCAAACAGGCCGCTTTAAGCTACCAACCTCCCAAAACCCCAGCCCATTCTCTCTATCCGGACATAGCGTATAAACAACAACAAACGAGGGGGCCTACCGGACGGGGAAGCCCTGGACTTCAGCCAGCAAACTCGAATAATAGAGCAGGTTATAGTGGGAGAAATCCGCGGGTCAAATATTTACCCCCGCAAGACCCCGAAGCAATGGTGGACAATGCTGGACCTGCGACCAGGCAGGTCATTTTGCCAGGGATTGTAGGTTACCAAAAAAAGACAGGTGTAGGTTTTGCGGAACCCTAGGGAAAACGGTGGATTGCCGTTGTAAAGAGGCGGAAAACTATCGATGAGCCTGGAGGGACAGGGGTACTCCAAGCTCCCAGAATCAAACCAGATAATTTCCCCAGGCACCAAGGAAACCAGGCCCAACCCGCCAGTAAAAGACCAGGATATTAGAGTATTTTTAGAAGTAGACATCAAGGGCCTGAAAATAAACGGGTTCTTAGACACCGGGGCTACCAAGAGCTACGTAAATGAGGACATAGGGCAAAAGCTGGAATCGGTTGGGGTACAACCGCTGAAAATTAAAGAACACTATGCCCGGGTGGCAAATGGTGCCCAGGTCTCCATCAATACGGTTTATATAACGGACTGTACAGTCGAGGAAGCTTCTAAGAGCCTGGAACTTTTCGTACTACCCGGATTAAGCACAGAAATGATCATTGGTTTAGAGGCTATGAAGGATTGTAACTTGGTAGTCAACGTGGGTAGAGGCAAAGTCCATTGGGCCGAGTAAAAATTAGGTGAAGGGGTAGAACCAATAATAAAAGACATAAAACCTTTGTCAAACGAGGAACAGGATAGGAGTAATGGATTTCTGGAAACTGAGCTTAAAACTTTTGAGTCAGTACAAGGTCCTACTTACCTTGTGGAACACTCCTTAAAACTCAAACATAGGTACGCACATCATTTTGCAGCATCCGGGATGCTGCCCGTCAAACATAGGTACGCACCTAAAAACCCGTATATGCAACAAATAATAAATCAGGAGGTAGATAAAATGCTTGCTGAGGGAATAATAGAACCCTCAGTCAGCCCGTGGAGCTCCCCTGTTGTCATGGTAAAGAAGCCCACGGGAAAGTATAGGTTCTGCGTAGACTTAAGGGCAGTAAATAATGCTACGGTTAAGGATGCGTACCCTCTCTCTCAGGTACAAGCTATTTTGGATCGCTTAAAAGAGGCCAAGTACATTTCGACACTAGACTTAAAGGATGGATTCTGGCAAGTCCCCTTGCAGGAAGAAAGTGGCCCTCTAACCGCCTTCACAGCGCCAGGGCGATGCCTCTATCAATTCCGGGTCATGTGTTTTGGCCTCCACAGTGCTCCGGCCACCTTCCAACGCCTCCTGGATACGATCATTGGGCCGAGACTTGAACATAAGGCCTTCGCATATTTGGACTATATAATTGTGCTAGGATCTACGCTGGAAGAGCATCTAGAAAATTTAAAGGTAGTATTCAGAAATTTAAGGCAAGCTAAGCTAAGGCTAAATTTAGAGAAGTGCAAATTCGCCCAGAAAGAGTTGAAATATTTAGGTCACATGGTGAATTCAACTGGAATACTTACAGACGCAGATAAGGTTGAAGCCATCGTCAACTATCCAGTCCCACGAACTGTTAAGGAACTCAGAAGTTTTCTAGGCTTAGCGGGATGGTATAAGCGGTTTACTCAAAGGTGACGGCCCTTATGAATTACCTCCTGCGTAAAAATGTCAAGTGGGGTTGGTCACAGAAAGTACAGGCTGTCTTTGAAAAAGTAAAAACACTTTTAACCCAAGCTCCAATACTTGCCTGTCCCGACTTCTCCGAGAAGTTCGACATACAAACGGATGCCAGTGATTTCGGCTTGGGAGCTACCCTGTTCCAAAAGATTAATAACACTGAACGTGTCATAGCATTCGCAAGCCGCAGCTTACACGATGCCGAACGAAAGTACACAACAACCGAAAAAGAAAGATTAGCGGTGCTGTACGCATTAAGGAAATATAGACCATACATCGAAGGGTATCAAGTAACGGTGGTATCAGGCTCTGAAGTGGTTGCATTCAATGAAGACACCTTCCGGGAGGATCGCCCGATGGGTATTGGAACACGAATGTATGATTTTCAAGTTGAATATCGACGAGCGGTTATGGTAAAAGTGGCGGACGCGCTTTCAAGAATACCCCGAGTTACGGAGGGAAAAACGGAGGTACCTATTGAGGGCCCTGGCATGATCGAAATAAATGACACACCTGGGGAAAAGAGCTGGTATGAGAATATGGTCGAGAAAGTGAGCGTTGGCCAGACAAATACTCCAGGTTTAGAATTACCGACGGGAAACTATATCGCCACGTGTGGAACAATGTCGGGAAAAGGGACCAACCAACCTCGTCACCTTGGAAGTTGTGCGTCCCCAGGGAAGATATGGTCACGATTATTGCTCAGAATCACGATGAGCCCCCAGCAGGACACATGGGCATAGCTAAGACGTTTGAACGAGTATCAAGGAATTATTACTGGCCCGGGCTATCCCGCGATGTAGCACACTATGTAAGGAACTGTAACAAGTGTCAACAGTTTAAACATACGAACAGGTTGACTATGGGAGAATTACAGTTTAGGAATTACCGTGGACCGTGGTCTTGTGTGAGCACAGATTTGGTCGGACCGTTTCCTCGGTCATCAAAGGGCAATAAGTATTTGATCATGTTCCAAGATACTTTTACCAAATGGGTCGAGTGCGCAGCCATAAGAGCCGCCACGACCAAGGCAATATGTCAAGTGCTGAGGGAAAAAGTAATCTTAAGGTTTGGCACACCGGAGGTAATTATTTCAGACTGTGGGGGTCACCATACAAGTAATATGTTCAAAGAGGTAACGCAAAAATTTGGTATCCAACATCGGTTAACCCCACCTTACACGCCTCAGGCCAACCCAGTAGAGCGGACCAACAAGGTGATTGAAACAATGATTGCCCAATCAATACCTGGAAGGTACGCAAAACAAGTGGGACATTGCTACCAGAATTTACTTTTGCATTTAACACCAGCGTTCACAGCTCTACAGGGTACTCGCCAGCTTACCTCAATTACGGGCGAGAACTTCGGACCCCGTTTATTTTGTCACTTCCTCAACCTGAGGCTTTTGAGCTGGACCCAGAGGGTAAAGAGCAGGACATGAGGAATATTTATTCGATGGTCAGACAAAATTTAGAATTAGCTCATGGCAATCAAAGGCACTATTACAATCTCCGTAAGAGGACGTATACACCCAAAGTAGGCGACATGGTATACTGTAAGGAAAGACACCTGTCAGATGCAAGCAATGGGGTAACTGCTAAACTACTACCTAAGTTTTCTGGCCCGCATTTTGTGACCAGAGTTATTTCACCGGTTGTTATTGAGGTAATTAAAAACGGAAAGCCAGCAATTGTCCATGTGAAGGATTTTAAGGTTTCAGAGTCAGCAAACAATTGCCAAACGAGAAGGAAAAAAAGGGTCAAAAATATATTTTTGTATATGCATTGAAAATAATTTAGTTAAAACAATTGTATATTGCTTTAAATGAAATATGCTATGTTAAAAGTAGTTATAATCACTATACGTGGAGAAAAAAAACTGTTAAATAAAAAGGGTGTTAAAAAGAGAAAACTACTAGAGGTAAAGGGTTGTATAGTACAGGTGGGCAGGACAAAGTCCCAGCTGATAAAGGGCTGGGTCGGAGGTGGCAAAAAGGAGCGCTCGTTAGGGGGTCGCCTGGGGAAAAGCGCGCTCCAGGCCATTCCGCTCTGTACCGTGGGACCAACAACAGCGCGTCATGGACCTCTCCATAGAAGATCTGCGACTGCTAAAAACCGGGGATCGGTTGAATGATCGAGTTATTGATGGTTGACTCCAATTAATCCGTCTACGGGGTACGAAAAAGAAATGACCTTCAGTGTTAACACGCATTTTATGACTACGTTACAAAAACACGGCTACACGGGTGTGGAAAAATGGACCAAAAAGGATGACATTTTTAGCTTCGACATCATCCTCATCCCTTACTTTGTGGAAAACAAACAACACTGGGTCCTCATCATCTTAGATCTTCGGGTAAAGGAGCTTCTAGTGTTCAACAGCCTGCACGAAGAAGAGCCATACGAAAAGGCAGCTACGCAAGTTTTGGACTATCTGAGGGCTGAAGCCCTACACAAGCGAAAGGAGGTACTACACGGTGCGCACCCACGCACCGCCCAGCACTCTCACTAAGGAAGAGGGGGAACGCGATCGGCGAGAGCCACCAGCAAAGGAAGCGGTCGCAATATCAACGGAAAGACCGGGGCCAAGTGGTGACAGGGAGGAAAGACCGGCAAAAAAAATAAGAACCCGCTATGACTCCGGTTCCTCATCGTCAAGTGGGAGCAGCTCATCAAGCTCCATTAGCACTTCAAGCTCGAGCAGCAGAGACGTCGGGGAACTCAAAATCGTCCCACGCTTCAGAGAAGAGGTCGACAGGAGAAAACCCCGCACCAGCCAAACTCGAAGAGGGACACGAAGATGACACGAGGACAGCGGAGTTGGTGTCAACGCGGACGTCGAGCGTCAACGAGCTGGCGGAAGTAGACACACTTGTTACTAACGAGGCAATACCAACGGAGTTTGGAGCAGATTGGGACGCTCTGTCTATTGACAATAATATCTTGTTAGGCCTTCCCCCGACGGAGGATATAACGGCTCAGAGCGTCGACACCACAACATCCCCCACTGCAGAGACCGCGGTTATAATGCCGCCAGGAGGAGACCGCAAGGTGATGGCTGTGGTAGATGCCACCGACTGACCCCTCAGGGGCAGTGAAAACGCTTCAAGTGAGCCTGCCAAACCACAACGCAACCCGGAAGGCAAAGACGGAACAACGCCAGCAGCAACGTAAAACGAAGGCGCAAAGAAAGCGGAGGAGGAAGTTCCGGGACCGGGAATCTCAAACCTAATACTAAAAAAAGTAAACAAGTGGAAAACATTTATGGACAATATACAAGGTTTAATATTATTGTGGAAAAATTACTGATTATTGTTAAACAAAAAGAAGTGTGTTCTGTTTTACTAGACAAATAGCTGTATTGTTTAAAGCTTTACTTGTTTTGGAAAAATGAAAAAGTTGTTATGTTGCTTTAGTGGTATTCAAATGTGTTTTTATGGTAAAACATGTCTTTTATAACGGATCGCAAGTATTTTGAAGTAGGGGTGCTTCATAAAAAAAAAGATTAATAATAATTTGTAATATAATTTAGATTTTTGAAACTTGTTCTGTTAAAACAAAAATAACAAGATTGGGTATTGTTAAAATAAATTGAGTTTAGGAGAGATATATTATCGTCCTGAGATAAGATGTATTTGAAGTAGGAGATAAGATCTGTTTGAAGTAGAAGCTACTTTAATTTTTGTTTTGTTTTGATGTGTGAAATGTAATAAAGAAAAAGTACAAAAAGATGAGCGTTTTTTCTTTTACTAGGTTAAGAAAAATAATTGGGATTGTTCCATTGTATGGGGTAATCAAGCCCCAACCATAGTTTGGTTGGAAAAGTTGAAGGCATTTTTGTCAAAGTACGAGGTATTATTGAAAGGTGAAACGATGTGTTTGTTTGCCTGTAATGAAAAAAGGGTTTTTATGTTTCCATTTTTTGGAAAGAAAGGGGGAGTGTAACGAAGCGTTTCTCCCCCCCCCTCTAAGTATCTAGGGGCGTTAGATAACATGGAGATACCCAGTAGGGGGAAAAGGTGCTCAGCGAATTCCCCGAGGGAAAAGTACTGAGGGAAAGTGCCGAGGGAAAAGTGCCCAGTACTTTCGCCGGGGGGCTTGGTACTGAGCACTTCCCCCCCCCCACCCGCCGAGCACCTTTGCTGCCCATTAATACCATCCTTGCGGGAGCCACCAGTCAGTTGGGCCTTCGGGCCCGACCCCGCCGTTTGGACACCAACCATGCCATGCCATGGTGGGGTTTGCACCTGGGCGCGTTGAGCTCGGTGCCGCTGCTAGGCGTGTTGAGCCGCAGCACCCCGCATCTGAGCGCGTTGAGTCCGGTGCCGCTGCTTGGCATGGTGAGCCGCAGCACCCCGCATCTGAGCGCGTTGAGTCAGGTGCCGCTGCTTGGCATGGTGAGCCGCAGCACCCCCGCACCTGGGCGCGTTGAGCTCGGTGCCGCTGCTTGGCATGTCGAGCCGCAGCACCCCGCACCTGGGCGCGTTGAGCTCGGTGCCGCTGCTTGGCGTGTTGAGCCGCAGCACCCCGCATCTGAGCGCGTTGAGTCCGGTGCCGCTGCTTGGCATGGTGAGCCGCAGCACCCCGCATCTGAGCGCGTTGAGTCCGGTGCCGCTGCTTGGCATGGTGAGCCGCAGCACCCCGCATCTGAGCGCGTTGAGTCAGGTGCCGCTGCTTGGCATGGTGAGCCGCAGCACCCCCGCACCTGGGCGCGTTGAGCTCGGTGCCGCTGCTTGGCATGTCGAGCCGCAGCACCCCGCACCTGGGCGCGTTGAGCTCGGTGCCGCTGCTTGGCGTGTTGAGCCGCAGCACCCCGCATCTGAGCGCGTTGAGTCCGGTGCCGCTGCTTGGCGTGTTGAGCCGCAGCACCCCGCATCTGAGCGCGTTGAGTCCGGTGCCGCTGCTTGGCATGGTGAGCCGCAGCACCCCGCATCTGAGCGCGTTGAGTCAGGTGCCGCTGCTTGGCATGGTGAGCCGCAGCACCCCCGCACCTGGGCGCGTTGAGCTCGGTGCCGCTACTTGGCGTGTTGAGCCGCAGCACCCCGCACCTGGGCGCGTTGAGTCCTGTGCCGCAGCTATGCGTGTTGAGCCGCAGCACCCCGCATCTGGGCGCGTTGAGTCCGGTGCCGCAGCTAGGCGTGTTGAGCCGCAGCACCCCGCACCTGGGCGCGTTGACTCCGGTGCCGCAGCTAGGCGTGTTGAGCCGCAGCACCCCGCATCTGAGCGCGTTGAGTCCGGTGCCGCTGCTTGGCATGGTGAGCCGCAGCACCCCGCACCTGGGCGCGTTGAGTCCGGTGCCGCAGCTAGGCGTGTTGAGCCGCAGCACCCCGCATCTGAGCGCGTTGAGTCCGGTGCCGCTGCTTGGCGTGTTGAGCCGCAGCACCCCGCACCTGGGCGCGTTGAGCTCGGTGCCGCTACTAGGCGTGGTGAGCCGCAGCACCCCGCACCTAGGCGCGTTAAGCCCGGTGCCGCTGCTAGGCGTGTTGAGCCGCAGCACCCCGCACTGGGCGCGTTGAGTCCGGTTCCGCTGCTAGGCGTGTTGAGCCGCAGCACCCCGCACCTGGGCGCGTTGAGTCCGGTGCCGCTGGTAGGCGCGTTGAGCCCCAGCACCCCGCACCTGGGCGCGTTGAGTCCGGTGCCGCAGCTAGGCGTGTTGAGCCGCAGCACCCCGCATCTGAGCGCGTTGAGTCCGGTGCCGCTGCTTGGCGTGTTGAGCCGCAGCACCCCGCACCTGGGCGCGTTGAGCTCGGTGCCGCTGCTTGGCATGTCGAGCCGCAGCACCCCGCACCTGGGCGCGTTGAGCTCGGTGCCGCTGCTTGGCGTGTTGAGCCGCAGCACCCCGCATCTGAGCGCGTTGAGTCCGGTGCCGCTGCTTGGCGTGTTGAGCCGCAGCACCCCGCATCTGAGCGCGTTGAGTCCGGTGCCGCTGCTTGGCATGGTGAGCCGCAGCACCCCGCATCTGAGCGCGTTGAGTCAGGTGCCGCTGCTTGGCATGGTGAGCCGCAGCACCCCCGCACCTGGGCGCGTTGAGCTCGGTGCCGCTACTTGGCGTGTTGAGCCGCAGCACCCCGCACCTGGGCGCGTTGAGTCCTGTGCCGCAGCTATGCGTGTTGAGCCGCAGCACCCCGCATCTGGGCGCGTTGAGTCCGGTGCCGCAGCTAGGCGTGTTGAGCCGCAGCACCCCGCACCTGGGCGCGTTGACTCCGGTGCCGCAGCTAGGCGTGTTGAGCCGCAGCACCCCGCATCTGAGCGCGTTGAGTCCGGTGCCGCTGCTTGGCATGGTGAGCCGCAGCACCCCGCACCTGGGCGCGTTGAGTCCGGTGCCGCAGCTAGGCGTGTTGAGCCGCAGCACCCCGCATCTGAGCGCGTTGAGTCCGGTGCCGCTGCTTGGCGTGTTGAGCCGCAGCACCCCGCACCTGGGCGCGTTGAGCTCGGTGCCGCTACTAGGCGTGGTGAGCCGCAGCACCCCGCACCTAGGCGCGTTAAGCCCGGTGCCGCTGCTAGGCGTGTTGAGCCGCAGCACCCCGCACTGGGCGCGTTGAGTCCGGTTCCGCTGCTAGGCGTGTTGAGCCGCAGCACCCCGCACCTGGGCGCGTTGAGTCCGGTGCCGCTGGTAGGCGCGTTGAGCCCCAGCACCCCGCACCTGGGCGCGTTGAGTCCGGTGCCGCTGGTTGGCGCTCTGAGCCACAGCATTAAGTCCCCGGAGGCCGAATGGGTTGCCTCCCGGGACCATGAAACCGTAGTGGTGGGCGTGAACCCCCCCCCCTCCACAGTTGGAGGATATATAATCAGGCAGATTGTGTTAAAGAGGCAGTCTGGAGCCGGCAGTGGAGCAGGACAGACATGAGGCCGAGGCGAGAGGAGCTGCTGTTCTGGCGAGTCGAGAGTCGCGCAGCTCTGCGAGGGAGTACGGAGAAGAAGACCCCGAGTCTACTACGAGGGACCTGTCTACGGCACATCCGAGAGAGACACCAGTACAACACTGCGCGGTCCAGGAGGGTTTGCCAGGAAGGTCACCCCGGAGGCACTGGAGCGATTAAGCCACCTCTTGTAAAATATTGTACATAGTCAACTAGAGTATAAGAATAAATGTATTGTGGAGATCCAGAGTCCAGTCAATGTTAGAACCCTTCAAAACCCAGTGAAAAGTCTAAAGCTGAGGACTGAGTAAAAGTACTAGCAAAGAAAGTTTATTACAATATATATATATATATATATACAGGGTGTTTGATAAATATATACACAATTTAAAATTTAATTGGCAGTCTAAGTTCTTCATGAACTAAGCCGTAAACAACCGTAGACCACACAATAGCGGCCGTAAATATGGTCCGATCCTAATGAAATTTGGTACAGACGAGTAAAGTAATAATTACTCCAAAAAGTTAGCAAACCAGTCCGATCGGACGATCGGAAGGGGGGTAAAGGAGGATAAACCCCCCAAAAATTGAGTTTTAGAGTTTTTTACAAAGGGAAATTAAAATAATCCAATTTTTGTTAGCATCTTTGAATTCAGCTCGAAAAAAAAACAAAAAATTTAGTGATTTGAATAAGTGCTCTGTGTTCATTGGTTACCGAGTTATTGAAAGAGGTAAACACAGTACGTTATCCCAGTGTTAACCTTATGGGAAATACAAGTAAAACTCTATATCCCGTTTATTTCTCATCATAACTTAATAAAACTTGGATTTTTGCTTCAACTAGATGAGATCTATTGTATATTAGTTTAAAATCCTCGAGATTTCCAAATTTGTGGCAGTAAACCTGCATTCCCTACGTTACCCTTATGGGAAATTAAAAAAAAATCAATATCTGCTTTATTTCGTAACACATCTTGATAATAGTTGGTATTTGGTTGATAATAGTTCTTCAAGTTAAGATCTACTAATTTATTAAAGCACCCAGTTTCAACATACCTGTTGCAGCAAACCTGCACACTCATTCCCCATATTATTTTGGGGCTTACAAAAACATGTCAAATCTTGCTATATTGGATCGATATATGTTTTGTGCATATGATATTCGCTGAGTATGTAGGTCTGCTTCAACGGGGGTATTTAGAGGAATGTAGAGGATGCACTGGCAGCATTAGAACATTTTTATTTTGTTTACCATAGATTAGGTTTAAAGGGTTGAGGAATGTATTAATTTATGCAAGGAATACGTTAAAATTGAAAGAGGTGTAGGAGTCACTTAAGTTGGCCAAAATGAAAGTAAACAAACTATTGTCTTCTTATGAACTTAAGCATAAAATCCATCTGTGCAGAAAACATAGCAAACGAACATTTGTTTTAGTATAGCACTTGCAGTAAAGGTAATGTTCTAATGCTATATTGCAACTGGAAGTCCTCTTACGCAACTTGAAATATTACTGACGAGCTTTTTCAAATTAAGTATGTATTAACACGGAGAAGGTGGGTCATGGATGCGGCACGATTAATAGTCTTAGATTTTATTATTATATATAAAGACAAATAGGCGAGTTTATGAATAGCCATTACTACTTGCTGCAAGTCAGCATCTGACAAGAAATATCGTTTCACATTGCGTTCAAAACTAATCAAAATTGGTCCACGAAGAAATGGACAAGAAGCTAAAGAAACTAAAATAAATTTCAGTCAAGAAATAGAATCGATTTAAACTTTCCCGCTATATAAAAAGGTTGAATAAAAGTAGAATATTCTAAAAATAGGTGATATTGTAAACATTGTATAACCTATAAGATTACCACGAATGACTACAAAACAATATTGTAAACAAACTCAACGTGGCGATTTGACATTTCGGAGAAAATGTAAACAAACACCATGTGTTACCAACAATATTTTCAATGTGAATTGTATAAAATTTTTGATGAGATGATTAGTACATGCTTTGGTCAACTTAGGTGAATCCTACTCTAATTTTTTTCTGAGTAGTATGATGAAAAGTATCGTACATTGCTCGGCCGGTAATTTTTACCGAACTCGCATGAAAATCCCACACTCGCTTCCCCTCGCGCGGGAACCAACATGCTCGTCCGGCTAAACAGTACTTTCTGGCCTAGTAACGTAATATACTACTTTCCCACACTACGACTAAATCACCTGTTTTACATATGTAATTTGAAGGCTGAAAACAGTTCTTTTCCATGAGCTCTTTTTCGTTAGGACCGAAAGTCATTTGATCGTTCATTTGCTTGAAACGTGCGAACATCACATAACTGTGGTTTTTAATTAGGCCAGTCATTCTACGAAAATTAACATGGGGAACCTCAAAAAATTGCAAGAAAACGTTTTTTGATGGAATTCTACTCAAAAAAATATGAATTTTAACATATCCAAAGTTTACTAAAATCGGACCATCGGAACCTCACTAAAATCACGTTTCAAAATGGCGGCATTTCCCACCATACAAAATTTTTTGAAAAAAGACATTCAACTGCATTTTGCATCAATGTTTTTCGAGATATTGACTTTGGACCGCCGCCAATCATCGTTGGGTGATTGGTTTTAAATTTTGACAGAGTTTACATTTTCGGCCGCCATCTTGGATCCGCCATATTGGATATAAATATTTTTTTCAAATGTAAATGTGTTTTTAAAAATGACTAGATTTTTACCCTGAACACAATGCTGAAATCCGTTTTTGAAAATATGCATTCTTTAAAAAGATATGCTCAAATAAAAATTCATCCCTATAATTTCTTATGGACGGTTAATTGTTTTATGATTTTTAAGAATTATCTCTTATATCTCCGGTTCTAATTAAGGTATGTAGTTCGTTTTGGTCTTAAAATACTCAGTCATTTAACGGCCTTTTAATGAGCTATTGATCATTATGATCGGACGACTGCTGGACGAGCTATAAGGCTGAAATCGACACGAAAATTCATTTTTTATAAATTTGTTTTTTGTCAAAGATGATATAAAAGAATATAACTCATCCTATTTTTGTCAGATTTCAACTATCAATATGTCAAATGAAAGCTAATAGTTCAGCGCATGTTTTAAAACCAATCCGACCAGCAGGCAATGTTTGGGACTGGAGATACAAGTCTTTAAATAATCATGAAATTTTGGAAAAATTGAATTTTATGTTGGTTGTAGGTCTATATCTCACCTCAAACTCAACCGATTTAAATGATTAAGAGCTTAAATGAAAGCCAATGATGTACTGAGTTAATTAAAATATAAGACCGTTTTGAATCCCTGTTAGTTTTCTATGCATGAGTAATTAATTATAGACAATTTATGAAAGTGAACCGATTTTATGGTAAATGAAGGTTCATGACTCAAATTAAGTAAGTTTGATTTTAATAAGCCATAGCTCATATGAAAGCCCAGAATCTTCTGAGTAATTTGAGGGGAGAACGAGCTTTTTAGTCCATTTAGGACCTCCGATATGAATCTTTTACAAAAAACAAATTTCAAAAAAATGGATTTTCGTGTCGATTTTAGCTTTATAGCTCGTCCAGCATTTATCCAATTTTAATTATCAATAGCTCATTACAAAGCCGTTAAATGACTGAGTATTTTAAGACCAAAACGAACTACATACCTTAATTAGAACCGGAGATATAAGAGGTAATTCTTAAAAAATCATAAAAAAATGAAACGTCCATAAGAAATGTATAGGGATGAATTTTTATTTGAGCATATCTTTTTAACGAATGCATATTTTCAAAAACGGATTTCAGCATTGTGTTCAGGGTAAAAATCTAGTCCATAATGATGCGTCACAACACCATCTTTACGTTTGAAAAAAATTTATATCCAATATGGCGGATCCAAGATGGCGGCCGATAATGTAAACTCTGTCAAAATTTAAAACCAATCACCCAACGTTGATTGGCGGCGGTCCAAAGTCAATATCTCGAAAAACATTGATACAAAATGCAGTTGAATGTATTTTTTCAAAAGATTTTGTATGGTGGGAAAAGCCGCCATTTTGAAACGTGATTTTAGTGAGGTTCCGATGGTCCGATTTTGGTAAACTTTGGATATGTTAAAATTCATATTTTTTAAAGTAGAATTCCATCAAAAAACGTTTTCTTGCAATTTTTTTGAGGTCATCACGTAAATTGACTGGACTAAATAGGTTCCAACGACATTTGATTCAATAGGCTAGTTGCGATCATATGATTTTCATATGGCTGGCGCATGCGCCAATGTAGTGGAGGGACATCGTTATATCGTCTTCAGTTTTTAAAACTAAACAATGGTAAATCAGTGATAGTTTTAGTACGGCGCATTATTATCATAAACGGACACCTCTTTCGAACAAATAGTGACAGTTTTTTTTCGTTTCGGTAGTGAACGTGAGCGTGAAACATCAGATTTTGTGTTGTGCCTAACCTAAAATAAGGTTCTGACTAACTCAAACAGGCACTAAGGCACATGTGCTCACGCTCGACCGCTCAGTCAGCCGCGCGCCTTATCAGTCAGGATTGACTCTTCAATATCCATTGTCGCTGTGGCCCAGCGGATAAGACTACCGCATCGCGATCTGAACGACCTGCGTTCGATTCCGTTTTAGCTGCGAACTTTTTGAAGTTTGAATTCTAAACAAACTTATTCTTGAACTATACTCCAGATAGTTCCCTCACTCTCCGCTAGATATTGTAAGCTGTACAAACGTGACTGCTTTAAACTTGCTGTTCTGGATATTTTGTACATTAATTGAAGTTATTATTTTTGTTGAAAATATTGGTGTAACTTTTATTATTGTCTAGAGTTGTAACATGTCTCTTGAAATAGAGGTAACTAAAAATAAAAATGGAAAGCCTAATATTCTCTATAAGAATTATAAATATAGAGAAAGTTACACTATCAAGACTGGTGAAGTTGTGTGGCGATGTCTTGGCCGAACCTGTGGGGCGACTATTAGAACTGATGCAAACAAATTAGAAGTTACTGAGGTAAATAATAAGCACTCAGGTTCACACCCGGTTACGATGAGGACTCTATCTTCTCCTCAGCACTCGCCCAAGACGAGCGCCGCGGCTCCCGCCACCTCAAAGGCGACCGGTTCACCCGCGGCTGAGAGCGCTACGCCTCCCGCCGCGTCCGCGTCCGCGGCTGCGACTGCGACTCCGCACCCGTCACCCGCGCCAGGGCCTGCCTGTCCGACACCTTACCACCTACCGACCAGTAGTCCGGCGCTACTGACCTCATCGACTCCTACTCCTACTGTGCCCGACATAATTGAGGAAAATATGAAACTAAAGGACAATATTAAAGTTCTAGAAAAACGAGTTGAAGTCATATTAAATCACTCGATTGAGTCGGATACTCGTCTACTGGAATTCACTAATGAATTATTTCCCGAAAACAGCTTCTCTGTAGTGAAATCTGATCGCAAACCCGTTTCCAGAGACTGTGGAGTACAATGTGATCCACCGACAGCGACAGACTGCAGGAACCCACTATGTGTTCAGAATCTCGACCTCATCTCTAGGCTAAAAACGTCAATTGAGGTGCTTGAGGCGGAAATCAGGTGTCTGAAAACCAACAATCCATCATCGGAAATCTGCTTAAATAATTCAAATACCGAATGGACTGTCGTGGACAAGAAAAGTCAGCCCGTAAATACTAAAAACAGATTTCAATGCCTTACGCCTAAGGAAACAAACGTGGAAGCTAAAACAAACACAAAAACAAATATTGAAACGAAAGCAAACAATTCCACGCAACCTCAAGCTAGGAAACGAAAATTAAATAGGCACAGAAATAAACAAACAATAAACAAGTCCGATAGTAAAAAAGTTGGATCAAAACCTCATTCCGCTGCCTCTGCCAGTTTTATGCATCCTTCTATCTACATAGAAAGCGACAGCCACGGCCGTCACGTAGCAGGGCTTCTTCAGCACATCGTTCCCTCTGCCACGAAAGTGACCGGAGTGTGCAAGCCCGGAGCCAAGTTGCTGGATATCACGTCTGGAAGCCCACCACCACCTGGAAGCTGCTGTATTATTATAGCCGGCACAAACGATGTTGCCGCTGGAGAGCAGAAAAATATATTTCAATACTTAGAGCAGGAAGTAATCCAACGACTAAAGACATCTAAAATAATTTTATCAACACTTCCCTACCGTCACGACCTTCAAGCAAGCCATTCTGTCAACAAGCAGGTTATCTTCGTCAATCACTACATACATGAGCTGTGTAGGCGGTATGACGGTCTACATGTTTTTGAATTTAATAAAATTGGTAGGAGGTTTTTCACTCGCCATGGTATGCACCTCTCAATGAATGGCAAAAAATTATTAACGGCACTACTACGCAAGGCTGTCGTTACAGTTGGCAGAGCAGAAAGCAGTCCACCAGCTCATTCTCCGCCGACACCGACTCCAACACCCGCTGCCCAGACGCCAATGGATGCACCCGCTGAGCCTCTAGTCCTTCCCTATGACACTTTTGCAGACGCAGTCAAAGCGACACCAGCCGACAACGGGGTACCTTCGGTTCTCAACCGGATGAACAAAGACAATTCAGTTTTTTTAGAAGGAGCCGCATAGAGTGTAAAAGCATCAGCCAGACCGCAAAGACAAATAATCAGGTTAAGATCTTGCATCAAAACATACAGATTGCCACAAATAAATCATTAGAATTGGAAATACTTTGTGAGGAGCTCACGCCAGATGTATTAATTTTGACAGAATTTGGATTCAATGAAACAAATGTGCAATTTTCAAAAATTCAAAATTACAACCTGGGGAGTTATTTTATTCGGACTAACATTAAGTGGGGGGGAGTCGCTCTTTTTTTAAAAAACAGCATCAAATTTGAATCTTTGCAAATCCAACTATCGACTGAAAAACATTTTGAACTTGCGGGTGTCAAGACTTATGCAGCAGGAGGAGATGCGCTTTTTATTTATGGTCTGTACCGCTCCCCTGACGGAAACGAAAATGTTTTCTTCAAAAAATTAGAACAGTTTTTGCAGCACGTCACCGCTAAAAAACAGAAATTTGTTTTAGCGGGTGACTTTAATATTGACGTCTTAGACACCCAAAACAACAAAACAAAATCGCTTCGGGAAACATTAAAGGGTTTTGGGTTGAAGTGGTCTGTGAACTCGCCCACTAGGGTGACGCAAATTTCGCAAACTGCCATAGACAACATTGTCTCCAACATCGTCGATTTGCCAATTTCGGTCGTATCCACCGCCATGTCTGACCACTATGCTCAGGTGGCTATTGTCGAAGGCCTTGCACCACTTCATCTCCAGTACAAATCTAATGAAAACAGAGATACTAGGCCCGCAAATGTTTTGCTATTAAAAAATAAACTCCAAACCGAAAATTGGAACTGCCTTGCAGGAACGAAATGTGCCAACAGTTTTTTTGACTCCTTACACGATTGTTTAAATTTTCACCTTGACTGTTTTTTGCCCCCGAAAAACAAAAAATAACAATAAAAGACGCAAGCAAAATACCTGGATAACTAAAGGTATTTTAAAATCTAGAGACAATTTAAAAAGGTATTGGAAACAGTTGCAAACAACAAACAACCCCGAATTTAAAGTATTTTATAATTCTTACAAGAAAATTTACAGGAAAGTCTTAAAGACCGCAAAAAGTTATGAAATAAATGAAAAATTAAGAAATTCAGAACATTTTTCAAAAGAAGCGTGGTCTATTATTAATAACACTAAGGAGGCCGTTCCAAAAACACAGGACATTCAACTGGAGGTGGAGGGTGTGACTGTCCGGGAGCCGCTGGAGGTAGCGAATGCTTTAAATACATTTTTTGCGAATACCGGTGACACTGGCCTCACACTCGCACCTTCGGCTGCCCCTGGTCAGTTGAGTCCGGCCGAATCGATGTTTCTCAGCGAAGTCACCGAGCACGAAGTGTCAAAGGCGATCTGCGAACTGAAGGCAAAGAAATCGGCAGACTTGAACGGCATGTCTACATGGCTTTTGAAAAAATGCCAAAATGGCATCGTGGCCCCCCTGACAGAAGCAATCAACCTTTCTTTCAAAACCGGCGTTTTTCCAAATTCTCTCAAGGTTGCAAAAGTGATTCCTATTTTCAAAAAAGGAGATTCACAACAACCAAACAATTACAGACCAATCTCAATCCTGCCGGTGCTAAGTAAAGTTTTTGAAAAACTTTTCATGCGCAGGATGCTAAATTTCTTTGATGAACACAAAATTTTGGCAAATGTACAGTTTGGTTTCCAAAAAGGCAAATCAACTGTTGATGCAATCATCCACTTAGTGGAAATGATTGTAAGTGATCTGGATAAGCATAACATGACACTAAGTGTCTTTCTCGACTTATCCAAAGCATTTGATTGCGTTGAACATACCATCCTCCTTGACACGTTGTGGAACTACGGGGTTCGCGGCTTACCACACCAGTGGTTGAAGTCGTACCTTTCCGGAAGGTCACAGCGAGTTCAAGTCAACGGAGTGATTTCACATACAGCCAAATTGAGATATGGTGTCCCTCAGGGATCGATTCTCGGCCCCCTCTTATTCCTGGTGTATGTGAACAATTTGAACTCTGTCATTCAAAGTGGGCAAATTGTCCAGTACGCGGACGACACGACTCTCTGTTTCAGATCAAACAAAATTGAGCAAATTGAAATTTCTTCCTTTGAAGGAATAAATTCATGCATCCAATACTTTGAGAACAAAAACCTCAAAGTAAATCCATCAAAATCAAACTGCATGGTGTTTGGAGGCAGCACCGCTCTAAACACATGCCGCCCGACTGCAATGATAGACAATACTATCATTGAGGAAGTGAGGCACACAAAATTCCTCGGAATGCTCATTGATGATGAGCTGACGTGGACTGATCATGTCGACAGTGTTTGTAGGAAGGTCGCTTCAGGAATTTTCCTGCTCAGAAGGCTTTCTGAACACTGTCCCAAGGAGTTATTGCTCATGGCTTATTACGGTTCGATTCAATGCCATTTGCAATATGGTATTGCTCTGTGGGGAGGATGCTCACAGATAAACTTCAACCGTATCTTTTTTCTTCAGAAAAAAGCCATAAGAATCATAGCAAAACTCAAATTTAGAGAGTCGTGCCGAAATGCCTTTCGTGAACTGGGCTTGCTAACACTGGCTGAACTGTACATTCTGGAAACTGCACTCTTTTGCAAGTTCAAAAGCCACCCGATCCAGGGCAGGGATGTGCATGAGTACGACACCAGATCCAGAAATGTTTTCAGACCAGCACAGCACAGGTTGGCAGCAATGGCGCGCCTACCTTCTCAGAGGGGGGTGAACATTCTGAACCAAGTCCCAGAAGGCATTCGATTTGAAAATTGTGAAACAAAATTTAAAACAAAATTAAGACGCTTTTTAGTGTCGAACGTGTTCTACTCGGTGGACGAGTTCATGGACCACTCACCAGGGGTAGCATTGGCTTGAGCTTCGGATTTTCTCCTAAGTAAGCTATGGCTGATGCTTTTCAGTTTTTAGCAGTTCAATGTAAAGATTATTTTCAACTTTGTCTTTTTGATTGCTCAATGTAATTCTGTGTTTGTAAATTATTTTAAAATTAATATTTTGACGCATGCTATACAATACTTGTATTGTCAAACAGCAATAAAGGAATATATATATTATTTTCATTACTTTGGTTGCTTGGCAACCACAAAAGGAAGTTGTATCATCGCTCATAATATCAAAGTTTCATTTTCAAGTGTGCAAAATACATATCCAAATTATGTTTATATATTGTTTATTTCATTGTGTAGGGTCGTGAAAAAATATGTACCCACCTCGGCTGAAAGGGTTTTACAGCTCTCGATCGTTTCACATTCTAAACTTCGTCTCGAATGAATTTGAAACACGATCTCGAGCTCGCGAAACCTCATTTTTTGCCCTATTTTCGAAATATACGATTTTGTCCTCAATATTTAAGCAATTTTTACAATTCTATCATTTAGAACTAGTTTTTGTTCGCATTGGATGGTATGCTGCAATCAGTAAACATAAATTTAAATAGTTACAAGTCTTAACAGGAAAAAATAAAAGATTTTCTTTAGTTGACACAGTCATGAATATTACCTGCCGTGAGGAATATGTGAAATATTACATTTCCTTAGCAATATAGTCATTTTTCCCTCCGCCGTTTTGATAGTGTCTAAATAGAATCCTTATTTGCTGTACATTGACAGATCGAAGGAAGAGGGATGAAGGTTGAGCAGCTTAAATTTCCATTACTCCGGTCTCCGGGGCCCAGCGCGGCTTGGAGGACTCGAGGCAAATTAATCTGACTACATCATCCCTTCTGACCATGTTCAACCTCTTGTGTTCATTTGAAACAATGGCACAATTTAAACACCCTACGATAAGGAGTTTATAAATCGTGTTATGCGTTTTTTTATTCATGGTCATTTGACGGGTGATACAAAAATCAGAGTTGCCTTTAAAGTAAATGGATTCGAATGGTGAATAAAAATACTCTTTTCGAGCAGTACGGTGAAACGTTTTTGTGTAGATTTTTGAAAGTAGGGTTTAAATCTTTACGTTAGCCATACCGCTATGATAAGCAACGAAGACTGTTCCAAAACCTTACAAAAGAAGTAAAACGTTTGGAAGCAGGCTGACTGACGTTCGTCTCGAATGTTAAGTTTATTCTCCCATTTGCCTTGAGCTGTCATCTTTGAATTATTATTTGTGAGTAATTCATTAACAGAACACAGAAATTTATGGTCTTTAAACAGTGAGATTTTAGCGTAATATTTTATTATTGTTCGAAGAATTTGAGTTATTTTACCCTAAAGAGTACGGCACGTCCGGTGAGTTTAAAAATATATGTTTAGCTTCAAAAATACTTACCGAAAATCAGTGACAATATTACATTTTCCTAAAGCAAGAAACAGGATGGGTTTTATTCCGAAACAAGAAAGATTAAAAGCACATTTATATTTACCTGATAGAAAAAAGAAATCGGTATACATCTTATGAGATCGCGAGATTATTTTAATATTGACCACACAGGTTCTGTGGCAACAGACTACTTTGGCACAGGCATTTTTTCCGAAGAGTATGCTTATTGTCATTCCAAACGGTTTATTTGTGAAACGAACAAAACTTCGCCATGTTGCCATAATGGAAGTGTTATCCTTGAAATACCACAGTATCATCCTAATTTAGACAACTTTACTGTAAGTCACAACCAGCATTACATGAACAATATAAGGAGCTACAATAGTGCTCAATCTTTTGCCTCATTCGGAGCAAACATTGCTCTCCCACCTGGACAAAGTCCTTACTGTTTCAGAATACGTGGTGCTGTTTACCAAAGAATTAGTTCTTAAAAAGCAGCCCCTGTTAGTGTACCAATATTTGGCCAATTTTAATATACAGGGTGATTCAGTCCACCCGTCCACCTATTGTAACGAGAGAACGGTTTAGCGTAGAAACGTCAAATAAAATGATTCCCCACTGATTCGCATATGAAGGATTCATTAAAAATATTTCCATGGCGATTTATCTACAGGGTGTTCCAGAAATGAATGTCATGAGTTCGAATCTCCGAATTTTCTTATGAGATCCTGTAGAAAATTTTATGTCATTTTAAAAGTCTTGTTAAAAGAAACATTTTGGTGAAAACATAACTGATTTTACTCAATCCGTTTAAAAATGGCGGCCATTTTTGTGAACATTTTCGATATTTACGGAAACCCCTGTATTTTCTAAGCTATTAAATTTCATTCAGTTCTGATTCGGAATCCCTAATCCTTGGTAAATCAGCTTTACTACGATATGTCACTTGACAATGTTTTAATAATATCCAATTTTAGAAAAAAATTTGTTTAAAAATTTTGGTAGCCCTGAAAATAAAAAAAATCAAATAGCTACATTTTAAAGGCCTTCAAAATTTCTGCAACTTTGTAATTTACACAAGTATTCTATCTTTTTTAGATTTTTAGTTATGGTCAAAAATCTCCATTTTGCCATATGAAGTGCATGTTATTTATGCAGTTCATAATACCAAAGGGTACCCATAGGCCGTTTAATCGGCCCATGGGCCATTTGGGGGCCCATGCAAATAACATGCACTTCATATGGCAAAATGGAGTTTTTTAACCATAACTAAAAAACTAAAAAAGATAGAATACTTGTGTAAATTACAAAGTTGTAGAAATTTTGAAGGCCTTTAAAATGATACGCTTGTTAGCATATGTTGCTATTTTGTTTTTTTTATTTTCAAGGCTACAAACATTTTTTTAAATACATTTTTTCCGAAAATTGGATATTATTGAATCATTGTAATGTTACATATCGTAGTAAAGCTGAGTAACCAAGAGTTAAGGATATTGAATCAGAACTGAACAATATTTAATGGTTTAGAAATACAGGGGTTTCCGTAAATGTCGAGAATTTTCACAAAAGTGGCTGCCATTTTGTAGATAAATCTACAATAGGTGGACGGGTGGTCTGATGCACCCTGTATAATTGATACCGCAGAAGCTAATATTTGAATGCTGAATCATTCTGCTGATTTGGAATTTATACTCAAAATGTTAGAATTACTAAACCAGACATTTTATGACTGTAAAACCCTTATTTATAGTCATTCAAACAAATAAGGTAATTTGAAGAAGAGTTGAAAGAAAAAGACAATGACAATTCTAATCGCATAGTTTGTCATGACGTCCCTGGAACTGATTTTAGACGCTTTAATCCTGCGCGTGTTTAGGAAGCAGCAGCGGTCTTTGTTGCAGACAAAGATGGCGCACCACCAAGCAATCGCAGTATTCCAGGGGGGCGCCGGGCGCTCCGGGGTAGAACCTCCGTACAGTCACCGAGAGCACGGCCCGCACCGCGCGGGCCCGGCCCCCGGCGGGGGGGCGCCGGGCGCTCCGGGGTAGAGCCTCCGTACAGACGCCGAGAGCCCGGCCCGCACAGCGCGGGCCCGGCCCCCGGCGGGGGGGGGGGGGCGCCGGGCGCTCCGGGGTAGAGCCTCCGTACAGACGCCGAGAGCCCGGCCCGCACCGCGCGGGCCCGGCCCCCGGCGGGGGGGGGGGCGCCGGGCGCTCCGGGGTAGAGCCTCCGTACAGACGCCGAGAGCACGGCCCGCACCGCGCGGGCCCGGCCCCCGGCGGGGGGGCGCCGGGCGCTCCGGGGTAGAGCCTCCGTACAGTCACCGAGAGCCCGGCCCGCACAGCGCGGGCCCGGCCCCCGGCGGGGGGGGGGGGCGCCGGGCGCTCCGGGGTAGAGCCTCCGTACAGTCACCGAGAGCCCGGCCCGCACAGCGCGGGCCCGGCCCCCGGCGGGGGGGGGGGCGCCGGGCGCTCCGGGGTAGAGCCTTTGTACAGTCACCGAGAGCCCGGCCCGCACAGCGCGGGCCCGGCCCCCGGCGGGGGGGCGCCGGGCGCTCCGGGGTAGAGCCTCCGTACAGGACATACAATCATTTTACCTTCATCGTTCATTTGCTCTCCGTGGTCAATGATGCAGCAGTGCCAAGATGCAATGGCAATGATGAGGCTATGTGGAAAGCCAGATTTATTTCTTACCATAACCTGTAGTACCAACTGGTGGGAAATTCAAGAAAACCCCTCAGCCAGAAAGCAGAACGAAGACCTTATCTCATCTCTAGGGGTTTTAATGCAAAAATTGATAATTTAATTGATTGGATTGTCAATAAAAAATATTCGGTAATGCAAAAATTTTCATGTGGACAAGGAAGGACAGAAAAGAGGTCTTCCTCATATTCAGCTTTTATGCAGCCTAAATGAAGAATACTAAATCAAATAAATTAATGAGATTGACAGTATAGTTTGTGCAGAACTTCCGGATCCCGATATTAATCCAAGATTGTTCGAAATAGATTCAACATTTACATTTGTGGACCCTTTGAGGTAGACAACCCAGCCAGCCCATGAATGAATGAATTCGGAAGTGTTCAAAAAATTCCCGAAATATTTTATAGAGGAAACAGTCAACAATAGAAAAGGTCATCCAATAAATCGCAGACGTCACGATGTTAATACTGAAACAGTCCGTAAACTTTGTAAACCTATGGTTTCAACAGGATGGGGCACCCCTTCCCCCCATTACAGAGTGGTTGTCAGGAATTATCTTAATGAAACATTCCCTAAAATGTTGATCGAGGGAACAGGTACTATTGAGTGGCCCACACGTTCCCCTAACCTGACCCCATTGGGCTATTACTTTTGGGACTAACTTAAGAACACAGTTTATAAAACGAGACCGCAGATCTTAGAAGAATTGAGGAACATAATCGTAAGTAATTGTGCTAATATTGAACACTGATTGAACATATGGAAGATTGATGGCACTGAACTTCGAAATGCCGCAGGAGCTTTTTATCACTGATTGGCTTACTGCCAAATAACAGAAGGCACGCACTTCGGGCGTTTGCTATGAAAACATATGCGGTAATTCAAATGACATGTTTAATGTATTAATTACACTTTAACTATACATTTCTTTAGTAGAATCACAATGAGTAATGAAACGTCCAAATACTTAGGTATTACGCCGACAATCATTAAAAAGCCTTGTAAACTTTGAACAGCTGCCGTTTTTGCCAGTAATCCTTTAGAGGTCCAGTTTGTAGCATTTAATAATGCGTTATTACCTCTTTAAGATGGTATACATATCGACCTATGCACAACCTAAGGCATAACCCACTTCCATGAAGGACCTACCTGAAAGGATGTCTTGTATGGATGATGACACAAGTAGTGAGTTCAGTAGTGCGTTACTTATTTTAAAGGACATGAACTTCTCGACAAAATGCATTAAACCGTATCTCGAAATTACGCTTAGAACAACTGAAAGCGAATTTTTAAGGTCGGATAGGTAAGTAAAGTTTTGGATTCGGTGGTCCGATTGAGCTCGGATGTACAAAATTATATTCGACTCAAAAAAGATTTAATTTAATGTACATATCAACGTATGCTTACATATAAGATTTTCTTTTGACTCCTAGTGGGAGGTAGGTAGTTGCTGAATACGTGCTAAAAAGTATATTAAGTACATGTTGCAAGTTTCGTTGATCAATATTTGAAATTAAAAAGTTTACGAAGCCGATCTGGGACTTTTTGAACACCTGAATTGAAGGGTTATGATGGAGCTAATGTAAAAATTTCAACGGCTGGCAATGAAATTCATCAATTTGAAACTAAGAACTCTCTAAATGCTTGATAAGTAAGCCCATCAGAGGCAATGGCTAGGATTTTTCGTTTTTAATTGTCCCCGTAGAATATGGAAAAAACATTTGTTACAAATCAATAATGCATTATAATGGAGAAAAAGGATATTCGTGCATACTTGTTGCATCGACTGGGGTGGCTGCTAGAAGGTGGGCTTACAGTACAAAACAGGTTAAAGCACCTGTACAGTTAAAGGCCTCCTCAGTCTCCTTAACTGTAAAATAAATTCTTTAAGCGAGGATGTATCGCTTAAAGAACTGAAGAAAAAGAAGGACACCCTCATAGGGACATTCAGAAAGTTGTCGGCCAAAGTGAAAAGTCTCAAGGAACCGGAAGCGCATCATTTGAAATATATAAACCCGAATGGTTTGCTTTCGAGAAGATGGCTACATTCCTTCATACAGTTTACAATCCGAGAGACACTAGAAATACTGAGGTAAGAATTGCTTATTTTTTATGAGGATGTTTAGTTATACCGGGTGTCTCACCTAAAGTGAACCAATAGCTAACTTTTTTATTATAAATCTGACAATGAACTTCTTATTGGGTACTTAACTTAATTTTTAACGCTACTTTTTGGAGTCACTTCGAAATTTAAAATATGGCCGCCATTTTCCAATATGGCGGGCAACTTTGGTTTTTCTTATGGAACACCCTATATTTTAGGGCGTTTCTTCTAATATATATACAACCGCTGGTGTAACTCAGGTATACGAACTGTTTTCCACTTCCCGATGACCTACAGACTTGAAATTTTGCACGCACTTCCCTTATTGCCTGAACATGTGGGGAAAATTATCAGAACTCACAATTTTTAATTTTAACCCCCTCAAAAAAATTATTAAAAAATCGCTAAAAAAGCTTTTTGAAATAACGTTATTTGGAGCTCTAGTGGCCGAACGGATGGTCCTATCGAAAAACAGACTGCACAATGTGCCACGGATTTTTCACGATCTACAACTTTGGTCCTATGACTTTTTGCCCTATCTCGTCTCCTTCACCCTTAGATAGCTCTAGAACTTGAAATTTTCGAAGATCCCCCTTCGTTATTCCAGCTCCAGTTGGCTTGATATTAAATGTAGAGGCCTGAAATGTGCTACACATAATCTCTACAGCATATATATTACAAATCACCAATAAAATAACTAGTTCTAAGCATGAAAATGCATATAAAGTTAAAAATCTTCGAAATTTTCCTATGTCTCCAATTTTGATTCTTTAATCTAGCCTTATAGGCTCTCGATAATCTTCCTTACCATCATACCGTATCTTACAGTAGAATTTATAACTTCTGAATCTTCGAACTAAGTCGGTAATGCAGTATTAGCAGTTTAGCAATATAGGCATTGTTAAATTAAATACTTTATTGTTATACTTTTTGAATTATCCTGCTATATTTTTATAAAATATATAACCGAAACAATCTAGAACCACAATTCTTTTCATTCTTGCCTTAAAGTGTAGTTTATTCTTATGGAGCTTACTAAAACATGTTAAATGTTGTTTTGCATTTGAAATTCGCCGAGTATGCAGGTCTGCTGCAACGGGGGCAATTCAAAATCGAATTGCTCAATGTCTTACCACCTGATACAAAAATGTAGACTTGTATAAACCCTGAAAAAACAGGGAAGACGTTCAGCGGTACTCGCATCGTAATCCTGACGGCTCCCTTGAGAGGGTTAAGATTTTTCGTTTGAAAACCCGAAACTCTCTGAAGTTAGGCATTTGCCAAATTCGTTTAACAGGAAATATATAACAATAAATCATAAATAAAATATGAATGTTTTGGGTTTCTCCAAATCGGGCCGAACGATACTACATTCGTGTCCTACTTATGTTTGTTCCTTGTCGTGGTTATCTCGATCTTCTGTCACTTGGTGGTCCCAACTGTCCGCACATTCCAGGAACTCGCACGGAAACTCGGTTTGGTCGAAGACAAAGATGAGTACGACTACGCGTTGCAAGATGCTGCGCAATTCATGACAGGCCCGAGACTCCGCTCTTTCTTTGTTCTCCTTTGTAACATGGGGGCTCCTGGAGCAATCTTGTGGGACAAGTTCAGAGAACTAGTTTGCGAGGATTACATTGAAAGGAATCTCCATGATCCAAAGCTGGCCTACCATCTTGCCCTCGTCGAAATTGATCGTAGTTTACGCCGTCAGGGTTCCTGTTCATCCAATCACGATCTCCCTGATATGGAAGAAGACACTACTGAGTTGGGTAGGGAACTGCTCATCTATGGTGAAAATCAACAAAGAGCGTTGGTTGAGGAGTGGGTAGTCAAACTGTCTGATGATCAGAGGCAGGTTTTTGATTACATTCGTTCACTTGCTATATCATACTTTTTGAATTATCCTGCTATATTTTTATAAAATATATAACCGAAACAATCTAGAACCACAATTCTTTTCATTCTTGCCTTAAAGTGTAGTTTATTCTTATGGAGCTTACTAAAACATGTCAAATCTCGCTAAGTTGGATTGAATATGTTGTTTTGCATTTGAAATTCGCCGAGTATGCAGATCTGCTGCAACGGGGGCAATTCAAAATCAAATTGCTCAATGTCTTACTACCTGATACAAAAATGTAGACTTACTACCTGATACAAACTGTCTGATGATCAGAGGCAGGTTTTTGATTACATTCGTTCACTTGCTATATTCCAGCACCATATAAAATAAATTGAACGATATAGTTGATAAATTAATTAGTTACCGGAAATAGAAATCAAACAGTACGGCGGTTAATCAAGTGAAATCAAGTGTTAGTACGTTGGGTTAACGTAAAAACATTGCACTTTTGATACAGCTTATATCCACTTGGCAGGTGTAAAGAAGATACCAGTAGAAGTATTTTTGTCCGAAGAACCAATCTTGAATTCTTGTATAACTCCTCCATATCAGCCATTAAAGTAAACCATCTGTATGAATTTTCTAATTTAGCCTGACTCCGTTGCTCACTCGCCACTTCCCTCCAAGGGACGATAACGAAGGGTTTTTAAGGAATTCCTGTGATCCGACTTCGAAGGCGAGGCGAGGAGTCAATGCTTGCCTCCCTCATGTGATTCTAGGGAAGGGCTGCGGCGCAATATCGGTCTACCCCTGGGACAAGATTTAGAGTCACGGCGCAATTTCGGTGTCTACCTGGATTTTGCGGCGCAATTTCGGTGCGCCCATGTGAAGAACATAGTCTTTAACGACCTCCTTCTTTAATACTGATAAATACGTCCTCAGTAGGCTAGGGGATCTGCGAGATGATGAAACCTCCTCGTTGTAATTAGACTATTCACGCAGTACGATAGGGGGTCTGCTTAAAAAAAAACCCCGGTGTTGTACATAGTTGTTTAAAATTATGTTAATGTTTCTGTTTTGATTGTTTACGGCAGAGGCAAGGGAGAGGGCAACAATTAAGGCTTCGTCAAACTCCCCATTATTTTTGTTTTCGTTGGTGTAAATAAATCTGATTTTTAACCTTTTCACAGGCAGAGGCAAGGGGGCCTGCCTTAAAACAAACTCCCCATTTATTTGATATCTATTTTGTTTTTATAGTGTTGTAAATACATGGTTTCTACGTTTCCTGACCTCCCCTTTTGGCGAAACTGGATACGCCTACTGTAAATTATTGCCAGGTAAACTGACAAGGAAATAAAATTGCATTAATTCTTCCTTAATACAAAAGTTATTCGTTATTGAAATCCAACTTTCCTAAATCATTTCATCTAAACAATATATTTCAAAAATAATTTCAAAAACCCATCTGCATTCCTCAAAATTCATCCCAATAAAAACATAATCAAAATCTTTAATCACCGACAGCACTAATTAAAACACATACATAGGCTCTCTTCTCACATCCAACTTAACTAGTTCTCATCAATAACATTCGAATATAAATACACCTTCATACACATAATTTTCACCAACCCTTACAGCATCCGTTGAAAATTCATAGGTTCTTCATCAGTTTTCTTTGAAGTACGTACACAAAATCTCCAGCTTAAAATTATCTCAACGCTGGCAATTAACGCCCTATTGGGGTCCTTCAATATAGGGTATTGTTCAACTGCAGGGAACACAAACGGGGGCCTGGGGGCGGAGCCCCCAGCGAGCGAAGCGAGTTTTGATTCTACACTTGGTTTTAGGAACTTTTTCTTCTTTGTAAAGAAGAAAAACTTGTTTTTTTTTCTTCTTAACCATAGGGTTAGGAAATTTTTCCTAACCCTATGGTTAAGGACGTATGAACATTTAAAGTTAGATTTTCTCCATTTAAAATGCATTGGGAAATATTTGGTAGTCTGTATATCGAAAACGGTTGGGTTTAATAAAAGATACCAAAGAATAAAAGTGCCTAAATATTTTAGCTTAGTTGATGTTTAGTCACAAAATAATTTTTAGTCGAGATTTAATCGTGGAAATGCATTATATTGAATATGATTTTACTCCATAAGAAATACATGGGATGGCTCAGTTAAATGGACACAATGCATTTTAAATGGGCAAAAAATCAAACTTAAACTGCTCATATCTCCTGAACAATTGAGTTTAGAAAAAATTGAGAAAGAATAAAAAGTTCCTAAAATTAATCGTAAAATCCAAAAACGCCCTAAAATATAGGGTGTTCTATAAGAAAAATCAAAGTTACCCGCCATATTGGAAAATGGCGGCCATATTTTTAAATTTCGAAGTGACTCCAAAAAGCAGCGTTAAAAATTAAGGGAAGTGCCCCATAAGAGGGTCTTTGTCAGATTTATAATAAAAAAGTTAGCTATTGGTTCACTTTAGGTGAGACACCCGGTATGCTTGAAAAGCAATGGTAATTTAGTTTTCAATAGGCCTACTAACTCATGTAGGAAACTTCAGATACAAGGTTAGGCTTCTTGGCTGTTTTAAGTAACTTTTTAAATATATAGCAATCAGAGGACACGTAAGTTTCATTAAAATTACACGTTTATTAGTGATCTAGAAAATCTTGACACCCTTGAGAAAACTGCATCTGCAGATGTTCAAATATTAAATCCCCTCTTAGCTGTTAAATATACAGGGAGTTCAAAAAATGTGGGGCAATAATGAACACCCTGTAGTGTGTAAAAAAGTCCGTCCCCCCCTCCTTAATTTTTTTTTTTTAAGACAAACAATTAACCTTTGGGGAATTATACTAACTCAACCCAAATTATTTTTTGACGTTACCAAAAATTTTGAGTGTCCCCCAAAAATGGGGAATTTTGGGGGCAACTCAAAATTTTAAAATGCAAACCCCTTTTGAGTGACCCCTCATTTTAAAGAGCTTTCAAAAAGTAGATGAATGGTGAAAATTAGAGGTCTCTATCGTGTTTCTATCCAAATTGACAGCTTGTCAAAGTTTTGAATACAACACATCCTTGAAACCTGGCGTCGAGGACATTTGGGGGCGGTTTGGGAGCTCGGGCCCAGCTAGTACGCGCCTAGCTTTAGGCGCGCCTAACTTTAGTCCACGTAGCAAAAGTCGGGCTTGGGAGCTCGCGACCAAGTTGAAATGGTTCGGTATCATCTTTAGTCGGTACTAAGTGGCAGTGTGGCTAGATGGACAGGGAATCGCGGGGAATTTTGGTTTTGGGGCTCGCGGCGGCAACTGCGAAACACCTGATCGACGACGGCAACAAAAGCGCCCTATGTTGTGCATGGTGAGGGGAGTTTACAGTCCTCTTTTTCTATCCATTTTTCTATGAAGTGTTCGGGTAGGTGGATGACACAGTGAGAGTACTTTTAAATTTGTAGTTTTAATTTGTTGTTTTTATGGTTTTTTCAGTTAAATAATTGTGCCTATTAAAAAGTGTTGTTACTTTTTCATTTGTTTTTCAAATTGTTACTGCTACTTAATGAGCATGAAAATGAGTTACAAATAATTTTAATACACTTTTAAAACATTTCAACAAGAATGTTTTAAAACAATTTTAACAAGACTAAAACAAATTTGAACTGTTTTAATACAAGTTATTTGACTTCAAACTTTACAAGTTTTGTTTTCAGGATTTGAGTAAGTGCGAGAGAACATGGCTGATAAAGAGAAGAAGCGAACACCAAATTGAATGGATTGTAATTTTGATGACGAGTTGGTTGTATCCGAGGTGGATATATCCTAACATAGTCCAAATAGTCGAGGAATAAATGAATAGGGAGTCATTACATAGATCTCTAGGTCCCGAGCCAACCCCTCACTGCATAATTTGTTTTACTATTTAGAATCAGTATTAATAATACGTATTCGGACACTATGCAAGAGAAACGTTTTCAGTGAATAGAGACCAATAAATATTATATGTCAGCTTGACAACGCTTTCCAAATACTGTCTGCAATATGTATGTTTTGATTCAATATATGTATGTTAAAGGATTCTGCATTTTAATTAACCTGTGTTATCGAGGGTAAAGTGACAAAGTATACATTATAATTAATCCCTTTGAGGCAGTGGTTTCGTAGAAGCTTATGTAGAAATGTGCTCAGTTTCAATTCATAAAGTGTGACAGATATTTCCTAGAGGGAGAAAAGATGATCGAATACTGAAGTAGTCCGAACCGTAGGAAATCACGTCACGGGTTGTCAGAGGCCTTGGAATCGCTCAGCTCGGTCGCTGGGATAATTCCAGGGGTCGAGGATCAAGATCACAGTAGTTATCAGATATTCAAATATGAGAGCTCAGTTATATTCAACCTAGATGACATTCAACTTAGGACAGACTAAATTTGGAAACACCTACTAAGTAAAATGCCCTCTGCTGTTTTCCCCAGCTCTGTGAGATGTTCAGAGTTAACACTAGTTACCCATAGTTAATGTTTACCCTAATCAAGAAACAACCTTTTAACTATTTCACTAGTGACCAGTAATTACAGGAGCAGGACAGACCTTACACTCCTGTAGCACAGCAGGTTTGGACAAGACTAAGCCTGTTACAACAGCAGGAAAATCTAGGACTTAAACCAATTATGAAAATCACCAATTACTCTAACTTGGTTACACAGAATTTGGTAAATATCCCAAAAGGAAAACTAAATGAAAATCGGCAACAAGATAATTAATTTAACTAGTCTTGGTTACAGCCAAGAGACGAGCAGGATAGGTCTCGGAACCCTATCCTGCGACACGATCAACTTTCAATAAAGTTTACAGATCGAAAAAGCACAAATCTAGAAATTACACTGACGTACCTTTAATACCAAAAAGTATTGGAAGACGTCGATCGAAATCAGCTCCAAAGCACACGATCAGAAGCGGCCGGGGAAGAATTCGCACAAGAACAGAACTCGAATTACGAACCGGTCACTTCCGAAGCGCAGGCACAAGTGTCGATCGAAGGGTTATCAGCACACCATGTGCTCACCCCTTCCGGTGATGAGTCACCAGCCTTTTTTACAGTTGATAAAACGGCTGGTTAAAAGCTCAAAAAAGCTACATCCGGGGCCACTGTTTTTCGTCGTCTGTCAGAAAAACAGCTTGGCGCGTTCGGCGAGCAGAAGAAGAAGCAGCGCACGCTCTGTCACCTGTCATCGTCTGCTCAACCCACAGAGTCCTGACGACGTCTTTTGAGGTTATGTTTTCACAAGAATAACAACTGTAGTTCCGTTCGTAAGTACTACGTTTTCTGTAGTAGTGATCTAATTCCGTGACCAACTAAGAGTCCACAGTACTTCCTAGTCACAGGGAATCGTCTAAACACTTTAGTTTGCAAGTTAAAATCGGCGATCGTAGTCGGCGTTTATGGGTTCGATTAGGGTCGGCCTTCCAACGTCAATAGATAGGTTAGAAACACCTACTGCTGATACGTGAGTCACTTAATCACTTAAGGGGTTTAGGCAAGGGAAATAGTAGTGTTTATTCTGATTGTCAACACTCTTTTCACAGCAGGGAACATAGGCTAGATTACATCTAGGCTAGGCTCAGGTAGGCTTAGGCCTAATGAGCAGTGGTGTAGTGGGAAATTTTCCAGTATGGGAACGCTTAATATTTTGTCAACTTCCCTGCAAATTAAGATACCTTTTCCCTGAATGCACATAAAATGTGTAATAGGCTATAATGTATTTTAAGCTCACTGAATTTACTGAGGCTTCAAGGAACTATTCAATAACTTGGATGATTTTTGGAAAGCAAAATATAAAAACTCTATCTTTTTATATTTAACCAACTTTATTGTTTCACTAAAGAAGTTTAGAAAAGGTTATTAATTAAGTTAATAACTACTTTTATGTAAGTTAACCCATAAAATAGCATGGGAAAACATTTTATTGGATCGTAAGGTAAGCCTTAATTAATTGAATAATAAAATAAATTAAATCCATAAAACAGAGAAAAAACAGAGTAATTAATTACAATGATTTTTATGTACATTGTCGTTAACCTCCAAAAAACACCATACATAACCTCATTTTTAAATAACATATTCTATAAATAGACAAGTAAAATCAGAGAACTGAAATACTTAAATCCATAAAACATAAAACAGAGAAAAAACAGAGTGATTAATTACATTGAAAGTTCATTGACAGATTGAAAAATCAGGTTTACAAGTAGTCGGCAAAGGCATCCTCTTCTGTAGGGCTTATGTTACCGACACCGTCACCGCCACCGTCTACCGTACTCTGTGCAAAATACAAAGTTCAAACAAGAGTGAGGTTATCTTTCGAAACAGATAGAGTAAAATTGTGTTTAAATATGTTTGTTAAGAATTGCAATTTATTATTGACATAATTTATAAATATTTTTAATTTTTTAATTAATGTTTAGAAATATAGGATTTTTAGTTATTTCCCGGATTTTTCCGGGTTTCTGAAAACCAGTGTGGGAACGCCGTTCCCACGCGTTCCCGCACCACTACACCACTGCTAATGAGCCAATTCTTACCCCTGTGCAAATTAGGCTCATTACAAAAGTTCTAGTAATTAAATTCATCGCCATATTTCCTTACTATAGTTCAGTTTAAATCATTGTTTTCAGTCTTTTACATTCAAATATTTCGTATGTCAGATCAATGTGATTATTTTTAGTAATTTAGATTTCTGTTAGATTTTATCATTTACGCCAGTTCAGTAATATTCACATTCTTTTACACCATATCAGATAAACTGAGTACTGTAATTTTATTAAACAAGTAACATAGTTCAAATATAATCGGCTCAAAACAGCAAGCTTTGGTCAAATACCGATCTCTTATTTAAAGGAGTGGTTGTAAAAATTAAATTCAGTGTAGTGTTAAGAAAACGAAACATTCTCCCCACATCCCCAAGGATCTCTAGGCATTATTCCTAATTCTGGTCCAGCACCAAAAGCTCAACTAAATCGACTGGCTTCCACTGCATGTTGCTGTTTGAAAATGTAAAAATTGAGGTAATCTATTGTGTGCTAGAGGGTGACCACTTTTGCAATTTTCGCAAGGAGGAACACTTTTTATTCATTACAAACAAAAAAACACACACACATAAATAACATCATGTAATGGTAAAAAATTAGGTTTGTTGGATTTGTTCAACTGTGACAATCCAAAATTATTATTTTTTCTTAATTAAAGAAGTTTTTTTGGTAGGAGGTGGAATGCATTAACGCACACTGAGGGGCTCGTCGTTCCCTAATTTTAATACGTATTAAAACATGTATGGTTATTTTAGGACCCAGGCGAGGAACAAGTTAACACAAACATAGAGGATAAAGATGTGTCAGTAAGAGACGAAGACCCTGCGATATTGACTGGAACAGATGTACTGAATGGAAAATAATGAGCAGAAAATTCAGGGATCCATGAAGTAGGGGGTCAACGAGCAGAAAATTCAGGGATCCGTGAAGTAGGGGGTCAACGAGCATAAAATTCAGGGATTCGTGAAGTAGGGGGTCAACAAGCATAAAATTCAGGGATCCGTGAAGTAGGGGGTCCACCTTCAGGTAAAAAAACGAGACCTATGAAGTTAGCTGTCGTTGAAAAACGCATGGACGAAGCTTACAATTTTTTAAAGACCGCGGCTACGAAATCAAACGTTCCAAAGGGCGAATGTGAATTATTTTGTGAACTCTTGTGTGCAAAACGTAGAGAATTAGATTATGAATCCCGAGAAATGCATGAAATTGACAATATGATGTTCCGAATTAAAACCTCTCAAAGAAGGCAAGATAACTTAGTTTCGAACTTTCCCCTAAACTATTCACCTGTCACTGTAAAAACTGAGTACCCTCCTCATGGTCCATCCTCCTCAACTGACAGTTCGTTCTACGGGTCTCCCAGAGTTTTAACCCCGGTTGTCCAAAATTCAAACCTAACAGATCTAAATATTTCAAACACTAATTTAGAAAGTCATAATGGTCAACATCAGACGTATTTTCTCCTTTCTAATATGGACCCGAAAAACTCTCAAGCTATGTAAAATAGTGACCTACAAAGAAATCTCAGGAAATGAGGACATTTATAACCTGTTTTTATAGTGAATTCTCATGGCGATAAAACATTATTATTATTCATATTCACACTTTTTTTTGTTTCAATTTGTATTCTATAGAAAAGACATTGTGAAATTGTTTTTTATTTGTGCCATGGTTTGATTTATAAAGTAATTTGTTTACATCTACATCTTAACGACTAACACAGATGAAGGCCAAATCATGTCATGTAAGTATTAAATAACTTCTCCTCACAAACAATGTTATGTTATTCTTAAGAATTCTTGTAAACTATTTGATATTATTTGTAGTTTGATTTAAATGTAATAAAATTTTGATATATTACATTTTGTTATTGCATACCTTGATTTCATCCTTGAGTTCCGTTATTATTGCTCTGCAGACATCATTAAGACATTTAGATATTGTATCCTTCGAAAACTTGAACAAGTACGCCAAGGTAGTGTAGCTGTCCCCTGATGCCAAGAACCGCAGTGTCACTGCTAGTCTCTCTTGTACTGGTATCGCCACTCGCATGTTAGTGTCAGATTTTTTTTATTATAGGGGCATTTCTCAGCAACGGAATTTCGAAGTCTGCAGCCGACATGCGACAAAAGTTTTCAAACTTGCCCGATGGCTCTCTCATTAAATCAGAGAGCAAGTCAGTTCCATTGTACCTGAAAAGTAATAACTAAACTTAATACAATAAAACACCTGGTATGACGGTAGTAATAACTGACACAATCATATATTTAATTTCGCAAGGCGATTCTTTGCGTCAAAATTGTGGGCGTCTGGCAAGTCGTAGAAAGATGGGAGCGGGCTTAAATTAAAGGTCTCTATTCCGTGATGGAGGGAAAAATAATGAAATTGCTTAAAATTCACCAGAAAACGAGAAAAAAACGTAAAATATCTGCCATTTAAAAAGCATTGGGATCTAAAAACGTCTGCTTTGTTTACATTAAAACATGTGGTGCTGATGCTTGATTCAAAGCCATACGCTAGATGTTGACATATGTTTTTTTTTTCAAAAGGCAGCTAACTATGTTCAATATACTATAACAAATAAATATCTTAACTTTAAGATTTTCTGACTTTATAATTACGGATTTGAGTATATATATAAAATTTAAAATTATAAAGAGTTAAGTGCGTTTACGTTATAACGATGCCGATTTATAAATATAGCCTACAATGGAAAATGATCAATATAAATATACGAAGTAAGCGAAATTTTTGCGCCGAAATTGTGGCCGTTTGGAAATGTCACACCTTCTCCCTCATAGGGTCAGGCGGGGGGGGGGGGAGGGGGGTAGGGGTGGCTCAGAAAGACCAAAAGACGATTTCTCACCTCATACTTTATTAGACATCCGATCCCTGCGGCAAACCAACCTCGGGACCTCTACTCCTAACCTAGCATCTCCGCAGCTTCCTCCTGGGCTGACGGGGTCCCCATCGGCAGCTCCCTCCTGGGTGACGGGGTCCTGGATTGGTCGAGGTGGTCAGCATCCCCCTGGGTCCTCGCTCGCTTGTCCGCCACCGCGCGCCTCCGCTCGCTCAACTACCGGGGTCCACGACTACTCGCCGACTGTCTCTCCGCACCTACCGACATAGGCGTCACTCCCCACCACCACGTGCGCCCCTGCTTGTCCCGCTGGACGAAGGGTATGGGCCCCTTCGTCACACTCCCCCTTCTTAACCATTTGATGGCCAGAGGACTCATCATTGGGATACGACTCTCGACCTTATGGCGGGCCGAGAGCCAGTGCCGCATCCACCGATTCCCTTGCGGTCGTCGGAAGAGGCGACTGGCTTTTGGTGATCTTCCACCGACCGGTGGATTTCAACAGTATGTTGGCGGCGCCGTTACGGTCCCTGTTCGCTCCGCTGCGACACACCGGGCAGTGTACGTAACGGTGCGGCGAAGGGCCGATCTTGACGGTGGAACCGCCGAAACACCTGTAGCAACGTTTCGTGGTCCACGACTCGTCTACCAGCGCCACGGTTCTGCCGCTCCTCTTCAACTCGCGCAACAGCGAGTCGTGCGAAAACTTGCGGTGCCTGAACGAGACGCGGTTCATGAACTTGCAGCCGGCGCCGTACAGGACAGTCTTCCGCGCGTCCGGGAAGAATTCTCTGACGATTTTCGGCAAGAACTTTTGCCGACGGGAGTATTTCTCGAAACGTAGCCGCGCCAGTTTACGGTTCTCGTATGCCCTTTGAAGCTCGTCGAAATGCGCGAGGCGGAACCGCGTGTAGGCGGACGGGTCGCCGGCGTGTTTGGAGCTGCAATCCTCTGTCTTCACGCTCCTCTCGTGCGCCCGCACCCGCCCGTCCACGTCCCCCGTAATTTTTTTACGTCTCTTCTCGCGCCACAGCTCGCCCGTCTCGTAGTACACCCGACCGGCGGTCAGTCTGGCGAATACCAACTCGCCCCGTCCGTTCTCGGAGCACGTGACCACCGGTTCGCGGGCGCCGGGATCGACGGCCACGCAGTCGTGCGGATGAACTCGTGGTAGGAACTGGGTCGTGGATCATTTTAGCGGTCTTTGTCGCCGTTTTAACTCTTTTTCATCTCCACAGTCTCGGCGTCTCCTTTCTGTTTTCTCATCAGGACAATCGATATCGCCACGCCGTCCGTCCGCATGCTGTAGCCGAAGTTAATGGAACAGTCGAAATACCGCCGCCAGTAACGGCGTGAACCAGCCTCTCCGTCCGTCGTCGCGTTGATCTCCTTCCAGGTGGACGGCGTCGCGTCCCTATCCGCCCTGCGTAGCAATTCCATCAAGGCGGAACCGTCGTAGAGCAGGTGTTTCAAACCGTGGCGGCACTGCGGGAACAGTCTGAACCCACGACCTCCGCGCGAGTCGGACTTGGCGGTCGCGGCGGCCCACGCGCTCGCCTGCATCCGCCGGAACATCGGCACGAACCTCCAGTAGTCCTTTTTCAACGCGTCCGCCGTCGGCGATCCGGGTACGCGGGAGTCGAACCAATCGTCCACCGGGCCGAGGCCGGATCGCGCAGCCGACGTGTAGAAACGCGCGTAACAAGCGTCGTGGATCTCCTTCTTGCCGGCCCCCGTCTCCGCGGCGATAGCGCGTTTTATCCTGGCGAACGCGTGCGTGTTGACGTTGGTCTCCAGCGCGGTCGCGTACCCGTTGACGACGTGATTGATTAGGAACGAGCGGTGTTTCGTGCCGTAACGCCTCGGACACAACGACGACCAGGTTTCCAACAGACCGTCTGGGTCGTTCAGCTTGGCCAACCTCCTGGTTTTATTTGGGCCGTCTTCAGAGAACACGGCCGCTAGCGCGCGTCCGTCGAACCGCGGGTGGAGGCGTAGGAATTCCGCGTCGTCGTCCAAACGTACCATGAGCGCGGTGTAAAAGTAATGGACCAGGATGGAAAAGTCAACGGAAAACGACGATAAGTCCTTCACGTCGCGACGGATCTCCGACAGTAGCCTCTCTCTTCTCTGCGACTCCAACAGGGGGCACACGAATCCGCGTAGGCCGCGTTTCACAGAATACGTGTCATAAGATCCGTCGTCGACGGATTCTCTCGCCCTCTTTTTGCGTAACGGACATCTCGAGCTACTGGACCTCCGATGATCTGCGCCTCCACAAGTGAGGCAGGAGTTCATTCTTCCTCAAAAGGGCTCGATATGTACTATAGTACATATCGATATGTAGTCGATATGTACTATATTTACCATAAGGTCGAGAATTGATCGTGTACCATGACCGATTCGACGACGTCTGGGACGTAACTGAGCTACCAGACCCCATCTAAGGCTATTTATTGGGAACCATGGAACAATTTCCTAACCAATTTGAAACCAGACGCCTTAAACTCCTCCCTCAGAATTTGTTCACCTCTTGAGACCGTAGTGCAGTACGTGTGGCAAGAGTTCATTCTTTCCAAAAGCTATATACTATATGTACTATAAGGTCGAGAATCGATTGTGCATGACCGATATATCGGACCTCAGTCGTAAAAGGGTTAAAGTCCTTCCAGGGGTGGCCTCGATGACTCCAGTCTTCTTCTGCCGTCCGGACACCTGGATTGGCTGCTCCTCGAAGTGTCGAAAATCCGTTTCTGGGGGTGGGCTGTAGTCTCTTCTCCCTCACATCGACGTATGCATCACGGGGTCACAACACAAGCACATTGTCCACATTGTCCTTAAGTCTGGTTTGTTCTTCCATCTTCACGCTTCAACTTGTGGAGAGTCCTCACATGAAGAGCAGATTTTGGGTTCTAGTAGTCTGGGGCGGTGAATGTCTTGGACGAATCGGATGAATGACCATCACCAGCCCAGGGTCCCTATCTCTATCTATTCCATTATGAAGGGCCTATCCTTAGATCAAACACACTGAACAACAAAAAGGAAGCAAAAATGAAACTAATATTTTGGGGAAACCTACTGTTGCCCTACCCATAAATTTAAGATTGGGTTGCCGCTTACAAATCTAAATACAATACCTCATCATAGGGTCAGGCGGGGGGGGGGGGGGGGGGTAGGGGTGGCTCAGAAAGACCAAAAGACGATTTCTTACCTCATACTTTATTAGACATCCGATCCCTGCGGCAAACCAACCTCGGGACCTCTACTCCTAACCTAGCATCTCCGCAGCTTCCTCCTGGGCTGACGGGGTCCTCATCGGCAGCTCCCTCCTGGGTGACGGGGTCCTGGATTGGTCGAGGTGGTCAGCATCCCCCTGGGTCCTCGCTCGCTTGTCCGCCACCGCGCGCCTCCGCTCGCTCAACTACCGGGGTCCACGACTACTCGCCGACTGTCTCTCCGCACCTACCGACATAGGCGTCACTCCCCACCACCACGTGCGCCCCTGCTGGTCCCGCTGGACGAAGGGTATGGGCCCCTTCGTCACAGAAAGTTGCAGGATAATGGGAGAGGGCTCAAATAGAAGGTCTTGCCAGGGACTCAGGAAAATACTGAAATTTCTTAAGTTTATCAGAAAACAAGATATAAAGTTAAATGTCTGCAATTTAGAAATCATCGTCATTTAAAAACGTCTGCTTCGTTTACCTTAAAATATAGGTTGCTAACGGGCAACCATAAAAAAGTGTTGAACCTAGAGTAAAATCCTCAATATTAACTATTTACCAACCTCGTGGTCTCCAAATTTAACTTCCTTATGAAGTGGAGCCAGAGCCTCCAACGTGGAGCGTGGAGTCGTCAACGGGAGACCATTTTCTGATTTCATCCTTATTTTTTTAATTAGTGGGTAAAATGTAGCCTCAATCGGAGATTTCCATAATAAGTACCCTTTAACTGTCCAATATGTTCTTTTGAACTAGGTAGAGAGGCTACACACGACAATTGTTTAATCTTTGTGTTAAATGTCACGACTTTCTTGGGGAAATAAATTAATTCCCGCAGTCTGTGCTTAACCTTAAGAATGTCTTCAAACCATGGCCATATATCTAATTGTAAACAAAGTGAACCGAGTATGTTTTGAGAACGACGGATAGCGCCACTGTTCCAAAAAATTGAGCCTTTTACTATACTGAAGTAACGCACTTTCTTAAAATTCAGATACTTACTAGCAAATGTCAAAATATGTTTAACATTACACTTTAAACTTTAAATTCAGTCAAATTGTTACCGAGCTGTGAGTGCGAAAGTAAACATTAAATATCCAGTGGTTGTATTTTATTTTTATGGGCTTTTGCCCCTACAAGCCACTAGTTTGTATGAATAGTACAAAAATAATTTTAAATTACTGTTATTCTTGGATTACTTATTTTTTCCTCGCACAATTTAATTCAAATAGCCAAAGCGACGTACTTTTTTTTTGTATGGATACACCAAACGTTCTGTAATGTTACTGAATTAGTGACAATTTCACATCAATAACGGTGTTACTGAGAATTACAATTATACTCAACAAATTAAGACTGATTACTCAAGAAATATGTTTCGGCAATTTCATTGCAACCCACTTACATAAATGCGACTTGCTCAGTCTGATTCGGTAATTTATTGGGATTATCGTAATTACCTGTCTCGGCTTTTGAAGAGCGATGTCATCCACCAACGCCTCTTCCGTCTTCTTCTCATTTTTATGAAATCACCGCACATTATGATGTATGCAGCAGCGCAGGCAACCTTTTCTTCGTCACAATCCATCGCCTACCAGTGAATAATTTTCAACTCAGAGAGTGATGGTGGACGAGACGCGTCAGCAATCACCTCGCGCCGTGTATCCGGTACGACCGTGGTCGCCCGCGTCTCTACAGTCCACCTCGCGCCGCCTTGGACGGCACGGTCACGCGCCGTGTATCCGGTATGACCGTGGTCGCCCGCGCCTCTACAGTCCACCTCGCGCCGCACTGGACGGCACGGTCACGCGCCGTGTGTCCGGTACGACCGTGGTCGTCCGCGTCTCTACAGTCCACCTCGCGCCGCCCTGGACGGCACGGTCACGCGCCGTTTATCCGGTACGACCGTGGTCGCCCGCGCCTCTACAGTCCACCTCGCGCCGCCCTGGACGGCACGGTCACGCGCCGTGTGTCCGGTACGACCGTGGTCGTCCGCGTCTCTACAGTCCACCTCGCGCCGCCCTGGACGGCACGGTCACGCGCCGTTTATCCGGTACGACCGTGGTCGTCCGCGTCTCTACAGTCCACCTCGCGCCGCCCTGGACGGCACGGTCACGCGCCGTGTATCCGGTACGACCGTGGTCGTCCGCGTCTCTACAGTCCACCTCACGCCGCCCTGGACGGCACGGTCACGCGCCGTGTATCCGGTACGACCGTGGTCGTCCGCGTCTCTACAGTCCACCTCGCGCCGCCCTGGACGGCACGGTCACGCGCCGTTTATCCGGTACGACCGTGGTCGTCCGCGTCTCTACAGTCCACCTCGCGCCGCCCTGGACGGCACGGTCACGCGCCGTGTATCTTCGGCTTAACCCTCCTCTTGACAACTGCCGCACACTCCCCCTCAAGCTCTCTTATTTGTTGTGGCAAGTTGTAAAAAAAAGTGTGTGAGCTATATAAAAGGGCGAATTCTGTTGAATCTTACAGTTAAGTTTGGGAGTTATAATTCCGATATTTGCCTTATTCCTAGTTGAATATGGGTGTTGAATATTTGAAAACATTTTGTTTTTGTGATTTTGAAAGAAAATAATTAGATTTATTATACTAACCCAAACTACGCACTTTGAATATTTGTTTTTTCGCCAAGAAAAATAACAGGCTGAATTTTTTTAAATCAAATGTATTATTTTAGCTCATGGTAAACTACGCAATTTAATGATGGCTTGAACAGTGAAGGAGTGTATCGGAGGGATTACGCAATGTTGGAGTGGGCGATCATTATCCCTTGCCAAATCGTCGTTGGTCATTAATAACAGAACCACAGAATGACAAATGAGCTCGTGGCTCAGTAGAGACAGTTAATTATTATGTACATAACAAAATCCTAACGTATTAACTGATCAGTTTTCTTGACGCCAGGAAAACTATTTGCAATAAAATACAAGCATTCTTTAAATTACAAACATCAGTATTATAAATAATCTATTCGTATTTCATTTTTGTAAGTTACGAATGTTAATCATGTTAATATAACTTAAACAAATTTGTTTTAAATGTTATGTGAACATCTAATACTGACTAATGGTCCTGTCTTTGATTTACCTTCAATAAAGAGTCTTCAGGGCGTAATGTTTTAAGTACTTTACGGAAAAGAAATAAAAATTTCATCTTAAAATGTTCTTTTTAATACAACATATACTTTCTCTTTGACCTCTCACAGAACATCCCAACCCGGTGAAATATGGCACTCAAATTGACCAAAACGCTTTCAACTATGGTCAAAGCGTATATTTGTATTCATACAAAATATATGAAATGGTGTCCAGGCTGTTTGGAAACTTAGATGAATCACTGATACAAAATGATTATTTGACCCTCTTAGCTCTTAGCTCTAAGCTATGGGATAGTGCATCCCCGAGCACGTATAGTTTATACGCCACAATGCTATGGGTTGCCACTTTGCCGTAACAAGATGAAAAGATCTCAGTAAAAAAATGCACAATAATTTATCAATAATTAAAATTCTTGATTTTTTTATTGCACAATAAATACCTCAAGATCTCAATGCCTACCGAATTAATTTTCAAATTAATGTGTCAATTTAAAGAGAAGAATAACGCATATTTATAGAACTAGTAAACCTGTTGCTCGAAATCGAGCAATTTTTATGTATTTATTTCAACATAAAAATAATCATGGTATAGTATTCTAGAACTATTTTATTAATTTTATGGTTGAATTTCGTGTTTTACTGAAACTTTTTACAAAAGGTTTTTTAATTAAATTTCTTGTGAATACTCATTCATATTTAAAGAGATGTCCATTTTCTTTAGTGTTTTATACGAATATTATGAGCACCTCAAAGGAGTTGGCTTGACCTGCCGCCACAAATACAGTAGTCCATATGTAATGGACTGACCCTGACCTATTTCTATACCTAGTTACCTAAACAGGAATTACTGGAAACTGGGTTCTTTTTACTATAGAACATCACCAAACACAAAAAGAATTGTTAAAATTATATTATTTACATGTTTACATCATTCAAGGTTAGCATTTCATAGTTGAACTAAATTAATTTACATTTTCATGTAAATTTCTTTAGGATAATTGTAGATAATTGCTCACAAACGCTTTTCATTATCATTCACCATAAACTCCAATTGAAGCGTATACTCAACCAAGTTCATCAAGATGAAATACACAATTATTTTTGAAATACCCCAAGCACCATATGAAAGAAAATTAACCAAAACAAATTGATATTTGAAAATCGACTGCAAATTTGTTTAGACAACACTAATGTTCTTAAATGGGTAAAAAATGTATTATTCGGTTTTAAATGTATTTTTTTTAAACTTTCTGAAATTCAGTAGGGTATATGTTACTAAGAGCTGCTTTCCCCAAATCTAGTTTTATTTGAACTTCTGAAACTTAAGTTTAGTAACATTTGAATTTTCCTGATTATATGGTTTATAATTTAAAAATTAGAATATTCATATGGTTTAAATTAAATTCACGTTTACTTTAAACCTTAATTGGGGAAAGCGGCCCTAAGTAGCGTACGACCTGTCTTAGTCTTAAACCGAACTAAAATGGTTCGATAAATTTATACTCATAATGAATGTTAAGTCTGCTTCTTTTTCTTTAATTTCTATATATATATTGATAGAATTTATACTTAAGAGTTTTTTAATTTTTTTATTTGGAATATAAACATATGTAAATATTCAGATCTTCACACATGAGATTCAAAATAAATGTTTTTAAAACTGAATTCTGACCTTAAGTATGCATTAGGATAATAGTTTATTTATTTACATCTTCCATCAACTGAAATTCCTCCAGCTCTACATGCAATGGTTTCAATTCCATTAACAACATATGTCTTTGCTGAAAAACTTTGTTTGCTCCAATCAGCTGCTTTATTTGAAATTTCTATTCTCATGTTAAATCTTATGGGCTAATGTGAAACTTTAAGGGCGTCTAGGGCTCTTTCCTTTAGTCAAACCTTTTTAAATTTTATTTCCTGCAAAACTTCATGCCAAGCTCTTTCCAATGACACCAAAAACATGAAAATTGGTTGAGTAGTTTAGGAGGAGTCTTTGTAACAAAAAAACTGCTCGCGTATTAGATTTGTGTTGAAGTGCCGTGAAAGATATGAACGCATCGACAAAGTCGATACAATCGTAATGGAATGATGGATTCAATCGTGGGATGGATTCGTTTAATGATGGATATCATCAGCTGTTGATTCTCCGACGAAACTCCATTATAACTGGGCTAAATCCTCTTTTATTAAGAAGTTACAATATTTAAAAATGCAAATGTAGTTGCAGTGAAATCTAGTACAATACTCGTAAATAATATAATCTACAATACAATCTTAAACACTATGTTGTAAAAGCTTTGTTTTTGGTTTTTAAAATACAGGGTGATTCAAAATGAATCACCCGAATTCAATAAATTATACTTATTCAAAAAAAGTTGGGCACACAAATAAGTTTTTACATCAAACTTTTCACAGGAGTATCAAGGTTATGAAGATGTATTACAAATTTCCCATGTGCCCTCCTGTATAGGTTCGGCCAAAATCTAACTGATGGCTGAACTTTCCACAAACTGATCGCCCTCCCTTCTCTTTGAACTGGTCAGAAATGTCTCACGTCTTCCACCACTAGAGCGTCTAAGATATCTTTGATGACTGTCTTTGCCATCAAGAACCAAATGATCGGGCTATCAAATGTGATGACGTCTTGCATAACGACTTTAAAGTATATTTAAACATATTTTTAAACAAATATAAGCGTTGCGTTTTATCCCCATCCTGAAGTATTATTAAAGTTCAAAATATTCGATTTTGCATTATTTTATAGGTAACTAATAAGTAATTCACTATATATGTAAAGATGTTTTCAAATCTCATTGAACGTTTCCGTGTGTCCCAAAAATTATGTTAACTTTTAAGTGTTCATAGCTACTTCATTCATGATCATACACCAATGAAACTTGAGGTATTTTAAATAGCTCATTATAAAGTTTTATTTTCAGCCACTGAGAAACCTTTTGTAGTCTTTTTTATGTGTAACTAAAGTTTTTATTAAAAATGAGAACACAGCTCTTTTGCATAGAAGTGTGTTGAAGGTTCCGATGTTTGATCACGTGATTGCAGGGTAACGTCTGTTTCAGCATTAAATGAAAATGAAATGCCAAATTCGGCAAGTTTTCTTTTTTTTACCCCATGTATTGTCTGACCTTTAATTAGCTGATGTATCCGTTCTACATACTAGAAAACTAACAAAATTCCTAGGAAATACAAGTAATTAAAAAAATGTTTTTAATATATACTTAAAAATCCTACAGGGCTAAGTCCGAGGAGTTTGAGAAAGTAAATAGGTCTTTGTGTTGGCTAGGTTTACGATCTCCGTTTCTGCAAAATTTCAGCTCTCTCTGTTCGTTAGTTTTACTTTCACTCAGAGCAATAGACAGACAAACAGACCACCACCTCTTCATAATAATACACGTAAATACGATTTTTCTTCCTATATCATAAAACACGCTAAATTGTGTTGGTGGGATCCAGTCCTTAGCACTATTAGCTGTCGTTTACAGATTTGGATCCCAGGTTCTGTCGAATCTTATGAGCTTAATTGGCCGGCAGAATTACGGCCCCAGCAGATTTTGAATAATAAAGTGAAAAAATGAACATTTATTCCAAAAATAATATCCATACAGCTTTTTACATATTAAATTTTGAAATTTACTCATTGTATTGCCCCCGAACTGGTGAATTAAAAAAGTGGTTTTATATTACCTTTTCCGTCTCCGGTTCTCAATCGTTGTTAAAAACTACGACTTAAGTTTCGACGCTTTTTGCATCATTATCAAGTGGAAACAATATTAACATCTAGCTTCAGAGAGCAAAAAGCGTCGAAACTTAAGTCGTAGTTTTTAACGATTAAGAACTGGAGACGGAAAAGGTAATATAAAACCACTTTAAATTTAAAAGTACATAATATTATAGTTATTGAACAAAACATATTCTTGTATATGAGTACAGTATAAGTGTAAATATATTTTATTTATGTCCAAAAAATATTCAAAAGATTTTGTTATAATTTTGTATAAGTTGTTAAAATAACAAAAAGAATAGTCCGTATAGAATCAACAGACATAGGCATATTACCTGCGCGACTGCAGAGTTGCAGTAATTACAAAATTGAATGAGTTTGCCTATAATAAAAGAAAAGAAACGTTATGGGAACTGCTCTCTCAATAATCTGTGATTATATAATGTTGAATTCAAACCCCTGCAAATACTTTGATAATGTTAGTACCCAAACTCTCATACAAATCTAATTTTATAACTCAACAATCGATTAATTAGGAATTCTCAGTAATGTGAGGGACCAACTGCAAAATAATAGGTTAGTACTGAGATAAACACAAAAATCTTTAGAGGAAAGTTCATGTCACCCTAGAGTGGAGCCACCATCAGTAACATTAAGAGTGCACTGAAATGCCCCAAACATATTAAATAAATATGTAATTTTTTTTGTTTAAATAAGCAGTCCATTTGGCTATTCGCTCAAATTGCGCATTGCATATTGTAATAAATAAAAAATGGGTTAACATTTTAGTGAGCGAAGCTGCAGATAAGCATTAGTTGAATTATTTCATTGCTAACCTCTCTTCGTTCTAAAGGAAAGTTAAACTAACTATTTTACCGAAATTTGTTTCCATAAAATGTTACATTGATTTTTTGTCGTCCATACGCAGTTGTAAAAGGTGAAACGAAAACTTTCATCGCATCAGCTAAGTTCAGTAAATTCCATAAAATGTTTAATTCATTTTCTTGTCGTCCTTACGCAGTTGTAAAAAGTGGAACGAAAAAATGCCATCGTAACACATAAGTTCTTAAAGTCATGACTTAATTGATTTGTCTTCAACGCATTCAAAGCCCACTAAATCTTACTGCATCAATGTAAGTTAAATATTGCTTTAAAGGCCACATAAAAGGTCACAAAAATCCCTCTCTTCGAATTCTAATAACATTAGACCATATAAAACCACCAAATGCATTTTTCCCATATCATGGCATTATTTCATAACTATATCCATCCATCACAATCCATCCGGTTGAGTTGTCTGGTTGAATGGATACAGTTTGCTACTGGGGCCCTGCGAGTGTGATTGTCCTAGACTAACAGTTTGACAGCTGCAGTCGTGATTGATTGTGGGGCTCTAACAATGGGGGCTCGCAACATGAACATGGATGTTCCACTTCATGAACCGTAACTTTGGCTTTGTAGAAGAAAGTATATGATTAGCTTTAGTGATGGAGATTTAGTGATGAGATGCAAAGATAATCAGTGACATAAAGATAAATAAAAAAAATTGGAGAAACATTTTTCAAATATCACAATAATGTATTCAACGAAATGTCTTAAATAAAAAATAATAAAATGCGCATGAAAATTATTTAAATGTAGTTGAGAGTAGAATTAAAACAGATGTAAACCAGTTTTGGATCTAAATTAAGTCTAAATGACTTCAGGAAATAATATTTTTGAAAACAGGAATGTTTGTAAAGGAAACATTTTCAACAGTAACAGTATTTCAGATGCTTTTGCTAAAACGTTTTCGTCAGTTCATGAAAAGTACCTGGTGGACCGAGCCTTGCTCGGTCTAATTTTATGTTTGCCAGCCAGATCGACCAATTATGAAACAATTTGATAATGTTAATTAATAAACTCACGTATGCAATCTTTATCCCCCACGGTGTACTTTTTCTACATGGTAAAATAATGATTTGTTGTACTTTTTATAAATTTTATTGATTGTGTTATCAATGATAATTTATCGTATTTTTTATCAATTTTATTGGTTGTGGTATCGAAGTTCTCTCACTCTGGTATCTCTAGATAATTTTGTTACTGTTTAAATTAGCTAGCTGTAAATCAACAATTTTGGTTGAGCTGTTGAGGCTGTATTTAATTTGAAACACCCCCGTCTCAGCAGACCTGCGTACCCAGAGAATTTCCAAAGGATTTTTTTTTTAAATGTGAGAATTCAACATATGTAAGGGAAAGAATTGTTGTTATGTTTTGTAAATTATATTATTAAAATCTTGCATTTAAGCATTCATGACCTTTAAACATGAGGAAAATCAACAAGGGGATCGCATTGGTTTTCATTAGTAATATCCACTTTTTGTATTTTATATAATTCTTAGCCTTTTAATTTTTAATAAATGTATCGTTATACAGTATATAAATGTCATCAAACATACGATCAATGAATTCAAAACACTCAAAACAAACCAATAATATAATCTCATGAACAAATTAAATTCAATCATATGGTTAGTTTTGTAATTAAAACACTCCTGTTGCAGCAGACCTGCATCTCTAGTCAATTTCAATAAAACATATAATCATTCCTAAGCATTGTAAACATACCATATGTTATGCTATGTAACCGATTGATTTAGAGTAATAATTCAAAATACTATAATGTTTATTTTTTTTAACTGAGTCCAATTCTGACCATTAAATTTACATAAAATTAATAAAAAAATGTAAAATTTAAAAAATAAATCAATTTTTTTTTAAACCGTCTAAGAGTCTACCGATCTTGCTGATTTTCGAACTGAAAGTCATAAATATCGCTCTAAATGTTTATTTAAATTTTCATAAAGATCGGACTTTTTTTACAAGAGTTATCGTACCTCTCGGACACACACACACACACACACACACACACACACACACACACACACACACACACACACACACACATATATATATATATATATATATTTACCAAATTAAAGAACTTTGTTTTTGGGCTCTAGGGACCTCAAAACGAAAAAAATAACATGGTCCCGGGCTCAAGTCTCACCATGCTGCTTACGGTAGTACCTACATCCCTATAGGGGAAATTCGCTAAAATGACATTGGCCTTTTGGGAAAAGCAGTTAGGAATATGAAGTTTTTCGTGACTGGAACCCTCTTTTAAAAAATAAAATACAAAAATATTAACTACAGTGTTACAGGCAATTTTAGCTACGCTATTCATTCAAATAAAAGTATTATACTTTCACTATGGTTGTTACAGTAGGTCCTACTGATAACATTGTCAACATTAAAAAGTTATTCAGATAAATAAAATGCAAGAATATTAGGTAACAACATTTTAAGACATTATATCCATTAAAATGAAGCTTGAGACAAAAAACTTGACTGTTCTGACTAGGCCGACTATTATATTACTGACAATTTTATAACTGCTGTTGGAAAGTCTTAAATATTTGAAAAGTCACAATCAATCACAACTTTTCTCTGCTACATATTTTCACAGCTCCCTACCATAATTACAAAAGGCTGAGGTGTGAGACTATACCGTACATTTTTCCGTTTTCTCTCCTACACCACGGCCAAAATGTCTGTTTCACTTAAAAGAAATGTGAAGAAGGAATCTTGAATTTCCTTTTGCCTGAAAGTTCTTTTCACTGTCTTTTGCTAATTTTCCTCGAGTACAGAAGTACTCGCATGGTTAAGTAGAAGCATTCACTTTGAAACTGAAGTCATAATTATTCATAGTGGTAGGACGACCTCACTTGATTGAGAACTATCCTCTGAAAAAAGGCAGAAATACCAATAATAAGTTTTTGCATACCAAGATATAATGCAAGATAATAGTTTTGTAATTCTGTACGGGTGCCCTGACAGAGGTTTGGAGGGGATTATTGAAGATGGCAAAGCAGCCTGCATTAAAATTTTAAAATGTACAAATTTTTAATAACTCACCGGAAATATGTCTTCAAATTATTTTTTTAAACCGTGTTGAGCGTACTGTTTTATTTTTACAATTTTATCTAACAATCTGGAAATTTCCATTAAAAATCATGCATAGCATTGGGGGGAATATTGCATTTATTGAATAATAATATATAAATGAAGGAAATTTTGAATAAAAAACAACAACTACGGTATTTAAATATGTGACCTGTACAATTTCAAATTTTCCAAAACAAATACATTAAATGCTGTTCGATTAGTGATTCTTCAATTAGAAAAAAGTTGTGTAGTTTTTCTAGTAGAAGAAAACCATTTTAAACGTTGAAAATCCCGAGGAAACGCCCTCCCAAAGGTCTTACGATGTAGCTAATCCCAAATTTATAACTTTAATTTTTTTATTGTCATTAATAAACAAATTAATTGACATTAATATAACTTTATATTAAATCAATGTTATATTAATATATTTATCAGGTAATATATATTATTACATGTACAATTTTTAAGATGTTTTATTGCCCGTTTCCTGTTCTTATTCCTAGCTTGTTGTTCCTTTGTATTTGCTATAGTCAGGATTTGATTCCTGTAAACTGTGTTCTTATTTGAAAGGTTTTTCTATTTTCTGGGATGGAGATGTTCAAAATCTTGTAGCAACTTGAAACATACAAGTTATAATTTAAAATATGTTCTTTTAGCTATGTATACAGAAAACTCCCCTTGTAGGTTTTCGCCCCAAAGCAGCGGGTATGTATTGAGTATTGAAAAAGTCACGAAACGAATTCACTCTTTATAAATACTCAGGAAACTTTATAGTTGAAGCGTTTAGTTTGGGTTATTGGTGGGGGGGGGGGGGGTGGTTAGTGGGGGGTCTACAGGGGAGTGTGGGATTGATCATTTGAGAGGGGGTTGGTGGGCCTGGGGTGATGAAAATGTAGAACAAGTTGTATCTCGGTAAAAAATATATAAATCCCCTCATTGCAGCAGCAGATCTGCGTTCTTAGTGAATTCCTGATGTTTAGAATCACATTTCAATACAACGTAAGCGATACATGCCAGCTTTTTATTTCTCCATAAGAATATTGATATATAGTTACTCTCTGTAATAGTTTATATAATCAGCTGATCACCTGATTATTTCTAATGTTTTATGTTAATATTATGATTTAGATAATTTTTATTTGTTGTATAACTAAAATATAAAATGTTTAATTATTCTAAAGTATCTCTTTAATCAAGTGTGTTAGACACTAAAAATATCATGGGGAATGAGTACGCAGGTCTGCTTCTGTGGCAAGAAGCTAGGTCTGGAAGTAGGTCTGGCTGATTGTCAGTGTAAAAGGTTCAGTATTGGATGATTCGTCTGCGCTGAGGTCAAAGCCTGTCTGCCGGTCGCCAGGAACAGGACCACGATGGGTAGCTCTATTGTCTGCCGGTCGCCAGGAACAGGACCACGATGGGTAGCTCTATTGTCTGCCGGTCGCCAGGAACAGGACCACGATGGGTAGCTCTATTGTCTGCCGGTCGCCAGGAACAGGACCATGATGGGTAGCTCTATTGTCTGCCGGTCGCCAGGAACAGGACCATGATGGGTAGCTCTATTGTCTGCCGGCCGCCAGGAACAGGACCACGATGGGTAGCTCTATTGTCTGCCGGTCGCCAGGAACAGGACCACGATGGGTAGCTCTATTGTCTGCCGGTCGCCAGGAACAGGACCATGATGGGTAGCTCTATTGTCTGCCGGTCGCCAGGAACAGGACCACGATGGGTAGCTCTATTGTCTGCCGGTCGCCAGGAACAGGACCACGATGGGTAGCTCTATTGTCTGCCGGTCGCCAGGAACAGGACCATGATGGATAGCTCTATTGTCTGCCGGTCGCCAGGAACAGGACCATGATGGGTAGCTCTATTGTCTGCCGGTCGCCAGGAACAGGACCACGATGGGTAGCTCTATTGTCTGCCGGTCGCCAAGAACAGGACCACGATGGGTAGCTCTATTGTCTGCCGGTCGCCAGGAACAGGACCACGATGGGTAGCTCTATTGTCTGCCGGTCGCCAGGAACAGGACCATGATGGGTAGCTCTATTGTCTGCCGGTCGCCAGGAACAGGACCACGATGGGTAGCTCTATTGTCTGCCGGTCGCCAGGAACAGGACCATGATGGGTAGCTCTATTGTCTGCCGGTCGCCAGGAACAGGACCATGATGGGTAGCTCTATTGTCTGCCGGTCGCCAGGAACAGGACCATGATGGGTAGCTCTATTGTCTGCCGGTCGCCAGGAACAGGACCATGATGGGTAGCTCTATTGTCTGCCAGTCGCCAGGAACAGGACCACGATGGGTAGCTCTATTGTCTGCCGGTCGCCAAGAACAGGACCATGATGGGTAGCTCTATTGTCTGCCGGTCGCCAGGAACAGGACCACGATGGGTAGCTCTATTGTCTGCCGGTCGCCGGGAACAGGACCACGATGGGTAGCTCTATTGTCTGCCGGTCGCCAAGAACAGGACCACGATGGGTAGCTCTATTGTCTGCCGGTCGCCAGGAACAGAACCATGATGGGTAGCTCTATTGACCATTACATTTGCTTAGGTGCCAGTACATATATGCTGTTATGTCATTACAAAAGGGGAGGGGAGATTTCCCCGAACCATAAAAGAACAGGGCCATATTTTCGGCTGAGTATTTTTAATACGTAATATATTATAATATTTAGTAAAATATAGTAGATGATATTTTTTATAAACACATGATCTTAAATAAACAAGTTAAAAATACTATTGGCTTGTAGGGGCAAAAGCCCCTAAAAATAAAATACAATTGCTGGATATTTAACGGTTTCTTCACACTCACAACCCGATAACACGTTCACTGGCGGAATTAAACGTTTAAAGTGTAATGTTAAAGATATTTCGACATTTGCTAGTACTTATCAGACTTTTAAGAAAGGGCGTTACTTCTGTATAGTAAAGGGCTGAATTTGTTGGAACATTAGCGCTTCCGTCGTTCTAAAAACAAACTCTGTTCACTTTGTTGACAATTAAACATGTGGACATGGTTTGAAGAAATTCTTAAGGTTAACCAGAAACTGCACCACTATATCTCCCAGAGAAAGTCGTGTTACCTAAATAAAAAAACGGAAAATTCAAAAGCAAAAAACCGTTTTATGTTATAGTACTTTCAACCTATTTTGTTGGATTTTAAATAAACCATATATCAACATCTAGCATGTGGTTTTAAATAAAGTATAAGCAACACATATTTTAATGTAAACAAAGCAAACATTTTTTGATTACAATGATTTTTAAATGGCAAATATTTAACGTTTTATCTTATTTTCTGACAAACTTAAGAAATTTCAGTATTTTTCCCGAGTCCCTGCCATTAAGACCTTCTATTTGAGCCCTCTCCCAGTATCCTGCGACTTGCCAAACGCCCACAATTTTGGCGCAAAAATTTCACTTAATTAATTCTTAATAATTCTCAATAAGACAGGTACCTATGGAGGACATAACCCTGAATATCGTATAACGTTAACCAAACAAACGCACTTAACTCTTCATAATTTAAATTATAAATATATACACTCAAACCCGTAATTATAAACTCAGAGAATTTTAAAATTCAAATATTTTTTGTTATAGTACATTGAACATTGCTGCCTTTTGAAAAAAACCATATTTCAACATCTAGTATATGGCTTTGACACAACAACAGCCCCACATGAGTTAATGTAAACAAAGCTGACCTTTTACTTTCTCCCCCCTATACATAGTATATGGAGAAAGTATTGTTTTCGAATTTGAGTTGTTAGTGGATATATTCGTTTTAGTGCTCCCAGAATCAAAAAAGTGGTTTTTGGCGTGGTGTCTGTCTGTCTGTCTGTCTGTCTGTGTGTGTGTGTGTGTGTGTGTGTGTGTGTGTGTGTGTGTGTGTGTGTGTGTGTGTGTATGTTTGTGTGGATGTAAACAAAGCTAGAGACGACACCAGTAGTCCGATTTTCATGAAATTTGGCATGTAGGTATAAAGCCGTAGTATCTCGAGGCGTATTTTTCATTTTTTTGAATTTTTGATTTTTAAGGGTATTTACCCCATAAAAACCCATAAAAATGACAAAAATCCAAATTTCTCAAAAACGGCTCTAACGATTTTGATAAAAATTTCATGGTTTTTAGTGCTTAAGATGACAAACAAAATGACACCACCCGCATGTCTGTAAAAATTCAGGTTCAGAAGTTATGGGGGTTTAAATCTTAAAAAATTCATATTTTTCAAATTTCACAAAATCTGTGACCTCTAAAGAAAATATACTTGCAACCATTAAATTTTACTTGAAAATTAAATAATCTAGTATTTTGAATCATTAGTTTACGTCAACTGGTTGCGGAGATAATTCATATTTTAGTTCGGCGGTAAACGCAGTACGTTGTCCAATGTTATTCTTATGGCAAATATTTAAAAACCGATATCTCCGTTATTTACTTACCGATTTTGAAAACATTTGGTATATATTTGTGTGATAATTAATTGTTAATTTGTTTTTTTTTTAATATATAAGTTTTCTGGTTTTAAATGACTTGAAGGGAGAAAGTATGTGTCAGTTTCCTGATACCGTTTATTTAGATTCCAATGCTTTTTAAATGGCAGATATTTTACGTTATTTCTCGTTTTCAGGTGAATTTTAAGCAATTTCATTATTTTTCCGGCCATCACGGAATAAAGACCTTTAATATGAGCCCTCTCCCATCTTTCTACGACTTGTCAGACGCCCAAAATTTTGACGCAAAGAATCGCCTTACGAAATTAAATATACGATTCTTCATAACAATGACATGGAATTTGAGTAGGTAGGTTTCTTGTCAAAGGAATTTAAAAAATGCTTATTTTCATACATAACAAATTCGATATCCTGTAGAAGAAGACACTGACTTACCAAGTTTGTCTACGCTATGTTGAGAAATAAGTGAAAAATACAAATTTATTGATTTCCCATAAGGTTATCCCGATATTGAGGAAAATAATTGTTATGATATTAAATTAAATAATTTATTAATTCATAATCAATCGTAATTTAATTCATTTTATTTTAAGAGATAAAGGGCATTTAAAAGTATAAAATAATAAAAAACATTTTACTGACATAATTTATTGTACGAATAATAATATAATATAAGTGTCAGGTTAAGGTTAATTAAATGCCAGCTTTAGGTTCCTTGCCGAATTAGAGTGTCAGATTTAGGTACCTTGTAAAGGTATTAAATAAATCTCGATTACATTTTACTACACTTACAGTTTCCTTTTATAGGCTTTGAGGTTTTTTAAAATATATCTTAGAAAATTTATATCCTTAAAACCTTTGTCATTCAATGTTTTTTGATAGTTCAATATATTTGTGAAAATGGAAATATTTTTTAAAGTGTCAGGTCAAGGTGTCTTTATTTTATATATATTTTCAATAAATTGATTAAATTATTAATGATATTAAGTTAATACAATGTTATTTTAATGATTATTAAGGGAAGATGCTTCTTATGTTCATACACAAATTGGATTAAACCATTATTAGAGAATATGCCCTAGAGAGAAGAAGCTGTTTTTTTTTATGTCTGGGAACCTTAAAACAAAAAGGTTAGGTCTTAGGTTTAATTAAATACCACGATGCACTCCTAAAAATGTGTTGTTCTCATTAAGTAAAATATTCCAAAACTAACACCTAAAAACATCAATTTTTAAAAAGGGTGGTGGCCACTTTTTACTTTGCATTTTCCGCCCCCTCCCCCCACAAGGTCCCAAGCGTGTGCGTGGAAGTTATCAAACAAAGGAGGGAGTGAACCAGCACAGTTCAAGGGTGAACAGTCCTGCTACAAGTATGCGACCGCGGGGAGACTCGATCTTACAATATCGCTTTCCTCTAGTTTCGAAGCCCAAAGCGCTACCAACCGTGCCCCGACACACTAATAATTAGGTTTTCACATACTATGAGGTAATCCATATATTATTAGGTTAATCCAAAAATTAATCGATCCTCTCTACTATGTTTATTTTTAGAACTATGTTTCTAAAACAACTTCTGTGTAGGTATCTTTAGCTGTTCTTTGTTACATAGCAAACAATAAATTCCTTAAAAAACATTAATTAATTCCTTTTATTCCATAAAAGAAAATGATTGCGCTAAATAAATCAAGCTTTTAGAACAATTGAAGCTCTGTCAACTTTATTGAAACTGTTTGTCACATTGATGAGATAGTTAAACTGGGTTTGGAGCCAACTGCAATACGAGTAGCTACGCTGAATGTGACATCGTTAAATTCACTCTAATCAAATGAAAACAACATTGAAATATCTGTTACTGATTAATAACGTGTTTAACGTTTTAAACTAATACACTAACGTGTTTAACTACGTTGTATTTTATTTAATTAGACAAATCATACTAAAAGCTAAGATGATGTATGATAGTTTTAGATACATTTTGTTATTGCTAGTAGTGTATATCACGTTGAAGCAATCTATCATACACCACTTAAAAATTAGAGTTTTGTCTGTACATAGAATTATGAAATTTTTTGTTATTTTTGCGTTTTGAAGGTCAGAGAATCCGAATCAAGCCTTATCTCAATTTATGTCACAATGTTGGTAACGCTCAACATCACACTTTAGACCGCTTTTCACGCAAAAACTAGAGTACTGTTATGGCTGAAACCTTTTACCTGTGTAGTATGCACATATGAGAAGGTTTTAGACGACTTAAAACTAGCGTACGTCTTTTTGAAATTGAATAGCAAGCTCCTAAAAACCGAGTTTTATTTGATTTCAACCAAGTTTCCCCATGATAATTAAAGGGGATGACGTTTTGTTTACATTTTCAGTGTTCCAAGCAGATGGTAGTTACCTTCACTGATGGATTCGTCGTTACAGATGTTTAATGATTTCATTCAGTTTTATGTTTTGGTTTATAATATTTATTTTTTTATGTACTATATAAAAGTACCATTTAATTCATCGTTAGTTTTCGTACATAATCCATTTGCTCATGGAATCTACTTATCAAGTATTCCATGAGTAGGTTTGATATTTAGACAATTTATTAAATCACAAGTACTACAATCAAACTGCAAAATCCTAAAACACAAATTTTATTTTATCTCGACCAAGTTTGGCTTGTAGCAGAATACAAATAATAATTGATGAACTGTTTATATCCAAACAGACGTAAAAAGCAAAAAAATTAGCAGTATGTCGAATCAGCTATCAGGAATAGAACATAAAAAAAATCACTGACTAGAGATAATTTAAAGACCTTTCTTAATTCCCTTAACAGCTGTTATTGAAAGAGCTAATTTAAACCATTTATTTTATGTACATCATTAGAAAAAATACTTTGCTTTTGTCTTGTAGTGAATTTCATTGACGGAATTAGTGAATTTCCTGAAAGGAATAAACTATTACCATAGGTCTCATGGCAAGACCTAATAAGCCCGAGGCCATGATAACTTTGCACTTTGGGGCTCTCAGAAGCAAAAAACACCATTTAAACGATATTTAAAGCGGAAAAACAGTACTTTGTACCTATTTTATCTTCATGGAAAATAAGAAAAATTCTATATCTCGGTTACTACTCAACATACCTTGATAAAACTTGGTTTGTGGCTTTTATGGTTCAGATTCACATGATATTGTTTTAAAACTACACAATTTCTGCATGACTGTTGCAGCAGATCTGCATACTCATTCCCTATGTTATTCTTATGGAATAAATAAATTAAGGTCATGAACAAAGTCTGGAGGTCTGCTGCAACGGGGGTATTTTTTTGTTCAAGATAAACCCTAAAAACCTTAGAACTTTTTTTGACACTAAATCAAGGGAAAATTCTACGGTTTACGTACATATACGTTCATGAAACAGAAAACTGTATACTTGGTCTGTTGCGACGGGGGTATTTATATCCTTCGTAAGTGCCACTCTATGCCATACATGCGAGCATATCTGACGATATTGGGCGTAAGCGTACCTAGGGCAGTGACACACTACTTGAGGGGTTTGTCAGCGGGGCACTGACTCTGCTCGCATGTATAGTACAGGGAGGCCAAATAGAAATACCTCCTGCAGGGGGCAGTAATAGAATAACTCCAGTTGCAGCAGACCTGCGGTCTTTGCGGATTCCTGAAAACATCCTTCTGTTTAATGAAAGTTTATCTTCTTTACACTTGTCACCACTGACCTATCACCGCACAGCCCAAACTACTTGTCTTACAACCTTGGACCTTTGCATGGACGTTCTTTATGGCGTAAGCATCCGCTAAGAACGTTTTTTTTAATTCGAACTTTTAAGGGGTCTTGGCGAGGTCGAAGTTTATAAGTTTTCCTAAGTAAATGGAATGGATGATCTTTACAATGTTCATTCAACAAGCAGATGGTTCAAGCTTCACATATGGATACAGCTGATTTACAATTTTGTTACTTTCATAATGGTTTTATTTTTGGTTGTTTTGTTGTTTGATCACTTAGATTATATGTACTATATAAAAGTTAGATTTAGTTTAGTTAGTTAACTTAAAGTTATCATTCGTTTTTGTTCCTTATCTGTGTAATCATAAACTCAGTACGTGGCCCTATCTTCATTTAGGCAGCAGGGAGTTACAATTTTTATCGTGAGCGAAGCCACGGGCAACTGCTAGTAACTCAATAACTATCAAAATAAAAAAAAATGGTAAGCTCGAGGGAGCTGCAGATTAGTCTTGGAGTGCGTACTACATCATCGGCAGTAAAAGCAAGCCTTAATGTATTTAACTTTAAGAAAAAATCGTTTATAATATAACATTTAAAAAACTGTAAAACGCCCGAGCCGAGATTAAATATTTATGAATTAACATATCATTTCTAGTGGTATTATATCCTCTGACAAAGAGGAACATTATTTGTTATTTAAATTTGGGTTTTACTGTGTTACACAGCGACATCTCATCTGCAACTAGTTATCTCGTTGTTAAACTCGTCAATGTCAGGAAATCATTTGTTTTGAAAGGAAAACCAAGATGGCAAATTTAAAGAATACCCGCTCCAACAATTATCATTTGGACACATACATAATTTTCCATATTTATTTTCTATCGATACCTTTTCTTCAACCTCGATTGTTTCAGTCCGTTATGGTTTTTCCTGACCAGGCACAAGTTCTTCATAAGAAAGTATATATAACTAAGTGTTAAGGTTTTTCACGTTTCTAGTTTAAATGCTTTTGCTCGTCTATCGAGTCGAGATGCATAAACCTTCTAAGACCTACTTGGTTTTTTCAGTATTTTCATTGAACGTTTTATTCCCTTAGATCTTTATATTGCAACTTCTTGGCATGATCGTTGAGATCGATAAGATGGCATTATTAAGGCATTGCATAGATCAAATTAGTAATATTATTCTTTTTCTATTACGTTTCGTGGTAACTCTTATTCAACCTTATTTCACCTCAAGCCTACTTCTTACCTTCTCTTGATACCTCAACTGGTGCTATGTCAACGTCAACAGATTCCGATTGGTTCCTTATCACCATACATAATATCGAGCTACCCGCATTTATTTGTTTAGGTTGGGATCAAACAACATTTCCCCGGTCTTAGTGACTATAGTGCTATCATCTGATCAAACCGGTTTCACCCGTGAAAAACTGAAAAACCTCTTTGTACTTGATCTTTTAATTCTCATACTTTTTATTGTTAATCGCCATAACAATTTCATTGACTTCTCTTCACTTTAACATTGAAACTTTGATGTATCATAGGGCATAACCCTAAAAGAATTTTGTAAAACAGTTTCTTAGTACGCGTCTTGGATCCAGGGGGAGCACATATTCCACATTTCAGCTTTCTAGGTCTCACAACTGGAAAGTCTTTGAGATTTGCAGTCTGATATAAATCCCCTTCTCCTTTATATATACATAGATATAGATTTAGATTCATTCCTTTCATTTTCCCGTAGAGTTTTAGCGGATAATATATAAGAATATGAGTTTGGTTTTCCTTGCACTAGGAGAAAAGAAAATCAGGCCATGACTTCACTCAGCACATCGGACTAACATTTTAAACTATCAAAGTATAAACGAATTTTTGGAAAAGCAAAAGTTTTAATTGAACTCTTTTTTTATTGCTTTACCAAAAAGCGATTATCTTGTCAAATCTGGCGATCGAAGTTATAAGGTAAGAAAAGTGGAAAACCTTTTTGAGTGGTACTCGTGTAATCATAAATAGTAGTTTTCTGTAAAATTCCTTGTTAGTTGACTCTTAATCCCGGTATGTTCTCCTCGTGATGGATATATTTTTCAACCCAGCGCCTCAATAAGCCCTATTTTATACCATTAACACAGGAAGAAGTAAAGCATAAAATAACAAGATCCAAACCCATAATGAGTTAAATATAATATATAATTAACGTGTAAAAAGCTAGTACAGGGTGTTTTTAACGCAACCCAAAACTTTATTCTATCAGTTAAGGATTATTACCCCCCAAGATCCCCGGATTTGTCGCCAGTATATTATTTTATTTGGGGATGCATGAAAAATAAGGCCCACGAAAACAATTTACAGGATATTCAGCACCTCAAAACAAACATAACAAATTTAATGCAAGAAATTCAAAGAGGTACCTTGAATCTACACGTGTTCAGGAATTTGATAGTGAGAGCACAACTTCATACAAATGCCAATAGCGGATCGTTTGAACACATAATGTTATCTAAACGTGATCAAACTTAAATAATAGGTTGTATAAAATGTAAAGGTTAACAAAATAATACTCATTTCATATATACATATTGAATAATAAATATATGCATTATTCAATATTAAAAATGGGTTGCGTTTTATAAAAAACAATTGTAATTTCTATTGATCTATTTTTGTAAAGAAATTTTTTATCGAAGCAAACGTATAATTTTATAAATACACAATTTGTTATCATAACCAATATGTTGTATCTTGCTGAAAAAATATACCATTTTTACAATTTTAATGTTGTTTTATTCTTGTGTGATGAGTATCCGATCAAAAAATACAATAATTGACATTCATTTGGCGCTATTTTAATATTAAAAAACTTCTATTATAGGTTTGTCAGAACAATCTTAATATTGTTTTGAAATTCTTAAAATTTTAACCTTATAGTACATTTCAAGTAAAATATACTCCATTATTTCTGAGGGCTTTTTGCAATCATGCAAAGAAACCTGGAATAATGGGAATAATGTTAAACACCCCCGTTGCAGCAGACCTGCATACTCAGCGAATTTCAAGTGCAAAAGAACATTTTTCAACCCAATACGTCAAGATTTGATATGTTTTTGTAAGCTCCATAAGAATAACATAGGGATTGAGTAAACAGGTTTGCTGCAACAGGTATGTTAAAACTGGTTGGTTTTAATTCTATATTTAGTATGCCTATATCTGAACTATAAGAAGCCATTTACCAAGTTTTATCACGATATGTTGAGAAATAAGCGAGATATAGAATTTTACTTATTCCCCATAAGGTTAACATTGGGACAACGTACTGTGTTTCCCACTTTCAATATATCGGTAACCAATGGACATAGAGCAATGATTCAAAATACCAAATTGTTTGTTTTTTTGAGCTGAATTCAATGGTTCTAACAAAAATTAGATTATTTTTATTTTTGCATGTAAAAAAGTCAAAAAACCCATTTTTGGAGGGGTCTATCCCCCTTTACTCCCACTTCCGGTGGTCCGATCGGGCTGGTTTACGAACTCATCCAATTGATTACCACTTTACATGTCTGTACCAAATTTAATAAAGATCGGACCATTTTTACGGCCGCTATCGTGCTAACAGACACATATATATATATATCTAAAAGTTTTTACGAATACTGTATTTTGCTTCTGGGGGCCCCAAAACGAAAAGTTATCATGGTCTTGGGCTTAGGTCTTACCATGAGACCTACGGTAATAGCTTCTTCCCTATAGGGGAAATTCGCTAATTCCCTATAGGGGAAATTAGCTAAAAGGATAATTAATACGAATGTAATGCCCAACACCATTTATGTTTTTTTGCTTAACTTTAGAATCCGTCTCCACCATTAAAATCGAAGTTAAAAATAGAAATTTTTCGATTTGATATAAATAATCTATTTCCTTTAAAAACATATGTTTTATTGTTATAATGTGAAACTTATTTGAAACTAGCAGTTGCCCGTGACTTCGCTCACGATAAAAATTGCAGCTGATCTTACTTCTGCTATTTGAATTGTCAAATTGTTGTATTCACAGCTGTTTACATTTCCGTATTTGAATGTTTACATCCTTATAAAATGTAAACATTGAAGTTAAGGACGTTCACGGGGCGTAGCCCGAGGGTATTTTAAGGAAGTGAATAGGCCTATTTGTTTCCCAGGTTCAAGATCTATCTCAGTGTGAAATTTCAATCCAGTCGGTTCAGTATTTTTCGAGTTTACCTATCCCACACATAGCCACATACAGAAACCACCTCTTTCTTATAATAGTATATAGATAGTTTGGTAGATAAACAATTTAGGTTACTGTTTTAACCGTTTATCAAAATGTTGGTTTCAGTTATACATTTTACTATCCTATTACAATTAGAGTAACTAACAAACCTAGAGGCAGGCAGTCAGTCATGGATTGCAAAAATTTGCTTTGTTAGTAATTCAGTTTCATGTGGTATTACGATAATTCTAGGAATGAAACGTGAACGAAGTGATGGTTATATTTGACACAGTAACCAAACGTGGATGTAAGGTTAATGGTTCGAAAATTCCAATATGTTATAGAGTATCAAAAGATAACTTCCAATTTTTATTTTTTTCTACGATATAATCGAAGGAAGGAAATGTTTGGCTCGTACCCAGGCAATCTTCGGTAGTACCGAAGTGTCGTGCAAAGTGTATTTCCTCATTAGTGCAGCTATAGTTGATGTACTTACGCAGTAATTGTAACCATATTTGTGTGATTTTTCATGTTTTATTTCGATTAAACCTATTAGAAGTATTGTTTATTTACTACACTATCATGCAAAAAAAGTCTTGTGCTTTAAATTATCGTTTCGATGGTAATATCGACATGTTGATTTGGTTAACATAATCGTGATTGTATATATATAAAAAAATATCGATTTTTAACTTCGATTTTAACGGTGGGGACAGAATCTAAAGTTTTGCCTTTTTTAACGAACCTTTGTCATTATTGAGGGAATCTTATCGCTTAAAACTTTTTTTAACACTAGCATTAAATCATGCAATATTAAGGTTGTACTGTCGTTAAAATAGAGAAAATTTGTGTACAGGTTTTGTCTGACGTGCCTAACGTTACTTAAGCGTATAATAAGCTTTGCTAAAAAGCTAAAGCAGCTTGTCGGCGAAAACTTGATGGCATAATGCAGGATAAAACCTTTGAACTTTGCCAGATTTAAAGAGTTGGGCAACCAGACAAAAGTTCTATTATGGTAGATTTTCTTAGGTTGGATTTAGTTATGTTATATTATAAATTGGTTGGGGTCGGATTTATTTGTTATAGTTAACCAGTCTGATAAGAGGACCCATTCGAATTCCGGAATATTTCTTGTCCTAGCCTAAAAGTAATGTGCTAAACAGTTCCAGGCTAGGGCTAGCGTTCTGGGATATGAAAGTGGGGCAGCAAAAAATGTTATGATGTTAGCGAATTTCCTCAATAGAAAAGAAGCTGTTACCGTAGGCCTCATGGTAAGACCTGAGTCAGAGATCATTTTAACTTTTCGTTTTGAGATCCCCAGATGCCAAAAACACAATTCGTTCATTTTTACAAATAATTAAATGGGTGTCCATTAAAAGCTTTTCTGGATTTTGGGATGTGATTTCTTACACCAAAATTAAGAAAAAAGTGGTTGATAATTTTTACACTTTTTAATTAATTTTGTCTCGTAACTTTCAATATCTAATCCCCCCTCCCTTGAACACGATCCAAGATATCTGGTACGGTGATTGAGTTCGTAAACAAATAAATTAATTTTGTTCTGTGAGTTTTCAATGACAAATAGCCCCCTCCCCCAAGCGACTCACAGAAGGGGGCGGGGGGCGGTGTCCCGAGCGAGCCGAGGGCGAGTTATAGTGTAAGTATTAATATATTACTATAAAACATGGTGTTTTTTTTTAACGGAACCCAAAGCTTTATTTTATCAGTTAAGGATTATCCCCCCCCAAGATCCCCATTTTCGTCTCCACTATATTATTTTCCTTGGGGATACATAAAAAGTAAGGCCTACGAAAACAATTCACAGGATATTCAGTACCCCAAAACCAACATAACAAATACAAGTAATTCGAAGAGGTACTTTGCAAAACGTGTTCAGGAATTATATGGAGAGAGCATAACTTTGAATAAATGTTAATGGCGGATTGGTGGAACAAATAATGTAAGCTAAATGTGATCAAGTCAAACCTAAATAATAGGTTGTATAAAATGTAAAAGTTGACAAATCAATACTTATTTCATCTCTATATGTACATTATGCAATCTTAAAAATGGGTTGCGTTAAAAAAACACCTTGTATATAATATAATAAATTCAAATCTTATTTCTTCTGATGATAAATAAAACAACTTAGTTTGATGCTATTTTTTGCGTTGAATGTTGTTGGGCTGTCTTAACAGATGTATGTCCGGGAGTGAGACTAAATCACTCAACAACACCTCAACACCAAGTTGTACCTCAACTTTCCACTTTTAGTATATGATAGTATAGGTAAAAATAAGAAAAACAATGACATAAACATAGGTTCTAAAGTGCTTCGTTTTCCATCTTTGTGTCCGTTTGCGATTTTTACATATTTAATAATATCTCGCGAACCTCTTGACGTATAAATTTCAAACTTGGTATGTGGATGACCACTATTTTTGTAAGAAGTATGAAATTTCTACTTTGTACTATTAAAAAATGGCATCTGTTTTTTTTTCAAAGCTAAATATCTTATAAACCGTAAACTTTAGAAAAGTTGTATAAGAGACGAAAAAAGTTGCAACATTTAATCCAATTAACACTGATATTAAGATTATGATGATCGAACTACTAATAACAAAGACATTTTGAATTTTCTGAATTAAAACCTGGTTCTTTAACAAATTTGCATGTTTTAATTGAAATATAATTTGCTCAGTACATTAAAAATACCCCCGTTGTAGCAGAACTACACACTCAACGGATTTACAATGCTTTAATAAATCATTGAGACGGAACTTCAAATCAAGGAAAATAAACTTACGTCCCAAAATGAGCATGCATCAATTTTTATCCAAAAGAATAATATGAGGAATGAATATGCAGGAGATGTGAGTCGGAGATTTTTTGGCAATAACCCTGTTGGTCCTAACTAGATGATGTCACATAAATAGGTGTATTGAGATATAAGCAAGCAAGATATACAACTCACCTCAAACGAGTATGAATTATACATAGCATTTATACCTCAAAACTAAGTGTGAATTAAATATTCCAATTTAAATAACTTAAACCCTGTATGCAGATTATTCCACTACCAATTTTGTTAGCACGTAATTTGAACAAACCAAATTCGGTCAGGAAAATCGTCAGGACTAAAAGGTCGGACACAGCGTGGTCGGCAGGTCTAAAGTCAAGGCTTATCTTTCCTGTGATAAATGTTGAGTTTACAAGCCCGCCTTGACTCACAGCTTTTACGTCCAATTTGGTTCCCTAAAAACAAAGATCAGAGCTCACATTTCAGATTTCATTCAGAAATACACATTTTTACATTCATCGTTAGTTAATATAAATTCACTGACAGATGGTAGCCCACTCCACTGAATATTTAAGCCTACAGACATTAAAATAACAGCTATTAAAACCTACGCATTAAATAGTGGATAGTTCAGTCTAATAAACAAAAAACTAAAATAAATATCAAAGTGTTCCCTAAAAACTCAACACACACAATTCGGCTCTATATTTGGTGGGGCCACATGAAATTTTTTTTTTTTTAATCCCGCCTTCGGAGGTGGCTGTGCTATGACAGAACTGTAAATGCAAAAATTCTTGCTTAAATGTGCAATAATTTACTCTATGCGTTGATAGAATTGCATTTTTATATTAATACAAATAAATACATAAATATCATACCGGGGCCTATATACATACAGGATTGGGCAAAAGTCTGGAATATATAAAATAACTTGTATATTATTTTCCAGAAAATGATAAAACTTTACAGTTGTGTATCGAGTACAAATAGGAATATTTTGGCCTATTTTCTCAGTTTTTCGCACGATGAGGGGACGGCCCACGCTGGAAGTCTTGAAATTCTTTAATGTAAGCATACCTAGAGTTATACCTCATTTTAAATGTAGATCACAAATCACTCATTTAAATTAGTACATCACAACAGCGCAAACCGCGCCTCAAAAGGTTGATCCAATCAGAAGTTACAGCTCCTCAAATATTTTAATGTTGGTCATTAACTCAAGGCTAAAATCAAGACAAACATCTTTATCAAGCTGTAACTTCTGATTGGATTAACCTTTTGAGGCGCGGTTTGCGCTGTTATGATCTACTAATTAAGACCTTTAAAATGAGGTATAACTCGAGGCAGTGGCGTAACTATGGGGGGGATGAGGGGGATAGAACCCCCCCCCCCAGAATCCTAATTACATCCTAAACATCCTAACTACGAAACAACTCAGATGATTATGCTGGAGATGAGTATGTTTCATTACAAGGGACCAAAGAGACGCCCCTTGGGTACTGCCCTTAATAACTACCTTCTTAAGGGTAGTTATTATTAGATAAAATCTATAAACTAACAATCCTAATATTATTAAGTAAACTTTTCTATATTATCCGGTATGGTGTACACTCTATTCTCTATTTTATTCTTATCCACCCCCCCCCCCCCAAAGCCAAGTTATAGTTATGCCACTGACTTAAGGTATGCTCACCCTTAAGAATTTTCGGACTTCCATCACGGGTCGTTCCCTGGTCATGAGTAATTATTTTTTTAATACGTCAATTATCCTTATCAATGAGAAATACATGTATTTAAAACTAAAAGTACATCGTTCCGAGTGCTTTATTAGTAACTAGCAGTTGCCCGATAACAATTTTAACACCCACTGCCTAAATAAAGATGGTGCCACATTCTGAGTTTATGATTAAAAAGATAGAAAAAAACTATTGGTGACTTCAATATATTACATATCACCTAAAAAAAACAACCATAAAACCATGATAAAAGGAACCATCTGCTGCGACGGGAGTACTTAGAAATATTACTGTCCCCCCGCACGAGGCACTTTTATTTGGTCTCTCCATACTACACATGCCAGCACATTCCAGCACCCCCGCCGACAAAATCCCTAAGGGTGTCGCTGCCTGGGAAGGCTTATACTCAGTAGGCCTATCGTTGAATCTGTGCTATAGTACAGAGTGACCCTGAGACAGGAAATACCCTCTTCGCAGCAGACCGTGCGTACTTGGTGAATCTTGAAGCAGTTTCCTGTTTCATGAAAGTTTATGTACGTAGAGTAGAAAATGTCTTGATTAAATGACACCAAGTATTTTCTAATGTTTTTAGGATCTATTTTGAACAACAACAAAATAACATAGCCGTCCCACAATTTTTTAAAAATGGTTTACATTATCTCTTTCATTAACAGCTGTTATAAGGAAGGAAGGGCTTTTAAGTATCTCGAGGAGTCAGTGTTTTATTTTATTTTTTACAGACAGCTGGTTTTACATTCTGTGATATGTCTTGCTTTTAACATCTGTTTGAATATAAACATTTCATCACTCATAACAATTCTGGCATAAGGAAGTATCCTTATGAATGAAGTATCATTCAGTTTTTTTTTGACAGTAATTTATTTTACAATCTGTTCATTCGTAAATTGAACAATAAGTAAAAAAGTGGATATATAATAAGAACGGGAGCAAGAGCTTGCCCAACGACAAACCTTGCGTCTTAAAGTAACTAACAAATGAATTATAACTACACAAATCTGTACGAGAGTTCCAAAACATGTTTGACACTTTTAAGTCTATTATTTATCTGGCTTTTGTCTAAAAGATTAATAGCTAGGCTATTTGGATGTATTTCAAGTTTTTCCTGATATTTTTGACTTAATCTTGATACTTCTTCTTTCACAGAGATAATTTTCAGATCGTTCCTAATGGTCGCATTTAAAACAAACCACGGGGCTCCGATAATTATTCTCAGAGTTTTAGATTGAAATCTTTCTAAAATTTCAATGTTTGAGGTGCTCGACGTCCCCCAGAGCTGAATCCCATAAGTCCAAATTGGTTTGATCATAACTTTATAAACTGATAGCTTATTAGCCAGCGATAATTTTGAGCTTTTTCCTAGGAGCCAATTAAGTTTACGCAATTTCAGTTCCATCTGCTGTCTCTTGCACCAAATGTGATCCCTCCAATTTAACTTTTGATCAAGGTGAAGTCCTAAATATTTGACACTTGTTACTTCTGCCAAAGGTACGTTATTTATTGAAACTGGGGGGCAGTTTCCTTTCCTAAGGGTGAAGACAATGTGTTTCGATTTGGTTTCGTTTACTTTGACTCTCCACTTTTTTAGCCAGTCTTGGAGCTCATTCAAAGCGTCTTGTAAGCTGTCGGAAGCGACTTGAGGAATATCATGACTGGATAGTAGTGCAGTATCATCCGCAAATGTAGCCACTGTGACGTTGAGGCCTGTGGGGATATCTGATGATCTGATGTGTACAACAAGTATAACAAAGGGCCAAGGACACTCCCCTGCGGGACACCAGATTGTATTGGCTTTAGTTCTGTCAGAGTATTTTCAAACTTGATTTGGAAAAGACGGTCACTTAAGTATGATTTAAATAAGTTATAAAAAGAATGAGGGAGGGACTTCTTGAGTTTAAAGAGAAGCCCAGGATGCCACACTTTGTCAAAGGCCTGTTGTACATCTAAAAATGCAGCAGAACAGTATTTTTTAGTCTCGAATGTATTTTTAATAATATCTACTAATCTATGAGATTGTTCAATGGTAGAATGTTGTTTGCGGAAGCCGAATTGATGGTCCGGTATGAAGTTAAGTTCCTCCACAATAGGAGTTAATCTTTTGAGAATTACCTTTTCAAACAATTTAGATACTATTGGAAGCAAACTAATTGGCCTGTAAGAAGATACGTCGTTTGGCGGTTTACCTGGCTTTTGAATGACTACAACTTGCGCAATTTTAATTTGAATGGGTAAAAATTCTAATCGTAACATTGCGTTAAATATAAATGTTAGTAACAAGATACCTTTTCGAGGTAGTTCCCTCAGAAGTTTTCCAGTGATCAGGTCGTATACAGGACTCTTCTTGGGATTCATTTCCTTGAATATTATTCTTGATACTTCGGAAGGAGTGCAAGGCTTAATAGGTAAGGATAATCGATTGGGCGACTCCAGAAATTCATGTATTTCTCTATCATCGTTTGGGGGATTAGGAGTTGTCGGTTTGAATACTTCTGCGAAGTAATCAGCAAAAATACATGCTTTTTCTTTAGAATTTTTAGCCCAGGAACCATCACGTTTTCGAATCGGAGGTACATGCTGAATAGGACGTTTGATGCATTTTGTAGCCTTCCAAAGAGAATACTCGGTGGCTTCGGTCGGTGTTAGGTTATTCGTGTACTCATCAAACCATCTATTTTTCAGATTTACTAAACATCGTTTTAACCTTTGAGCTGCACGATTTAGCCGAGCTTTGTCAACAGGACTACGCGAGTTTTGCCAAATCCTTCTCAATCTACGTTTTTCTGCAACTTGTCTCTTAATAAAAACAGGATAGTTATAAGACTTTGTAACGCAGATTTCAGACTCCGGAGTCACTTTCCAGGCAGCATACTGAATCGTAGTGTTGAAGTAGTTTATTGATTCCTCCACATCGTTTTCATTTCCTAGCGGTATTCTCAAATTGATGTTGTTATTTACTAACGTTCTGAAGTAATCCCAGTTTGTCAATTTACTACACAAGGAAGGGCCTTTTTCTTTTAGACAAACACTACTACTATAAGTCAAGATTAAGGGAGTGTGGTCTGAGGAAAGATCGAGGGAGGCTTCTATATTCAGATAATTTAACGGAATGTCTTTTAGAATAAAAAAGTCCAATAAGTCTGGTATTTTGTTTCGATCAGTTGGCCAGTAAGTAGGTTGGCCTGAAGAGACAAAATCCAAGTTAAGTCTCGTCATAGACCTGAAAAGGGTCCTGCCTCTAGGAGATGTTAGTCTAGAGCCCCAATGTATATGTTTAGCATTGAAATCTCCCCCTGCAATAAATTTTGGGCCAAGAGTTGCGAAAAAGTCTGAGAATTGATCTTCACTGATGACGTGTGGTGGAGGACAGTAGACTGCCGAAAGCGCAATAGGACTGTTGTTGCAATCTAAAACTATACTAGTAGCTTGTAAAAAATTGTATTGTGTTTCAGGAAGTTCATAATGTTTTAGTTTTTTATGCACGAGCACAGCGGTTCCTCCATGGACTCTATTATCTGGATGATTAGTAAAATAGACACAATAGTCAGGAATTTTGAAGAAACTTCTATCGGTGAAATGTGTTTCGGAAATCAGGCACACATCTATTTTTTGTTGAGCAATAAATAACCTTAATTCTTGGCTATGGTTAGCCAAGCCATTGGCATTCCAGAGTGATATTCTTAGAAGTGGATTCATTTTAGTTTGTTAATGACAGTTGTTAATAGGTTCATGAGAGTACCTATTTGTTGTGTTTGTTGCAGAAGTAACTTTTCAAATTTGTCTATAAAAGTGTAAATAGTTTGCTCTAACTTATTAGAACTATGATCATTCGGTTTCGGCGCTGGTTCACGAGTAGCAGTAGCCTGAGCATAGGTTTGGTGGGGAATACCAGGCGTAACGGTAGAGGGAGATCCGCTAGGAACTTCAGCGTGGGCTATCCCACTCTCAGTTGTTGTTCCTGTGGCCTTTAGTGGTCTGGGCCTTAATGGAGGGTACATTTTGCGTTTGATTTCTTGATATATAGTACACCCCTTGTAGTTTGCTGGATGGTCTTCTTCGCAAAGGGCACACTTTGGTGGATCTGCTTTGGGTTTTTTACAACTCAGAGTGTCGTGGTTTCCCCCACACTTTACACTACGAGACGGGTACCAGCAATAACTTTTTGTGTGTCCATATTGTTGACACTTTTTGCACTGGACAATTTCAGACCTTTTGCGAGGTGGTTCAAACACAATTTTTGCGTTCATCAGGTATTGCACCGTGTATATGTCCTTGTTGTTTTGAGAAGGCTCTATGTCCACGAAAAACATCGAAAGTGGCGACTTGGTTTTGAAGTGTCTTATGTTTGTAACATTACGTACTTTAAACCCCTTTTCCTCAATAGAAGTTTTTATGTCATCAGTGGCAGTTGAGAAATGTACATTCTTCAATACAACTCTTAAGGCTCTTTCTTGTTCTACTTGAAAAGTGTGGAAACTAATTTTCTCATCAGTTAATTTGTGAACCAACTTTCGATAAGAAGCGATTGACAAAGGACAAACTTTTACTTTGTTCCCGTTGAGACACTTGTAGGTGTAGTCATCTTTTGGGATTACAGACTCTATCGAGGCCATCATATGTCTAATGTTTGAGATATTGGGAATAAATATGGGTGGGGGTTTAATTTCCTCTTTATCTGAAACAACAGTTTGTTCCATATCTTGGGACTCCCTGAGAGCATCATATTTATTATTCGTTTCCAATGAACTGGTCGAAGGTACTTGGCATGGTTTCTTAGGGTGTTGGCCGTTTGTATTTAAGAGACTCCTTTTATTACCCGGCACAATTTGCCAAACACCATCATTATGTGAGACTGAAGTATTGACATTTTCCTCTTGAATGCTAATGCTAGGTGATGACTTTGAAAGCGGTTCAGTATTACGACCAAATGTGTGTGGCAACCCATTTTGTAAATTTTGATTTTCGTTATAATAGACATCGTATCAAGACGGTTAGTAGACAACATTTAGTGAAAGAAAAATGTAAACAAACAAAAGAAATACAAACAAAAGAAAATAGTTCAAGGTTATGCAACCTAAAATGCAGATTTTGTTGTTAATCGTAACAAAAGCGTACAGTTTTTTATGAAATATAAAAATGTAAGAAAAGAACGATATTTAAAGTCCATAATTGATAGTTCTGGGTGGTTTATACTAAGTAAAAACTTAAAATAACTCACATAATTAAATGTACGTGTACATCACATCACAACATCAGCTGGAATTGTATCATTCAGTGAGAGTGTAAAGTAAAGCCCCACCTTCTGTACCAGCTGTAATGTTGACAGGCTATGTCACATGAGTACTTGTTGTTATTTTTACAGAACTCCGAAGAGCTTATGTATAAACTGGAGATGGAACTGGTAGACTGTTGACAAAGCCAATTATGGTTATGTTTCTTTGCAGTGAACTTAAAATGCACGCAAGCTTTACAAAAGGTAAAGACAAATAAATGCATTGATGTATGCTTGAATTATTATTGTTCATATTATATGGTTTGTATTTTTTAATTTCAAATTGCAAAATGGAATGGCTGTGAACCATCCCTGGAAACATATGGACTGCCTCTTCTCTGATTGGTTCTTTCCTATACAAATGTAATTTAATGGGAGGGGCTTTACTTTACACACTCACTGAATGAAGTATAATATGTAATCTTTGAGAGGGTCTGAGCGCGGCCTTGGTCTGTGGTGGAGTCCGAGGGTCAGATCAGGATGAAAATCCTGATAAATGTATAATGAATGGGAAATTATTAACTTTATATAGTACTAGCAGTTGCCCGTGGCTTCGCTCACGATAAAAATTAATTGTAACTCCCGCTGTCTAAATGAAGATAGGGCCACATACTGAGTTTATAATTACACAGATTAGGTACAAAAACGAATGATGACTTTAAGTTAACTAACTAAACTAAATCTAACTTTTATATAGTACATATCACCTAAATAATCAATCAACAAAACAACCATAACACCATTATGAAAGTAACCAAATTGTAAATAAGCTGTAAAACGTATCCGTATGTGAAGCTTGAACCTTGAAGCTTGTTGAATGAACATTGAAAACTAAACAAAAGATCATCCATTCCATTTACTTAGGAAAACTTATAAACTTCGACCTCGCCAAAAACCCCTTAAAAGTTCAAATGAAAAAAAACCGTTCTTATTGGATGCTTACGCCATAAAGAACGACCATGCAAAGGTTGTTAAGTCAAGTAGTTTGGGCTGTGCAGTGATAGGTCAGTGGTGACAAGTGTAAAGAAGATAAACTTTCATTAAACAGAAGGATGGTTTCAGGAATCCGCAAAGACCGCAGGTCTGCTGCGACTGGAGTTATTCTATTACTGCTCCCGCAGGAGGTATTTCTACTTGGTATATCCTGTACTATATATGCGAGTAGATTCAGCGCCTCGCCGACAAAGCCCTCAAGTGTGTCACTGCCCTGGGAAGGCTTACGCCCAATATCGTCAGATATGCTCACATGTACGGTATAGAGTGGACCTAGGCAGGATATAAATACCCCCGTCGCAGCAGACCAAGTACAAAGTTCTGTTTCATGAAAGTATGTACGCCAAACTTTTTTTCCCTTGATTTAATGTCAAAAAAGTTCTAAGGTTTTTAGGATCTATCTTGAACAAAAATACCCCCATCGCAGCAGACCTCCAGACTATGTGCATGACCTTATTTTATTTCTTCCACAAGAATAACATGGGGAATGAGTATGCAGGTCTGCTGCAACAGTCATGCAGAAATTTTGTGGTTTTAAAACAATATCATGTGAATCTGAACCAAAAAAGCCACATACCAAGTTTTATTAAGATATGTTGAGTAATGACCGAGATATAGAATTTTTGTTATTTAACATGATAATAACACAGGGAATATGTACTGTGTTTTCCGCTTTAAATATCGTTTAAATGGTGTTTTTTGCTTCTGGGAGCCCGAAAGTGAAAAGTTAACATGGCCTTTGGCTTACATCTTGCCATGAGACCTATGGTAATAGTTTATTCCTTTAAGGAAATTCGCTAATTCCGTCAATGAAATTCTTTAAAAGACAAAAGCAAAGTATTTGTTCTAACGATTTAGATAAAATAAATGGTTTAAATTAGCTGACAAGAGGGAGTGTTTCATATTGCGGTAAAAAATTATTGATATCGGCCCAGGAAAAAATAAACAAGCAGTTAAACAAGCTGAAATACATGTAAATCAAAGAATAGAATCAAATTAAACTTTGACAGCTATGTAAAAGGGTTGAATAAAAATAAAAAAATCAAAAAAATAAGCGATATTGAAAACATTCTCTAACCTATAACAACATTGTAAACAAACGCAACGTGGCAATTTGACAGTTCTGAGAAAATGTAAACAGAAACCATGTGTAACCAACAATGTTTTCAATGTGACTTGTATAAAATCTTTTGATGATATGATTAGTACATGCTTTGGCCAACTTTCGTGAATCCTACTCCACTATGGTAAAGAGGTCAGCATAAAAAATAAGGGGTTTCCTCATAATAAGTTTACTGTCAGACATGAAATGAAAAAGTTAGCTTGAAAAACGTAAGGCTGGATAATCGGTACCTATAAACAATGGTATAACATCTAGAAAGTTAAAATATGTTATTTATTTGTCATGTTCTCTGAAACAAAATTTTACACATTCAATCACCACTAACCTAAAATAAATTAAAATCACAACATAACCAAACCATGCTATGAAAGTAAAACGTGTTTTTAAAAAAAGCTTTATAATCAGCTGATCTATGCTGTTATACTCAGTTGATCAGTAAAAACAAAACTAATGAATAGAAAATATTTTATATTCCATTTCCAACATATAAAATGAAGGAATGAAGGAACTTTTCAGGCAAATGGGCATATATAGAGTTAATTACCTTTCATTTAACACAACCTAAATGTAAATCGGTCCCATAGAACTCCAGATCTCATTCAAAATAAGCTTAAAATTTTCCCAGTGTTATTGTCTTAAGAGACTTTATTTTCCGTTTTTGGACAATTTAGTGGAGTAAAAGCTGAAATCGAAGCAAAAATGGGCAAATATAGATACAATTACCTTTTAATTGGTACCAGTCGTGAGTAAATCGGCCCAATAGAACCATATCAGGCTCACTGTCATAAGTTTAATTTTTCCCTCTGTTAAATCTCCATAAGAAAAGTACATTTTCCTTTGAACCCAATTAACATAAATGTGTTGAAATGTAGCATTCATGTAGGGCTCAAAATGACATTCAATATGAGTGTGAATCATTAAAATTGATCTTTTACAATATGCCATTTTAATAAACTTTGGACCATCAACGTTATTGAAATCAGCTGTTTCACATAAATAAAATAGTTAGAATACTAAACAATTTAGCAATCAAATCTTATTTTTTATTTCCACCTATAAAACTCTATAATTTAAATTATATAAAACTGTTTTTTTATCTAAAGGATAATATATGATAATGCATACATTTTTATATATACTGACCATGATAAACCAAATGTTTCTTGAGCGTTTGCTCTTTTTCTGTCGTTAGACAAAGTACCTCGTGACTTCACAATCAGCTGAATGAATGACTGTCAAATTATATCATTACAAAGGTTTGGAAATGTGGATTTTTTTAATTTAAAAAAGCAAGATAACAAAAAAGTAAATAAAACCTGCAAATATAGAAAAGTCGAGCGTTTATTTGGTTCAAACTGCATAAAAATGGGTCCAGTGGAAGTCTCAGACGAACTGTCCAAAGGATTGGAAAAGTTGATAAAGTTGATTTTTCTCCCATGTTAAATCTCCATAAGAAAAGTTTATTTTCCATTTTTGACCCAGTTAACATAAATATTTTCAAAATTCAAATAAAACCTGCACATATAGGGCCGACAACCTTCGTTTTGGTACAACCCGCATGTAAATCGGTCCAGTAGAACGGCCAGGGTCGCTGTCATTAGTTTTACAAAAGTTTTTTAATATATAAGAAGATATTTTTCTTCATAGGAGTTATGTAATTGCTTGTAATTCTTCGAACAAAGGATAAGCTTTGTCTACAGGTATTTCTAAGTCCTCAACACCTCACCCATGCCTCAAAATTGTCTTAATTCATTGTAAACAAATGTATGAAAATGGAATGGAACTGTCAGGGCGGATTTACACGGGTCAAGTTGGCGGGCGAGTTATACTAGCGAGTTGCTGCGCGCCCGTTTTCCTCACCCGATATAATCAATAGTTGAAATCGTTTCGCTTAAAAAGGGGGCGAGTGATACAAAAACCTACTCGAACGCTAACTCGCCCGTCCAACTCACCCACTAACTCGGCACATGTAAATCCGCCATAACTTCTACAAAAAAATGAACAACATATAAGGAAAATAAAGTTATTAATATTTTATTTTAGACGGCATATACACTAAAATATTACACTCGAAATATAACACAAACATTACACTCGATCATGTACGTTTAAACAAATTAAGTTCTATACAAATTAAAAGTTCTAGGAAATTCCAATGGGCTGGAAACCAATAAAATTATATGAGTTGAAAAACTCCACCTTCTTTTAAGGTGTAAACTTGTATATAATGACTGTCAATGCCTAGCACTGTATTTAAAGCTAGTTCCCTGGAGTAGGGGTGGAACCGTCGGCGTGATCTACTCCATCAGCCAAGTCATCGGTTGACGGCCGTCGCCGGTAGGTGGGCGGAATGTCGTCGGAGAGCTCATCTATAAGGTCTATCACCTTTCTTTTAAGTTGTCTTTTCTTAGCAGAGACATGTTTGCTAGATCTGGCAACAAACTTAAAAAAAAGTCCAAATCGGGATTGTTTTTATTTGTTAATTTTTTCTCCTGAGACCTTTTAGAGAAGTATGTTGTCACACCCTCCTCCAGAGGGTCTTCTCTTCTCCCCTTACCTTTCCCACTCCTCCACGCATTCAAGTGAGGTGATAGAACACGTGACACAAGCTATCCGGGATTACGTGTCGATGCCCACAACCGAAGAGAGCTTGAACATTAGCGATAGGTTTAACCAGTTATGGAACATTCCGAACTGCTTTGAAAGTTTCGACTGCTAATATACGTTTTGAGTGTCCTCCACACTCAGGGACAGCTTTTTATAACTATCATGGTTTTTTTCTCTGCATTTCATAGCCTGTGTTGATGCTGATGGCTTTTTTATTTGGAGCAGCGACGGTCATTGTGGAAGGAATCGTGTTTGAAGGAATACTTTGGTGGTAAACTCTGCAATAGACATGCTCCAGACCAACACAGAACTTTTGGTCACATGTTAAGGCATTTATCTTTTTAACTTTCTGGGTATAGAAATATAATTTATATAATTTATACATATAATATAATACTAGATAACTCATCGTAGCTCGAAATCGAGCAAAAAATCATAAAGTAAAAGAAAGAAGAATAAACAGCCTACTTGTATACTTTTAAAATTTAATCAAAGGGCTAAATTCAATAACAAAATTATGACCCAACCATTGAAACCCTAAAAGTTTATTTGATTTACCGCAGGAGTTTCCGGTTAACGACTTTTTGGGAAACACCTTCATTTTACATGTTCTCTTTATTCTGAAATGTATGTTTTAGTACCGGCAAAAGATCGAGCTCTGCTTACAGCAACATGTAGCTGACCGAGAGCAAACACTGGCGCCGTGAACAAAGACCTCATTTGTTTAGGGACTGCCCCTGCACCTTATTGATAGTTATCGCCAAACCGGAATCTTAAGGAACGGCTGTCTTTGTAGGGATCCTTTCCTTTGTGGCAACAACGCGTAAATTACGCACTACCTCTACCAGTCTTTTCATTCTTGAAATGCAACCCACCAAAAAAAAATATTGTAAGTTCATTGGTCTGAGATTGGGAGGAGCATCAAATGTTACATCGGGAGGGTGATTCTAGGCGGTTGCGATCGTGTTCCTTCCGATCGGTCAATGTTCGCCTTCTTCTTATTGGCATTATTACCACACCATATCAAAAAAATTGGCTCAAGTTAATAAAACTTCAAAAAATACTATGCTTAAATGTATTGAGATATCGTAAACTACATTGTAAAACTGGAAACTGTAATGTTTAAGCCGTTTAAAAACACTTCATAATATAACCTAAATTGCATAATAAATCTTTTTCTTGAAAGCCTAAGCAGCTGTAAAAAAGACTTTTCTTTAAAAAAATTATTATAATCTGTGGTTTAACTGTAGAACTATTTCAGAGCTTGGCCATATGTTCAGTTTGTAAACAAAGTGAACTGGCTCAAATGACGATGAATAGCGCCACTGTTCCGAAGTTTCAGCCCTTTACTGTACTTTAGTGAGGCCCTTTTATAAAATTCTGAGACTTGTTGGCAAATCTACATAAAAATCCCTTTAATTTGATACCTCAAACGTTAAAATCCGTCCAGCCGTTATTGCAGTTGGACTGTGAAAAGAAAACCGCTTGCGAATTAATATATAGATAATAATAATAATAATAATAATAATAATAATAATAATAATAATAATAATAATAATAATGCAATATTATATATATATATATATATATGTGTGTGTGTGTGTGTGTGTGTGTGTGTGTGTGTGTGTGTGTGTGTGTGTATATGTATATATATATATGTATGTAAATAAAATATAATATGATACACTACAATATAATTTATCCATGTAAAACTTGAAAATATCGATTATTTTATTTTACACGTTCTTGTTTTGTGCACTATAAAATTATGTTAGTTCAATTAATTGGGTAAAAAATAGATATGGCTGCGTGAGGACTTTTTGTTGTTTGACAAAACATATACTTTGTGAGGAACATGTCAAAGTTTGTATGTTAACAGACAAACTCGGTTTGGACCGGTGTTTTGGGTTTGGCGAAGACCATAAATTATTTATTTTTTATTTATTTAATTATGTCATGTGTTGTCCTCCAAAACAAAAAAAGTTAAAGTAGTTTTTGTTTGTAAAAACCCAGTCTGAGCATTTGCCTCTTGAGGTGAAACGGAGAACGTGGAACATTAGTTAGCTGATTTAGTAAATTTGGTTTTGTAGTTTCAGGGCAACGGAAAAAGGAAATAAATTCGTGAGAAAAATTAAGTGCATTAGAAAAAGATAAAAACCTAATTTAAGGTTAGATGACTATGCAACCAGTGGTAGTAAGAAAAAACATGCAAGCTGAAAAGTCTTAATTCTTTTAAACACGAACCAAACAAAAAAATGAAAGAGCAAGAGGCTGAAAAAATTGTAATGCTTGGTAGAGCTGGAATAAGACATTATGGTCGATATTGCAGCCCAGCGGGGAATCGCCATCCTTTGTGGAGCCTGGTGATAAATGGTTCAAAAGTATCGTAACTGATCCCGTCAGTATTAAGTTATGCAGACGCCAATCTTCGTTTTGATAGAAATTTTAATGCCTTCGAATTTGGGCTAAGCTTAATCATATGTTTATATAAGCATCCCTCTTATCAGTTGACTAATTGCCATTACTTAGTTATTATGTTTAGTTTTTTATTGTTATTTGTAACACTTCTACGTACTAGTCGAGCCCGTGGGCTCCGCCCTCGATGCAAAAGGAAGATTTAGGGATAATGGTTTTTTACTTAGTAATGCAAGAGTTTTGTATATATATATCATTTTAAAATTTTTGAAGATTATCAGTACATAAACAATATTTATATTTATTTTATAAAAAATTATTATATACAGTTGGGGTTATGTCACATGATTAATCTTAAATAAAATTATTTGTGTAAGGTTTTTCTCAATGTGTTAAAAATATTACCTTTGAAAGCATTTCATGTCAAAGTCAAAATCATTTTTATTCTTATAAATTATTATATTAGATTACAGGATCCAAGCACGAAGCCAATGAATGAACGTTTGTGTATTCATTGACGAAGCATGGCGCGCGCGGGATACGAAAAGTTACACTATTAATAATACATACAATATGAAAGCAAGCAGTGAGAAAGTGAGTGTGGTCTTATCAGTCCATGTAGATAACATTTATAAATTAAGCAAGGAGATAAAATAAATCAAAATGGAATTGATTAGCCTAATTATTTGAGATAATTGATAAAGTAACAATAATTATATACTTGTACAAAAACAACATATACAGGGTGTTTTTTAAACGCAACCCATTTTTTAGATTGAATAATGCACACTTAAATACGAAATGAGTATTGTTTTATGGATCTTTACATTTTATAGAACCTATTATTTAAGTTCGATCACATTTATTTTACAATATGAGCTCTAACAATCCGCCAAACTGACATTTGTTTAAAGTTTTTCTATAAAGCCATGACACCCGGTTTTGGAATAACCTTTGTTTTAAAAAGGTTAAAAATATTTTTACTTTGTTACTTGGGTATGAAATAGTGGGGGAAAGGTTTTCTTTCGTCTTTGTACGTCAAGTCGTTCGTCTACAATCTGTTGTATGTTGTATGTATTTGCTCGCTTCGCTCACTGGGGGCTCCCAGGCCCCCGTTTGTGTTCCCCGCAGTTGAACAATATTGATTGACTCCTATAGGGCGGTGGTTGCCAGTGTTAAGGTAATTCATTGGTCCTCTAGCCTACTGTGGGAGACGAAGGAGGTCATTAAGGACCGTGTTCTTCACATATGGCACCTCATCGTGAACCCTCTCTGGGCGGACGAGAACAACGATGTGGTCTGGGTGTCTAACTCTACTCTGCAAAACGTACAGTATAATATATATCGTAATTTTAATTATGTTTACGATTTCAACCGTATTACTGCGAACGCAAGTGGAAACGGGCGAATCAACATAGTTCGTTTACCGAAACATATACACTTTATTTATTTGACGTTTGAAGGTCGACTGAAGTCTATGTAATATACCGTTTCACAGCAGAACTACTAGCGGAATTGTTATTTTGGTGCTAGTATGCGTCACTCGTGAACAGTAGCGTCCTGCTTTTATATATTTACCGTAAATGGAGATTATTACATTACAAAAGTGCATAAGAAAGAGAACAGAATGGTTATTATAAGATATTTGCAAGATTGGAAAATCCGCAAACATTGTTATCCGACAATGACCCCGAATTTACTAGTGTTGCATATTATATGTTTTGTAAGGAAACCTACATCAAACATTTAATTTGGTTTCCATACTACCTTCAAAGTACTGGACTTGCGGAAAGAACTGTTCACCTTCAAATCACATTTTAACGCAGCACGTTATGACAAACCCGTTCTTGAAGTGGGGTTAAACCAGTTTTTACCATCTTTAAGGCCAACTCCAACTGAAGGCCTATTCTGCTTAAACCAAGGACACACTCACACTGAAAGTGACGAAAAAACTTATGGCTCAGAAAAGGTAATCTATCAGTGGAAAAAAGAGAAATGAGTTAAACTCTTGAGGACACGTCTTTGAGAAGATTACAAGGAACTACTATATATACAGAAATCCTAGTAAACAACGCCGAAGACACGCTTATAAATTTAGACCCCGCTTCCCAGGTTCTGTAGGAGGGAAGGATAAATAACGCAAAGGCAAAGGCGTAAATTAGGTAACTATTTGGTTATTGTTTATGTTCAGGGTTTTAATCGGTTTTGTATCCAAACATTTTAAATATGTTGTGTGACCTTTATAAATTTTAATACATTAAAATAATATTTGTAACAAATGAGTAGTTTTCCTATAGACATGGATTTTTACAACCAACTTAAAGATTGACTAAAAAAAATATGATTTTGATCATACCGTCCATATTTGTACTAAAGCTTTTCATATGGAAATCTGTTAGACTGCATTTTACCCGTGAGAGCTGGACAGTGATCATGACCCGGAGAAAATGTCGGTCGATTTCGCAATAAATCTCAACTCCTTTGGGTTTTCTGTCCTTATTTTCCTTCCAACCATTGACACCTGTTATATACATCATTTTTTATGTATATATACAAGTATATTCTTAAGCACGATAGTTTTAAGAACAAATAGTCTCGTCTAAATGGACGATATGTTACAAACATGCTAAGTAGTAGTGCGAAATATTCGGATGAGTTCGAAAATTAAACCAATCCGACCATCCTTAAATAGGTTAATCGGGGGAGAATTCCTGTCGGGAATTTTTTAAATAAATTTAAATAATTATATTTTTTTATTTTACCGTTTTTATCGTTGCGTGGAATCTTTACGATAATTCTCAAAGCAATTTCTTTGTAAAAATAAACATTTGTTCCATGAAATTTAGCATTTTCCCAAATACATATTCTGTATTTCATGATTGCGTAAAGTATTCAAAATATTGAATAATAAGTTGTTTAAAGCAATGAAATGTTATACTTTTGATAGTCTGCTCATATAAAATGGAACTAGGTTCTTAAATTATTACACTATTTAAATTAACATTACTGAAAAGTTTAGCGTTGCCATTAAAATTGTCAACTGTCATTCAAAAAATAATTTAACTTATTTTATTTCTATTATACTTCCCTAATCCCAATTTTTACATTTCTATGGCAGCAAACCTACATTCTCATTCCTATTTTTTGTTAGTATGCTTATTTGGATGCACGTGATATTTCTTGATGTGTGACGTGATTTATTTACTAACGGAATTTAGAATACTGAGGATGGTGGTTGCTACAACGGTGGTATAGTATCTAAAATAAGAATGATATTGACAATGCCTAAATGATTTTTGTGCAGTTCCATCAACAGGCTAGGCCTTAAGGCTAGTAGGAATAACAACACAATATCCCCACATGAGACAATTTCTTTCAACATTTAACTCATCTTTCCTAGAGAAATAACATTTCAAGTCATTGTCAATATTATTTGGCCATCCAAACATAACATATTTCAAGACTGATGACAATGTTTCATCTTTCTTTGTTTCTGATACTACATTTTTACAACTTAATTGTACACAACCATCTTGCTGCAAGAATTGTAAATAATCATAATAGTCATCATTGTCATTGTTGCTTCCATCTAAGCGTAGCCTTGACAAACCATCGGCATTTCCGTGATCACTTGACTTAACAAATTCAATTGAATAACCATAGGCACTAAGAACATAAGCCCATCTTTGCAACCTGTTAGCGGCGATTTGAGGTATGCCCTTTTTCTTCCCAAAAATACTTATGAGCGGTTTATGATCGATCACTAATGTAAAATGACGCCCATACAAATACTGGTTGAATTTCTTTACCCCATACACAATGGACAAAGCTTCCTTATCCGTCGACTATAACCTTTTTCGGCCTTTGACAAAACTCGGGACGCGAAAGCTATTGGCCTTTCTTCCCCTGAATCAAGGACGGTAGATAAGACAAGCCCCAAGCCGTCAAAGCTTGCATCACATGACATTTTCAGTGGTAAACTCGGATTATAATGAGCCAAAAAATCAACAGAAGTCATTAACTCCTTAATCTTATTGAAAGAATCATTACATTGTTTTGACCAATACCAGTCTACACTTATTTTAAGCATTTGGTACAAAGGATGCAATACTGTTGATAGGTTCTGCACAAAAGAACCATAAAATTTCACAAGCCCTAAAAAAAACCTTCAATTCTGACACATTAGTTGGTGTAGGTGCACTTACAATTGCCTGCACTTTCTCTGGGTCTTTGTGAAGACCATTACCGTCAATTATATAGCCGAAGTACTTAATTGACTCTCGAAAAAATTACACTTCTCCTTACACACAGCAAGACCACAATCATTTAATCTTTTCAAAACCTGTTTGAGATTTTCCAAATGCTCAGTTTCGTTCTTACCAGAGATAAGAATATCATCTTGGAATGCTACAGTTCCTTCAATACCCATTACCAATTGATCTGCAATCCTCTGAAAAATACTAGGCCCTGACGTATTTTAGGAATTCAAGGAAAACATTTCGTGTTTTTCATTATGACTCAAGTTCATCTTTCCTACACACCAGAGCATTTTAAGGTGGTATCGCCAGTTTAAGAACTCTGAAAGAGTATTAAAACGTAAAAGCATTGACAATACACCTGTTGGATCTGAGAGGATAATCAATGTTAAAAGCAGTGGTCGCGCAAGAGTTCCCTTAGAAACAGTGGCTAGGGTTAGACAGTGCTTCGAACAAAGGCCCCAACAATCCATAAACAGTGCAGGGCGTGAACTTGGCCTTAATCTACAGTGTGGAAGGTTTTACGAAAATCCTTGTCATTGAAACCATACGGACTGCAACTACTTCAAAAGTTAAAAAAAGGTGATTTTGATAAACGTAAATTGCTTTGTGACAACCTAATGGACCGTATGCAAGATAATAACTTTTCCAGTAATCTTATATTTAGTGATGAGGCTACATTTAATTTGAATGGAAAGGTAAACAAACATAATGTGCGAATTTGGGCATCTGAGCCTCCACATGCTTTCGTAAAACACGAGAGGGATTCTCCGAAGTGTAATGTTTTCTGCGCAGAAACGAAAACCAAAGTTTATGGCCCATTTTTCTTTGCGGAAAACCCCGTTACTGGAGTCACCTATCTTGGCATGTTGGACCACTGGCTTTTTCCTCAATTGGGAGAAGACTCATAAGGGTTTGTATTTCAGCAGGACGGGGCCCCGACTCACTAGCACTGTGAAGTTCATAACTTCTTAAATTAGTGTTTCCCAACCTTTTGGTGCTTGCGTACGACCTACCACATTTTCAATATTTTAGCGTACCATCGCAAGGACCCCCTTTCCCTATCACTGAGGGATCCCCTCCAGAATTGTTTATAGTTTCCCTTAGGTGGTTTTGGTTTTGACACTTAAATTTATTTTACTATACTTATCAATGTACATTTTTAGATCGTATTTTTATTATAAGGACGTTTTGCCACATCTAGTGTATGTTCATCAACAATTTTACAGTAAAAAAATTAGTCTTTGCTCAATAATTTTACAGTCAATTCGGCGGAAAAACCGTATGAATTAGAATATGAATTTCGTAATATAAAAAAATGTCTAGGTACACGGAGAAAGTCATCTCTGTTATTTGGAACTTTACATATTTCTCATATTCCATGTTGAAAAATTAACATAAATAAACAATTCAAAGTACGTATTCTCACCAATGATCTAATATTTAAGCCTATTACAAAACATTTATACAGCAGATCGACATAACTAGACCGTGTGTTCAAAATAGAAAATACGTTTGTTTGGTTAGTAAATCGTACAACTAATAAGTGTAGTAATACCACCGAATTAACACTGTAAAACTGGTAGTATGTTTTTAATAAAAAGACGATTTTTCATGCCAAAATGTTCTGCAAAAATTATTACTCTAAAATCAAAGAAAAACAATAGTTCCTAAAATATGGAACGAAATTGGCATGTTATGACCAAAACAGATACTGAAAAAGTTAGTAAAGTAACATTAAGTGCGACTTTACTGTTCGACGGGACAGCGTTCGTTCGTAAACCTAGTATTTTACTTTGTACTACTTCTTCAATCTCTTGAGTACCACCTGAAAGGCCTTAGCGTACCACCGGTTGAGAAACACTGTCTTAAATGAGAAGCTAGCTACCTCAGAGGTGGATTGGCAGATGTAACGATAGTGACTTGACCCTTCTCAAATGGCCCCCTCGATCTCCTGATCTTATGGTATGTGATTTTTTTCTAGTATGAGTCTTTCTTTGTAAAAGACAAAGTTTATGTACCGCCAATGCCTCAAACGTTTCAAGAGCTCCGTGGACGAATTCGCAATACCGTAGAATCAATCAACCTTGCGATGCTAGCCGGTGTATGGGACAATTTACAGCGTAGATTGGAAACCTGCTCCACGGCTAATGGACGGCACATTGAGCACTTGTAGGGGTATCTATGAAAAATTTAAGAGTTCTCCTTTCTGTTGATATATTTTATATCCGTATTTGTTTAACATTAACGTCAATAAAATGTTTTAAAACATGATGATTCCTTTATAAACGCCCTGTATTTTTAAACACCACATCAATCAATTGAGGAAATATGAAATACAGAACAAACTTCCTCAGACTGAAGAAGACAGTTTCCACTGATCAAGAAGGAAATCGTCTTCAACAATTCAATATGGAAGATCTTGTGAGTTTCCAAATTTCAAGGACCAATCAAGAACCAGTAAAGGAGTCAGTGTAGTCAGTGAGTGTAAGCAGTCATCGGCTCACCTGAAAGAAATTGTGATGTCGATCAAGGCCAACTGCGCCGATCGGTAAGAACACCTTGGCAGCCACAATACTTACAAGATTATGTGACCAGATAAGTGGGGGGAAAATATAATATCTAAGATCAGAATAGCACATGTCTTAAAACATCTGATTGTCTAAATAATCTTAATATTGTTCATCAGATTTGTAAACATAAAATACAAGTCATAAAATCAATTAATTATCTATTTTATTAAATTTATCTAAATAGGGTCACAACAGGGGATATACCGGGTTTCCATAAAATATTAATCGAGTTTTGAAATACTTACATATACATGAATGCTACATATTGACCTTACATATACATTAATGAATGATACTACAAATTTCATGGATTGAAAGAGAAAGCTCTCAAGTTTTGATTGATTTCACCAAAGTTGCTCAACATGCTGCCCGTTTTCAGCGAAACATGTTTTCAGTCTATGCTTCAACTCTGCCCAAACGTTGGTAAGCATATCATGTCTTACTGTTGTCACTGCAACGCGAATCCTTTCTCGGAGCTCTGGCAGGGTTTGGGCTAATGGCGATGGCGGGATGTATAGCCTCTCCTTCACATAGTCCCAGAGAACGAAATCGCATACAGTACGGTCCGAGGAACGGGGTGGCCACCTTAGGAGAGCTAAATCATCCTCAGCACAACGGCCAATCCAACCATCAGGGAGTCTCTTGTTTAAAAAACTCCGGACATCGTGGTGCAAATGAGGTGGAGCCCCCTCCTGCTGGAGCACGAAGTCATCCATGTCCTATTCAAGTTGGGGAACAACCATTTCTCCAACATGTCCATATATGCAACACAAGTAATAGTTTTTTTTTCTACAGAATGTATAAGCGAAAAATTAATAATGTGACTAAGTATATGCTTTACTTCATTAAACACTAACTTAATAAAAATTAAACTTATACCATCAGCCCCGACTGCGTTTGAGGCGATGTCGACCGTCTCTTTGTAAAATTCTCCCTCACTAACAGGTTTAAAAACAAACTGATCAAAATTATATTTCCTTTGTATCGCGTAGTCTTCCAACAAATTCATATTTATGTTACTATTAACACCACAGAAAAAATTATTTAGACTGTTTAAATCAATGACAGGATCCGGAATATTAGTTTTTTCTTTACTACCACCTACGCTACTTAACATTTTCCAAACATCTTTACTAGACCTATCGTGACTTAAACATTCTCTGAAATGCCTATTCCTAGCATCTCTTAACATCGTCTTTATCCTGTTACGTAAAACTCTATAGCGTTCCCAAACATCTCGATCTTTTGTTCTCACATATCGCTTATAAATAACATCTCTTTCGTTCATTAATTAACTGCTTTATTTCGTTATTTATCCAAGGACATGGATTTCTTTTCTTAGATACATACCTTCTTGGGACATTATTTTCATACAACAACAATAAATTGTCGCTCAGAATTTTTACCTATCATCTATTGTATCACTAAGCAGCACGTTAGTCCAATTCAATTGCTTACATTCATTTGATAACCTTGTCACATCCATGTTTTTAAAGTATCTTATTTCTATCTTATCTCGAGAATAACACTTTTTTACTCTCAAATTGTATTCGACATAAATAGTATCGTGGTATGACAATCCAGAGATTGATAATTGACCGTAACGTTTTATATTACTCTTATCATTAACAATAATTAAATCCAGCCATGATTCGCTGTCAGGTCTGTGATATGTGGGTTTCAGTGGTAATATATTAAGATTTAAGCTATTAACAAAACTCAATAACTGGTCTCTGTCAAAGAAATTCCTGCTCGTATATAAATCAGTATTAAAATCACCAATCATAATGTAATTATTATATACGGGTAATAAATTAGCTCTAACATTAAAACATTCTTCTAAATAACCTATTTTTGGTGGTCGATATAGCGCACTAATCAGAAACTTAAACCTATTTAAAGAAACTTCTAAAACAATATATTCTGGTTTCTTACAATATTTATTTTCCGACGCAGTTAATATTTTATACTATAGGTATTTTTTAATGTATAGCGCTAGACCTCCACCTTCCTTACCTTCTCTGTCGTGTCTGACCAAATAATAGCCATCGATCTCAAAAGGAGTCGACACAATGACTGGCTTCAAAAATGTCTTAGATAACACGATTGTATCAAACCCTTTATCATTAAAAACGTTAAAAAAATTATCTCTATGAACTATTAAACTTTCAACATTAACACGAGCTATTTTAAATGAATTATTATTGCGAGAATCAATAATTTAAAAACTCAAAAGGCCCTCTAACGCTTTCTGCTTCACTATTATTTTCCATCTAAAAAAACATAAAAATTACAACTATTAAGAACAATTCTTAGACTATAAAAAATCATTATTAGAGACACACCGTTACACACCAGTTTCAAAGTGAAAGATTTTCTTACATAGATTATTATTATTAAAACATATGATACAAAACTCTTCTGCGCATTGTAGGATAGCACACTTCACAACACTTTTTCAAGTCCTCTTCTGTGCCAATGGCAATGAACCGATCAGCTGGATCCTTCCTCATGAAAATTCTCAGAAAAGAGTAGTGTTTGTCCTTTTCCAATGCTTTAGCCGCATTCAATAGCTTGCGCTTCGCTTGAGTTAAACTGTAGTTTATGTAGATGACCGTAGCATTGCCCTCCATAAAACCAAGATCCCTAGAATTCAGATTTACCTTCTTCTTACGCATTTCAATTAGTTTTTCCATATCAATCTTTCTCACGAAGTGTGCAGCGATACGGGCTGATTGTTTACTTTGTAACGAAAGCAATAATCAATCACATTTTCGTTTAAACTAAACCCAACCGCACTTGACAGTTTTTTTAGTAGCTCAATTATATTTTCTTGGCTGTGATATGGCACACCGTTTATTTCAACGACATTGTCCTTGACCGCTTGCTCCAGATAGTTAACTTTAGCAGTCAAATCATTAATTTTAATCTTCAAATTAACATTCTCCTGCTTAATTACTGAAGTATCCTCACTAACTTTAGTTAGTTTTGCATCGATCTCATCTATTTTCTTTCCCTGTTCAGTCAACCATTCAGAATCTTTTGTCATATTCGTTTCAAATTCACGGTTACTTTTATGCACTTCAGCTCTGAAAGCTTTCAATTCAGATAAGATAAGAGCCATTGAAGCCTGCTCTGTGCCCGTCTTATATCTAGGGGCAAAGTTAACATAGGCATAGCGGCCCCGCCGACGCCGGCTACGTCCTGCAAGTCACAGTTACTGCACATCCACGATGACTTTACCTTAAGATATTCGTCTTTAGCCAAATCGATACATCGAAAGTGAAGCACTTCTTTGCATTTAACACATTCTGCTCTATGTGCATTAAACGAAAACCCTTTCCTGCACTTTAGACATAATACAGTTTTTTCTCTTCTTGAACCACCTTGACTTGAATCGGATTCCGAAGCACTTTCTTTAGGAGTGGGAGTTACTGGCGTTTCATCATTTTTTAACTTTTTAGATGATTTGCATTTTTTACAAACCCAGTTAGAATTACTAGAATTTAGAAAGTCATACTCAACTGGAGTTACATTTTCTACACAAGACAAATGTACATTTCCTTAACACTGCGCACATTTTAAATACTTTCCTTTCGTGTCTATATCGTTTTGACACAACATGAGAGAGAGAGAATCTTTATTACATAAGCATAAAACTTAGAAGTTGTGTCAAATACTACAATTGATACAACAGTTTAATATTTTGTCAATTTCTCTTTCACAGAGGCTTATGAACTCTTCCATGCTGTAGATGGGCTCTTCTAGCAGCCAGGTTAGGAGTCTTCTTTCAGTGTTTTTTTTTTTGTATTTTCGCTCTTGATGCTCACTGCTGGAAGAAGATTATGAAGCCTTGCTCCAGCGTAAGATGACTTCTTGGAATACCTGGAGGTTCTGTGCACTGGCAGATTGAAGTTTTTGGCGTTCCTCGTATCATAACAATGGACATTTGCATTTCTTGGAATATCTTTATTGCTGGCAAAAGTGACGACCTCAGAAATATATATGGTCACAAGGGTTTGATTATGGAGGATCCTGAAGGCAGCTCTACAACTTTCGCCTTGCTGGAGGCCTCCAAGGATTCGTATTGCTCATTTTGGCAATTTTGAAACTCGCTGAACATTTTCTTTCGAGGATTTTCCCAAAAGAGCAATGCCATACCTGATGTGTGACTCGATAAGGGCATGGTTTGCAGCATGTGTAGTGGCAGGTGAAGTTACACTCTCAGTGCAAATAATAATGAGCTCAGTTTCCTGCAGAGCGAGTTGACTTGTACATCCCCGCGAAGGTCATTGTCCAAAACATATCCCAGATGCTTGGTGTAGTCTGCTTCTTGTATACCCGGAGGGCTAAGACTTCATCTTTGAGTCTTACTAAAAAGAGCTGTTGTGTTTTACTTTCATTGAACACCAGATCATTGTTTGCGCAGTACTCTATTGCTTTATTGATAGAGATGAAGTTGTCCGTTTCAAGGTGCTCTGGATGTCTTCAGCTAGTTAAGAGGACCGAGTATCCGCAAAGGATCTTTTCCGTTATACGTATACCACTATTCCAAATTTACCCTTCAAGCTTGGTTTTTGACCGAGCACCATAAACTAGGTCAAATAATTGTTATTAATCGTTTTTAAGTGAAAATTCCTTGTAAGAATATTTTACCTGCGGTTTCGTTATCTTATCTACCGTTATCTTTTTCTAGACGCGATAAGCCAGTGTCTGGCCGTCTAGCGGTCCCACTTGCAGTTGGTTAGGTTAGGTAAGGTTAGGTTATGTTAGGTTGGGTTAGGTTAGGTTAGTTTAGGTTACTTTACCTAACCTAACCTATCCTAACCTAACTTACCAAAATCAAGCTTGAAAAACAAACCTGAAACAGTGGTATACGTATAACGGAAAAGATCCTCCGCGGACATGACAGTGTAGCTATAAAGCTCTATAAAGAGAGGTAGGTTGGCAAGAAAAAGTGCAAAAATGACAGGGCCCAGCTGTAACTTCTGACTGGGTTAGACTCTTGAGGCCCGGTTACCAATGTTATGATCCACTAATTAAGACCTCTGAAATGAGATATCGAGGTATGCTTACATTTAAGAACTTAAAGACTTCCATCGTGGGCCGTCCCCTGGTCATGCGAAAAAGTAGATGAATACATCAAAATATTCAAAATTAGGACAGATGCACAACTGCAAAGTTTCATTGCATACTGCCAAATAATATAAAAGTTAATTAATATATTACAGATTTTTGCCGAACCCTGTATGTATTTAAAATCCGCTGAATATTTTATGGACACCCGGTAAAATCTCGTTTTCTTGTTTTGCCTCATGCACTTATAAACTCTTCAGTTAATAAATTATACAAAAAATGCTTTAAATATTTTTTTCTTTACGATAACATTGTACTGATTTGATGTATTAAACTAAACAAATCTTAAACAAACATAAAACAAACATAACAAACATCAAACAAATAACAAACAGAGATAACAAACATCAAACAAATAATTATGTGTTAAAATATTATATTGAGTTACAATACTGTTGCTTTTCAAGACTAACCTAATGGCACTCCTGGACAGTCTTGTGATTTGGAGGCAATATTAATTATGAACTAGTACAAAGTCCACTCTTGCACTATTCCCCAAAATTAGCACTGCTCGTTGAAAAAGTAAGTTAAAAATAATATTATTTGTATAAAAGAAATAATCAATTATTTTCTGTATAGTTTATTTTGACCTTCCAATATGTAAATTTGCTTAATGTGATATAAGTTTGTTAGTTTCAACATAACATCTTATAATTTATGTAAATTTTGTCTATTGAGCTTTCATGTACTGTATAAGTTTCCAAGAATATAGCACATGTTTGAAAATAAATGTTTTCTATAACAATTGTAAATTATTAGTTCAGATTTATTAATTTTTCTTGTTTCAAATGAAAGTAAAAGACTTTAAAGGGATAAAATTATTTTATTTGCCTTATATCATTAAGTTTTAGTCATTTTCAGACGAGCCCGAGCCTACAGCGGTATGGGGATAGAGTGAGTTGTCAAAAAAACATTGTTTTATTACTGATATAGTAATAAGAGCATATTAAAGAATATGAGTTATATTACACTATGTGGATTTTTGTACTGATCGAATAAAAGAACATCACCAATGCAAGAAACGCAGTTAAATCAATCCCAGTATTGTTACCAGTTATTTGGAGGATATAAGTTGTTTCATCATCCAAAGGCCAACTCAATAATAGTGCAGTCTTGTCAAACTAAATTTCAAATAAAAGTACTGGTCCCAAATCGGTCTGCGGGGCGTCAAGTACAACATCTATAATGGCTTTTATTAAATATATACCATGTCTAGTAATTATTATTTCGAAATGTTAAATTAGAAAATGTTCATTTTATTAATTATATAAAATAACTCTGTCATATATATGTATAGCATTATGATCAATAGTATGATATAAAAATCACTTACTGTTTGTCGTGTTGGCTTCTTGCTATTAACTCAAGTAACAGGAATTATTTGGTCTATTTCAATTGAGGAAGGAATTGGCTATGGTTGTAAATTAAATTGACTCCTCGTGAAAGGTAAAATTATTGTAATTATATTTAGGAAAGAATAAATTTGTATTGTATAAATGTATGTAAAGTTCATGATTCAATTTTCATTATGATAAATGTTAACTTGTGTAAATAATTGGAAAACTAAGATTATTCAAATATTACTGTCTCACCATTCCTGTTTTATTTGGTCATTGAATTTTGCACATGTTCTCAATTTGTAAATTCGCTTTTAAATTCATTTTTAAATAATTGTATGTATTTATATTAATTAGTCTGGTTGTTTGTTAATTCCTGACGAGGTTCCAGTCAAACAGAAAGTCATTCCTGTCAAATAGAATTTCCAGTCTATGAAAAATTCCAGTCAGATACAAATTCAAGTATATGGAAAATAAAGTTGATGAAATCATCAGAGGATTTGTAATTATTATAATTTTGTCAAATCCCAGGAACATTAATTCTAAAGAAAAATAAAAAAAATGTATTTACTACCAGATAAGCCTGCCTCCTCATTTTCAAGTAAGATTGTTTAATTTACATTTATTCATGTGGACTGACAATAAACTGGTATTTCTACCCGAAGCATTTCATTTAAAACCTAGCAGCAATTCAGAATAAAAATTATCTCCTTAAAAATATTATACCAATTGGCCCTTACGGTATACATATTTATTGCGTAACTCTGCTAGTTCTGAATTCATGCTGCTAGATGACTTGCAACTTTGAAAATCAAGTAAAATCATGTCTTCTAAGTACAATTTGAATTATTTAAATAAAGATGAATTAAAGTATGAAATCATTTTAAGAGGTCAAGAATTACTTCATAATGATGTTGAATCTTTGCGTAAACAATTACGAAGTTGCCTAAATCATGAAACTGAAATAAATAATTTACAAGGTAAATACACTGTACCAGAAGAAATCCAGGGAATAACTGAGAAACTCAGTTCAATAAAAACACTATTTGAACAATGCAAAGAAGAACCTAGTAAATTAAGAATAGCAAAATTAAAAGCCAAATTCACTCATTTACTTTTGCGCACTCGTAATTTATTGCAATGTAAATTATAGGACACTAGTAAAACTAAATTGCAAGAAATAGAGACAGAAATTGTTTCTACTCACGAGATTTTCAAAGAAATCGAAAAAACTTTCACAGCAGATGAGATGGCCGACTTCGAAGAAAAATTGAATTCTTCTTTCGTCGAAGAGGAAGAAGCCCTCGAGAAGATGGAGCCACGTTCGCAAGATGGAATCGCCCAGACTACGTCAACTCCAAAACACACAGTAGGAAACCTAGAGAATGTCCAGGAAAATTCGACCCCTTTGCCGTTAGTTAAGACCCAACCTATCTTAACCGCACCGCAAAATGTGGGAAATCTATATGTACCCATTAACAGTAATATTGCTAGTAATATTCAACCAAACCTATTCTCTAAGCTAGCAAATCCATTGCAGTCTTACATTGAAAAATTCCCAGTATGTAATGGACTTGAACTTTTACAATTTTTGCGGAATTTAGTAAATATTCAAAATGAAACTGCCTTAACCGAGAGGGAACTATATGAGATTTTGCCTATATATACTACACCACCCTTGGTAAATAAAATATTAGAGCATAAAAATACCTCTAAATCAATTCAGTCACTGCATGACGATATTTTGAACACATTTTTGCCTATCACTTTGAGGGAAAAATTAAAACAAGATTTAATATTTCGCCCCCAGAAACCGAAAGAACCTTTGTCCATTTACATAAATGAAATCAAAATTAATCACCAAGTTTTGAGAAGTGGATTAAATGAAAGTCAATTGGTCTCATTCATCAAAAACGGTAATCATCCTGAAATCCGTAACGAGTTAATATTCGAGAAAAATCCTGAAACTTTCTCTGATTCAGATCAATTATGCATAAATCTGAATAATGTAGCCTACAATGATTTTATTCGCAATCAACATTTCTCTGCATTTCAGCATCAGATGGGTAAGCAATCTATAGGCTATGCTAATAAAAATTTTCAGGACTCACCTCAACCTAACGGACAGAAACAACATGGACAGAATCTGCAAGGGAGACCTCAAGACAAAAAGGTTTGTTATAATTGCAATCGCCCAGGTCATTTAGCCCGTAACTGTTACAGAAATCCAAAAAACTTGTAAAGTCGGGAGGAGTACTTAACACTCAAACACAAGGACTTTCTCCCGAAAATGACAAAAATAAAATTCAAATTGAAGTGAATTATCAGCATTCTGATCAATGCAAAGGTGAATTACGGAAATTAGTAAAAGGTTACAATAAATTGAAACAACCGAACCTAACTAAAGTAAAAGGCAAAATAGCTCATTATTTACCTTGCATAAACATTGGATTAGGCCCTACTCGAATTAAAGCTATCAATACTAAGGCCTTGCTTGATACTGGAGCTTGTAGAAATTTTATAAGTGAAGACTTATATGAGGAATTAAATTCAAGAAAATGGGTTTTAAATGAAAATAAATGGAAGGGTAAAATGTTTGCCGCTAATGATGAAGAATTAAACATTTTGAAAGAATGTAAGATTAAAATCACTATTGATCAATTCTCTTGGACTGAAAGATTTTTAGTAATTAAACCAAATCATTTTCCTATAATACTTGGTCACCCGTTTATCCGGAAAAATAGGCTTAATTTAAAATTAGCCGAAGGCCTATGCTATTATGAGTTTGCTCCTAAAAGGAAATAAAACTAACTACTCACAACATTGTCGAGTTAACTTCAAACCTAATAAAAATAGGTACTGTCGAAATGACGAAACAAGTTGAAGAAATTGTAAATAATTATCCTTCAGTTTTTACGGATAAAATTGGATCCGCATTAGACTTAGAAGTTGAACTTAAATTAACTGATGACAAACCTGTTTGTATAAGGCCATATTACTTAAGTCCCCCCACTTTGGCGAAAATGAAAACTATAATTCAACAATGGTTACACGAGGATATTATTGAACCATCTACTAGTTTATGGAGTTCTCCAGCCTTTTTGACCGCAAAAGACAGATTAGTAGTTAACTATGCGGAACTAAACAAGAAATTAGTAGGCATGAATTATCCTATAGGTGACTTGCAAAATATGCACCAACATTTAAGAGGAGCTATATACTTTACTATTTTAGATCTGAATAAAGCTTTCCTACAATGTCCTTTAGCGGAAAAATCTAGAGACATAACCTCTTTTTCAACTATCTTCGGCAAATACCGAATGAAGCGAGTTTGCTTTGGTTTACAAATTGGATCTTCTGTGCTATGTAATTACCTAGATAAAGTATTCCAGGATATTAAATTCAAGTATGTAATCAATTTCTGCGATGACATTGTAATTTATAGTCCAGACAAAACTAGTCATCTGAACCACATAAAAGAAGTAGAAGAACGATTAGCTAAACATAAACTAACCGTGAATCCGGAGAAAGTTAAATTCTTCTGTCAAGAAATTAGCTTTTTAGGCCATATAATAAAGGATAATACTGTCACTATTGATCCCGAGAGAACAATAAGCATCATGAATTTTCCCGTACCGAAAAATATAAAACAGGTACGCCAATTTACAGGTATGTGTGGTTGTTGGGCGAAATACATACCAAAATATGCCGAAATTTGCTTACCATTGCATAAACTTAAGAAAAAAGGTACAAAATTCTATTGGTCGGATGATTGTCAAAAAGCCTTTGAGACTTTGAAACAAACAATTTCAAACCCTCCAATACTTCAACTAGCGGACTTCTCCAAAGAATTTATTTTACAAACCGATGCCAGTGACTTAGGCGCAGCCGGTGTATTAATGCAATACAATGATCAAAATGATCTTATGCCTATAGCATATTATTCAAAGAAATTTACCCCTGCTGAAATGAAATATAGCACTTACGAAAAAGAAGCATACAGCGCTATATTATGTATGGAGAAATGGTACGAATTCCTTGAAGTACGACCATTCAAATTAGTAACCGATAATCAAGCTTTGAGTTATGTGTTGAATTCAAAAAGAAAACTTGGTCGATTAGCTCGATGGGTCGAACGGCTATTGAATTTATCATACACTGTTACTCATATTCATAGTCATGAGAACAAAATTGCGGACGCTTTATCAAGAATGTACGAACAGGAAGAGGAAAACTATGAAACTGAAGAAATATGTAATTTAAATTCTGTAACTAGGCAAGAAAATGAAGAAACTGAAGAACGGCGAGAAGAGAGGAAGAGCATAACTAATCATAGGCCTACTTCTAAAATAACCAAGAACTCAGGACAATGTAAATATTTTGTAAATACTATTCATATGTTACCTTTGGAAGAAAATGATATCAAATTTCACCAAGAAAATGATGACACTTGTAGAAGAATAAAAGAAAGCCTAAATAATAGGACAAATCACGCGGCCTACTCTCTCAAAGACGGTATCCTGTTATTTAATAGGAAAATATACCTGCCTGATCATTTGTTAAATGTAATCTTTGCATTTTACCATAAAATGACAATAGGCGGTCATCTAGGGATAAACCGCACTCAAGCAAAAATTAATGAGCATTTTTATAATCCGAAACTAAATGAAATCATAAAACAAAAGGTAAAGGCCTGTAAAATATGCAAAATGTCTAAGAGTGAACAAAGAAAATTTGAAGGGCGACTTATTTCTGTTCCTGTGAACCAAACCATGCACACTATTTTTATCGACTTACTTGGACCATTACCTAAGACTAATAAGAGCCTAAATCAATATATTTTGGTTGTAGTCGATGCCTTCAGTCGATATGTTTGGCTACATGCAATGAAAGATTGCAAATCAAAATTAATAATTCAAAAGTTAAGTTCCATATTCAATGACTTTTTCCATACCGAGAATATTAGTCTCAGACAATGCAAGTTATTTTACCTCAAAGGAATTTAAAAGCTTTTTGTTCAACCGCTACATAGAACACCGCAGAATCGCACCCTACAGAAGCAATGGTAATTTAACAGAAAGATACATACGATCTGTCAGTACCGCTTTAAGATGTTTTCATTACAAGGATCACACTAAATGGGACCAAAATTTAGGAGAAGTTCAAGTATCATTAAATACGGCCATAAATGCTTCGACAAAATTCACAGCCTTTCAATTGATGTTTTCCCACCCATGTACAACGCCCATACAAACTTATGGAACATTCAAGATATTATCTCTGACAAATTAACACCAGAGGAAAAAGCCCAAAACATAACAAAAGCTATCCAAAATGTGAGAAGGAGTATTGCAAGAAACCAAGGAAGAGAAAAATATCAGTACCCTAGAAGAAACCACCCATTTAAATTGAATTGTGAAGTTTACATTAGGACACATTATCTCAGCAGCAAAATAAATAAATTTTCCAAAAAGTTAGCTCCAAGATATATAGGACCTTACAAGATCATATATTTCATCAGTGATTCTACAGTATTGGTGCAAAATCCGGAAAATTTAGAAGATATAAGAAAAATCCATATCATTGACTTGAAACTAGCCTAAAACCGGAAAATGGAATGATGCAAGAGTGGAAGTGAAATGCAAAATGGACGCTAGAAGAACTTCCTATGACGTCATAAACCTCATGTTTAGAAAGAAAATGAATTTATGTTAGAATTAGATAGTTATTTGTATTTCACTCAAATTTAGAATTTTGAATTGCTTATTTTGAATTTGTAAATAAACCAATTAACAATATTATATTAATTAGGAGAATTTAAAGTTTAATTTTGTAATATTATGTTAGGCCTATCCTACTGCTTATGTTGTCAAAGCCTATCTCTGTAATTTAAGGTGGAATCATGATTTATTGTAATTAAGTAGGTTGAATTTTGTATTTGTTTTGATTATTTAAAAGGGTAATATCGCCAGGACAAAATTTTGACTTGACAATTGACTTGGATGAAAGATTTGAGTGAATGATTTTGGGCCCAAAGATTAAGAGTGTAAAAGGATGAGCGAATCTATTAGTTTTTAAGCACTGTACGAACACTATACACAATCACTACACTCGCACTAAACACTACACACGAACGACACACGGAACACGGCGCTACTTTATTAATTACTACACTAAATTGCATGCAAATCTACAACTACGACACGACACACGACACACGAAACGAAATGACTACAAAATGGCGATTTGGAATATTTGGCTCAGGAATACAACAAGGTGACAAATTTGACCGATTGCGCATGAGCAGAATTGTCATGCAGGATGTACTATGATTGCAATGATTCAAATCATGTTTATTTAGTTATTCTTTGATAATTACCACTTGTAATTTGTGTGTAAATAGTCTATAAATGTTTAATATGACTTAATATGAATTGTATATGTATTATTTGAAAGTTAAATTCTTATTAAATCAAAAATAGTGAATGGTTGATCAAATGCATATCGCTCTGGCGGAGGGTATTGGAAGCAGACGTTGTATTTCTTAATTCGACCGCCAGAATGCGTAGGTTTGTTCCTTCGCGGCAAAGTTTAAACTAAGCGCATATGTAAAAGCGATAATTTATTTGAGAATTTGTATTTTGATAATATGTTGTACATTTGATTAAATATTCTGTTAACATTTTCAATCCCACATTTCGAATTAGCGTGGGGGAAAATTTATACCATGTCTAGTAATTATTATTTCGAAATGTTAAATTAGAAAATGTTCATTTTATTAATTATATAAAATAACTCTGTCATATATACAGTGTGTAAGAAAAGTCTATCCCCCCCTCCTTTATTTTTTTTGTTTGTTAAGACAAACAAATAACCTTTAGGGAATCATACTAACTCAACCCAAATTATTTTTTGACGTTACCAAAAATTTTGAGTGTCCCCCAAAAATGGGGGATTTTGGGGGCAACTCAAAATTTTCAAATGCAAACCCCTTTTGAGTGACCCCTCATTTTAAAGAGCTTTCAAAAAGTAGATGAATGGTGAAAATTGGAGGTCTCTAACGTGTTTCTATCCAAATTGACAGCTTGTCAAAGTTTTGAATACAACACATCCTTGAAACCTGGCGTCAAGAACATTTGGAGTTTTAATTCACCTTTGGTGACGTAAAAATGAAACGAGCCTGGGAAAAATGCTGTTAATTGAAAAAGATACTAATTCGACCAAAATTATTTTTTGACGATACCAAACATTTTGAGTGTCCCCCAAAAATGGGGGATTTTGGGGACAACTCAAAATTTTCAAATTCAAACCCCTTTCGAGTGACCCCTCATTTTAAAGAGCTTTAAAAAAATAGGCGATTGGTGGAGGTTGGTGGTCGCTAAAGTGTTTTATCAAAATTGGCAGCATGTCAAAGTTTCTAGAAGTCGTATTCAAAACTTTGACAAGCTGCCAATTTTGATAGAAACACGTTAGCGACCTCCAACCTCCACCAATCGCCTATTTTTTAAAGCTGGTTAAAATGAGGGGTCACTCGAAAGGGGTTTGAATTTGAAAATTTTGAGTTGCCCCCAAAATCCCCCATTTTTGGGGGACACTCAAAATTTTAAATATCATCAAAAGAGACTACTTTTTCAATTAACAGCATTTTTCCCAGGCTCGTTTCATTTTTACGTCACAAAAGGTGAATTAAAACTCCAAATGTTCTTGACGCCAGGTTTCAAGGATGTGTTGTATTCAAAACTTTGACAAGCTGTCAATTTGGATAGAAACACGTTAGAGACCTCCAATTTTCACCATTCATCTACTTTTTGAAAGCTCTTTAAAATGAGGGGTCACTCAAAAGGGGTTTGCATTTGAAAATTTTGAGTTGCCCCCAAAATCCCCCATTTTTGGGGGACACTCAAAATTTTTGGTAACGTCAAAAAATAATTTGGGTTAAGTTAGTATGATTCCCCAAAGGCTATTTGTTTGTCTTAACAAACAAAAAAATAAAGGAGGGGGACAGACTTTTTTTACACACTGTATGTATAGCATTATGATCAATGGTATGATATAAAAATCACTTACTGTTTGTCGTGTTGGCTTCTTGCTATTAACTCAAGTAACAGGAATTATTTGGTCTATTTCAATTGAGGAAGGAATTGGCTATGGTTGTAAATTAAATTGATCCTCGTGAAAGGTAAAATTATTGTAATTATATTTAGGAAAGAATACATTTGTATTGTATAAATGTATGTAAAGTCCATGATTCAATTGTCATTATGATAAATGTTAACTTGTGTAAATAATTGGAAAACTAAGATTATTCAAATATTACTGTCTCACCATTCCTGTTTTATTTGGTCATTGAATTTTGCACATGTTCTCAATTTGTAAATTCGCTTTTAAATTCATTTTTAAATAATTGTATGTATTTATATTAATTAGTCTGGTTGTTTGTTAATTCCTGACGAGGTTCCAGTCAAACAGAAAGTCATTCCTGTCAAATAGAATTTCCAGTCTATGAAAAATTCCAGTCAGATACAAATTCAAGTATATGGAAAATAAAGTTGATGGAATCATCAGAGGATTTGTAATTATTATAATTTTGTCAAATCCCAGAAACATTAATTCTAAAGAAAAATTAAAAAAAATGTATTTACTACCAGATAAGCCTGCCTCCTCATTTTCAAGTAAGATTGTTTAATTTACATTTATTCATGTGGACTGACAATAAACTGGTATTTCTACCCGAAGCATTTCATTTAAAACCTAGCAGCAATTCAGAATAAAAATTATCTCCTTAAAAATATTATACCAATTGGCCCTTACGGTATAAATATCAGATAGTATATTTTGATTAGGATTTTTGCGGACATTTGCCATCACTGATTAGTAAAAACAAGTTTCACGACGTTTCGGGATCTGGAATCTGATCCCGTCCTCAGGTGGAAGAAAACCTAGAACATAACAAGATTAGTAACACATAGCCAGGAAAACCTGGACAAAAACACAGCTAAAACAGAGATCTGTAAAAGCAGTCACAAAAACACTAAGCTGAAAAGAAAAACAATACACAAAATAACACAGGAATCACAAGTATCAAGAGTCACCAGACAGGAGAGTATCAGATAGTGTTTGCCACAATGTAAATTTGGAGATACCAAAACTTGACACGAAAGACTCTCGACACGTTCGCGTGACTTGCATGAGTGATTGGAATTGGAAGTTTCTCAATCCAATGTCTTGGAGACGATGGTTAGAATAGTCCAATAGACGGGGAGACGACTATTTAATAATGGCTTAACTTTTTAAGATGAGATTAGCGGCAAAATGACCTTCAAACAAAGCGCTTTTGTTTGATACGCAATTTGACTTATGCCCTTAATCAAACTATTCCAACCCCCAACAAATCTAAGTATATGTATATTTGTTGAAAACTTGAATCACCCGCTATTTTGTAACCAATAATGCGGTTTGTGGCATTGAACTCTGCTTGATTAACTCCTTAAAATGATGTGCACATCGACCTATGCTTACATTTATGATCTTTTACCGACTCCTTGTGGGTCGTCCCCCATTGGAGGTAATGTCCTAATCGGTACCCTTAAAAAAGGATTTTAGGTCTGAGATTCAATTCCGGAGTTTTTATCTCTAGACATAGTCTGTGAACAATTTTTAAATGATATTCAGGCTAACACTATGAGCTTTCCTTCGGATTTTTGATCAGCCGCCATTTTGTAACGAATAAACCTTTTGAAGTGCGGTTCACGGCATCGAACTCTACTTAATTAGCCCTTTAAAATGATGTGCGTATCGACCTATCCTTCCTTACATTTAAGATTTTGTACCGCCTCCTTGTGGGCCGAGACTCACTACATACCTCAGAAAGTAGCATTTTTACATAGGAGTGTATGTGCCAAGTTTGATTTCTCAAACCAATTTGGTTCAATAAACATTTAGCCGTTCCGGGACTTTTCAGCACCACTGTATGCACTCTTGTTATTAAAAGGTGTTACTCTTTAGGCTTTATTAACTTTTTGTTTAAACATTAAGGTAGGAAATAACAAGCCTATAATGCGGTTTAAATTTGTAATATTTGACACGCAACACTCTGTTTTAAACCCAGGATTCTCTTGGTAAATACCATCATACTACCAGAACCGCTTGAATACCGAGTGCCGCTTGCAGGACGTAGCTGTGCTTAAATGCTGAGATTTGAAAAACCCATGTCAGTATAAAATTTGTATTTAACTGAATCTAAAACTATGGATTTAACCAAGCACGGACTGACTCTGCAACTGATAATGGGCTCGGTCCCCAATCACAGGCAATTGCCCATTTGGTGATCATTTCAATTTGTTTTTATTTTTTTAGCCTATGTACGTTTGTACGAAATAAACCATTCATTCATTCATTCAATTGCAAAAGTGATAAGAAATTACAAAAACAGATTAACTCTTTTCGGAAAAGAAGATAAAATAATTCCAAAACGAACACTTTGTTTCGTAGGATTGCTGGTTTAGTGTCCAGAAAGGTCAGGGTTTAAAGTGTGCGTGTTAGGGCGATAACTGCCACACAGCCATGCTAACACCGCGCTACTAGCGTCTGTAAATCAATTAACTGGTACAAAATTCTGTTATCTTTTTTATTGTTAACAATTTACTTTAATTTCAATGCAAATCGAGTCTAAACTAATTTGGTTTTTTTTGAGTTATAGTTCTTAAAAACAGACTTCCAAACGGGAAACGTTGTGCAACGTAATGAATATTAAATTTTAACGGTAACTAACCCCGAAAATTGAACCCTTTCAATAATGACAATTGTAATTGAGATAACTAAGGTGGTGCTTAATAATTAAAAGCTGAAAATAATTAAAAACAAGTATAAAAAAAACAAAACGGTAAAACGATTTGAAAATATTCCTTCAATTTGCAAGAATGTACATTAAATCACCGTTGGAATTAATTGTATGTGCCGAAAAGGTAAGTTGCCACACTTGAGTTATATTAAACATTATATGTTAATGTGCTGTACTAAATAATGGACTATTCTTGCGATCAGTCCATTGCAATCGCAAGAAACATCATCCGACAGATTTGCATGAGATCCATATCTGTAATTCAATGGGAAATGTTATCGTTAGAAGTTTAACTTAGCTGGTCCTACGCTCTGCCAAGTTTGACGGCTGTCGATTGAAATTGCTCCGGCAGCAGCTGCAGCATCCGACAGTCAACCCTTAACCGACTTGTTCACTCAAGGCTATCAAGGGTTGATAACGAATTTTCTAAATCTTTAGCTAGCCTGTAATAAACACATGCCCATCAAGTCTAAACTTTGGTTTGACAATTGTCATTATAATACCGTGACAATTAATATCTTCTGTGATGGTATTGTCAGAAGTAGGCTAGTCAAAATACGGTCCAACATCAAAGTCAAGGTAATAGAAATGAAATTTATAGGATTTTGTCAGCAAAGGTGTCCACAACATCATACTAAAAATCGGCAAAAATCGGAGTGGCGGAAAGCCGCCATTTCGGAAAAAAACATCCGCCATATTGGATTTATGTAAGCCTTTAGTAAAACTGCAATAGTTTGACCAATAAGCGTCTTAGAACTCTGCGGTTTGCGTTAACATCTTCCTCATTAACATTACTTCAAGATAATAACAACTTTTATACCATTTAAATATTGTTTTCTTTAAATGAGGCAGTTTTAAATTGAAACAATACCAAATTTCAAAGTTTTTTTGCAAAATCTTTATATATTTGCAAATACAGTGACACTTTGAGGTTCTTAAAAGAATCTGCATTAAATTTTGAACGAAATATATCAACACATTAATTTGTATCTTGCTTTGAAGGTGGGATATATTAGTAACAAATTAGTGAAATGTAGTCAACGCTTCAACTTGGGCCAGCCCTGACGCCACTTGCGACGCGCGCTGCGGCGCTGTATCACCACAGGTTGAAAGGTTCAGTGTTACAAACACTGCTGTGATGATTACAACAGGTTTTTATGTATGCACACTACTTGTATATGCTGTTTATTTGATAGTAATTTTTTAAAATGCTTCTCCATTAAAAATCTGCCTATCAGAGCCTTTTCAGTGGTTAACCCCCGTTAGCAATGAATTTTCCTTTAGCTAAAAGTATACTTCAATCAGCCTGGAAAACTTCTAGGAAACAACCTGGAAAGCATGAAATTTTATAGTTTGCAAATAACATTACTTAAAAATCCTCCAACTTCTTAATTTTTAAATTGTGTGATTTAATATCCGTAATACCGTAAATAAATAATCCAGTATGTAATAAATAAATAGCTACAATAAATAATCCTGTTGCTCACACCTTAAAAGTGTAAATTCGGATGGGCGAGTATTACAGAGTTTTAAGCTATTTATTATTAATAATAACTTTTTGCATGTAAACCAAAAAAATAAATGCATTGTATAGCTGTTTGTTTAATTTTCACGAGAAAAATTAAAAAAAAATCTGCTCAATTGAAAACTCAAATGTTGATCTTGGTACGCCCAGCTCAAAACATTTAAATTACTAACTGTAAAAATGTATATTGTCAAAGTATTTTAAAAGTGTTAATCATTACACCAAGACTGATCTAAGCAAATTCAATAATAGTCAACAAATCAGTCACTAATCTGACAACTACACTAAATGCAGTTCGTTTCGAGAACTTAACTTTTCAGTTTTTTTTTTATTTTACATGAACCATTTACCTATTGATTAATGAACTTTCTTAAGATTTCATTCCTAGGAATAAAGTTACAGGCTATGACTGTTTTCTGAGTAAATCAAGTTTTTCAAGTTATTGATCAAACATGTCGATAAATAGTTACAAAACAATTCTCTCAAAGAATCTTTAAATATTTATGTCAGCAAAAATGTGGAATTGATTAGACATTTACAAAGACATTTATTTTTATATATTAGGTATTATAATAACATATTACTTTACATTTATAACATTTTCAGATATAGGTCAAATATCAATTTTTTTAAATTAATGAGCTAAAAAAATATATCCTGGGCAGTGCCGAGGCTCAGTTGTAGACTCAGTATACATCATTGACACGCGACAAAACAAGGTATAATGATTGTGCCCCTGAAATAATTTTCAATGTGAACCTAAAGAAATTTGGTAGGAAAATTGACTTCAGTTCTAGCATTTTTTTTATGGTTGGCTAGTAAATTAAGGTTTTATTTAAAGAGTTATAAAGTATACTCATAGGGCTCGCAATAAAAGCCAAGAACACGTTTTTGGAGAGTTGGAAGAAAACATAGGCAGATTTTTAATGGAGAAGCATTTTAAAAAATTATTATCAAATAAACAGCATATACAAGTAGTGTGCATACATAAAAACCTGTTGTAATCATCACAGCAGTGTTTGTAACATTGAACCTTTCAACCTGTGGCGATATAGCGCCGCAGCGCGCGTCGCAAGTGGCGTCAGGGCTTGCCCAAGTTGAAGCGTTGACTACATTTCACTAATTTGTTACTAATATATCCCACCTTCAAAGCAGGATACAAATTAATGTGTTGATGAATTTTATTCAAAATTTAATGCAGATTCTTTTAAGAGCCTCAAAATGTGTATGTTCATGTCACTTGAGTTTGTATTTGTAAATATATAAAGATTTTACAAAAAGAAAACATTGAAATTTGGTATTGTTTCAATTTAAAACTGTCTCATTAAAGAAGACAATATTTAAATGGTGTAAAAGTTGTTATTGTCTTGAAGTAATGTTAATGAGGAAGCTGTTAAAGCAAACCGCAGAGTTCTAAGACGCTTATTGGTCAAACTATTGCAGTTTTACTAAAGGCTTACATAAATCCAATATGGCGGATGTTTTTTCCAAAATGGCGGCTTTCCGCCACTCCGATTTTTGCCGATTTTTAGTATGTTGTTGTGGACACCTTTGCTGACAAAATCCTATATATTTCACTTCTATTACCTTTAGTTTGATGTTTGGCTTATTTTGACTCTAGATTGACTAGCCTAAAGTAACTACAGGTGTTAATGAAGCTTCTAATTCAGTTACCACGAATATTGAGCCTCTGAGTTATAAATTCCAGTTGAATCCACCTCAGCTGTTATTATAGCTGGATTAAAATAACCACTGCTTTGGTCTAAACATTATCCTTATATACAGTATAATACGCTAAGCCGATTTTGGTTAAAAGAACTCCTCTGTTATTTCCACACCGATTTTTATGATTGAAGTCTCATAAAAATGACCCTTATCTATAGTTTTGCAAAGTGCTTTTATATTTTTTGATTTTGATTAGTTTAGGCAGAAGCTTCCATCAAAGTTGGGTTTTCTCCCATAAGATTAACATAAGGGAATGATTTGTTTTGATAATGATTCTGCTTTGTATTGATTTTATGTTTGACATTTTATAAAGCAGCTGATGTGATGATTTGTTTACATTTTTGCTTATTTAAAAGTAGGCAATTTAATTTTTATTTTGGAGTGAATAGTTTCTTTTTTAATGAGTATTTTGTTACATTTTTTATTGTTTTATAATTTATTATATTATATAGAGGAAGATCATTTATTATTAAATTGCTTTAAAGTTCAAGTTTGTTGAAAAACGCCAAGAAATAGGATTGTAAACGTTGAAAATAGAAGAAGGAGGGGTTTGATGAGAGAGTTGATGAGAATTAGACGATAAAATAATAATCATGTAATCATTATAATTATTATTATATTTATGTGTAATAATAATGTAATGTAGGTTGCCAGTTCCACAGCCAGATGAACTAATACAAAGTTTATTGATTAGAAATCACCAAAAATCAAGACATTTCAAGAAAATTACAAGAAGCTATAACAACTCATGATAAGTGCCACAAGAGGAGGACCAAGTGTCTGTAGTCAACGGCCAAGTTCATCACAGAATTGGAATTACACTTAACGTTGAAGATAAAAATAACAGTCGCTACGGTCAAGTTTACTTTTATGACTCAGAAGAAGCAAGTAATATTCGCTGTTCGATAAAAGTAATTGAAAATTTTGACCCAAATCTTATGCAAGAGCAGTGTGCCCAGGTCAAAAATGAAATATTCCCCACCAGGCACCACCAAAATTTCCCACATTTCCCCACAACAGGCTCACCAAACCCAAACTAAGCAAAAGTGTTTGTACCCTCAAGTTTACTCATATTTTATATATACATATAATATAAGTATATATATATAAGTATATATATATATATATACATATATATATATATATAAGTGTAGTTATTTATTTATTTATTTATTTACAAAACAGGTTATGAATGTTCAATAGGGGAACAAATTATAATGATAGTAAGATACCTTAATTATTTAATTAATTGTGTCCTAATTTCTTATAAAGTATTTTAAGTATTTATGAGACTTTAATACATAACATGTAATTTATAAAAAAGGGTAGGCCTACCTGTTAATTATGAAAATATCTTTTATTATTATTTCTTTCTTTTTATTAAAGTCCATAGCAATTTTACCGTCCACTGAGTTGTTTTAATAATTTAAATAATTATACATGTAATGACTAGCCCTTTTTAAATTAAAGTAAAACTAAATTTTTGTACAACTATAGAGGAGAGAGATCAAATTATAAAGTATGTACTCACCATAAAAAAGTTCAGTTCAAGAACACTAAAGTTATACATTAATATGTACAAGTTACAACACTACATATAAGTTGTACAACACTACTAATCAAAACTATTGGATTTATTAGTACATTTTGTTATTATGGTTGTCCAGCATTTTCTTGGATGCTGGAAAATTAAAGCACGCCTTTCCATCAAGTTCATCCTTTGTTTGTAAGATGCCACTAAGGCTCTTTGTCCCAAGCCTGTTTCTTGTTTTTGTCTTATTCAGGTTGATTGCGCTAAAAATTCTTTCTACCGTAGCACTGCTGTGCGGGAGGATAAATACATGTGCAACCAATATACGCTGTTCAATAAAAGTAATTGAAAATTTTGACCCAAATCTTATGCAAGACTGCAAGAGTTATCTAAAGTTTCTCAACAAATAAATCCCTACTCTCAAACTTTCAAAACTTTGGGACATGTTTTGAGAGAAACTCCACTTGAACAACGTGAGAATGTGAGAATCAGGTCATATACTCTGATAGACAACAATATCAAAGACGTTACAACTAACCGACTTCAAATTATGTCGCTGCTATATTTAAAGCAGATGACGGCTGCCCAGTTGGTAACCAGAGTTTGTGATATATCCCAAAAATGGAGCTCCTGAAATGATAGCACCCCACTGTTCAGGATTGGATCCGATGACTTATCCCCCCCCTTTTTCCCTACGGAAAACAAGGTTGATTTCGAGGAATGCCTCACGTCGAAGAAAGAGCTACTGCTCAAAGAAATAAAGTGACTCAAATTCAATTTACTTCGCACAGACTATCAGTAAGGCAACAATTTTCTTCAGTTCTTCATGCTGGAAAAATTTCGTTGCAATACATTGTAGATATGATCACTCGAATTGAAGGAGAGCGTTTAGCATTCATTAGAAGTAATCAATCAAAACTGAGAGCAGAGATCGAAATATTGGTCGCCAAGTTATTTTACCTCGAACATTACAAGGAAGTTCTCGTAACATTCACAGCAATTACTTAGATGATATGGCTATTGTTCGACAATATGGTAAGCCAGACATTTCTATGATATTTACATGTGACCCCGATTGGAATTAAATGAAAGAAAATTTAATGAACAATGAGACAGCTAACATGCGTCCAGATCTGATAGTGCGTGTATTTAATGGAAAACTTAAAAAACTAATAAAAGATTTACTAATCAGTTAAGTGTTTTGAAGGTATTTGTTTTTTATTTTATTAATTTTAATTTAAAAAAAACATTAAAATAATTGTATTTTGTTAATTTTTTACTCTGGGGTTAATATTTTTTTTTGTATTTAATCTGATAAATAAACTTTAAAATTAACCGACACATTACATATTTAAAATCAATTTCTAACAAGTTTTGAAATAATTCAAAGAATCTTACTAAGAGTTCTCGATTTCAAGCACAAAACTTTCATCAAAGTTATGCTTCTTTTATGCAGCTCATTGAGCCGCACGGGTTTCCTAGTTTTTTTTATAATGTTTCATTATCACTCATGATAGATTCTTAACATCTAGGATGTTGTATTAGTAGAAGTGACATTAGTATGAGAAAATCTAAAGATGCTGTGGTGGATTAAAGTGAGAAATTGGAACAAATCAATATGGAAAGCGATTTACGAATTAAATATCCAAAATAAAATAAATATATTGTTATACTTGATTGGTTATGTACCAATGCAAACTTTAATCGTTAACCTAAGCTACGTTGTTAGCTTACTACTTAACAACGTAGTAAGCTATGATCAACGATCAATGTAGCTAGATGATCCAACCACATGCTTTCAATTAATTTACCAACGTTGATTTTCAAGAGTTCTTTACGAGTCGTGAACCTAACGGGCTGCTATATCACGTGTCAGAATTACGTTAAAAACTTAAATTATTTTGCTACAACATAATGACAAAACCAAGACATTTGTTCATCAAACTACTGTCCCCTTTGTTATTGATTACCTAATGGATTTGAGATATTGGTTTGAATGATCAATGGTATTGAGATATAATCGATATTAAATAATTCGTGTTTTTTTGTTTTATTATACGTTTTAGTCCAGTCAATATGTACATCATAGATGGCAAACTGTCCGGGGTATTTGGATTTTTTCAGTTGTTAGGATAAAAAAGAAGAGTAAAACACCAAGTCTGCAGAAAACGGGAGCCTTGCGCATCCGGAGCTACAGCGAGAAAATGTTGTAAATTATGCACCTTGTGTTAAGTTTAGCGAATTTCTCCAATACAAAAGAAGCTATTACCGTACGTCCCATGGTAAGACATAGGCGGCGGACCATTATAAATTTTCGTTTTGCGGCCCCGAGATGCCAAAAATGCCATTCGTTCAAATTTATTTATATTTATTCAAAAATGTACTCTGTTACTCAAAAATGTTAATCTCTATAAATACCGGGTGTCTCACCTAAAGTGAACCAATTGCTAACTTTTTTATTATAAATCTGACAAAGAACTTCTTATGGAGCACTTCCCTTGATTTTTAATGCTGCTTTTTGGAGCCACTTTGAAATTAAAAAATATGGCTGCCACTTTCCAATATGGCGGACAACTTCGATTTTTCTTATGGAACACCCTATATTTTAGGGCGTTTTACGCTTAATTTAAGGAACTTTTTATTCTTTTTAATTTTTTCCTAAACTCAATGGTTCAGCAGATATGAGCAGTTGAAGTTTGATTTTTCCCCATTTAAAATGCATTTTCTCCATTTAACTGTGCCATCCCATGTATTTCTTATGGAGTGAAATCATATTCAAAATAACACATTTCCACGATTAAATCTCGAGTAAAAATATTTTATGATTAAACCTCAACTAAACTAACATTTTTAGGCACTTTTATTCTTTGGTATCTTTAATTAAACCCAACTGTTTTCGATATACAGACAACCAACAATTTCCCAATGCATTTTAAATGGAAAATAAATGTAACTTTAACTGTTCATACCTCCTTAACCATTGGGTTTAGGAAAAGATTATAAAGAATAAAAAGTTCCTAAAACTAAGCGTAGAATCCAAAAACGCCCTAAAATATAGGGTGTTCCATAAGAAAAATTAAAGTTGTCCACCATATTGGAAAATGGCGGCCATATTTTTAATTTTCGAAGTGACTCCAAAAAGCAGCGTTAAAAATTAAGGAAAGTGCCCCATAAGAAGTTCTTTGTCAGATTTAAAATAAAAAAGTTAGCTATTGGTTCACTTTAAGTGAGACGCCCGGTATATGCAGGGTTCGACAAAATTCTGGAATATATTAAATAACTTTTATATTATTTTTCAGGAAGTAATGACACTTTACACTTGTTACGAATATAAATATTTTGGGGTATTTTCTTATTTTTTCGCAAGATGAAGATACAGCCCACACTAAGAAGTCTTGAGATTCTTAAATGTAAGCATACCTCAAGTTATTCCTAATTTTCAAGGTCTTAATTAGTAGATCATAACAGCGCAAACAGCGCCTCAAAAGGTTAATCCAATCTGGTTACAGCTCCTCAAAGATTTTAATGTTGGTCATTATACTCTAGGCTAAAATTAAGAAAAATAGTCTAATTACTAATAAAGCATAGGAACGATGGATGTAGTTTACCTTTAGATATACAGCGTGTAAAAAAAGTCCGTCCCCCCTCTTTAGTTTTTTTGTTTGTTAAGACAAACAATTAACCTTTTGGGAATGATACTAACTCAACCCAAATTATTTTTGACGTTATCAAAAATTTTGAGTGTCCCTCAAAAATGGGGGATTTTGGGGGGCAACTCAAAATTTTTACATGCAAACCCCTTTTGAGTGACCCGTCATTTTAAAGAGCTTTCAAAAAGTAGATGAATGGTGAAAGCTGGAGGTCTCTGACGTGTTTCTATCGAAATTCACAGCATGTCAAAGTTTTGAATACAACACATCCTTGAAACCTGGTGTATAGGAGGTTTGGAGTTTTAATTCACATTTGGTGACTTGAAAATGAAACGATCCAGAGAAAAATGTTATTAAATAAAAAAGTGGTGGCATTTAAATTTTTGAGTGTCCCCCAAAGATAGGGGATTTTGGGGGCAACTCAAAATTTTTAAATGCAAACCCCTTAAATGTAAAATGAGCGACCTCTCATTTTAAAGAGCTAAAAAATAAAAATAGGCGAATTCTGGAAGTTGGAGGTTGCTAACGTGTTTCTATCGAAATTGGCAGTTTGTCAAAATTTCAAGGAGTCGTAATCAAAACTTTGACAAGCTGCCAATTTTGATAGAAACACGTTAGCGACCTCCAACTTCCACCATTCGCCTATTTTTTGAAAGGTCTTTAAAATGAGGGGTCACTCAAAAGGGGTTTGCATTTAAAAATTTTGAGTTGCCCCCAAAATACCACATTTTTAGGGGACACTCAAAATTTTAAATATCACCAAAAGAGACCACTTTTTCATCTAGTAACATTTTTCCCAGGGTTGTTTCATTTTTAAGTCACCAAAAGTGAATTAAAACTCCAAACATACTAGACGCCAGGTTTTGATGATGTGTTGTATTCAAAACGTTGACAAGCTGTCAATTTCGTTAGAAACACGTTAGGGACCTCTAACTTTCACCATTCATCTACTTTTTGAAAGCTCTTTAAAATGAGGGATTGCTGGAAAGGAGTTTGCGTTTGAAAATTTTGAGTTGCCCCCAAAATCCCCCATTTTGGGGGTTACTCAACATTTTTGATGTTAAAAAATAATTTGGATTGAGTTAGTATCATTCCCCAAAGGTTAGTTGTTTGTCTGAACAAACAAAAAAATTAAAGAGGAGGAATGGACTTTTTTACACACTGTATTTATTACTCGTGTATTTATTACTATTAGCGGGGGGAGTAGTGTAGGGATCAGCGGTCAAGCCGGGCCCAGCGCGATAACGGCCTCACATTCCTCAGTACCCAAAGATGTAAGCCATTCAGTGAGAAGTTTTTTAAAAGATGAGAGAGGCGCAATATTAAAAAGGTGTGAATTATTATACCTCAGACACATATTCCGATAAACAATGTTTGAAATAAAAAAAGAATTTGTTTGAGAAAAAGTTTTGTTTGATTGCTGTACCATGATGCCAACATTCCTAGCAAAACGGGTGTTATGGTTGTGCGAAATTTTATCAAAACTTGTGTCAGAATGTTTGTACATGTGAACTACGAGAAATTTAATGTATAATTGACGAACCGTAAGGATACCAATTTCTGAAAAGAGATTTTCTGTAGGATATCTTCTATATTTTTTAAAAGCAACTTTGAGTATTGATTTTTGAATGACATAAAGAGGTTGTAAAATTGATTTGTATGCGCCGCCAAAAGCAATTATACCAAAGGAAATTAAAGATTGAACATATGCAAAGTACACACATTTTAGTTCGTCTTCGTTTAGTATATCTCTTAGTTGTCTAAAAGCATAAATGTATTTGCGTACTTTTGACTTTAAAAATTCGACGTGATCAGACCATTTTAAATTTGAATAAAAAATTATTCCTAAATAAAGGTTCCTAATTAAAAGTATGCTTACATTTAAGAATTCCAAGACTTCCAGCGTGGGACGTCCCTTGGCCATGCAAAAAAATAATAAAACACGTCAAAATATTTCTATTTGTGTCTGATACACAGCTGCGAAGTTTCATTACATTGAGCCAAATAATATAAAAGTTATTTAATATATTCCAGACTATTGCCGAACCCTGTATACAAAAATACATTCTTCCATTTGTGTATATTTACCATCTTGTATGTAAATACAGTAGAAGTGTAAATATAATTTTAAGTATTGTAATACGTATTTACTTTCTCCTCCCTATACATAGTATATGGAGAAAGTATTGTTTTCGTCAAAAATTTCGAATTTGAGTTGTTAGTAGATAGCCTATATTCGTTTCAGTGCTCCCTGATTCCAAAAAGTGGTTTTCGGAGTAGTGTCTGCCTGTCCGTGTTGTGTGTGTGTGTGTGTGTGTGTGTGTGTGTGTGTGTGTGTGTGTGTGTGTGTGTGTGTGCGTGCGCGTGCGTGCTTTGTGTGGATGTAAACAAAGCTAGAGACAACAGCAGTGGTCCGATTTTCATGAAATTTGGCATGTAGGTACAAAGCCGTGGTATCTCCAGGCGTTTTTTTTTTTGAATTTTTGATTTTTAAGTGTATTTACCCCATAAAAACCCATAACAATTGACAAAAATACGATTTTCTCGAAAAGGGCTCAAAATATTTTGATACAATTTTTATGGTTTTCAGTGTTAAAGATGATAAACAAAATGACACCACCCGCATGTCTGTAAAAATTCAGGTTCAGGAGTTATGGGGGTTTAAGTGCTAAAAAATTTACATTTTTCAACTTTAACAAAATTTGTAACTTCTAAAGGAAATATACTTACAACCATTAAATTTGACTTGAAAAACTAAATAGTCCAGTATTTTGAATCATTAGTCTACGTCAACTGGTTGCGGAATAATTGATATTTTAGTTCGGCGGTAAACGCAGTACGTTGTAGTTTGATATGTTTTTGTGTGATAGTTAATTGTTAATTTGCTTTATTTCACTATATAAGTTTTCCAAATTTAAATTACTTTAAGGGAGAAAGTATGTGTCAGTTTCCTGATAACGTTTATTTTATTTACATCCAATGAATACAACAACACGTATTATGCTAATCATGAAATTATGTATGTAATACATGTAATTATGTATGTCTGCAAGCACGATAGCACTCGCAAAAATGGTCCGATCAGAACTAAATTTGGCATTGGCGTATAAAGTAGCAATTATTCGGATGAGTTCGAAAACTAGCACGATCGGACCATCGCGGGAGTGTAAAGGTGGATAAACCCCCCAAAAATGATTTTTCCTACAAGCGCGTAAAGTGTCAGTTTACGCACCGAAAACCCAATCGTAAAACAGCTGTTTCCTGAGGAGCGAGCGATTAAGTTTTTTAAAGTCTTTGGAGCGAGCGCAAAAGTCTTTTGCGCTCGCCACGTGATTACTTTCACGCTCGCCAGTTGATTTTGCATTATATTCGGCGCGCAACTGCGCTCCTTTCCGCTTCCGACTGGGCTTTACTTGTTTATAACCTCAAACTGGCACATTAAGCTACAATGGATGCAATTAGTGATGACGAATTCAGACTTAATCTACTTGATATTAGTGAATTAGTGAAAGAAGTTTCATGAAACTTGTTACCTCGTAAATGTTACTTTTACGAAAAGAAACATGAAGAATTTATGCAATCATAATGGCGCATTCATTTACAATGGACGTGAGTAACTGTGATTGTATTTATCGTTTGGGAAATTGAAATTGCAATTGTAGGAAAAATTTAGTATGTATTTCGCGTGTAAAGCGTCTTTCTCGCTTTCGCTAAAAATGTTTGTTTAGCTCAAGCGAGAAAGACCTACTTTACGCTCTTAATACATAGGTAAATAACTATTTTGAATTTTTTACATAGAAAATTTAAAAAAATCTTATTTTGGGTAACATCTTTGAATTCAGCTCTAATGAACAAATAATTTGATATCTTGAATCATTACTCTATGTCTATAGGTTACCGAGATACTGAGGAGTGGTAAACACAGTACGTTGTCCTAATGTTAACCTTATGGGAAATAAGTAAATTCTTTTATCTCGCTTACTTCTCAGTATATCCGAATGAAACTTGAGATTTGGCTTCATCTAGTCGATATCTACTGGATCATTGCAAAAGCTCTCTGAATTTCACACTTCCATGGCAGCAAAACTGCATACGCATTTCCCACTTTATTCATAAAGAGAAAATTGGTGAATGCTCATTTTGGGATTTCAGTTTATTTTAACTGAATTGAGGCTCCCCCTAAATGATTTATTTAAGAATATTAAATTCGCTGAATATGTTGGACTAGTGCTACAGAGGAATTTCCAAATATATTAATTTCTAGCCGTTGTAGGGCATAATGAGTAGTTAGAAAAATAAAGAGGATAACATTTTCTACAACTTTGGTACAATTGGATTTTATAAAGGCCAAAAAAACCTTGTACTTATTGAGCTTCAAGGATTTAATGTCCACAAAACACAAAAATTCCTTTTTTTACACCTAAATCTACATATTTTCTGAGTTTTTATTGTGAAACTTACCGAGGTTGTTTCATTCCGGCGCTTCTTACCGTCTGACCATCAATTAAAAGTTGGCATTTCAAATGGGAGAAAACTTGACTCCTCATATCTTCTTAACCATTGAATTTAGAGGAAAATGTTAAGGGATAAAAAATTCTTAAAATGAAGCGTAAAATAAAGAAATGTCATAAAATATAGGGTGTTCCATAAGAAACGTCAAAGTTGTCCGCCATTTCGAAAATGGCAGCATTTACAAAAAAATTGTATTAATATTTTTGACTGTCTTAAAAAAGTACGTCAAGTCCTCTGATTAAAGTTTTCTCGAAATCTAATAGTTTCTGAGATGCCAATAGTGACCTTGTTGAGCTATGCTGGACACCCTTTGATCGACTGAAAAAATTAGGAAAAATCCAAGTTTCTCTAAAAAGGCTCTGACGATTCTGATAAAAAAAATATTCCTGTTGATGATATACAAAACGAGATTACCCACATTTCAGAAGAAACATTCATTCTTTGACAGTTTCGTCACGCTCACTTATTTTACTTGTATTTCTGTTGGGTCGTCAACGTGTTCTAGTTATCATTCCGCCAGACGGAAGGTAAAGTTCTCGTAGGCCTTTCTCTTCCCTTTTTTCGCTCTGACACTCTTCAAGCTCTGACGTAAATTTTTCCTTTAGCTGTTTGCTCAGCGGTATTTGATTTCCTGATTCTTCTACATCTTCAAAAGTCTATACTTTTGACCTTCTTTTGTGAGGTATGTGAGGCTGTTTGATTCTTATAATTTTGTTTTTCTGGAATAACTTATAATTAAAGTTGCGTTCTGTTGAACTACGTCTGAGTCCTAGTAGCCCTCTCGTCCAATTTTCCTTTTATTTGGTACTGACTTTTTTGTATTTTTGTAAGTTTAAGCCTGAGTAAAAGCTTCTCAAAGATGCTATGTCAACGGTTATTTAGTAATTTTGTTATTGAAATGTGAATCAATTTAGACCTTTCTGACCTAATGTAAATTTAGTAGATTTAAAATAAATTTTACTTACCCAGGTCGTTAGATTAATGTAGGCCTAGGCCTAAATACTAGCCAAATCAAATTAATTTATTTCTCTCTAGCCGTTTTTGGGCAGTTACGAGATTTTTACTGCACCTAACATAACTGCGGCTGCGGCCGTACTCTAAGTAGGTCTAGAGGGGTTTTAAATGATTTCTCACTTTTAAAAATCCTTAAAATTTTGAATTTTTCTATGGGCGTTATGACAAGTTAACTCAGTCTGAATAAATAAAAGATAAATTATGTAAAAATATCAACTAACGATATACGGTAGTGTAATTCTGTTGAGTTATGAATCAAGATCTCAAAAGAGATAATTAATAAAAACATTTTGAGAAGGGATTTTTCCCTCAGTAATGTTTCAAGGGCTCCATAGTATTTTTAGTTGAACCTTGTTCAGGGTTTCGGGGTACCGGGACTCCCACCGTGGAGCTGTCTCCGTCCGAGGGGTAGCCAGCCTGGCCTCTCGTCCCTTTTGACTGGTTGGGCTCGTGGAGCCTTTCGAGTCTGCCGTTGAGCCGGGAACCTGGGACTTCTCTTTATTGTCTCGGATAATCCGCGGAATTTTCAGGCGTTAAATATTGAATTACCGTTTGGTTTAATATTATGACACCAGTTCTTTATCGTAAAATCAGGGTGAATAAAGGTGAATGCAAGCGTGTACTGGTGCGTTTAGCATGACTCTACGCCACTTTCATAATATGGTTTCTTTTCATTGGGGTATATTAAATGAGTCATATTGTTTTGATTTACTCTATTTATTTTCAAAGAATAAAAAGCTTTTAAAAGGGAAAAACTATTAAATTTTTCTAGGACCTTAGAGTCAGCTTTATCAAAGTGTATGACAAGATTGAGAGCAAATAATAACTGATAAAATTATTAATTAAATGAGGATTTAAAGAAAACGCTCAGTTTTATAAAGAACATTTTTTGAATATTTTTTAAAGAAATCAATCCAAATAGGATCTTAATATTAAACATTGCTTAAGTTTTAAAATTTTCAACCGTGAAATTGAAAAAAAATAATGTCTTACAAAACAGGTGAGATAAAACGAGACCATAACTAGGCCAGTGAGGAGATGAAGGTCGGAGAGGGAAAGGTCAGGGAAATTAGGCCGGATGTTTGCTACACTCCCTTTCTTGGTAAAATCCGTAAGGAATACCTTTGTATTACAACATCTGTACTCAGGCTATCGACTCATTCTTTCTGTTTCGTAGTTGGTTTAAACTACCATGGGATTTCGCAAAAAGTAAATAAGAAACACCACATACGATAAGGTATATTATTTAGCACAGCAAAATAAAAAACGTATATTGCATTTTTAGTGCAGTAAAATAGTGACGGATCCTGGAATTTTAATTTAGCAGGCTGAAAATTGGCGGAAAGGTCCCAAATAAAGCTGGGATCATCGTACTAAAATTCCCAAAAAATCCCACTTAGGCAACATACTGCCATCTTTGAAAAAACCATTTTCGGTCCGTGTTTCTCTGAACATTTTTTTATTAACACGAAAACCATAATAGATATGAAAAAATCTAAATGACGTTTTTTGTAGAAAATAAAATTTCCAATAAAATGAGTATAAATTTGTACAGGAAGTATTGATTATAACTGTTGATATTATTAATTTTCTAAAATGTTGTAGTTCAGATACCACTGCCATAAGGAATACATGTAAAATTTGATGTAAAACACATTCCCTAGGGGACGAATCTACTTAACCTCAACGAATAATAAAGTATACCCATAGATTCCTGATATAAATTTCAGATATTTGACACCTCAATCATCAAAATCGGTTCACTATAAAGGCGTGGGTAAGCTCGCAAAAAGGATATTCCTTAAGGAATTTTTACAAATGTTATCATAAGGAATCATTTTTTGTGAGCTTACTCACGCTTTTATAGTGAACCAATTTTCATGTCTAAGGTGGCAAATAACTGGAATTTCCATCAGGATTCCATGGATATTATTTATTATTCATTGAGGTTGAGGTTGCACTGGATTCGTCCCTTAGGGAGTATATTTTACATCAAATTTTAAATGTATTCCTTATGACAGTGGTGCTTGAATTACATTTTAGAAAATTAATAATATCAACAGTTATAATAAATATTTCCTGTACATATTTATACTCATTTTTTTGAAAATTTTATTTTCTACAAAAAACGCCATTTACACTTTTTTCATATCTCTTATGGTCTTCGTGTTAATCAAAAAAATTTCAGAGAAACACGGGCAGGAAGTGGTTTTTTCAAGATGGCGGCATGCTGCCCAAGTGGGATTTTTTTTGGAATTGTAGCGTGATTATCCCAGCTTTATTTGCGACCTTTCCACCAATTTTCAGCTTGCTAAATTAAAATTCCGCAATCACGCTAAATTTTGCATTATTTTCCTGTCAACGACTTTCATATCTGATCTTCTGCCGTCCCAACCTCAGTGTTACTCACCATAACTATCTATGGGGCCGGAATGGAAACAGGGTTATCGCATGGGGAAACCGAATGATCTATCAATTGTCTCTTATCGACATCATCTCGTCTAATGATAGCTATATTTCGATAGATCAACCTTATTGGCATTGAAAGTTATAGTGTTGCCAACAGCAACGTAACCAATTTTCGTTCAACACAACAATTTCTCATATGATAGATTAGTGATGTCAATTTATTTTTGATCATCTTTGTAGATTACATGATCCTCAGACAGTATTTGATTCTCTTCACAACTTGGCACATCCGGCATTAAAGAATCTCTGGATCTTATGAAAAAACGTTTTGTTTGGCCCTTTTTTAAGAGGGTCATGGCTTCACTTGACCATGGTGTTTCAACGCAGCAGAATTAGGTTATTGTGCACCCTCCGCCCTTTCAGGTTGTCAGGCCTTCACTCTCCGTCAAATCCCAAGGTTCTTAACGAACCTTGAGGTCTTCTTGACGAAGGTACCTCATGTCACAGCGCTTCCGTATGATAAAATTGCTTAGAGCCGCGACCGGGAGTTGAACCCGGGCCGGCTCACAACTCAGAACGCTACTTACTAAGCTACGGGCTGTATGTTTGGCCCTTCATTAATGAGGACGTCAGACTTTGGGCCAAATTATGTGTTGCTTGCCAGAAGTCCAAGGTTTGTAAGCTTGTTAAAAATGAGGTTGGAATGTATAATCAAAGTGATGAGCGTTTTCCTCAAATCAGAGTCTACTTAGTTGGACCTTTACCACCTTCTCAAGGATTTACGCACTTGTTGACAATTATAGACCGCTTCTCACATTGAGTCGAGGTAACACCGATTAAAGACATTACTGCTGAGAGAGTAGCTGAAGCGCTACTCTCTACCTGGACTTCAAGATTTGGAGTTCCTCAAATCATCACTATAAATAGAGGAAGACGATTTGATCGACTGAAACCAGGGTTCATTCTTAACGACTCAAATAGTGAAACAAACCAAGAGGCTACAAGCGCCGAAAGATCCAACACTGATAAAAGAAAACACGTGTAAATAACAAAGATACTCACATGTTAAAAAGAAAAGCGTTCACAAGGTCCGGCCGACGTGTTCGTGCACCAGGTAATTTTGTTCCTAGTTGACAATTGGGGAGGAGTATGTGGCTATATAATAAGGCTTTGCCACTGACCTGTACCTCTTTCTATTTATTCTGCTTACATTAATAAGTGAAATATGTTTCTGTACTTAGGTGTTTCTTTATATGTTTGCAATGGTGTGTGTTTGTAATTAATTATAATTTACATATCAAATATAATTTAAAGGCAGTTCATAATTATTAAGACAATAGTTGTAATGTAACTAAATCAATTTCAAATAACCAAGCAAGCAGTTCCTATTCCAACAAAGGTAGCACGGCTCAACTGACGCTCCTTTACTTTCCTCTTGACCAGTGCGACTCTAGATTCTAAACCGTACGGACCTAACCTGTGTCAAACATTTCTCTATCACTAACTTTTCTCCAGTACGAGTTTTATTATTTTACGAATTGCCAGCTTACGTGTCATTATGCCTCAACAAGTTCGCATTAACGAATGAACGTGATCGTGATCGGTGTTGTATATTTATGGCATTTCTATATTTCTAATGTACTATTTCTAATCAATCACCTGATGTTATGTTTTGTTTTTTTCATAAAAATAATTGTTTAGATAAACATTAGCTACAGGAATATTTAATTTTCAATATTGTACTTTTTATTCTATTTTCAAATAAAGCATATTTAATTCAATACTTCAAATGCGTGCAATATATTTCAAAGTTGTAATAATTGGCGACGTTTAAAAATACTTATTCTACAGTACAATAAATTGAAATTGGCAAACCAATAATTAAGCACAAATGGATCCAGATCAATTAAGAGAAGTGGTAAAGTTAATCACTGAGAGTCAACAAGGTCTTATAGAGAATGTAGTTTCAACAATGATGGAAAGACTCAACGTTTCAAAAGAATCTACAGTAAGTATACCACCATTTCAAGAATTCAATCCTAAGACGGAAAAATTCAAAAATTATTTAGAAAGATTTGAAAAATATTTGGCTGTAAAAAATGTTAAAGATTTAGAAAAAAAGGCACAGTTACTAACAGTTTCAATTGGTTCTACACACTATAACAATCTCTCTGCTTTGCTTGGTCCTGAAAGTCCTATTAAGAACTTAGACTACCAAACTTTGTGTAACCACTTCAATGATATGCTTTCACACAGAGGAGTTCAGTAGTTTCTCAACATTACTTCTTCTGCAGGTATCAAAAAGATAATGAAAGCATTCAAGAATTTGTAAGTGCCTTGCAGAAAGAATTAACTGAATGTGAATTTAATGTAAAATGTGAATGTTCAAAGACGGTTTCAGTTTCAGACCTTTTCTTACGCTCTCAGTTTATCAGAGGCTTAAAAGATGATTGGATTAGAGAGCAGCTCCTTCAAATGAATACAACCTCATTCAAAGATGTCCTGTTAAAAGCAACCGCACTTGAAGCTTCACGTCTGGAGGTAAAGGAACTTAGCAAGAATAATCAGGTAACCAATTCTCCTACTTGTGACGTAGATATAAATAAGGTTTCAAACCAATCTAGATTCAAAGGTCAACCGAAAGCTAGACAAGTTCAGAGTTCAAAATTCAAATCCAGAGTCAAACCAAAAATTGACTATAAAAAGCTAGAGATTAGCGACCTATGTTTTAGATGTGGGCGTAACAACCACCGAGCTATCGAATGCCGAACTAATGTATCGACATTACATTGTACTGCTTATTCTCGAACAGGTCATGTATCAAAAGTATGTATTTCGACCTTGATGAAAGAAAAATTTCCCATAAATGAAACTTCAAACTCTTCATCAGCTAAATACATAAGTAATAGTGAACTAGAGGACTTTGGTTTCAATTACATTAATGATGACATTCAAGTAGTTGACATATATGATAATATTCAATCGGTTGAGGTTCATGATTCCCAAAAATACATTGTCACTGTATCAATCAATGACAAACCAATGCAGTTCGAAGTAGATTCCGGAGCAGGTTATACATTAATTTCAGAGACTGATTTTGAAAAATTGAATCTCGGTACCGTCATAGTACCCACAAACATTTACTTTAGGTCTTACACAAGCGACATTTTTCGTCCTAAAGGCAAAGTAAGTGTTCAGGTATCTTACAAGGGAATTAAATCGGATGAAGAACTTTTCATTGTTCCTGAGGGTCATCCAGCTGTACTCGGTAGAGTATGGATTAGACATTTAGGGATTAACCTCCAGGAAATAGACAGGGCGATTAAAAGTGACGTACTTTCAAGTTCATCAGAACCTATTAACTCAATTGACAGCATACTTGACAAATTTCCTGATGTTTTCGAACAGAAAATTGGTTGTCTCCCAAACCACAAAATCACATTGAAATTGCGTGAAAATACTACACCCGTGTACACCAAGGAACGCAACGTTCCGTTTGCACTTAGATCTCAGGTTGAAGAAGAACCAAATAGTTTAGAATCTGCAGGGATAATTTCAAAAACACCAGTGAGTGACTGGGGTTCACCACTTGTAGTAATTCCAAAAAGTAATGGTTCAGTTCGTTTTGTGTGTAGACTACAAAACCGGAGTTAATGATCGTCTTGTTTCAGCTAATTTTCCTATCAAACACATTCCAGACATACTTCATAGTTTGCGAAACTCTAGTGTATTTTGTAAACTAGATATATTTAAAGCTTACTTACACATACCGGTCGATGAGGAAAGTAGTAAGATTCAAACAATCACTACACACAGAGGAACTTACCGGATGCATAGATTAAGTTTCGGTATCAAAACGGCACCAGCAGAGTTTAATCGTATCTTAGGTCAAATTTTACAAGGACTTTCTAAAGTGGAAGTTTACTATGACGATATAATCGTTCATGGTACTTCAAAAGATGAATGTGCACACAATCTAAGGAAATGCCTAACCCGTCTTCAAGATAATGACATACATCTAAATAAAGATAAGTGTGTATTTTTTACCAAAACTATAGAATATCTAGGACATGTTATTCAGTACAACAGAGTTTCAAAATCTCCAGAAAAAGTTCGTGCTGTAAATGAAATGCCACGACCAAGGAATGTAGATGAGGTACGTAGATTTCTGGGCATGGTGACATACTATGCAAGATTTATTCCAAACGTGTCAACTAAATCTACACTTCTTCGAGACATTCTACAAAAGAACAGAAAATTTCATTGGTCTGACAAATGTGAAGCAGCTTTCCAGTGTCTGAAGGAAGAAATCACGTCAGACAGGGTTCTCGTTCCCTATGACCCACATAAACCAATCGTACTTACCTGTGATGCTAGTCCAACTGGTATCGCTGCTGTTATGAGTCATATGATCGACGATAAGGAGCGTCCGATTGCGTACGCTTCAAGATCTTTGACACCGGCAGAAAAAAACTATAGCCAGTTAGATCGAGAAGCCTTGGCCATTGTTTTTGGTGTCGGTCACTTCTACAATTATTTGTTTGGACTTCATTTCGAACTAGTGACGGACAATGCTCCCCTAAGTAGAATTTTTCATGAGAAGAAATCACTTCCTCCAGTGACTTCAAGTCGACTTCTTCGATATGCGTCTTTTCTATCAGGGTTCAACTATTCTGTTCGTTTCAAGAAAGGGGAAAACAATGAAAATGTAGATTGTCTCTCCAGGGCACCAATTGATCAAGGATTCAAAACAGTCGATATACTTCTTAATGACGAAGTTCAAACATTTCACTCACAAACATTGTTTCAAATATCTTCTGAAATACTGACGCCAGAGGTTCTAGCGAAAGAAACAGAACAAGATGAAGATTTAAAGAAAATCAAACAAGATCTACTCACTAAAAGAGAAGAATCCACATTCACACTTTCAGATGGAATATTATTCAAAAATAACCGAGCTGTCATACCAAGAAGTCTTCAAGCCCACATTCTAGATCAACTCCATTTCACACATATCGGAATCACTAAAATGAAACAATTGGCAAGAAGATACGTGTATTGGCATGGAATCGACAAGGCTATCGAAAACATGGTTCAATCTTGTGAGAGCTGTGCATTTACAAAGAACCAACCTCCAAAAGCTCCACCGCACCCATGGTCAGAACCTGAAAGCAACTGGGAACGAATTCATATCGATTATGCGGGACCGTTCAACAACCACTATTTCCTTGTTTGCGTGGATGCAAAATCCAAGTGGTTGGATGTAAAAACAATTTCAAGTTCACCAACAACTTCGAGTACAATCACACTTCTGGACAATATATTTTCATTCCACGGCTATCCACAAGTCATCGTTTCGGACAATGCTTCGATTTTTGTTAGCGAGGAGTTCAAGAACTATTGTAGGAAAAATGGTATATTACAAAAACTTATTGCTCCTGGTCATGCCGCAACTAATGGATTGGCCGAGAGAATGGTTCAAACTCTCAAACAACGACTTAAAGCTATGGAAAAAGGTCCAGGAAATATACATACCAAAGTGCAGAGTATCCTTCTCCAGTATCGAGCTACACCATTAGCGAATGGATTATCTCCTGCAGAACAATACCTAAACCGGAGGATTCGTATTAGATTGGATGCGTTTAAACCATATCATTCCTCCAAGAATGAAGATTCAAAAGATAAAGTTAGAATTCTTAAAGTGGGGGACAGAGTCTTATGTCGAGATTACACCACGAGCAACAAGTATAACTGGGTTCTTGGTGAAGTTATTCAGAAATTAGGAGTTTTACATTATATCGTGAAACTTGACTGTGGAAGAACATTAAAACGACACATTGACCAACTAAGAGCCACCAACTAAGAAGAAAGAGAACCAAGAATCAACACGAGCCACACAAGTACCTATGAACCAAGGACCAATATCTATTGGTATTCCGAACCTGAAAACTACATTTCTACTGAATGCAGATGGAACAGCCGAAGATGAATCCCCACCAGCTGAAGATGAATCCTGACAAACTGAATTACGAACTCCACTTATAACTGAATTACGAACTCCACTTATATCTCTTCCAAATGCAGAAGGAGCAGCTGAAGAATCCCGAACAACTGCGTTACGACGGTCAGAAAGAGAAAAGAAGAAACCTTCTTACTTAAAAAGTTTTGTAACCAACTAACCTAATGGTCGAAACAATAAGTGGGGAAGAGTGTTGTATATTTATGACATTTATATATTTCTAATGTACTATTTCTAATCAATCACCTGATGTTATGTTTTGTTTTCTTCATAAAAATAATTGTTTAGATAAACATTAGCTACAGGAATATTTAATTTTCAATATTGTACTTTTTATTCTATTTTCAAATAAAGCATATTTAATTCAATACTTCAAATGCGTGCAATATATTTCAAAGTTGTAATAATCGGTATTGTGTGGAAATATCGCGCCGTGTCGGTCTCAACTTGATGTCTTCGCCCCCGCTACTGCAGTCCCAGGGGCCCCTGCCATCGCTTCTCATCTGGTGTCCCACAGCCTATGGTCCGCTGGGTCAACCTCCGTCCTACCAAAGGCCAAGAGAGAAGACTCGGTGTGCGTGAGTGACACAGCCAATTATTCCTTTTAGATATTAATTTTCTAATAAACTGAGTAGAGTTGCAGGTACAGTCGCCATTACGCTTTTGCTCGGACAAAACTAAAAATAAAAAAACATTGCTAATTAAAAGAAATAATAAATTATTTCGGACACATTTATCATTGGTCCTTCGAACCGCATTATTAACCTACTGCATGGAATTAATCAGTGAATTTAATTCCGTATTATTGAGAGACATTTATCAATTGATACGGTATTGTAGCAACACGATTGTCTGTCGTTTCCTGTTCTTAAAATATCACGACACTTTCGCAGACGCTACGTCATTCGTTTCTTACAGTGCTACCATCTGACTTCTTACAATCTTGAAATTTCCCGGTATTACCCGGCGTCCCCGTTCGTGGCTAACCTGAACTTTGGAAACAATAACAAAGGACATATGTCATTTTAATAAACTGTTTTGAAAATCATTCAATCACCTTAGAACTGCTTGCTTTTGAAAATAAAAGACGTTCTATTGCATTATTTGGTGATTTATGGACTTTAATATTATATCAAATGAAGGCCTAGAATAATTTTAGTTCTTTTATTGCCTTAACTAAAGGTAGACTTGTACTTTTTATGAACTAAAGTACATTTACAGTGACATTTTCATTTTTTAGCGAATTTCCTTAGAAATAAGCTATTACCGTCGTTTTAACAGAACAGAATGGACAAAAATTATCCGTTCAGGGTAACCTCAGCAATCATATTAATATTTATATTAATTGACAGCTTTTTATGTGTACTTTCTGGATATGAAGTGAGTTTATTGTGAAAACGCATTTTTACCTGCAAAAATCGCGATTTGTTTCAAAATTTAACATGGGCTTATATGGGAAATAGAATTTTCATTTTTTGAATTTTTTTAGCACGATAACTCTCGTAAATATCCTCCGATCGTAACAAAATTTGGTACAGACATAAAAAACTAGATTCTCTTGGACGAGTTCGTAAACCAGCCAGATCGACATATCCAAAGTGGGGTAAAGGCCCCATTTTACCCCCCAAAAATGGGTTTTTTGTGTTTTTCAAATTGAAAAATTATATTTATCCAGTTATTGTTTGCACCATTGGATTTAACTCGAAAAAACAAACAATCTGGTATTTTAAATCATTCCTCTAAGTCCATTGGTCTCCCACTTTTTTCCCCTTTGTTTTTAGTATCAGGGCAGCAGAATGTTAGCTTACCCAATTTCGTATTTACTCTCTACTGAGGTTTTAAAGGAATCGCTTTGAGTGAGTTTTCAGTTTATCAATGTATTTAATAGAATTTTGGTTTTTTAAACAATTATATGTTAATATAATTTAAAAAATAAACATTCTTGCCTACTTCATTATATGAAATATTTGTGTTCTTTCATCTTAGTCATTTACCAATATTTTTTTACAAAGTTTTTGTAAAACAAGCTATTTTAATACATAAATATATCACTTGTTTACTTTTCTTTTTTGTAATAATGGATTAATTACTGGATATTTTGTAATTAGAAATTCGTTGAGTACGCAGGTTTGCTGCAACGGAGGTATTATTTTCTTAAATGTAACTGATAGTTACTAAAAGGCCTGCTGAAGAACTTATCTACAATTACTAAGCAGTTAAGCAATTATATTGAATCTATTTGAGATTTTACATTTAAATACTTAAAGACATCTACATTTCATTGAAAAATATTGTGTGTCTATTATCTGTAGTTGACATTTAGAATATCTGTTGACCTGATAGTTGCACTAATTTTGTGCTGGAGTTATTTTTTCTTAATTAATTATATAGAAAACTATGCAGTGAAGGAATAATTAATTATGTGACTTGTTTTATGCTATTAATTTATATCAATCAAGCCTTACTATTAAAAACTTTTCTTTGTGACTGAATATTATTGAAGTTGATTAGGCCTATTCTACAATCAAGTTATTCTACACATATTATTCAAGATGCGTTACACAACCTTTGTACATCAGGCCATACTCATAAGAGACAAACTCAAGGCATGTGATACTCAACTTTCTACCCTCACTGCTTTAAATGAGCCTTTGACTGCCAATCAGATTGCTAAGGTTAAGACAATTCGAGCCACAGCAAACAAGAAAATTACTGAATTTGAAGCGATAGTGAGAAAGTTGTTCAGTACTGACCCTGTGCCTGAACAAATGAAATTTAGTGAAATATCTGCATTTCAGGATGATATTTAAGATATTTTTCTTCAAATTACCAGTGCTTGTATGGTACTATTGCCAGAGGATCAGACAGCAGATGAGTCTATTTCTAGTAATAGTACCCCAGTTTCCTCAGAAAGTCATATCAGACTTCCACGACTTAGCTTGGGTACTTTCTCCGGTCAAGCAGATAAATGGATTGCCTTCCACAGTCTTTTTGAAACCTCAGTCCACAAAAGTAATACCCTTGGAGATGTAGAAAAGTTTATGTATCTTTTGTCTTGCTTAGAAGGAGAACCCTTAAATTTGATCAAATCCTTACCCACCACTGCTGCCAACTACCACATAGCTTGGAACCAACTTCTTCAGCGTTACCATAACTCAAGATTTCTTATCTCTCTTCATATTAATAACATTTTGGAGCTACCCACTGTTCATAAATGGAGCTCAGTCAAACATTTAAGGCAGTTTGTGTCTCTTTACCAGGAAAATGTCAGTGCACTTGAGGCACTTGGTCATGATATCACAAAAGAGAGTACTTTTCTTACTTCCTTTATTTTACGAAGATTTGATCATGACTTTGTGTGCAAGTTTGAGGATAAAAGAACCAATTCTAAAGATGTTCCACAAATCAAAGAGCTCATTGATTTCATTCAAAATGAATGTCTGCAGCTTGAGGCGGCAGATCTGACTCTTTCTGGTAATAAAAGTCAATCAAATGTTTCTGAGGGAAACAATAATGCTCAACGACAGAACCGTACTTCACAAGGTTCTAAATTTCACACAAAGACAGCACTTTTTACATCAACAAAAGTTCAGAATTGTGTTTATTGCACTTCACCTAACCACAGTGTCTTCAAATGTGAAAGATTTGCCCTCTTAGGTCCTAAAGTACGGTTTAAATTCGTTCAAAACAACTCTCTATGTAATAACTGTATGGGTAAACATAATGTTAGGAATTGCTTCTCCAGGTATTCTTGCAGCACTTGCCACAAACGTCACCACTCCATGCTTCATTTTGAAGGATCATCACCTCCTAAGCGCACTCAAAATACTGGACATGAAGCAAAGAGGCCTAGCTCTTCTGACTCAAAACAAAATGTTACTACAGATGCTAATCTCAATGTAAAAGATGAACAATCTGATAAACACAAACGTGTTTCTGCTTCAGCATTTATTGGACTTTCTCACTTACAAGATACCAAGTGCTGTTGGGAACTTCGTACCAAATTTTATTACGATCGGAGAATATTTACGAGAGTTATCGGGCTCACAAAATTCAAAAAATGAAAATTCTATTTCCCATATAAGCCCATGTTAAATTTTGAAACAAATCGCGATTTTTGCAGGTAAAAATGCGTTTTCACAATAAACTCACTTCATATCCAGAAAGTACACATAAAAAGCTGTCAATTAATATAAATATTAATATGATTGCTGAGGTTACCCTGAACGGATATTTTTTGTCCATTCTGTTCTGTTAAAACGGATTACATTTGAATGGGTGTGGACTTCTCTAAACTTTGCGTTTGTTCCTGGAATGGTCAATATTCTTTACACAGATGACACATATTACACAGAAACACACACTAAATTTAGAAAATAAAACTCTTAAAGGCAAACCGATCTTTAAAAACAAATGCAAGGGTATGGGTTGACTGTGAATCACACTTCGAGGTTAGTAGGATGGATTAGCCGTTTCTGCGGGTGGAGGAATGTGGGGTGATCTTCCCCCCTCCCCCCCTTCATTAGCATAATTAATTACCCTTCCTTCATTAGCATAATTAATTACCCCCCTTCATTAGCATAATTAATTACCCCCCTTCATTAGCATAATTAACTACCCCCCTCATTAGCATAATTAAGTACCCCTTCTCAACTTTTAAAATGGAGACGATCTGCCCCCCCCCCCCGGCAACCCACGCTGCTAGGTCACGTGCGCCACTAATGATATGTACCCTCCCAGACTGTCTGCGCCGCGAGGGGAGCGTTTGAGTTATACCCTCGAACCCCTGATTACATTGTGTTCGACTCACCCTGCCACAGCGTTGTGCTTACTCAGTCTTCACTGTGCTTCCCTGGCGATCACACGTATTTAGCGAGTGCTCCGTTTCCTTACCATACGTTTTGTTTCGTGAGCGCTTGTGACGACATGCTGTGCTGTGCTGACATCTTACTGTGTTGGATTACCATTTTATTAAAACGTAAGTCATATTTATTAATACATTTTTTAATTTTACCTACGTAGGTACCACCACTACCCGTATCTACCCGTAGACCACTACGTAGGTCTACTCGTATTGTGAAACGATGGAGTGAAGTCTCAATAAATTGAGAAATAAGTATTTAGATAATCGATTTCTTATATTAGCTCCTTTTAATGATGTATGTGTTTAATTTATTGCCTGTGGAATGAACTTTAACTGAATATGAGTCTTGATAATAGATAGTGACAAGACTTGTATTTGATTTAATAGAGTCACAATATATTTCCAATCAGAAAATAACAGAGATAAGTAGTTAATGAAATGAATCCCATACAATGGGTATTGTGTTAAATATTTAGACCGTAGACTGAATATGAGTCTTGATTATGGTAAACTGACAAGACATATGTTTGATTTAACAGAGATATATTTAGCCTTCCTTCATTTTACTAATTGATCTTAAAAATACCTTTTGTACTGCTACTGCTACTTTTGTATGATATGTAGAAAAATAGCAAAGAAAATTTCACACAAGGTTAGTGTTTGTAGCCGTTAGACGCACATAGAAAAATACCAATAAGAGCTAGCAAAATCGAACGTAGAAGAGAAGTAGAATAGTTATCCCTTCCCTCCCGTCATCCTCTCAACAAACAACACCTAATTAGCCCCCCTCCAATTTTCAAATTTTTGAGTATAACATAATAAAGTGTGTTATTTTTCTGTCTAGATCGATCATGAGCTGCGAGAGACGGTTTACGTGCGGTATCTGCTTTGCTGCCTTTAAGCAGAAGTGTCACCTACAACGTCATATGAGGCAAGATCATCGTGATAATGTCGAGATCTTCTCATGTCCTTCAAGTCCTTCAACCGCATTGACAACCTAAGGCGGCACCAGCGAGTAGCCCATGCTCTGACACCTTCAGCTGCCTCTACTCCTGGTCCATCGACAGCCCCAACGCCTGGTCCGTCATCCGCTCTAAATCGACAGACAGGTAAATAATCATTTTATAATAATGTAGTAAAAACATGAATAAAAAAACAATAAATAATTCAAACTAATTTCTGTTTTAAATGAAAACATGCTGGATAACACTGAATATGCTAAACCTAGAGCAGTGTACGTTTACATTAAATCAGAAGCAGGGAAATGGGACTATCTGATATTCTGCACTTTAACACTGACTAAGCAAAGAAATTAAGTATCTTCATATATATATATATATATATATATATATATATATATATATATATATATATATAAACGAAACGCAAGTATTATCCACCATCTTATTGTCTATCTATGTAATGGCGGAGTGTAAAAAGATAACAAACAAATAGACAAGTGTTCTTATTTTTTATCACGATTGCTATTCATTTTTATTAATACCCTTTGTGTATTTTCAGGTTGCGTGTGTCCTCATTGTCGCAAGTCCTTCATGCGAACGGATGTGTTGTCACGCCACATTCGAGACCACTGCAAGGTTATTCGAGGTGCTGTGTTCACCTCATCTTCGACGCATCCGGTTGCTCAAGCTGTACCTGTGACGGTGCAGCCTGTCCCCTCTCCTGCTCCGTCTACATCCAGTAGCGACAGCAGCAACACCGGTGATGAAGATGAGGTAGCTATCCCTAACAACCTAGCTCCTCAACGCTTTGTTGAAATCGAGTCTGCATTTTTGGGACGGCTAAAGACATACAGCCTTCGTGAACCAGCTGCAAATGAGGAAACTCTTCCAGCTCTCCTAACAGACATTTTTGGTAATTTAGTCACTCTCATGCACCGTATTCTACGTTGTGTCACCGCTGTAAAGGTAAACTTGTGGGTCGAGTGTGAATTTGTAGACGTTCATGGGGAAACATATCGACGAGCCTTTAAAACAAAGAATGTCCCCATACTCCGCACGACCAATGTTTAGGATGTGTGTAGTGACCTTTTTGATAAATTAATTTTAGAAAAATAGACATGTGAGATGAAGGGATCTGAATGGTCCTTTGTGCAGGTGTTAGACATGGAGGTGAGAGTGAATGTGTACCGCCCGCTCAAAAGAAGCTCGTATATCGCTTTACCCCAATATATTGAAAACAAAAAGGCTGTCGTCAGTGTGTTGAACCAAGACGAAAGATGTTTTATGTATGTCATGCTGACCAAGTACCTTGACAATCCTCATCGTGGTTAGTTGCGTGAAACTGACTTTACACCTTCAGTACGCACACTCGCCAATCTAGACTTCACCGGTCTCGAGTATCCGATGCGGTTGGATAAAATCGGCAAGTTCGAAGAGACGAACGGGGTAAGTATCAACCTATATGCGATTGATGAAGAGAAAAAGAAGAAGAATGGACGTTTCCAAATACGTCACATTGTATACCCCCTTCGAATCGCAAACAGAGAGAGTCCAAACCACTTTGACCTCCTTTACTTGACAGATGAGGAGAAGTGTCACTATGCCTACATTTCAGATTTTGAGAGGCTGGTAAGCGGACAATTTTCAAAGCGTTTTCACAAACTGTATGTGTGCAAAAGGTGCTTTGCCTACTTTGACAATCAACCGAACAATCTAAACAAGTCTGGTCAAGATCGACTAAACGAGCACAAACGCTACTGCTTTTACCATGCCCCACTCCGTCCGGACATTGCTGAAAATGAAAAAAATATGATTTACCCGTCACGAGAGAACACAGAGAAGCCGCTTCACTATCTACGCAGATTTTGAATGCATATTTATCCCCTATGATGGTGAACAACCACTTAACCCCACACCAACAGTGGCACCTCCAGCATAGGATCCGGCAAACTCGAGACCGGGGCTACCACACCACCGCCACCATGGAGACAACATCAATTCGGCGAGCGTCAAGATCAAAAACGTGCATGTGCCTTACTCGTATGCATACTACATATGCGACAGTCACAGGAACGCAGATGAAGGAGACGTCGACAAAAATGATGCTGACACTTGTGAGACCTTCTCAAAACTGCGGTTATACAATGGTGCTAACGCAGGAAAGCACTTTATGTCTGCTCTGCGAAACGATATCACAACGATATCTAGGATCATGTACGGTCAGAGACAACCTGGTGATCCACCACGCCTTACACCGAATGAGGAGTTAGAGTTTCAAGCTGCCACAGTATGATACGTATGTCGGCAGGACTTTAGCCCCACTGACATCAAAGTAAGGGACCACCAACACTCGCCACCGTACAAGTACCGAGGAGGAGCACATCACTTATGTGACCTGCATTTTATGGAGCAAGACACTGTAAATGTCTAAATGTCTACCTTATAACCTCAGTAACTACGATGCGCATTTTATCGTTAGGGAACTGAATATCGATGGAGGTGAAGTTAATGTTCTAGCCAACAACGAGGAGAAATTAATTTAATTTTCCAAGAGGTGTGAGTATCCAAACGCAGGCCGCCACGCTGGTGTGAGAGTGCGATTTGTTGATTCCTACCGTTTCCTGGCTAAATCATTTCAACATTAGCATCGCTTCTTCCGAATGATGAAATGAAGGTCTTACGAGCCCGTCACCCTGACCCGGAAGAGAGTAATCTCCTCAAAAGGAAAGGAGTCTTCCCCTACAAATACATCACTTCTTTGGACGTACTGCAAGAAGAAACCCTTCCATCGATTGTCGAGTTTGAGGAGGACATCAAACCTGAAGACTACGCCCACGCACAACAAGTCTGGGAGAAATTCAACTGTAGGACTATCGCGGAATACTCAAACGTTTTCCTAGAAACAGACGTCATGCTTCTCGCTGATGTATTCGGAAGTTTCCGTGATAAGTGTCAGAAACATTACAATCTGGATCCTGCACACTACCTAACTCTTCCACCATATGCGTGGGACGTAATGCTGAAGATACAAAACCAAACGCACCGTTCTGTGATTTTGGGGGTTGATACGTTGCAAGATGTCGACCGGTACCTATATGTTCTTTGAAAAGGGTATTCGGGGTGGTTTGACCCAGTGTGTCACGCTACACGTCGCGTCGTAGCAAATAACAAGTACACAAGAGGTGATAACAAAGAGTTTGATGACGACACCTACTAAATGTATTACGACGCCAACAACCTCTATGGATGGGCCTGTAAACCACTTCCGTACGGAGACTTTGTATGGCTTTCAGATGACGAGATAAGCGAGCTGAAAGATGAACTCATGAGTCTACCGTCAAACAATGAGTTCGGTTATGTTTTGGAGGTGGACCTCCAAACATAGAGTATTCACTTGACGCCACCCTTTACGACAACCATCGAGACCTTCATATCTCTTCGGAAGTGGTTAAAGCGCCTATGGACCAACTACCCTATGACCCTGATGTCCTCATCACGACAGGAGTTGGAAAGTCTCCAAAATTGATGGCTACCCTGAATGACAAGACCGGCTACGTTATCCACTACCAATACTTACAGCAAGCATTGAAGAACGGACTACGTATTCGGCAAGTTCATCGTGTACTACGCTTCAAACAAGACACATGGATGAAACCGTATGTCACCCTAAATACCTGACTCCGCCAGTTAGCCGGGGATAATAAATTTGAAGTCGAGTTATTTAAACTTATGGTTAACGCGGTTTATGGTATGAGTCTCCAAAATGTTCGTAAACATAAATATGTAAAACTCTGCACTGACCGCTATGGCTATATTAAGTATGTAGCCAAGTCACATTTTAGCGATAGAGTTTGGTTTGATAAAGACTTGGTACTGCTTAACATGGCAAAAACGCGGGTGGTGTTAGACAAACCTGTTTATGTGGGTATGACCATTTTGGAACACTCTAAATGGTGGATGTGCGGTTTCCACTACAGGATGGTAGAGCGGTATGGACGTGAAAATATCGAGATGGCCTATATGATACTGACGGCATTGTTTATAAGATCCGTACCGCCAACGTCTACAGAGACATGTTAAGCATATGGATGAATTCGACACCAGTAATTATCCCCCACTCCACCGCTGCTATAACGATAACAACGCTCGTAAGCTGGGGAAGTTCAAAGATAACGCTGGTGGTAAAATACTGGAAGAATTCATCGGTTTGATGTCAAAGCTCTACTGTATGACATTCTTGGATAACGGAGTAGTCCGTCCTACGCCTCCGATCAAGCGGGCCAAAGGGATAAATAGAGCTGTTGTGAGAGACGAGTTGAGTGTGGATGACTACAGAAGATGTCTACAAAACCACACGGTGAAATACACGGAAAACAGCCGTTTCATGAGCCGAAGACACATAATATACACCATTATTGTGAGGAAGCACTCATTAGCACCATATGATGATAAGTGTTTCGTTTGTGAACACGGTGTAAAAACACCTCCGTGGGGTCACTACCAGATCAGAGACCCACTCGCACAGCAAGTAGCTCTCCTACCGCCATAACCTTAGCCTGGACCTTGACTCCCCGTTTCCAACCAGAACCAGCAAAGAAGACAGTGTAGCTTATTTATGGTGCATGAGAGAGAGAGAGAGATTGGACAATAACGGAGGACACTTTAGTTTTAATTTTAGTTACTAAATAGTTTTTTTCCGGTATTTAAAAAAATACCTTTAGTTACCTATTTAGATATTTACATTTGACTTGTATCAAGTTTTGTTTGTAAATAAATATGAAATATCAAAATTCGTTCTTTTAAATCATTTACCTGTGTATCATTATATCAGTAAATCTATTCAAAATGGTCTTTTATAAAGAATCCAGATTGTAAAGCGTTATAAAAAGAAAATATATATATCTTTCTTTGTGATTTATATAAACTGCAAGTGCAAGTGAAAGGGAAACACCGTATTCGAAACCTATGCTTGTAGTGTTCTTTTATGAAACAATAAGCTAAATTTGTTATTTAACAAACTAGAATTCTGGGTTTGATATATAAAAAAAATTAAATAAAAATGAAAAAGAATAGTACAGAAAAATGTTGTGAAAAGATGGGGGAAAAATAACAAGAAATGTCTTAATACTGAGTACTCAAGTTTATTTTTTCAAAAAACATATTACATCAAAAAACATATTACAATACAATTAAATTTTTACCATAAAAAATTTACAAAGAGTCTCTTGATCAGTGCATCATTGTGAGCAGTAGAAGAAAAGTTGAAGAGCTGCACAAATTCCGCCATCTTCGTACCACTGTGGTGAGTGCGTAGGTACAGGTAGACGAGACAGTAGGGTCCACAGACCATGAAGTTGTCACTCTGAAGGCGATGCTCGTTGCACAGGTAGCGACGAGCGTTGCGTCTCAGAAATCCTTGGTAGAAATACAAGTGTGGAGGCTGGCCGTAGCTGTCGAATTATTCCGTTTGACTCTTCTCCGCCGTCCAAGTAGAATACCACCCAATGAGTACCATCTTCATTATGCAGATCGGTATTTACAATCATCGCAGTGGACGGTGATATCCGATATGGTAAGTGATCGGCAGCGTTAACGCCGACATTTTGCACAGGCAGAGCCGAAAGATATTTTTCAATTTCCAGAGTATTCTTTCTAAAGTATCCTAACCGAGAGTAGCTGCAGCAGCTGAAGTAGTAGTAGTAGCAGAAGAGCGAAAACAAGAGCAAAAGTATGAATCCCTATCTCCAATATAATTTTTATCTTCATCAAATTTTGTTGTTAGGTGGAGCCAACCTCGAATCGTGACACAATTGGTCAGTGCGCAACGAGTTTGCAATGAGTTGTGATTGCAGCAACGCAGAATATTTGTCGACAGTAGATTGTTGATTGATTGCAGTGATCCGCAGCCTATATCACAAACATCGATGACATGAGTAGTGACGAAATCAATGATGTGATGTCGCTTTAAATGTTCTTTCTTCTCCAACCCTTTGACGTAAACTGTCGGGCGGTTTGAAACACAATCAGTTAACTTGCTGAAGAGTGTGTAATACGGTATATCACCTTGCCCCCACTGTAGACCGTGGCAGTGGTTTGTGAGCCAGTAGCTTTCTCTCAGTTTTTCGTCTGATAATTCCGATCTTTCATACGGTGATTTGGCGATATGATGCATGAGTAGTACACCGCTGTCCGCTTCCAATACGCAAACTTCTTTTGTTATGTATTCGTTTTGAAGCATTGAATATTCACAATGACGGGTGCGGCTAGGTTATGTTTTCGATGTGATCTGTGTAGAGGATCCATCTTGAACGAGTGATTGATGAATACTGAAGTCGGCGGTCTGTGTGTTTAGCCACCAAAGTCCACGTTCACGTTGCGATGTCGATCGATTTCGATGACATTTTCAAATTCCGCATAAACCAGACAGTTGACGGTCTCTGTGAGGGCTTCGTCGAAACCGAGCTCCATGCGTACACTCCCATTGCGTACCAGGTTCCAATGTGTCGTGTCGCTGGCCGACAGATCGGGCGTCAAATCAAAAGCCATAATACAATAGCCATCGTCAAAGTCATCTTTGCCGATAACCTTACCGCTATCGCTAAACTGAATGCCTGTGCCAGAAAACAGAGTGTGACACGCCATTACATATTTTCCTTTATTGGCCTCAAAGTGTGTTTGTATCGGTTTGGACGGCACTTGTTCACCGTCTACATACAAAGAGAAGTAGTTCATGTTGAAATGTTTGAAGTTGTACGGGTTAAATTTCAAATCTCCATTATACGCCTTATTGGTGACCATGCCGACGATAATACGTTTCGGCACTTGACCTAGGAAAACATTGTCCAAAGTCTTGCTTCTTATACCGAACGGCAGTGTGAATGTTTTCAAGTCCACTCTAGTGATTGGATATTTAGCTGTGGCCGTTTGTAGAGCTCTGTCGTGTGCCAGCAAAACAGTAGGACTGACTTTACATCTGCGCACCCATAGGTTGGCTTCAACCATTTTCACTTTGAAATCACCATCGTTCACCATCAGGGAGAATGCATCTTTTGATCGGATGAATTTGAAACGTTCAACACCGTTTAGTAGAAATTTATTCTGATTACACATATCCAAATGTATATGGCCGAGCATGTCACATTCACGGCTTTTGTTTGTAAACTTCCGCCTCACTTGTAGTCCGTAATTTGTATCAGTACAGTTGTCCATATCTTCGGCGTCGTCTGCTGACCATACGGCACAAGTTAAATGCGACTTTCTAGCATCGTATCCGTAGTTTAAAACTGTTTCGATATACGTTCTATAGGCGTAGGTATTGTTTTGTGGCGTGACCAATTTCTGGTTCATACTCATATCCAATTGGCTGAAAAGTGAATGTAGCCAATTGTTGACGGGTCCGATTACGACTACTTCGGCATCCTCGGTGACGTCAGTTCCATTTGGTTTGACGATAGACGCAGTGACTTGGATCATTGTCTGCGAAAGATCCGTGTATTCGTCACCATTGCTGGGCACGACAAACTCAATGGGCGAGTCATCGGTCAGAGTAGAGATTGGTTTGTATTGAACCCATTTTCAATTTCCGATACTGGTCTGTGTTGGCGGTAAAGAGAACAAGCCTAGCTCAGTCTTGACACATTCTCAAGATTTTTGATGTAAAAAAGTCATTGCGATGGTGGTGGTGTTGCGTGCGTGCGCGTGTTTAACCAAAAATATATCTCGCTATAACAGACGAGCTCTTCTTCTTCCTCCTCTTTGGGCTTGCTTTTTCACCTTACCAGCTGCTGCTGCGACAGAGCGTCTCGTCGTCGACGTCTTCCCTCTGAGGAGTTTAGCCAAAGACAGAGGTGTGACAGGGGTCTTACGGCCACCGCCACCGGACATAGCGCGTTTCGCGGAAGTCTTACACGTTGCGCATTTCGCGTTACCCTTACGCGCTACGCGACGTCTTTTCGCGCGGGTGCCGCCGCCACCACCACCGCCACCGTGCAGCATGCGTTCCAATTTGCTGTCGGCTTTGTGTTTGAGCGATCCCGTAAACTGTCTGAGTCTCACACTAGCCTTGGGGTCCATAGTGTCGGCGGCGATGTCGCCCAAAAATCCAACACCAGATTTCAAAGCCTCTTGACTCAAAGCTTTCGCTCCCGACTTGAGCAGTGGTGCGATAGTGCGGAACATGCCGCCGAGAAAACTGCCCACTCCATGTCCTCGCTGATATGCCGCTCCTCGAAATACACGGTCGATTGCACCGCCGGTCTGCAACTGTTGACGGCGGTAGTAGGCCAAATACGGATCGTTTGAATTAGTTATTACTGCTGCTACTGCTACGCTCTTTTGAAATGTAGCTTCACGTACGACGATCCAAAGAGGAATGACAGGCTTTTCCCTGTGTGATCCCTTAAGTCGATTTCGACAGTTTCAAATATAGCCTTCATGACGGGCACGTAATGCGGAGTTGTATAAACCGTTGTTTTATATGCACCGTGAACGTAGTTATCTCTTTCGATATTGACAATCTTCAATAGCGGTGCTGTAGTGTCACCAATCAACTGCGGCTCCATCAAATCACAATATACATAGATGTGTGGTGGGATCCCCATAGTTAGATCTGGTTCCCATAAGCCGAGAGCTGAAGAAACACCTTCCGGTGCTAGATTATCTTTATAAGGGTCATAACCCAACATTAGGGATAATTCGTGGCTTATCTATATTATGTTCACATTTGTTTTCAACACCCTCATATTGACTCTTTTTAAAACGGTCGAGTATTCAAATTCGAGGAATTCACTTAGTTCCGCATCGCTAGATATTACATTTAATAATTCTGTTAAACTTCTGCAATATCCTGGTTTTATTTTGACCATCAATGATTCCTTTTTAAATAATGGAGGGAATTTATATTCGACCCAAATGTACGAATTAACGTTGACTGTCATTAATGAACACAGATATTGCGCTTCCACCAATGCCATCCCCCACTCGCCACCTTCCAGCCGTATTTGTTTCGGCATGTGTGTAGTGTAACTCGTCACGGTGTTTTTGGGAAAATAATCCATAGAACTATTGCTGGGCAATGTCAAGTAAAATTTGTTTTTACTAGACATGTAAATCTTGCACTCTCACCCAAGAATTGAATTCGTCTCCGTAACCTTCCCACTTGACCAGGTAACACTTACTGCGACCACGACCTTTCGTGTCCAGTATTTTATCAATTTTAAGCAGGTGATCACTTTGGATTGTCACTTTTTGCATTTCGTGTTCATGAAACTGTCCGGACAACTCTTCACCGTTGAGATCCGTGAGCGTATACAGTGGTAATGGCATAAGTGTATTCACTCGGTGTATTATAAACACTTTTTTACTCCAATTGGTCTCGTAACCTTTGGTAAACGTACCTTTCTCCTTAGCTATACGCACTTTATCGCCGACTTTCAGTTTCGGTCCAGTGCGTTTCGGTATATTTTTTACATGTGTTTCCACACACTGAACACTACCTCTCTGTTTCTGGCATCCACATCGACTGGACGTAGTCTGTCGACAACAATATGTCCCGCTGTCCTCGTCCTTGGTGAAATAGGTTTTGAGTTATAAAGAAAACACTCATGTTCCTATGATGACAACCTTTAGTAAAAAATCGACCACTGTATTGTCTGCTTCTCGCATCATGTCGTCTATGATTACCAAAACCGGTTCCTTACCGTCAAAGTCTTCCAAGTTCGGCTTACCTTCAATATAGTTTATTTGTGAGTTGCCCCCACTCGCACCGCCACTACTACCATAATGCCAGTTTATTCTAGAAAATTTTGTATCACACATTTGTGATATGTGTTTTATAAATTTCGATACAAACACTGACTTTCCCCTACCCGATGGTCCCGCCACTATGGCTGAGAACGGGTGTTTCCACCTCAAGTCCATGATTACTACTGACTATTCACCACTGATTTTTCATCACTTAAATCTATACCCATCAGTCTAATGATTAGTTTTTAACACTTTAAACCTATACCTCGGTTTTTTACAGCTAAAGGAGATTCAGGTTAAATTCAATAAGTAACACAGATTGTAAGTGTGGATAAAATGTTTATTGGATATATACATTTTTAGAAAAGGTTCATGTTTTACAAAAAATATATCTTCAGGTTTCTTGAGTCTTGCTTTACAAAGAATAATATTTTTATATAAATTTGAGCGGAGTGAAACTCTTACCTGGCCTCGCAGCTTGCTTCACCATACGGAGACGATCCCCGAAGCCCTTGTTGTAGAGCTCGATGTCGTTGTCGCTCAGCACGGCGTTGAAACGCCTGGGAAGGTAGACCCGAAGGAAGAAGTCGTCCCCGACTTGGCCCTCCAGGATGACGATAATCGCCTCGCCGAACGGTGTGGTGACCCTCTCTATGGCTGTGATGAGATAGCCGCACTCCTCCCGAAGATCGGCAAGCCTGGTGTATGCCGGGGAGCTGGACTTGCACATGTTGAGGGAGGTCCTCAGGTCCATGGTCAGGCCGGCAGCGGCGGGTGAAGTCTCACAGGTGGTGGTGGTGCTAGCAGTGGTTAAGCATATTATATATATATATATATATATATATATATATATATATTAAAAATATAAAGATAAACTGAGTACCCTTTTTAAAATATTTTTTATTGAGCAACATGTTTCGCCTTTATGGGCATTTTCTAGCTCTAAGTTTAACCTAATTTATTGAAATATACAATAATATTTACATGTCATATGACTGCTTCATTTTTTGTTCTTTTTTGGTCTAGTTGGTTTTCAGTCTTTTTTATATGAATTCTTTATTTGTCTTATTTTTTCAAATATAGGGTTGCTTGTAGGGATATGGCTATTCAAAATGTTCTTGGTTTTTCTTTTTGCTCTAGGAATATATATAATTGTCCTTTTGAGTCCATTTTGCTTCCTTTATTTAATACTTCAATTATTTCTAAGTTTTCTTTTAAACTTTTGTCAGTGTGATTTTTATCTAAAAGGTGTTTTCCAAAATTGGATTTCATTTATTGTTACTTTTCAGAGATTGTAAATGTTCTTGGAACCTTGATTTGAACGTCCTTCCCGTTTGGCCTATATAAAAATCTTCACAGGGTGAACAGTTTATTCTATAAATTCCAGACTGGTTTTATTTGTTTTCTGTATTATTTTCTAATTTTGCCATTTTCTTTATTATGTCGAAAGCGTTATTCTTTGTTCGATAGCTTAAGTTGTATTTAGTTCTTTGAAAAGTTTTACGAGTAGCTTTGTTAAGTGTTATGTTGTAAGGTACACTAATGTATTTGTTTTCAGCAGTTTGTTCTTTTCTTCTTATATTTATATTAGCTTTTCTCTTCTTTATGTTTTTTATCATTTTGTCAATAAGTCTGTGGTTATAGCCATTTTTTGTCGCAAGATAATAAATTGTTTTCTTTTCTTTTTCATAACTTTCTTTGCTCATTGGGATATTAATCAAGCGGTTGATCATTGATCTGAATCCTGCCATTTTATATTTTCATGGGTGGTGTGAGTTACATGCTATCAATAAGTCTGTTTGTGTAGGTTTCCTGTATATTTTAAATGAATGTTTCTTGTTTATTTTTGTTATGGTCAAGTCTAAATAGTGAATGGACTTATTCTTGTTTTCTTGGGTAAATTTGATTGAATTAGTTAATGAGTTTAAATAATTCAAAAACTCTTCACTTTCTTTAACACTACCTTCGAACAGACAAAGAATATCGTCTACATATCGATACCAATATTTTTTTTAGTTCGGAATGGATTTGTGTCGTCGTTTATCTTTTTTACTTCTAGATGATGCATAAATATGTCGGAAAGTAGGCCAGAAAGTGGGGATCCCATAGCTAATCCGTGTCTTTGTTGAAAATATTCATTGTTATATTGAAAATAATTTTGGTTCGTACATGTTTTTGTCAGTCTAATTATTTCATTGATTTCCGATTTGTTCAATATTTTGTTTTCTATTAAATCTTCTTTCAGAATATTTATTGTTTCTGTTGGAGGGATATTACTGTACATGTCTTTTACATCAAAAGAGACAAAAATACATCCATCTGGGATTTCAAGATCTTTAATTTTATCTACAAGTTCAATATTATTTTTGTACTGTAATTATCAGTCCAGTTTAAGCTGTTTTTTATTTTATTGTTTAAGAATTGGCAAAGTTTATAAGTTGGGGCCGTCCTAAAATTTACTACAGGTCTTATTGGTACGTTTTCCTTATGGGTTTTTGGTAAAGTTGTTAATGTAGGAGCTTTAGGTTTTATTATTTTTAGTTTATTTTGATCAATTTTCGGAATGGATTTACATTTTGATAGTAAACTATTTGTTGTTTTAGAAAATTCTTGAGTTGGATCCTTGTTCAGTTTTTCAAAATTATTGTTACTTATAAAATTGAGAAACTTTTTCGTCATAATCATTCTTAGTTATTACTACTGTTGTATTACCTTTATCTGCTTTGATTATCATCGCTTGGTTTTCTCTTAGTTTTGCAGAAATTGAGTTAGTTAATTGCATGTCTTTTCTTGTTGTTTCCGGGATTGTATTTTTTCTTAACTTAAAGTTGGTTTTCTCCAGTTCATGTATGAAGTTGTGTTTCATCGGATCTTGATTATCTTTTTCAATATTTTTAATGGCTGCATCAATGTGTATAAGATCATTTATAATGTTATTTTCTTTAAAGTCCAAATTTATGTTGTATTTTAAAGACTTTTCAAGTATACTCAATTTTCTGTAGAAAAGTCAATGTTAGTTAAATTATCTATTTTTGGATGGAAATCTTGTGGAATTTCTTGGATTTCTAGATCCTCTTGTATTTGAATTTTCATCAATTCTTTTAGTTTCTTGGTATGTGTTTCACGTTTTTTCTTTAAGATTGGTTCAACCCAATTATATACATAAACCATTATTTCATCTAATGATTCTGGGTGATATAGTTCTGAAAGACGTTGGAGGGTTTCTTCTTTTACTTTCTTGATGTTATTAAGTTTAATGTAATGGCTGTTGATTTCTTCTCGAATCCATACCTTTTTTGCAACTTCTGATGCCTTCTGTGCAGCTCTTGATTTGCATTTCATTTCTATTTGAACAAAACTTGGAATAATATTCTTTGCTAGACAGAATTTGTTGAATTTAATATCTTATATGATTGTTTTTGTTTTCAATGTTAGGTATTTAAATTTGTGAATTGTTCTTTGGTTGTTAGCCATTTTTAATATATTACAATTTTCACAATGAAGGGCTACTTTTATTATTAAAAATATAAAGATAAACTGAGAACCCTTTTTAAAATATTTTTTTAGCTCAAGTAGCTAAAAGAAAGTAAGAAAGTAAGAAAGTTAGCTCAAGAAAGTAAAAGAAGAAACCCTCCAACGTCTTTCAGAACTATATCACCCAGCATCATTAGATGAAATAATGGTTTATGTATATAATTGGGTTGAACCAATCTTAAAGAAAAAACGTGAAACACATACCAAGAAACTAAAAGAATTGATGAAAATTCAAATACAAGAGGATCTAGAAATCCAAGAAATTCCACAAGATTTCCATCCAAAAATAGATAATTTAACTAACATTGACTTTTCTACAGGAGAATTGAGTATACTTGAAAAGTCTTTAAAATACAACATAAATTTGGACTTTAAAGAAAATAAAATTATAAATGATTTTGTACACATTGATGCAGCCATTAAAAATATTGAAAAAGATAATCAAGATCCGATGAAACACAACTTCATAAGTGAACTGGAGAAAACCAACTTTAAGTTAAGAAAAAATACAATCCCGGAAACAACAAGAAAAGACATGCCAATTAACTCAATTTCTGCAAAACTAAGAGAAAACCAAGCGGTGATAATCAAAGCAGATAAAGGTAATACAACAGTAGTAATAACTAAGAATGATTATGACGAAAAAGTTCACAATTTTATAAGTAACAATAAGTTTGAAAAACTGAACAAGGATCCAACTCAAGAATTTTCTAAAACAACAAATAGTTTACTATCAAAATGTAAATCCATTTCGAAAATTGATCAAAATAAAATAAAAATAATAAAACCTAAAGCTCCTACATTAACAGGTTTACCAAAAAACCCATAAGGAAAACGTACCAATAAGACCTGTAGTAAATTTTAGGACGGCCCCAACTTATAAACTTTGCCAATTCTTAAACAATAAAATAAAAAACAGCTTAAACTGGACTGATAATTACAGTATAAAAAATAATATTGAACTTGTAGATAAAATTAAAGATCTTGAAATCCCAGATGGATGTATTTTTGTCTCTTTTGATGTAAAAGACATGTACAGTAATATCCCTCCAACAGAAACAATAAATATTCTGAAAGAAGATTTAATAGAAAGCAAAATATTGAACAAATCGGAAATCAATGAAATAATTAGACTGACAAAAACATGTACGAACCAAAATTATTTTCAAAATAACAATGAATATTTTCAACAAAGACACGGATTAGCTATGGGATCCCCACTTTCTGGCCTACTTTCTGACATATTTATGCATCATCTAGAAGTAAAAAAGATAAACGACGACAAAAACCCATTCCGAACTAAAATAAAATATTGGTATCGATATGTAGACGATATTCTTTGTCTGTTCGAAGGTAGTGTTAAAGAAAGAGAAGAGTTTTTGAATTATTTAAACTCATTAACTAATTCAATCAAATTTACCCAAGAAAACAAGAATAAGTCCATTAACTATTTAGACTTGACCATAACAAAAATAAACAAGAAACATTCATTTAAAATATACAGGAAACCTACGCAAACAGACTTATTGATACCATGTAACTCACACCACCCATAGAAATATAAAATGGCAGGATTCAGATCAATGATCAACCGCTTGATTAATATCCCAATGAGCAAAGAAAGTTATGAAAAAGAAAAGAAAACAATTTATTATCTTGCGACAAAAAATGGCTATAACCACAGACTTATTGACAAAATGATAAAAACATAAAGAAGAGAAAAGCTAATGTAAATATAAGAAGAAAAGAACAAACTGCTGAAAACAAATACATTAGTGTACCTTACAACATAACACTTAACAAAGCTACTCGTAAAACTTTTCAAAGAACTAAATACAACTTAAGCTATCAAACAAAGAATAACGCTTTCGACATAATAAAGAAAAAGGCAAAATTAGAAAATAATACAGAAAACAAATACAACCAGTCTGGAATTTATAGAATAAACTGTTCAGACTGTGAAGATTTTTATATAGGCCAAACGGGAAGAACGTTCAAATCAAGGTTCCAAGAACATTTACAAGCTCTGAAAAGTAACCATAAAACATCTATGAAATCCAATTTTGCAGAACACCTTTTAGATAAAAATCACACTTACAAAAGTTTAAAAGAAAACTTAGAAATAATAGAAGTATTAAATAAAGGAAGCAAAATGGACTCAAAAGAACAATTATATATATATTCCTAGAGCACAAAGAAAAACCAAGAAACATTTTGAATAGCCATATCCCTACAAGCAACCCTATATTTGAAAAAATAAGAAAAATAAAGAATTCATATAAAAAAGACTAAAAACCAACTAGACCAATAAAGAACAAAAAATGAAGGAGTCATATGACATGTAAATATTTATTGTATATGTCAATAAATTAGGTTAAACTTAGACCTAGAAAATGCCCATAAAGGCGAAACATGTTGCTCAATAAAAAATATTTTAAAAAGGGTACTCAGTTTATCTTTATATTTTTAATAATAAAAGTAGCCCTTCATTGTGAAAATTGTAATATATATATATAATGCTTACCCGTTGCTTATATATAAAATATATATATAGTAAGCAAAATAACTATTCTTAAGTTTCAGTCATTGTATAGGAAACTAAATTTAATAAATTCAATTTACATTTACTTACACCGTATTTATAAAATCCATAGGAAAAATTTGGAATAAACGACTTTTCAAAAGCTTGATTTTAATAATCAATAAAAACCTGTTATGAATATTGACGATTTGGTTTTGAAATAAATATTAAGCCTTTTCGTCATAGTTTAATAGTGAAGGAACGTATTTTGAAGAATGTTGTTTAAATTATATATTTTACGAAGTACAATTAAATGCTCGACACCATTGGCATGCATGTTTGTAGAAAATATTATTCTACGGATGAATTTATTCAATAGTTTAATGATACGTTTTCCTGTACGAGAGGACTCGCTCTTTCCAATGTGATAAGGCAACAATAAAATTGGAGCAACGCTGGCCCGGGAGTTATAAAGGCTAAGGAAATTGTTATAGAATTAGGTCAGTCATATTTTGAAAAATTACGTTACTTATATATATATTTAATATTTTTTATACTGTCTTGACTCCTTGCAGAAACGTTTTACGGATAACGATATTGCAGCGGTTTTGTTAAGAATACTAGTTGAAATATCGTTTCACTGTTATTGAAAGTTGTTTCTTCTAAAAAAATCGATTCTGTATGTTTTTTATTGCAATCTATATAATTTAAATAATAAAAAATTGCCTACATTCAATCCTGTATTTGTAAGTACTTTATCCTTACACTTTTAAGCGTTTGGATGTTAAAAATTAGGTTAAATTCTTAATAAAGCAATGGAAGCGATTAGTCTCAATCATTACGGTTTTGGTTACAGACCATGGAAAAAATCCGTAGGCTACCTAACATAATTATAACACAGTTATGAGAGCTGGATTTACGATTAAAATACATTGACTGGAGTAGCGAGGTGTTTCCTGTGCATGGGAGGTTTACATTATGCTCTTGTTAAGCATGAAACAAGATAATGCGCTGTTAAATAGTCTAGGATTTTATGGTTACTTGCTTGCCTGAGACCTCGTTTTTAAACTTACCTGTCTTCGTACGAGACAGGTAAGTTTAAAAAATGCAATAAAAAATAATAAAAAATGCAACAAAATGTTAATAAAATGCAACAATGCATTTTATTGCAATGAATTTGTTGGTAATATTTTGAATGAATACTTTCCTAAGCTCTTCTAACATAACCTAACTCACACCGACAGTCTTGCAAGTCCAAGCATCAACCGTTTGGGTTTTAAACGACAAAAACCCTATTATTGTTTTTATTGCAACAACTAACCATGGTGATATGTTACTCTTCAAGCGTCAGCGATTACAACATTTCACCGATTACAGAGCGAACACATGCAGAGCGTTTGTTGTTTTCATTAAAAATTGCTGACTGTATGAACTAAAGGTCATTTAAGATTAAAGGTATAAGTCCCGACCTTTTTTACCCGCAAGTTCCCTTATTAGTCATGAAAGTAAACAGTGAACTTATAGATAAATAAAATATACCTTTATTAAATAGATCTTTTCATGGACTAAGAATTCACATTGGCCAACGCATTTTTGGATTACACGAGAACAACGCATTTAAAAACATATTCACTACGTTATTTCACTAAACATATCAGAGGCTTCATTGTTCGCTGTCTAAACAAGCACTAAACGTAGTGCAGAATGGAATTGAATTTACACAGGTGCAAATCGTGTTAGGTGAACAGAAGAGAGCGGAGCTCTGAGGTGATGTTGACTTGATATTGTGTTTCGAAATACGATGTTTGTAACAATAACAACTCAGTTAGGTTCACTCTCGCATATTCTTTATTCCATTTTTTTTGTTCTTTCCTCGTATGTCATAAACAAGATTAAATCATCGTTTCTTCTTCATGGCTACATATAAGAGATTTTCTTTGTTTCACAGGCGTTCTTTTTGACTAATTTAATCATACTGTATAAATAAATAAATATTTTTATTTCAGAAAAGTACAAGATCTTATACAAGAATACAGATTGACCACTTGTGTTGCTTACAGCATTGCATACATTACAGTACTTTGGTGCCTACATTCACTTGAGTAACATTTAACTGTCTCAAATGACACTCATACATACATACATACATACATACTGTGCATATAGATAAATATTAAAAAATCGTTAATAAGTATAAAAATGAAAAATTAAATTATTCTACTTCACTGATATATATGTACAAACAAACTGGTAATTTTAGTTATTACATAACATAAATTGAAAAAATGCAAAATTGACTAAAAAACATTTACAACACAAGATTACTGACTGTATTAAAAGAGAAACATTACATTAAAATTGACTTCCCTGAAATTAGTTAGCCCCTTAGGAAAATCCTGTATTGGGGGTACCAATTGAACAAAACACAGTCTGGTTGTTGAAATCAATCCGTAGGAAAAACTTGCACGGCAAAAATATCGCCTTTCCGGCTTGGGAAACGGTTCCTAAGAAAATATTTGAGGTTTACGAGGAAGTATGGGGTTCCAGATATTGTATAATATTGAAATTTAGTTTTATCTACATTGTAAAGGATCGTAAACGATTTCTCAATTAAGTGCATGTACAACCTTTTGGTTTAAACGTGTAATCAAGCCTTCGGCATTTCCTGTCAATGTGGAGAATATCTTCAGTTTCATAGAACCGTATGATTGATCAATATCGCGTATATGCACTGCAAAGCGAGAGTATTTCATCGAAGTTGTTTGCCAATGTCTTTATAATATGTTACTCCTACTTAAATGAGAACCTTCGCCCTTGACATCTTGAAAAGGAATCACAACCACCACAACTTATTTTATTAAATTCCTTGTTGTTTAGTTTTCTCAGATTTTTTTTCGTAAATCCACCTTGTAAAAGGTTTGTTGGTCTTTAAGCAAATGCAATGGGAGCTTTTAATCGAATAAAGTTACTATAAGACCAAATAACAATGTGTAGTGCTTAAGATACTTCTTAACTACAGAAAACAACTGCCCTAGTTTTGAAAATGAAATTATGTTTTTTTTGCCGTTATAAATAAATAAAATGTAAATAAAATCATTCAATGATTGAAACCCAATTTGTAACCGTTAGTATTTATTTAATCTACAATTATAAAGCATAAACAATACATCAACTTTATATACAATTAGTAAATTGTAAATTACATTTCATCCAATTTTAAAATTCTTAATTAGTGCTTGATTTTTGAGTTTTTGAAGTAAATTTAGATTATTAAAATGTTTAAATGCTGTAGCTTCAATATGAGGAAATAGGTTTAATAATCAAGAAATAATAAGAAACACCTTCAGGGCATATTATGCAAAGGTGTACTTAAATCAACTCTTTTATTTTGGCTGATTTTATTGTCAGCCTTTTTAGTGAAAATGACAAGTTATACAAATATGTTGAAGTAAGTCGCCTATACGTAGCCTTTTTACAAAAATCATAATTTACCCATTATAACTGTAGAATGACACAATTATTTTACAACAAGGCGGCGTTTTATAAAAATCCTCGGCTTTTTACATAATTGATTATTTCGCAATAATATTGTGCGACATACGCATAGTATCATAGTAGTTACGTAAAATATTTGTTGTTCAATCGTTATTGAATCTCAAGTTAAATTTACATTTTAGAAAATTGGTTCCAGGCTGTTTCAACCTGTACACAGGGTGAAGCAGACCACCCGTTAACATAGATTAAAGAGAAAACTGTTTATATTAGAATCGCTTAATAAAATGCTTTACTAATTTGCATATTAAGAATTCATTAGAACGTTTTCATCGCGATCTACGTACAGGGTGTTCCATGAATGAAGATCACGAGTACGAATCTTACAACTATTCCAATATATAGCAATTAGTATATTACTGTAAAGCTCTTGCTGAAAGGAACATTTTGGTGAAAACAAAACTAAATCATCTCAATTCTTTTCCAAAATGGTGGAAATGTTTTTATTATTTTTAATAGTTGTGAAAAACCGTGTATTTTCTAAACCATTGAACTCTTTTCTTATTCGCGTTAAACATGAGGAAAAAGTTGTGTGTCAAAAAAAACTAAAGAATTCAGAATACTTGTTCAAATCACAGAATTTTAGGATTTTCAAAGACCTTTGAAATTATATGCGTATGACATATTTAATTTTTTAATTTCAAGGCCACCATCATTCAAAAGATTTTTTTTGAAAATTTAGGAAATGTACCAATTTTGTCATGAGACACATCATAGTAAAGCTGAGTTAACAAGGATTAAGAATTTTGAAATTTTAAAACATTAGGAAATTGAAGTTTAAGAAAAGACTAGAGATCGCCAGTGGTCGAAAATTCGACCAATTTTCAAAGTGACAAATAGGTATAGCTAATTTTATAAATAATCCCCGCATAAACCAATGCGTTCCTAAATACATTTCATATAGTACATATTTTCCATGTAAACACATAATATAACCAAACTGGGGGCCCAAAAACAAAAGAGAAAGACTTATTCCTTGACTAATTATTTTACTTCATTTCTGGCTTATGGCATGGGTTTTAGTAATTAGTATTTTATTAAGATAATGACTATTTTATTAAGATTTCATGTTTTTTTTTAAGAATAATTATTGAATCAGAGGAAAGTAAAACTTCAGTCATCAAATCAGTTTATCCTGTACACCCCTTACCGCAGTTCTATCCCTCCCTCCATTAATTCCTCACTCTCTATTTCCGACCTTCTTTCCACTTTTCCCTCCTTTTCTCCTTCATTCTCTTCTTAACATCTCTCCTCCCTTCTTTCCTACCATTTGGAACTTTTCCCCTCCTTCCCTCTCTTCCTATTATCATCACTAAAATGTAATATATATTTTACCCATTATCCACCAATAAAAACAAAATTTGAATATAATGTGTCCATTTATACTCCGGTTGCCAAGCCCGGTGATAGGATTTTCGGGCCCCTGTGCAATTGAGAAACCCGCCTTTTTTTACTCATCTCGATTTTGGGCCCCATTTTTACTAATCTCGCGTGGATCCGGGCCCCCTGTGAGTCCAGGCCCCTGTGCATTTGCCCCCCTCCCCCCGTCGCCGGCCATGCCGGTTGCATGTCAGTTAGTACATTGGATGGTAGAAACTTAACTTAATGTACTTTTTTCTTCCCTTTTTATCAGAACATTTTTTTATCTCTTAATCTTATTTAAGCAAGTAAACTTTACTTTTCCATATATATGTAAAACGGAACACATTTGAGTATGATATCCCTAATCTTCTCTAAGTAGGCCTGATTTCAATCAAATTCTATATTTTCACTCCATGCCCCAATTAACTGTGGCTTAACGTTTCTACATCAAATCTTTACTCTACGAAAAATAGCATGTGATAACAACTACATATGATGCTAACATTTTTACATTTGGTTGTTATAATATCACCAAAACAGCAACTCATAAGGCTAATGTTATCTTTTTTGAAATTTTAAATTGATTTTTCTACATTTCTAAAAGACTAATATAAATTTCAATGGGATTGTGCACATCTACAGGAAAATACAATTTTATCGGCGTGCTTAGATTTTTGCTACGTTGCACACAGGCTGAGAAAAAAGGAGTACAAAAACCTTATGGAAAAAATGCTTGTCTATTAATATAAAGATAGTTATAAAAAACGTCGAAAAGTTCCACCAAAATGTTCCTTTCAGCAAAACCTTTAAAATAATATACAAATTTCTATAGGTTTACTTGTGGCCTTCATTTATGGCACCTAGTAGGTAAATAGTCGCATTGTAAATAATTTAATTAATTCTTCATGTGCAAATTAGTGGGGGAGAATTTTATTTAGCGTGTCTAGGCAGAACCGTTTAAAACTGTTTATGTTACAGTATTCGGTTTATGTGTTCCTCCTCACCCTTTGTAGGTCCATTACACATAAATTCTAAAATTATTTTAATGGAAAAGACACAATACAAATGTTTAAAATAACATTCAGTGTGCAAACCATCAATAATACGTTTCTACTACTTAATTTAATCAAGGAAAATGTAATTTGCATCATTGTTTCAATGTTAACCTACTTTATGAATTCATTTGTTAAAAATCATGATCTGATATGACACACCTTCAGGCATTTTTTTCTACTCTAGACGTGGCCTTGAAAACCAATATTGATTGTGGCGGCCTGCCAGCCCGCTGCAGATTACACATTGTCGGGCTACATTCATTCCTCTTTCGATATGTTTGCTAATGGAGTGTTTCGTCTGTTTTGTTTGCTTCATACATGTCATTTTAAATACGCCAACTCAATGTGAATTTTAAGATTGCAACTTCAAGACGAATTACTCTTAATAATATTCAACGAAGCAATTGTTATTGTACGTTTTATAAAAATTACTTTGGCCTAAATCGTTTGCTTTTTGAAGAATGTTAAACATTTATTGAAAGTTTTTTTTTAACCCTTTGACGTGGCAATTTTTTTACACATCTCAATTTTTAATGGTAATATTTTAATTTTGTCTATATTTTGGACCGTTATACTTTATATCAATTGGTTACCGAGATAATGAAAGCAGTAAACACTTCTAAAATTGTACTTATGTTATCCTTAACGAAAATGAAAAAAGTTCTACATCTCGCTTATTTCGCAACATATCTTAGTAAAATTTGATTTGTGGCTTGATGTGGTTGAGATATGTATAAAAGCCTAAAATCCCCGATTTTCACATTCACTTGTTAGTAAACCTACAAAATCACCTGCATACGAATAAGTTGCACTTTTGTATACAGAGTGAGTTTTTACCTACACCATTAACTTCACCAATGGATTCTACCGACTAAAACAAACTAAAAAAGTTATGCAAACCCTGTCCTATTCTCAACCGTTTAGCGGTTATCACACATTTTTAAATTACTTTATTTGGTTCCACTTTTTGAATGTTACCGAGGTGACCAATTGTCCTATAGAGTTAGTCTTAGTACTATTAGAAAGATCATTAAATTAATATGAATATAAGGTCTTTTGACATGAATAGTTATCAAAAGCTTCCGTTTATGGTGAATAATGTGTTCAAATGAAATCTTTTCGTAACCTTTCATGCACTATTTGTCCACATTTGTGTTACCAAGAGATGTTGAGTTGAACGAAAGACTTCCTCATTTAATAAGCTTTCAAATGACGAACATACTTAATGTTTTACTCGTGCGTACAACAGGGAAAATACAACAGACCTGGAGTAAAACACGTGTTATTGCTATAGTTTTAACAAATTACTTACTCTATTTAACTTATGCCTACATTTATTTTTCAAATCCGCTGTGAATCTGTGACTTGGAGTAGGTTTAAATCAGCTGTCGTCTAATAGTTTATAAGCTGGTCTGAATCAGCTGTTTTAAACTTTATTGTTTTAGCAATTGACTGAATGTTCATTTTACTAGTTAAACCAATCTAGTAATTTAATTAGTGTTGTAAGCATTTAGTTTTGTAATATGGGACCTTTTACAAAAAGAGAATATAATGATATGCTCCCTGAGTACGGTTATTGCTCTTGTGAATACAGTTTTCGCTTTCCTAACAGAAGGCTACCTGATTTTAGGACGTTTGTCAGGGCTCACCAGACTTTTTTTTAGGAGCCAACCAGGGCTCCTAAGATTCGCTGGTTGGCAATGTCATTAAGGATGTTGGTGTAGCTATACTGGACCGCGTAGAAAGGGATCAAAGGATCGTCTCCAGAACTTTTGCTTTAATTCTTTGTTAAAGTTATAGCAAAAAGACGTGTTTTACTCAAGATTTGTTGTGTTTTTCCTAACTCGTAGGTGACAGTTAAACCTTAAATGTGTACATAATTTGAAATTTTATTCAATGAGATCGTTTTTTGTTACACTCAATATTACTTAGCAACAAACAAATGTTGTGAAATTGTAAATGAAAGTTAATGGAACATTTTCATTTGAACACATTTTTCAATTTGCATCTGCTATACACGAAAGCCCATAATTTTTTCCCTTTTTAAAACTTTATATTTATGATAAATTTAATTCTCTTTCTAATGGTATAAAGTGTGACTCTGCAGGGAAATCGGTCATCTCAATACCACTAAAAAAGTGGAACTATGTCAAGTAATTTGGAAAAAAATTTTGAACGTGTGATATCGGCAAAACGGTCAAGAATAGGGCATGGGTTTATAGGAGCTTTTTTGTTTGTTTTTGTGGTTATAATCCATTGCCGATGTTAATAGTATAAGTAGAAACTCACCCTGTATAGATCTTCTCGAACTCATGATGAACTCTAATTAATGAACTCTATGAATAAAATACTCATCACCTAAAAATATTAATTTAATCACACGTTCAGGATTGTATTCAGTTCAATTCCAATCAATTCAAACATCTTTATTCAATTAAAATATACATTGTATATTATGAATAGTGTCAAAACATCTATACCAAATACTATTATGCTTTGGCATATATATACAAGTTCATGTCTAGTACAGTACAATAGGTCTCTGCAAAATGAAAAGTGTTATATTTCTTATATATCCTAAGAGGCAGAGAAAAAATCATCAATTGAGTAGGGAGCTAAGGAGATCAAGTGTTCTTTTAAGCGTTTTTAAAATTTGTTTGGACTTGTTTCATTTTTAATGTAACTGGGTAGATGGATCAGAAACTTTGATCCCATGTAGGATGGTTTCTTTTCAAAAAATTTTGTCTTGTGCTGAGGAATGATGATATCATTTTTATTTCTGGTGTTATGTTGATGATTAGGTCTAAAAGTATCTGTTGGGTCGGATTTGGTTTTTACAATCATTACTGTATCAAGGATATATTCTCCATACACTGTTAAAATTTTGAGCTCAGTAAAATGAGTTTTAGTAGATTCATCTTGATTTAGTTTTAAAATAATTTTCAGAGCATGCTTTTGTTTTGTTAATATTTTATCAAGATTCAATTTAGTTGTTGCTCCGAATAAGCAGGCTCCAAAAGTAATGTGGGAATGTATGTAAGCAAAATAAATACTGCGTAGTGTTGGAATATTACAATAAAAAGACATTCTTTTTAAGGCATATAATCCAGAGCTAATTTTGGAAAGAATGTTGTTGATATGGTCATCCCAACTCAAGTGCTGATCTGATAAAACCCAGAAAATTAGTTAGATTTTACTTCAATTTGATGAGAATTGAGATTTATCACTGGATCCTGCCACTTCTTACTTTGTTTAGTTTTAAATTCAATAAGGTTGGTTTTACTTAAATTTAGTTGTAAATTATAAATTTTTAGGTAGTTTTCAATATTATTCAATTCAGTTTCACAGTGCAATTCTGATTCTTCCAGAGTATCTCATGAAATCCTAAAGTTCGAGTCATCGGAGTACAGATAAAGTTCTGAATTTGGCTCAAAGTTTGGTAAAGTGCTGTTGATATTTTTCATATAGCACAGGAATAACAATGGACCTAAAATGGATCCTTGTGGAACTCCAAATTTTGTTGGCCTTATTTCAGATGCTGCCTTTATTATTTTATTATTATTATTTATGTATGTTATTTCAACAAACTGCAGACGATTGTAAAGGAAAGAGCGGAACCAATTCAAAGAATTTTTAGAAACTCCAAGAGATTGTAGTTTTTCTAATAATATTGGGTGTTTTACACTGTCAAAAGCTTTAGACAAGTCCACAAACACACCACTTGTACACTTACCCCTATCTACAGATTCAATAATTGCTTCTATGAATGACACCGCTGCACTAATCACGGATCTTCCCGATCTAAAGCCATGTTGATTGTCATCGAATAAATTATGTGTTTCCAGATAGTCATTTAATTGGTTTGAAGCTATTTTCTCATATATTTTGGAAATTGATGGAAGTCAAGAGATCGGCCGATAGTTATTTAAATCTGAGACTTCACCTTTCTTAAAAATGGGAATAATTTTAGATTTTTTCAATTGAGAAGGGAAGGAACCAGTGACAAACGATGAATTTATCAAATGGCTCAAAATACCACTAATCTCCTCTTTCACTCCCTTTAGAACAGTAACTGGAATTTCATCATACCCACACGAATTTGAATTTTTCAAAGAGCTGATTATTTTCTCTACCTCTTTTTTTTTTGTCAACAGGCCTAAAATTAAAAGTAGGTTTAAACATTTCTATTTCCTTTGAACAACAACCATATTTATCATTTACATAACCTTTCTTACCACAACCATTATCCTTAACAATGTTAGAAAAGTGCTCATTGAAAATGCTTGACACAGCTGTAGGATCTGAGATATTTTCCCTGCCTATTTTTGTGGTGATATTATTATTTTTTTGTGATTTTCCACCCCAACTTCATTATTTATAATGCTCCAAACTTCTTTTTGAATATTGGATGCGTTACTAATTTTTTCCTGAAAATATGCTTTCTTATAATTAATCATCAATTTTTTAAGGTCATTTTTCCTTTTTTGATTATTTTTTTAAACTTTATATCCCTACTTTTCCTAAACTCTTTTGTTATTTGAATGAGTTCAGTTTTTTGTTTTTTTTAATCCTGAGTAGACCATTTTTTTGTTGTTAGTTATTGTAATTAAGGTTTTTGGGAAAGCAAGATGAAAGAGAAAAGTGAAAGTATTATAAAAAAACTTCATACTTTTGCTCAATTGGAGCGAAGCAAATATCTTGCCAGGATTCATTTTTTAAGATCTTAGAAAAATAATTTATATTTTCTGAACTAAATTTTCGAACTTCATGTTTAATTCTCCGTTGTTTCTTTTTTACAAAATTTGGAGGATTTATTGTTAATGTTTGCCCATCGTGATCCAATAAACATGTAATTATTCCCTCAACTTTTACATGATGTTTATCTTTATTTTTAATCAGAAAGTTATCAATAGCGGTTTCGGAAAATTCTGTGACTCGAGTAAGGAAATTTACCAAATACTTCATGTTGTGTATCTTTAATGTTTTAATGAGCAGTCTATGTTTTTCATCATTCTTTAATACATCAATGTTCATATCCTCACCCAAATATATATTATCAAATTTTTTGCCTAAAAAATTTATGAGGTTACCTAATTTATCAAGAAAAATTTGTACATTAGAGCTAGGAGATCTGTAAACACCTACAACTACAAATTTAAAGCTTTTTACAATAAAATAAGAAGCACAAAATTCAAACTGTTTGTCTTCCAAAAGCTGATCAAAAAGTGATTTTGGGAGAACCACCTGCCTCCCCTCAATATCACCCCTACAGAGAACTAAGACCCCACCTTTAGTTGTATTTTCCCTTGAATAGGAAGAAATAATTTTATAATTTTGAATATTAATCCAGCTTATTCTAAAAAATCCCTTCATTGGGGTAAAATGTATTGATTTGGAGTAATTATTGAGCAGCTTTTGAGTACTTTTTCTAGAAATCAGAGTAAATTAAATTTTTTGAGGGGAAAATTAAAAATAAAATTGGACAACATACTGCGTCTAGCATACTTATTATCTAAGAAACGGATTGACGTACAATATGTAACGGGTCAAATTTGTAGGCGGGTATAAATTTGCTGATTAATAGCTAGAGAAGGTGATTTGTTATGGCTAATTGATTTAGGCCTAGCTCTAAAGGGGTAAAAGTTACCTGGTGTAGGCATAACTAGGTTGAGCCCTAGCCTAGGCCTTTGTTTACCATAAGCCTAACAAAGCCATATGTCCTTTGGTTGGTTGACATTGTTGGGTAATTCATGAACAATGGTTATTGCATTTAAATATAACCTAAATCACAATAGGTGCACTGCTAACCATTGCTGAAAGCCCATAAATCAAACACAAGGCTAACCTCTCTCGCCGGTGTCACAGCCCATGGTGTTGACATGACGTTGATTTCATAAAACTTTATAGTTAAAACACATGTGACACTTGTTGTTGTGAATAATTGCCCCACACTTGTCTGTTAAACGTTAAAACCCCTTCACGGCCATAATAAACATCGTCGGTGTTGCGTTTGTGTTGAGCAACATAACCTCAATCGTGTTTGTTGAGGTGACAGACGTCGGAACGATGTCAACTGGAATGACAGCAGACGGTCAGCCAGTGGCAGTGGTGCTACGTCACACATTTACAGCCACTGATCAGCTGTTTATCCCCTCTCCGTCCCTTCCTTGGAGGGGAAGATTTGGAGGGATGAATCCGGAGGATTAGCGGGTGGATTATTCTGTTGTTCCTGGTTCTTGAACTGTGCGGTCAGGTCACTAGAGTTTGTCCTGTGCGATTCCATCGCGACGAACCTAGTGTGTGTTAGCCGGCAGATTGGAACTCGAGATCGACGTTTTACTCGTTTGAGTATTTAGTTTGATATATAGCGCTTCCTGCGTATCATTTGTGCCGTTTCGCACGTAGAATTTAATTAACCCCGTCACGTTTGTCACGGGGTGATTCGACTCCTTTTGCCACTTAGACGCGGGTGGGGAACCTGCGTGTCAGAACAGGACCTGCGTGTGCAGGTGACCCTGTGGCGTTGGTACCCGAGAAACCGTGGTTGGGGGGAAATCCGTGGTGTCCGTTAACGTGGTTATTTGGTATAGATAAGTTGTTTGCTAAACCATTTTGTGCCAAATAAACTTGTCGGTTTCCAATTGGCTTTATCATCAGGTGTGAACGATGATAATGGTGCAGTAGCGTTGCGTTTGCGGGCTCTGAGATCACATCTGAATAATTTAAACTAATTTCTTGCTTTAAATAAAATCTGCACCAGACGAAAATTCAAATAAGAACCCTGGAATAAACCCAGCTGCCAGACTCGAGCGATTCCGCTGGCAATTGGTCTGATACGACTTCTCGGCCTTCATAGGAAATTAAATATTATTCCTTTTCAAGAAAGTCGTCACAAATAAATCTGTTGTTTGTTATTTTTAAGCTTAATCCGAATTAGATAGCTAAATTAACATTAAATTAATAACATATGAAAATGAATGATCGGTGTTTCGGGGGTCTATAGGGACATTAAAATGACAAATTTACGGCGATCCCTAAGTCTTATTGCGCATACAATAGCTATTTCCTTATAGGAGGAAATTCGCTCAAAAACTTAATAATTGTTTTGCGTTTGATAAATTATTTTTTGTTATTATTTTATTCATTCATTTCGTAACTACACATGAAAGGTAAAACATTCGTTTTACATAAGAATTGGAATTTTACATAAGAATTAGCACATCATACTTGTTTACATAAGAATATCTTCATCAAATCAGTTTCCCATTCATACACAAGAAAACCATACAAGCAGATGAATAAACATCCGGTTACCTTGTCGAACTTTATCAGCCATGAACACCGACGCGTCGCTACGGTGTGCTCATACTTGCTACCTTTCCAGGAATTCAACGATGGACAAAGTGTTGCAGCAAAGCACATTAATTGTGAGGGATGAGTGCACGATGACACACAACAAATCTTTGGAGGCATTAGACCGCAAAATGCAAGATTTAGGGTACGCAACAACCAACTGGAGGTTCAATGATTCTACTGGCAGGTGATTCTTGTCAAACATTGCCAGTGATCAATGCCAACTAATATGAGAAACTACGATCAACTAAATATAAATATGAGAATAAAATTACATTAATCGATGTGAGAAATTATTCTCATAATTTTTATTGGACATTGGTGAAGGATAAACTCCTGTGAACGCCTCATCTGGATTTATTAAATTCCTCTCTTTTTAGTAAGTTTGTACGCCCCCAGATAGGCCTAATCGACGTAGACGTCGGCGTCATCGCGCCAGCGCCATAGTCAAATATAAAGCGGGCAATGGTGACTGCTGCCGCGCCAACAATCAGCGCGCGCAGCCTCTAGGAAATGGTCGCCATTGCCTACTGTTTTTGGCATCAAGTGAAAGTCCAGAGTGGTGTCTGTCCGTGTGTGCGTGCGTGCGTGCGTGCGTGCGTGCGTGCGTGTGTGTGTGTGTGTGTGTGTGTGTGTGTGTGTGTGTGTGTGTGTGTGTGAGTGAGTGTAGAAAGCTAGAGACGACACCAACGGTCCGATTTTCATGAAATTTGGCATGTAGGTATGATACCATGATATCTCCAGGCGTTTTATTCATTCTTTTGAATTTTTTCTTTTTAGCGAATTTCCCCTATAGGGAAGAAGCTATTACCGTAGGTCTCATGGTAAGACCTAAGCCCGAGACCATGTTAACTTTTTGTTTTGGGGCCACCAGAAGCAGAAAACACCATTCGTTCGAATTTATATATATATATATATATATATATATATATATATATATATATATATATATATATATATATATATATATATATATATATGTGTGTGTGTCTGTGAGCACGATAGCGGCCGTAAAATGGTCCGATCTTAATGAAATTTGGTACAGACATGTAAAGTGGTAATCCCTTAGACGAGTTCGTAAACCAGCCCGATCGGACCACCAGAAGGGGGTGTAAAGGGGGATAAACCCCCCCAAAAATGGGTTTTTTGGTTTTTTTACATAGAAAAATAAAATTTATCGAATTTTTGTTGACACCATTGAATTCAGCTCAAAAAAACAAACAATTTAGTATCTTGAATCACTGCTCTATGTCCATTGGTTACCGAGATATTGAAAGTGGTAAACACAGTACGTTGTCCCAATGTTAACCTTATGGGAAATAAGTAAAATTCTATATCTCGCTTATTTCTCAACATATCTTGATAAAACTTGGTAAATAGCTTCTTCTAGTTCAGATCTACTAAATATTGAATTAAAACCACCCAGTTTTGATATACCTGTAGCAGCAATTCTTATGGAGCTTACCAAAACATGTCAAATCTTGCTATGTTTGATTGAAATATGTTGTTTTGTATTTGAAATTCGCTGAGTATGCAGGTCTGCTGCAACGGGGGTATTAATGTTTTTTACCCCATAAAAAACGACAAAATCCAAATTTCTCAAAGACGGCACTAACCATTTTGATAAAAATTTCATGGTTTGTAGTGCTTAAGATTCGAAACAAAATGACATCATCAGTATGTCTAGAAAAATTTAGGTTCAATGGGATTTAAGTATTAAAGTATTCAATTTTTCAAATTTACACGAAATTATAATAGTTATTCAAAATATACTTGCAACCATTAAATTTTGCTTGAAAAAATAAATAATCCAGTCTTTTGGATTGCTAGTCTACGTCAATTGCTTGCGGAGATAATTGATATTTTTGTTTGGCGGTAAACGCAGTACGTTGTCTAGTGTTATTCTTATGGCAAAAATTTATAAACCGACATCTCTGTTCATTAATAACCGATTTGATAAAATTTGGTATATATTTTTGAAATACTGGTAAATTTGTTTTATTTCTTTGCAGGTTATCTTGCTTTAAATGACTTTAAGGGAGAAAGTATGTGTCAGTTTGCTGATACCGTTTATTTTGCGTATAATTTCCACATTATATGCCTAATAACGTTTGGCTATTTAACATTTTTTTATTATCAGGGCCACCAAAAGTTTCATAAATGAAATTTTTTGCCAAAATTTGAAAATGTTATTATGTGGCATAGTAAAGCTAAGTTAACAAGGATTAAGGGTTTTGAATCAGATCATAAACATGTTTGTTGGAATGAAAAATACAGAGTTTTCCGTAACTATCGGAAAGTTTCACAGAAAAGGCCACCAATTTTACACGGATTGAGATGATTTCGTTTGTTTTCACCAAAATGTTTCTTTCAGTAAGACCTTTGAAATTTTGTGAAATTCGCCATAGGTTTACTTTAGAAAATTTTTAAATTCGAATTTGTGACCTTCATTTTTTGGAGTCACGAGGATAAAAATATGTAAATAAATCGCTATGAAAATATTTTTAATAAATTTTTCATTTGCAGATCTGTGGGGAAAAATTTTATTTGTTATTTCTACGTTAGACCGTTTTTCCGTCACAATCGGTGGACTGATGGTCTGACTCACCCTGTACATCAAACTCAAAGTAATTTTGAACAAAGCAGTCGTGATTGTATTTTTAAACTTGACTCTTCCGTTTGTTTAATTAAAGGGACATCACCGCTGTCAAGTGGTATTAAAGGGCACACGATTGAGTAAAGCATAAGAAACACAAAGAGAGCAGTACAGCGTCTCCTGGGGCTAGTTGCCGCTCTACCTCTCCTGCATATTGCATTGGCGAGTATTACACCATCTCCAGCGCCGAGCTTCATCTGTTTAAAAAACTATCTTCAATTTACATAACAACCTGACCGTCGACCAGTCTTGTGTTTCTGTAGCCTTTAGTTGTAAAACCTTTATTGTAATTTAGACTTCTAATTTCTATTGAAAATAAATCATGTGGTTTTTCTTTTCATGTTATAACCATTGGTTATAAAAAATAGACAGTCTAAGCAATGCAATGTTAAAATCTGAAGCCAAAACATTTGACCATTTGTTACCTAAACACTCACCGTATCCTAAATTCTAATTGCCTTTTTCTAAGTCAGCTGATTTCATTGTCACCGTTTCTATCTCAACTTCCGGTTCGTTCCAATCGAATAAGCAAACATAACCTCAATGAACTTTTGTTTACAGATTAGTTAATAAGTTAAACTGTTTAAATAACGGTGGTAGTAAAAAAATTGTGTGTATTACGAGCACGAATAGTCATTGCCGCTCTCGAAATGTTTGGCCGTCTAAAATTCTCGAGCGGCAATGACATACTTTGTGCTCTTAATACACAAATAACTATTGTATTTTTATTGACAACTCAAAAAGAATGCTTAATAATAGTAAAGGTACACCATTGTTCCTGGGTGTATATAGTAATCAGGCAAGTGCCATACGATATTTAATTACAGTTTGTAATCATAAGATATTTGGGCAAAACTTTTGCGCCTTAGTTAAGTCTAGGATGATGGGAGAGGGCTCAAATTAAAGGTCTTGATACAGCGTTACGGGAAAATACTAGAATTTCCTTAAATTCACCAGAAAACGATAAATATATCTGCCATTTAAATAGCATTGGGATCTAAAAACGTCTGATTTGTTTACATTAAAGCACTTGATGTTGTTACCTTCTAGAAAACAGTGTACCAGGTATTAACAGTTACTTCATGGCAGATATGGTGAATCTGAAAAGCCAGTTTACTGGAAATGTATTCTATACTATAATACTTGGCGATACTGAACTTCATGGCTTGTAAAATAACGATGTATTAGACGGAGTAGTAGTTAGTGCTTACTTTAGGCTAATAGAACGCAGAAGCAGGTATTATAACTAACTTCCTAACGTTTGGGTCTTTGATACAGTATTTTTGAAAGCTTAGGAAAATGGAGGAATCCAGGCCACCCGAGGTAGGATCACTGATGTAAAGATCTCCAAAGAAGACATCCCGATTTTCCCTTTACACTTCCCAAATGTAAGTTTGGTAGGGCATTGGGCCATGATCCTGGTTAATATAAAAAATAAAACTGTGACGTACTATACGTGGAGGTGATTTATTTCGGTATTAAATATAACAGTATGCCACGTAAAAATATAATTTTGCCTGGACACTCAGTATTTGAGCGGGGTTTATTTCCAGGGGCCGTAGTATCACCTTAATCGATTGAGGTTCTATTTCACCCGTTGGTTTTTCACCCACTGTGACATAAAATCTTTTATCTTTTTTTATATTTTGGTTTTACACCCACAGAAATTAAGCGAAAAACGCTATCCTCGGAATAAACGTAAATTAACGAAATATTGCGTACGATCGTAAATTAATATAAGTAACGATTCGTCTTACTTGGACGCAACTGAAAATATATGAACTTCACACGATCAAAATATTGGGGGTTGTACTCGTCTATCTAAGTTAATAAGCAATGTTCGGCGGGGAGATTTAGTAATTTGAGGGTTTCATATCACCCTACAATTTCGTAAAACTTAGTAAAAATAAAATTCCGATCTCGATGTCTTACCCCATTCCAAGCGTATATCGTCGCTGTTTAGGGTTTGAAGTTCGGGTCTTGAAGTTTTTAAGAATGGCAGCTCTGATTCAAGATACTAGATTTTAAATTTCCCAATGGAAAATGTTTGATACCCCAAAAGGGGCCCCTCGCCAAAAAGACAGTGCCTCGTGTGGGGTGTTCATTTGCGCACTGGCTGATGAATTGACTAACAATTTTTCAGGTTCTATTGAGGAGATAGAAATTGATGTGGATGTCTGGCGGAGACAGATTGCCAGCGCCATCCGCAAAGGCCGGATTCTGGGAGAACATTTTGAGTTGGTGGAACCAACCAGATCCGAAGAGCACTCACGACGATACGGGACAGGAAACCCCACGAGATCAGCAGTACCCGCCCGACTCCACGTAGCCAACCCCTGGGGAGGCAGAGTGACGACCCATATCAGATGAAGTATCCGGTCAGTTTTCAGAGCTACGACTACCTCAAGATTGCCCCAGAGTTCATTCTGATATCCGACAGCGAGGAGGAAGAGGAACCGGAAAGAGGACCAACCTCAAGAGCAACTCCAAAAGGTCAGGAGCGGGGTACAACGCCAGTGTTAGAGATCCTGGTAGATGAGGAGGACCGGGCAGCGGTCGATCCACCGACTCCAGAACCCTTACTCACACCGGAAACCATCGCATTAACAAGTGGACATGCACTGCTCAGCTGCTGATAAGTACATAAATAAACACAAAATGCAAGAGCTGTCATTTTCTTTATGTTTGTGCCCTTAGGAAAATAAAAAAAACTAATATTTTCCTTGAGTTTTTCACCAAGAGCCTAGTTATGATAAGAGTTTAACTAACTTCATTCAAGTTTGATATTGATGGGTCAAAGTTACGGTTATCCTAAATATTCGGGGTAATTTGGGGTTTATGTATAGAGTTACTATTAATAATGTTTCAATTACAAAACGCTCGGTCACAAACCAAGATATTAATAATATTTCTTGAGGAAAATTTGGAAACCTGAGGATATTTAAACGACCGCACAATCCTAAGAAAAGTATTTAGAAACTAACCCCAGAGTATTCGTAATAAATATGAAAAATCTCTGCGCTCTATGTAAAGAGAATCCGAGTGGTTTTCTTTCCTGATCCACTTGAACTTTGTTTAGTTATTCATCAGCTAACAATCATCAACGGATTTTTATTCCCGATTTTGCTTGCTTCATGTCAGTAATATAAATCTGTTATGGATTCCACCAATACCAACCAATCAAACACATATTTTGAAACAGTTTTAAGGTGATGAAACATAGTTTGAAAATTAGTTTTATTATTATTACGATTAAAATATAAATAAAAGTTAATCACTTATGGGTCAGCTTTTGATGGATTCACAAACTTATGAAAACCATAACCTAATAAACTATGGAGAGATTTATACCAAGGTTTTTAAAATCTTAGTTTGTATCACCAGAAGACGAACATAGCAGAGAAATAACACCATTACCGTTACTTAAATGCACCAGTACATATGGCAGTAGATTGAAGCAGTTTACTTCATGGATGAATTGAAAAATAATTCAATTCACCGCTAATGTTACAATAAAATTGTGGTGATTCATGCTTATTCTACAAAACAAATGGTTAAAACATTATTTTCCGGGATTAGGTTTAACCATAGTAATGATCATCACAATAATAAGAACGCCAAGTTTTCAGAAGTCGCATCACTATACTCATTTTGTAATGCGACCCCTTATATCCATGTAGGGTGTGTTTAGGGAGTATACGTGTGTTTTTGTATCTATGCACCTGAAAGTGTGATCAGTCACAAATCAAACTTAAACTTAATAAATTTGTATATAGGTTTTAGAGAAGAAAACTTAACGATATGGTTTTCTTGAAAGCGGCCAATAGCAGTAAGGTGAGGCTGGACCTAGCTGATTTGACCTTCTCTTCTTTAATCTTAAAATTTCGTTGGTGGAATATTTACTAAGTCGGGGAAAGTTATTCTAGGAAAACAGTTTCAAATAACGGGAATTTTTCCTTATTTTATCTTTTATTTAATAGTTCTTTTTAACCTTTTGCTATTTCATGTTGGACGCATAATTGTTTTGAAATTATTTGTAAAATATTAAAACTAACCATCTCCAGATGAGATTGAACTATTTATTCGAAATCCACAGACTACAAGACTATACAATACTATGCGTTAACTACGTAATATAAACACATGGACTAAACATTTATTCGTATGATTGTGATTTTTCTCTCTTTAAATCAAAGAAATTAATGGGACCTTTGATAAATTTCCTAAATGACAACCATTTTTTCAATTGGTCTTCAATTGTCTGCATTTAAATGTAATCCTGTATTTCTTCATATTCTATTATTTTTATGCGTTGTTTACAATAAATCTCCTTCATTCGCTCGTAATATCATAAGATCTTGACAATAAGGAGAAAAATATATATCAACCTAAAGCTGGGTTTTTCATTTTACTTCATTAAAGTTGGTACTTAAATTTTAAAAGAGGATGTTAGTTTGTATATGTGTATTCGACGTTTATGGACTCGGAAACCGTTTGTATTTATTAGCAATATTTATAACCCATGTAAGAATATATTTTTATGTTCCATAACATTCCGTGGTACCATGCGAGAGAAACGTAAAGGAGGCCAAAACAACAGGAAATAACTTACTTAAAAACTATTAACCTATTTTTGGAGTACCTATTTAATTATGTTTTTGATTTTTCTGGTAACTTTTTAAGAAGTATACGTATTAATTATGATTAAAGCGATTGCTAGAATCAAACTTAGATGAAACAATATTATCATATAGGTATCGTTATTGACTAACGCATTTAATGACGTTCTCGAAAACATTTCCGTGTTTCATTTCAGGTCAGTTAATTTTATAACACGTTTTTGATAACCTCAACAAAACAGTAATAATGTTTAAAAATATAACGAGGTTGTACAGTAAGATGTTTTCTTTTTGTTTTCTGGTCATTTAAGGGTATACATTTTTCCAAAATAACATGTAGGAAGAATATATCGTGATAGGTTTGTGGTTTTACGCATTCCGTGTGAGTCTATTGTGAGTGCTTTTAGCATAACAGAAGATGTATTTCTCAAAACCACTCGTTTCCTGAGACACAAAAGCATTGCAGAGTATTCTTTTGTGTTCCTTCTTCGTCCTCTAACATTTTTAAATATCTTTCTTGGATATAAAGGTATTCTAGGCATTCCTAGCCTCGTTGAGAAAATAACTACAAGCAACTGCATGATAGTTACATTCTGTTATTTTTATACTTATTTATTATTTCGATCGTACCCTATGTAAAAGAAAGTTTAAGAACGTTTTTTTAAGAAAAACGTTATTTCTGGAATTTATATCCCTTATATTAAGGTAAACGCACCAGAAGCCAACACTCCTCCTATATCTGACAGTATTGATTTATTTGGCTTGCAATGCAGTTCTCTTATGTGTTGTGTAATATTTTACACAAGATTTAATTCTTTAGGAAAAATATTATATATCTTTTTAATATAAAAAATATTCTATTATATTAATATATTTAAATATTATATGTCTCTTGTATATGTTGTGTAATATTTTTCACAAGATTTAATTCTTTAGGAAAAATATGTTTCTAAAAGTATTTTTATAAAACAAAAATTCAGTCATATGTTAATAAATGTTGTTTGAAGTCTTCTTTACCCGATATTACTGCTTTTGGAGTTCTCCTAATCAGGATCGTTACTGAGGTAGAGTTTTTTTCGTAATTTCAGCGATATTCGTAAGTATTAAGTATATTCGATATTGGATTAAGTTCAATTTTTCATAAAAATACACCTTTATACACTAAAATTTATGATTAATCATGGCGGGTTTAAAATTATAATAGTATCTGGCAACTGAACATAGACAGGAGTGAGTTAATTTCAAAAATGTATCTAAAACAATATTTAGAAACTCCTTACAACAATCATTTTTGAAACCAAACTAAACTTAGAATCCCGTACAATTAGTATAATAGGTTAATTTCCTATTTTTATGATACTACAGGTTATAAAGTGCATATAATTTCTTTAACTGTCAGGCACTTACCTGACTGTTTATCTTACCTACGTTATTTTTGCCAAATTTAAATTTTTGTTAAAACTAATAATAATTTATAATCTGCAAAGTTTTCTCTTAACGCTGTTACAATAAATAGTAGATCCCTTACTTTGGACTTCTTTTACAGATCTAAAAATGTTCCTGATGAATAATTAAAAAGGGTTATTATGACGAGGCTCTATGATGAGCAAGGAAGAAGAAATTATGGTAGAATGAAATAGAAGTAATGCTAGGAAAGTTTTCTGACTGAGTGGAACTGACAATCAAGTACTTCTCGTTCAGTCCTCCTCTGTTGATGAGCTCTCGCCCCATAAATGGCTAAGATAGATTTGTAATGAATAGAGGCGTTGTTATCTGTAAAGATTATTATTATTTATTAAAAATTTTTTTTATTGATATGTCGTAGCCACTTACTGTAATTGGGCACTTCATATAGTGTAGCACGTCTGGGCATATAGTGTAACTCGATTATTTCAATGAAAATTACAGTATGTGCCCAACGAAACTGGACACTTCATGAAGTGGCCAACGCTCTTTGGACACATGATGTAACTACTATGTATCGAGGCGTGTTGAGCGGCCGATTCAAAATCTTTATTAAAGTAAATTCCAAGGTTTACATTAAATCCCAATGTCTGTGCTAAAGTAGCCAATGTTACTGTTTGCTACTAAGCCTTTTAATATTTTTAAATATAATAATTCTAATACTGGTTTTACTTACATTGGCCTTTGGAAACTATAATTAGTCTACGTTATACCTGGATATAATTTTTTTTGTTTTATAAGCTAAGTTCGGACTAAAATATACAATTAACAATAACATAGTTATTTTTCACAATAAAATAGTAACCACTTAATCTATAATAACAAATAAATACTTATTGAAACATGTCTGGGTTACCATAACCAAAGTTTACCGTGAAACTTTAAAATAAAATATTGCTGTTTCTAAGTTGAGGTTTGAAGGCGACAAATTAAAGACACAAGTTATCGACAACTGAGGTTTATTACTATAAATATTCAGAGTTAAACATCACCATCAGTCTAAATATATATATATATATATATATATATATATATATATATATATATATATATATAGATATCGTAAGTTCTTCAAATATTATTTAATATACTTTTTGCAATAATTACATAAGGTGTTTGAAAAGATTTCTCTGACATAAATTAAATAAGCTCCCATATAAAAAATAATTCTTTAGAAATTCGCTGAGTACGCAGGTTTGCTGCGACGGGGTATTATGTATTTATAGGCTATTGTGTATTATGATGACATAAAGTTGATTTAGATGCCAAGTTATATAACTATGTAAAAGCTAGCAGCAATGGCTATTGTTGTCAACTAGGACTGAATTCCTACTGCAAACTTTTAATATTTTGTGCTCTCAGTAGGTTAATAAAATGTTATTTTGAGAAGTGAGCAGTAACTGAAATCCCCAGCCTTTAATAGAAAATTAAATTATCAGAGAGGTTAGGTGTCTCCAAAAAAACAAGCTTGGTTTGTAACTGCTGGAGTTGTTGGTTGTCGGGTGAAGAGATAGGTTGTTGGAAATAGCCAAATATGGACCAGGGTGGAACATTATGGATCAATGTAGATGTGTGTGGTACAATAAGGTAATCCTGTATTATCAGGAAAGGATTGATCAGAGCAAACTATTACAACTATGAAATGAATAGGATAATTTAACTAGGTGGAAGGTTTACCCTGAGGCCGATCGTACCCATTGCCATATGTTCACCTAAGCCAGCTTTGATGAACAATAATTAAGTAATTAATTCCATGTACAACCTTATTAAACGCCAGAAGGGCCTACCTAGCATGTGACTGGGAATAACTGTCTGGAATTAAGCATAACTGTCTAATCGCTGATTACTATGATTCTGAATAAAGGGTTAATTAACTATTGAGCTAACTAATTAATTGTTGGGCAGATAGATATGACAAGCAATATTCCCTGATGAAGCTACATTTGTAATACTTTGAAGGGTCGCCTCTGAGAGGCGAAACCCACAGAAATTCACATCTTAGAAAAACCCCCAACCAGAATTCCTCCCCCGGCACCTTAATTACGCTGAAGCTGCAGGCGAAGTGGGAGGAAGCCAGGCAGGTGTTCCAAAAACTTAATTTCCCTCTGACTTTCTCGAACTTTCAGATGGACTGGCCTCTGTTCAGGCTTTGTGGCCAGTACCTGGTTTGGCGCTATATATATAAAAGTGACGCGCACGGCACAACCACGCCCCCTTCGGCCAAAAGGACTGCGCTGGGACTTGGTGGGGTGGTAAGGTCATGGTTGGTTCCAGAGGGTTAGTTGGGGTTGATTCCCTTAAACAACCAAAATTTGGTCTGCAAGGTTGCAGCGCCTACCCACAATTGACACCAGAAAAATTCGGATTGCGGGCTCTTGAAAAAGCGAATCACGGCGGTGTTGAAGTTGCAAGAACCGATTGGTGTCTTTGGGGTTCCGGCTCATCTCCACTCAGAATGGGTGGAACCTGAGGGCTCCCAACGCGCTGGCACCTCCGCCTGGGACTTTTGATTCTCCTTCATTTGAAGGTTGCGAGCTTTTTGGTCAGCGATCGGGCTCCTCCCCCCCCCCAGCGGAAAAACTTGATGCTTGAGGCCTCAAGGAATCCACTCTTGGTTTCTGCCCTACTCGAAGAACTCAATTTGAATGAAGGGGGGATAACTGCACGCACAATATTTTATTTTTTTAATTTTTTTTATTCTTTATTTTTTTGGTTTAATATTTAGGCCTTATATTTTGTTTTTATCTGAGATTTGGTATAAACTGAAGTCTTGTGTTGTTTTTCTCAGAATTGTTGCAATCATAAACATACTCTTGTAGGCTACTGCAAGATGCAAGCTGGCGATGGTGATTATCGGTGAGTCTTGGTGAAGCTGGTTGTTGCGGAAGATGGCTGTTGTTAAGGCTGGTTATTTCAGGTGGTGATTGTTGCTGAAGATCGAAGTTAACTGAAAATGTCTGGTGAAGTTCGGAGTTGACTGAAGATGTCTATTGTTGAAGGTGGTTGTAGTTGAAGCTATTTCAGGATATGACTGCTGCTGAAGTTCGGAGTTGACTGAAGATGTCTATTGTTGAAGGTGGTTGTAGTTGAAGCTATTTCAGGATTTGACTGCTGCTGGCTTTTGATTCAATGTGGTGAATTGCCCTTTTTCAAGGTGATTGCAAGCTGGCCTTTTTTTTATTGTGCAGTTATTTGGTAATGACTAGTTTGTAAATAGGGACTGATTTTACAAAAAAAAAAAATGCTTGTGAAACCGAAGTGTTGGTCCTGACTATGTTATGTAAGATTTACCCCAAAATTAGTGCAGGGTAGACCGATCGCTGACAATACGACATTTTAGGGTGATCAGTCCGGCGAGACTGACCGATGTGGGCTCGAAGATACCACACCAGGTGCCATGGAACCCAACCCATATCTGAAGTGGAGGAAACCAACTTTTGCAGCAATTCCCTAAAAGAATGTTAGTAACTAAACAAATATAAAGGTAGTGGTGTACATGGAAACATAAAATGAAGGAAAATTTAAGGATTTGGCGCATTTGAAAAAATTTGGCCATTTAAATTTTACGCACGAGAAGCGCTTTGCCCTAAACCAGAAATGCACTTGGAGATTAAATATTCAAATTATTTTTCTTTTAATACCCCTTTTCAGCTTATAAACTACCATCCTTTCCATATTACTTAACCTTTTATGTAAAACTAAAAGATATTGGCTTGTCCTGATGATTGATACTACCTAGACATTCTTCCTGATGTGCCCTACACTAACTACACACTTATGACTAGATTGATTTGCATGGTCGACCATAAAAGAAGGCTAGAAATGAGGAGAATAGGAAAGAAAAAGAGAGAATTTACTAAGTGTCACTCGGTGCTCGACAAATTGTAGCTAGCAACTTGTCGTTCCAGGATACCCTGCGCATGGGCCCTCACTGGTTGACCATAAAAGATAAAAAAAAATTAAAATAAAATTAAGGTCAAACAGTAAAGTTATATTATATTTAAAAAAATTTGTTTTAAAGGAAAAACCCAAACGCAAACGTATCTCCCGTGCAACGAGGTGACGAAGAAGGGAGGGTTTACCTGAATATGAGCGGAGAGGAAAAGTGTAGGTTCACCCATCCAGAGGAAGATGAAACCTTAGACTCACCTCCCCCCGCTCATACCAGGGAATAGAAGGAGAAGAGTAGAAAAAAGCTTAACCTAATATCACTAGGTGCATATGTGCAATGGGCAACGATCTTTTTCAGGGTGTAACCTTAGGTAGTGAATGAAATTTAATTTATGTTGTTGGCTGGAAAAATCTTTTGAGCTGTGAAACATGAGCTTTCCGGATGAATTTATTATTGACAGGGTCGACTAAGCGAACAGTGACTGGGGAGGTGAATGTTTCAATTACACAAGGTTTCGACCACATAGGTAATAATTTTTGGTTTATGTGGTCGACCGCCTTACTGATGGGGTTCAATCTGAACATTACCCAGTCGCCAGGGTTGAAAGTGTTGGGTGATCGGTTTTGATTGTATTTCCTCTCTCGGCTGGCTCTGGCTTTTCGGAGGCTTTCGATTGCTCTTGACCAATCGTCTTGGGTAGAGGGAGCGGTTCCTTGGGAATCGACAAGTTTGTCAAGGTTCCATTGGAGTTCCAAGGGATGGTATAGGGTTCTGCCAAGAAAAAGACGAGATGGGGAATTCTGCGTGGATTCATGCACAGCAGAGTTGAAGGCCATTTGGAACCAGTGAAGAACCTGATCCCAAAACTGTTGATACTGGTTGTGAAAGATCCTGATTGCTATTTTTATCTGTTTGTTGACCCTCTCGGCATGAGAGGGATTGGGGTAGTAAGGACTGGTAAAAATGTGCTGTATTCCAAGTCCCAAGCATAGCTCTTGGAATACTTTGGAGCGAAAATTTGAAACATTATCGGAAACTAGATACTTTGGTGGGCCAAAAATTGAAAAAACATGTTTTGTAAGAAGGGATGCTGAAGTTGACGCTTGAGTGTTTTTGGCAGGTAGCATGATTACAAATTTGGAAAACGCATCTACAATGGTGAGAATGTATTTGTTGCCCTTTGTAGATCTAGGCAAAGGGCCGATATGGTCCACAAAGATCTTCTCCCAAGGTTTGCAAACTACCTCGGAAGCCAAATGGCCAACATTGGTGTTGGGGGCTTGTTTGCAACGTTGGCACTGAACACAAGATCTTACCCGATCGGTGATAATTTGCCTGAGGTCCTTTGCCCAAAAGAAAGGTTCTATGCGGGCAAGAGTTTTGCGGATACCAAGATGAGCCGCACTGGGGGATTCATGATAATAGCGGAACAGCATATCAAAGAGTTTGGCAGGAACTACCACCCTTGGTTTGTTCTGATTGGGAAGACGGTGCATCAATACACCGTTAACAACAGTGTAGTTTGGTGGCCTTCGGGGATTGCGGATGAGTTTGGAAAGTTCGGAATCTTCGTGCTGATGTGTGGCTATATCTTTGAAAATTTCAGGTATGCCAAAAAGTGACATTACTGATGGAGAGGGTTCCTGAGGGGCTTCAGTAGGGTCGGTGTTTTCAAAAAGGCGGGAGAGACAGTCAGCTACCAAATTGTCCTTCCCACGAATATGATGGATTTGGAACTTGAAAGAATTAATGAAGGATATCCATCTTGCTATTTTCCCAACCTGACGGGGGTGGTTCAAGAGCCATGTTAAAGCGGAGCAATCTGTGTGCAACTGAAACTCCCTATGCTCGAGGTACTGCTGATACTTCTGGAGAGCAAAAACAATAGCAAGACACTCGAGATGTAAGATGGAATAGTTCAATTCATGTTTGTTGAGTGCGCGAGAAGAATAACAAACAGGAAAGAGTTGACCATCATGCTCCTGAAAAAGGGTACTTCCAATTCCAGTTCCAGATGCGTCTGTGTGAACTATGAACTCTTTTGAGAAATCGGGCATCCGCAAGATGGGGGAAGATACAAGAGCAGCCTTGAGAGCTTCAAAGGCCTTATGTTGTTCTGGACCGAAAATGAAATCCACACCCTTGCGCTTCAGTTGATTGAGTGGTTGAGAAATGATGGCATAATCCTTTATGAATCTAGCATAGAAGGCGGTCATGCCCAGGAACCTAGAAAGCTGCTTGACATTCTTGGGAACGGGGAAATTATCTATCAGTTGAGTGCGATCAGGATGAATAGATATTGAGTGGTTTGCGAAAATATGGCCAAGGAACTGAATGTGATTGGAAGCTACTGTAATCTTTTCAGGATTGACTGTGAGACCAGCATCTCGCAGTCTCTCGATCACAGAACGAACCTTAACAAGATGATCATCAAAGGATCCGTTGCTGTATACACAAAGGTCATCAAAGAAATTGTAAACATATTTGAACTTGATATCCCCGAAAATCTTGTCTATGAGAGAGGTCAAGACCATACTTCCTGATGCCAAGCCAAGTGGAAGATAGTTGAACTCAAATTGAGCCCATGGAACAACAAAAGAAGTGTAAGGCTTGGACTGTTCTGAAAGAGGGAATTGGTTGTATGCAGAACTGAGATCAAGAAGTGTGAACCATCTGGCTTGACCCAGATGTTGGAAAGCTGACTCTATTGTTGGCATTGGTGTGGCGTCAAGTTCTAAGATCTGGTTCAAATTGCGATAATCTACCACCATTCGAGTTTTGCCACCCTTCTTGGGAACCAGGAAGGCCGCTGATGCAAAAGGAGAACTCGATGGTCTGATGACGCCTTTTTTCAGAAGATCATCTATGTGCTGTCTCATGAGTGCTAGTTTGGGTGGTGCATACTGATAAGGCTTGTTACGGATGATTTTGGAAGAATTTACTCTGATATGATATTCAAGAATATTGGTGCGACCGAGATTTTTTGTGATGGTTTCGGGAAATTCAGCGATCAATTGAGTGACTTGATCCTTTTGCTCTGGGGTAAGATTTTCTCCCATGGCTATGAGTTTGGCATCATCCTGAGAAGCCTGTGAAAGCAAGGTGAAAACCTTTGGAGTGCCATAGGGAAATGTTAAGGTATGGGATGCCATGTTGATGATAGCCTTGGTCTTAGTCAAAAAGTCGGAACCCAAGATGATGGGTACGGGCAAACGCTCAGCAATTTGAAACGTAAAGGTCCAAGAGAAGTGACCGATCTTGAAATGAATTGGGGCCTGAAATTTGAAAGAATCCTTATCGCCAGAGGCTGAAAGCGCAGAAAAGGATGTTGACTGAGTTGCAGAAATAGCATGACTATTTCTTCTGATCTCCTGAAAGGTTGGAAAGGACATTATAAAACAAGATGATCCTGTGTTTACAAGTGCTAACATGTTTAATACATTCCCAAAAGTCAAGGGGACCTTACAAAGTTCGAGCTTGGGAATGCTTGGGGCTCTCTTGGGAGTGGTTGACGGAATTTTGGAATTAGCACAAATGGCGGGTTGATGGCTTGGAGGGGGGGGGGGGTTCCGCCTAACACCTCCCTCCTCAGGGGTTTTCCTGGTCATGGGAACCAGAATCGGGGTTGTCGACTTGCGGGAAACCTGGGGGTGGATAATGCTGCTGACTGGGAAGGTAAGACATAAAGAAAGAAGCGTACATGGCGGATTGACTGTTTGGAGGGGGGGTACCGCCTAATGCCTCCCTCCTCTGGTGTTTCCCTGCCAATTGGAACCAGAATTGTGATTGTTACCCTGTTGGGGACCTGGGGGTGGATAGCGCTGCTGTCTGGTGTCAGGAAGCCCAAAATGTGCAAAAGGAAAATCAGGTACTCTAGGGTTGAAGGAAGAATCGAATCTGTTTTGGTTTTGACCAGACAAATTTCTGAAGTTCTGCGGATTATTTGGTCTGTGTTGACGTTTGTTATTGTAGCTGGGCCTGTGAGATGGTGACTGAAACTGATTGCTTGGGGCCTGATGAGGATAGGCTGTTTCCTGGTGGAAGGTCCTAGTATTGTAAGCTGAAGTGGCGTTACGCTCAAGGTCGCGCACAACCTCAATACGCGGTGCCAGAGACAAGAGGTCCTGAAGGGAGGTGGGAGCTGGCAAACCGGCCAAGTGGGCACGGGTTTGCCTGTTCAGACCATTCAGATCTATGTCAAGAAGTTCCCTATCACCCAAGGTAGGTAACAGGAGAGTGGTATAGTCACGAAGCTTTTCAGCAAATTCAGGCAAGGTTTCCTGCGGACCCTGGGGGCGGTAAATGAGGTTGGAAATCATAGAATGGCGCAATTGATGGGGGGCGAAAAAGTTCAGCAACTTTGTAATCAATTCAAAGAGTGACGTGCGATCAGTGATAGCTTGAGACCAAAAGGTCCTAAGCTGGCCGGAAGTGTGTGGGAGAACGTTGATAATAAGATTTTCAGAAGATGTGAGCTTCAATTGCTCGATTTTTTGAACCTGAACCAAAAAGGAAAGAAGTTGATCTGAGTCATCGCCAGATACTACCGGTAGAGCTTTCAATAATTCAGAAAAAACTTGTGGGGTGCTTGAAGAAGGGGCAGGGGTGACCCTGGACTGAGCCATTGCTGAGGCTACCTGTTGGCCAACCGCAATTGCTGTTGCATGTACCACGTCTTGCCAGGATGGAGAAATGTTGGTAGGCTGAGGTGTCACGTGACTAATGCAACTGTGGGCTGGAGTGGTTGCAGTCTTACAGTGCGAAAGAGGTGGTGGTTACTGGAAGAGAAACAGGAGCCTGCATGGAGGGAGCTGAGGTCAGTAATGGCAGGCTGGATATAATCGTGGCGGAAGTTGTAGGAATGGTCGGGGCATCAGTGAAGTCAACGAGTTGAACACCGTCCGGGGCGGGGCCATCGGGTCGGTTTTCAAAATCTATGTCAGGTCGATTATTTTCGGGGAGAGGTTGAGTGCCCCCATTTAATTCAAGCCGATTGAGAAATTCCGACAACATTATCCGGTTGCGGGAAAGCGTTGTTTCAGGTTGCAGACCAAAAATCTGGCATTGAGTTACTGCGTCCGGGTGTATGGGTTTATTTAAAATAAATAAACCCATGAAGTCCCCAAATGTAAATCACGAGGGTGGTATATCTTGGACGGCATTGCCAACGGTCCCAAAGAAAACCCCTTACTACCCAAAAAAATTGTCAAGAACAAAATTCTTAAATAAACAACAATTATAAATAATTCCAAATAAATAACAATGCTAGAACTCTAACAACAACAACAGAACAACAATAATCAACAAATAACAACAAGAATTTGTTTCAAAAATTCTCAGCGCAATTTATATCAAAATTCATGAGAGGCAAGGGCACCGAGGTTCAAAAGCCAGAGGAGGCAAGATGTGATTTGTTTAATTCTAGGGTACGAATAAAGTAAATTGTAAAAAAAAACTGTACAAAAAATTGTAACTGGTTAGGCCTGAATGCATGTTCTCTAAGAAAAGGAACCTATTGCTTGTTTTACTAAAGGAACCAAAGCTCTATGGGCAAAATCGTTGAAATGTATGCCGTCTCGCCTACGGGAGTAGGCATAGTTCTTGTGAAAAAAATCTGGGTGGGAGAAGTCTGAAGTTAACTGAATTACTTTCAAATGTTTTCCTTGTAATGTTTGGAAAAAGGAATTCACCCTATTTAATCTATCTAAAGATGTATACCCCGCTCTAGGATAATTTGGAAGAGGTAGCAAAATTAGCCTAATGCCAGGATTCATTCGACGTAATAGACGAATCAAGGACAAAAATTCATTCTTAAATCTTGACTCCGGTGTCTGCCCAAAAAAATCATTTGTGCCCACAAACAACAAAAGAGGCTTGATATGGTTGAAAACTATGCGCTGATTCTTAATGTGGTTCTTGATTGCGCAAACCTTTGGGCCTGAAATGCCCACTACAAAACTGCAGCGAAGACCGAAGGATTGATTTAATTGCTCAGGGCGATTTAAAAACGTGACAAATCGCTTTGCGAATGAGTCGCCTAAAACCTGAATCTCTGTCACTTGTGGTGATTCCATTTGGGATTCAGTTTCAAAAAAAAAAATTTACTGCAGGGGGAAAATGTTTTAAAAATATTCAAAAGCTTTAAAAAATATTCAATCACCAGCCAAAGTGTGATTTGAGGTTTCCCGGGGGAAGAAAAAACAAGTTTGAGATTTGACTAAGTGTTTTCAACTGACAAGATTTATTTTTAAACTGATGAAAAAAAGGCAAACTGTTCGCAGAGTGAGATTTCATTTGGCTAGTGGGCCTAGGTTCATACATCTCTTTACCATAACCTAATCCTGCCCTAAAGACTGCCTAACAAACAGCCTAATTGTTATACCGGAAACAAAAAACCAACTCCGCCAAGTATAACCATAAAAAGTTGCCTTAAAACTAACGAAATGAGCAAGTTGCACAGTAAAAATTCAATAAAATAGGCCAAGGGTAAAAGTAAGGTTGGCACATTACATATGCATTCACTTTTAATAATATTACAATTAACAAACAACTTAAAACTACACTGTTCACTGAATAACCACCATAAGACACAATTTTGAAAAGCACTGTAATTTGCAATTAATTTAATGCACTGATATATAAAAATGCAAAATTAAAACTGGGTTCCAGCGAGCGCAACTTAATGCACAAACTTACCTTGCACTGGACCCAAAAATAGCAAAACTTTATTTAATAAAAAAAAATTTTAAATTTCCACTTGCAAGGAATTAATAATTTAATAATTTATGTCCACAAGAGAGCGATGATCTGGAACTAACCTGGGTGCTCTGGAACAATAAAAGCAAACAAACATAGCCTACCTAACACTTGGCGGAGCGGAGCTAAGGAAACTAACAGGACTTATTGTTAATAAGTTTTTTTATAAAAGGTTAGCTTGGTGATGGGTTGCCGGGAGGGATCCAATGATCTTCTTTAACTACAATTAGGTAAAATAACTAATCCAAGGAAATCCTGAAAAACTTAAACTATAAAATACCAAGAAAAAGTAGGCCTAATGACTTTTTGAATAGGCTAGCGGAACCAAATTAAGATTGACAATAGCTCAGTAGCCTAACCAATTTGGCAAACCCGCTAGCCTAGGCTATTGAAATCATGAAAGCAATTGCTTAATTCATTTAAACCCAGAACTGGAAAATTCAAATTTCAACAAAATTTTACCCAAGTGAAACATTTGGAACAAAATAAAGCCAACAAATTAAGATTCATAGGCTTAGGCCTATTTATCAGTGGCAGGCTGGCTTAAGCTGTACATGGCAAAGAAAACAGGAATTAACAAGGATCTTTTCAGGTTGAAAACCAATTTAGGCTGTAAAAAATCTGGCTAAGTTAAATTATTCAAGGCACAATATAGCAAGGGTTTTAATCTGCTACCAATTTGTAACTGCTGGAGTTGTTGGTTGTCGGGTGAAGAGATAGGTTGTTGGAAATAGCCAAATATGGACCAGGGTGGAACATTATGGATCAATGTGGATGTGTGTGGTACAATAAGGTAATCCTGTATTATCAGGAAAGGATTGATCAGAGCAAACTATTACAACTATGAAATGAATAGGATAATTTAACTAGCTGGAAGGTTTACCCTGAGGCCGATCGTACCCATTGCCATATGGTCACCTAAACCAGCTTTGATGAACAATAATTAAGTAATTAATTCCATGTACAACCTTATTAAACGCCAGAAGGGCCTACCTAGCATGTGACTGGGAATAACTGTCTGGAATTAAGCATAACTGTCTAATCGCTGATTACTATGATTCTGAATAAAGGGTTAATTAACTATTGAGCTAACTAATTAATTGTTGGGCAGATAGATATGACAAGCAATATTCCCTGATGAAGCTACATTTGTAATACTTTGAAGGGTCGCCTCTGAGAGGCGAAACCCACAGAAATTCACATCTTAGAAAAACCCCCAACCAGAATTCCTCCCCCCGGCACCCCAAAACCAAGCTAACTAGCACATTTTAGTTTGATATAGACTAATTTAATAAAAACCCCCTAATTCTTAGCATTAATACTTATCGCTGGTAGCTGGGTAGGTTGTTAATTACGCTGAAGCTGCAGGCGAAGTGGGAGGAAGCCAGGCAGGTGTTCCAAAAACTTAATTTCCCTCTGACTTTCTCGAACTTTCAGATGGACTGGCCTCTGTTCAGGCTTTGTGGCCAGTACCTGGTTTGGCGCTATATATATAAAAGTGACGCGCACGGCACAGGTTACATTATAAATTTGTTGGGACATATTTTTAGAAGTTCTGTGCATTGTTTAAAGGGTTCCTATCTTCCTGCCTTCCTGAGTTCCTGACTGACCAACTTAAGATGTAGAACCCAGCCTCATCCATCTTCAGTGGCTGTCACCTACGGGGGTTTCACCGATGGCTCGTGGCTACCCGGACCGAACCAACCTAACCTCACTACCAGCTACGGTTGATCCTCCTGACTGCTGTGTCCCATGGCTGCTGCGTTGAGGCCACATACTGCTTCCGGTTACTCAGGTGCTATCAACTCTTTTATATTATTATGCTGCAAGAAATTCCAGCCCATAAAATTAATTAGCAGGACTGAGCCTTTTTCTAAATTATTTTAAATTTCCATTTTTACCACTGGCCTTTAAAATTTGTCAATGTACTGAACTAAAGTACAGTATGAAATCAATAGTTTTGTCAACATTAAATAATTTTCTACTGCTGCGAGCCATAAAATTAAGTCAGAAACTGCGACCTACTATGGAAGTAATTTTTTAAAGCTGTTTCCATGCATACTCAGTATGCATTGGAGTCTTAATTGTGATTTTATTTTGTGTAGAGTATGTAAATGATATTTGTATTGATCTGTGATATGGTAGGTTAATGTTAGGGTTAAATATAGTTATTTGTGCATCTAGGGACTAAAGTGCACCTTTTTCTCCCTGAGGGAAACTCCCTGTTTTCCCGAGGGAGAAAAAGTACTTTAGTCCCGTGATTTACACAAAATTTTTCCTCCACCTACACCATTAACAAAAACTAGGTATAACACTGTAACTTAACCTTCAGATGATCCTTTGCTTCAACAAACTGCATTACCATCACATAGCCTGTATAAGTAAATAATGCAAGGTATTTAGGCTTCAATTTTAACCATTTTATTCACACTCTTCTTTAAAAATACTCTAGGCCTAACTTATTTGTTCACAAAAATGCAGGAATATAGCCTAAACTACAGCAAACTCAAAATAGATTCGCTGTCCTGAGGACAACGGAAACGGACGCTCGGATGCTGTGACACTCTCTTCAACATAGAGAAACGAATTAAAATCGACAGTGTTGCCATATATTCTCACCGTCCACCGCGGCGTTGCCGGATTTCTTCCCATGTATTTCTTATGAGATTACTTTTAGTCCCATGGGACTAAAAGTAGATTAATTTTAGTCCCGTGGGACTAAAAGTAAGTAAGTAAATCCCATGGAGTATAAACTAGTACTTTAGTATTCTATTCCAGAGACTAAAGACAGCTATAGATCTTAGGTGGAGGAAAAAGCACCACCTAAGATTGGTCTATAAATATATTTCGGCATTTTGTTCCAAATTATAATTCGACTTACACCTGGGCTAAATTCTGTCTTATAGACCATATAGATTGCCATAAATTATTAAATGTTTTATTCTGTTTAATATTGTCTTTGCAAATTCAAGTAAAAGACATGTCCCATTGTTGTTGAATATTTATTATTATTTTATTGTGAATGTATTTTGTCATTTATTTTAATTTGTCAGATGTTTATATAAATATTTTGTCTCATGCCCCCCTAATGATTAAGTAGGCTGGTTTTAATTCTATTTTAATAGTTTTTTTAAAATTATAATTTGAGCACAAAGGAAATTCTTTAAATAGCCTACACATTTATCCGATCTTACTTGTTGTTATTATATAACAGATATATAACAGATATATATATAAAGAACAGCTAAACACTCCAACTCATAAATCGAGGAAGCTTTCTTCTATAAATATTTTGTTTCATGCCCCCCTAACGATTAAGTAGGCTGGTTTTAATTCTATTTTAATAGTTTTTTAAATTATAATTTGAGCACAAAGGAAATTCTTTAAATAGCCTAAACATTAATCTGTTATATAATAACAACAAGTAAGATCGGATAAATGTTTAGGCTATTTAAAGAATTTCCTTTGTGCTCAAATTATAATTTAAAAAAAACTATTCAAATAGAATTAAAACCAGCCTACTTAATCAATAGGGGGGCATGAGACAAAATATTTATAGAAAAAAGCTTCCTCGATTTATGAGTTGGAGTTTTTAGCTGTTGTTTTTGCAGTAGATCAATTTAGGCGTTATCTGGAGCATGCAGAGATTCTTTTGGAGACTGACAATCTCTCGTGGTTCCTAGCACATCCTCGACAATTAGGGAAAATAGGAAGATGGGTAGTCAAGATTTCAGCATTGAAGTTTAAAGTCCAACATATTCCTTCTACTCAAAATCTTGTGGCCGATGCCTTATCTCGAATGTTCAATCCTGATCAAGATAAAGACCCGACGCCAGAAGTTTCATGTAATGTGTTGCTCTCGGAATTTCCACTGGCTTTCACTGACTTACGAAAGCACCAGTTGGAGGATCCTGAACTTGCAGACGTTCTGACCAGGCGGCTCGAGGTTGGAGAAGAGATTCCACCTTATTTAATATCAAATGGAGTCCTTTGCTGTCATCCTCATCGCGGTGACAGAAGCCCCAAGGTCGTGTTACCCAGTTTCCTAATACCTATGGTATTTTCATATTTTCATCAGTCACCTATAGGAGGCCATCTGGGTATACTAAAAACCATCTCAAAAATTCGACAGGAGTACATCTGGAAAGGGATGGATCGAGATATCGCCAATAGAGTGCTCGTATATTAAATAATATTTGAAGAACTTACGATATAAAGGAAATGATTATGGAAATCACTTCAGTATCCACTCCAGTAATATGCTTTTAGCGAATTTCCTCTAGGGAAGAAGCTATTACCATAGGTCTTATGGTAAGACCTAAGCCCAAGACCATGATAACTTTTCGTTTTGGAGCCCCTAGAAGCAAAAAAAACCATTCGTTCAAATTTCTAGATATATATATATATATATATATATATATGTGTGTGTCTGTAAGCACGATAGCGCTCGCAAAAATGGTCCGATCGGAATGAAATTTGGCACAGGCGTGTAAAGTAGTAATTATTCGGACGAGTTCGAAAATCAGCCCGATCGGACCACTGGAAGGGGGGGTAAAGGGGGCTAAACACCCCCAAAATTGGGGTTTTTGGGTTTTTCACATAGAAAAATAAAATAAATAAAATTTTGATTAGCACCATTGAATTCAGCTTGAAAAAACAAACAATTTAGTATTTTGAATCATTGCTCTATGTCCATTGGCTACCGAGATATTGAAAGTGGTAAATACAGTACGTTGTCCCTATGTTAACCTTATGGGAAATAAGTAAAATTCTATATCTCACTTATTTCTCAACATACCTTAGTAAAACTTGGTTTGTGGCTTCATCTATATGAGATGTAATGTATTTTAGTCTAAAATCCCCAAAATTTCCATTTTTGTGGCAGCAAACCTGTATACTCATTCCCCATGTTATTCTTATGGAGATTACACTGACATGTCATATCTCGCTGCGTTGGTTGGAATTTTTTTTTGCATTTGAAATTCGCTGAGTATGCAGGTCTGCTGCAACGGGGGTATTTGTTATTCTTATAATTATTAGTCTAATATTTTTTGTAAGTGTATTCTTAGTATAAAAATATAAGCAAACATACAATCAATGATCTAAAATCAGTCAAAATCAAAACAAATAAAATAATCATATGAAAAAAATAAATCCAAACATATGATTCATCTTAAAATTTAAGAAAGCTTGGTGCAGCAAACTTGCATACTCAGTTAATTTCTAAAGGATTTATTTTTTATATGTGGGCATATTCTACATTAGTTAGGGAAGTTGTTGTTTGAATATTTAATTTTTTAAATATTAATTTAGATAAAGTAAATTTTATCATTCATGTTCTTATTTCTCAATAATTATTTTTATTCTAATAATTTTTAATAAATGTATACTTTTTATAGTATATAAAAGTCAGCAAACATGTTATCAATGTATTCAGATCCAAGGAATAAAAAAAACAAATCAATCATCACATGAACAAATTAAATTCAATCATATGTTTTGTAATATAATTTTTGTTAAATCCCATTTTTGGGGAATTCAATGAAAAACTTAGGTATTTATACCAGAATTTGGATAGTTCATATCCCTTCAGGGGACAATGTACTGCATTTAGCAGATCCAATATCTCAGTAACCGATTGATGTAGAGTAATCATTCAAAATGCTATATTGTTTATTTTTTTAAGCTAAATTCAATTTTGACACTTAAATTTACAAAAAATTAATATGAAGATATTAAATCCTAAAAATAAGTTTTATTTTGTCTCACCTTAGAGTTAACTTATCGCGCTGGTTTTCGAACTCGAAGGAATAAATGTCACTCTAGACGTATGTACCAAATTTCATCGTGATCGGACCTTTTTTACAAAAGTTATCGCGCCTACGGACAGGTATATATATATATATATATAATCCTTACATATGTATATATATCTATATATATATAAAGGAGAAGGGGTTTTCTTACGGACAGCAAATCTCCAAAACTATAAGACATACAGAGTTGAAATTTGGCACATGTGATCTCCTTAGGTTTTAGATGCACACTAAGAAACGGTTTTACAAAATTCCCAAAGGGTTTCGCCCTATAGTACTTCAAAAGTTGTAATGTTAAATTATAGGGAAGGATATAAGGTTGTCATGGCAACCTTAAAAAGTATGACAAATTAAATCCTAAAAAAAAGACAGAGGGAGTTTTTATGTTTTTCCATGGGTGAAACCGTGTTGATCAGCTAGTATATATATATATATATATATGTATGAAAATGAATAAACGGTGTTTTTGGGGTCTGGCGGCATCAAAATGAAAAGTTACGGTGGTCCCGTGCTTAAGTCTTACCATGCCGCCTACGGTAATAGCTACTTACCTATAGGGGGAAATTCGCTAAAATGAAATATAGTTCTTTGATTTTACTTTCTTGGAACAGATGTGTAATGCCATACTCAAAGTCAGGCTAGGCCTAGACGTGGATTTCGGAAATTACTCAATTCTTCTATAAAATCATTTAAAAAGGACAACAAAGTACTACACGGTGAATAAATACTCAGTAAATAACTCTTAAAAACTTAACCTGAAATACTTAGAGCACATGTGTTCCTAGCGGCGACAGGATATGAGAATTTTCATGTCGCGACAAAACCCTCACTTCATTTTTCTCATTAAAACATAACATTTTGAAAAAGCAAAATTACAAATTTAACATCGAACACACTTGAGAAATAACCAATTTACATTTAATCTACGTTTTAACGAGAAATATAGGGTTTTGACAGAATCTGGTCTATTGCCGGCAGACTACAGGCAACAGATTGTGCAACAAGCTACCTCCTAGCAAACAAAAATTATCGTATTTTTCCCTACATCAAAAGATTTACTTGGCATTTGGTGTCTTAACAATTCAATGCTCCATAACGCGGTGTTGTCTTCTCTCTTCAAAATTTCATAAACTTGCACCAACATTTCTTCTTTGACGACAACACGATACCACAAAGCAAAAGGAGACAGAGGCTTCGGCGGCAGCCGTTTATATACCCGCCGGAAAGTTCTGGACGATTCCACAAACGAGACAGTAGTACAGTGCAACTATACAGGCGGCCAACTGTCGGCTGAGCCGTGAGCAAAAATACTCACACGGCTCAACCTCCCCTTCTAAAAGGGCTCCTTTGCCCAAAATTTGTTCAGAGCAAAGTCAAATCGATGCCCACTCAAGTTTTCCAAATGATGGATGTGTCACCACTGACAGATGGATATGTTTTCTAAAGAGTGACAAAGAGTAAGGCATCCCGGGAATCGAGGTCAAGAGGATGATCAGTCCTCTCGTATCCCAACCCCGTCAGTGACTTGCTGCTCACGAACAATATCTTGAGCCCCTTTATATTCTTTCAAGTGCGAAATATGGGCCTTCCTAAACTTGTTTCCTGTCTTATGGTCAACCAACATCGCAGTAACAGGAGACAAAAATCGAGAAATTTTCAAAGGGCCACTCCATCTATACCACAGTTTTCCGGCGCGTTTATCTACCGCTGAGCTAAGAGGATGGGCCAATCAATAAACTAACTGTCCAACCTTAAATGGATTATTAATCCGTCCCTGATTATATCTTTGGCGAACTCTCTCCTGAGATTTCTTCTAGTTACGCCAAGCCGCAGACCAGACTGCCTTAATGTCACTGTTAGGTGAAGAGGGCAATAAATCACTGATTTTCCAGATGTTGGATATGTTGGATATAGGGGATTATTGGGCTTGAAACGAAACATCAATTCGCAAGGAACAGCCCTATGTCCTTCATGAAGTGCCGTATTAAACGCCTGTTGCAACCACCTAAGATTTTGGTCCCATGTGTCTTGTTTCTCAGCGTGATATGCTATCAACGCTGAATGCAGGTTCCTATTGAATCTTTCGGCGTGAGAGGGCTTAATATAATATGGCGATGTAGTCACATGTTGAATACCCAAACCAAAACACATCCTCTTGAACAGATGGGACGTAAACTGTGAACCATTGTGCGTTACTATCTTCACAGGCTGTCCAAAATGCTGGAATAACCTAGTTTGTAAGGCTTCCACAGTGAGTTGGGTAGTATCTTTCCGGAGGGGAAACAACCAGACAAATTTTGAAAAGCGCACTCCATAACCAAAAGGATAGTATTACCAGAATTCTTACTACGAGGAAAGGGCCCAACATAATCCATAAATAACTTCTCCATTGGCCGTTCTGCAACCTCAGACGCCAATAAACCTAACTTTGTGTTTTGAGCATGTTTTCTCAGGGAACAGAGATTACAACCTTTCACTCTATTGGCGATATCTCGATCCATCCCTTTCCAGATGTACTCTTGACAAATTTTTGAGATAGTTTTTAGTATACCCAGATGGCCTCCTACAGGTGACTGATGAAAATATGAAAATACCATCGGTATTAGGAAACTGGGTAACACTACCTTGGGGCTTCTGTCACCGCGATGAGGATGACAGCAAAGGACTCCAATTGATATTAAATAAGGTGGAATCTCTTCTCCAACCTCGAGCCGCCTGGTCAGAACATCTGCCCGTTCAGGATCCTCCAACTGGTGCTTTCGTAAGTCAGTGAAAGCCAGTGGAAATTCTGAGAGCAACACATTACATTAAACTTCTGGCGTCGGGTCTTTATCTTGATCTGGATTGAACATTCGAGATAAGGCATCGGCCACAAGATTTTGAGTAGAAGGAATATGTTGGACTTTAAACTTCAATGCTGAAATCTTGACTACCCATCTTCCTATTTTCCCTAATTGTCGAGGATGTGCTAGCAACCACGAGAGATTGTCAGTCACCAAAAGAAACGCTGCATGCTCCAGATAACGCCTAAATTTATCTACTGCAAAAACAACAGCTAAACACTCCAACTCATAAATCGAGGAAGCTTTCTTCTCCTGAGGCGACAGTGTTCTGGACGCAAAGGCAACGGGCTGTCTAGTACCATCCACTTCCTTTTGTAAAACTGCTCCTAGCGCATGGGACGATACATCAGTTTGCAAAATGAAAGGTTTTGAGAAGTCTGGGACTTTCAGAACGGGTGGTGACATGATTGCTTCTTTCAGTGCTAAAAATTCTGTCTTGTGTTCCTCACCCCAGACAAATTTTGCCCACTTTTTCCTTTGAATGTTGAGGGGTACAGACAATTCCGCCACCTTGGGAATAAACTTCCTATAAAACCCAATCATACCCAGAAATCTAGCGACTCCTTTAGCGTCTCGGGGAGAGGGAAAATCTCGTATTCCTTGAGTGCGATCTGGATCAATACGGATCCCCTTAGCGGAAACTAGATGGCCTAGGAAAGAAATTTCCTCCCGCGCAAAATGCACTTCCTCAGGATTGACGGTTAATCCAGCCTTTTTAAGTCTCTTTAAAACTTCCTCTAAATGTTCCATATGCTCCTCCCAAGTCTCACTATAGACAAGAAGGTCATCCAGATAATTGAATAGAAACTTGAATTTCAAATCGTGGAAGATGGTATCAAGGAGACGTGTGAGTGCCTGTGCGCCTACAGCTAAGCCCATTGGTACCCTGGTATACTGAAATAAATTCCAAGGGACACAGAAACTGGTGATAGGTCTAGATTCTTTGGCCAAAGGGTTCCAATGCATAGGCAATGGTGATATGCCGAATTCAAATTGAATATGGTTAAATAGCGAACCTTACTAAGCCAATCAAAAGCACTATGCAAATCTGTAAGAGGCACAGAGTCTATTTCAATGCAGGCATTCACCTTACGAAAATCTATCACCATTCTGCATTTTCCACCAGGTTTAGGCACAAGAAATGCTGGGGAGGCATAGCTCGATACTGAGGGTTCGATAACTCCTTGTTTTAGTAGCTCATCTACCTTTTGTCTCAGTAATTCCATCTTCGGACGAGCGAAACGATACGGATGGGAACGGACAACCTTATTATCTGTTGATCGAATGGTATATTCGAGCACATTTGTTAATACCAGCTTACTAGTGAGGACATCAGGGTATTTATCGCTTAACATTGACAGATCTCTTTACTTTTCATCTTCCAAATGACCAAATGGATCAGTTTTAGATTCTTTCTCTTCTTCACAAACTATCTCCCGAGTTTGAGTAGCTTCATTAGCTGACCCGGTTAATTGCACCACAACACGGCGATTAAAGGTAAAAAATCTTTTTTCCCATTTAAATCAAGGATAAGGCCACAATGGGTTATAAAATCTGCACCCAGTATACAATCTACGCCTAATTTCTCTGAGACGAGAAATTTCCAAGGCCAAGAAAATCCTTCAATCTTAATTCTGCAATTGACCACCAAATTTATGGGGAGAATTTCCCTAGATGCAGTCAGACATTGAAAGTTAGCAGCCTCAGTTGATCTGATTTGATTTTCTTTCAACAATTTACTATACTGATCCCAAGATATCAAACTTCTCGCTGAGCCAGAGTCGAGAGGAGCACCACAACGAATCTTGCCAAAGTTAACCAGAATATAAGGGCATTTGGAGGGTCGACTATTAATTCCCAACTGTGCTAGTTGTCCTACGAAATCATTTTGTTTGGATTTTCCGAGGCGTTTGCGAGAAGGGAATTTTTGTTTTACTTTGCCTCCTCGCCTATCCCGTTTTTTTGAGTAGGCCTACTGAATGGTTCTTGATTCTGAGTACGAGTCCTATCATCAGTGGGAGGAGTTCTACAAAACTTTTGAACATGGCCTCGCCTTCCACATCGACAACAAATACGACCATTAAACTGTCTGGTAGCTTCTCTTGGAGGCTCCTCTTTAATAGCCATAACCGTCGGAGGGAAATCTCGACCCCGAGTTCTAGCTTGGCTACCCTGGGCTCTCAGGCTATCGGTGTAAGCTGCATTCCTAGACGCAATGCTCAACTCATCTAACTCGATGAATGATGTGGGTTTCTTTGAGAATACCAGGCGAGAACGTTCCTCCCTAGTTAGACCACCCAAGATAAAACATCCACGATCTCGGCTTCTCTCAAACCAACTCGCAGCAAACGGGCAACATGTTTTAAGTTAGCCGCAAAATAGGCCAAAGTCTCCCTAGGATCTTGTAGACGATAGAATTTTTCCTGATGTAGCTGTTGTAACGACCTACCAGGGATAAAAAATTCAAGGACACCTCGATGAAATTCCTTTCCTTTTCACTCAATGGAGTCCTGCAATAGGGATAAACTAGCCTAAGCATGGTATTATCATTCATTCAAGGAAGCTCCTTACACCTAAGCAGAGAGCTCAAAAACTTGAGTAAAGAAGGGACTTCCAATCCATTTGTAATAGGAATCTGTTCTAACTCTTTTCCAATAGGATTGGGGAGTCGGTTATATTGAACAGATGGCAAAGCGACAGGTACTCTTTCGACTTCTAAAGATTTCTGGACTACATTTACAGCCGACACCACCCTTTCTGGAACTTACTCGGTTGAGACCTTGGATTGCTCTAAAGGCTGCTCAACTTTTGAATCAACTGATGACTCATTTGATAGAGCTGGCGGATCAGTGATTTGGGGAGCAACAGAGGAATTATTTCCTTTAGGTGGACCCATAATAGCTTGCAGCGCCTCCCTAACTTGTTGAAGCAACATTGAGACTGTGGCTTCATTCTTTTCTCCAACAGCCTCGACAGGATTAATTGCAGCCAGGCGTCGCTCCAAATGTTCAAGCCGAATCCTAAGACGCTGAACTGCATTTGAATTCCTATCCGCAGTATCACCTAAGTGTCACCAAGTATCACCTAGGTCAGGAATAACTCTTCGGCCAAATCACTACAAATCTCCCACTCCTGCTTAGCATCACCTATCACCGGTACGTTAGAAGGTTTATTCGCTTTCAATAATGCCCTAAGCTATTTTCTCAAATCTCCAACTTTATCAGCAGGCATTTCTCCTCTTGAGGCAACTTCAAACACAAGTTCCTTCTTCAACAAAAAATCTGGATTCAATGAACTCATTTTCCTAACAGTCTTTTTTTCAGAAATGACCTTTACACCACACCAAATAATACAGCAAAATCTAATGACCAACACGACACCATGCCAGGGTTCTTATGCTAACCTAACCTCAAAACCTACGGGTACACCTATCATCACCTGGCCAACATAAAATATTTAACCAGCACAATATTAACTCAACAAAGCAATAAATAATCTCAAACAATTAAATACACAAAACAATTAATACTTAATGTTGTAAAGTTAAAAGTATTATTTTATCTCATTCGTTTTATTAATACCAAGCAGTTGTAGTGCATGGAACAAACAACATAATACCTAGAAATCTTTCACTTCCTGAAACCAGCACCATACTTTGGGAATTAACTAAATACATATAAAAGAGTGAAAATCAGCCGGGAGGCAAGCTTAAAAATATTTACGTCTCGGGTAGTGACGTCATCAATATGGCCGCTCAGCCAACTTAATAATGTCACATATCCCGGAAACAACACAACCGATTTTGACGTGAGACATCTTATTTGAAAGGTCTAATCATTATCTATAATAAAGGTTATTACACTTTCAGCGGTAAAATCAGCGGTTTTTGAATAATTTGCAAAATATTAGTTTTTTATAAATATTTGTATTATGATGTATTTAAATTAAAATGAATAATAAAATATCCCCGTTGCAGCAGACCTGCATAATCAGCGAATTTCAAATGCTTAAATAAATCATTGAGACGGGGCCACGAATAAGTAAAATTTACGTAAGTCCCAAAATGAGAATACAACAATTTTATCCATAAGAATAACATGGGAAATGAGTATGCAGGTTTGCTGCCAGGGGAATTTAAAATTGAGAGATTTTTTGCCATAATCCAGTAGATATCAACTAGATGAAGCCATTTACAAAGTTTTAATCAGATATGTCGAGAAATAAGCGTGATATAGAATTTCTTTATTTCCTATAAGGTTAACATTGAGACAACATAGGCTACTGTGATAACCTTATTGGAAATAAATACAATTCTATATCTCGCTTATTTCTCAACATGACTGAATGAAACTTTGTAAATGGCTTCACCTAGTTGATGTCTACTGGATTATGGAAAAAATCTCTCAATTTTACATTCCCCTGGCAGCAAACCTGCATACTCATTTCCCATGTTATTCTTATGGAGAAAATTGTTGTATTTTCATTTTGGGATTTACGTAAATTTTACTTATTCGTGGCCCCGTCTCAATGACTTATTTAAGCATTTGAAATTCGCTGAGTATGCAGGTCTGCTCCATCGGGGACATCTTATTATTAATTTTAATTTAAATACTTCAAAATACAAATATTTATAAAAAAATTAATATTTTAAAAAATACTCAAAGACCGCTGGTTTTACCGCTGAAAGTGTAATAACCTTTATTATATATAATGATTAGACCTTTCATATAAGATGTCTCACGACAAAATCGGTTGAGTGGTTTCCGAGATATGTGACATTATTAAGTTGGCTGAGCGGCCATGTTGATGACGTCACTACCCGAGACGTAAATATTTTTAAGCTTGCCTCCCGGCTGATTTTCACTCTATTATATGTATTTACTCAATTCCTTAAGTATGGTGCTGGTTTCAGGAAGTGAAAGATTTTTACACTTGTTCCACGCACTATTGAGCCAGTTTAGTTTTGCTAATATAGAAGGAAGTCTTAAGTTCAAAGGTCAACATGTAACAATAGATAGTAGAAGTACCCCCACTACTCTGATGACGAGGAAGGAAGAGGAATAGACCAGTCTACACTATGCCCAAGGTACGTGCAGGTCATACTGTGCTTTCCGTCCTTGTTCTAGGCATTTCTCAGTGTTAGGCCGCTGTATTAGAAGTCTTAAATACTAAATTGTTTAACGTACAAATAATAGTACAACATGGCGACGAGTTTTTAATTATTGTTTTGAAGTGGTTTTTATAACTTGGTGCGGGAATTTAAAAGTATTTTTCCGAGTGCGAATTTACAAGATAATTTCCATAAAATTGCAAAGGCATTGCTCGCCATTTTGTTTGCAAGAAAACGGTGACGGAACAGTTTAGTGGAACTATTACTTCAGAATAAACGTTTTCTTTGGCAGAACAGTTACAGAACTCTCAGTGACAAGGAGGGTAATAGGTACACGTAATAGGTTGTCAGCAATACATTGTGTAAGGGGGAGGAAGGCTCTGGAACAGTTAAGAAACTGTTACATCAAAGTAATAGGTTGCGGAACTAGTTACATACTAGGTGATTCCCTCCGAAAATCACATTTTCAAGTTTGTGAAATGGCTATTTTCCTGTTTAGTTTGGCAGAAGTTTGCAGAAAGTGGAAAAATTAGTCTTTTTAAGTTTATTAAAGTTTGGAAAACTACTAAAGTGATTAGATTTCAAGTAGAAAGCTGTTTTTAACATTTGTATTTGTGAAATATTGGGCCTTATGTGTTTTTTGATTAGATTAATGAATTGTTATAATGGCCAAGACTATCATCGGTAAGTTGACCGAATTTGATCCAGAGTTGGAGTCTTTTGAAAACTTTTCAGAACGTTTAGAAAACTTCTTCCTAGTAAATACAATCAAAGATGAGGACAAAAAGAAATATTTTATTTCTCTTATGGGACCAAAGATGTATGCAACACTTAAAAACCTTTTGGTTCCTAAAGCACCGGCAGATGCTACATTTGATGAAGCACTAGGGGTCCTTAAAGCCCATTTTGTACATAAGACCAACATTACCTATGAGCGGTTCCTTTTTCATAAAAGAAACCAACAGGACAATGAGTCGATCTCCGAGTACTGCATTCAGCTTAAAAAGTTAGCTTCTAAGAGTAAATTCGAAAGGTTTTTAGATGAAGCCCTTCGTGATAAATTTCTTTGTGGCCATATTCAGAGTAAGCTACTTGCGGAGGGTGATAGCCTAACTTTTAGTAAGGCTATGGACAACGCCTTACTTTACGAAGATGCAGAAAATAATGCTAAGTCCTTGCATAGTAATCACATAGGTGAAGTTAATCTTGTTAGAGATAAGAAATTTCTAGCAAATAAAAGTAGGCCTAGTAGACCGAATCAAACGACTAGGGCATATTACAGGTGTGGTAAGTACCATGATCGCCGAAATTGTCCCTATAAGGGTTATTTATGTAATTTGTGTAAACGGAAGGGCCATCTTGCCGCTGTATGTTTTCAAGCTAAAAATAAAAAGCCTACTGGTCCAGGCTTTAATAAAAATAGGCGTAAATCCAGAGTAAACTTATGTGAAGAAGATAGGCCTAGCCCAGGCTATGACCAGAGAGATGAAGAATCGGATGCTGAAGGGTTATGATTAAATAATTGGTCTATCAGCACGATAGCCTATGCTAATGATTTGAGTAAAATTAGAAATTTTACTGCAAAAGTATCTGTTAATGGAGTGTCTCTACACATGACTGTAGACACTGGGGCAGTTAGTGTTTGCCCAGACACTATTTATTTTGGTAAATTACAGAATTCAGTTTCAGAGCTCAAAAGTTCTTCAAATAGTTTGAAAACTTATACTGGAGAGAAAATACACACTTAGGTGAGTTTCAGGCAAACGTGTCGACAAGTGACGGTCAACAGAAGCTTCTGCCGATGGTGGTAGTCAAAAGTGTGGACCCTAACCAACCAATACTAATGGGGCGGAACTGGCTGAAAGAGATCCGTTTGGATTGGACCCGGATAACCCAGGATGAGAGAGGCTCGTCAGCGATCAACGAAATCGGTAAGACTGTTCCGATTATTAATTGGGTTAAGGAATTGGAAAGTAAATATGCCAGCGTGTTTTACAATACGTTTGGATCGATTAAAAATGTGGAAGTAGGTTTAGTCCTGAAAGAAAATGCGCAACCGGTCTTTTGTAAGCCTCATAACGTGCCTTTTGCGTTACGCCCTGCATTAGAGGTGGAACTGAAAAGTTTAGAGGAAAAAGGTATTATTAAGGCTTGTGACTCGCTCAGATTGGGCTACTCCTATAGTTGTAGTACCGAAAAGTAATGGGTCCGTGCGATTATGTGGAAACTATAAGATTACGCTTAATCCTTGCGTAAGAACGGATCACTACCCTCTGCCCTTACCGGATGAGATTTTTAACAAAATTTCCGGAGCAAAAGTATTTTGCAAATTAGATTTAGCGAATACCTATTTGCAATGTAAAGTAAGCGAGACTTCGCAAGAACTCCTATCGATTAATACCCACAAGGGATTGTACAGGTATCTGAGATTACCGTATGGCATTTCAAGTGCTGGGCCGTTATTTCAATCAGTCATGGATAAAATCCTATCAGGTTTGAAAAACACGTATTGTTACTTAGATGATATTTTGATCACTGCTAAAACCCCGGATGAAATGTATGTTTTGTTGGAAACAGTGTTGAAAAGACTTCAATAGTTTGGGGTTAAGTTTAATAATAGCAAAAGTGAATTTTTCAAGTCTAGTATAGTTTTTCTAGGTCATGAGTTGGATGGTCATCCATCCTTCTAAAACTGACTGAGGCTATTGTTAAGGCACCTAAGCCGGAAGACGTTTCACAATTAAGGTCCTATCTAGGGCTCGTCAACTATTATGGCAAATTTCTACCAAATTTGTCCAGTTTGTTGTACCCCCTCTACCAGTTGCTAAACAAAGGAGCGAAATGGGTATGGTTTGAAAAGTGTGAAGAAGCCTTTCAACAGAGTAAAAATCTGTTAGTGAAAAACAATGTGTTAGAACCCTTTGACCCAAACTTAGACATTATTGTATCCGCTGATGCTTCTCAATATGGAGTAGGCGCAGTGTTAGCGCATGTGTTGCCAAACGGGTCCGAGAGGCCCGTAGCTTTTGCCTCTAGAACCTTGAGTAAATGTGAGGTAAAATATGCACAGTTAGAGAAGGAGGCCCTTGCTCTAATTTTTGCCGTGCGGAAATTTCATAATTTCTTATATGGACGAAAGTTCAAACTTGTAACTGAGAATAGGGCGCTGACCTTTTTGTTGGGTCCGACTAAGGCCATACCTACTCTTGCTGCAGCAAGAATTCAACGCTGGGCGTTAATTTTATCCGCATACCAATACGATTTAGTGTACAAGAAGGGTTCGGAGCACGGTAACGCAGACGCTCTTTCTAGGCTACCCTGTATGGCTAAAGCGAAAGCCGAAGAAGTCGGGGAAATTAATTTCTTTTCAGCTACATTCCAACTTCCTATTACTTATAAGGAAATAGGCCAAGCGACAAAATTTGACCCAATTTTATCCAAGGTATTAGACCTAACCAGAAATGGATGGCCCTCTCATGTAGACGATGATCAGTTTCAGTTGAAACCGTTTTGTGACAAAACATTGCAGCTATCGGTCGAGAAAGATTGTTTATTGTGGGGGTCGAGAGTCGTTATACCACCTACCCATAGGACAGAAGTTTTGAAGCTCCTACATACCGAACATCTAGGGGAATCTCGCATGAAGGCGCTAGCACGGAGCTATGTGTGGTGGCCCAAGATGGACCAAGAAATTGAACAATTTGTTAGTCAATGTCACATCTGTCAGGCGACCAGGAAATCTATGTCTTTGGTGCCGCTGCACCAATGGTCATGGCCAAACCACAATTGGCAGCGACTTCACTTGGATTTTGCAACTTTTGATTCCAAAGACTTTCTCATATTGGCGATAGCAAATCAAAATGGGAAGAAATTTTTTTAGGTGACATCAACAACATTAACTAAAGTTATTGAAAAGCTTAGGAGCTGTTTTGCGGGTTATGGTCTACCGAACACGGTGGTGACTGACGGGGGCCCACAATTCACATCGCAAGAATTTAATGATTTTCTGAAAGCCAATGGTATACATCATGTCCTGTCTCCACCATACCACCCGGCTTCAAATGGTCTTGCAGAACGTATGGTCCAAACGACTAAGGAGTTTTTTCTAAAACAACTTTTGGAAGATTCGAAAAGCCACCAAAATCGAACCCTACAGCACAGAATTGGCAATTTCCTGTTCTCCTATCGAAACACACCGCACACTATTACTGTTGCATCACCTGCAGAATTATTTCTAAAGACAAAACCTAGAATCCCGCTTAGTTTTCTTAAACCTCATTTAGAGGAGGAAATCGAACGTAAACAGGAGAAAATAAAGAAGCAATCAGATCTTCACAGGGGTAAACACAGAATATTCAATGTAGGAGACAAAGTATTTGTCCGTACTGTTCGTCAAGAAAAAGTGAATTGGCAACAAGGATTAGTAACCAAAGTGGTAAGCCCCGTAACCTACCTGGTCAAAGTAAATGGAAGAACAAGGTTTGTTCACACAGATCACCTTAAGAAACATTTGACTAATGAAGAGGATGACGGAGAACAAAATTTACCCATTGTAACAACCTGTTGATGAAAACGTTGTTGTTCAGCCAAGACCAGAATCTCCGAGAAAATCTCCACTCAAGACGCCGCCAAAACAAAAATCACCGGAGAAACACCCTGAACCACCAAGACCACAAGTTCAAGTTACATCACCTACAAATCAGGCTATGCACTCGAATGTGACCGAAGGAATTAGGCGCTCTCAACGGGCAAGAAAAGCGCCTGATAAATTAGATCTCTAAAATACATTGGCCTAAATAATTCCCTTCCGAGAAGAGACATTTTGTTTACCATTTGTGTTGTTTATTTTATATAAGTAGGGAGGGAATGTTGTAAAGTTAAAAGTATTATTTTATCTCATTCATTTTATTAATACCAAGCAAAAGTTGAGCCAGTTTAGTTTTGCCAATATAGAAGGAAGTCTTAAGTTCAAAGGTCAACATGTAACAATAGATAGTAGAAGTACCCCCACTACCCTGATGACGAGGAAGGAAGAGGAATAGACCAGTCTACACTATGCCCAAGGTACGTGCAGGTCATACTGTGCCTTCCGTCCTTGTTCTAGGCATTTTTCAGTGTTAGGCCGCTGTATTAGAAGTCTTAAATACTAAATTGTTTAACGTACAAATAATAGTACAACACTTAATATCACAAAATAATTGTGGTTTGCCGTCCAGGAACAAATGTCTCACCACAGAAACCCAACAAGATTAAGACCTGCCTAGACCTGAAATCTGCTTTCAAACTTCATAAAACAGCAATTTAATTGTTTAATTGAAATTAACCACGCTCACTGCTACCATTTGAAACAAGCCTGGGTTACCATAACCAAAGATTACCGTGAAACTTTAAAATAAAATATTGCTGTTTCTAAGTTGAGGTTTGAAGGCAACAAATTAAACACACAAGTTATCAACAACTGAGGTTTATTAATATAAATATTCATAGTTAAACATCACCATCAGTCTTAAAATATATATATCTGTTATATAATAACAACAAGTAAGATCGGATAAATGTATAGGCTATTTAAAGAATTTCCTTTGTGCTCAAATTATAATAAAAAAAAAAACTATTAAAATAGAATTAAAACGAGCCCACTTAATCATTAGGGGGGCCATGAGACAAAATAGTTATATACACATCTGACAAATTAAAATAAATGACAAAATACATTCACTATAAAATAATAATAAATATTCAACAACAATGGGACATGTCTTTTACTTGAATTTGCAAAGGCAATATTAAATAGAATAAAACATTTAATAATTTATGGCAATCTATATGGTCTATAAGACAGAATTTAGCTCAGGTGTAAGCCGAATTAGAATTTAGAACAAAATGCCGAAATATGTTTAAAGACCAAATATCTTTATTTAACTCTAACCTTAACCTACCATATCACAGATCAATACAAATATCATTTACATACTCTACACAAAATAAAATCACAATTAAGACTCCAATGCATACTGCGTATGCATGGAAACAGCATTAAAATAATTACTTCCATAGTAAGCCGTAGTTTCTGACATAATTTTCTACTGGCTCGCAGCAGTAGAAAATTATTTCATGTTGACAAAACTATTGATTATATACTGTACTTTAGTTCAGTACATTGGCAAAATTTAAAGGCCAGTGGTAAAAATGGAAATTTAAAATAATTTAGAAAAAGGCTCAGTCCTGCTAATTAATTTCCTGGGCTGGAATTTCTTGCAGCATAATAATATAAAAGATTTGATAGCACCTGAGTAACCGGAAGCAATAGGTGGCCTCAACGCAGCAGACATGGGACGCAGTAGTCAGAAGCATCAACCGTAGCTGGTAGTGAGGTTAGGTTGGTTCGGTCCGGGTATCCACGAGCCATCGGTGAAACCCCCGTAGGTGACAGCCACTGAAGATGGATGAGGCTGGGTTCTACATCTTAAGTTGGTCAGTCAGGAACTCAGGAAGGCAGGAAGACAGGAACCCTTTAAACAATGCACAGAACTTCTAAAAATATGTCCCAACAAATTTATAATATAACCAAGCTTGTTTTTTGAAGACACCTAACCTCTCTGATAATTTAATTTTCTATTAAAGGCTGGGGATTTCAGTTACTGCTCACTTCTCAAAATATCATTTTACTAGCCTACTGAGAGCACAAAATATTAAAAGTTTGCAGTAGGAATTCAGTCCTAGTTGACAACAATAGCCATTGCTGCTAGCCTTTACATAGTTATATAACTTGGCATCTAAATCAACTTTATGTCATCAAAATACACAATAGCCTATAAATACATAAAATGAAATATAGTTCTTTGATTTTACTTTCTTGGAACAGATATGTAATACCATACTCAAAGTCAGGCTAGGCCTAGTCGTGGATTTCGGAAATTACTCAATTCTTCTATAAAATCATTTAAAAAGAACAACAAACTACTACGCAGAGAATAAATACTCAGTAAATAACTCTTAAAAACTTAACCTAAAATACTTAGAGCACATGTGTTCCTGGCGGCGACAGGACATGAGAATTTTCATGTCGTGACAAAACCCTCACTTCATTTTTGACATTAAAACATAACATTTTGAAAAAGCAAAATAACAAATTTAACATTTAACACACTTGAGAAATAACAAATTTACATTTAATCTACATTTTAATAAGAAATATAGGGTTCTGACAGAATCTGGTCTATTGCCGGCAGTCTCCAGGCAACAAATTGTGCAATGAGCTACCTCCTAGCAAATAAAAATTATCGTATTTTTCCCTACATCAAAAAATTTACCTAACATTTGGTGTCTTAACAATTTAATGCTCCATGACGCGTGTTGTCTTCTCTCTTCAAAATTTCATAAACTTGCACCAACATTTCTTCTTGGACGACAGCACGATACCACAAAGCGAAAGGAGACAGAGGCTTCGGCGGCAGCCGTTTATATACCCGCCGGAAAGTTCTGGACGATTCCACAAACGAGACAGTAGTACAGTGCAACTATACAGGTGGCCAACTGTCGTCTTAGCCGTGAGCAAAAATACTCACACAGCTCATTATAATTAGATTAAAGTTTCCCAAAAAAAATTTTCGTTTTCAAATAGTCGTAAAACTAAACAAAAGAATAAAATGATAGGTAATGCGCTATTAGAAAAAAATAGTAATTTATTAAATTAAAAGTCGAACATTTTCTAGCAACCCCTTACTTTTGAATAACGTATAACATTCATAGGTTATCCCCTTAGACAATTTCTTCATTTGAATTTCCAAATATTTATTTGACTTAATAACACAAACTTATTTTTTACAGTGATGGTGTCAGCAGGTAAGATAAAAGATTTAACGTACTTCACTGAAAAGCTGTTAAGTAAACAGGACTGCACCCCAGATAAATTTTTTATTATTCTATGAACAAATAAAAATACAATGCGAAGGCTTGAGGTAATGATGTTATGTTAATTAATTAATACTAGGGGCCCATGCGCAAATTGCGCATATTAATATTAATTCTGTTTTTGAGAACCTTACCTACAGTTAGAATAAATTGTAAGGCTTCAAACTCACCTTTATTAATTAAATAAATTTTTTCAAGTGAAATCTATATATCTTACCTAAATAAACAAAGGCGTAACTGAACAAAACACATACACACACGTATTATTCTGCACCCATGCACTATGTTTTTGAATTTGGTTATCTTCTCGAACGGCAGTAGGATAACGGAAGCTTTTCTAGGAAGCCCATGTGCAAATTGCGCATTTTAATATGTTTTCTGATGTTGAACTAGTCTTTTTCTCTCAGCAGTTCTCCGTTCTTGCCGAAGGTTACGCATATTTTCTCCCTAATCACGTCGACTCGTTTTCCTCCATGCCTTCTTCAACTTTCTGTTTCAGGATTTGGTTTACAACATATTTATAATCCAACAATCATGCATCTTTACCATGCCTAAATTTAAATCAAATCTTCAATGAAAGTGGCCCGAATTTATTTTTCTAAGCTGTTTTTTTGTTGTTGTTTACATTTTTAGACAATCTATTTTTGTTTACAATGAGTTTTTTTTATTTTTTATTTTGGCCAAAGATTATATAATCATGTCAAGCCTATAGCTTACTAAAAATTTTACCAATTCACACAACAATTATGGAATTTTAAGGAAATTTTAAGCTAAATTGACCAATTTTCACTGTTGATAAATTTAAAAATAGCGTCCAGAATTTCAATTTTGTTAATACTTAAAAGGTGTCGAATATTTGTTGGCATTTCAATTTTTAGTTCAGATAGAATTTTGAATAATCTTCTTCTGGAGTGTTGATCGTATAGAGGACATGCTAATATCATATGGTCAATGCTACCACTTTCTTCACCACACGGGCATGCTGGACTGTTAGTTATGTTTATTTTAGAAAGGTGGTCATTAGTAAATGAGTGTCCAATTAATGAATGTGGCGGTTAAAAATTCGTCTCAAGGTTATCAGCTGTTAAATTACAATCACATTTAAAACCGTTTTAACGCAAGTTGGTCAGCACTGGACCGTTGAAAGCGCCCTCTATAAATAAATTAAAGTCTTGGGGGTCGAAACCGAAAAAGAAATGCTTATTTTAACTATCTGTCGCAGGTGCGCTACGTTATAAGCTTTAAAATGACACCTCGATCGTAAAAATCGGTTCAGTAGGACACCTGAAAAAGGGATCTATCAGAAAAAACCTTATTGTATTAAGTATATAATGTTCTGACATAAAAGAAATATTTAAACCTAAATTAATTGAGGTTGATGTTAGTAAAATTGCAAAAAGAGCAAACAAAATTGTAAAATGTTATATCAATTAAATGTTTTTCATTTTTATACCAAAAAAGAAACGAAGGAATAGTTTTTTTTTTCAACACTCAAAGGCACTTTCTGTAAATTTGTTTTACCTTGCTGTATTTTGAATTACTATAAGTTTTATGTGGGGGACTAAGTAAGAAGTTAATCAATTGAATCATGAAAAAATAGGTTAAGGTTAATGTTTATATCTGCTACATAAAAATGTGTCAGGTAAAATGTTACATGTTTTTTTTATTTTATCAAAGGATACATTTTAATTAACTGAATTGTCTAATTTATGTTTTATGAATTATTTCGGCTACACATTATTAATATTATTATTTAAACAATAAACCATTTTAAAACCGCCTTTTGTTTTGATAATAATATAATACTAATAATTATGTGTAGCCAAAATAACTCAGAAAACATATAAGAAACCATCATAAAAAACATACAGGCAGGAATTGCCTGGATTAGTGGTAGACAATCATATTCTTAATGTTGTACAAAAGTCTTTGAAAATGTTCCTAATTTGTATAATTGAAAATTACGTATTATTTTCATTACGTCGGATACTATCAACAACGTAAACATAAACTTGACCGTGTTTACGTCATGTGCCCAGCATCTGAGCATCTGTAAAAGAAATAATTACACCAAATGCCCAACGAGCGTTGGGCACTTCATGAAGTGTCCAGTTTTGTTGGTCACATACTGCAATTTTTAATGAAACCGTTCAGTTACACTATGTGCCCAGGCAAGCTGGGCACTTCATGAAGTGCCCGGTTAGTGCTGGACACTTCAAGAAGTGCCCAATCACAGCATGTGGCTACGACATACATACATACACACACATTCATTCATTCATTCATTTATTGATTTATTTCACACAATATCATACAAAAGTGGACAATACATATAAATCAGTGAAATGGGCCCCTGCAAAGCCAGGCTTGTGAGCAGGAGCCGAGCCAAATCAGCAGTCCAAAAGTCCAGTCAGTTTGTACTATTATAAAAATACACCCGTTGCAGCAGACCTGCATACTAAGCGAATTTCAAGTGCAAAAGAACATAATTCAATCCAACATAGCGAAATTTGACATGTTTTTGTAATCTCTATAAGAATAACATGGGGAATGAGTATGCAGGTTTGCTGCATCAGGTATGTTAAAACTGGTTGGTTTTAATTCATTATTTAGTAGATCTTGACTAGAAGAAGCCATATACCAAGTTTTATCAAGAAATGTTAAAAAATAAGGAAGATATAGAATTTTTTTATTTCCCATAAGGATAACATGAGGAATGATTATGCAGGTTTGCTGCTTCAAAAATGGAAATTTCGGGGGTTTTAGACTAAAATACATTAGATATCATCTAGATGAAGCCACAAACCAAGTTTTATGAAGATATGTTGAGAAATAAGCGAGATATAGAATTTTACTTATTCCCCATAAGGTTAACATTGGGACAACGTACTGTGTTTACCACTTTCAATATCTCGGTTACCATTGGAGATAGAGCAATGATTCAAGATACTAAATTGTTTGTTTTTTTTTAGCTGAATTCAATGGTGACGTGTATTTGATCACGACAAAAATAAATGAATAATTATTATAGTTAAGAAAAGTATCTTCTTTATTTCATTGAAAAACAAACAGAACCAAAATATATCATATGATATAAATAAATAAAGTATTATGTAGTACAGTATGAATTATGGTAGAACATCAGGGATGTATATGTATGTAACACCTCCCCTTCTCATAGGTTAAGTCGCTCCACTGGCCTTTTTTGCCTTGTCGATCGTCTTAAGATGGTATCAGATGGGGTCGGATCCACTTGATCATCTGGTGTAATGTAATTTGGTGGGTCGGACTCGTGATTCTTGGAGTAAATACTATCTTTATGTTCCTGCCTGTCATCTTCGACGTTTGCTGATTGTGATTCACCACGTTCGATCAGATCGTCCTGGAGTGAAGATTCACACAAGTATATTCTGAACGTCCTGAACGTCTTATTTGGTCCAAGTGACGTCGTATTATGCCACTATTTGTTAATATCATGAAATTTCTTGGACCTTCTTGTCTAACTATTTCCCAAAACCTCATTTGCTGTCATTACCATGTACCGTTTGTTTTAAATTTTAATTTTTTTACAAAAAAAAAGAAGTTGTTAGTGGAAATTGTCTCAGGTAGGAGGGTAAAAGTGAAAGTTTTGGTCTCAACATGTACTAACCTTTGTGGAGCTAGACGCGTAAGGGAAATTTTCCATTCCTGAGCGAGGTGGTGGACCGACAGGACGTATGCAATTGACTCTCTTGTCTGAGGTAAGATTTAACCGTCGATTTTGAGATTAATTTTAAATCATAATATTTTTCAAGGGTTATTTAATTTGGATGATCGTGTATTAAACTTTTCAGCGAGATATAATTTTTATTTATTGGGGAAGTAAGACTTTTGTCCTGTTTTGTGCAGGGTTTCACGATCGGGGTTCCGAGTCACCTCATGGCTGCGTTTTTCCTTTCTTATATCCATTCCTCACCTTATCATAAACTTTCCTGATTTACTCACATTTAAAACAGTACATATTGGGTCCTACCAAGAAATTATGTTAAGTTGTGTAATTTAGGTTTTAGGATTAAAACCAGTGTCGGAATTATCCTACCTTGATCTTTTAAAATACATACAATGTTATTTGAATTTGTTGGTTTTAATTACAACGCCATGTGTTACCACTCCAGTATATCTAAATTATATAGTGGAAATGATCATGTACTGGATGAGGAGTTTAACTATTTTATTTGTTGGGGCGCAAATAAAATAGGTGGTACAACCATATGTTCTGTATGCAACAGGATCTTGAGCTGTAAATGTTCTTTGATTGTTGGAATTAAGACAACAGTAATGCTGATGCACTTTCAAGACTACCAAAAAATGTTGAAGAAGCCGCTGTTCTCGACTCTGCCGATGTACATGAAATAGAACAAATCCATACATTACCTGTCACAGCTGAGGAAATAGCTAAATACACTAAATTAGATCCAGAACTTAAAAATATTTATCAATCTCTAATTAGAGGAGAACCTATTCGTCACCCAATGTCATCAAATGAACAAGAGTGGTCGATACAGCTTGGATGTTCATTAAAAGGAAATCGAGTTGTGATTCCTACGCAACTTCGTGCAAGAATCTTGAGGGAGCTTCATGAGGCTCATGTGGGAATAGTACGTATGAAAGGTCTAGCTCACTCATACGTTTGGTGGCCAAAAATTGATACAGATATTGAAAATATGGCTTTAAATGTTCAGGATGTCAACGAGTACAACGTGAACCACCCAAAGCACCAGTTCATCATTGGGAATACCCTTCAAGACCAATGCAAAGAATTCACGTTGATTTTGCTGGTCCATTTTATGGACATTACTTTCTCTTGATTGTGGATGCCTATAGCAAATGGCCAGAAATTGTTACACTCAAAAACATAAATTCGTACCAAGCCATTGAAGCTTTGAGAAAATTCTTCGGATCATTTGGAATCCCGGATATACTAGTATCAGACAATGGAAAGCAGTTTATTTCTTATGAGTTTCAACAATTTCTAAATGCAAATGGAATCAGACACAAAAGATCTGCTCCTTACCACCCTGCTACGAATGGACAAGTAGAACGTTATGTGCAAGACTTAAAAGATTCTATCAGGGCTATGCAGTTTGAGGAAGGCTCTATTGAATTGAAGCTACAGAGGTATTTAATGGCCTATCGAAGAGCTCCAAATAGTACGACTGGACAGTCACCTTCACATCTTTTTATTGGTCGTCAAATTCGATCAAAACTTGACCTGATGTATCCGAACCTCTCACTAATAAACGGTATCAGGAAACTGACACATACTTTCTCCCTTCAAGTCACTTAAAACCAGAAAACATATTTAGTGAAATAAAACAAATTAACAATTAATTATCACACAAATATATACCAAATTTTATCCAAATCGGTTAGTAAATAACGGAGATATCGGTTTTTAAACATTTTCCATAAGAATAACATTGGACAACGTACTGCGTTTACTGCCGAACTAAAATATCAATTATCTCCGCAACCAGTTGACGTAAACCAATGATTCAAAATACTAGATTATTTAGTTTTTCAAGTCAAATTTAATGGTTGCAAGTATATTTTCTTTAGAGGTCACAGATTTTGTGAAATTTGCAAAATATGAATTTTTGAACACTGAAACCCCCCTAACTTCTGAACCTGAATTTTTACAGACATGCGAGTGGTGTCATTTTGTTTGTCATCCTAAGCACTAAAAACCATGAAATCTTTATCAAAATCGTTAGAGCCGTTTTTGAGAAATTTGGATTTTTGTCATTTTTCATGGGTTTTTATGGGGTAAATACCCTTAAAAATCAAAAATTAAAAAAAATTAAAATACGCCTGGAGATACCACAGCTTTATACCTATATGCCAAATTTCATGAAAATCGGACCTCTGGTGTCGTCTCTAGCTTTGTTTACATCCACACTCACACACGCACGCACGCACGCACGCACACACACAGAGAGAGAGACAGACAGACACCACGCCAAAAACCACTTTTTTGGATTCAGGGAGCAGTAAAACGAAAATATCCACTGACAACTCAAATTCGAAAATTTTGACGAAAACAATACTTTCTCCATATACTATGTATAGGGGGGAGAAAGTAAAAATGAACCAAAATATATCATATGATATAAATAAATAAAGTATTATGTAGTACAGTATGAATTATGGTAGAACATTAGGGATGTATATGTATGTAACAAATGGTGCTAACAAAAATTTGATTAATTTTATTTTTCTATGTAAAAAAACTAAAAAAACCCATTTTGGGGGGGTTTATTCCCCTTTACCCCCCCCCCTTCCGATGGTCCGATCGGGCTGGTTCACGAACTCGTCCAATCGATTATTACTTTATATGTCTGTACTAAATTTCATTAAGATTGGACCATATTTACGGCCGCTATCGTGCTTACAAACATATATATTTCTGTCTATCTATATATAGATGTATAAAAATTCGAACGAATGGTATTTTTTGCTTCTGGTGGCCCCAAAACGAAAAGTTATCATGGTCTCGGGCTTAGGTCTTACCATGAGACCTACGGTAATAGCTTCTTCCCTATAGGGGAAATTCACTAAAAGATATATATAAATACAAGCATTATTAGATTAGTTAAGGAATCCGTAAGAAAATTTTCATATTTTTCTAACTGTTACAAAATTAGACTTAAAAACAAATCAGTAAAAATGGCGCAGGCCTAACAAGGGATAATACCACTCAGGTTACAAAAGTAGCCTGATTTGAAAAAAAGTTCGATAAAAAAACCGAAAGACGAAAGACCGACCTGACCCACTCATCCCAGACCTATCTCATTAGACCCCCTCCCTCCATTCACTCAAACAATCTCAGTCACGCATTGTCCTTACACCGCGCACACACAAACGCAGGCGCACACATGCACGCACGCACGCACGAACACACGCGCGCGCGCGCACACACACACACACACACACACACACACACACACACACACACATACACACACACACACACACACACACACACACACACACACACACACACACACACACACACACACACACACACACACACACACACACACCTGTATCAGATGGGATCACGTGTATTGGGATTTTAGGCAGCGCTCCAGTTTGTCCCTTCCCATAACTTGAACCCACTTATTTACCTTGTTTTTGAACGTAGATAAACTACAACGGGGAGGAAATTTGAGATGATTCGGTAAGTTTTTTAAAATTATGTGGGCAATATTGTAAGGGTTTTATCCCGAATTTTGGCGTGGATAGCCTCAGAACTTTGCCAGGGTCCTATTGGTGATATTTTATTGAGTGGTGGTGGTGGGTGGTAAACAAATCAACAAGGCCTTTATATATGCGCAAATTTTATTAAACTGGACATGCTGAAGGAACATTCAAAATAAAATTACATCCTTTATATAAAGTGTCCATTTGTGAGAGTAGAGAGTGCGGTAACGGATGCTTAACTGGTGGGCCCCAAATTCGATGAAGCATTACTGATACACTCGAGAAACAGACTTTAAAAGGTTGGTGCGACTCGGCTGGCATGCATAGCCTGCGAGCGCACACAACGGTAAATTATTTATAATTTGGGTCCAAGTACGCTTAAAACATTTATTGTAGCGGAGCGATTCAGTGGGCATGTTACATAGCCTACGGAATGCTCTCGGCAAAAAAGTAATTTGTTAGAGAAATTGCCATTTAACTCGGATTGAGGCGTCGCGTCGGTGCGACTCAGCGGGCGTACATAGCCTACGAGCGCACGCAACCATATTTTATTTATAATTTGGGGTGAGACAATTTAGAGGCTTTGATTCCAATGTATTCCAAGAATTAATTAATTATCTCTCAACCCTGCGGTATAGACATAGCACGGGAGAGACGGGAAAGTTAGTTTAAAATTCAATAAAATGCAGAGCGATTCCAGGCGAGACAGGTTCGCCGGAACGGTATTCACACGGGTTAATTTACGATTAATATTTAATATGAGCACATTTCCCCTATGCGCTACCAGCCTACTCTGTTGGAACAAAATAGATTAAATAAGATAAAGTACTCACTTAAGCACATAGGTCGGGACGTAGACGTAGGCGGTAGCACGACGACACGCACGGTACGGTAGCTTGAAGATCTCTGATCGCTCCCGTGGGGTTGGTTTTTATATTACCCCGAACTAGTACGGAAATGACCAAATAGTCACCGATACTTGGTCCAGCAAGTGACCTTGAGCTTGTCTTTCCTGTTATCAGATAATGCGTGCTCCGCGCGCCTCACAATATAAAATGAACAGGTTTTATTGACTGATTTGTTTAATCTTGGCGGGATAAAACCAACGTTTACCGACGCGCGAGATAGTGATCATGACCGATATCTGTAAGAAAATCGAAACTATTTTAAACAGATATACAATGAGTGATCTAGCATACAGCTGGGTAATACTAAATACTTTGAATTCATCCAGAAGCAAATTTGAAGAATAAAGTCTGGGCTTTTGAAGTGCTGCTTTAATTATTGATCTTTGAGTTACAAGAAGCGGTTGAAGATTACTAGGATAACTCCCACCCCACGCCAAAATTCCATACTGTAATAAAGATTGAACGTATGCAAAATATACATTTCGGATAATATCTAGAGGTAAAATCTTACTCAGAGTTTCAAAAACAAAAATAAACTTTCTTAATTTCATTCTAATATCATTGATGTGATAAACCCAACTTAGCCGACTATCAAACGTGACCCCCAAATACTTATAACTCAACACTCTCTCAATAAAGTCACACGACTCATATTCATTCTGGCCACCACAAGTATGTAACCTTAATTGTAGATGTTGCGGATCTTGATCTGCTATCAGAGAGACCGCTATATACTTAGTCTTCTTCAAATTGACTGTGAGTCGGTTTTGGTCGAACCAGCGCTTGACACGGAGCAGACCTCGCTCAGCCACGCCATACACCTCCTCCCAACTGCCGCCCTCAAAGAGGAGGGCCGTGTCGCCTGCGTACAGATAAAGCTGCCCCTGTTCCAAAGGAAAAAATGTACGTTCCAAAATTATTTATGTACGTTAAGAATAAAGAAGGCCCATGGGTACTTCCCTGGATAACCGCATAATCAATCTTTTTGCATGAACTATTCTTACCTAAAATTGAAACTAATTGATATCTATCATTTAAATAACTTTTGAACCAATCCAGCGAACGCCCCCGAACACCCAAATACTTTAGTTTTTGTACTAAAATCCTCCCTTTTGGTACTAAAATCCTTGTACTAAAACATTTCCCTACAAAATCATACCCAAGGAACAACGTAAAAATATTTTTAACCTTTTTAAAATTCAGGGTGTTCCAAAAATCGGGGGTCATGGGTTCGAATCTCGGAATTTTAAAAAGTAAACATATGTCTTATTATATATCATTTTAAAGCACTAAGCAAGACAAACAATTTGGTGAAAACAGAACTCAATTATCTTTATTATTTTCAAAATGGCGGCTGTTTTTGAGAAAAAATATTGGTATTTGCGGAATTTCCTGTATCTCGAGAACCACCGAAGTTTTTTCGTTCTGTTTTAAAATTCTGAATCCTTGTAAACTCGGCTTTAATTTGATATGCGAAATGCCAACATTAAAAGAAAAAAAATTTTTTAACCATTTTATTTTTTTGTAAATGTTGGTAGCACTGGAAATCAAAAATTTTAAAAGGCAACATATGGTAAATAGGATATAATTTTAAAGGTCTTGCAAATACCTACAATTTTTCTATTTATACTTCCCTTTTATCTTTGGTAGTTTTTCAGTAATAAACAAAGAACTCTATTTTCCCATATAACGCCTTTTTTAAATTTGCTGTACTCAATGTTAAAGGACGCAAATTTATATGCTTTGAGTACTGCACATTTAACATGGGTGTTATATGGGAAAATGGAGCTTTTTGTTTATTACTACAAAACTACTTAAGATATAAGGTGAATATAAATTGAAAAGTTGTAGGTTTTTGCAAGACCTTTAAAATAATACCCAATTTGCCATTTAAAATTTTTCATTTTCAGTGCTACCAATATTTACAAAAATAAAATGTTTAAAAAATATTGATATACTTTTAATCCTGCATATCAAATTAAAACTGAGTTTACAAGGATTAAGAATTTTCAAATAGAACAAAAAAACTACAGTAGTTATTGAGACACGGGGTATTCCGTAAATACCAATATTTTTCACAAACACAGCCGCCACTTTGAAAATAATAAAGATGATTGAGTTCTGTTTTCACCAAATTGTTTGTCTTGCTTAGAGCTTTAAAATAACGTATAAAATGACTTATATGTACATTTAAAAATTCCGAGATTTGAACCCATGACCCCCGGTTTTCGGAACACCCTGTATTTTAAAAAGGTTAGAAATATTTTTAGGTTGTTTCTTGGGTATGATTTAGTGGGAAAATGTTTTGTTTCGTCTTTGTATGTCAAGCCGTTCGCCTATAATCTGTTGTGGACGGCTTGGAAGACTCACCCTGTATACCGGGTGTCCCATAATAGCCCTCCCCCTAACTTTTTCCTATATTTTTTCAAATATCAATTCCACACCACCCCCAAACAATGTTGGGTAGTTAATACTTCATTTTGAGGGGGTACTCAGTTTTGGCCGCTATCTTGGATCCGCCATATTGGATCCAAATTATTTTTTCAAATCTAAAAATGGTGTTATGACCCATCATTTCGAACTAAATTTTTTCACTGATTACCACGCCGCAATCCGTTTTTTAATATCTCAATTGGTTCTCAAGATATGGATACTTTTAATTCATTTATTTTCAACAAATTTTAACATTACAAATTTATAAAATAGGCCCATCACCACAAAATAATGCTAGTTAATGACGAATAACCACTATCAGCCATTGTTGAGTGATTTACACTAAACTTTCGCAAATTCTTATTCTTATTTAAAAAAGAGGGTGGCGGCCTCTTTTTACCTTGCATTTGCCCCCCCACATGGGCCTCAGGCCTGTGCGTGGAAGTTATCAAGCGAACCCAAGGAGTGAGCCGGTACTGCTAAAAGTACTGCTAAAAGTATGCGGCATCATCGGGACTCGATCCTGCGACGCTGCCGCCACTGAACCGGTTTCGAGTGCGCTACCGACTGCGCCACCGACTCACTAAATGCAAATGTTTTTGCCGCCATATTGGATCCGCCATTTAGAAATGAGGTAAGTTATTTAAAATATGAAGTTGGTATTGTGACCCATCATTTCACACTAGTTTTTACGCCGAATTCAATGCCGCAACCAGATTTTAATTACAGTCTTTAGTTTTCAAGATATTGACATGTTTCTAACAACAATCACAAAAAATTGTATTTTTCAAAAACTAAGTTTTATTGCTAAAAACGGGTTGCGACATTCAATTCTGCGTAAAAAACTAGTTTGAAATGATGGATCACATTACCAACTTCATATTTGAAATAACTTACCTCATTTCAAAATGGCGGATCCAAGATGGCGGCCAAAAAATTTACATTTGCGAAAATTAAGTGTAAATCGCTCAACAATGACTGATGGTGGTTATTCGTCACTATCTAGCATTTGTTGTGGTTATGGGCCTATTTTATCAATTCGTAATGTTAAAATTGGTTGAAAATAAATTAACTAAAAGTACCCATATCTTGAGAACCATTTGAAATAAAAAAAAACAGATTGCGGCATTGTAATCAGTAAAAAAATCTAGTTCGAATGATGGGTCATAACACCACTTTTACACTTGAAAAAATATTTTGGATCCGATATGGCGGATCTAAGATGGCGGCCAAAATTGGGTACCCCCTCAAAATGAAGTATTAACTACCCAACAATGTTTGGGGTGGTGTGGAATTATATTAGAAAAATATAGGAAAAAGTTAGGGGGGGGGGAGTATTATGGGACACCCGGTGTATATATATATATATATATATATATATATATATATGTATATATATACACCAGGTGTTCAAAAAGTCCCGGATCGGCTCCGTAATTTGTTAAATTATATATTTACTTAGGAAACTTAGAACATGTCTTTAGGACACAATATACTAATTTGGCACATATTCAGTGACCCCCTACCTCCTCAGGGACGGCCCACTAGGAGTCAGAAGAAAATCTTAAATGTAAGCATAGGTTGATATGTGCATCAAATTAAACCCCTTTTTAAGTAGAATATAATGCTGCAAATCCGAGCTCAATCGGATCACCTAAGCCAAAATGGCGGCCGTTTAAACTTTTCTTAACTGCAATTTTTAACTTCCTTAAAAATTCGATTTCAGACGTTCTAAGCGTCCTTTCGAGATGCGGTTTGCGGCATTTTGTCGTGAAATTCATGCCCTTCAAAATTATGTACAGCACTACCTATTCTGGTCATCATCCATGTAAGACATCCTTTAAGGTCGCCCCTCATGGAAGTGGTTTATGCCATAGGCTGTGCATAGGTCAATATGTATATCATTTTAAAGAGCTAAATACCCCCGTTGCAGCAGACCTGCATACTCAGCGAATTTCAAGTGCAAAACAATATATTTCAATCCAACATAGCGAGATTTGACATGTTTTTGTAAGCTCCATAAGAATAACATGGGGAATGAGTATGCAGGTTTGCTGCTACAGCTATGTTTAAACTGGTTGGTTTTAATTCAATATTTAGTAGATCTGAACTAGAAGAAGCCATTTATCAAGTTTTATCAAGATATGTTCAGAAATAAGCGAAATATAGAATTTTACTTATTTCCCATAAGGTTAACATTGAGACAACGTACTGTGTTTACCACTTTCAATATCTCGGTAACCAATGGACATAGAGCAGTAATTCAAGATACTAAATTTTTTGTTTTTTGAGCTGAATTCAATGGTGCCAACAAAAATTTGATAAATTTTATTTTTCTATGTGAAAAACTCAAAAAACCCATTTTTGGGGGGATTTATCCTCCTTTACCCCCCCTTCCGGTGGTCCGACTGGGCTGGTTCACGAACTCGTCCGAGTGATTACCACTTTACACGTCTGTACCAAATTTCATTAAGATCGGACCATATTTACGGCCGCTATCGTGTTAACAGACATATATATAGATATATATATATATATAAATTCGAACGAATGGTGTTTTTTGCTTCTGGGGACCCCAAAATGAAAAGTTAACATGGTCTCGGACTTAGGTCTTACCATGAGTACTACCGTAATAGCTTATTCCTTTAAGGAAATTCGCTAAAAAAAGCATAATTCAATGCCGTAAACCGCATCTCGAACAGCCGCTTAGAACGTCTGAAATCAAATTTTTAAGGTAATCAAAATTGCAGTTGAGAAAAGTTTAAACGGTCGCCATTTTGGATTAGATGATTCGATTGAACTAGGATTTGCGGCATTGTATTTTACTCAAAAAGGGGTCTAATTTGATGTACATATCAACCTATGCTTACATTTTTGATTTTCTTCTGACTCCTAGTGGGCCGTCCCCCTGATGAGGTAGGGAGTCACTGAATACGTGCTTAAATAGTATTTTGTTGTAATGAGCCTAATTTGCACAGGGATAAGAACTGGTTCATTAGGCCTAGGCCTACTTACCTAGCCTAGATTTCATCTAGCCTATGTAGCGGCTGTGAAGGGAGTGTTGGCAATCTGAATAAACACTGCTATTTTCCTTACTGAAACCCCTTAAGTGATTAAGTAACTCACTGCGTTGTGGTGGGTTTTAATAACCCTAATTATCACCATCGGAAGGCTAACCTAGTTGGATCCATAACCGCTGACTCCGATCGCCGATTTTAATTTGCAAACTAAAGTGTTTAGACGATTCCCTGTGCCTTAGACGATTGTAAACACTTAATTGGTCACGGAATTAGATCACTACTACAGAAAACGTAGTATTTACTAACGTAACTACGGTTGTTGTTGTTGTGAACAACATAACCTCAAAAGACGTCGTCACGACTCTGTGAGTTGAGCAGACGATGACAGGTGACAGAGCGTGCGCTGCTTCTTCTTCTGCTCGCCGAACGCGCCAAGCTGTTTTTCTGACAGACGATGAAAAACAGTGGCCCCGGATGTAGGTTTTTTTAGCTTTTAACCAGCCGTTTTATCAACTGGAAAAAAGGCTGGTGACTCATCACCGGAAGGGGTGAGCACACGGTGTGCTGATAACCCTTCGATCGACACTTGTGCCTGCGCTTCGGAAGTGACCGGTTCGTAATTCGAGTTCTGTTCTTGTGCGAATTCTTCCCCGGCCGCTTCTGATCGTGTGCTTTGGAGCTGATTTCGATCGACGTCTTCCAATACTTTTTGGTATTAAAGGTACGTCAGTGTAATTTTTGGCTTTGTGCTTATTCGATCTGTAAACTTTACTGAAAGTTGATCGTGTCGCAGGATAGGGTTCCGAGACCTATCCTGCTCATCTCTGGGCTGTAACCAAGACTTTTAGATTAATCATCTAGGTGTCAATTATTATTTAGTTTTCCTTTTGTGGTATTTTCCAAATTCTGTTTAACCAATTAAGTGTAATTGGTGATTTTACTGGTTTGAGTTACTTGCTAGTTTTCCTGCTGTTGTAACAGGCTTAGTCTTGTCCAAACCTGCTGTACTGCAGGAGTGTAAGGTTTGTCCTGCTCCTTTAATTGTTGGGCACTAGTGAAATAGTTTAATGTTGTTTCTTGAGTAGGGTAAACATTAACTATGGGTAACTAGTGTTAACCTTGAACATCTCACGTAGCTAGGGAAAACAGCAGAGGGCATTTTACTTAGCAGTGTTTCCAAATTTGGTCTGTCCTAAGTTGAATGTCATCTAGGTTGAATATACCTGAGATCTTATATCTGAAAATCTGATAACTATTGTGATTTCGATCCTCGACCCCTGGAATTATCCCAGCGACCGAGCTGAGCGATTCCAAGGCCTCTGACAACCCGTGACGTGATATTCTGCGATTCGGTGTACTAGCGTAACCGATCATCTTTTCTCTTACCAGGAAATTTCCGTCACAAGAGACATGGTCACATGTTATAAGTTTCGTAGGTCATTATTAAATATTAGAAAAGTTACGAAGCCGATCCGGGACATTTTGAACACCCGGTATATTAGGGACATTTCTGTGAAAGTATATTTTTACAGATATTTTTAGTTAAATCAACTTCAATTTGTACAGATTAAAACTTGATTTTTCAAATACTGATGATAGAAGCGAAACTGAAAGGAATTCCGGTACCTATTTTTAATTCATACCCAGCGTAAGCGGAATGAATATTCAAATTTCAACTTTAAAGTGTTATCGCTGATATATTAGCAATAAAAGTTGATTTTTGTATAAAAGTAAATTATCATAAGCGTATAAATTCTAAATAAGTTTATATAGTGGTACAAAAAATGTTTTAATGTAATGATATAATTAAAGTTTTCGTGAACCTGAGTTAACTTAATTTTGTTAATACAAAAAATATATAATGACGATCCAAATTTATAACGACTAGAGTTAGAAACATTAAAAAAAGCTTTAGATGTATTTCCGATTAATAAATCGCTTGGGAATTAAACGGCGAGTATGGGTAACATACAAACTTATTTTAAGCAAAACAATCATCATACATCCGCACTAAATCAGTCAGTTCCCGAGATTTTCTCAAAATTTTTTCCTGTTTGATACTCTTAAAGCAGTTTATTACTGTTTCGATCATTTTCGTAAAATGTATATTATTGTACGTACAAATATATTTATAGCTTCTTTTAAATAAATGTATTAATTCCAATATTTATTACTCTAGTCTACATTATTTAAGAATACAACCTTTCATGATGTCAAGAATAAGCAAATTTAGGAATATTTTCTAAGCATTTATTAGAATAGCATTTCTTTTAACAACCATGTTTTTATTTTTCCTCAAAAATAAACTAAAATGTTCTAGAAACTGTTTTGCTCAGAGATATTTTTTTCATTTAAATTAGCCTTACTCCTGATGAGGGGTTTTAACACAGAAACATTACTCAGGAGATGAGATAGTAATTTGCATAATTGCTCCGGGAGAGAGACCTGTTGCGAGAGGTAACTCACAATATTTCGATAACACATGCGCTCACCCAGGTAAATGAACTAAGTAAGTACTGAGTTGAACTTTGTAAGTTTTAGTTATAATTTTAAAGTTTATTCATTTACTATTACTTTTTTATACATAAAAATATTGCCGGCCTGAAAAATCTTGGAAACCGTTCACATAAACAGGTTTGCACCTAAAATTGCAGACTATTTCCATATTCCACCAAACCAATATACTTAATTTAGTTTAGATTTTAGGATCAATACTTTAAGTGACTTCCTTGGGATACACAGCAGTGTGTAACCGGAATGCAAGTTCCTCCAAATTTTGGCTATATGTCTTAGGTGAGAGCCTAATGGCTGTTTTAATAAGGTTGCTTGTCCCAAACATTGCTGTGGAAGAAGAGGAACTTAATCACAAACTTCTGGTGAATTTTCATTAAAAAAATTGTTGTAAGAAATTAAAACATGGACACTTACAGAGTCATATTTATTGAAGTCTAGATAATTCACAACATCAAAAATACCCCCGTTGCAGCAGACCTGCATACTCAGCGAATTTCAAATGCAAAACAACAAATTTTGGTACTTGGGTATTATACGGAGGCCGCTATTTTTAGAAAAGTTTTTTTTATTTAACTGGATACCAAAAATAAATTTTTTTGTTTTCTCTTTGTTATAACTGTTGGACTCTTATTGTATTTGATTTGTCAATATACCTAATTAAGATTAACAAATAAGTATAATATAGTCAGTTTCGGCAATAGTTCTAATCATCACAGTTTTTATTTTGGACTGCAGAACAATTATCTAGTCGAACAACGCCCACGTGTGCCTGGATTTAAATTAATTGTTTTCCTTGCAGTTAATAATAGTAGAATTTAAGACCTCGCTGTTAAGCTAGGCTTAGTGAGGCTTATTGTAATTGTACTTATGAGTTTATAAATAAAAAATAAAAAACTACATAATTGGAGGAAACATACTTTAATTGACTTACAGTTTAAAGTTGACATAATTATGATGAGCTATCTTTGTGTTCTGCCTGCCAGAAGGCAGCGATGTCGGCGAGGTAAAGCGTCAATGCCGCTAGCGGCAACACCCGATCGCCACCCTTATACAGCGCGCTGCGGCGGTTATGTTAGGTTAGGTTATCATAAATATGTTCAGAGGGGCGAGGGTGAATATGTGGGCGAGGGTTGTATTTTCCTCGTTTCGTTACAGATCAAACGATACCGGATGAGTCATACTTTCGCCCGCCAAATCCTGTAGGCAAATGTTGCACACACTCCGGTCAACAACCTGGCCTAGGCCTACTTGGAGGGGATTTGGTGGGCGAAGGTATGACTCATCTGGTAACGTTCGATTCATAACGAAACAAGGAAAGTCCTCTGACATATTTATGATAACCTAATCTAAAATAACCGCCGCAGCGCGCTGTGTAAGGGTGGCCTCCGTATAATACCAAAGTAACCAAATTTTAATCCAACATAGCAAGATTTGACATGTTTTTGTAAGCTTCGTAAGAATAACATGGGGAATGAGTATGCAGGTTTGCTGATACAGCTTTGTTTAAACTGGTTGGTTTTAATTCAATATTTAGTAGATCTGAACTAGAAGAAGCCATTTACCAAGTTTTATCAAAATATGTTGAGAAATAAGCGATATATAGAATTTTACTTACTTCCCATAAGGTTAACATTGAGTCAACGTACTGTGTTTACCACTTTCAATATCTCGGTAACCAATGGACGTAGGGAAGTGATTCAAAATACTAAATTATTTGATTTTTTGAGCTGAATTCAATGGTGCCACAAAAATTTGATAAATTTTATTTTTTCTATGTGAAAAACTCAAAAACTCCATTTTGGGGGGGTTTATCCCCCTTTACCCCCCCTTCCGGAGGTCCGACCGGGCTGGTTCACGAACTCGTTAGATTGATTACCAATTGACACGTCTGTACCAAATTTCATTAAGATCCTACCATTTTACGGCCGCTATCGTATTAACAGACATATATATATATATATATATATATTATATAAATTCGAACGAATGGTGTTTTTGCTTCTGGGGACCCCAAAATGAAAAAAAGTTAACATGGTCTCGGACTTAGCTCTTGCCATGAGTACTACGGTAATAGCTTATTCCTTTGAGGAAATACGCTAAAATGTATAAGAAAGGACGAAACAACTGACAGTTGGATTATTTCAGCAAATGATCTACATATCATAACATCTTCCCTCACAGGTTCCTCATTTTCACGGGTTTGAAAATATGAAATGTACTCTTTATTCAAAATTTACTGTTGGTAATGGTGAGTTTATGTTTTGATTTAGATTTTTGCGGACATTTGCCATCACTGATTAGTAAAATCAGTTTCACGACGTTTCGAGATCTGGAAAAAAGCGCATTCAGGTGGAAAATAACCTAGAACCAGCGACCTCATAGTACAAATAGACGGAGCATGGCTATCGTACTTGCATTACCGCAAATGAAGCCTGGGCCGCCATATTGTCTAGTTATAGAAACATAAAACGACGCTTAAAACCGCGTAATGTGACAGTGCTCATGTTTAAAATAACTCGTAGTTTATACTATTTAGCATTGAGGCTTAAGGTTGGAATTTTGTTTGTGAAGAGTCCTTTAGTTTTGAACAGTAACAGTATAAAAAATATAAAATTCACAAGTTTTTATTCAACTTTAAAACATGGCATGAAAAAAGTAGTCGGCTGCTACTTTTTTTATTTTTTGGTCTGGCAAAATAAAATACCCCCGTTGCAGCAGACCTGCATACTTAGCGAATTTCAAATGCAAAACAACATATTTAAATCCAACATAGCGAGATTTGACATGTTTTTGTAAGCTCCATAAGAATAACATGGGAAATGAGTATGTAGGTTTGCTGCTACGGGTGTATTAAAACTGGGTGGTTTTACTTCAATATTTAGTAGATATGAACTAGAATAAGCCATTTACCAAGTTTTACCAAGGTATGTTGAGAAATAAGTGATATACAGGGTTGGGCAAAAGTCTAGAATATATAAAATAACTTTTATATTATTTTGCAGAAAGTGATGAAACTTTACAGTTGAGTATCTAGTACAAATAGAAATATTTTGGCGTATTTTCTCACTTTTTCGCACGATGAGGGGACGGCCCACGCTGGAAGTCTTGAAATTCTTAAATGTAAGCATACCTCGAGTTACACCTCATTTTAAAGGTCTCAATTAGTAGATCACAACAGCGCAAACCGCGCCTCAAAAGGTTGATCCAATCAGAAGTTACAGCTCCCTCAAGATTTTAATGTTGGCCATTAAACTCAAGGCCAAAATCAGGGGGAAAAGTCTAATTACTTATAAAGCACTCGGAACGACGTAGTTTAGTTTTAGATACATGTATTTCTCATTGATAAGGTTAATTTGACGTATTAAAAAACTTTTACTCATGACCACAGGAGGACCCGTGATGGTCCCGTGATAGAAGTCCAAAAATTCTTAAGGGCAAGCATACCTCGAGTTTTACCTCATTTTAAAGGTCTTAATTAGTAGATCATAACAGCGCAAACCGCGCCTCAAAAGGTTGATCGAATCAGAAGTTACAGCTCCTCAAAGATTTTAGCCTGATTTTAGCCATGAGTTTAATGGCCAACATTAAAATCTTTGAGAAGCTGTAACTTCTGATGGGATCAACCTTTTGAGGCGCGGTTTGCGCTATTGTGATCTACTAATCAAGACCTTTTAAATGAGGTATAACTCGAGGTATGCTTACATTTAAGAATTTCAAGACTTCAAGCGTGGGCCGTCCCCTCATCGTGCGAAAGTACGCCAAAATATTCCTATTTGTACTAGATACTAAAATGTAAAGTTTCATAATTTTCTGCAAAATAGTATAAAAGTTATTTTATATATTCCAGACTTTTGCCCAACCCTGTATAGAATTTTACTTATTTCCCATAAGGATAACATTGGGACAACGCACGGTAACTAGAAAAAAGACGGTAGGGTTCACGAGTGACGTCACCGGCACCAAAGTAAACATTAGCGCTAGTGGTTGTCAATGTGTTCGCAGGAGTGCGCTCTTCTGTTGACATTAACTTGTCTAAAAGAGTCAGCTGGACCTGTTTTCAGTGCGGTGTTATGATTTTCTGTTTTAATTATTTTTCAATCCTTTTAATTTTTATACGTTCTTCAGTTTTTGAACTATACTTAACGTAATTATTTTTTTAATAGTGCGTTTCTCAAATCTTTCACTTCCATTCTAAAGTGTGGATATTCCTTGTTAAAACCTAAAACACATAGGCCTACCTTAACCTCAAAAGTTGTCAGTGTGTCGAACTTCAACATTATTCGATAAACATAAACAAAATTCAGTCATAAAATTCTTTAAGGCTGTTGGGACGAAAAGACATGTGAAAATTATTAAATGGCGTGAAATCAGACGATATTGTGACATTATTTATCATAACAAAATAATGTATGACTGTTCCTCCTCAAAATTTGCAACATTAATGTCATGTAATAAATGCTAACTTCGCAAACCCAACTCTCCAAGTTCTTCTTAACCAGTCTGACAAGAGCTATAAACGCTTATGTGGCTGACAAGAATTTATATGATTCGAATGAATCTCTTTATTTCATCTATTAACACCAGGAATGGGAACATATTTTAAAACTGTAGTCAGAGTGGAGATGCTTTATACAAGTCCACGGTACAGGGCAGACCCTGCAATTTTATCTCTGCTCTACAGTTTAATGGCTGTCAAAATGTTACCGCTTTCTATCTACTCTATCACATTTCATACGTAGCCGTAAAATACGCCGTCTTCACTGTCAAACATCAAAATCAAGACTTATACTTTTAGATCTGCACTATCCAGTGACTAGGGAAATACGGCTATTAAATAAAATTAAATAAATCAAGTACTTAGGAATAAATTGTTTTATTTTTTCCTACGATCTGTGAATGATAAGTTTACGCTAGAAAAGTGTAAATGATAAAGTATATTGAACATATTTTACTCAACATTATTTAAGTTCCCTAAATGTAATTTTTAATTAAACTTTTACATTTATGTGTTTCCTCTTATCTTTTTCTGAAAAGTTTAGAATATAAACATTTAAAAATTCAAAACTTCACACAAAAACCCGTCCTGTTGGATTGTCCTAGAAATAGTGCACGGACACTATTTACAGAATTCACCTCTTGACATAAATGGCTTTTTAGCCCTTATAATTAATTACACAAAAAAATTCACAAGATAAAATAATAAAATACTGCGTACATAATTTGCAAACCATTTGTTTATCAACACATAATTTTGACGTTTAAAGGTAGACTGAAGTGCTCTTGAAATTGTACTACTAGCGCTAATGTTTACTTTGGTACCGGTTACGTCACTCGTGAACCCTACCGTCTTTTTTCTAGTTACCGTGGGGACAACGTACTGTGAATATCTCGTTACCATCTTCAATATCTCGGCAACCAATGGACATAGAGCAGTGATTCAAGATATGAAATTGTTTGTTTTTTTGAGCTGAATTCAATGGTGCTAACAGAAATTATTTTTATTTTATTTTTATTAATATTATAATTTTTATTTTTATACTTATAAAACTAAAAAACCCATTTTTGGGGGGTTTACCCCCCTTTACCCCCCCTTCCGGTAGTCCGATCGGGCTGGTTTACGAACTCGTCCGAATAATCACTACTTTACACGTCCATGCCAAATTTTATTAAAATCGGACCATTTTTACGCGAGGTATCGTGCTTAAAGACACACACACACACATACACACACACACACACATATATATATATATATATATATATATATATATATATATATAAATGAAAATAAACGAATAGTGTTTTTTGCTTCTGGGGGCCCCGAAACGAAAAGTTATTATGGTCTCGGGCTTAGGTCTTACCATGAGTACTACGGTAACAGCTTCTTCCCTATAGGGGAAATTATTCCCTAAAACGGTGGAAATTGTTGCTAAAGAGTTGAAATTCTTAGATCATTTTTTTTGAAAAAAAAATAGCTGCCGTAGTTTGGTCGATAACTTAGTTATTGTGGAAGAATTTATCCTTGCGGCGCTTGCATAAAAACAAAGTCAATCTTAAACTGCTGTTTACAAAAATATAGTCGACTACAAAAATACAAATGTGGTATCAAATTAAACGTCTGAATCTCACTATTACTATGATACCAATTATAAATGGTTTAGAAGTAGTTTACACATCATAGGAACGTTATAGGTGCTTTTCGTGTCGGCAGCTTCTCTAAAAAATGTCAGGACAAGCTTCTACGTTATCAGTGTTCACATTAATTAAGATGACTGAGACGTTGGCGCGTCCTGTAATCTAGCTACTTGGAGGTCACGAATCGTGGATAGTTATGAGCGATGGCTTGTGGACTCGGTGTTCCCTAGTGGGGATTAACGTCCGCACTCAATCGTTCATAGGACCGCCCTCATAATTAGACCAGTTCGTAACATGTAAACCAGGCAAAATTGTGGTTCGGATCCCACGATAAAATGTAGGTCCCATTGATGCCATTGGCTGTTGGGCTATTAATTACCAGTCTTGTCTAAGGAACATGTCGGCCTTAGTCAGTAACAAGACTAAAAGAGCGCGCCACAATCATCCTTCACACATCTGTCATTCATACTTGGCTTATACCTACCTGGGTAGGTTGCCATTTCAAAGTAATGTATGGAATATGTAAACTATCTGTAAACCATTTATATTTGGTACTATAGTGATTCTGAGATCCAAGACCTTTAATTTGATACCGTATTTTTTAATTTTTACAAACTATGTTTTTTTCATGCATAGGGCTTCATGCATGGAAAATTTAGGCTTCAAGTCGCGGTTCGTGTCCTCCGTCTATTTGTACTATGTGGGCGCTGCCTAGAACAAAACAAGGTCAGTAACAAACAGTCAGAAAGATCTTTGGAAAAACATAGTTAAGACAGAGAACTGTAAAAGCAGTAAAAACACAGTGTATGAGTGGACGAGTCTTCTGGTACCGGGTGATGTTTTTACAAAAATAAGATGCTCTCAAAAAAGGTAACTTGAATCATTACCGTCACAAAAACCCTTATTATTCTCATCCCAATAAACTGCTATGTCCACTCTGTCTCATTGAAGTTTTTTATGGTTCCGTTTCTGAAACTTAATTATTACTGGTTACAATTAGTTATTGTGGTGATGTTGGCATTTTCAGTTTTATGGATATTGAAAACCAAAGTATTTTTAGCCATGAGACCCAGCAGGAAGACTAGGGAACTTTGCTAGACTTTCGATCTGAGTGTGAGGAAATACCAACTAACTTTTAATGTAGACCTTAATCCCATTTCTACCGAGTCAGATGCTTCTTACAATGTATTGCCAGAGGAAACTCTAGAATCTGAATTGCCGGTAAATTCAATGAATGTAGAGTATAATTACGAGGACGAGAGTAAATCATGAAGAATCTGAGAGCATGTTTAGTAATGATGTGGATAATGAAGCAAAATAATCAAATGGGTCATTTATGAAATATTTTCAGACCATGATTAGTCCTTCCACCATTGGCATCTCAGAAACAATTAGATTTAGAGGAAATTTTCAGCGGGGAATTTTCATTTTTTTATGGCAATCGAAATGGTCCAGTCAAGATGTATAATACATCATGTATATATACGAGTCTAAGGGAATGGGAATTTGGGTGCAGAAGAGGGGGTGGGCGAGGGGGTGGATTAAGTTCGGGCCGAGGCCAGGCGCCCGAAAAACCCCCTTTTTCCCGTCTTTTTACCGGTTTTTTCAAGGTAAAAACTCACTTTTTCATACATAATTCGACCCGGTTAGAACACGATTTTTCCTTTTTAAGCAATTTAATTTAAAAATAAAAATTCAAATTTCAAAAAAACATGTAAAAATTTGAGTCGCGATGGGGATTTGAACGCGGTCCGCCGGCTTGATGGCAGAGAACACAGCCGACCGAGCCAAGGCGCCGATTGATTGAGCGCCTTCAATATCTAAAATGCGATTGGTGATGGCGTGCTGAGAGACACTGGTTTACCTCCACGTCTAGTCGGCCAACACTCTTAGTCAGGCGACATGAAAATAAGACATGTCGTATTAACGGGTGACCTTGAGCGAAAAAACCATCGTATATACGAATAAGCCTAGTTATTGGACGAGAAAAGTTTTTAAATTACATTTCTTGCATAAAATCAGACTACATTTATAATAACTACTTCTTCTGTATTTTGATTTGTAGCTATAATTTCGACTGTATTTCAAGTTTTTACCTGTAACTTCACATATGAAAACAGTGTTTTTTTTACAACAAAGACAGACCTAATTGTATTCGTTGTCTGGAAATTCAATTGCGTTAACCATACCGAAATATTCGATAAAGTCGAAACACTCAAAAAATACTTCACAAGGCCAACATATCGAAACGAGTTTACCTTCGTACTCGTTAATAAGTAATCGAGTTTTTTCAGGTAAATTTTCAAATACATCGCTAAGTGGTCTATTAATACGACCGTGGTAAAAATAACCGAGTTTTGTATTTAAAAATTTATTTTTTAAAACATTCGGCAAATACTTAATTTTAAAATTCTACAAAAAGTGAATCTACAAAAAAACATGGGATTTGCGAATAAGCACTGCATGAATAAGACCAGTCGTTCCAACGGGTCTACCATGTGGGACGCCTTTACAAATCTACTAGTCTTAATGTTGAGGATGAACGATTCGTTCACCCCTTTGAATCCCTTTACATAGGGATTTATTGTGTAGTAGTTGTAGTAGGTCCGCAAACTCCGAATGCAAGTCAATTCGTAAGCTACGACGTGAGCTCATTTGACGACGGTCGTTTTACCTTGACGTGTGTTGACGATGGATGGCTTGCGTTAGAAAATTGACACTTCTAAAACGTTGTGTAAAAAAATTATCTTCCGGTTGTGTAAAAAAATTATCTTCTATTGAAAAATATCATAGTTTGTCTCCTATCCGAGCCTAATCCCTATTTCGTTCTTAAAGGCTTATCTTTATCTTTTGCAACATTTACATCTTCTTTATTCTCTTTGTCTTGCAATGTCATCAAATGGAAAAAAGTTATTAAACCCATATGGGAAGAGCTTCGAACGAAGGGTGCACGTGGAAACGTCTTGGTCACCGGATTAAAAAATTAGAATACACTCAGATTCGTGAGAGCGATGGGATCCGGTCTGTTGGTAGATACAAAAAAACCAATAGAATACAAGTACATAAAAAAATACGCGTACCTCGTAGAAAGACTCTATTTCTTAGAATCGGAAGAGCAGGCTGGTAATAACAACTTCCATAATGAAAAAAGTTGGGTATCGTCAAGTTTATTTATGATCGTCTCATGGAATTGGCAAAAAATCAAAAGGTCACAAGTATATCATGCGTTGTCACCTTGCCCTACCGAAACCTTCCATAAAATACGCGATTGATCGATTAACGAAGTCGGTTGAAAACGGCACCGAAACTGTTGTAGATGTAGTCGAATTTATCCTTACGGTTCTCGAACATATAATCGACCTTCCGGACACTCCGATGTATTTGGCGCGATGTCTGTCCTCGCTACTCGAGAAAGTGATAGAGGGATCAGGAATTTTAAACAACATAATTAACAACTTGCCCTTTGAACTGCACGCCCCCGGGATGAAATGAAATGAAATGAAATGAAATAATGATTTATTTGAACACATTAACAAATATATGTTACAATGACCTATGTGCTTCAAGCACGCGCGGGTCTGGAATAAGTAATCTTGGATATCATACAAGTTTATTTCGGCAGCCTTTTTTCATCCACTGAATCGCTTCATGACACAGCACTCAATGCACTTTCACAGATTCATAGATTCACTTCAAGCATGATTCTCTTCTTTCTTATACTAAATAAAGACAATAAATAAATAGATAAATAAATATATAAATAAATAAATATGTATACATAATGTGAAAGGGAAATAAGCATTTGAGAATTGCACTTAAATTGATATGGTACCATTCATGATTAATTGTCAAACATAAATTTTGAAAGATTTATTATTTTGGTTGAAATTAATGTGTTTACTAAATCTGTTAAAAATTTGAATTGATTAAAAAAAACTGGTTTCTGCTGGTTTGTTTGAAAATATTTGGCACATTAAACTGTATTTCATGTGAACTTCTAGTAGATGAATTTCCTTGGACCCGGAACTAAACTGCAGAAACGGTTGGCTAGAGGCGACAAAGGAGTTAACCCTCTAGACCAGTGTTTCTCAACCGGTGGTACTTGTACCACTGTGGTACGCGAAGGGCTTTCAAGTGGTACGCAAGAGATTGAAGAAGTAGTACAAAATAAAATAAAACGGTTCTGAACGAACGCTGTCCCATCGAATAGTAAAGTCACACTTAATACCTTATGCCTTTATTTTTTTTAGTATTTGTTTTGGTCATAATATGTCAATTTCGTACCATATTTTAGAAATATTGCTTCTCTTTCATTTTAAAAGTAATTCTTTTTACAAAACATTTTGGCGTTAAAAAATTTTATTTCGATAAAATAAAACCACAGTGTTAATTCGGTGACATTACTATATTTGTTAGTTGCGTACGAATTACTAACCAAATGTGTTTTCTACTTTGAGCGTATACAGTCTAGTTATGCCGATCTGTTGTAATCCGTTTTGTATTATGCTTAAATGTGCAACATAAGCATAAGGGAGTGACTTGGAATTATTTAATTATGTTAATTTTTCAATATAAAAATGTACGGTTTAAAATAACAGACAGAAATTATTTTCTCCATGTATCTAGAAAATTTTTAAATAGAATTAAATCGCTTAAAAAGGAAAAATCGTGTTCTAACCGGATCGAATTATGTATGAAAAAGTGTGTTTTGACCGTGAAAACCCGGTAAAAAGGCGGGAAAAGGGGGTTTTTCGGGCGCCTGGCCTCGGCCCGAACGTAATCCATACCCGCCCTCCCCCTCTCCTGCACCCAAATTCCCATTCCCCTCCTACTCATACGTCATAGGTGGCAAACGGTCCGGGATGTCTGGATTTTTTTAAAGTCGTTAGGACCAAAAGAAGAGTAAAACGCCAAGTTTCCAGAAGCGGGAACCCTGGGCGTCCGGAGCTACTGCAAGAACATGTTAGAAATTATGCATTTTTTATTTTTTCCAAATATCTCAATTTCTAGCCATTGTGTGGAAAAATGTGTAGTGAGCAAAATAAAGAGGATAACGTTTTCCACAACTTTGGTAAGTTTGTTTTTTTATAGGCCTAAAAGTTCTTGAGCTGCAAGGATTTAATGCCCACAAAACAATATTTTTTTTCACACATAAAGCCTTATATTTTCTCAATGCATTTTTCTTCTGTCGTGCGGGTAGTCTCGTTTTATATATCATCAACAGTACTTAAAAATGCCAAATTTTTATAAGAATCAACAGAACCATGTTAGAGGAATTTTGATTTTTTCCCAGTTTATCAAAGGGTGTCCAACATAACTTAACTACGCCACTATTAGCATCTCAGGAACTACTAGATTTAAAGAAAACTTTTAATTGGGGACTTGACTCACTTTTTTAAGACAATCAAAAATATGAATTAAATTTTTTATAACCGCCATTTTTCAATATGGCGGACAACTTGGATTTTTCTCTTGCAACATCTTATATTTTATGGTGTTTTTCGTTTAATTCTTAGAACTTTTTATCCTTTGACATTTTCCCATAAACTCAATGGTTAAGGAGGTTCAAGGTGTTTTTTTAACGTAACCCCAAACTTTATTTTATCAGTGAAGGATTATTCCTCCTAAAATTCCCGGATTTGACCACACTATTTAATTTTCTTTGAGGATATATAGAAATTAAGGCCTACGAAAATAATTTACAGGATATTCAGCACATCAAAATAAACATAACAAATTTAATGCAAGACAATCAAAGACGTACCTTGCAACAAGTGTTATGGGATTTGGTGGAGAGAGCACAACTTTGTACAAATGCCAATGTCGGATTGTTTGAACACATAATGTAAACTAATTGTAATCAAACTTAAATAATAGGTTGTATGAAATGTAAAGATTAACAAAACAATACTCATTTCTAATTTATTTGTGCATTATTCAATCTTAAAATTGGGTTGCGTGTTTTGGCCATGGCGAAAACGTCATGTGATGTATGTTACTGCAACAATATTAGTATAGAATCTTGGAATTAAATTTAACTTTTCGTTAAGTCGAACAGAATGCGTCAGTATGTTTGAATATAAACCTAAGATCACTGCATTTTCTCTACATTTATTGTACAACGAATAAAATTCATCTTTACCAAAATGATTCATGTTGTAATTATTTTCATACAAAATAGTACTTTAAGGTTATATTTGATAATTTCTATAGTTTGAAATGGGTGCAACCGGATTTGATACTGAACTCTTGATTGAAAAAATAATAAATCGCCCTGAAAAATGACATAATAGTACGTAAAATAGAGGGCTCTTAGCTGGTTGTCCTTGTCGGAAGATTCTCAGAGATCTTCACAGGTCTCCAGCAAAGGAGGAGGTAATAAAGGTAATTTAAATTTGATCTAAATCTAATAGTCTGTGAGATGTCAATGGTGGAGCAATCCAGTTGGTCAACCTATACATTTATTTATCTTAATAAAAAATAATTATTGTTATTCTTGATTACATTGTTTGACCTTAATGGAATATTTTCACTATAGCGCAGAAACTTCTGAAATCTTCCATTTTTATCCATTTTATGGCTTGGCTTTTAGTAGTTTTCAAAAACCGAATTTCTGGTCCCTTTATTTGTTCACTAACGAGAGGCAAGGAACAATGAACCTCTTGACTGACAATGGGTCACACGACTCTAACTCTGTTCTCTTATACAGCATATAATTACGGTTGCTTTATATTTAACAGTATTTAATTTATACACAAGGACATCAAAAGTCTTTGTGCTATATACAACACGATGAAAAATGTTAATAATAGTTTTATCAATTTACCTTTCAAACGGATATATTGGTTATTGTCTGATAACCTAACACTTCGAGAGGTTTTATTTTGTAAATGTTAAGAGCGTGACAGACCTCTAGACGTGACCAGAGACGATTACATTTTCATTATTCATGAAAATTTGTTAACAATGATAGAACAACTGATTAATTGTATTTATGATTATTTACGGTATGATTTTTCTCATTTTATTATTTTGATAGGTAATATTCATCAGTTCAGAACGAAATAATATAGAGTAAGTTCATGTAGACATATCTTGCAGGAATTTATAAATTCATAATCATCACAAAATTACCCGTCATTGTGGCAGATTGATGTTATTTCCAGTTGCAATTGTTTCAAGGTCCACAGCCTCATAATCAGCACTGCAATTTTAAAATAGGCTGAATATAAATTATTCTTATCACTTTGTATCACTTTGTTTTGTGAATGTTTTGTAACCTCCCAAGTAATTTTCATCGTATAAGCTGTTTATCGCTATATTTATTAATTGATGTAATTTTCTAGTTTGATTAAATGTATTCTTTTCTTTTTTCATTATAGAATCATATTGTATCAAGTCTGCTTTAAAGTTATGTTGGGTGGTAAGAACTTAAATTAGAAATTAGCTCTGATCAGTATGATTTCAAAGCGTTTCAACACCTTCTTCTAAAAATGTAATGTCATGGCTGGTTTTACGTATGTGGGAGATATAGTTACATTTGACACATTTCTAGATGTTGATATACTTAATGAAAATCAATGTTAAAAGTACAAATACATGCAGCTATTTAAGATATAACAGTTGTTATCAATCTTAGATTAAAAAATCAATCCCGATGAGTCTTTCAAAAAGGGCTGAAAATTATGTTCAGAGAGAAAAATACTTGGAAAAATACGATAACTTTTTTTTACATTAACAAAGAGAGGATATAAAAAACCCCTCAATCATAAATTAAATATAAAAACTCTGAATAAAAATAATACATCAAACTTTGATGAAGGTGCACCAAACGTATTACCACCTTCTTCCCTGGTCTGTATAAAATGAAAAACATTTTAAAGATTTCCTACAATATTTTACAGAACACATCTATTATTACTAACACTATATTCAAAAAACCTCCAAGTATAATATTTAAGAGACCGCAAGTGTTAAAAGAAACTTTGTCTAAACCCAAACTATCATTAAAAGAAACAAAATATTTAATTACAGGTAGAAAAAAATGAAGCCCATCCATGCAATAAACCTTGATGCAAAGTATGTGAAATGCTATCAACAACAACCCCATTTACCGATTCGGTAACAGGCAAATCATATAAGATAAACTCGAACCTCACATGAGAATCTAAGAACAGTCTACCAGATAAATTTAAAGATCCAAAAGACTACATTGGATCATCACTAAAAACATTACGCACCACAATAACAGGGCACAGATTTGCATTCAAACTCAAAAGGTTGAGCACCCATCAGTCAAACTTGAAACTTTTCATAATACAGTAAAACATTTCAAGAATCATACGAAGTAATACCCATCCGCCAGTTAAAAATTAATTCCAGTATACAGCAACTGCGGACATTTGAAGAGGCACATCGAATGGTATTAAAGTATAAACATCCTCATGGAATAAATTTAAGATAAAATGATTACACCATGAGAGCCAACAAGAATTACTTTATACATAAACTTTTTTGTTTACATTTTATATCATTCTATTTAAAAATAATATATTTTTTTGTATTAAAGTTTTGTACAATTAATTTTGTTATAGCGAGTTTTTATTGCACATGACGAATCGAAAAGCGAAATACAGTGCAGATTATTAAACTTTACAGTTCTTTTTGATGATATTTAAAAAAAAGTATACATATAAATCATATTTTAAGAAAACATATTATGCGATGCTATAATTAAAGCTAAACTAAAAATTTAATAAAGATAGCATCTTTCCTTAGTTAGAATATCAATAACTTACATGTTATAAAATAAATATCAAAAACAGATAACAAAAATGTGTTTATAAAAGATTTATTTATTTTTGCAAAAAGTTAAATTTACAATCTGTTCAACGGGGAGGATAGGTAAATTTAATAATAAAAATTGCTTAAAAATGAATTGCCAAAGTTATTCAATCATGTTAATTAAGACACAAGAGGTTTATTATGAACAAATCATATGTTTTATAATTATAAAAGCTTATGTTTAAGTTGTATGACATCGACGCTAACGCTATGATGAAGTTCAGATAACCTCTCAACAAATTGGATAAATAAATGTAATGATATGAAGAAAATAAAAGTAAAAGAATTAAGCCTTACAACGTTATATGGCTGAACATCTGTAAATTGTCTATTCATCGATTTAAAAACCGTACGAACAAGCATTTTATGTCATCGTATCTTAACAAATATGGATTAAGTAAAAAAATAAATGTAATTGAATGACAACTTAATGTTTGTATCGTTTGATTTAGCCACAAAAAAAATTTGAAAAGCATAAAAAATGCCATAAAGTATGAGACGAAATAAAGTAAATAATAAAAAGACCCAATTTGATAGTTTTCCGTATCTTTCTAAATATTAGTTAAAGTTTTCTTTTAAAACTGATTTTAAATTATCAATTTATTTCTCTGTAGCTTTATAGAGTAGTTTTATTTTATTCGGATGATAATATTTATTTATTAGTCCAGGAATTTTATGCATTAAAAAGAGAATGGACCAAACAAATCCTGACCAAGTTGAAAATTTGCACAGACGTTAAGTAAAAATCCCTAATTAAAATGAAAAAATCCCTAGAAATCTTTGCTCTGATTCAGCCGACATTTTGAAAACCCATTTCCAGTCCGTGTTTATTTAAACATTTTTTCCCCATTAACACAAAAAATATAAGAGATACGAAAAAAGTGTAAATGGTGTTTTTGTAGAAGATAAAATTTCCAATAAAATGAGAAAATATGTACAAGAAATGTCGATGATAACTACTAATATTATTAATTTTCTAAAATGTTGAAATTCGAACACCCCTACCAAAATAATCATATATTTAATTACATAAGGCGATTATTTGTGTCAAAATTGTGGGCGTCTGGCAAGTAGTAGGAAGATGGGAGAGGGCTCAAATTAAAGGTCTCTATTCCGTGATGGCGGGAAAAATAATGAAATTGCTTGAAATTCACCAGAAAACGAGAAATAATGTAAAATATCTGCCATTTAAAAAGCATTGGGATTTAAAAACGCCTGCTTTGTTTACATAAAACATATGATGCTGATATTTGATTAAAAACCATGTGGTAGGCTAGATATAAATGTAAGGTTGATTTAGTTTGCTATGAAGGTATTTTTTGCTATAATAAATAAGGATAGTTTGAATTTCTCCTCATAAGGGGCTCTTAGCCCCTTCAAGCCACTAGTTTTTGTACGAACTCTCTAAGGGATATGTTTATTGTGAACCGTGATGTGTCAAATAACTGGAATTTTTATGAGTGAGCCTATGTATATGTCGTAGCCACATGCTGTAATTGAGCACTTCATGAAGTGCCCAACTCTCGTTGGGCACATGCTGTAATTATTTCTTTTACACTATGTGTCCAGCTCAGATCATGGGCACTTGATGTAATTACTTAAAATTCCTGTTGACGTTGTTGCTGGTATGGTGTTTTGTTTAGGAGAAGTGTCGATATTAAAGTTAAATACTTGACACTTCATACTTGGCTCTCTTATCCAATCATAATTTATGATTCGGCAAGAATGTGATATTGCGTGTTTGAATTAATAAGTTAACAATCTTGTCGTATTAAAACTGTTCTGCATTGAACTCCCAGTAAATTATTTTAAATAACTAGCTCAATAAACAGAGCAGCTGAAGTGAAGAAGCAAGGCGTGGAGGAGTGTTATTGTGCCAGGCCAGAAAGCGTTGGAGAGGTCAGGTGAAGTGACTCAACAAGTGCTGTACACACTCCGCTCCTATTGATTCCTTAAGAATACATTTTCAACAGTCTTATCGGAACACGTTTGAACATGTAATCAAAATTCGACCTTACAATCAATAAAACACTAAAGAGAATGCCTTTGGCACATGAATTTTTGTTATTGCTGACATTCAGTCTCCAACAACTAGTTTTTATCTGCTTTCAAAAGACGTCCAACTTTAACCGCCTAAGATCTGCTTGCTCTCCATTGCCATTTTAAGCCCTCCCGTCCAAGAAAATATCATACCATATTGTCAGTCAAACCACACAAAATCGCATGATCCCTTCGACTGATCATGAACATGTCTCTACACTAACAAAAAAGTGTATGAAATAAACAATTATATCAAGCATATGAAGCCTGCTGAAAATAAATTGAATAATTCAAGAACGAACCCCAAAATATTTTTTTCACCACACTACGACGAAATCACTTGTTTTACAAACGTCAAACGCGGACCGAAACACACCGTTTGCCGCCACAGGACCAAAAACGTTGGGGGCCCTAGGGCCGAAAGTCAGCTGATCGTTTATTTGCTTGAAACAACGTCAGAACATCACAAAATTATACGGCATTCAAGACAGGATAGTTGCGATCATCTGATTTTCATAACTGTGTTTTGTTTTCAAGTGAGTCAAATAATAATCAGTTTTGTTTAATTATTTACGGTATATTTCATTGTGTAGTGTGGTGAAAAATAGCGTTCGCACCTCGGCCGAAAATGAGGTTTTGCAGCTCTCGATCGTTTTAAATTCTCGACTTCGTCTCGAATATGAAACACGATCTCGAGCCTGTAATACCTCATTTTCGGCCCTTGTTGCGAAATATACTATTTACCCTTTGGGAATCTTGACTGAATACATTGCTTCCTCAGTTGCATCCGCCTGCCGTAGTAAATCATAGTTACGTAGTGACTCATAGTAACGTTTGATTGTATTACAAATAAATAAACTAAATAACGTGACGAAAGCTGCAGTAAAAATAATTCTTTTGTCGCAGCAGACCTGCATACTGCGAATTTCAAATGCAAAAAACACATGCTAATGCAGCAAGAAATTGGGGCGCAGTTGGGGCTGGAGCGGGGATTGTTTCAGTAATATCCATAAGAATAACATGTATAATGAGTATGCAGGTTTAAAGCAACGGGTATATGAAGAGTGGGTGGTTTTAATTCAATATCTATTAGATCTGAACTAAAAGAAGCCATATACAAAGTTTTATCAAGAAATGTTAAAAATAATGAAGATAAAGGCTTTTGTTTATCTCCCATAAGGATAATTGGGAATAAGTATGCAGGTTTGCTAATACAAAAATGTAAATATCAGAGGATTTAGACTATAATATCATCTAGATGAAGCCAAAAAACAAGTTTTATTAAGGAATTTTGAGAAATAAGTGACATTTACTTATAACATCTGGGGACAATGGACTGTGGCCATGGAACCATGATTAAAAATACTTAATGTTAGTTTTTCTAGATGAATTCAAGGGTCCTAAGACACATCTTATAATATTTATTGTAAAAAAACTCAAAACCCCCATTTTTCGGGGTTCAACCCCCTTTCCCCCCACGGATAATCCGATTGGGCTGCTTAAGAACTCGTCCGAGTGATTACAACTTTACACATGTCTGATCCCAAATTCAAATTCAAAAAAAGGTTTTATTAAAAAAACATGCTTTTTACATCAGAATATAAATAAATATATGTATAAATGGAATCGCCCCCACAAAGACTGTCCATCTGTGGGTGGGGGGCGGGTCTGATCAGTCAATCCTCTGTGGAAATAAAATCAATCACTTTTTACTTTAATTAATAAATACAAATTACACTCGTAAGATTAATATTCTCCTTAGACCTACTTAACATAAGTGATTATTAAAATATACCGGGTGTCTCACCTAAAGTGATCCAATAGCTAACTTTTTTATTATAAATCTGACAAAGAACTTCTTATGGGGCGTTTCCCTTAATTTTTGACGCTGTTTTTTGGAGTCACGTCGAAAATTAAAAATATGTCCGCCATTTTCCAATATGGCGGACAACTTTGATTTTTCTTATGGAACACCCTATATTTTAGGGCGTTTTTGGATTTTACGCTTAATTTTAGGAACTTTTTATTCTTTATAATGTTTTTCTAAACCTAATGGTTAATGAGTTAAGAACAGTTAAAGTTAGATTTTTCCCCATTTTAAAATGCATTGGGAAATTGTTGGTAGTCTGTATATCGAAAACGGATGGGTTTAATAAAAGATACCAAAGAATAAAAGTGCCTAAAAATGTTAGTTTAGTTGAGGTTTAATCATAAAATAATTGTAGTCAAAATTTAATCGTGGAAATGTGTTATTTTGAATATGATTTTACCCCATAAGGAATACATGGTATGTCACAGTTAAATGGACACAATGCATTTTAAATGGGGAAAAATCAAACTTTTACTTCTCATATCTGCTGAACCATTGAGTTTCGGAAAAAATTAGAAAGAATAAAAAATTCCAAAAAGTAAGCGTAAAATCCAAAAACGCCCTAAAATATAAGGTGTTCCGTAAGAAAAATCGAAGTTGTCCGCCATATTGGAAAATGGCGGCCGTATTTTTAAATTTCAAAGTGACTCCAAAAAGCAGCGTTAAAAATTAAGGGAAGTGCCCCATAAGAAGTTCTTTGTCAGATTTATAATAAAAAAGTTAGCTATTGGTTCACTTAAGGTGAGACACCCGGTATATATAACAACAATTCCTGTGAATCTTGGTTAAGAGAAAGAAACAAATCTAATACAATAAAGCTAATCAAAATAATAATAAAGAAGTTGCTAATGAAAATGTTATATTCAAACTGGTATAAAAATTGTATAATATCTATTTAACTGGTTTTGGGCATAATTAGAACGTATCAATGCCTCCACGTTATCAGCGCTCTCTCACCTTACGCTTGTACACGGACAGGCTGCCCCCATCCACCTCTAAAATACTGTGCGGGATGTTTCGGTATTATGAATGGGAGATGTAAAATGAAAAAAATTTTCAGCAGTGTGTTGAAGTCTGGAACAAAAAAATCCAAAGTTGAAATTAAATCTAGTTTCATAACTGTGGTTGTTGCTGGAAAAAATTGTTTTTATTTTCTTTAATGTTTATTAAAAGAGTTTTTACATAGATTTGTGTGACATTAAGTACAGGGAATTCCTTAAAAAGTTGATTGGTAGGGTACCTTAGATTTTTGTTTAATAGACGTTTGATTACCATTCTTTGGGCGACCCCCAACGGCCGCAATAAGCAGACTACGATTCACCCCATCCCAAGATTCCATATTGCAGACTCGACTGTGCGAACGCACGGTATACAGTCCTGCGGAGATTCACGGAAAGTACTCTGCCAAGCTCAGAAAAAGAATAAGGCAGTTTCATTAATCGTCGTGAGGTCTGATCGTGAGACCCACGGTAACAACTTCTTCCCTATTCATGAGGATCGTATCATATTTACGGCCGCTATCGTGTTAACAGACACATACATATATACTCGCTTTGCTCGCTGGGGGCCCCCAGGCCCCCGTTTGTGTTCTCCCGCTGCAGAATAAAAATTAATGACTGTCCACTATAGGGCGCTGGTTGTCAGTGTTAAGGTAATTTATTGGCGGAGAATTTGTACCTTACTTGTACCGTATTTCAAAGAAGGTGGAAAAAATGTATTAAAATATAAGATATTAGTAGTATTTATTGATTTAGATTATTTTATTATTGAATTAGATTCGAATTTTAAGTTTAAGGTAATGTAAAGGCCAAATGCTAGAAGAAGAGCATACAAATTGGTATTTGAGGGTGACAGCGATGATGAGCATGTTGTTCGCCAACCTCAGTGGATAAGGGAAAGGGTTGACGATTTCAATAATTTAGACGAAATTGATTTCATCACTCTATATTTATTCATATTATTTATATTCATCACAGTTAACTATTACTAAACGAAAATTAAAAAGCAATAAACTATTACACTATTTTATACAAGACTACTACACTGATCCGACAATAATACTTCTCTTCTTCTCCTTCCTAAACACTGGATGACTGAACTATTTTCTAGGTTATGTTTAATGGCTCACATGTCAGACCAGTGTAATGACAGTATTGACAGTTAAACTCTCTTTTAAAAAACCAGCGTTAGTTTTGATGGTTTTTCGTTGGTGAAATCAGATTTCCTTAACTGTTGTTGAAATCATCAGTCAGTTTTAACCGAGGTTTATTAAAACCATCGTTAGCATGAGTTTGGTAAAATACAGCCTTAGCTGATGTTTGGTGAAATCAGGCCTAAGTATGATTTTAAAATATTGCTGTCGGTGATTGAAGATTTTGATTATATGTTTATTACGATAGATTTGATAGGATAGGATAGGATTTAGGATTAAGGATAGGATTGTAATCTTATTACAAAGAGGGGGTTTTAGTATCTCGCAGACCCTCTAGCCTACTGTGTAAGTCTTAATCGGTATTATCGAAGGAGGTCGGCGTTAAAGACTCTTTCACATATGGAACTCTGTCGTGAACCCTCTCTGGGCGAACGAGAATAACGATGTGGTCTAGGTGCCTAACTCTACTCAGCAAAATGTGAGGCTGACCATGCGTGAAGCTATCCGTGCGTAGATCAACACCGATTAATTCTATCGTCTAACCTTGGCACTTGTCCCCCGTCATACATCAGTGAGAACTGACGTCGACGGACTTGAAGCAGCGAACCCTCGACATACACAAACGTAAAAGCCATTCTGGGAATACATATTGGTTTCGTTTGTCCACGAAGTCTGACAGTAACCAAGCGGTTGGTGATTGCAGTCACTATGACTTTAGTGTCATTTATCAGTCCCTCAGCGATGTTGAGATTTCTCATGACGAGGCACACGGAATCGACTTTCAGTCGCAGGATTTGATCAGGAACTCGGGTCAGGAGTTGAACATCAACATCCAGCCTTCGACGATTTTTTTTATCCACAGAGTCGGCACTTCTCAACTCATAAAGGTGACCGTCCAAAGAATTCAAGATGTAGTCGTTGATCATCTTGACATTCACAATTAGAGTTGGGAGAATTGCACGCCGAGAACGCAAACCGGAATCCAAAAGGTTATTAGCTGGAAAGATGGAACCAATTAAATCGGTCAAAGACGTCACATCATTTAATACTCTATTAATAACATTATTTAACATTTATTGATTTAAATATTATGTTAGAGACAAATTTAAAATCATTTTTTACATAACCTCAAATAAATATAAACATTGAATCATAGATAAAAATGACAGATAGAATCAATAAAATTACTTTCTCACCCATCATTAGAACGAGACTACAGAAAGCCAAGGAAGATGAGATATATCTACAAGAAATATCAAAAGAAGGTCAGAAGAAAGAAAAGAATCACTATGAATTGGGAAGAGCTATTATTTTACAAAAAAGGAATATGAAATCAAAAGTCAATATAAAATAAAAATACAATTCTAAGAAATATAACGACTTCATTCAACATACAACGGAAAAGGAAAGTAAAATGACAACTAGTAGTACTCAAACCGATGAATTATATTTAACAAGTAATGTATTAATCAATAAAATTGAAGAATTGACTTATAAAAAACATAACTTAATGAATAAAGTAGTTGAATTAGAAATACAACTAGAATTAGTTAACTTCCATGAACAACATTAAACAAATAAATTTACGAATAGTAAAGATAACGTCTGTAAATGTAGTATTCATGATAAAAATGAGAAAGATGTAAACGGTATTACGTCAATGTCAATCATGACAAATTAAAATTTTTTTAAAGGAATATTTGCAAGATTTGATAACTTTAAAAATAAAACAAATGCAATTGTAGTGAATACTGAAGATATCAGAAAAGAAGACAATACCGAGGTCAATTGGTCAATTGTAAATAAAAAGCCAAACAAAAGAACAAAAATACTCAATTTAGGACATGTGAGTATAAAGATTGCCCTTGTTTTATTTCTACTAAAAGTATGAATTATTAAATAATGAATACCTAACTGATCAATATCATCAGACGTCTCATACAATAAGAAATGAAATTAATGCAAATACTGATCCTAAAAAATATCGTATATTTAAACAAAAGCATCAACATAAGATCAATACAGTAGAATCACGAATGGTTAACAAATATAAGAAGACAAACAATCATTCACAAAATAAAAAAAGGAAGACAATAACATGAAACCAGAAGAAGACAAAACCTTGAGTTCAAAGTAAGTGAATGTCCTCCGATAACAGCCTCAAAAAGCTACAAGAAAATGAAACATTTAGAGACTTTCTTAACAAAAATATTCATACTTCTTCTACAATCTCAGTCCCCAAGAATGAAGATACAATAATGCTTAAAACAAAACGGTTAAAGTCACTAACCATTCTACATCGAAACACAGATAAAATATCGAACAAGGTGGATATACTAAACGACACTCTACAACAAAACATGACTCCTGATGTGCTAATACTTACTGAGCATAGCCTAGACAAAAATAAATTGAAGGAAACAAGGCTAGAAGGAGATGTTACTATCTACTTTCTCTAAAATCTTATGGAGAGTTTTAGTAGAGAACACCACCTCAAAGGAGGAACAGCCATCAATGTTAGCGAAGATCTAGCTAACACATCCAGCCTGACATAGCAAACTACAGAACTGACCTCATATGTGAAATTGCAGGAGTAAAAATCACTATAAACAAGACAGACTGCCACGTCATTGGGGTGTACAGGCCTGAAGGAGATTTTACAGCTGCAGTAGCTACCCTGTCAAATACTGGAACTAATTCCCATATGGAAAAGCCCAGTCATAGTAATGGGAGAAATTAACGTAGACTGCCTTTGTACTGGCCCAAAACAATCAATCTTAAATGATACACTTGCCAGTTTCAACATTACCAGGCTAAACCTACCACCAACTAGAATTACAGACCACAGCTCCACTTCTATAGACATTATCGGTACAAATCAACCGGGTTCCAAAATAAGAGTTACAGTGATACAAACATACGTCTCAGATCACACAGGCCAACTTTGCATCATCTATGAAAATGAAAAGTTTCAACCATCCGCAATGTCAATAGAGAGTAGACAACTCAGCAACAGGAGTATTCTACTACTGAAACATCTCCTACAAAAGGAAACCTGGGAAGATGTATACGAACAGGAGTCTGTGGAATCCTCATATGACTGTTTCATAAAAACCCTCACATATAACTTAAATATAGCATGTCCCAATATTAGAAAACAAATTTAAAAAAACTAAAAATTCAAATATATGACTATGAACTAAAACTGAAAAGAGACAATTTCCTCAAAGCTAAAGAAACCTATGCTCTTACGGGAAGCGAGCAAAATAAGATTGATGCTAATACGAAGAAAAAAGAATATGATCTCCACTTAAAAATCTGAGAAAACAAAGATCAGCAGATTTTATTAATAGCTCAGACAACAAATCCAAAGCTATATGGCAATTAATCAATAAAGAAATATCAAATATCAGCTGTGGAAATGAACTTCACAAACTAAATGTCAATGGGAAAACATTAGAAAACTCAGCGATGATCACTGATCATTTACACTCATATTTTGTTAATATAGCCAACGACACCTTAGCAAACCCTAAAGACCTTTTATAGAAGTACCCCACACAACAGATGACTCAATACTTAATAGCCTCTTTTTCTGGCCTACAAACATCAAGGAAGTAACTACAATAATGAAATCAATGAAATAAAAACGCTCCGCAGGTCCAGATGATATATCTCCAGCAATAATAAAATATGTGAAGATGAACTGGTACAGCCACTAGTTAGATACATTGGATACATTAGTTGAAATGACGACCTACCCATTTCAACCCATTTGGTATTTTAAGCCAAGTACGAATGATAGATGAGTGAAGGATGATTGACATAATGAACAAATCTCTAGAGCAAGGAATCTTTCCCTTAAAGCTCAAGCTAGCCAGAGTATACCCGACATTCAAAAATGGAAATTCCGCCGATCGGGGAAACTACAGGCCAATATCATTACTATCTACTTTCTCTAAAATCTTAGAAACACTTGTATGGCCAGAATTCTACATCACTTCACCAGAAAAAACATGCACATGAAGAGGCAACATGGTTTTACAGCGGGGCTAGGGAATCCAATCCCAGCCGATATTTTTTATCCCGGGATTACGGGATTGAGAACGTAGTACAGGGTGTTTTTTCCAAACGCAACTCAAAACTTTATTTTATAAGTGAAGGATTATTCCCGTCAAGATCCCCGGATTTGACCCCAATATATTATTTTCTTTGGGGATACATAAAAAGTAAAGCCTACGAAAACAATTCATAGAATATTCAGCGCCTCAAGACAAACATAACAAATTTAATACGAGAAATTCAAGAGGTACTTGACAAAACGTGTTCAGGAATTTTATGGAGAGAGCGCGACTTTGTATACATGTCAATAGCGGATTGTTTGAACACATAATGTGAGCTAAATGTGTTCAATCTTAAATAAGATGTTGTATAACATGTAAAGATTAACAAAATAATGCTCATTTCATCTTTATGTTTGCATTATTCAATCTTAAAAATGGGGTAAATTAAAAAAAACACCCTGTATAACATGGTATCGTAACTTATAGGGCGATAAATTAATCAGTTTTACTTTTAGTTTAAAGTTGTATACTTTCAAAGTTTTCAAAATAATAAAAATTACAAAGAGTAAGAAATTTAAATATGGTCGACTACATCATGGAACACTGAATAATAAAGACGTCGGGTCAAAACAGATCGCATTATCAGATGAATAACAATAAAATATGCAAAATAATTATAAAAATATTGATTCAAACATAAGTTCAAGAGAGTCGTATGCAAAACAGATTTATTTACTTGGTCAAATAAAATTAGAATTAAAAGTACAACTTTGCTTTGAAAATTTTAAAGTAAAATAAAAGAAAAAATTACGACAAATATTATTTAAATAATTAAAAGGGCATTGTAATTAAACTTAATGACAGTTTCAATTTACTGAATCAGAAACAAATTAAAATCTTTCTATAAAATGTTTCAAAGCTTGAAAATACCAGGGTTGAAAACCATCACTTACATAGATTACGTAGAGACCAATAACACATGAAACCATTGTTTACTTGATTGAAAACGTTATTTAACAAGTTTCTCCTTGTTATGAACGTAGTTAAAACTGATGGGGAACTACTCAACATCGATTTTACACATAAATTTGATAATTCCGAAAATCCCGAGATTGAGCCTGAGAATCCCGGGATTGAATATGCCCTAAAATCATGTGGGATCCCGGGATTGGATTCCCTAACCGGGGCACTCCACAACCACCGCCATCGCCAATCTCGTCGAATTCATTATCCAGGCTACAGAAGAAGTAAACACAACATCAGCAATTTTCCTTGACTACAGTAAAGCATTTGATTGCATCAACCATGAGATGTTACTAAGAAAAATGGATAAACTGGGAGTCAGAGGCTTAACTGCCGAATGGTTCAAAAGCTACCTACAAAGAAGGAACCAAACAGTTGAAACAAGTAAAACTGCAGATGGTATAAAAAAGGAAATCAGATCAAAACCACTACCTATACAGAGAGGAATCCCACAAGGATCAGTCCTGGGACCTATTCTCTACATCATCTTTGTCAATGACCTCCCAGACTACCTTAATAATCTCTGCTCAACACTAATGTATGCAGACGATGGGGTGGGTGCACCAGTGAATGACCACCCCCCAGTGAATGACCGTTTTGCTTAAAAAACCCTGTATCAAGCAAATTCTTTAGGCAGGCTAATTCAAAATAAGCGCAAAATCAGCCTTGGAATATTGTTCAACAAAAATCTTTCATTGGTAAAAATTATAGGAGTCGAAAATACTTTTAAAACATATTTAAAATTGAGTGTACCACGATCTTCGATTTTAATGTTTCCTGCTATAGTGACTATCCCTGCAAGGCTTACCTGGATTTGCATTCACTCTATATTTGATTATGAATACAAAAATGCGTTGCAATTAAATAATATTTAATTAAATATCCGACAATTTAAAATTAATTTTATTGCTCTACATGTTATAATTAATTAGGCCTATTACTGAGGGTGGTCATAAATTGGAACGTAACTAGGGCAAAAACCAGTGAATGACCGGGGGAAAACTTCGCGGTCATTCACTGGAACAAGATCGGTCATTTACTAGCTATGATCTATATTCTCAGCTGAATTTTTCTTAATCACTGTTGTCAGCTGATTTTTCGATATTTTGACAGTTATTCAGCCAAAAGAGACTGGTCATTCACTGGTACAAGATCGGTCATTCACTGGTGTAGTCCCGGTCATTTATTGGAGCATTGACATAGTTGCCTTTTAATTAATATTACTATCAGTATTCTCATTAAGTAATGTATTTAACTAATATTGCTTGATCCTAAAAGAATAAATTAACATTCTATAGTAAAATGTAAAACTATGACTATGAAATAAGGGAGTGATGTCAAACTAACGTGAGACATCGTCCTTAACCGGTCATTCACTGGTGCACTCACCCTACAGTGCTTTTACTAAAAACCAGATCACCTACTCAAATGGAGGCTAAGTCATACATTGCTATCAGTATGGCACTACAATACTGTGAAAGAAATGACCTAATATCAAATGGTTAAATGGTTACAGCTGGTTATCGGAAGGGCAAATGAAGAGGTATGCGCCCTACCAGACCTGGAACAAGTTGGAAAAATTAAGTACCTTGGTATCACAATTGACACAACAAATTAACATGGACTGACCATATAAACAATCTATGCAACAAACTTAGCTCTGCCCTGTATGTATTGAGGAGACTTACTCACGTTTACAATCAGGACATGGCGAAGATTGCCTATTATGCCATATTCGAATCGCACCTCAGATATGGACTTATGGAATGGGGAGGAACCTCCAAGGCAAACCTCCAGAGAGTCCTAGTGCTCCAGAAAAGAGCTGACCGCATCCTCACTGGACTAGGACATAAAGACTCCTGCCGAGAGGCTTTCAAAGAACAGAAAATCCTCATTCTTATAAATCTATACATAGTTGAAACAATATTTTTTGCTTTACGGCAAAAACCAACAAGAGAAAATGAAACACACAATTACAACACAAGGACAGCAAACAACTTTTCTTTACCAATACATCGACTGAAAATGTTTGAAAAACAGCCCACATATACCGGCTCTAACTTCTGGAATATCCTACCTGAAGAAGTGAAGAAAGGAAATTTGAAAAAAAAACAATCTCACGCTAGCTCCTCGACCGTCCGTACTACACTATAGAAGAATTCAAAAACTGGAGGAGGGACCCGCAACCGTGGACTAAATAAAAAATCACAACTGAGACTAAAATTCACAAACACAAGAATTACACTATTATTATAACACAAACACTATTGTTGACTTAATCTGTTCTCAAGGAATATGATTAATAAATTATTCTGATTCATCTCTAATTCCAAAGAGTGGAATTAGATACTAACCAACCAGTCCCTCATCAAGAAGAGCCGGAGGAATTGCTCCATTTACTACACCGAGAAGGAATTCTCAATAGGCGATGGAACCACTCCGATGCGGAGTCGTAAGAGATTTTGGCCAACAAGTCCCTCATCAAGAAGAGCCGGAGGAATCGCTCCATTTCCTAGAACGAGAAGGAATTCTTAATAGGCGATGGAACCACTAGTCCGATGCGGAGACGTAAGAGAAAACATTTTGAAGCACCCCATAGATGAGCCGCCCGAAGTGAAACAAGCAACGTCTGATGGCGTGCGAGCATTATAACCACGACAGGCACAATGCGACGAAAATGTAGCAAAGGAAGATTGCATCTCCGAATAGCACAGGTGGATTCATAAGGTCTCGAAAAGATCTGTCAAGAATCTCAAAAACAAAGCGATGTGCCATTGGTGCCTCATCAAAATCAATGAGTTGTCCCGCTCTTATAAGTTCTGCTCGCTGGGAACCGTTGGTGATATTCCAAAAGCCAGTGCCAATCCCGAGATCCAGTGGAAGCTGAAACATACTATGCGTTGTAGTGCAACCCGGCATGTTACCAGCGGAAGGGGGTTTTTATATTAAAATGACACAGTACCATTTTAATCTGATTGTTAAGGTTGAGATCTCCAGCTCAATACATCTTTCCAAGGTAAAAAACGTACAATTGAAAACTCATTGCAAATTCAAATTTGGAGGACTTTTTTGGGGAGTTGAAACGGGGTAAAGTTGGCGAGTGGCCTTTTTTAATATTATTAACAAACATTTGAATAATCCTTACTTTTTCTTCATTTATTGGCAGGGGTTAGGGGTTGACAAGGTTCATAAATTACAAATGGCCGGGCTTTTCGTGGGAGATGATAATGAAAAATCACTTCTGAAAAATTAAGCAAGTCATACATTTATTTTAAATACAACCAAGAGGAAAATGTTCCTAACTACCAGATTGGAAGATTCATATTGGACCACTCTTAATTATATTGGTTAATAGAGAAATAGTGTTACTTTTTACCGTTAACTCACATAATAGATGTTGGAAGCGCTGCAAAACTGCAATACAAGGAATGAAGGCAACATTGAAAGATGGTTTAAAAATGGTCAACTAATACAAATATTTTATTTCTACTTGTTTTATAATATTGAAATTCCACAAAGAAAACACTAAACACTGGCGAAATTTTAAGTTGACAACAAGGCACTACATTTCAATGATAACGTAGATTAGATCAGTTATTTACTTTACATCTAGTTAATTACTTTATATCTGATGTGGGCAAGTACTGTATTACTGGTAATAGTGAAAACAGTGTATACTGATTTAATGTATTAAATTTAATTTTGAATTATTTTAAAACTGAACAAAGTTAAAACCAGGTAAAATAAACGGTATCAGGAAACTGACCCATACTTTCTCCCTTCAAGTCATTTAAAACTAGAAAACATATTAAGTGAAATAATACAAATTAACAATTAATTATCACACAAATATAAACCAAATGTTATCAAAATCGGTTAGTAAATAACGGAGATATCGGTTTTTAATAGTTGCCATAAGAATAACATTGGACAACGTCGTCGGCGTTTACCGCCGCGCCGAACTAAAATATCAATTATCTCCGCAACAAGATGACGTAAACTAATGATTTAAAATACTAGATTATTTAGTTAAGTCAAATTTAATGGTTGTAAGTATATTTTCTTTAGAGGTCACAGACTTTGTGAAATTTGAAAAATATGAATTTTTTAAACCCCCATAACTTCTGATCCTGAATTTTTACAGACATGCGGGTGGTGTCATTTTGTTTGTCATGTTAAGCACTAAAAACCATGAAATTTTTATCAAAATCGTTAGAGCCGTTTTTGAGAAATTTGGATTTTTGTCATTTTTTATGGGTTTTTATGGGGTATATACCCTTAAAAATCAAAAATTCAAAAAAAATGAAAAATACACCAGGAGATACCACGGCTTAATACCTACATGCCAAATTTCATGAAAACCGGACCACTGGTGTCGTCTCTACCTTTGTTTGTTTACATACACACACACACACACACACACACACACACACACACACACACACACACACACACACACACACACACACACACACACACACACACACACAGACACCACGCCAAAAACCACTTTTTTGGATTCAGGGAGCACTAAAACAAATTTAACCACTTACAACTCAAATTCGAAAATTTTGACGAAAACAATACTTTCTCTATATACTATGTATAGGGGGGAGAAAGTAAAAATCAAACAAATAATTATGTGTGTAATATTATATTCAGTTCCAATACTGTTACTTTTCAAGACTAACCCGTTGGCACTCCTGTGCATTTTTGTGATTTGGAGGCAACATTAATTAGGAGCTAGGATAAAGTTCACTCTTGCACTATTCCCCAAAATTAGCACTGCTCGTTGAAAAAGTAAGTTAAAATATCATTACAGTATCTGTATAAATGAAATAATCAAATATTATATGTGTATAGTTTATTTTGAATTTCCAATATGTAAATTTGCTTAATGTGATATAATTTTGGTAATTTCAACATAACAACTTATAATTTTGTACTTTGAGAATTTTTGTATAAAGAGCTTTCATGTATAAGCTTGCAAGGATTTTGCACATGTTTCAAAGTAAATATGTTCTACCAGAATTGTATATTATTAGGTCAGATTTATAAAATTTTCTTATTTTAAATGAAAGTAAAAAACATAGGGATAAAATTATTTTAGTTACCTTGTATTATTAAATTTTGGTAATTTTCAGACGAGCCTGAGTGTACGGCGATAGTGGGGATAGAGTGAGTTTGTCACACGATATTACCATTACTGATATAGTAATAGAAATTTTAAATAGTAATAGTAATTAGAAATGTAATTAATAATGTTATTAATGTGTAGTATAGTAATAGTAATTAGAAATGTATGGACAATTTGTATCGATTAGATAAAAATACAAGTACTTCATCAATTCAAGAAAGATTATTGAATATGTCCAGTTTATTATTACCAGTTATTAAAAGGATATAGTTGTTTTACCTCATATCCAAAGGCTGACTCTTATTAATTGCAGTCTAGTCAACAAAATTTCAAATAAAAAGTACTGGTCCCAAATTGGTATCTGCGGGGCGTCAGTACATATGCGCAACTCTGCTGATGGACAAGTAAGTTGCAAGCAAAATTTGACTCTACATCTCAACTACATCGACCAGTAGTTAAGCCAAATGAAGTGACATACTTCTACGGCAATTTTCTGGGGCCCATTTCACGAAATAACAAGTTACATATTCTCAAGTGAGTTTGCATAAATATTGTATAAACTTGTGACTTTATTTTTGTTTTCTTTTTTAACCAGCAAATTTTCACCGATTCACCATTGAATTCTTACATGTTTACTTACCCAAAAATATAAACATAAACTATTAAATTTTAAGAAATACAGTACAGCTGTGATTTATAATATGAAATAGTATGTTTTTAAATGGATGATTTCTTAATCAAACGTTTATACCATTGACTTTAGATACATAGATTGCCTTTGCCATTTAGAATGTTGTGTTAATAGGATTAAAAGAGGAAAGTACATTGAAAGTAAATCATATTAAGGATTTCATAAAAAATCATTACATTATCGATTGAATATCATTTCGTTCTCCTTCAACTCCCAAAAAATCTGGTTCTAACCGCTTTTACTTGTAAGAATCCGAGCTTTACCGTGTTCCTCACAATGTAACCAACTTTTTCTCTATAGTTAAGCTATAAAATGTGTATGAAACTACATTCAAAATAGTATAAAATGGTCGTCAATGCCGTTGCAACTGTTGATGTATTATCGGCGACCTTTTGATGGATAGCAATATTAATTCATAGCCCTATCATGACAAATGACGACCGGACTCAGTTTCGATCGTGGTCATAATTCGAACAGGTGACCCTTAGGTTGCGATGTGAGCACTTTATCCACTCGGCCATCCAGTTAATGTCTTCAGCATAAGCAAACTCTCGCGGGGATCAGGCGAGTCTTTTTTATATCTTCCAGGCGAATCTTGGGGAAGATATTGAAGCCTTGGCCTTAATGAAATGGATGTATAGAACGAGGCATGCTGTCCGTACCATTAAAACTCTCGTACTCGCTTTGTCCAGAAGGCCCCGTCTTCCGAAAGTGTACTTGTACCATAATGGTGCGCTCAGCATGCCTCATCGTATCCCTATTATCTAGTCACATTTTTCAAAAATGTGACTAGATTATGTGACTTTGCCTTTTTTTGGCGAGGCGCCTCGGCAATAGGTCAATCAAAGGTGTTAGCTAATGCAGTTGTAAATGACAATTACTGTGGCAAAGCACAATTGTGTCATTAATTTGTTAATAAAATGCATAATCCTCGCAGGAAAAAACTGCCAAAAACTAATTTTTTATGAAAAATAAGATTACTAATTAATATCAGCGTTAAATACGATGACCACAGAGGAAAACTTGTTTGTAAAATGTCATTTCAACGCCTTATCTTTGCTATGGATGAGAAACTATGAATCATAACTGGATCAAAGGTAAAAAAAAATCTAAGTTACCAAACTCTTGGTTTAGGTGAAAAATTTTAGCTATTGTAACTAGTGTAGGTGAATAGGTGAAATTTCACTAGATACAACAAGACTTGTTTACCCTTACATTTTTGTCCACAAGCACATATGTTAAATGTTTGTCAACAAACAGACCATTCATTTAATAGACGTATTAAAATTTCTACTTATTATAATAAATCTAATATCCTTTGATTATCCCTTAATATATTAACAAAATAATTTCATCTTGGTTTTAGTGTCATTAAAGTTGGATTTAATAATTTTATTATTTCTAACCTCAAATCCTGATACTTGTGACTATGAAAGTAACAACTGTAACTATTTTTCACAAGAGTCCAAATGTATAAACTTGTGAATATGTAACTTGTTCTTTCGTGGAATAGGCCCCTGAAATAGTAACTGGTAAAATCAACTTGGTAAATTTCCGAAATGGAAAGATTCAACTTAAATTATTTAAGTAAGGATGAACTTCAATATGAAATATTGTTAAGAGGTCATGAATCTACTCATAATAATGTCTAAGCACTAAGAAAAAAATTAAGGTCGATCATAAACGTACCTCCAAATGTTGCAAACCTTAGCGGTAAATTATCACTTAAGGTGGAATTCCAAGCAATTCAAACCAAACTAAACTCACTAGAAATCCTAATTGAAGAATCTTTTGAGGACCCTAGTAACCTACAAGTAGCTAAAATTAAAGCTAAATTAACTCACCTAAATCTAAGAATCACAAACCTAAATTCATGTCAGGTTGATGCTAGTTATACTAAGAAGCTAGGTGAATTCAATGAAAAACTAACGGATCTAACGACTAAATTTGATGAAATCAAAACAAAATTTCCTAACAAGATCTAGATCAGTATGATCAAGAACTAAACAAATCTTTAATTGAAGAAGAAAACTTAACCGACATATTAGAAACAATCCCAAAAGTACCTCCAGTGGCCTACCTGATAAAACGTCCACTCCAATCAAAGAAACTCCAGTAGAAACTAGAAACTAAAACTACAACCCAACCTAACCTACAATATAACTTAGGAACTAAAGAAACTGAAACAACAAGCCAACCTAACCAACAAGGTAACCTAGACTTACGTGCTAACCTACCAACTATGTTTTCAAACATGCAACTAGGCCTACCAGTAACAAAAGCAACCGAAGCTTGCGTTGTAAATCCAACAGTAAACATTTGTAATAAACTCTCCAATCCGGCAGAAGCTTATTTACGGAAAATAACTATCTGCAATAAACTTGAAATAACCCCCTTGCTTTCATTTTTGCACAACTTGGTGACGATAAAAACAGAAACGAACCTAACAGACCAGCAACTTTTTGAAATTTTACGAAGCTATACGCAACCTCCCCTTAGTGGAAAAATTTTGCAATGCAAAAAACCAAGGGTTAAGTTTAGACAAAATGCATGAAGAAATTATTGCCACATTTATTCCAGTCACATTAAAAGAGAAATTAAAACAAGATCTCATTTACCGACCCCAGCTTCCCGATGAGCCATTATCTCTTTACATAAATGAGATAAAAATAAACAATCAAATCCTAAAAACTAGCCTATCTGAACAAGACCTAGTTTCATTAAGTAAAAATGGATCAAGACAGGAAATCAGAAATCAAATTGTTTTTGAAAATAACCCGCACACTTTCAACGATGCATCAATTTAAATAATGTACGCTACAATGATTACCTACGAGAACAGATGCATCCTCGTCCTTATCACAGCGGCTTCCCTCAGCGTGCTTCTACGTCTCCGAGAGAAGAATACAACCCCAGGTATGCTTCACAAAACCACAGTACACGATTTAATAATCGTAACTTCTCGAAATCTTCAGGTAATCAAGGCCAGCACGATAAAACTAGCTATAATTGTAATCGTAAGGGACATATTGCAAGCCAGTGTTTCAGAACAAAAAAAACTTGTAAATGAGGGAGTGTCAAGGACTAGCCAAATTTCAACTTGCACTCCCGCTGAACCTAACATAACCGATTACCAAAATAATTCTTCTGGTCACAAAAATGAGTTAAGGAAATTGGTTAATAGCTGGAATAAATTTAAAGGGGTAAAAACAATGAAAGTAAAGATATATGTAAATAATACCCTACCTTGTATACAAACTACTATACATAGAAATCTGACTGTAACTAGTCTATTGGATACCGGTGCGAGCAAAAATTTCATTACTCATAGCCTGTACAAAACGCTCCTGGTATTAAAAGTTGTCAAGTCATTAAAAACTTGGAAAAGGTCCATGTTGGCCGCAAATGGTACTCATATAAATGTGTTGGGGAATTGTGAATTCAAGATAAATAGGGAATTTTCACATGGAAAGATAAATTTTTGGTCATGAAACACAATAGATTTGAAATGATTTTGGGTATACCATTTTTCTCAAACAAAGGACTTGTATTAGACCTAAGAGCGAAGGTTATGGTAATTTAAATTCAAGCCTCAAGACAAAATTGAAATTGACAGAACTCTAGAGCAAGTAATTAGTTGTTCTGACATGAAAGAAAAGGTAAAATAGGCTAATTAGTAATCACCCCAATGTATTCACCGACAAAATAGGTGCTGCCTTACATTTGGAAGTCATACTTGAGGTAACTGATAGTACACCAGTTTGTGTTAGGCCTTACTATTTAAGTCCACCTAACTTGACTAAAATGAAATCTATAATAGAAGATAACAATAACAAAATAACAATTCTTAAAAAAAAGCTTTTTTAGCGAATTTCTAATAATATTTTTGAGGGGTTTGAAATAAAAAATGGCGAGTTTTGATATTTTGATAATTTTCCCTTTATGTTGATCCTCCAAGGAATATTCGTACATATTTTCTACCTTCTTTGAAATACGGTACAAGCAAGTTACAAATTCTCCACCAATAAATTACCTTAACACTGGCAACCAACGCCCTTTAGAGGAAAGTCATTAAGTATTATTGACGCGGGAGAACACGACGGGGGCCTGGGGGAGGAGCCCCCCGCGAGCGAAGCGAGTATTTACAACCGAATAGCAAACGGTCCATGGGTACTCTTTGGTATTATGTACTGCCAATACCAAAGGGTACCCATGGACCGTTTGCTATGGACATGTAAATAACAAACAATATATATATATATATATATATATATATATATACATATCCCTTTTCACGAACAAAATTATCCCGTGTACTAAGAATCAAAATTATCCTAAAAAAACTCCCTCAAAATTAAATTTATTTTATACTAATTTAATTTGTTAAAATACATTTCATTAGAAATTTGATAACAACACTCATCAAAATATAATAGGGAAAGCATAAATTCGTAGGAAAGCACCGTTGAAGTGCCCAACGCAGCCCGGGCACTTGATGAAGTGCCCAGCGCGCCTGGCACATAGTGTCTCGATTATTTCAATCGAAATTACAGCATGTGCCAACGAAACTGGAAACTTCATGAAGTGCCCAACGCTCATTGGACACCAAGTGCTGTAACTATCGAGACATGTTGGGCAGTCGCTATAAAATCTTCGTTAATGTGAATCCCAATGTTTACATTTAATTTCAAGGTGTGTGTTAAAGTAGCCAATGTTCATGTTAATGTTTGCTATTAAACATTTCAATTTCAAATATTTTTCAAATCTAAATATTTTAATAACGGTTTTAGTTAACTGCACCTTTTAAAAATATAATTAGTCTACTTATTATTTAGACATTGAATTTTGTGTTTCATAAGTTAAGTTCTTTCTAAAATAAACAGTAAGAATAACGTAGTTATTTTTCATAATAGAATATAAACCACTTGTTATGAAAAAAAACATAATATATAATTATGATTTGTCCAAAGTTTAAAAACAATATTGTGGTTTTCAAATATTTTATAGCTATAAAGTTAAACAATATATAAAATGCACTATAAAAAAATTCTTAAAAATTGAACGTTTTATAGCAACCCCCTTATTTATGATTACATTTTAATGTTCATAAGGTTATCCCTTAAGACAAATTCTTCATATGAATTTCCAAATATAAGTCTTTGACCTAATATTACAAACTTAGATTTTCAAGCTAATGAAGTCAGCAAGAATATAATAAACAATTTACATTACTGAAATACACGAAGCACGTTACTGAAAAGCTGATACGTTAACAGGACAGTCAATATAGATATTTATTATTCTATAGACAAATACAAAAAAATACAATGAATCGACACAAAGTAATGTGTTGTTAAATTTTTTTCATACCAAAACTTAAAATTAAATTTTTGTTAATGGTAATAAAATTGTAAAAAATAACAAACAAAATATTAAGATGTAACATGACGTTTAATTTTTTCATTTTTGAAAAAAGGAGAAACTAAGGAATTGTTTTTATTAGTTATTACAAGACTTTTGACTTTCTTTAAATTTGGTTTGCCTTGCTGTATTTTGATTCATTAAAATTTTTATTAAGGGTAATTAAGTATGTAGGTAAGCAATTAAAACAAGTAGAAATAGGTTAGTATTAATGTTGGTACCTTATAAATGTATTAGGTAAAAAGTTTCATGTTTTTTTTAGTTAATAAAGAATACAATTTAAATTGACTGAATCATCCGATTCATGTTTTCTGGGTTATTTTGGCTACACATCATGAGTAATATTATTATTTAAACAATAAACAATTTAAATACCGTTTATCGTTCTATTAATAATGTTAATAAAGATGTGTAGCCAAAATAACTCGGAAAACATACAAGAAACAATCATAGAAATCATACAGGCAAGGTTTGGCTGGTATAGTGGTAGAAAATCTTATTCTCAATGTTTAACATTATTCTTTACATGTTCCTATTTTGTATGATTAAAACTAATACATTGGATACTGGATAATACCAACAGCAACGTAAAAAGCAGTTTTACGTTTTTACATCAAGTGCCCGCCCAAGCACCTGAGCTGGAAACATGGTGTAAAAAAATATTACAGCAAGTTCCCAGTGAGCGTTGGGCACTTCATGAAGTGCCCAGTTTTGTTGGTCACTTACTGCAATTTTTAATGACACCGTTCAATTACACCATGTGCCCAGGTAAGCTGAGCACTTCATGAAGTGCCCGGTTAGCGCTGGACACTTCATGAAGTGCCCAATTACAGCAAGTGGTTACGACATATATATTCTAACGAATGGTATTTTTTGCTTCTGCGATCCCAAAAAGGAAGGGTATCATGGTCTCGGGCTGAGGTCTTGTCGCGGGACCCACGGTAACAACTTCTTCCCTATAGGGGCATTCGTTAAGTGGTGATCATGAAAAAGGAAGCAAGTAAATTGTTACGTTGGCTTTCACGGGGTTTAGGTTTCATTGATTTTATATTAAGTAAGGCCAACCAGAAAACCTGAAATATTTACTATTATTGTCAAACCGAATTTTCCTCCCTTAGAAGGGGCGAAAGGCATAAAAATAAATCCAATTATTTGAATATAACAGAATACCCATTGTTCCATTCTATCCTGAATGGAAACAAATTATGGAGATAGAAAAATTAGAAGAACTGCTTAAACTATTCTAAATAGGTAAAAAGTCGTTAAAAGTGTTATTAATCCTAAAGTTTTACCCTTTGTTGTACCAAATAAATCTAAAAAGTTAACTGTGACTGAAATTTTTGTTGCATCAAATAAATACAAATTTACTTAAGGATTCAGATGAATTCACAGATAATATTGTAAAAGAGCCTTTCGTGAGTACTCTAAAGTTTTACAGAAAGCGTACGTCCCTAAAGTGTGTCTCCATGTTTATGGCATGAAACGCTCGCTAAGTATTTTAAAGTTTTTTTCTTCTTTAGCTTTACATCTGAAGTTACGTATTTTTGTAAATACCAGGATAAAAGTGGTACCCTTTATAAAAGTAAATGTTAAAAACTAAATAAAGTTAAACCTGGCTGTTTGCCATAGCAGTTACCTAAATAGTAAGACTAAATTACTTACATCAACCGTCAGAACAGCTCAAAAAATACTGTCGTCGTGTTCAGGACATGTTTCAACGTTTAATACGTCATCTTCAGCTGACTAAAAATAGTTGTGAGTTGAAGTTGTGAGGATCTGCATCCACGTAGTCAGTAGATGGCATCGTCAATAAATAATCACAATCACACATAACAAAGACACGAAAAACGAGACGAAACGAAAAACAGAACATTAACTTAAAACTACAGGCCTGTTAGAGCAAATGCCACGACACGTCGCGCCGGCGGTAGAGGACAGACTGCTGATGTAAGTAATTTAGTCTTACTATTTAAATCGCACAGCTCAGGAGCTAAAAGATGGATATTAATAGCAGTTACCATTGTCATTTGTAATAAACTGTGATATTTATACTGCATATCATGTTATCACTTTAAATTGTTGGCTCGCGCGAGAGAAAAAATACTGAGAAAATACTATTGAACTTTTATAGTTTATTCTCTTTACAATAATTTCGTTTTGATGATTCAAAAACTTAATTTATCAGTAAGTTTTGATGATTCAAAAACTTAATTGATCAGTATAAAATACATCCTCAATCCTACTCATTGGCTGCAGTAATCCTTACTTACTAAATTACCATAGCTTAAAAAAACTATTTTTTATAAATATTAGAAATATCTTACTCGTTTTATCAGCAGACTTTCCAAGTAATTTACCGATGAATTATACTCCTAATGTAAATGTTATAAATATTACCTAAAATACGTAAACCGTATTGATATCAAAACATAATTTTAATCACTAACTGACAATAAACTTCAAATTCAAAAACAGCCTTGACAACTTCTAAATATTTTTCAAAGTTGTTTACTTTCATAAACAGCAAAAATAAAATTGCTGTGAAAACATAATTAATTCTATCTTCACGCTGTACGAGTTTCGGGAGTATTACCTCCCATATTCAGCAGCGGAGATTTTCTAATAACTGCACATTAATGCTTTTCAATTATCTCAACAGTTCATAAACGAACACTCCTTAGATTTAGCACACACCAATGCACAATGCGAAATAAATGTATACCCAATTATACATTTATTACGCAAATACGCACTTTCCCTCGAACTCAGTAGGCCTACGATGACGAACTGGAAAGGATCCGCGAGTTCGGGATGTAAAAAGTATGTTTCATTCGTGTTTCAAGCCTTCTTAGCAAAATAATTCTAAATTGTAATGTTCGTAAGTGAAGTTGGCGTAATTGTGGTTCGGATCCCACGTTACACTTAGTTGTTATGGGCTGTTGCGCTATTAATGAGCAGTCTAAGGAACATATCAGCTTTAGTAAAAAGACTCAAAGATTGTGCCACAATCATCCTATACTCATCTGTCATTCGTACGTGGCTTAAAATACATACATGGGTTGATCGCCATTTTAAGTAATGTATAATGAATGCATGGTAGTGTGTACAACTGGGATAGTTCTATAATGTATTTGACGTACCTTGTAGTGAAATATCCAAGGGTGTAATGTATAGAGAACGTGTCTGATACAAAAATTCAACTAATTTAAGTGCACATTGGTATCTAGAATTAGTGACAGTAGCCATTGACAGTTAGTACCTTGTAGCAATAAAAAGTCATACAAATTTAATTTTGAATTTAACAGCTATAAATCGTTGCGAATGCCTGTGTAAATAATGATATCAATTTACTTAATTTGAAATCGTGTTTAACAATTATTTATGACCACCAGTTTGATAAAGGAATGCCAAGCAAGGTGGGCCATTAAAAATGAATGCAACTAATGAATTTGAGCGATTAGCAATGCCCAACAAACATTGAAGAACGCAAATTTTAAGAAAATAATTTCGAACGACAGTGGCCATTTCATTTTTACTTCCAATTTTTTTTTTTGAAAATGATAAATAATATTTTCCTTCCTCTTTTAATTTTGATACATTTATAATAAATCAAAACAGACTGAAATAGCGCTAGAGACTCGCCTCAAACCGCCACGATCTGCCAGTCGCGGGTATTTTTAGCTAACAATCCGTCTTCTTTATTTGACATTCTGAAACTTTCGTGATTCTATTGGATTTTTTGACAGTTACATGAATATAATTTTTATACTCTTGAACAATCATAACCCAATCCCATACAAATAGCTCAGTCATTTTACACCCAAAAATTGCCTGAAAAAGGGATAAAATCTTATGTTTCTAGAAATTGCTTTAAAACGTCCTCCTAGGCGTATATATAACATACACAAAAGCCCCATTGGTGGGTGGTCTGCAAGTGGCTACCAACTTGGATTTAAGGTATAATTTTTAAGTTTTTCATAAATATCTCGAAAACTATCAACTCTTAGTATGCTACATAATGTTAAAAATGAATTTCATACAAAAAAAGGACATTATATGTTTATTTTGGTCTAACCACTTACAGATAAATACTAATTTCATAGAAATCTTAACAATCTATATACTTAATACAATAAGGTTTTTTTCTGTTAGATCCCTTTTTCAGGCGTCCTACTGAACCGATTTTTACGATTGAGGTGTCATTTTAAAGCTTATAATGTAGCGCACCTGCGACTGATGATTAAAATGAACAATTCTTGAACTGCTTCGACCCCCGAGCGTTTGATTTATTTCTAGAGGGCGCTTTCAACGGTCCAGTGCTGACCAAATTCCTAAATGTAAATTGTAATTTAACAGCTGATTTCCTTCAGACGAATTGTCAACCATTGACATTGTAAACAAAAATAGATACTCTGAAAATGTAAATAAGAGACGAAAAAATTTATGAACAGTGAATTTTAAATATGATTCGGTAGGTAAATCACTATCTGATGTATACATCGACATGATTCAAATATTGTAAAATTTTTATTTTCATAATATGGCGATGTTTTTCTTGAATGTTCAAAGTTTTTTCCAGCTAGGAAGTAAATGTATAACTGTAAAAGGAAATCGTTACATTATTCTTTAGGCGTGGATGACGATTTATGAATCCCGAAATAGAAAAAAGAAGAATGAAAAGGATAAAATAGAGAGGACAAGATTAGAGAGATCAGGGAAAACATGCGTAACGTTCGGCAAGAACAGATAACTGCTAGGAGACAAAGATTGAACTGCAGAGCGACATTGTACCACCTATATTCTTCAACCAACTTAAAGATTATGTAAGGGCAAACGTGGAAAACACATGCGGTATCCTACTGTTGAGCGAAGTTATTTTCAGAAGACAATCAAATACATAGTGTTGGGACGATGGACAATGTGTGTGTATGTTTTTTTCAGCTAAGCTTCTTAAAAAATGTAACATTTCAATTTCAAGTTTAACAGGTTAAGTTTTTAATATCGTGAATTTAAAGAAGGTAATAGATTTCTTCGAATTTTATGTTATAGTTTCTCACAATAAACACAATATTGAAATGCGCAATTTGCGCATGGGACCCCTAGTAATTCCTTATATAAGAAATAAATGTTAATTTTTATGTAAAATAAATACATTCATGAAATTTTGACTAAATTTCCAGTAATTTGGCAGCTCAGTTAAAAAGATTAGTCCACAATAAAGGTGTGGGTGAGCTTACAACAAAAGTTATGATAACCACATATTTTTGTCATCACGCCTTATTCTTTATTAGCTCCAAGGCCTTTATTTTGTACCAGTGTTTATGATTGAAGTGTCAAATTACTGGATATTTTGTCAAGATTTCAGGAATATAGTTTATTTTCCTTTTAGGTGACTACCCCATCAAGCATTTATTTTACACACAAATTTACATGTATTTCTCAAGGAAGGAATATTTGTTAAGATTTTTATAAAATTATTGTTTATCTTTTTAGGACCAAAATAGACATATTATGCACTTTTCTTATGATAAATTCTATCTACTTCCATTTTCAATTTAATTTAATGTACTAAAATTTGATAATATACGAGCCTTATTATGTACTTGCCTTATCATGTACTTGTCTTAGAATATTACAATACAATACAATACGAGATATTTAGGAAACACCTTAAAACTACACCTAAAATCCAAGGTGGTGGCCACCTGCCGACCACCCACCAGTGGGGCGTTTGGCAATGTTTAAATACACAACCGGAAGGAAATTTCAAAGCAATTTCCAAAAATATAAGATTTTTCCCCAATAAGGTGTTCAATGACTGGGCCAAAGGTCAAATAATGACAAGCGTATATTTTTTATCTTTAAGAAACATCTATTTTTTAGTAAATTATATTATTGAGAATATTTTTATTTTTGGCTTAATTTACCAGCTAAAACATTAGATTTTCATCCGTGTTTCATTATATGATATATAAGTACCAAACTTAAACTTACAGAAATAATATAAACGGTCTCATGTGTTATGACCCATACTTTCTCCCTAATTGAATCGTTCAATTTTATAAATTTATTACTTAAAAATTTGACCCTGAATCAAATTCAAATTCTTTTACCAATGTGCCAAGATATGAAGAAGAAGTAGAATTTTATTTATTTTTTATAAGGTTAACATGGGAAACATGGGGAAAGGGTATGCAGGTTTGCTGCCATGAAAATGTCTAAATCGGTGTTTAAAAAAACACTAATAAACAGTTAACTCGATGAGGCCTCATACCAAATTTTATTAAGATAAGTAGACGAGAAATACAATTTCAAAGGATAGGAATCATGTTCTGTGTTTACCGCCATTCGAAAAAATCAATTATTTCCGCTACCATCTGACGTGATTCATAATACTGGATTTTTTCAAGCCAAATTTCATGGCTGCTAGTATATTTTTATCAATGATTGTAATTTTAAGCACAGTAGAAAAATTGGAATTTGTTAACACTAAAATCCCCAAAACGTCTGAATCTCCTTTTTCTTTAGAGACATGCGGGATGGCATATTGTTTGGCATCTTGCTTATAAACTATTTTTACATCCTCAAAACACACGTACGCACCACGTACGCACATGGACTGGCACCACAAATTCGAAAATTGAAATGACAACGATATTTTTCTAAATATGGGGGGGGGGGAGTAAAAATGATGATACATTTTCAAGGTTAAGTGAAGCATATGTAGCATTAAAATGTCCGTCCCCACTCTTTTATTTTTGTTTGTTAAAACAAACAAACCACCTTTGGGGAGCAATAATAACTTAACTTTTACGCGATTTGAACATTTTTAGTGTCCCCAACAAATGAAGGGGACACTAGAAATGTTTTTATTAAACCGTCTTTTAATTCTTCTTGTTCTACAGAAGATCTACAGCAAAAACGTCCGTAAAAGTAGAATTAGATTGATTTTGAAAGTAATTTAAGATTGATTTTCGGTACATCATTTAGTTCTAGTGGTCCTTTTATTTTTGCTTAATACAATGGCTCGAAGCTAAAATGAAATGACAGAAATAATATTTACTTTTGGAGTCTCGGATGAGAATTATCATGAGAAAAAAAGACGGTTTAATTCTGCACATCTTGATCGTCCAACTTCATGAAAGAACTTGCGGTAGTTGATAATTAAATTTAGAATAAACGGACTTGTAGCAGATGCTCCGCGCCCAGTTCGGCCTTCTATTCAGGAAGAAAATGAATTTTTCATCATACTGTCCCAAAAACAGCCGTTTTTATTCCTCTAAATCGTACGAAAAATGATCGTTTTTTGATCACTTCGAACAGGAGTACTGAACAAACATATGGTAAATTTTGCCGTACTCTAATGTCAAAATTTGTTTATGTTTCGTTTGAAAGGTTGAACGATTTCTTAACTTGTGTTTGTAAACAACTAACAGATTTGTAAATGACGATGACTATTTTGGATAACCTCAAAATTATGTAGTCTAATCTTTTGACGATTAAATGGTTATTTATACATAATGATGAAAATAGTTGTTCATCACACGGAGCAAAAGGGTCTCCTTGGTACTCGATCGCATTTCCAAGCTCGGCTGCGCCTCGCCTGTAAATTAAGATCTCGTACCAAAAAGAGCCACTTTCGCTCCTAGTAATGAAAACTACTATTGAAATTATAGCAAAAGTAGTAGAAGATCCTCAACAACCAACAGGTTTGTTGCAAGTCGTTGCGATGTTCCTTATCAAACAGTTAAAAGTAAATTAAAGTAACATAATATTCATCCGTACAAAATATGTTCATGTCGCTGGCCCGGCAATGTCGGAATTTCCACAAAAAAATTCCACCACTATTTAGTACCTATTTAGTACTATTTAGTACCACCATTACAAAAATTAGTACCTCTTGCGAAAACGCAGTTTTTATATCTTTTATGGTTCCGGGCCAGCGACATGCCAGCCCGGCGACATCTGAAATTTATGAAAAGACCTATACCACTATTTAGTACCTATTTAGTACTATTTAGTACCAACAATAAAAAAATTTGTACCTCAAAGAATACCTTCCAAACGCATACTTATGTATAGAGGTCATTGACCTCTCAGCCCGGCGATAACGCGAAATACCTATAAAACCCATATCATTCTACTGCAAATAATGCTAAAAACGTATTAATAACGTTTTTGGACTGCTTTAAAACAAATAAGAATAGTAAATATTTTTTTTTATGCCGGGCCAGAGACTGTCAGCCCGGCAACATTCGAAATCAATATAAAACATATACCACCATTTAGTACCTATTTGGTACTATTTAGTACCACTCGTCAAAAAATTGGTACTTCAAAGGTTTACTGGTAATAGCTTATGAAATATAAGGAATGACCGCAAAATAATGCCGGGCCACAGACATGCTAGCCCGGCAACATTCGAAAATTAATATAATACATATACCACCATTTAGTACCTATTTGGTACTATTTAGTACCACTCATCAAACAATTAGTACTTCAAAGGTTTACTGGTAATAGCTTATGAAATATAAGGAATAACTGCAAAATAATGCCGGGCCACAGACATGCTAGCCCGGCAACATTCGAAAATTAATATAAGGCCTATACCACCATTTAGTACCTATTTGGTACTATTTAGTACCACTCATCAAACAATTAGTACTTCAAAGGTTGACTGGTAATAGCTTATGAAATATAAGGAATAGCCTTCAAATAATGCCGGGCCACAGACATGCTAGCCCGGCAACATTCGAAAATTAATATAAGACCTATACCACCATTTAGTACCTATTTGGTACTATTTAGTACCACTCATCAAACAATTAGTACTTCAAAAGTTTACTGGTAATAGCTTATGAAATATAAGGAATAGCCTTCAAATAATGCCGGGCCACAGACATGCTAGCCCGGCAACATTCGAAAATTAATATAAGACCTATACCACCATTTAGTACCTATTTGGTACTATTTAGTACCACTCATCAAACAATTAGTACTTCAAAAGTTTACTGGTAATAGCTTATGAAATATAAGGAATAACCTTCAAATAATGCCGGGCCACAGACATGCTAGCCCGGCAACATTCGAAAATTAATATAAGACCTATACCACCGTTTAGTACCTATTTGGTACTATTTAGTACCACTCATCAAACAATTAGTACTTCAAAGATTTACTGGTAATAAATTATGAAATGTAAAGATTAACCTTCAAATAATGCCGGGCCACAGACATGCTAGCCCGGCCTCATTCGAATATTAATATATTAGCTATACCACCAATTAGTGCCTATTTGGTGCTATTTAGTACCACTCATCAAAATATTAGTACCTTTAGAATGTAAGGGTAACAGCTAATAAAATTTTGAGGAAAATTTCCAAATAATTCCGGACCATAGACATGCTAGCCCGGCAACAATTGAAAATTAAATAAGACCTACATTACCATTTAGTACCTATTTCTGACTATTATTTAGTACCACTAATTTTTCAATGATAATTTTTCATTGAGCTATTTTTCAATGAGTAAAAGGGTACCACCTACCTTACCAATAGATAATAGGCAATAGGTATTTACCTAAAATGTTCATTGGTAATTGCTTAAAGGTTTTAAATATAATTGTAAAAATAATGCTGAGCCACTGACATGTTAATCCAGCATGATTTAAAAATAATATTAGACCTGTACCTTCTTTGTAGTACCTATTCCTTACTATTTAGAACCATACGTTTACATATTAGTACGTTATAGGTTTACAAAGTCTATAAAAAAATTGTTGAGAAACTGAAAAATTTAGATTGTTAGCGGTTTTGCTAGCCTGGTAATTTCCGAAATTTAAGACCCTTGTACCATTTTTTCAGTGCCACCAATAACTAATTGTTTTCAAGGTTAACCGGCAATGGCTCATGGAATTGAAAATAATAAATCCTAAGCGTGGCCGGGCCAGTGACCAGTGACACATTGTAGCCAAACAACTTCCGAAGTTTAATAAAATACCTGGACTTTGATGAATATTAATACTTAGTGGATTGATGCCTCTTTAGTTTCCAAATTTTACCCCATTTATAGTTTTCCTCATTTTTGGCGTTATAAAACAAATAATTGTACAGCTTTTGTTTAGTTGACATTTACCTTTTTCGTTTCAATTATATTGCTAAGTAAACTACTCATATTACTTGATGTTAAAATGTTTGCACATTAACTATTTTTTACGTAATAAGCATTTCTGGTTAAGTAACCTGCATTGATCACATTCCTGAATGTGAAATATATTATTTTCAATTTCTTAAGGAACAGTTGCTCTGTACTGCGCAAACAAACAAGCAATCATAAATTGCTCATATAATTTATTGTGATTGCGTACTAATGAGAACAACAGTAAAACAAATATATCAAAAATAAATTGTGGAAGCTCAGTGCACTAATGTAAATAAATGTTGCTGGTGAGGATAGTTAAAAAAATAACTATACAATAATGTTCTGAATTTAGCTTAATCCATATCTCAGTAATGAATTGACGTATGCTTATGATTCTAAATGTTAATTTTTTCACGCTGAATACAAATATGACCAGTGCTTGATTTGCGGCGGAACGCGGCGGAACGGCGTTCCGGGACCTCTTTCTGCCGCAAAAGTCGATCGTGTATAATCGGCCGGAGTATTTTTTGCAAGAGACGATCGCGTGTAATCGTTCGGATGATTTGCCGCACAAGACAATCGCGTGTAATCTGCAGGAGAATTTGTCGTAAAAGACGATCGCGTATGATCGGCCGAAGAATTCGCCGCAAAAGACGATCGCGTATGATCGGCCGGAGAATTCACTATAAGAGAGGATTTTGTGTAACCGGCCGGAGTTCCGAAAATAACGATCGATTAAAATGTACGGAAATAACGTGTGAAATTTCGGCCTGAAATTAGCGCTCTCTCTGAAATTAATGATCTTTTTTCTTGAGTTAAGCCGAATCGAAAACGCCAAAAAGACCTGAATACTCTCACAAGGTGTCATAAAAAACTAGATTTTTTTAGACAATTTATGTTTTAGTAAAATAATGCTTCGTTAGTTTTTAGTTTACTTATCAAAAACTTTGAGACAGATAAAATGTGACTTTTTAAATCGACCTAATTAATCACATAGCCAAACAATACTTTATTAAGGGAAAAATTTTAAAGGGGGGGGGGGATTATGTACAAATTGTCAAATTACAGTTCCGGTACCTCAATTTTTACAAATCAAGCACTGAATATGACTACTAAATTTTCATAAAATAGTTAATAAAAAAGGTGTAAAGAAATGAACATGAATAATAATTTATTCAAAAAACTAAAGGGTAAAATTATTAAAATATATTAATCAGAGATAAGAAACGGACTTTTTTTGAACATAGTATCATTATAAACAATTAGATTAACATCAAATTTTAAGAATTATCTACAGAATCTAAAATTAAATATGTTATAAAAACGGCGATCTTAATCTAAATAAAATAGATTAACCCACACACAGAACAATTTAATAAAATTGTGAGACATAATCGTAAAAACCAATATGAAAAGTTTTTTTCAAACATAACAATAATAATGTTTTATAAATCTAAAATTAAAAATTGCATTATGCATCATATACGTTATATAATTATGGGCTATGATGCTGAAAGAGCACAAATGATTATAAAACTACAGCAAATCAGATGGAAAATAAACTGTGTAGCATTGGTGTACTGATATAAATAAATTTTGTAGGTGAGTGTAATTAAAAAAGACAATGTTCTTAATTTAAAACATTTCATATCTCAGCAATGTATTGATGTATAGTAATGATTCTAAATACAATTTTCTGTACGCTGAATACAAATATGACTGTAAAAATATGACTATACAAATATGTACACAAAATTAATAACAAAGGTTAATAAAAAATGAACATAATTTTTTAAATATAAAATAAAGAGTAAAAACAATTAACTAATTAAACATGTTGACACCTGCATCGGGTGTACCCCATGCAGGTGTCACCCGATGAATGTGACAAGTTCGAGCTTGGTGTTGTCGCGCTTCAGTTCTCTGATATGTTTATTGATAAAATATAAAATGTTTATGTTTGAAAAATATTTACTTTTAAATATTACATAAATTCATATTTTTTTAAATAAAAAAATACCTTGTGGTATTGCATTGTTATCAAATACGGTATTGTTAACACATATCTCTGTATGTGATAACAATAAGATTTTTGTTTCGCTTCAGTTATCATGAAACTTCAAGACAAACTACCTATATGAGCTATAACTGTACCACTTTAAGAATCACTAAGGTCATCAAAATCGGTTGACCGAATCTGTAGTTTTGTCCGCTACATTTTTGTTTGGATTACCTACTGACCCTCCCCAGGTAGCAGACCCAGGATATTTGTAGTTTTGTCCGCATTCTTTTTATTTGTAGTTTTGTCCGTTTGTAGTTTTATCCGGACACCGAACACAACAGGTCAAACCCGGTCGCAACAGGCTGACCCAACACAAAGCTACATACAGCTGGTCAAATAAATTATCACATTGAATTATGTCCTATGAATTAAACAATTTGATGAGCCGTAACTTTTGATTTAACTCACCTTTTGCAGTCGGGTTTGCACTGTTGTGTTCTACTTTCAAAGACCTTTAAAATGAGACATAACTCGAAGTATGGTTACCTTCAACAATTTTACGACTTCCGCCAAGGACCGTCACCTAGGAACCCCAAAATAATTATAAATAATAAAATATTTTTTATTGAAATAGACATAAATTCAACGTTTTATTATATTCTATGCGATAGTTTCCGAGTTATTACCAATTTTCCAGACTTACACACATTTCAGCAGTAAAATATAAAAATCCTTCAGAAGTTTTAACCTTTGACTGGATTGATTTTTTGAGGCCCGATTTGCACTGCTATGATTTACTGATTAACAACTTTGAAATGAGGTATGACTCATGTTATGCTTACATTTGAGAATTTAAAGATTTCCATCTGGGGCCGACCCCTGGCGATGCGAAAAAGCTAAATACTTCAAAATATTCAAATTTAGGACATACACAACTGCTAAGTTTCATTACATTGTGCTAAATATTGTAGAGGTTATTTAATATATTCCACACTTTTGCCGAGCCCCTTTAAGATATCATTAGTGTTTTAAGTAGTTCATAATCATTAGAGAAAAATTGGCAAGAAAGTAAAATTATATACAACCGAAAATTATATGTAAAATTACATACAATTATTAAAATATATATAAGAAGTTAAATTAAAGCACTTTATGAATTCCTTGCAAAGCTGTTGTACAGTTCCGCCAAGTGTTTATTTAGGTATAGGACAATATATATCCGGCTATGGCTGGTAAGCTATTAACCGTATAATATGATATTTTAAACCTTTGATTTTAGTAAACACAGTGTTTGACGAATACTGGAACTATAGGGCGATGTTTTTAGAAAAGTACCCCCTCTCCCCCGCGCCTTGCCACCAGCTGACTCTGCCATAGCCGGAGAAACAATGCGCGAACGGTATGATTTGTTAATAATTATAGAGGTACATAGTTAAATAAATAGCGTATAAACTAAATCAATTACCCACAATAAACGGAAAATTTCGGGTCAAAATACATTACTCTAAAATATGTGTAACCTGAACAACTTAGTGAATATTACGGCTTTCACTTAGATAATTAGTGTTCGAACGCTTTGAAACACTTCACTTAAATTCTAAATATTGCATAATTTGTCTTACCTTTTTTCGAAGATGCATTTGATTCAGTGGATTCCTCTATCGCCTCTTCTTTCACAAATCCCCACTCTTCATAATTAGATTTAGCTATGGGGTTATTTTTTATGAATAAATAGACTGCCTTAGGGGTCATACGCCCATTTAAACGTTCGGAAATTACCCCAAATACTCTATTTGTGGGAGCGACTACTTTACTATTTACAAAAATATCGGACTTATAAAACGAAATTAGCGCAACTACCTCCTCCTCACTCACAGCCCTTCGCCTACCACGCTTCATCGTCTCTCACCTCCGAAATCACAACAGACACTGACCGGTCCTGGTGGCGAGATATGCAGGTTGCCTACCCCCAATAAATCATAGTTCCGCCAAAGGGTAGTCCACGACTTGCAAAAAAAGTCTTTGGGCTTCCCTGTTTTGTTGTTTGCTTATTTGCACCAAATATTTTCGAGGGAGTCACAGTTTAATTTGTATGATTCCAAATAGCGAATATTTTATTTTGATTTACTTTTAACATAAGGTAAACTTTTTAAATGATTTAAATTCATAAGGTTTCATTTCCTGTGGGCTCCGTCAAGGAATTCTATTAGGCCCATGTCCTTTTCTTGTTTATACACTATATTAATCAAAACGTAATGGTTGCGTTACTGACATTGTTGATGTTACAGCTTGTAAGTTTCGTAAGAAACACTATAACTGACGTGCTTTATTTCAACACAATATAAAATTGCTCTATTTTGGGTTTGCAGCAAAATAAAACCTTTAGGCTATTACAAGCTTCATGCTCAGGAATATATATGCCATTCACTCCACACATCCAAATGTGATAGTACCTACACCTTTTACATGAAAAGTGCCTAGATCGACTGTTACTTCTATATTACTATTGATGTTTTTTTCAGAGTGACAACACTATATACAGCGCGTCCATTAAATACGTTACAGAAATTCGAAAAGTAATTATTCCTTACCTGTAAACAAAGAAAACAGTAGACTTAAGGGCCAGCCCTTAAATGCATATTTACCCGTATATCCACCATTTTATATTTTCCATTACATGTTTTTCCTAATTCCTACTATTTTTTGGGCTACTCTCACCTTTTTATTTTAAGTAGCGTAGACCCCTCAGTCAATCCTTTTGTTGAAATCCAAATTTCAAACACGTCTACTATTTTTTTTAAACACTAACACACAGACACATTCTTTAACACATTTACATACATAGTCTACGCACTCCCGATATTTCGCGGAACTCGAGTTCAAATTCGGCGCTCGCGGCGGATACGCGACCGACGACAACGGCAAGATAGGGAAAATCCCCCTGAAGACGCGGGACGTTTTTGAGGTTCCGCGAAATATCGGGAGTGCGTAGACTATGTATGTAAATGTGTTAAAGAATGTGTCTGTGTGTTAGTGTTTAAAAAAAATAGTAGACGTGTTTGAAATTTGGATTTCAACAAAAGGATTGACTGAGGGGTCTACGCTACTTAAAATAAATAGGTGAGAGTAGCCCAAGAAATAGTAGGAATTAGGAATAATTTGCCTCACCTAAAAAGGAAAATAATGTAATTTAAAACTAAATATTTTTTATCACCGAAGTACTTAAACCATTTTTTTTATCGGTATATACCAATACCTACTCAAGATGGGTTTATGAAAAAATAATCAACCTGACAGAATAGTAAATATTGAAATGGCGGCCGTATTAAATTTTTAAACTAAAGTAATGGATAAACAATTAATTTTACAAAAACTTATACGGGATACTGATTTTTGGTAAATTTAATGTCAAATTCAATAACACAAAAATTATGAAAATAAATTATAAATGAGAGAGTTATGGTTTAATTTAGCTAGTGAGGCGGCTGAATGGCTCAGTGCAACAATGGGCTATTTTGCAACAAATTATGCAGCCTCGATAGTTAAATTTTACCGTAAAACTGTTATTTTTTTTATCAAATTGCTTTGGTATCAGAGTATTGGAAATTGGAGTATTGGAATTTCACTAAAGGTTGTTAATCTTTGTAATTAATTGTAAAACTTACAATAATTGTTCCGGTATTTAAATTTAAATATTTTAAGTGGCCGCCATTCGAAAAATTATCATTTGACCATTTTGATAATATTTTCATGAATTTACCTTAACTAGTCATAGGTACATACCAAGTTTAAAAAAAATCGGTTAAAAACTTTCTTACATAAAAAATATTCTGTAAAAAATACAAAATGTTGGTTACTTTGGTGAATTAGCAATTTAAGACATACCTTCATATAAACTTGATGTGTCTTAGATTATATTTGTTTGGCGATTATTATTTTATGACCTGTTGTCCGTAAATCATTGAGGTACTAATTTTTAATGTGAGGTATTAATTAGTATGAAATAGTAGTAAAAAGTGGATTAGTCTAATATTAATTTTCGAATGTTGCAGAGCTGGATGTCTCTGACCCGGCACTATTTGGCGGTTATTCATTACATTTCATAAGCTATTACCAGTAAACCTTTGAAGTACTAATTTTTTATGAGTGGTATTAAATAGTACCTAATATTTACAAAATGGTGGTGTAGGTCTTATGTTAATTTTCGGATGTTGCCGAACTAGCATGTCTGTGGCCGGCATTATTTGGCGGTTATATTCTTTACATTCCATAATTTATTACCAGTAAATCTTTGAGGTACTAATTGTTTGATGAGTGGTACTAAATAGTACCAAATAGGTACTAAATGGTGGTATAGGTCTTATATGAATTTTCGAATGTTGCCGGGCTAGCATGTCTGTGGCCCGGCATTATTTTGCGGTTATTCCTTATATTTCATAAGCTATTACCAGTAAACCTTTGAAGTATTAATTTTTTGATGAGTGGTACTAAATAGTACCAAATAGGTACTAAATGGTGGTATATGTATTATATTAATTTTCGAATGTTGCCGGGCTAGCATGTCTGTGGCCCGGCATTATTTTGCGGTAATTCCTTATATTTCATAAGCTATTACCAGTAAACCTTTGAGGTACTAATTGTTTGATGAGTGGTACTAAATAGTACCAAATAGGTACTAAATGGTGGTATAGGTCTTATATGAATTTTCGAATGTTGCCGGGCTAGCATGTCTGTGGCCCGGCATTATTTTGCGGTTATTCCTTATATTTCATAAGCTATTACCAGTAAACCTTTGAAGTATTAATTTTTTGATGAGTGGTACTAAATAGTACCAAATAGGTACTAAATGGTGGTATATGTATTATATTAATTTTCGAATGTTGCCGGGCTAGCATGTCTGTGGCCCGGCATTATTTTGCGGTAATTCCTTATATTTCATAAGCTATTACCAGTAAACCTTTGAAGTACTAATTTTTTGATGAGTGGTACTAAATAGTACCAAATAGGTACTAAATGGTGGTATAGGTCTTATATTGATTTTCGAATGTTGCCGGGCTGACATGTCTCTGGCCCGGCATAAAAAAAGATATTTACTATTCTTATTTGTTTTAAAGCAGTCCAAAAACGTTATTAATACGTTTTTAGCACCAGGTACTAAATAGTACTAATTATTTGCAGTAAAATGATATGGCTTTTATAGGTATTTCGCGTTATCGCCGGGCTGAGAGGTCAATGACCTCTATACATAAGTATGCGTTTGGAAGGTATTCTTTGAGGTACAAATTTTTTTATTGTTGGTACTAAATAGTACTAAATAGGTACTAAATAGTGGTATAGGTCTTTTCATAAATTTCAGATGTCGCCGGGCTGGCATGTCGCTGGCCCGGAACCATAAAAGACATAAAAACTGAGTTTTCGTAAGAGGTACTAATTTTTGTATTGGTGGTACTAAATAGTACTAAATTGGTACTAAATTGTGGTGGAATTTTTTTTGGAAATTCCGACATTGCCGGGCCAGCGACATGGACATGTACAAAATTCATCTTGTTCATTCATTGAACGAATAAGATCGTGACCGTCGACTAGAATTCTGTGAAAAAATGAAACCACTCATCTCAGCCCACCCAAGATTCCTAAACAATATTGCTTTCAGCTAAGAATGCGCATTTTATGTCAATGGCACTCTGAAAGGACACCATTAATTGCTGCTACTGGGACACGGAAAACTCGCAAGTGTCCTCGAATCCTGCACACAGCATCCTGAAATGTTAAAATTTATGGGCAGAGATCCTTGGAAACCACATTTTACAACCCTTTTTTATCGATAGAAACCTCAGTAGAGAGATGTATTTAAATATGCTCCAAGAATCAGTTTTTCCGATGAAGAAATTATTCACTTCGCACTTTTACCGAGACGTCCGGAACTATTTACACACTCAGTTGAATAGCCAATGGATTGGTAGGCGCGGTCTGATCAAACCCGTATATTTACGCCGATTGATTTTTTGCTCTGGGGCTATTTGAAATCCACCTTTCATAAAATTCCCGTAGAAAGTGTGGGTGATTTGAGAAGAAGAACTGTCGAGAACAAAAGACAGGAAATTTTTGAGAACATGAGCGAAGGGTTTACAAACCATATATATTCTACGGTCAAGAAGTAGGAGGCGAGCAACTAGAACATTTGGACCGTAAGCAATAGCTTTGTGTCACTAAACAGTAAATTACCATAAATGTTCTTTCTAAAAATTTAATAATGAAAACTGTGAAAACAGCGGAATATGATAGAAAACACCTATTAGTGTAATGCTTAGTACAAAATTTCATTTCAACTGACGCCCTTCGCCTAGGTTTACAAAGATATTTAGGGATCAAAGAGCAGCTTCAGTTATTAAGTAACCAAAGGTGAAACTAAAATTCCAAGTCTTAAAACGCCAGGTTTAAAGAATTAGTTTTATTCAAAACTTTGACAAGCTGCCATTTTGGATATAAACACTTTAGATAACTCCGGGAACCGGACAATTGGCAGAGGTTGTCCGGGCGGGGAAGGGACCCTTAATGAACTACCTCTTGGATAGGCACTTTGGCCGATCTACCTGCTACGGGGGAAGGGAAGAGAGAGAAGTAAGTCGTAGGGGGTGACACGATTCTTCCAGGAAGTGATGATGGGGTGGCGGAAGGGCACTTGCAGCGGTCTTCGCAATGGCCCGAGATACAATCACTTGTCCGTTCGCTGTGTAGACTACATTACAACCTAAATATTATCGTTATTGAAGATTGCTTGTGACTTTGGTTAAACCCTATCTTTGCTCAAAAGCAACCTTTGTTTTCCTTTTTGGTAACAATTCAGTTGGAATCCCTGCATTTGAATAAAATTTAATTCTATAAAGTTTAAATACATAATTTATTTGCACTAATGTCGTATTGATTAATTTGTCAGTAAATGTAAGGTCCATTTGTAAAATACTTGACTATATTATTTTTATTAAAACCCTCAATAAAATAATTTAAGATCAATTGGTTGAATTTCCAGTTAAGGTTAATCCAATTCTCATTATTAATTCCTAGCCGACTTGAAAAAATATACAATGTATACCTCTAATTGAAGCGAACTAAAGCTATTGGTTCATAAACACATGGAAAATAATCTCATTATGAAGTAAATAACTTATTTCTGTACAATCATTGTTATATGTACAAATCACAATTCAGATCATAACCCTATCAGGCTGACGCAACCCTCTCTCTCAACCCCTTTCTCTCTCTCCCTTAGACCCGGAAGCTCGGCCAATCTGCCTAGCCGGCGGATTTTTCGTAATGACGCCCCTTTCTACCTGTAAAGCTTCGGCCAGTAACCCGACACTCATAACTCCAGCCTTCACCATTCATCTATTTTTTTTTAATTGAGGACATTGCCGGAAGAAGGGCACATAGTGGTATGTGCCCTTTTTCCGGCAATCGCTTTTTCTGATCCGCCATGATGTTTTCTATATGCTCAGAAAATTTCAGTTCAATATCTTGATTCCTTACTCTTTGGTGAAACATTTTCCAAGGTCTGTCGCGTTCATTGAAAAAACAGCTGTCAGTGCTGGTCTGACAGTGTTTTGGTTTTGGTTAGTTTCAGTGTTGTTCTTTTGAGGTTAAGACAAATAAATTAGTAAATAGCCTACTGTATTTGTTTTAGTTAACTTAGCTTTCTAAAAATGACATCCCTATCGAGTGAACAGGAGTGTGTTAAAAAGAAAAAACGTAAAGTTTACAGTAATAATGTCAATTTAGTACGTGAAAATGCTAAGCAAAAGAGAGTCAGTGGTGAGGCTTATGTTACTAGTTCCGGTAAAGAAGTTAGTAGTAAGCAGTTTACATTTGTAGATCAGTGTTGTAAGCTAAATTGCTGGAATAAATTTCCACGAGAGTGTCAAGAGGAACAGTTCTTAAATTTCTACAACAGCCGGGACAAGTGTTACCAGGACTCCTTCCTTTCCAAGGCTATGGCAACACTCCAGCAAAAAACTGTATCAGTGCAAGCCAAGAAAACCCGTACTCATACTTGGGTTTATAACCTGAGTATTAATGGAATGCAATCAAAGGTATATCAAGTCTTTATAAGGAACTTGTTTCAAGTATCGATTAAAAGAATCCGAGTTATTCAAACTAAAATTTTGAACAATGAAGACTTCACTGAACAAAGAGGAGCCCATGAAAACCGCCCCCATAAACTGAAGAGTAACGTTTTGGATTTAATGAAAACCCACCTGGAATCCATTCCACATAGTGAAAGCCACTACTGTGGAAATAAAACATCTTTGTTATATTTTGACAACCCTGATTTAAATATTAAAACCCTCTACACTATGTTCCAGGACTATTACAAGTCTCAAACCAATGAGACTTTAAAAATGGGCTATCCTCACTACTTCAAACATTTTAAAAGTAGTTTTAATTTTGGAATCAGAGCACCCAAGACTGACGTCTGTGATTTTTGTTCAGAATGCAAACAAAAACTAGCTATGGACAGTAATGATGCCTGTAAAGTACCCTATCAAGTTCATCAACGCAAATATAAAAAAAGGCAAGAGTTAAGGAAAGATTTTATTGAGAAAGCTAAAACAGATCCTGCATATTTAGTTTGTGAATTTGACTATGCCCAGAATTACCCTGTCCCGAGACTTAATGTGAACTCTCAATTTTATAGGAGACTTTTATGGCTTTACGCTTTCAATATTCATGTATTCAATAATGACGAGTCCTATTTTTACTGTTTTATGGAAACACAAGGGGAAAAAAACTCCAACTCAGTTGTATCGTTTTTATATGATTGCCTTAAACAAAATCTACAAAAATTCAAAGAAGTGAAAACTGTGGTCTTACTCTCGGACTCAGCTGGAGGACAAAACCGGAACTCTACTATGGTAAAGTTTTGTTCGTGGTTTAGTAAGATTTTTGATGTCGAGGTCCTCCAGCTGTTTCCTATGAGAGGCCACTCTTTTTCTCAATGTGACCGAAACTTTGGTCTAGTACTCTCTAATATTAAGAAAAGGGAAGTAATCGGCACAGCCAAACCATGGCTGGAAGCTATTTTTGAAGCCCGAAAAAATCCAAGCCCATTCCATGTTGTGATGGATCGAGAACTTTTGAAGGAATGGGATACATGTCTTTCTACTTATTTTGTTGACATTTCAAAATCAGCCCAGAAGTTGAAGTTCACCATAATGAAATATGTCATGATTAAGTACAAACCTTGTGGGACTGTTTTGTGCTCTTCTTCTTTTATTCCAAGCTATCAGCCATTTAGATTTTTATTAACTAACAACAAGGCTCTATTGATGCAAGCTCAACCAAAAACAGTACCCTATCCCAAAGTCTCTGAAGCAAAAATATCAGATGTCAGAAGCCTCATGAAGTATCTCCCTCAGGACGATAGAGAATGGCTTGAAGCCCTTATTGATGAAAAAGTAAATGCAAATTAAGTCAAAATAAACTGAAAACTGTCTATTGTCTATTGTTTATTAATGATGTAAATTCAAATTAAGTCAAAATAAACCAGATTCTTAATAAAAGCTTTTTATTTACATAGCCCATCACCATTTAAAGTCGATTGCCGGAAGAAGGGCACATAACATGCATTTTTATTTTATTTTTTTATTGAAATTAGATTGTAGTCAGTCTAATGTTACTATGGTTTTTAAGTTCATTTTTAATTGTTTAAAGAAACAAAAAAATTCCAACAAAGTATCTGTAGTAGAAAAAAAGTTATATAAAAAATAACTTTTCTTTTTCAATTTACCGAAAACTCATTTTTGTGATATGTGCCCTTCTTCCGGCAATGTCCTCAATTTATGGTGATTGGCTCCTAAATCGTGTTTTGAATAATATAACAGGTTACTAACCTTGATTCGTCAACGATTCACAGTAATCCTTATTTGGTAATCGTTGACGAATCAAGGTTAGTAACCTGTTATATTACTGTTTAAAACTATTTAACCTGTTATATTACTGTTTAAAAAATAAGGGGTCACTCGAAAGATCTTTACATTTAAACATGTTGAGTTGCCCCAAAAATTCTTAATTTTTTGGGGATTCTCAAAATTATCTATATCGTCAAAAGATATTTTGGGTTAAGTTAGTAACGTTCCTCAGAGACGATGTGTTTTTTTATAAAACAAAAAAATTAAAGAGGAGGGAAGGACTATTTTTACAAACTGTTTATGTGCCGAATAGACAAGATATGGAATCCTCTCTATTTTATCATATTTCTCTGTTAAAAAAAAATTTAAATCATATGGTATTATTAATTTATGTTATGTTATTTTTACCAACAAAAAAACCTGTCTTTACTTTTCTTCGGAATACAGAACTAAAAAAAGTACATCAATCTTTTCAACATAATTAAGACATGAATTATACACTCATTATACACAATCATACACTCTTTCACTGACAGGAATATAGGAATATAATTAAATTACTCCTGAACGGAAAATTATTCACCACGCTTCGACGTAATCATCTGTTTGCAAACGTCACTTCGTGGCCAAAACCAGCTCTTTTTCAAAAACTTTCGGCCCTAGGGCCAAAAGTCAGCTGATCGTTTATTTTCTTGAAACAACGTGAGAACATCACATAATTAAAAGGTATTCAATAGGTTGAAAAGACAGGATAGTTGCAATCATATGATTCTCGACTTCGTCTCGAATTTGAAACACGAACTTGATCTTGCAAAACCTCATTTTCGGCCCGTCATGCGAAATATAAAATTGCAAAACGAGTGCAAAGTGGGCTTTACATTTTCACGACCACATGTTTGAGTGCGAGATATGTCGAACAGCACTTAATGTGGTCGATATTATTTAAACCACTCTCACTCGTGTTTTGAACGATACTTTTTGCTACACAGCCGATGAAACAATAACAAATATTAGTTTGTTTATCTAGGAACTTGGCACAATTATTCCTTGGGAAATTGCGACAATAGAAAAAAGCCTCAAACAAACAATATCCATCCCCCCGCCCGCCCCTTAAAAGAAGGATATTCTACAAAATAGCTACAACAAAAAAGTTTTTTTTGTACAAGGTTTTTTTGTGAGCTTCTACAAAAAGGTATTTTTAGCGAATTTCCCCTATAGGGAAGAAGCTATTACCGTAGGTCTCATGGTAAGACCTAAGCCCGAGACTATGATAACTTTTTGTTTTGGGTCCACCAGAAGCAAAAAACACTATTCGTTCGAATTTACATATATATATATATATATATATATATATATATATATATATATATATATATATATATATTTGTCTGTTAGCACGATAGCGGCCGTAAAAATGGTCCAATCTTAATGAAAATTGGTAAATACGTGTCAAGTGGTAATCACTCGGACGAGTTCGTGAACCAGCCCGATCGGACCACTGGAAGGGGGGGTAAAGGGGGATAAACCCCCCAAAAAATGGGTTTTTTGAGTCTTTTGCATAGAAAAATCAAATTTATCGAATTTTTGTTGGCACCATTGAATTCAGCTCAAAAAAACAAACAATTTAGTATTTTGAATCACTGCTCTATGTCCATTGGTTACCGAGATATTGAAAGTGGTAAACACAGTACGTTGTCCCAATGTTAACCTTATGAGAAATAAGTAAAATTCTATATCTCGGTTATTTCTCAACATATCTTGATAAAATTTGGTAAGTAGCTTCTTCTAGTTCAGATCTACTAAATAATGAATTAAAACCACCCAGTTTTAATATACCTGTAGCAGCAAACCTGCATACTCATTCCCCATGTTATTCTTATGGAGCTTACCAAAACATCAAATCTCGCTATGATGGATTGAAATATGTTATTTTGCATTTTAAATTCGCTGAGTATGCAGGTCTGCTGCAACGGGGGTATTTCGCTTAAGGTGTCTGAACTAGTGGCCCAACCTAAAAAGGGGTGGCACTCCATCTTAGGGCTTGAAACCATCTGCAAGATGCTATTTGGGCGTACCTCCTCACCCTCAAAATGGGCTCTTAAGGGAAAATTTTAATAAATTGGATATTTTGGCTGAGGGACGTAATTTTTAATCTCGAGTTTTCACTATAACGATTCACTTTTATCATAAGTAGTTTGCTGATTTTCAGAAACTTAAACACCTCAACAAGTTCAGTAAAAGTTGTTCTCTGTGGATTTTATTTTGTACGTAGACACTTATTTTTTCATTTGGGATATATCCTAACCACCCTTTGCCTTTATCAGAAATTATTTACTAATTTTAATCCATTAGAACCTCACTAACAAAAGAACTTACAATTTGGGACTTAAATATAGTCTCCATCATATGTTGTGGTTTTATTTTTACTGTTTTCTATTTTTACTAGAGATTTAATGAGTACTGTAGTTCCATTTAACCTTTCAACCTTTATCAGAAGTTTATTTCTCATTTTTGATCATTTCGTTTGCAACGTCTTAAAAATTACTCTGTCGAACTTAAACAGAATTACGATTACCTTTTGTGGTTTCCAGTTTTTTCCTAATTAATTTCTTAGGGATAGTTTTAATTTTCTGGTTGTGATACGCTCTTGTCACCAATCACCTTGTGATTTGTCAACTTTAACCATTTCAACATTTGAAAAAGGCGCTTTACAATTGTACTTTTTATGTATTCCCTATTTTCTCTTTAGGTGGTGATTTTTTTGCTATTTTATATTCTTTAGAGAACTATTTTTTCTAATGGTTTGTCCGTTTTTTCCTGCGTGGCGATGAGAAGGCATTTGCCTACAGAAGAACCTCCCATATCCGGTCCCCATACGAATAATTCCACCTATTGTGAAAACAATAATTTGCACCTAATTACTGTGCGTATCTCCTAAATAGGGTCTAATGTAGAGTTTTATTTTTTTTTTTTGTAAAAAAACACAACATTTCAATTGAACACAAATTGATCTCATGTCACACATGATATTGAATGAATTCTAGAGAAAATAATTTTCCCTAATTATTCGTAACCGCCACAGCTTTTTCATCGGTGTGTATCTTTACCATACATTCTTGAAGAAAAAAAACATTAACCGCACTGAATACAAATCAAAAAGAGGTTACAGTCTCAACTGAATAATGTACACAGAACAACTTATATACTCAAGTTCACTATTGCCAAATCAGGGCGAATCCTACTTACCCAAACATTCGCCGAGCAATTGCCGCATGAGGCCTTATGTGTAATGTAATACAAGACACGCCGAACACTCTAGTACACGCTCGCATTCACGTGGACTCCAGACCCAGACCCATAATCGCCCAAGTCGACTCACTTTATAATAATTATCTGCTACGTCCATTTGTAAAATGGGCTATTTTTATAAGTAGTACTTTAAGTTAGCCAATAACTAGATAGAAGTCAGTAAAAATGCATATAGTACGCCCCACGATAAAAAATATTACAAAAATGCAATTTTTTGTAGTAATATTGCTAGGAGTTTAGGCTTGACATGCTATTGTAAATATAGAGCGTAACTCTTTTGGAAATTCAGGAAATTATAATTAACAAAATTGCATTAAAAGCTGGAAAAAAATTAGTACCAACTACACTTTGTCTTTTATTTTTACATAAAACAGTATACAAACTTATCACATTTTGTCACCAAACTCATCTTTGGAGAATCAATTTAAGTAAAAGGAAAGATAAACAATGAAAAAGATATCAACTCAATTACCAAAAGATCCTCTAAAAGTGTTTGTCTTTTATTTCACTTTTATAAAATAACTTACATCCAAAGAATACAAATTATGAATCAATGAAAATACGGGTGAGTGCACTAGTGAATGACTGGTATGCAGAAAAATGATTCGTAATAAGAGTTTCAATTGAGTTAAAATAATGGAAACACATGTAAAAGTTAGCTGTTATTCTTTCTTATCATAACAATACCTTACAATTATTTGTTAATTTTCAATTTACCTTTAGGTGTTTTTCCATTTTGCTGTCTTGAATATGGCCATCAGAGCCTCGATCTCTATAGTGTGATTCTATGCAAGACAGTTTTTATTTTTCAAATTCAAGGCAAAATATTTCTTCTAGAGTTAGCATTATAATTTAAAACTGTCAATAAATAGTTTACATTGTGTTTAAATCGTCTGCACATGATCTTCAATTAACATTAATAATGTTTTTGAGACCGGTCATTTACTAAATAAAAGTTTTTGTAAAAACTAGTGAATGACCGATTTGGTCATTTACTGAAACATGACATGAGTGTTTTTTAAGTCCTAGATAGTCGTCAAGAAACATTCGATGCTTTCCGCTGATCTTAAGAAGTACGTGAATAAGATTCATTGATAAAATTGAGATGAACTAGTTAATTGCTGGTCAATGAAACTTGATTCATTGAGAAACAACAAAAAACTTGAGTTATATTATATATTTTTATTTAAAAAGATCAATGAATTATTCAATTGATAAATAAAAACTTTAAATAGTAATAATTTACTTTGTTTCTTATCAACAGTTAACATTTAAGGGGGGTTCTCGTCCTATTCAGTAAATGAACATGGGTGTAAATGTATCGAATTATTTTTGGCTGGATACGTTCAATCGCTTTGGTTAGGAAGCTATGGCAGAAATATAAATAAGGAATACAAATTCTGACTTTTGGTGGAGGTATTATGTGTAAGAGGATGAGCACATCTTCAGATATTTACACCCTGGCAAAACTGCATAAAAAAAGTAATCAAATGTTGTAAAAATAAAATAAAAATTGGATTAGGAGGATTGGAGAAAAGAAAAGCCGATGATGAAGAAGAAAGATGAAGAGGAGCACGTAATGACGAAAGAAAGAAGCAAGCAAAGGTGTTGAGTGTTAGATACAATAATATAATAAAATACAAAAATTGAGGCAAAAAAAGGTTTGTCAACAAAAATAAATAATGCATTCATTCATTTTAGTAAAATTAACATCACAAAAGTGTTATTTATTATTATTTTTACGATTTTTATTTAGAGATTTATGATAAAATTACTATCCAGACATATTTTTTATCTCTGTTAGTAGAAATCAACCCGGACATTCACTAAAACATGACCCCGGTCATTTACTGACACAAGCCCGGTCATTCTCTGAAACCATGTAATAATTTCCTTAAAAATCTATTAAAAGATTGTTCTTTTCATTTAGCTTTATAATTAATATCCTAAGTCAACCTATATTATGCTATGCACAAGTTAAACGATATAGAGCACATTGAAAACTATTTAGTGTGGGAGTAATCTTGATTTGATCCGAGATCTCACCCTTAACCGGTCATTCACTATTACACTCACCCTATATATTTTTCTTAATTGTCTTTTTAACAGTACAAATAATGAAACAATGCTAAATTAATATAACGCAACCAAGCAAGAACTTCATTTACATGAAATAATACTTAAAAGAAGGCATACAGCTTTAACTGTCCGATAATATTTCAGGCTATTAAAAAAAAACTGATTTAATGATAAAAACAGATGTTAACAGCACAAAAAAGTTTTTTCGTTATACTGCTTCAAAAACAGATGTTTTTAATGCATGTTTTCCGGACCTAAATACACTCTTTTTATTCCTAGGAATTAAAAGCTGATGTACTCGATACCAGCTGACTCTTTATAGTCCTAGGACTATAAAAGTCAAAAAGTGCCGAGTACGTCGTAATAATCGAACAATATTCATTCGATTACAAATAATCGATATTATCGAAACATTCATTGTTGACAGTTTAATCAATTTGTGAAACTCGCTCATTTCACCAATCGATTATTACATGCGTTCGATACGTCGATAGTTGTTCATTGTTGTCAGTCTACCCTAACACAAACGAAACAGGCAATCAGCTGATTGCTTCAAATAGCAAGAACAAGACGGTGGCATCTTTTGAAGGCATCTTTAAAGGTAAACAAGCTGTAACATTTTGGTTTTCTTAAGTAGTTTACTTATTGTATTGAGCAATATAACTAAAAATATAGTTCATCACACGGACCTAAAGCTGCTTTTCGTTACTCGGTAATTTTTCAACCTCGGCTTACAGCCTCGGTTGTAAAACTTGACCTTGTACGAAAAGCGTCACTTTAGGTCCTTGTAATGAAATATACTATTGATTGAACTGTAATAATATTGTTTCATATCGTTTAATTTGCTGGTTCCTTTTTTCCTGTCACTGTTATTACTGTTATTAGTGTTATTGGAGGCTCCCGTTTCATCCGGGGAGATACACGGACATACATTTGTCTACAAAGTAGCTAACGGAATTCTAGTTTAGCGTCCATGCTAAACTAAAATAACCTCAAAAACCTGAAAAATTTTCGGATAGTCGAAGCTGGTCACACTGTATAAAAAGGTATATTCCCACTGTAACTAAAATCAGTAAAATGGATGTTTAAAATAAATCTCGTTTGGGTTGAATAGGAAATAATAACATAAAACCTGCAAAATATTTCTGCAACAAATCGAAATAAATTGTATGGTAAGAGTGCAAAACCTAAGTCAGTAACCGTAGTAAACAGTATTATTTTTAAGAAAATTATCGTAAAAAAGTACTGTTTGTCATTAAATCGAAATAAATTGTATGGTAAGAGAGCAAAACCTAAACCGTAGTAACCGTAGTAAACAGTATTATTTTTAAGAAAATTGTCGTAAAAAAGTACTGTTTGTCATTGCTTTTTACATTTATGTGACGCCAAAGTACAGCTAGCGTAACAGTACATATAACAATAACGTCCTCTTCTTACACGTTCAAAATAAACAATTTTACATTTAATAACTTCAAAGTATAAAAAATACAGTTTCCTATTATTTACCAAAGTAAATATAGCTATCAATATACATGAATCTATAGTTTCTACATGATTATATGTATATAGTATCACAGCAGGGCAGCTTGTCTCTAAGTGCTAGGTTGGATTGCGAACGAAAAATATCATTAAAAATAAAGAAGCATTAGTGTTAATAAATATATAAATGTTTGTAAAAACTATAAATATCAACACAGTATTTCAAGTATATTGCTTTTTGCATACTCCATTCATCCAACTTTTTTGTCCGTAGCATATCGCGTAATTTAACTGAATTAAATTACGCAAATTCGATGATTTATTTCGAGTAGTGAGAATGCTTGGAAGAAGTAAAATACTATTTTAATGCGTATACTAAGAAGATTAATCTCTGATAAAATAAAAATAGTTGTAAAAAGCATCATACTATTGCCTGCTTAATTTAAAACAACGGACGTATTTAATCGGTCATAATCGCAGCATCTCCACTTCTTTATCTAAAGCATATTTTATTGGTAAAAAATATTTCATGCCGCCAAATTTACGGGACTCAATTTAAACTCATACTTTTTATCGGTACATCAGTTTGATTAAATCAGTAATAAGGAGCATTAGAAAACAACCGCCCTCCTTACATCAAACCTGTTATAGGTTGCTTGTCTGAAAGTTTTGCCGTAATTTGTGCCCGTCCATAGTCATCATACGTGCGATATAAACTAAATGCGCGATAAAAAATGTTAAATGTTGTTATGTTTTGCTGATTTTATTAAAAATATTCATTTTTATAGAACAAAAGTGATTTAACATAATTCAGTTTAGGAATCTTATGACCTCGACCACACTTATTAAACTTACTAATTGTGTAGCGTTTATTAACGCAAGGACAACGTACGAAAACTTCTTAGATATGATTACATATCAATCGCAAATACATCATAACTATTTTTAAATAATGTTCTCGACCGTTATTTCACTTTAAAATAAGATGTGCGATATGACTTTTAAATAATTGTTTTTCCCATGTGCAACAGGTTGTGTACATTACAGGAATTTTTTCTTTTAAATCAAGGTACTATTACATAGTTGGAAGTTAACACTTGACAGTGGAGTAAAGCCTCAACGATTATTTACATAGGTACTTGTAACGCGTATTTACATTTTGCTGCTTTAATAAAAACAATTTAGCTATACCAATCTCTAGAGAAGCTAGGCGCTCTAGTTCCCAGCAATCAATACTCAGAAACAAGCTTGTATACACAGCCCTTAATTGAACTTACTAACAAGGATAGTAGACCGTTGAGAAAAAAATGCATATGTTGTATGAAGAAATAAAAAGAACCAGAACATATATGTCATTATTAGGTTTGATATATTCAGGCGAAAAATTGTTGAGCCTTTCAATTAGACGTAAATCCTGAAAAACTGATTCAACAGACACACCATACACACAAGTAATTTAAACATCTTACGGTACGTCCTGAGTGCGCGCTGGTTCCGATTCTGACTCAGATTCAGATTTTCGGCGACAGGAATGACACTTGTATTTTAAAGGAAGTGGCCATTGTGGCAGCCGGAAGCAGAGCTATCGCGCAGGTGCCTGCTCACCGGAATGTATTATTCATTCCGGTTGCGGATTCCAGTTTCCGATTGCTTCAGCCGCCATTTTTAATAGCAACATTTAATTTTGAAATCTAATTAATTCAGCAGTTTAATAGATTTACCAGCTATAATCTCTCATATTGTAAGAAACCCACCAATCTGGGATTAAATACTCATAGCATATTCAAACAGAGATATAATAGATAAATGTTAGAAAGAAATTTCATTGGAGCTCGGCGTTGAAGGTTAGTAAAACAACCTATTTGGGCAAGATCATTCATACAAGACTTCTTTTATGTTCAATGACTGTAGGCCTAGTGGATAAGACAAAATAAGGATTTTCTTACAAATAAAGCAGCTTATTCAAACTTAAAAGAAAGTATATAATGGTCTGGTTCAAGTCACAGGAACTAAAGGTAGAATTTGAAATGATAGGTTATTATATCAGTCAGCTAAAATGAGAGTTAAAATATTCCTTATACGCGCCTCCAATTTTTTGTAAATCCATTGTTGTTTCCTTATCTGCTCGTCTCACTATCTCAGTATATTTTTTGTTGATTTCCACGAACTAGAAAGACTTGAGATAAAGTACACAAATTAAATCCTGACTATGTCGAAGTTGCGACCATAACTTATCTTTGTTGTTAAGCTTGCTTTGCTGCCGTTTACCATTATAGAACAATTAATTGCTTATTGTTTTTTTACCACTCCCCGATGTTTTCCTCAGAAGCCTCCTAAATTACCGATATGCCGTGTAAATTAATTAATGACGTTTATTAAATTACGTATTTATTACATTAGCTGTACACTCAATGGTGAAAAATGTACACAACATTGGCAACTCTATTGCCTGCTTGCCGAGTCGGCGAAGTATTTCGAGCCTCCACTATGGCCACCTACAAAAAATCTGATTCAGCCTAAACAGGCATCGATAATCTGAATCTGAGTCGGAATCGGAACCGGGGTGCACTCAGGACGTACCGTTAGTTGCCATCCTCAGTTCCCGAACTGAACCTGCTTCCAATTCAGGCGATCCTTCACCAGGCTACAAATGGAGTCGGACTTCCAAAAGTCTTAACATACTGATGAAGAGACGTTACAATGGACTTTTTTATTGGCCGATACAGGATCTTAAGAAACGAAAGTAATGGCCATGTCAAACACAGAATTACTATTATGTGCGTATACAAAAGGAAAAAAAACTATTAAATAGAAACTTAAAATAGCCCATATGAAACCCGATAATAATGCTTGATGGTATAATCTTAGGCGATGTTTAAAGGCAGAAATTCATATTAAACCCCAAAGCTAAGTATTCAGCAATGTGGTTTATTTTCAGACATGAACTAAATTTGTACTTTTGCATTATAGGCTGCGGTTGCAAACTCAAAACTGCGTATCGGCATTGTTTACTGGTCTAGACCGCCCAGTCTCTCCGTTATTATACGTAGTTGAGCGGGGAGTTGGTCTTGGGGCAGCAGGTAAAGCAGCAGGGGAAGACGCACTCTATGGTGTCCTTGAACGCCTCTCGAAAGTCGCGATTGAAGTAGGCATAGATGAGCGGGTTGAGGGCGGAGTTGAAGTAACCTATCCAGAACAGCACGGTGACCACGATGTCGGGGCAGTAGCAAGCGTCGCCGCACAACGTCGTGATCACGTACCTGCAACACATGTCCGCGGCTTAAACTTATAAATAAATTGACATACTTGACATTACTGCTATCATTAATATTATTGCCGGAGGATAAACTCCTTCATAAAGTCCTGAAATTTGCACGAGTCAGAATATTGTACAATCGTTACATGATCGTAAGAAATGTGTGCTTGGTTGATATACCAAACATGTCATTGGACCCCAAGCTACACAGTAAGTTAAGGTAGAAAAATATTCTACTGTTTAGTAACCTTAATAACCGGCGTCTGTGTAGTCAACGGTTAGTATCAATTGAAATAATGAAATTTGAGTTAATGTTTTAATATTGTAATTATCGCTTAAAATACAAAGAGCTTACCACAGAAAGAAGGGCAGCCAACACAGCATGAATGCACCCATGATGATGCCCAGAGTGCGAGCGGCTTTGTGCTCGGTCCGCCAGCTGGTGGACGACTGCTTCACCACCGTCCCTGCACAAACACACATTACAACACATAGCAACCACGAGCACGGTTCCACAGCACCGTCCCTGCACAAACACACATTACAACACACAGCAACCACGAGTACGGTACCACAGCACCGTCCCTGCACAAACACACATTACAACACATAGCAACCACGAGCACGGAACCACAGTATCGTCCCTGCACAAACACACATTACAACACATAGCAACCACGAGCACGGAACCACAGTACCGTCCCTGCACAAACACACATTACAACACACAGCAACCACGAGCACGGTACCACAGCACCGTCCCTGCACAAACACACATTACAACACACAGCAACCACGAGCACGGTACCACAGCACCGTCCCTGCACAAACACACATTACAACAGACAGCAACCACGAGCACGGTACCACAGCACCGTCCCTGCACAAACACACATTACAACACACAGAAACCACGAGCACGGTACCACAGGAACGTGCCTGCCCAAACACACATTACAACACACAGAAACCACGAGCACGGTACCACAGCACCGTCCCTGCACAAACACACATTACAACACACAGCAACCACAAGCACGGTACCACAGCACCGTCCCTGCACAAACACACATTACAACACACAGAAACCACGAGCACGGTACCACAGGAACGTGCCTGCCCAAACACACATTACAACACACAGAAACCACGAGCACGGTTCCACAGGAACGTGCCTGCCCAAACACACATTACAACACACAGAAACCACGAGCACGGTACCACAGGAACGTGCCTGCCCAAACACACATTACAACACACAGCAACCACGAGCACGGTACCACAGGAACGTGCCTGCCCAAACACACATTACAACACATAGCAACCACGAGCACGGTACCACAGGAACGTGCCTGCCCAAACACACATTACAACACACAGAAACCACGAGCACGGTACCACAGGAACGTGCCTGCCCAAACACACATTACAACACACAGAAACCACGAGCACGGTACCACAGGAACGTGCCTGCCCAAACACACATTACAACACACAGAAACCACGAACACGGTACCACAGGAACGTGCCTGCCCAAACACACATTACAACACACAGAAACCACGAACACGGTACCACAGGAACGTGCCTGCCCAAACACACATTACAACACACAGCAACCACGAGCACGGTACCATAGGAACGTGCCTGCCCAAACACACATTACAACACATAGTAACCAAGCACGGTACCACAGCTGGTGGACGACTGCCTCACCACCGTCCCTGCACACTTACAGCATAACACAACACAACAAATATCAATTTACAGCTGTTACAACACCAAGCTATTGCATTGACTCTATTATTCTATAATTTTATACGACTTCTCATCCAAATGGTGAAGGGCATTGTCCTTTATCATTTTAAAGATTCTGGACTGTTGTCGGAGGACTCTTTTCTGTCTCGCTTGTTTTGTTATAGTGTAGTGTCAATGTTTATTGGACTATAATATCGTAAAATATAAACTGAAATAACTCATATTAGTGTGAATTATTTCATTAGTCGATGAAAATTGTTATAATCTTAAACATGCTTATTTTATTGTTCTAAAAGACTAATATTTGAATGGCGAGCAAGCAGTTCCCATGTCCAAGTGCACTCGAGCTTATGAATACGTAATGGGTGCCCAAGCCGACCGCGCTCGCCCGTCATCCCACCCACATTCCACTGCCTGGCAATGTTTGCCTCTGCTGTTATCCTTCTTTAAATCATCCCGAGAGAAAATACGGTTTACATACGGGTAAATGTCTAAAGCAGTCAGTTTATTCATATTTTTTGCCTCCTCAAAAATGTCGGATATCGATTGAATTTGTAAATTTCCATAACAAAAATTGAAACTAAGGACATGAAGACTCTTCAAATAATGATGTGCATGTGTATTGAACGATGGAATTTAGTTTATTTGCCACAAAAACATGTATCTAAACTATTTTTCTTAACTGATACCAATGCTCATATATCATAAACTCGCAGACTTTCACTAAATTATCTAATTTCGTAAAATGTAATGATACCTTTAAAATTCATGTGTACCATTGCTTTGAAAATTGTATTAACGAATGGCTAACCTTCATTTATTCTACAGTATATTACCAAGAAATAAAGCGAATCCAAAATAAAGATTATAATACAACCTTGTACAATTTGTAAGTTAATAACACAACCTCCTTTACCCAGGTTAACTGGACATTTCATCTGGTGTATAGTTATATAGAGCCAACCATACCATAATATAATAATTGTCGGTAATGACCTATATATTTATGTACATTATGAGTGATTTAAGTAATCCTAGATCATACAATCAAGCTATTTTTTAAGAAATCAATATCGATCATGTAAGTACATGCACACACTATATCATATCGTTTTGGGTTGCGACTCTAACAGACAGTACGCGTTTGCCGTTAACCTTTTCCAATTTAGCATGAAACTCAATAATCCTTTAACACTCCTGTCGCTGCAGACCAGCGTACTCCATAGGATTTTTTTTATATGTGAGCATAATCAACCTATGCAAGAAAAATATTGTTCTGTATATTTAATGTGAATGCCACACTAAAAAGGTATATATAATAATATATAAGCCTTAAAGTTAAGGTTATCACTAAAGTAATAGTTTCTTTTTATATTTTATATCTTAGAGATCTTAGAATCTTAGAGAAAACTGATCTTGCTGGCTTTCGCACTCTAAATCATGAACGTAACTTCAAAGGTTCGTTCTAAATTTCATCAAGATCGGACTTTTTTCACGAAAGTTATCGTAGTTGAAGTAGCTGTTTGTAGTATTCGATGTACTATTTTAAATATACAAATTAAGAACACTTTCTTAATGGGCATTTCTTTGACAGTAAGACTGTCTTTCGCTAAGCCAGACAATCAGGCCAATTTAAATTTGATGATTTAATATCTAAAAAAATAAATATTTAGGTATATTTAAGATAAAACAATATTATCATAAACCAAAAAAATGTATATACAAATTAATTATACAAATCAATAATAAAAGTTCTACAGTTCCTTCTCTAGTACCTAAATATAAATTTTTAGGCTATGATAAATTTTATTGCTGTATTTGTTCTTTTTCAATTTTACTTGAATGGCGTAAATTGAATCTAATGTTTTTCTCTTATCTTTGTAAAAATGAATGAAAATAAAATAATTTCGTGAAGCTATTGTAATTTTTTTATTATTTGTTTTAAGAAATACTATACGGAATGTTTTTTGTTTTTACTTAACACCTCCTCAATAATTTACTTTACATTCCTACTGACACTAGTAGTTAAAGATCAAACTTTATATTAGGAAAATACCGATGATCAATTAGTGTTAAAAGTTATTCAAAGACCGGGGGTTGATTGCTACCAAATGTTCAATATTTTATTATCATTATATTTCTTAATGAAGCATAACATACCATTTTAATTCTTATGTTTAATTTTATAACTATTTGAAAGCCACAATATTGATCCTAAAACTTTGAAGCAACATAATTGCTCACTTTTTTTGGGGTATTGTTCTACCTTAAAAAAGTGCTTTTTATTTTTGTGTAAAAAATAAATAACTGTTTATTTAAGTCTAAACTAAACTTATACAACACAAAAATCATCACCCACATACAATGTAAACCTTTTACAATAACAAAAGGCAGAGATGAATAAAATTATAGTAAAATGTTTACATTGAAAAAAGATTTAAAAAGTTTAGTTACAGCTTTAACAAAGATTTTATAGCAACTGTCCGACATGCCCCGATAGTTACAGCATGTTTCTAATGAGCTTTGGGCACTTCATGAAGTGTCCAATTATGTTGGACACATGATGTAATTTCAATTGGAATAATCGAGTAACACTACGTTCCTAGGTACGCTGGACACTTCATAAAAAGCCCAGACATAATTGGCCACTTCATGAAGTGTCCAGGCAGAGTTTGAGACTTCATAAAGTGTTCTGGTAGATTGGGCACTTCATGAAGTGTCCAATTACAACATTCGGCTACGATATATACATGAAAATGAACGAACGGTATTTTTGGGGTTTAGGGATCTCAAATGGAAAAAAATAACGTGTCCCGGGCTTAGGTCTCACCATGCCGCCTAAGGTGGTGGTGGTGGTGGTGGTGGTGGTAGTATTTAGTTCTTCATAGGGATAAATTCGCTAAAAATATAATACTAGTCACCGAATAAAATATTTTAAAAAATTCAAAAAGTAATTTTTTATTTATTTTTATATTTTAAATTTTTAAAGATTTTTTATACACAATATAAATGTATTTTAAATTATTGTTGATGCCGTGTGACAAAAAACCTGAAACCGCTGGTAAGACAACAAACGATGAAATATTTCATACCAAATTGCTGCAAATGTCGTGTGATAAATCATGTCATCGCGCAGCTGGAATTGCGATGCGGATGCGGGTTATGGCGGGAAATGGAAAGTAATAATTGTCGTTTAATTGTTTTACGGTTGAATCATTCCGATTTCCTGAGCTAAATTAATTTTCTTCAGTTTGGAAAGAAAGTCACTTTTAATTTAAATAATTTAATTTGTAATATTTAACATGCAGTAATGATCTTTCCGCATGAAACTGCACACTTTACTTTTTCACTTCACAATAAAATATTAACTTTGTATTCATCTTTATCGATTTTCACTAAATTAAGGTTTTGTAACTGGGGAAATCTCTTCTACTCCTATTTCTGACGATACTATATACGGTTTACTGTGTTGAGGCTGTTACGCAGGACATTTTTATGAAATAACGGTAAGTTTATCATTTCATTTGTGGAGAAAGGAGGAAAAATGCAAAATTTGTAATTTTTTCACTAAAATTGTCGTCTGTGAATTAGCAGTCTTCCGGGGTTCTTCATCTCACTTTTTTTTAATTTCGTCGGGTGCTTTAAGAGAAAAATTGTGAGAGTGTGACCTTTTAAGACATACCCTGAAAAGTCTGTGGACAGGACAACGTGGGTCCCAAGAGCTTCAAAAGCATCTTGTTATAGGCGAGATATATATGTCGTAGCCACATCCTGTAATTGGGCACTTCATGAAGTGTCCGGTTAGCGCTGGACACTTCATGAAGTGCCCAGCTCGCCTGGGCACATAGTGTAATTGAACTGTTTCATATATAATTACAGTATGTGACCAATAAAACTGGGGACTTCATAAAGTGCTCAACGCTCGTTGGGCACATGTTGTAATTCATTCTTTTACACTATGTGTCCAGCTTAGATGCTGGACACTTGATGTAAACACATAAAACAGCTGTTTACGTTCCTATTCGTAGTATCTAATGTATTATTTTTAATAATACAAAATAGGAACATTTTTTGAGAATTTTGAAAAACAGTAAGAATAAGATTGTCTGCCACTAAATCAGACAATTCTCGCCTGTATGTTTTATTATAGTATTATTATTGAAACAACAAACGCTTTAAAATTGTATATTATTTAAATAATAACGTTAATGGTGAAGAGTAGCCAAAATAACTCAGAAAACATAAACTAGACAATTCTTAAATTTACAGGATGTAATTCAAATTTTATGCTTTAATAAAATAAAGCATGTTTAACGATATAAAATAAGGTGAATGTTTCATATACATGAAACATGTTACCTAACACATTTATATGTCGTAACGTAACACATAAACATTGACATTAATTTAAATTTTATGCTTTAATAAAGTAAAGCATGTTTAACGATTTAAAATAAGGTGTATGTTTCATGTACATGAAACATGTTACCTAACACATTTATATGTCGTAACATAACAGATAAACATTGACATTAACCTATTTTTCTATTGATTTATATTTTAATTGATTAACTTCTTACTTAGTCACTCTTAGCAAAACGCATATCAAATCAAAAGAGAGCAATGTAAAACATATTAACAGAGAGTGCCATGACAGTCTTGAAAAAATAATATAAAAAATTCTTTAGTTTCTTTTTATATCAAAATTGACAGCAGTTAATTTATATAAAATTTTACTGTTTCGTTTATTCTTTTTACAATTTTATTAGCATTAACGACAATTTACGTTTAAGATTTTCTTTTATGTCAGTATGAATAAATTAACATAACATCATTACATCAAGCCTTTTCATTGTAATTGTTTTTATTTGTTTATAGGTCTAGAATATTAAAAATGTCTATGGAGTGTTCCGTTTACTTAACAGCTGTTCAGAAATATGCTTTAACACTTTTATTATAATCCTACTGACATCAGTAACTTAAAAATCTAAGTTTTTATTATTAAGTCAAATATATAGAAATTTGTATGAAAAAATTCTTTAAAAGGGATAACCTATGAATGTTAAACGTTATTCAAAAGTAAGCGGTTACTAGAAAATTCTAGCGCTTCGATTTTTAATTATCATTATGTTTCTTTAATAGCGCATTACCTATAATTTTATACTCTTGTTTAATTTTATAACAATTTGAAAACCACAAAATTTGTATTAAACTTTAAACCAATTACAAGTGTTTATGTTTTATCCTAAATGAGATTAAGTGGTCAATATTTTATTTTAAAAAATAACTACGTTTTTGTTAACTGTTTATTTTAGTCAAAACTCAACTTATACAGCATAAATTTACCATCCAAATATAACGTAGACTAATTATATTTTCAAAATGCGTATGCAAGTAAAACCAGTACATTTTTATATTTTTAGATTTGAAAAATATTAAAAGGTTTAATAGCAAACAGACACATTGGCTACTTTATCACAAACATTGGGGTTAAATGTAAACATTGGGATTGACTTATAACACAAAGATTTAAAATCGACTGCCCAACTTGCCTCGACAGTTACAGCATGTGTCCAAAGAGCGTTGGGCACTTCATGAAGTGTCCAGTTTTGTTGGGCAGATGCTGTAATTTTGATTGAAATAATCGAATTACAATATGTGCCCAGGTGCGCTGGGCACTTCATGAAGTGTCCGGGCTGCGTTGGGCACTTTATGAAGTGCCCAATTACAGCAAGCGGCTACGACATATACATCACATCAGGTCTATATTACATATTATTACTAGCTGGTCAGTTTTTTTCTAAAAAAAACAAAACCTATTGAATTCAGTTTTAAAATATAAAGATTCTCCTTAGCGAATCTTTTATTTTTCCACGGTGATTAATTAATGAAGAGAACTTCTCACGATTAATGTTTTGGTGAATTTAAGACATATTTCACGTTGGCGTTGACTGATTGATCATTGCGGGGTTATCAATTTGTCAATATCTGACTTTCAAGAATATGAGGGTTATGGATCATGTTTGAGATGTATTATGGTTACTTGAAACAAGAGATAACTTGAAACAATACTTTCTCCACATACAATGTATACGTGGGAGAGAGTAAAAGTTAATGATTTTATTGTAAGGTGTTAAAGCATCGACATTAATAATTAAATACCCCCGTTGCAGCAGACCTGCATACTCAGCGAATTTCAGATGCAACACAACAAACGGTATTTCAATCCAACTTAGCGAGATGTTTTGTAATCTCCATAAGAATAACATGGGTAATGATTATGCAGGTTTGCTGCAACAGGTATGTTAAAACTGGTTGGTTTTAATTCATTATTTAGTAAATCTTAACTAGAAGAAGCCATATACCAAGTTCTGTCAAGAAATGTTAAAAAATAAGTATGATATAGAATTTTTTAATTTCCCATAAGGATAACATGGGGAATGATTATGCAGGTTTGCTGCCACAAAAACTGAAATTTCGGGGATTTTAGACTAAAATAAATTAGATCTCATCTAGATGAAGCCACAAACCAAGTTTTATCCAGATATGTTGAGAAATAAGCGAGATATAGAATTTTACTTATTCCCCATAAGGTTAACATAGAGACAACGTACTGTGTTTACCACTTTCAATATCTCGGTAACCAATGGACATAGAGCAATGATTCAAAACACTAAATTGTTTGTTTTTTTGAGCTGAATTCAATGGTGCCAACAAAGATTCGATAAATTTAATTTTTATATGTAAAAAACTCAAAAACCCATTTTAGGGGGTGTTTATCCCCCTTTACCCCCCCTTCCGGTGTTCCGATCGGGCTGGTTCACGAACTCGTCCATTCGATTACCACTTTACATGTCTGTTCCAAATTTCATTAAGATTGGACCATATTTACGGCCGCTATCGTGCTGACAGACACATATATATATATATTATATATATATATATATATTTTTATTGTTTAATTCACAACTTAGGGCTGCTAAAAGTATTTGTAAAAATAATAATAAACTTGAGCACCCTTTTATCATTATTTTATATATATATATATATATATAGATAGATAGATTTACCAGCTTTGTTTTGAAAACGATGTAATTATTCGAAATATTAACAACTTATTTGAGCTGGAAAATGTTTTTGTTTTAATTCTTTTAGTTTTTAAATAATCTTGAATATATAGATAGATAGATAGATAGATAGATAGATAGATAGATAGATAGATAGATATATAAAAATTCGAACGAATGGTGTTTTTTGCTTCTGGTGGTCCTAAAACGAAAAGTTATCATGGTCTCGGGCTTAGGTCTTACCATGAGACCTACGGTAATAGCTTCTTCCCTATAGGGGAAATTCGCTAATTCCCTATAGGGGAAATTCGCTAAAAACAGATTTATTTTTAATGCATACTATCTCATATTTTTTGTTATAAAGTTTAAAAACCTAGCTTATTTTTTAAGCCCCTTTTTTATTTGTAAGACATTCAGTATTCTATTTATTTTGTGAACACTCTCCGAAAAAACCAGTTTAAAAATATACTTGGAAAGAATATTAATCATTTTACTAACAGAAAACCTAAAAACTGTTTTCCTTCTGTCAGGAAAAGATTTATTGTTTTACAAAAATTGTTTTGTGTATAAGATTTTTAACAAACATTTGCCGCATTGAAAAACTGTTTCTGTTCTTTTTTATAAAGCCCTGTTTGTTCTTTTGTGGTTCTGAGAAGCTACGCTTAATAGAAACAAAAAAATCCTTCACTACATTGCGGACACTGCATTAGTCTTTTTCTGGCACTACCCATGTTTTCCGAGTGTTGGATTGCTTATTCATTACAAATAATTAGTTAAAGAAACTTTTACAAATTAACAATGTGAAATTATTGTAATATGAGTTATTTAATTTAAAATTGTTTTGGTAGGAAATATCCATACGGTATTTATTATTTCCTTATTAGATATATTTCTGGGTTATTAGTTATGGGTGAGCGACTGAATAAGTAAAAATGCCAAACAGTGCTATACGCGAATATGAAAGAACAGTAACCTCGGTTGAGAATAAAGATATAAGCTTTTGGATTTATGAATAATACCCTTAAAAAGAATGGTAAGACAAACAACAGTCTCGTCTCAATTCATGTTAGCTACAGCAGCACTAATTAACACCAGAACAGTTTGAGTTTATTATTTTTCAACCTCTGCCCATGCATAAACCGTCGATTGTGGACTTCATGCGCGTGTAGGCGTTAAATACAAGTCATAAAAATCACAAAGAGCAACTTTAATTTTTGTATAAGATTGAACTTTAAATTAGACTAACGATTATACTGTCACAAATATACTTTTGTGTCGTAGACAAATTTAAATTATTAGTATTTATTTTTTGCTGTTTTAAACTTGGTGACTCATTTCTGATAATTCACATATGATGTTTGTTTCTGTGTGGGACAAAAACATTGGTTTTATTGACGAGTACTTTTTGAGATATGAGTTTTTACTATAGGTGTGCATTATTTTTTTGATTTGTGGTTTTAAATTAATTAATATTGAGTAGAATAAAGTTTGAGTTCAATTTGTGAAATTTAACTATGGGCCATTTGATTATATTTATTTAACTGTGAAAGATACTTTGTGTAATTAATAAATCATGTTATTGTTGTTTATACCATGCCTCAATCATTTAACTTTTGATAGAAACTACTCTGAGTTAATACGAAACCAGTTACCCACAGAATGTAACTAAGACGATTCGCACATATTAGTCTAATTTATTTGTGTTTACAAATTTTGCCATACAGTTAACAAGCATGTTAAAACCTATGATTATTATTTAACATGCCACTTCCGTTGGGTGTAGTCTGGTTAAACCAATGTCAGGTTAAAAGGTATCCGGATAAGAGATTTTTTCTCTGAATGCAGTATTCATGAAAAAATATATTCCTTGGGCAAGAAGAAAAGTTACTCTAAGTTGAGGTTTGTTTTTCAAATTACGATTTTCAAACAGACTTTAGCTCAATTAATAATCCGAAGGTAGTATATCTAAAATAAACTCCCGTATAAAATATTCGTAATTATCTCAAAAAATTCAAATCTAATTGATTACAATTACAACTACAAAGGGTACTCTGTTCTTACTTTTTGCTTAATAATGTAGTATCCCATATCATGGAATCTAAAAACCGCGAATATATATGTATATATATGTGTGTGTGTGTGTGTGTGTGTGTGTGTGTGTGTGTGTGTATATATACCGGGTGTCTCACCTAAAGTGAATCAATAGCTAACTTTTTTACTATAAATCTGACAAAGTACTTCTTATGGGGGACTTCCCCTTATTTTTAAAGCTGCTTTTTGGAGTCACTTCGAAATTTAAAAATATGGCCGCCATTTTCCAATATGGCGGACAACTTAAAATTTTCTTATGGAACACCCTGTATTTTATGGCGTTTTTGAATTCTACGATTAATTTTAGGAACTTTTTATTTCTTCTTATTTTTTCGTAAACTCAGTGGTTCAGGAGATAAGAGCAAATAAAGTTTGTTTTTTGCCCATTTAAAATGCATTGTGTTCATACTATGCCATCCTATGTATTCCTTATGGAGTAAAATCATATCCAAAATAACAAATTTCCACCAGCGAATCTAGACTAACAATTATTTTGTGAATAAATCTCAACTAAACTCACATTTTTAGGCATTTTTACTCTTTAGAATCTTTTATTTCAACCCAACCGTTTTCGATATACAGACTACCAACAATATCCCATTGCATTATAAAGGGGAAAAAATCAAACTTTAACTGTTCATACCTCGTTAACCATCAGGTTTAGGAAAACAATGGAAAGAATAAAAAGTTCTTAAAATTAAGCGTAGAATTCAAAAATGTCATAAAATATAGGGTGTTCTATAAGAAAAATCAAAGTTGTCCGCCATATTGGAAAATGGCGGCCATATTTTTAAATTTCGAAGTGACTCCTAAAAGCAACGTTAAAAATAAAGGGAAGTTCGTTGTCAGATATATAATAAAAAAGTTAGCTATTGGTTCACTTTAGGAGAGACACCCGGTATGTATATATATTGTATGTATTATACATGTATATATAAAAGTATATATATATATATATATACAATATATACATATTCCCGGTATGTATATATTGTTGAACTTTTTATTCTTTCCATTGTTTTCCTAAACCTGATGGTTAACGAGGTATGAGCAGTTAAAGTTTGATTTTTCCCCCTTTAAAATGCATTGGGATATTGTTGGTAGTCTATATATCGAAAGCGGTTGGGTTGAAATAAAAGATACCAAAGAGTAAAAATGCCTAAAAATGTGAGTTTAGTTGAGATTTATTCACAAAATAATTGTTAGTCTAGATTCGCTGGTGGAAATTTGTTATTTTGGATATGATTTCACTCCATAAGGAATACATAGGATGGCATAGTTAAATGAACACAATGCATTTTAAATGGGCAAAAAACAAACTTTAACTGCTCTTATCTCCTGGACCACTTAGTTTACGAAAAAATAACAAGGAATAAAAAGGTCCTAAAATTAATCGTAGAATTCAAAAACGCCATAAAATACAGGGTGTTCCATAAGAAAAATTTGAAATTTTTCTGCAAACAAGCAAACAGACAAGCATAAAAGCATACAAGATAATATTTATAACAGCGTACAAGATAATAGCGTATAAGAGTATAGGATTGGTTTGTTTACAATCTGAGGCAAGGCACCCAGTTGACAAATTTTCTGTGCTCACAAAAACAACTATTACCTTACAACTATTCACGTGCCCGAAAATGAATAAGATGTCATCTTATTGTTTATACATAAGAGACAAATTGACTGTTCAAGAAAGTGCTAAAACAAATTAAGTCCATAAACATCTGGAAGAGATGTTGGAAGAGACATCTAGAAGAGATCTGGAAGAGATCTTAAAGAAAGAGTATCTAGAAAACCACAGGGGCAGACCGAAGGAAATTTCATATAGTACTAGATATGATATCAAATAATCAAATAAAGAAATAATTCCAATTACATTGAAATAAGAATTAGGGTACGGTCAATCAAAGTTATTTAAATATTTCCATAGTATACAGGGTGGAAGGAAGTTAGTGTTAAAAAATTTTATGTGATAAACTACATGGTATTTCTGACAAAATGGCACAAATATATGTTACCATAACCTTGCAGTAAGTGAATAATGGATAAAATAAGATTTTTCAAAATTTTTTCCTTGCCAAATTAAATGGCTATAAGTGTATACTACTGTCCAGTATAACATAGAAATACCGCCTCAAACATAATTTAAATTTTCTCAAAAAACACAAATCTAGACTTTAATTAGAAACGTTTATAAGGGTGTTGAAACTCAATATTTCTGTATTATTCTTATTTTAAATTTTATGCGGATTCTAAATATGGGAATGAAATCCATAAAAACACAATCTTATATGCACTTAAAGCCATTTAATTTGGTCAAGGAAAAAAGTTTGAAAAAATCTTATTTTATCCATTATTTACTTAACACTAACTTCCTTCCACCCTATATATTCATAAAATATTAATATAAGCGTTAAGGCCTCTGTTAATGTTAAATAACTATGCAAGATGATTATATATGGCAGTCGCTATACATATAACATATGAATCGAACATAAAATTATTGTTGGTCTTAAATAGATTGGGTTAACTACAGTTATTAAGACGAATAACAAATTAAATGAATAAAATTATATGCATATATAACTGTTATAAATCAGTGATGCCATAATCCTGTGAGCAAAAGAAAACAAAGTTGAAAGTGTCATGCTAGACAGCTACAAAATTTGGTTGTTAATGAAATACCATGGTGATATGTATGCACATATGAGGAAGTTTGCTTAAATCACGGAACTTGAAGATAACAGGGAAGAAAACGATATTCAAAAGTTAATAAAAGTCAAAGTTATTAAGTGCCACAAAAAAATAAATGGTGTGTGCTAACGATGGAAGCGGTCAGAAGAAAAATTGGAACTGGTAATAAATAATCTAATTATTTTATTTTTAGTACTTTACTTTACAATGAAAGGACTACCAACCTGGGGATAACAAAGTAAATAAAAAAATTAAAGAAAACAGAAAAAATTATTCTTTTGGTATGTTACGTGGGAAGGGAACACAAAACTCAATTTTATTTCAATCATATTTAAATAATTTAATTTTGTTAAGCGCTTTTAACCAAGATTTTCCTTATGGTAATATAAACATTAAGTGTACCGTGGGCAAAGGACTACTGTACCGTGAGGGAATATTCTGAATGTTCTACTGATATCTAGCTACGGTAAATTGACATTTGTAATACAAATATAAATCAAAATATTTGGAACTTAAAAAGAATTAAAGGAGTTAAAATCGTTGTGTGTACTTATTACGATCATATAATTTCTTAGTAATGAGGACGACGCACATAATATTTGGGGGGTGATACAACTTATATGAATGTAGCCTATAATAAAAGAGCAGATTGATTTGATGACCCCGAAAATGCAAAGCGTACCGGTACTTTCTTGCATGGTGATATATTTATAATATTTAACAGTTTTACAAAGAAATTAATGATAGGATAAGTTACACTATCACTTTAAAATAACAAAACCGGGTGTTTAAAAACTAATATGTTTCAAAGACTTGAAGTTTAAGTATTTAAAAAAGTTTATCCATCCTGTCTTACGAATAACACACAATTTATAAGAGCAACCCAAAATCTTTTCCTATGGGTATCAATGAAAGTCAGCGATACGATAGCCAAACTTACAGATCCCTTATGTTAGTTGGCCTACCGTTGGAGTTGAGCTCGGCCTTGATCATAGCGCCGTAGGTGTGGGAGCCGGCCGAGCTGTTGCGACTGCCCGCCGTGCTCGTGGTGGCGGGGCTGCCCACAGTGCCCACGTCGCCGTCGCTGGGGTGCAGCGTGTGGCGGTAGTGCGGGTGCTGCGTGCGGTGCTGGTGGATGCTGTTCAGGATGATGTTGCTGGACGTCCGGGACAGCGCCTTCCGCTGCCGCACCGCCTCCTTGTATATCCTGCAACAACCGACCATCTCATAGTAGACGCATGCCGGGAAGAATTCCTCTGTTTTTGAGCACAAGGCTGACTTACTTAGAGCATCTATTGCATTTCCATTTAATTTCATCTTGATCCTCATATTCGTGACTCAAGATGGGTAAAAATTGTAGAAATGTATGTTTTTCACAGAATATTTTTGTTATTTTACTCATGATAAAGGATTATAAAAAATTAATACCAGCAGCTTTAAAAAATCAAGAATGCTTAAGACTTTGCATGATTTGAAAAAGAATCGGGAAAGAATTTGAAAAAACCTTATAAAAGTGTATTTGTATAGCATAAGTTATTTATCTGTATAGTATTACATTAAATTCTCAGATGTATTAGCATTGGTCCTCGATGTTAAGCAGTGCTTATCATGACCAAACATGAGATTTTTTTGTGAAATAAATAAATAAATCTATGGCTGTATTAAAGCAGCGCACTAGCAAGAAACACTATTTGTAAACAGGATAAAAAGAAAACTTTTCTATGATTTTAAAACACGGTGATTGAAAACGTCTAAAGAAGGTAAATCGACCGCGAAAGTACATACATTTTAAAGACACGCCCGCAAAGAATTTAATTAAACTTTTGCCAAACAACTGTACAAAGTCGAAAGCTCATTACAGGTACGGGGGCCAAGTATTCCGGTTTCTCAGTCCCACGCAATCTAAGTCTCTTCAATCTTTTAACGTCGACCTCTTTAAAATGACGCTCGACAATATTTTCTTTTATTTAACTGTTTACTCAATTCCTCGTTGCTTTTGCAAAATATTTTTCTGATTTCATTCACGCTAAGCATTCAAACATTAAAATCGCTTGAATGTATCATAAAAATTATGATTAATTTAACACCGACTAAATTTGATACGTTTTAAAAGCTGTAGGTTGTAAAAAAACTCTTGGTTTTAGCTCATCTAACTTATATTACCATAGAGGTCATAACTTTTCATAGTGTAACGATTCATAAGTTTTGGGTACATTGATTTTATTACAATTATGTTAATATCAATAAAAACATTTACTACTATACAGGGGTGCTGAAAAGTCCCGGAACGGCTAAATATTTTTTGAACCTGATTGGTTTGAGAAATCAAACTTTGCACATTCACTCCTAAGTAAAAACACTACTTTCTGAGGTGTTTACTGACTCTTGGCCCTTAGTGGGGGACGGCCCACAAGGAGTCGGTACAAAATCTTAATTGTAAGCATAGGTCGATATGCACATCATTTAAAGGACTAATCAAGTAGAGTTCAATGCCGCAAACCGCATCTCAAAAGGTTCATTCATTACAAAATGGCGGCTGATCAAAAATCTAAAGGAAATACACAGTGTTCGCTTAAAGATTGTTTAAAAATTGCTTACAGACTATGCCTGAAGGATCTAAACTCCGGAATAGTATGTCAGACCAAAAACCTATCTTTTAGGGTGCCGTAGAGGATATTACCTCCAAGGGGGGATGGCCCACAAGGAGTCAGTACAAAATCTTTAAGCACAGGTCGATATGCACATCATTTTAAAGGTCTGATCAAATAAAATTCAATGCCACAATCCGCATTTAAAAAGGATTATTGGTTAAAAAATAGCAGGTGATTTAAAGTTTCAAAAAAAATACAAAGAAAACTACCACACAGCAGTCTTCAACTTTTGCCGAACATTTAATTAATCAAAATCATAATTACACCAGTATTAGTCATAATATGGATATTTTACATTTTACAAAAGACAGTTTCAAAACAAACACATTGGAGGAATTCGAAATATACAAAGCCGTAAAGACAGACCAACATAATTTACTGAATGACAAACTCTCATTTTCATCTAATTATATTTATGATACGGCCATCAAGTTACTGGAGAGGGAGGGGAGATTGAACAATACCGGCAGGTGAATGGAGACAAGCGAGCGACACTAGATCACGTGACCTTGACCTTGGCATCAGTCCGGACCCAACTCTCGCCGGGATTGTGTCGCAACGCTTTAATCATTTTATGTAAAGTCGGCCGTCTGTTTTATGTTTATTTATTAATGTCCGTGTTGTCCGTGTGTTCGTACTTGATGTTTTTTAAACGCGTGTGTACGTGTGATGACACTCTTCAACTATGAAGAAAGAAATACATCCTTGCAGCCCGATGATGCCTTCATGAGGAGGCGAAACTAGTAGCTATCAAGCAACATTAGGATTACCTAGAAGCAGGTATTTAAACCATTTTTAAAAATACATAGGCTTAGGTTTGATACACAATTTGATTTTTTCAAGCTTTTATTCCACCCCCCTCCCAACAAGATGGCCAAGATGGCCGATGTGTACTGACTTCACGTCGCTTGGTTGTTTAATATTGTGCGATTTTCGTGAGTTGAAGTTTGTTTATCGTACGCTGTCTTATCAATCTACTGACACGTAAGACTTTTTATGAGCTTAGTGAGAATGCCTTGTCTAACTTTCGTATAATAACTTAACCCAGAACATAGTTAATTGACTGATTGAAACTAACCTAAAACTTGTTCATAAAGTTCTGGATGTATTAACCTGATTTTAAAATCAATCACAGTTTATAAGACATTTGGTCAACTCCAGCACTGCAACGTCACAAGGCTTCCGTGGGTGAGTGGCTACGCTCAGCGCCTTCAAAGGGTCAACCACCACCGCTCGACCGCTGTGTCGCTGGTTCGAAACCACTGACCGGCGATAATTTTTGAGAAATTCATTTCTCAATTAATTTCTTATTTCTGTTGTTGGGTGTAGTTCCATCTGTCTCTCACAGATAGCGCAGTCATCCTCTTGAACTGTAAATTCCTATTGAGAATATACTTGTATTTATTCAAATATTTCAGTTGGTAATTTGTTAAATAACAATGAATGAAATTATATATGAGACTTCTCCTCTCTACAGCGAAAATCAGGAAGAAATTAAATTTGCAGTGTCGAGTGAATTGAACACTCTCTCTACTAACAATCCTGAGTTAAATTTCGAAAATGTGTCTACACAAATCACCAACTTACTGTGTTTAATTGACAAAACAAACACTGCTCACCAGGACAAAGTGTGTGAACTCCAAAGTTTAGGGGAAGATGTGAAAGTCTTAGAGGCGAAACTCGATTTAGAGAGGGGTATCGTCAAGAAGAATTGAATTCGTCCTTTAAAATTCAAGACCAAACTATGGCGGATATCATTTTTCTTAATGAGCGCATCGAAAATCTGCAAGCTACACTGCGGCAGCGAGACCAGGACATCTTCTGAGTTGTTGCGGAGAAAGACTCTGTTAAAAATAAGCTTAATGTTATGTCTAATGAACTTAAAAACCTAAGCATAGATAACTAAAACAATAAGAAAATAATAGAGGATCTCAATGTTAAAGGTCATCTGTTAAAAAAAGGAGATTTCAAATCTTTCAAAAATGACAAAAGATAAATGGTTGGAAGATGATATTATTAATGATTACTTTAAATCCATGCAAACTTTAGAAAACAATAAAGGTCAATGTTTGTTTCTTAGTCCTGCTGTCTCACACCAGATTAAAAGTGGTAACAGTGAGATAACATCAGATATATTAAAATCCCCTTCATTTCAGTCTTGTAAATATGTATTTGCTGCTGTAAATAATAAGAATAGTAAAGTAAGTGGGGGTGACGGTACACACTGGTCCCTTGTATTTATTGACAAAACTGAAAACCATGCTTATCACCTTGACTCTGTTTTGAATTTGAATACTTTGCATGCCTTAAAATTAGCAACAACTTTAAATGTACCAGCAGAAAATGTTATCTCTGTTAACTGTTTTCAACAAAACAATGGTTACGAGTGTGGCATAAATGTGATTGTTCATGCTAAATTCATATTTAACTACTTTTGTTGTTGTCCTGTAAAGCAGTGTTTTCTTGAATGGTTTCAGAATAGTACAAGCTTAGTTCCATTTCATAAGGGTATTGTAAATAGTGAATGTGTTACATCGGGGTCTGAAGGCACTAATGAACATACCATTAACAAAGTTAGTCCAATTACAATCAGGAAATCTTCTGACGAGGGCTGGAAGCTAATTAAATCAAAACATGCAAAACCTAAAAATAATAAAACAAAACAGCTTGTTGAGGTGGCACCTCCCTTAGAATGTAAAAATAGGTTTGATAGTTTATGTCAACAGGAACCTCTTGATTGTGAGCCCGTATCTTATATTAGAAATGCATCTGGTTTATGGAAACAAAAAAGTCAAAACATTCCAAAAAAGTGTAAAAGTAATGTAAGAGGGAGTGACTCAAAGCAACACACAAAAGCTCAGGTTAAGTTTGTGGAAAATCCCACATTGATCCCCAGTAACAATCTGGAAATTTCACAAGAGAACACTAACATATCTGATGATGACTTAGTGAATAAAGTGCGTAGCGAATCTATGTATAGTAAAAATGTTTTATTAATCATTCGCTCTGCAAGTGAAATGATTTCAAAGAGAGGGGCTACGGTGGAACTCTGTCCAGGGGCAAAAATTCAGGATGTTAAAAGTAGATTGTTGAAGTACACAGAGAATCAGTTTTCTATTATATACTTTCATGTTGGAACAAACAACCTAAAAAAATGGTACAAGGGAGGAGCGGGCTACAATGGCGGTCACGGCAAACGGGAGGCTCTTCATGACATGGCAGACCTTCTGTTTACCGCTAAAACTCACTTCCCTAATGCTACGGCTTTTGTAAATAGTATATTGGTGAGGTCAGATTTGACATACAGAGCTCTCTTTGACTTTAATGATCAGCTAGAGTTAATGTGTAACAATTTCAATGTTGTCTTTGTTGAAGCGAATTGTTGGGTGAAGAGGAATCATCTTGCCAGGGACGGTAGACACCTGAGCAGAGGAGGCAGTTTCCTTCTAGGGAAACTATTTTCAACTGTTTTCAATGTTTTATGACATCCTGTTCATGAAACTCTCAGTGTATCTTTTGAGGTTGCAGGTGAAACCGAGGAAATAATACCAGATTTCTCTCAAACTCCTGAATCGCAGAATATAGTTCATGAGATGAACAGTTCTTTTTTAGAAGTACAGTCCCAGAAAGAATCATAGACGAACCTCCATCCTCCTCAGATCCTTCTATTAAGATCGTCCATCAGAATGTACAGGGCCTTCGATCAAAGTTTGAAGGTTTTCAAATGTTTCTTGATTCTGAGGACCCGGACATTGTATGTGTATCGGAGCATCATTTGAAGGATTTTGAATTTGAAGTAACAGCTTTACATGGTTACACAGGGGTCACATTGTATTCTCGCAAAACATTGCAAAAGGGTGGGGTTTGTATTTTTAGCAAATCTTCAATAAAACACGAGGTATTAGATGTTTCCAAGTTTTAGTGGGTGTGAACTTGCTGCGGCTAGGTTTCATTTTTATTAGTGTCAGCGTATAAACCACAGCCATTTTCATCTTCAATAGAGGAACATGAGATCTTTTATAAGTGTTTGGCGGACTGTCTTGAGCGAACTATGAACCCTGAGGTAAGAACTATTGTCGTAGGCGATTTCAATGTCGATTTATCAGTTGCTGGCAATAAAGTTGACAGCTTGTTATATATGATGGCTTCTTATGATTTGAGAAATAAGATATCGTCATACACCAGAGAATTCAAGAATTCCAAGTCATTGATTGATCATGTATATACTGATCTTCCGGACGATTTATTCAGTTGCTCAGTTCTAATTACGGCCTTATCTGACCATCACGCGCAAGTGGCAGTTGTAAAGTTGTCGAGCCCTGTAGGTTTTCATGAACCTCAATATTCATATAAGCGATCGTTTTCCGATGGCAATGTCCGTGTATTCAAATATTTGCTTGGAAAAGAATCATGGTTCCATGTTTTTGAAGCAGGTACACTGAATGAAAAAATGAACCTTTTTGAATCCACCTTGTGTTTTTATTTTGAACAAGCATTTCCAGAGAGGAAAATCAGGATTCGTAAACGTGTTCCACACTCTAAAGTGTTTTTGAGTAATGATCAATTGAGGCTCAAAGAACTGGTTTTTCAGTGGTACTGTTTTACAAAAGATATGGATGCTTCTGATGCGAGGAGACAACATTATTTGTCTTTGAACAGGGGATACAGAGATAGTATTAGAGGCGTGACGTCATCTAAAGTGCTCAACATTATTGAAAACTCTTCGAATAAAGTTAAAAGTGTGTGAGATATTGTAAACGAGAATCGAGGCAAGAAAAACTTTTCTTTGAGCTTTCCTGAATCGATCAGGGATGAGAATGGTGCTGATGTCAGTGATCCGAAACTTGTTTCTAACATCTTCAATAACTTCTTTGTTAGTATATCTAATAGTGGCTTGCCTGCATCGATTAGTCTTCCTGCTTGCCAGCAAGCTAGCTGTAGGTCATCTTCTTTGTTTTTAACTCCTGTTTCTAACGAAGAGGTAGCTGACATTATCAGGTCTCTAAAACCCAAGACATCTTCAGGCTATGACAATGTATCATCTAAACTACTTAAAATGTGCAGTCAACATTTCATCAAGCCACTTGTTCATTTAATCAATCAGTCGTTTGTAAGTGGAGTGTTTCCTGATTGTTTAAAGTTATCAGATGTAAAACCTTTACACAAAAAGGGTAGAGTTGACGTTCTGGACAACTTCAGACCAATTTCAATCGCATCAACATTCTCTAAGATTTTTGAAAAGGCGGTCTCAATGAGACTGTGGTCTTTCATAGAATCCAGTGTTTTGTTTGACAACCAGTTTGGGTTTGTGAAGGGAAGCTCTACTGTCAATGCAATGTTTATGCTCTTGAATAAAGTGGTGAACGCTCTTGATCGTGGTGGGTCCGCATCTGGTGTTTTCTTTGACCTCCGCAAGGCTTTCGATGTGGTTTCACATATAGCCTTATGTTGGAGAAACTTGAAAGCATTGGTGTTTGAGGTGTGGCTAATCAATGGTTTTCATCCTCCTTATCAAATCGTAGACAGGTTGTTGAAATACCGTACAAAGATGGAAATATGTTTAAACGGTTTTCTTCTGATATTCAGAATGTTAAGGCGGGTGTACCGCAAGGCTCCATATTAGGGCCTTTTTTGTTCATTTTTATTATCCATGATTTGAAGAGTTGTATCAAAAGTGCTCATTTGTGCTTATTTGCTGACGACACGTCAATTGTCATCGATGATCGAAGTCGGGAAGACATGGAGGTGAAGGCCTTTATGAAGTCAAATTCTGTAGTTCAATGGTTTCGAGAGAACGGTCTTTTTGTCAACGCCAAGAAAACGACGTTGCTTAATTTCTCAATCACATCAAAGCACTCTGAAGATCTTAGAATTATGATTGATGATGCTGATGTCTGTTCTGAAAACGTAGTGAAGTTTTTGGGGCTGCATGTTGACCGCAATCTGAATTTCCCCATCCACATTCAAAATGTTGCACGAAAGATTTGTTCCGGCATTTTTGTGCTTCGTAGGCTGTCAACCTTTACGATCGCAGCAGTTCTTCTTTCGGTGTACTATGCTTTAGTTTTCCCCTATCTTTCATATGCTGTTTCGATCTGGGGATCAGAAACATCAAAAACAAAACATATTTTTGTTCTTCAAAAAAAAGGCCGTCAGAATTATCGCTGGCATTCGTCAAAGAAAGTCATGCAAACCTCATTTTAAGGACTTCAATATTCTTACTTTTCCTGGTATTTACATTTTTCAAACATTGATTTTTTTTTAACCAAACCATAGCATTTTCCGACCTCTTGTCCCACATTCTACATATTGCCTCAGAAATACCTCTAAACTAAATATTTCCCGCCATGCTACTTCCTTTTTCAAGCACCATACCTTCTATGGTTGAAAACGCCATTGCAGTTTTCAACGCCCTCCCTGATTTGCTCATGTATGAAACTGACTTTGTTATTTTTAAAAGAAAACTGAAGGGATTTTTAAATGAAAAATGCTTTTACTCTGTAAAAGAATTTATTGAGGGTAATTATTAAGCATATAGTATCATTTGTTGTATTATTATTTTAGTTTTGACGCAAGCCAATGCATGTTATTATGTTTGATGGCAATAAAGGATATTTGACTTTGACTTTGACAAACCTAAGCCTATGAATTTTTGTTGAAACCTTAAATCAGCCGCCATTTTATAGCAAATTAACCTTTTGAAGTGGTTGAACTGTATTTGATTAGCTCTTTAAAATGATGTGCATATCAACCTATGCTTACATTAAAGATTTTGTACCGACTCCTTGTGGGCCATCCCCCACTGGGAGCCAAGAGTCAGTAAACACCTCAGAAAGTAGTGTTTTTACATAGGAGTGAATGTGCAAAGTTTGATTTCTCAAACCAATTAGGTTCAAAATATTTAGCCATTCCGGGACTTTTCAACACCCCTGTATACACATATTTGTAAAAAATAGGTGCGAATGATGTGAGCGCAGTTTGCTTTGCTACCACAGGGATCGGTGGCCCACGCAGCTGCTGTCAGTTTAGTTATGGATGATCTTGAGGTGAAATTAAGCTGAGACAAGGTTCTCAGTGTTGTGTTCTGAAAGGGATTCCCCTCAACCCTTGAAGACGCCCCATAATACAGTAGCATTGATTAACATCATAACTACATGTCTATGAAAAAGGCAAGGGGGATTAAATATTTAATTCGGAAAAGAAGTCACAATCAAATTTTCAAAGATGGCAGAAACAAGAATGAGAAACATTAAAAAAGGACAGCTGGGTTTCTTTCAAAACCTTTTGATGTGTCAGCATTTTGCTTATTTAATCAACAACGTTATTTAAGAAAACCTTTTTCTACTCAAAGCACTATTAAAATAACCTGACATATTTTTAAAAACTTTGAATAGTTAAGAGTAATTAACAAATATTGGTTGTCCACAAAACAGGGAGTGAAATTAGCTAGATTAAATTATATAGATAAAGGATAACAAATTACTTTGAAAAAATTAAGATTCTCAAAATTGGAATTGTTTTTGTCATTGACGTGCACATTTAATTTTCAAAAATAGGATGAATGGGTTTTTAGAATAAACCTCAGGAACAACATTTTGTTTTTGTGGTTCAGAATTAAAAATTATGATTGCAGCAAAAGGTTAAATTACCTTTTATCCCGTAATGTGATTGAACACTAGGAAACCACGAATTTTAGGGGCTCAAACTGTGGACTCCCATCATCAGGCTGATAAAATGAACTTAGTCGGTCAGCTTGAGGTCGTCTTAATTTAAAAAAAAATGTTTTGAACCTTTTAAACACGCACGCAAACACTTACGTACACGTAACACATTACACAATTGATGACCAAAACACAAAAAAATGACTGACCGGCACGGGCGAGCAGTTTAGACCGCTCCGTTGTCATTCACTGCCTTATCTATTGTTTCCTCCGATATCCTTGATTGTCACTTCGTCGCTTTTTTTCTTAGGCCAAACTTAATGCTGAGCCAAATATTATGTTGTATTTAAATGACACATTATAACCACATTACATTATTACACACTATTAGTCACACATTGTTTTTTAATCCTACACATTATTAACCTCTAGTTTTACACATTTCAAATCTATAAAGCAACTAAACTAAAAAAAAAAACATTCTGTAAGGCAAAAACTTACAAGTGTGATGTCAATACCAAAACCCACTAAGAAATAAATTAGTAGTTTCCCACCGCTTACTTTACTAGTTTTCAATATCAATGGCCACCAGCCTGAAAAAAATGAAAAAAACTCCGCCTGAATGAATTTGATATAGATCTGAAATTTACGTTTGAGGAGGCCATTATCGAATATTTAAATTTCTTGGTCTTAAAGAAGACTCAACCATCTCTGTGTTAAGCTTTAATATATGTAGGAAACAAACAACATCTGACCAAACAATTCATTGAACTTTCACACCTCCCTCAGAGCCATAAAATTGCTGCCTGTAATTGGCTGGTTTGGCTGGTTCTGATTAAGAATAATCAGAAAATTAAAAAAAACACAAGATTAGCAGATATGTTTCTAAAAATAAACACAATACATTATGTTCCATCATTTGATTCAACGGTCTAATACCGCAGTTTAAAAACCAAATGTAAAAAATAAAAAATATATTGTAATTATTTCATCTTGAGCATTTTGAAACTAACTCGAGTCGCTATCAAAAGATATACAACAAAAGTAAAGATAAAGAAACTATGAGTGTCGTGTACAGAATGAAATGGGACGACTGTCCGAAAAATAATATCGGTTAAAGAACAAGACCTTTTGGTCAGAGGTTTAAGAAATATATACACTCAAGAAAGTCAAATGTAAAATTTACGTATTCTTTTCACTCAATTAAAATCAACTACAACAAACTTTCCGTCTAACAGATCTAACTAGATCTTATCTAACAAATAAAACAATATATAATAGTATAATAATATGAATTTTATTGAATAATTTTTTATACGAACGAATAATTAATTCATAATGTAATGAAAATGTAACAAAAATATAGTGATTTTTTATACTCCTGGCTCCAAAGTAGGTAAAAAACATGATTTTGGTTCTTGATCTTATGTTAAAAAAAACTGGTTTAGACTCAGTTTGAAATAAGAGAACTCATAAATTCCTATAGATTTGTTTGTATTCTATTACTTTAAGGCTCTGGTTATTCGGAGGGGATAATGGTATCAGGCCCGATAGGTGCCCACACCTCGATTTCTTTCTAGCCCTGGGATTAAAGTTTTATTTACTTTGTAGCACCCACGAAGATCGACTACAGTTTTTTTTATCTGCTGTTCTTTTAGCCTGCGTTGAGACTTTTTTGTGTTTTTTTTTATAAATTCTTGTATTTGTAGATTTTCTTATACTGTGTGTCCCAAAAGTCCCGGAACAGTTTAATATCTTTTAAAGTAAGCCAGATATCAAAAAAAAATTTTTGCTTACCTTTTAGTACAAAAAAACTACTTTTTGATGTATGTGTCATTTCTGCCCCCGCCCCCAAAATTGGATTTTGGGGGAGTAGCCCCAAAATGTTAAATGTAAACCCCCATCGTGCGACTGCTTATTTTAAAGGGCTTCTTAAAAGAAACACAATACCGCAAACCGGAGATCGATATCATGCTCCAGTCCAAAATGGCAGCCATTCAAAAATTAAAAAATGCTGTCCGTCAATTAGAATTGAGTATTTTATGCATTCGGCAATTCACATTTAAATCGAATAAGAACCACCAGAACACATATTAACTACTTAAAAGATACAAAAATAATAATTTCTTGTTGTCATCATCAAGGCACAACCCTCCAAAATTGTTTTTGGGGGGTGGGGTTTTTTCCAACTAATTCCAATATCAACTCACATCGTATGACCACTCGTTTTAATATGCTGAATGAGTAAAAAAATAAGCCAAAGCTTGTTTTATGAAATTTCAAAAAAAATTGTTATTTTTGTGGCAAATATTTGGTACTTCATGTATGGGGGTTTTTCTAAAAGGTAACGCATAGACGACCCTCCGCAGGATAGACCTTTGCCGCTGAGCATTAAGGCGGATATCTATTAGTACGTTAGTTAAACAATTTTGACCATAAGAAAATTAATTTATTTATTACAATTAAGCAAGGTAACTTTTTTGAAAGTTGATTAAAACACGCTTTGGCTTATTTTTTTACTAGCAAATTAAAATGAGTGGTCATACGATGTGAGTTAATATTGGAATTGGTTGGACAAACCCCCACCCCCCCAAAACCACTTTGGAGGGCTGAGCCTTGATGATGACAACAAGAAATTATTATTTTTGTATCTTTTAAGTAGTTAAAATGTGTCCTGGTGGTTCTTATTCGATTTAAATGTGAATTGCCGAACACAGAAAATACTCAATTTTAATTGACGGACAGCATTTTTTATTTTTGAATGGTTGCCATTTTGGACTGGAGCATGATATCGACCTCCGGTTTGCGGCGTTGTGTTTCTTTTAACAAGCCCTTAAAATAAGCAGTCGCACGATGGGGGTTTACATTTAAAATTTTGGGGCTACCCCCCAAAAATCCAATTTCGGGGGCAGGGGCAGAAATGACACATACATCAAAAAGTAGTTTTTTTAGTACTAAAAGGTATGCAAAATATTGTTTTGATATCTGGCTTACTTTAAAAGATATTAAACCGTTCCGGGACTTTTGGGACACATAGCATATTCAGAGTTAAATTTATAATTATAAAACAATGATTATGATGTAAGTCCCAAATACTAGGCCAGATAATTTTGAATTCACTAAGTGCTCAATGCTTTGGATTACTAAGTGGTAATATTATTTGTAGGGCCTAATAAAGAGAACATGAATGGCTAAATTATAAGGTACTTTAACCTGTATTTCGGACCACAATGCTCAACATTTTGATATTTCTTGCTCAAACAAAAATAGTAAAATAATAAAAAAAAACAACAATGAAATTTTCAACGAATAATTATAATATTATCCTAAAGAAATGAATGAGAGAAAACGGTTAGAGTTTATCAGGTACCTGTAGATAAGAAATATTATGGTTTTCCTGATACATTTAATCATAACTTTAAATGTAACTTTTCCTCATACTTCAACAGAAATATATTGTTCTGAAAAAGGTAATTGGATTACTGAAGAAATAATTGAGAGATTAAAGAATTAGAAAATTTTTTTCAGAAGGATTATGAAAATGCCAGAGTAACAATAAAGGAGTCAAAATCCGAAACAAAGCAAAGTATTCACATTGAAAATAAATTATTTTCTGGTTAAAAGGTAAAAAAATAAAAGAATCAAACCATGCATGGAAATGAATTGTCTCAGAGGTAAACAGCAAAAAGGTATCAAAATTTAACATTAATATAATAAGGTATAATCCTTTCTCACCCTTTTCAGGTCAGTAATGATTACAATGATTTCTTTGTATCTGTGGTTGGTAATTCTGTTCTTCCCAAGATTCTTCAACGACATGATAGAAGTGTTGCGCATTCTAGACACTTAAATTTCATTAAAAAACTCAAAATCATGCAAATTGATGAGAAAAACCTAGAAAAATTGATTTTATCATTTTGAAACAAATACTCTACCGGCTATGACGATGTTTCAATTATTACAGTTAAAAAGGTTCTTCCCGCTATTCAAAAACCTCTTTTACAGATTGAGTTCTGTTTACATCTGATGAGTTGATAGATGCAGACATTTCGCCATAGTGTTCCGCAGAGGTCGGTCTTGGGGCCCCTCTTTTTTCTCTTATACTTGAGAGGTTTACAAGACTTGATGCCTGTGGGCGGGGCAGCTTAATTATACGCTGATGATATTAAAATTACTATAAATGGAAATTCAAAAGGTAATATGAAGTATTATCATTTGTCAGTCTCTCCTTTATAAACGAATTTTTAGATAGCAAAAACCTTCCTTTTGTTAAGGATATTTTTATATACTAACACTTCTCTATTATACTGTGTAAACTTTATTCTAATTGTATCACCTGTTTGTCACTTTTTGTTGATGTAATTTCTGTTTATCTTGTGTATGTGAAAATGGCTACCAAGTTTAAATGCATTATGTACTTTTCTTAATTAATAAATAGTTTTTTGTATCCTGCTCTGATTTGTTCTAATTTCTTATTAGGGTTGAATAATAATAACCCATAAAAGGTTATAGGTTCCAGTGCAATTATAAAAATGCAGAGTATTGTATTTTAGAAAGAGCAGCGATTTAAAATACCGGTAGTCAGTGGTAACGAATTAACAAAACGTACCCGAAATGTCCAACGTCAATATAAACGTTCCAATATTTTTGGGATCCAATTTTAATAATTGGAAATTTAGACTAAATGCTATCCTGGAAAAAGAACAGTTAATTTCAGTTATTAATGAAGAAATACCGACAGAAGATGATGGTAAGAAGAAGGAATTTATGATAAATGACGCCAAGGCCAAAGCATTAATCATTCAAGGCATATCAGACAAACATCTGGATATAGTTAAAGACGCAAAAACAGCTAAAGAAATGCTTAAATCTCTTCAAGATATTTTTATACGCTCAAGCTCTTTTTCAAAGTTGACATTGTGGAGGAAGTTGGTTAATTTAAAATGTGAGCGCAATGAAAAGTTGGAAGATCACTTTCTGAAGTTCGATTCCCTCACTAGAGAATTAGAAGACCATGGTACCAAGATGGAAGAAAGTGATAAAATTTGTCATTTGTTATTGTCATTACCCAAAGATTACGAAACTGTAATTACTGCTTTGGAGACCCACGATAGTCTCAAAATGGACATGGTGAGATCTCGCTTGCTTGATGAAGAAGCTAAGTTAAGGTCAGAACATCAAAACATAATCACCGGTCAAATGAGAATGAAGTTAGCTTCAAAAGTAACACAGGCTGTTTCAACTGCGGAGATACTCAGCATTTCGCTGCCAACTGTCCAAGAGGAAATCATAGTAGATTTAGACAAAACCGAGGAAATTTTACAAGAGGTAGGCCTAGTCGTAGAAACTTTAGAGGAAGTAGGCATGTTAATAGTGGTAGACCAAATGCAAACTCTTTTAGTATTTTTAGTAAATCTAATGCTCATTTAAGCGAAGCAGATGTGTCTTTTGTTGCTCTACGGGGTAACAACCCTCCTTTAGGCCTAAATCTGAAAGAAGACTATATCTTTATATTAGACTCAGGAGCTAGTAACCAGTTAGTCAAAGCAGGACTTGAAGCCTTTATGTACGATTTAGAGACAATACAAAGTGATATCTCTATTCATATTGCTAAAGGAGACATTATGAAAACAAACAAAAAGGGTAAGATCAGAGTTAAATGCCAAGGTAGAGTAATAAGTATTGAAACACTTATTGTTCCTGGTTTGAAGCACAATCTATTAGCTTTGAACAAATTAGCAGAAAAAGGTTTTAAAATAGTTATCGACAGAAATAGTATGACCATCAATGGTACTGACTACTCGTTTGTATGCAACTACACAAATGGCTTATATATCATAGACTGTGAAATACTCACAAGCCAACAATGTTTCACAGATGACAAAGAAAGATGCTGCAAAGAAAGAAAATGCTAAGAAAGATGACAATCTTTGGCACAGAAGGTTAGGTCACTTGAATAAAAAGGGCCTAATTGAATTGGGGTTGCCTTACTCGTCAGATAAATGTTCAACATGCGTTGAAGGAAAAGGAACAAGATTACCTTTTCATAAACATGACAAATTGTCCAAACATGTCGGAGAACTCATACATTCTGATATTTGCGGTCCCGTAAATCCTCCTATACATAACGGAGAAAAATACTTCCAAGTTATTATTGATGATTTTTCCAATTTTGTAGTAGTTAACCTTCTCAAGAAGAAAAGTGAAGCAGAAAACTTTCTAGTGGACTATATAAATGAAATTGAAACACAACATGGAACTAAAGTAAAGAATTTTAGATTGAATAATGGAGGAGAAGTAACTTCAAATGAATTTAAAAGTTATGCAAGATCCAAAGGCATTAGGTTACAGTACACTATGCCATTTAGCCCCCAGAGCAATGGAAAATCTGAGCGAATGAATCGTTCACTGTTGAACAAAGTAAGAACTAAGTTAATTGACTCTGGTGTACCAAAAGATCTATGGGGTGAAGCCCTAAGGAGTTCGGCTTATGAACTCAATCGAAGTCCAACTTAGACGCTAGAAAGAGGTCAAACATCATCTCTTTTATGGTTTGGAAGGCAAGATCTTTCAAAGCTGAAAATTATTGGTTGTCAAGCTTGGTTCACATGTATGCCCAAAGGCTCAAACTTGACCCCAGAGTTAAAACTGGAGAAATGATAGGCTACTGCAATGGCGGATATAGGTTATGGTTACCCGAAGAGAGGAAAATCGTTCAGTCAAGAGATGTTGTATTTAATGAAACAAAAATGTATTTCCTGCACAATGAAAATACAAATCAAGAGAGTAAACCTAGTAATGAAGTAAGTATCGAGCAAGAAAGTAAAAGGCTAATATCGGATGATAAAGAAGAAGATGAGAGATCATGATGAAGAACCTGAAATTATTACAACTGAACCAAGGCCAGTGAGAACAACAAAAAGGCCTAACTATTTAGAAGATTTTGAAGTTTATAAAGCTTATTGTCTCTTATCAAGTTTCGACCAAGATCCAAAAACTTATGAAGAAGCTGTCACAGACCAAGATTGGAATAAAGCAATAGATCTGAGTTAGAATCACATAATAAACTGGGAACCAGCGGAATTGCCTAAAAATCACAAGGCAATAGACTTGAAATGGATTTTCAAAACAAAAGATGACGGTACGAAAAAGGCACGTTTAGTTGCTAAAGGATTTCAACAGCCAATCACCAAAGATGAATTTACATATTCACCAGTATGCAGAATGTCTACTCTACGCATTTTACTGTCTCAAGCTACAATGAATGATTGGGAAGTGAAGCAAATTGACGTACCAACTGCGTTCTTAAACGGATTTCTAGAAGATGAAGTATACATCAAGAAACCAAAAGTTGTTGAAAGTGAAGGAGAAATATACAAGCTAAAACGAGCTCTATATGGACTAAGAAGTTCACCGAAGTGTTGGAATAATCGATTCAACGAATTCATTTTGAAACAAGGACTACAGAGGTCACAGTATGACTGCTGCCTGTATTTTTCAGAAGACATATATTTGTTGTTGTTTGTTGATGACGCCCTACTAACTGGAAACCTGATCAAGGTAAATACTCTTATCTCACACTTACAAGATGAATTTAAAGTTAAAAATTTAGGAAGTGCAAAATGTTTTTTGGGAATCGAAATCACCAAAACAGAAGATGGTATGCAACTTAGTCAAACTAAGATGATCAACAAACTCTTAATAGAATATGGAATGGAAAATTGTCAGCCTAAAGATACACCAATGGAAGTAGGTTTCCAAATACCAGTCTCAGAATTATATCGACCCATTGAAGTTCCATATAGGAGTCTAGTTTGCAGTTTATTATACCTGTCAGTTACTACAAGACCTGACATAGCGTTTCGAGTGTCATTATTGAATCGAGTGCTAGACAAACCGACTGAAGTAACATGGAAGGCTGCGAAGAGAATTTTACGCTACTTAAAAGGTACAAAAGAAATCGGTCTTCACTACTTCAAGTCCGGCGATCGTCGGCTACATGGATTCTCAGATGCAGATTGGGGCGGAGATCTGGAATCTCGCAAGAGTACGAGTGGCTTCGTGGCTATCTACAATGGTAACGCTGTATCCTGGTTTTCCAAAAAGCAGAACTGTGTTGCTCTGTCCACCATGGAGGCCGAGTATTATGCAGCATCAGCATCAGCACAAGAGCTAGTAAGTGTGAAAGGTGTAGTCTCTGAATTTGTGCAAAACGAAAATGATCAATCACCAGTGAGTTTAAAAGTAGATAACGCAAGTGCAGTATCTCTAATCAAAACATACCAGAATTCCAAAAGAGGTAAACATATAGATATAAGAGCACACTTTATTAAAGATCTGTGTCAAAAGGGTATAATTGATGTTCATCATGTAAGCTTAAATAACAATCTAGCAGACCTATTTACCAAAGACTTAGGCAAAGTTAAATTTGTTTTATTAAATTGTTTTAAAATTCTTTAAAACCCCACAAAATATAATTTTATATTATTTTCTACCAAACAAAACAATAACATATTAAGTCCAAAAACATAACTTTAGAAGATTATAAATTGTAGTAGGTAGATTACACAACATTTCTTGGTCTTACAACTGATATAAACCTAAGGTGGAAAAACATGTTGATCATGTTATAAACAAATCTTCTGGATTACTTGATTTAAGACAAATGTATACAATTAGCACCTTAAGAACATTGGTAACAATCTACTATTCCCTAGTTCGTTCCCACTTTGCTTCTGGCATCAGTATATTTAGAGTAACTGCATAAAAAAAACTTAAAAAGGATTTTATTGCAACAGAAGAGGCTAATTAGGATAATGTTTAATTTGAAAAGAAAATATTCAGTCAAACATTTTTTTACTGATCTGGGAATATTGACTGTTTACGGACAATATATCTTAGAAACGATTATAAAACCAAAGCCAGTACAACAATCAAATAGCAAACATAATTAGTCACATTTATAATACTCGTTTTCAAACTCAAATTAATATTCACAATCTGGAATTTTATAAATATAAAACTAAATTTGCAGGAAAAAAATTTACTTTCCATCTTCCAAGAACAGCTGCAGCTGAAAATGATACGAAAAATTTGAATTAGTAAAAAATTTAAATAAACTGTCGAAAAGAGTATGTGGTTAAACTTGCCCCTTTATTCTCTTACGGAGATTTGGGGGTATGAATAAATGTTGTTCTATCTATGTCATAGTTTGTATTTAAGACCGATGTAAAACATTTTTAGTTGTTTAACTTGAAAATGGACCCTTTAGCGGTCCGAAACCAATGGTAGTTGTACCAATTCACAGATCACTTGGCAGTATCACAGGTAATTTTATATCATTTTAGATAATTAAAAGTGATTCAGAGGCTACTCCACAATGAAATACCTTTAGTTTGAACCCTCTCCCACCATTATATGACTTGCTAAACGATTAATTAACTGCATTATGAAACATATAAACTGACTAATAATAGATCAAATAAATACAAAATGTAATACAACTTTACGCTTGAACTACGCTAATTATTTTTGTGATAAGTATTGTAACTGCCATTTTTGTACCAAACATTATCCTTCTGAATAGGCGTTCACATTTACAATGTGCGACTAATCATTTTATAACATTACTAGTAGATATACCCGCGGCTTCGCTCGCTGAAAGGATAACAAATGTTTGGATCAATTATACGTTTTTTGTAATGTGCAATTTTTAAAAGTTTCCAAATAGACAGATGATTTCAATAATTTATCTAAACTATATGTTTTTAAGCGCTTAATTACAAACGTAAGGTTGCATCTCCATCCCAGATTGACATGAGAAGATGAAACGTTTCTTCGATGAATGTTTCTTTTTCTCTCAAATGGTATGAATTGGCTACCATGTGCTAACACATTCTAATTTTTCAGTTTAGAATTAAGAATACTGAAGTTTCCTAGTTCATTATTATTAATTTAACCTATAAAATTGGGTTTCTAATACTTTGAATAAAAAGTGTCCACATCAGGGGTTTGAACTCAGAACTTTCATTGCACCGTGCTGTCCCCAAACACCTATCGGCCAATTTGATATAAAAGAATAATGGACATATGGCATATATAATAGATGTAAATACCGACAATTTAAATACCGCAAGAGGCGGACTCTATAGACCTAATATTCGAATATAGTATTGCCACAATATAGTATAATACAATATAGTAATATAATATTGTATTGTGTAGGCAAAAGAAATGAGGAAACCTATAATTCCCCATTTTGTTCAATCACAAGGGAGATTGGATTACTCGTTTAGCAGCTTGAGGCGAAAATTTACGGCAGAAATAGTACACTTGTTTGAACCTTGCCTAAATCGCTCTCGACCAGCATGCAAACCCTCCTACAATTTTTAATCCAGAAAATCCCCGAGTCTATAAAAATAACAGAATGATATGTCCATGCAGAGTTTCAAAATTCTAGTTCGATTACTTCGGGTGATCCGTGAAACGCGAGTATAACCTATGTATGTGGTATCTGTATAGTATAACCGTAACCGTAATAGTTTTGTACAGTTTAGTCTTTTAGTAAATGGAATTTATATTTTCGTCTCTTTAAAATATTCTAGAGACATTCTATTGATATTTTGAATTCATAGCTCTAAAAAGGCTGCCATTTTGAATTTTTGAATTTACCTTATTTTTGCCATTCCTGAGAATAAGTTTTAAAATCCTTCATTAGTATGCATCTACAGCCTATAAAGAATATTTCAGCCAAGATTCATGGCCGAAAGCCCTACACTGTTTTAGAAAATAAGTTTTGAAAACTAAAAATGGCCGCCATTTTGAATTTTATAATATACTCTTTTTAGCCTTTTGAGAGAATATATTTTAAAATCCGTTCTTAGTGCGCATCTAAAGCATATAATGATTCCTTTTGCCAAATTTCATGGCCCAAGCCTTGTAGTTTTTGAGAAACTGTGATCAGTGAGTCAGTCAGTCAACCGTTTTGGCTTATATATATAGACTAGCAGATATACCCGCAGCTTCGCCAGCTGAAAGGATATATAATTTTTAAAAAACCATTTAGCGATAGTCATGTGCAATGTTTAGGAATAACTAACAAAAGGACTGATTTTGGATTATGTGCCATGGGCGTAATATTAGGCCCTACACTCTATAATTCCACCCTAGATTGAAATAAGAAGGTGTAATGTTTCCCCTAAAAATGTTTCCCTCATGATTAGCAAATAAATGGTATGAATTAGCTTCTTGAATTTACCAATAGAGAGAATGAGGGATAGCCCGGGACATAATGCAAAAAAGACGCTAAGGGCGGGTTTTCGACTTAACATCAATCTGAATTGAGCACGTTTTTGAAAATAGCCCGAAAATTATAAGAAAAAGTAGACGCCTTGGCTAAAAACCTATTTCCAAAATGTTTCTGATTCACATTGAAGATCAGGTAACTCAGCTATCGAGAAGGTGAACAATTGTTGTAGTAATAGTATAATATTTGAATTGAGATCCACATCACCTAAGCAAACCTAGTGGGGATGCAATATACTACTTCGGGTTGCGGGCTGTAGAACGCATGTGGCTTAAGTGGCATTTGACAAATAAATATGTAGTAGGTGTCCGTAATAAATTTTTTAATTTTATTCTTTTAGCATATTGGATCTCATCCCTTTTCTACCCCCTAAAAATATTCTATAAGTCTCTCATCTCGTTTTGAAAAAAAACTTGAATGGCCGCCACTTTGAATTTTATAATATACTCTATTTTAGCTATCTGAGACAGGACATTTTAAAAACCTCTCTTTTCTGCATCTAGAGCCTATGAAGTATATTTGTGCCAGGTTTCATGGCCCAAAGTTTTGTATTTTTTTGTAAAAGTAAGCTTTGAAAGCTAAAAATGGCCGCCATTTTGAATTTCATAATATACCGAATTGAAGCCTTTTGAGAGAAAATATTGCAAAATCCTTTCTTAGTACGCATCTAGAGCCTGTAGAGAATATTTGTGCCAAGTTTCATGGCTCAAAGCCTTATAGTTTTTGAGAAACTGTGATCAGTCAGTCAATGGGTTTTGGCTTATCTATAGTATAGATTTACTAGCAGATATATAGATATTCGGCCATAGATATTTCTTTTCTTGTATATAGCCTTAATTTTAAAAGCTATGAACAGCTGTTTTATTTGGAAAACCATTTTATTCTTCTCCCGATTTCGACGATATGAAAACAAACGTTACTAATACAAGTTACAAAGTATTAGGTTCAGGGATTTTCGTATCAAAGTAACGTATGCAACAGATGTCACGAAACTGATAATAAAAAAACATATTTGCTTCAGCCAAACGTGATCGAGCATGTCGCCACAAGGGACTGTGATTGGTTAACACTTCCCCTCACAAGATTCTCTATCTCTCTCACACAGTATCTCAAAAAGTCCCGTTATGAAAATCGGTCTATAGAATCTCCTCTACACTCATTTTGAGCAAAAGTGAGTTTGGTATAAACCCATTTGATTTTTTGATGTCTTTGTAGCAAGTAGAAAAAATATTTTCAGTAATGAAAATCTAATTTATGTTTTTTTACAATTAAAACTAACTTTATAGTTTAGAAAAATTATGTTATTTATAATATTATAAAATATATAAAAACAAATTTAATGATTTTTTTAGTATTGGATTCTTAAATTTTCAAGTATCAGGGTGAGAATCGGTGATGTCGTGTATACTGCAGAGATCATTACACTAAAATTAGCAAATAATTCCAACTTGGACAACCTGAGTGTTAAAATTTTACCCCAACCCTTAATAGCGCTATGACTTGAAAAATGACCGATATTGTGAATCTTCCCCTTTGTGTTACATTTTAAAGCATAATAACACACCTAAATACGATAGAATCATGCAGGCTGCTCCAAATAATCTTTCGGAATATAAATCAAATGTTTAAAGCCATTATATTTGTTAAGCTCAAACCCTGGTTTCAGACAATGTCTAAAATTTCCATCCACTTGGCGTGGACACTCTAAGATATACCGCGGAGTGAGTATTTTATTCGGACATTGTCCGACTCTAAACTCCCAGATTGAATTTAGTTTTTTGGAGAATGAGTTATATATCAGGGTCAGTTTTAACCTCCTATAGACCAAACCGATTTCAAAGTCTCTGTTTCAAAATATTGGGTTTTAAACTAAAATATTTTGAAATATTCCAATCAGACTTTTCTATGGATCAAAAATACTTTTAGTTATTAATCGAGATTATTTAGATTATATATTATTATTAGATATTAGTTTCGATGAAAGTTATCTAGGCCTCAAATGCTGTTACTTAGATTTCAGTTAATTCCTGTCGATCAATGTTCATTGGTCTCAACTATCGGTCTTGGGCCATTCAAAGTTGGCTGACCTTGGCGGTGGTGTTCAATCGCTATATTGATCCACATTGTTGTGCACCTCATCCTTTGTTAAGGCCAGTATAAGAATGTAAATTTACGCCGGCTTAGAGAGAATTTTGTGCGTCATGTGATGTATTATGGTTTGTGTTGGATAGATTTATGTTTGACATTTTGTTCGAAACAAGATCATCGTATTTCTTGTCATGATGTGATATGATGTTTTTTTTATTGATTCAGCGCTATGTAAGTTTTTCTTCCTCTTCAAAAAATATAATTTTTGTATTTTTCATAATATTTACTGGATGTAAATAAAAAAACGTCTTGCAATAATTAAAAATAGATTTTCTCTTATACTGTATTCACATATTTGATGGTAGATATACACAAGATGGTGTATATTTACCATTTTGTATGTGAATTCAGTATAAGTGAATACATCAACACGTATCAAGCTAATCAAGAAATTATTTAATATTCTACTGTGGAATGTTAAAACGTGTAAATTATAAACTATGCCAACAGTTTTTTTTTTTAATTTCTATTAGCTGTCAAGCAACAATAGGATTACCTAGAAGTAGGTATTTAAACCATTTTTAATAGTTTTTTTTTACTTGCAGTTTAATGATGTTTGTGTAGCCTCCGGATTACTGTGAATTATAAATTGGTTTAAATACATGTTCCTGGTAATCCTTTTATTGTAGGACGAAACTAGTTACTTTTAACGCAAATGTACTTTTAACGCGAGTATGTAACGTGACGATCTTCTATGAAGATACCATTTCATCCCTGTCTGACGCCCGATGATGCCTTAATATTTAGGCGAAACTAGTTGCGTCCTGCAACAAAAGGATTACCAGGAACAGGTATTTAAACCAATTTATACTTCCAGTTTGTTTATTGCAGTGAGTAGGAACCATCGAATTTACATCAATGGTAGGGATTTCCTATGCTATTCCACTTTTATTATTCTCAACCACGACTGTCTCACAAAACCTTTGATGCGCCGGCAAAAATCTGCAGCTGATTTTCCGACTTCACTGTTTGAAATAATCATAGACAGAGGTCATGCTAATAACTGCTCATTCCAAAATTCATAAACATATATTCAAAATTTTAATTGTTCATGTATTGAAATCTGTATCTGCTTTGCTTGCTTCTTGTAGGTTTAGCTTAGCTATTGACTTCAAAGAAACGCAAAAAAATCAAGTAGTTTTTAGAAATACTATAATCTATAAATTTTCTTTGAACGTATTTTTAAAACATAAACTCATTCAAATCTTGACGTTTCCTTTGATTTATTGTAAATATGAAGTCTCAATGTAAAGTATGAAATATTCAAAGTTATTCCAAATCATTATTGTTAATTTACTAGGTGAATATATCTTTTTTTAAACAAAAGTACTGCTATACCATTTTGAAAAAGTCCGAATAAACGTACAGTTCTTTATTATCTACTCTGGTACAACTGTAACTCCTTGCTGATGCAAATACTGGCTATCACACGTTTTTTGATTAATCAAATTGAAGCCTTTGACCTTGTCCAGCTAGTAGACAAACCTACAAGAGTCACAAATACCTCCTCTACGCTCATAGACCATATTCTAATAAATAAAGGTATTATATCAACGAAATGTGATGTAATTGACATGTCTTCTACATGATAGTCGAGGAGTAAGAGTCTCAGATCATAAACTGACTTATTGTGACATAAAGATTAAAACTCGAGATAAGAAGCTGGTCAAATATGTATATTACAGAGACTACTCCAATTTTAAAATAGAAGATATGATTGAGTGCGCTGCCAATGTTCAGTGGAGTTCTGTCAAAGATTTGAGTGATGTTAACAAAATGGTAGACTTTTTGAACTCGGCCATCAAAGAAATATTTGATAAGAATGCACCTGTAGTTAGAAAAAGAGTCACTAGGAAGAGAGCTCCTCTGAGGAATGAGGTAATTAGGAAAAAATTATTAACCTCTAGATGTGACAACGCTGAAGTTCAGTACTGTAAAGCAAGAAATGCTCTGAACAATACAATCAGGAAGGCAAAGCAAACTTATTTTCAAAAAGAAATGGCAGGATGTACAAGTTCTAAAGAATTTGTGGCGAAAATTAAGATAAGTGGAGCAATAACTCGGCACAAAGAAAATGATCTTCCATCATTTCTGCAAAAGCCAGATGAAATTAACAAACATTTTTTTATGATGGGTGGAGGTTGCCAAGTCCAGGCAGAATGCCTTGAATATTACCGCAAACAATTTTGTGAAAACGTCAGTAGCACGTTCAGTTTTCGCCAAGTAACGGAAAGAGAGGTTAAAGCTGCAATCAATAAGATTACTTCTGGTGCAGTTGGCACTGATGGCATCACAATCAATATGATCAAAATATTAGGTCCGTACTGTTGGGGCTATCACTCACTTGTTGAATACTTCACTAGCAACGGGAGTTTTCCCTGATGATTGGAAGGAAGCGATTGTCTTCCCTCTTCCTAAGGTCAGAACTCCTTCTTCGGTAGGTGACCTTAGACCAATTTCGGTGTTGCCGGCCCTTTCCAAGGTCTTGGAGTCAATGGTAGTCACCCAGCTGGTGGAATTCCTTGAATTGGAAGCTATTATTCCAACCACTCAATCTGGATTTCGAAAAGGGTACAGTACCACAACGGCTCTTTTACTTGTCTGTGATGACCTTATTAAAGGAAGAGCTGCTAGAACGTGTACTACCCTTGCAATGCTTGACTTCTCTCAAGCATTCGACTCGATTGATCACCGCCTACTACTGGCCATGATGAGGCACTACAGGTTTGAGCATCAAACGACTTCATGGTTTCAGTCCTATTTGGACGGGAGAAGTCACAGGACCAAAGTGGGACCAGATCTCTCTGCCCGTGTGAGCAAATCATTGGGTGTACCACAGGGTAGTTGCCTTGGACCTGTTCTTTTTACCTTGTTTGCTGCCACCATGGGAAGAAATTTACAACACTGCAAGCTGTACTCGTACGCTGATGATGCTCAGCTTGCTATTCAGTACGACACAAATCAGGCCAGTCGGGCTGTCAGTAATCTCAATTCAGATCTTGAGGCCATCAACGCTTGGTCCATAAGTCATGGCATCCAGCTGAACAAGAATAAATGTTCTTTGCTGACATTCTCGGCCAGCCAAGTGCTGATATCACAGCCATTGTCTGGTATATACATTGATGGTGTTCTGTTGAATGAGTGTAGCTCTCCCAAACTTCTTGGACTTCAATTTGATTCCAAGCTTTCTTTCTCTGGTCATGTGAGCATGGCTTGTCAGAGAGCTGTAGCCCGACTGAGAATTTTGTACAGGCAGCGACACCTGTTTCCCCCTCCTACAAGGTTTCGCCTTGTACAGGCTTTGGTACTCTCTGTATTTGAATACTGTTTTCCGGTATATGGAAATATCATATCACTGGGTGACATGAACAGATTACAGAGAGTCCAAAACATGTGTGTCAGGTACATTTGCGGGTTGAGGAAGTATGATCATGTATCACTCGAGCGGAAATCCCTAGGCTTATTGCCTATGGCTGATTTGTGCTTTCTCCGCACTGCTTGCCTTGCCCGTAAAGTTTTGATGGAGGGGAAGCCAGAGTATCTGAGAGAGAGGCTGAAAACCCGCTCTGAGGTGCGTTCCTGCTGCACTAGGCAGGACGACATGCTGGAGATGCCTCGTGTGCGCTGTGAGTCTGCTAGGGGGGTGGGCACTCATATTTTGCACCAAAGCTCCTGAATTCGTTTGGGATGAGTCATGAGCTGGGAAGTCTGCGGACTTTTAAGAAAATGTTAGAAAGTGGTTTATTAAGTGGACGAATATCCAATGTCCTTGTTTAGTTACAAATAAAAATTTTATGTTTATTTTATTGTATTTAGTTTTTAGTTATGACTTGAGTTTTTTGTAAAACATGTCAGCATGAAAAACGCTCGAGAATAAAGACGATTTTATTATTTATTTATTTTATAACACAAACTTTGGCACATTTTTTTACTATGACAATAAAAATTCTCTCTTATATGCCACACCCACACACTTAGTGCTAAATATTAATTTTAGAAAGAATAACATAATAATAAATAAGATATATATCGAAATTTCTGACTTAGATTTATTTTGATCTTTTAAAAAATGCTCATCTAGTTCTTAAAACTTGCACCACTAGCTAAGTTATTTTTTAAGTGTCTTAAAGTTTTCATTTTCTATCTAAAACTTGCATTTAGCAGTTGTGCTAGCCTTTAGGGCAAAGTGCGTCCCTTCATTCTGTGCACATAAAATGTTGCGTGAGCAGCAGAAAAACATAAGCTGAGGACATTCTTTAATGTAAGCTCCGCAAAGCACTTAAACCTAGAGTGTTCTCTGGTTTCACTCTGGATTAGAGGAACGACAACGTTATACGTAATGATTTGCATAGTTTAAATGTTACATGTTTTTTTAATTATAGACTTTAACTGTGTAAAAGAAGATTTAGGTCTTAACATAAAATAACAATGGTATTTGTGGTAATTTAAAACGAATTTCTTTACCTTAAATGCATCTTTATGTATTTTTAATCCTACAAGATAAAATTGAATCCGTTAGTAAGGTGTACAGTCTATGTTTACTAATAACACATGTTTTAAAATTTAAAGAGATTGCTTGCATTCCAAATCGAATCTTTGATTCATTATCGTATTGTTATTGTAACAATAAAAATTGTAATTGTATTTGTATTGTAACAAGTTTACGAATATGTTTAATTTCATTTTTATAACTAGAGAAGGAGGAGAGGAATGCATATCTTGGTACAATTTTAACAATGCGATTACACAGTACATCTTAGTGGTTTTAAAATACTGGTAAAGAACGTCAAACTAAGTCAGTTTCGCTTTAAAAACAGGTCCATTCGTTAGGTAAGCGTAAGACGATAATAAACGTTTTCTAATGTTCAGGATGTTTTATAATTTGATGTTTACACAGGACGTTTCAACGTTTTACCAAACAAATTTATTCAAAAGGTTTTAAAATACAGGTTTGAGTTATTTTAAAAGTAAACCAACTATTATCTTCTCAGAAAAAAAAACTAGAAGAAAAATTATAAGTCTCTCTACCCGAAACGGTAAGAGAGGTAAAGAAACGAAGCATAGAAGAGCAAAGTCGGGCGGTCGATACGAGTCGGTCTGCAGAGCAACGCACATGGACTCGACTGCAGCGGTCCTTCCCCTCCCGTCCCTCCCCCGGGGAGGGATAAACAAAGGATCCTCTTTGATTATCATCTTTAACAGGTATCTCTATCTCTTTAAACAATAAGCTATGAATAAAATTAATTGTTTGAGGTTTTCGGCACATTTGTTAAATCAATGTTGTGAGTTCTCAACGAAGCTGACTTGACAAGCGTTACGTGTCATTCTTTAATCAATAAAAACTTTCTTTCTATTTTCTAGTTATTTCATGGACTAAACTTTCAATAGAAATAATTTCAAACAATGGAAATAAAGCAAATATAGATTTAGTTATGTATAAATTCTGCTGAAAATGAGTGTAATATAAAAAATAAAAAACAGCGAATAGTTATTATTTTTATGAAAATAAAATGTAGTTACATTAAAGCAAATGCAAAACTAAAAAAAATAGATCTATGTTTTTTAGTTTTTAAAAATTATCCATCATCTGAAACATTAATAACAAATTATGGATATGAGAACGGAACTTAAAGTTTAATGCGTGTTTACTCAAATGTTTCCTTAAAAAGTGTAAATATAGCTAAACATCTTTTACCCATATTGCGAAAAATCACTTTGTATCATTGAGCGTGGTACATTATTAAGTTTTATAACCCATCAAAAATAAGAAAATTAACTTGGATCTTTTCCGTTATACCACCGTTCCAATTTTACTCTTCAAGCTTGATTTTTGACCGACCACCATAAACTAGGTCAAATAATTGTTATTAATCGTTTTAAAGTGGAAATTCCTTGTGGGAATACTTTACCTGCGGTTTCGTTATCTTATCTACCGTTTTATCTGTCTAGACGCGATAAGCCAGCGTCTGGCCGTCTGGGAGTCCCAGTTGGTTAGGTAAGGTTAGGTTAGGTTAGGTTAGTTTAGGTTAGGTTACCTAACCTAACCTATCCTAACCCAAATTACCAAAATCAAGCTTGAAAAACAAACCCGGAACAGTGGTATACGTATAACGGAAAACATCCATTAAGTTAATAAAATTAGAGTGATACTAAGGATTGTTCTGGATTTAAATTTGAAAATAAAAATACAACGGAGACCTGTAACGTCAATTAAAATATTCAATAGTTATCATTTGAATGCAGCATTTTTCTCATAAAAAGTAATATAACTAATACACCCGTTGCAGCAGACCTGCATACTCAGCGAATTTCAAATGCAAAAGAACATAATTCAATCCAACATAGCGAAATTTGACATGTTTTTGTAATCTCCATAAGAATAACATGGGGAATGAGTGTGCAGGTTTGCTGCAACAGGTATGTTAAAACTGGTTGGTTTTAATTCATTATTTAGTAGATCTTGACTAGAAGAAGCCATATACCAAGTTTTATCAAGAAATGTTAAAAAATAAGGAAGATATAGCATTTTTTTATTTCCCATAAGGATAACATGGGGAATGATTACGCAGGTTTGCTGCCACAATAATGGAAATTTCGGGGGTTTTAGACTAAAATACATTAGATCTCATCTAGATGAAGCCACAAACCAAGCTTTATTAAGATATGTTGAGAAATAAGCAAGATATAGAATTTTACTTATTCCCCATAAGGTTAACATAGGGACAGCGTACTGTGTTTACCACTTTCAATATCTCGGTAACCAATGGAGATAGAGCAATGATTCAAGATACAAAATTGTTTGTTTTTTTGAGCTGAATTCAATGGTGCCAACAAAAATTTGATTAATTTTATTTTTCTATGTAAAAACCTCAAAAACCCATTTTTGGGGGGGTTTTCCCCCCTTTACCCCCCCTTCCGATGGTCCGATCGGGCTGGTTTACGAACTCGTCCAATTGATTACCACTTTACATGTCTATACCAAATTTCATTAAGATCGGACCATATTTACGGCCGCTATCGTGCTTACAGACACATATATATATATATAGATATATAGATAGACATGTATATATAGATAGACAGACAGATAGATAGATAGATAGATATATATATATAAATTCGAACGAATGGTGTTTTTTGCTTCTGGTGGCCCCAAAACGAAAAGTTATCATGGTCTCGGGCTTATGTCTTACCATGAGACCTACGGTAATAGCTTCTTCCCTATAGGGGAAATTCGCTAAAATTTTAAAAATGTGAAATTAATCCGTTTTATTCAGGGGCAGGATGCACTAAAATGTATCCGGTATCGAATTCCTTGCTTCCTACGTAAACAAGAGCTCTCGTTGTTTTACAGCGGAGCTTATTTTGTATTTGGAAACAATGCAATGAAAAAATAAAAATAACAGTAGGACTCGAGCTCCTAAACCATGACTTTTTATCGTTTTTAACTTGGATTTTTCATATTTATATATTCATAAAGAAAAAAAAGTTGTTTCTAAAGTTCATTTTCAACTTCCTATTACCCATTACAACAAGAGAAAAAATTAACCTGGATAAGTGTGAAGTATTGCGAGATTTCACATTCACTAATAGCATTCCAAATTAATTTGAAAACATTTTCTTTATACGCTCTGTCGCTTTCATACCCATCCAGCTTATACCAAGTGGCTAAGGGCCGAATTTAATACTTACCACCAGAGCCACAGCAATAGCTCGAAATGAAACCTTATTAAAACGATTACTTAACTCGGAACAAATTTTTTGACAATCAGCTACCGCGTATTGTTTATCCCCAGTTAATGCTTAAAAATTAAATAATTATTATTTCAGTAATATTATATATTTTATAGTCATGTTATTTTTTATGAATTTAAATAATTATTTCTTAGGATATCAAGCCATTCATCGGATCGCTCAAAGTTAATTACGGTTAAGAGTTTTAAAGTTAATGTAAAATATGAACGTCTGACGTCAGCAAATCGTTCGTTAGCTCTTTGCTCTCTAAGAGGGAATTTTAATCTTCTTTAGTGCTGGATTTTTTCTTTTATGGTTTACAATCTATTTACATGCAATTTATTTAGCCCATTTATGTAATTACCAAACATATACTAATGTTTTTTCCATCGAAGCACAGCATACCTGTAAGTTTTCTTACCCTGTTTTTAATGAACTGTTGAAAATTACATATTTTTAATCGACGGCCCTCGTTAATAAAGTAAATAACCAAGTTAAAAATTGTTTTGATTTCAATACTATTTTAAACTATATTTAAGTTTTTTTGTAAAAATAATAATACGTTATAGACATTATCGAAAATGTGCAATAATCTTATACGTAATCTAATAAATACTAAGCAAATATAAATAAATATAGCAAAGCAAATATAAATTTAAGGACGTTGCATAGTAATAAACCTTTTCTTTTTTATGTACAGTTACTAAATCAACATATACACAAAGTCCAGAAAACAGGGTTTCATCATCCGCGAGGAGGTCCACAGTTGCAGACATCATTCCCAAGCCGGAGAAGCCTAGGGATGTAAAATTACTTTTGGCTTTTAAGCACCAGAAACAGACATAAACTTTTGAAAGATACAATAAAATTATGGATTGTGATGCTTAGTGGGATTTATTTGCTTTCAAAATAAAGAATGTCTTCATTAAATCGTACTCTTCTCGTTCTCGAACATTCTTTTTGGGATCGCTTTCGAAACTTGACAATGCGCAACCACAGTTTCGGTTGCCTTTCCCAAAGGTTCAATGAGCGTTTCTCACTTGTTTCACTGGTGTTATCACAACAACCTCCTTCACATATATCAGCTGATTTTTATACTTTTCAATTTTTCTTATAAATCCAGTACATTAGAACCCATTATCACGTATACAATGCATCACATATTTTACTTGATTGTAGACGCATTACTTGTCTAAAACATCACATATATAATATTTTTTTAATCTCGAGAAAATATAATTTTAATGGAGAGTAACATGTTATGTGTCGGACTTTTAAATTTTGGACTTGGGCATTATCCTCCAGTAAACGATTTTGACAACGTTTCAAAACGATTCAACGTTTTTATCAAAATATTTAGATTCTAGGCAAACTTTTATGTAGATCTGCCCCTTATTAGTTTACATTCTATCTCTTAAAAAGTGGGTTATGTTCAACAATATAAAAAAGTGATTTTTTGGGCAAAATCGGTTTTTTGAGCGTGACGAACGAGTTAAGCAGAATAAATTTCACTTGCTCACCACCAATTTACTTGTCATATTAAGCGTTACTTTGCTAGTTTGATTGGGAAATTTAGGCCGATCTGTCCAGTAGTTTAATTAATTAATAAGTTTATTTGGAAAAATAATAACAAATACGTTAATGGTTATTTGATACTAGATTGCTATTTAAAATGAGTCGTATATTACAGCCTTAACAATCTGTTAAGAAAACCATTGTATGAAAACAGTTTTAGCAACAAATCCTTCTGCTATTTTAAGCCGCCTTCTAGTTATGAGCTGCTTTGAACAATTGAGTTTGATAAATTCGTAATAAACATAAATATACTATTATTTTTAATGTGTCATGTAGAGAAATTGATATCACAGTATGAATGTAAATTAGTAGCATTTTTCGTGGTGGTGTTTTACCACATTTCTTGTCAATTTCCAAATTTAATTTTTTTTAACGTTTCAAACAAGTGAAGTGAATTTAAAGAATGACCCCTTCTGATGGTTGTGTTTAAACTTTATTAGCCATAAACAAGTAAATCTAATCCATCAGTTAAGTTTTACTCGGGAATCCGATGACTAATTACCTTTCATAGAAGGATTTGAATAAGGCAATGGAAATTGTTGATAACTTTTGTCATCTTCATTGAGTTAGTTAAAATTACAATCCTTGCAAAAGTTCTTTTGATTATAAAAGTTAAAAATGTTTAATATATATTGTTTTAGCCCCTGAGCTATGTGATTAAAATAGCAAGACTAAATTACTTACAAAAACCGAGAGAACAGCTAAAAATATTATCATCATGTTCAGGACATGTTTCGACGTTTATTACGTCATCATCGGCTAGTTAAAAATGTGAGGTGAGATGATCTGCATCCACGTAGTCGGCAGATGGCTTCGTCTATAAATAATTGGACAAATGAAGTGAGTCCTTATGATTGACAAAAATTCACTCGGAAAAAAATGTGTGTCGCTCGCATAACTCGAGAAAGCTTTGGAATATTCTTGCCAAATTTGGCAGGCAAGCTCATTTTTGAAAATTCTATGCTGTGCTTCGATGGAAAAAATATTAGTATATGTTTGGTAATTTCATAAATGGGCTAAATAAATTGCATGTAAATAGATTGTAAACCATAAAAGAAAAAAATCCAGCACTAAAGAAGATAAAAATTCTCTCTTAGATTTGAACTTCAGACGGTTTAAGATAATTTTAACCTTTATTCTGTTAAAAACAATCCCGCAATTAAATTCTGTTTTACCTGAAATCTTAGTGCATACGTCACTTCCTCTCACCACTAAAATCACTTGTTAAGGTTTCACCTAATTGTTCCTGTTCATCTTAAGTTATAAGAAACTGGAGCCCTGAAAACGAGGATTCGACTGGAGACGGCGTGTCGGCGATGCCGTCCGTTTGAAAGGTCAGGTTATCCGCATCACGTGTCTTGGCGCATATCACCGACATCAGGTGGACGATTTCGGCGTGCAACCGTCTGAAGGTATCCATAATGAGATCGGGCGAAGTCATAGATGATCGAGTCCTCATCCATAGAGTTCATTTGTTTAAGTGACTTGCTAACATTTAAATCATGGCTCTTACTGTATGATTATATCATTCACAAATTTAGGATATATCAAATAACCGATGTCTCAAGTAAACAACAACTAAAGAGGTCCAAGAAAAGAGATCTGGTATGTTAAGCTCCGTAGTAGCTTTGTGTCATTTACATTTAAAATTGAGCACAAAGACGATTCATATTTCCATGTTTATTAGAACAATTCAGTTGATCAAGTGGCGATTAAACTCTGACGCCGGTAACAAAAGCTGACGTCGCCTATCGATTGCTCTGTTCTGTTAATGGGATCATGTCCGGGCGAAGCTATTCACTATAATACCGCGCGTAACCGTTCGGTATTCCGTAATATTTAAGATAAAAAAGAGTGTATCAAATATGTTGTAGTATACTCACATATTTTAATAAGATATCAAGTAATCTTAAAATCTTGATATCTTCATGATAATAAGGTATTAATTAATCTTATTCAAATGCTTAATGAGTATTTATATTATTTAGAGAACATCATATTTACGATATAGAATAGTCGCATTCTATTTTATAAAATCCCAAGTTGGAACGAATCAAACCCCCTATTTAAAATACAATTGGCTTGAGTTTCATCTCCAGGCCATGACCCGATCCTTTGCAAGCGAAGTAGGGGAGCAAAATCACTGGGTTCATTATCGCTTTCCTACTTTCGGAATTCATTATCACTACTTTCTTAAAGCCCTTGGTCTTTATTCTAACATCACGTCATTGCTCCAGGTTTTCTTTTTAAACTCAAATAGTAATTGCTTACATCATTCTGCAATATCGTTTTGAAGAAAGCTTTACTGATTATTTATAATCTTATACATTTAAAAAAACTTTTCAAACTAATGACAGCGCCCTGACCGTCCTACTAGACCGATTTACATGTGGGTTGTATTAAAACAAAGGTTATAGGCCCTATATGTGCAGATTTCATTTGTATTTTGAACATATTTATGTTAATAGGGCCAAAAATGGAAAATAAACTTTTGTTTTGGAGATTTAACATTTAATGGACACCCTATATACAGAGTGTCCATTAAAAATGTTTCAGGATCTCGGGAGGTAATTCCTTAAATCTAAACTAAGAAAAAAGTTGATATGAAGGTATGTCTTAAGATATTCAACCAGATGTCCGCCATTTTGTATTTTACACAAAATATTTTTTATCTCCGAAGTTTTTAACGGTATGTACCTGCAAATAGTCAATCAATAAATCAATCATCAATCATAATTCCTTTATTGCCGTAAAACTCTTACAAGCATTGGCATGAGTCATTTACATAAATACCTTAGAACTAAAATTTTTACTTCTAAATTATAATCTTCTAAAAAAGTCGAGGACACTGTAGTACGCACCCTTTATCAAATACGCCTTTAGTGCACCCCTAAATTTTTCAAGTGGCATATCAACCCTAAGGCAGTCAGGCAGTCCATTAAAAAGCTTGATGGAAGAATAATAAACATTATTTTCAAAAAAAGTTGTTTTGTGTTTTGAAAGAGACAGGTAAGAACGTTGACGGAAAGAGTAGTTAGTAGGTGTTAATCTAGATTCAAAAAGGCTGCGGTTTTTCATGAAGAATGTCAGAGTTTCTAATATGTAAATTGCTGGAAAGGTTAGTAGTTTGTGGTGGCGAAAGGTCTCTTTGCACGATTCTTGTTGCCTTAAACCAAAAATTATTCTGATAACCTTCTTTTGGAGAGTGAAGATGTATTTTAAACTTGACTTGCTGTACCCCCATATAGGTACAGCGTAAACCAGATGAGGATAAAAGCAACCATAATAAGCTGTGAGCAGTACCTCAGGATTACAATAAAATGACAGTCTCCGTATTCGATAGATGATAGAACTGAGTTTACCCGATTACGTCAACATTTAAACTCGCGCAACGTAAACTTGTTATATGTACACAACATTTTAGATTAGAATCAATTTTAAGACCAAGGAAGCAAACTGAATCTGTGCATGCAACATCAATTTCAGAAAGCAGCAAATTTGAAACTCCAGTATTTTCCTTACTACGAATTAAAAAAAAACCATCCCTGTCTTGGCAGTGTTTACAAAAAGACCACTCTCCGATAACCATTGGATAAGTGAATTTGATTGGATGAAAGCAGCCATTTCTAAGTCATCAGCTTTTTCTGCTGTGACAATGAGAGAAGTATCGTCCGCAGATATGCATAATTCACCATTGTCTATACTACCATCAATGTTGTTGATGAAGAGAAGAAAAAGGATCGGCCCCAATACAGACCCTTGGGGAACCCCCATTGTCACTTCCAACTTATCTGAATACTGCTTTCGAAGACATCTACTTTCATCATTGTAAGATATTTCAACACTTTGAATTCGGTTCTCAAGGTATGAAACAAACCAGTCCAAAGCCACTCCTCTTATACCAAGATTAGACAGTTTATCAACAAGAAGACCATGATTTACGACATCGAACGCCTTACTAAGGTCTAAAACATTCCTAGGGCGTCCTTTCCTTCATCTAGAGCCTTGACAATCTCATTTACCAAAAAGAAAATGGCAATTAATGTACTTTTATTCTTCCGGAAACCAAACTGATTACGAAAGAAATAATTGAAATGGGCCTATAGTTACCACATTTTTGCACCTCACCCTTTTTGTGGATTGGCATTACAAGAGCAAGTTTAAGAACATTAGGAAATACACCTCTCTCAAATGAAACATTAATCATGCATGTTAAGGAAAAGAGGTAAAGTTCAGCACATTCTTTCAACAAGTAAGATGAAACCCCATCAAAGCCAGCAGACTTGCTACATTTCAGAGATTTTATAACTGTGAAAACTTCATCAGAACTAGTTGGACTCATAAAAAAAGGAGGGCAAATAGAGCGAGATTCACACGTTGAATTGTTTTTTGTTGGAACCTGACCAGAAAGAGTTCTTCCTATCTCAGTAAAAAACTTGTTAAAAGCATTTGCTTTCATAAGATGATCGCTAACCACTCTACCACTACCGTTATCAATAGAATATATTAACAGAGATCTGCTACTTTTACCTTCATTAATTACTCCCCACAAAGCTTTTGATTTGCACTTTGCATGATCTATTAGGTTCTGAACATTTGATGACTTTGCTGCTTTTATAGAAGACCGGTAGCTGTTTTTCATTTGTTGGTACAAAATACGCATTGGGTGGGTAGAAGCTAAATCCTTAGTCCTCGAATACAACAAGTCCTCCTTCATTTTCAACAAATGAGCATCCAACCTTGTTGAAAGTTTCCTAGTGGTTTTCTTCTTCCTGAAAGGAAAGGCGGAATCCATAGAGTATTCAATGAGACGGAAAAAAGTATCAAACATTTCATTAACACTACCTGCAGACACAACATCATCCCATGTTTCAGCTCTCAGGAAGTGCTTGAATGTGGACAAAGAACTCAAATTTATAGCCCGAGTGTAGATATGAAAACTAGCTGGTATGTGTTTAGGTCCTGCTAAATTAAGATCAACAACCTGCGCATGATGATCCGATATTGCTGTTCTCAGAACAAAATCATTGACAAAGGAATCATCTAGATTTGTATACACGTGATCGATAGTCGACTTGGCACCCTTGAACTCTCTGGTATGCTCATGAATGAAATGTTTTAAGCCAAAAGATACCAATAAATCTGTCAACATTTGTGAACCTTGCGATGATGTCGCCACATCTATATTGAAGTCGCCAACGACAACTACCTTTGAGCCACACTTTACCAAATCATTAAGAAAATTATTGATTAGTTCAAGAAACTGATCACAAGGAGAATCGGGTGATCTATAAACAATTAGGATGATAATTGTGATTTGGGGCAACTCAATCCTAGCAGCCGCGAGCTCACAAACCCATTCGTAGCAGTATCTAGATACATCAATAATCACATATTTTAGATTGTTCTTCACTAAAAGGCAAACACCTCCCCTAGCACGAGAGACTCTACAATAGATTGATGCAGTAGAATAACCACCAAACAAGACCGTACCATCTTCAATGTCCTTCAAAAAATGCTCAGATATGCCCAGTACGTCAGGTGATTCTGCGTTGATCAAGACTTCCATCTCCAAGGTTTTATCGAGCAGACTGCGAACATTTTGATGAATAATCCGAAAGGCATTACCTACCTGATTGTCGTTAGTTACATTGGATTTGCTAGAGAATGCTATGGAATTGCAACTTGGTCCTGTTCCTGGGCTAAAAAATTAGGATCCCTACCACTATCGTCGACTGAAATTATGTTTACAGAGACGTGATTGCGGTCATAATTAGAAGAAGAGTATTTAGTTTTAGGGACTGAAGGCTCCTGCCGGCCTCTTACTACAACTGGTATCGAAAATTGAGCCGAACTATCCTTAGGGAAAATATCACATTGTCCAACAAATGCACTATCAGTTTTTTGTCTCTCAAGCTGAAGTGGAGTCCATAGTGTGTGTAAAGTCGTGGGTTTCCTAACTGCCCTAAAGGTAGAAAGGCGCCATTCTGAAATTCTCAAACAACAGCGAACAAATCATCATTTACTTTGGAAATTAATGCGTTTAGGGAGGGTGTGTCACACCTAAAAGGTATTGCCGCCACAACTACTTTTGTATTCTGGGTTTTCTGCAGAAAATCATGGACCTCCCGGGTAGTGTCGTCAGTACAGTATCCTTTAACAAAGTTATTAGTACCTGAAATCACAAGGAGGTAGTCGTCTAAATTCAAATCCTTTGTTACATTGTCAATACCATCTAAGACATTAGCAACAGTTGCATTTGGCTTTATGGTTCCCATCAGATCAAACTTGCCGCTACACCTATTGTACAAAAGATCACTGATTTTCCTACCATGGCTATCACTAACTAGCCTAATTTTACATTTTGCTGGTGGGTGATTTATACTAATATTCGGCCCCACAGCATTAGTGCATTCAGAAACATGTTCACAGTCGCTGACATTAACATTGGCTTTCTTGAAAATTTTCACCCCTACATTTAACCTAGAATCATGAGACCTCTTTTTAACATTAGTGTAACGTCCATCTCTGCTGAGTAAGGCTGGAGTTGTTGGGGTATCAGAGGAATGTCCGGGAGGGTTCAAATCACAAGACTCATCAAGAACATGGAAACGATTTGGACTAACAAAACAAACATCATTGAGATCTTTTACTGGCATTGGGGGTTTTGTTATTTGCTTATGTTTCCGCTTGACTAATGTCCAATCACCTGTGAGAGATCTTTTGAGCCTTAAAGGAGAGATTCTATTACTAATACAAGCATCAGGCTTACTAACAATACTACTTTCTATACGCGGTATAGCTACATTTGCCTCAACATTTTGTGTCAAAGGTTTAGGGGGATCAGCGTGTTGTATCAAAGGTTTATCAGCGGGTACAGGAGGAACCTGGCTGGGGAGGATCGGAATTTGCTGTTCAGGTAGGGATAGAGGAGGAGTAATCACATCACTCGCACGATCAGGAACCAATGGCCTGTTACTCTCAGTAGGGATTATGCTTTCATATTTAGAAATGTTAATCAAAGCTAATCTAGTGTTAACTAGTACATTTAGCCCACACTCAAATAAGTTCTTCTGCTGATGGCAGTCAACCTCCATCAAATGCTGCTCAGAAATCCCCAAGTGGTTAGCGATTCTGAGCGCAGCAGCTTTGTTGAGCCCGCGGGAGCGGGAGGAGTCCCAGTGATACGCTCTGCCAGCGCGGCGGTCACATGCGAGGAGGCTCCAGTGTGAGCCAGATTCCGGGGACTCAATGTCTAAGCTGTTGTTTACGCAAAGCAAGACAAAGGACTTCGTTGCGAAAGACATCAAGTCCAGCTGTTTTTAACGTCATCACAGGTCCCTAGTTTTACATGTTGAGTTACCACTGGCCCAAGCAGAAAAATGTCCTGGCGGTCACTTATGCAGTCATAAAGGGAATCAAAAAAAGTCTGTATCATTTTGTCAGATAACCATAATTCACTGCACTTAAGCGATTGAGTGCTACATAGTTTCTTAGCATCAGTCAACCGGAGTTAAAGTATTTCCCTCACCAGTGTTTCAGTATTTTCCTTAACCAATTTATTTAGATTTTCTACATTTGTTTCAAACTTTGTTTGCTCATCATTTATACGGGCAAGTAAAAGTTCTTTATCTGACTTAACTTATTACATTCTTTCTGTAGGAGGTTATTTTGTTTTTTTAGTACGTCAATCTCATCATTGACCAAATCTTGAAGTTTGATAGAATTGTTCATTTCTTCATGTCGCTTATCATTCTCAGTTTTTAAAACATTATGTAAGACACTAAGCTCTTCATTTAATTTAAAATTGTTCGCAAGAGTCTCTTTTTCACTTTTGAAAATTGAATCCATCTTAACAACTAGCTGAGCTAGATTTGACAGCAACAATGTGTTATCAATCTCTTGATAATTGGCAATTATACTAGGTATATTATTACAGAGGGAAGCCACATTTGTTTCTGATTCATCGTCAAGGTTTGTTACATTACAAGCAAGAGCCAGAGAGAGAGATGTAGTGCTATAATCCATAATTATCTTGGATCACAAATAAACGCAGTTAAAAGAGTCAATAAATGTGATTTATTAAGCGCCTGATAGGTAGGCAAACAGTCATATTCTAATGCATTGCGGGTTGCATCGGAAGGCGCACAGGTCAGGGTACCGCGGCGGCGGCGGCGTGGCGCTGTTATCAGTAGCCGATAACAGGTGGCGTGGGCGTGCGCTCAGACTAATTAGCTACTGCCCAACGTTTCTAACAGAGAGCGCGGCACTATCCTCGGCCCACCGTGGAGTCGGTTGTGACCAGTTGGGAAATGTCACTTTAATGAGTTGGCAGAGACTCCAGATAGTATGCGCAAAGGCGATTAACTGGAAATGTGCATAACCTTACTTTTAAAAGTCTGATTAAAAAGTTAATTAATTTCCAAATATAGAATCACATCAAAAGAAAGTTTAACGTGAACAGTCATAAATGTAAGTTCGGATGAAAATAGTCACTATGCTAACTTACGGCGATAACATGCACTACATTAATTAATCCACTATCTTGAGGAACACAAAACTATAAACATCCAATTAAGTGCACTCGTACCAACCGTCATCAGTCAAGGTCAGTTTTTGAAAAAAGAAAGATTAACATGATCAATTGATAAATTCCATACTTACCCAGATATCCGCCATTTTGTATTTTTCATAAAACATATTTTTATCTCTAACATTTCCTTACCGATGTTTTTGAAACACGGTAAGTACCTAGAACTAGTCAAGGTCAGTTTATTTAAAAATAATCAACATTTTCGACTGGTAAACACCAAAATGGCGGCCTTTTAGAATATTTAAATTGAAATACCCAAAAAAGGTACGTTAAAAAATTTAATTTACAATGTAACGGCAAAAAAATTATCAAAATCGGTCAAAAAACAACTGATATATGGTATAATCAAGCTAACGAGGTAGCATAATTTGGAGAAATATGGTCCATTGTTGCGCTGAACCACGCGCTGAAACAGGCCAATTACGCTGCCTTGTTAGCTAAAGTCGACCATAACTCAGTTGTTTATTGACCGATTTTCATAATTTTGGTCTCACTAGATTGTAAATTAAATGTACTAGACGTTGCTATTCTTTATAATTTTTCGTAAAACGTGCCTTTTTTAGAAACCTTTATTTAAATATTTTTGATGACTGTCATTTTTTATTTACCATAGTAACTTAAAAACTACCTTATCATTTTTTCATAAACTGACCTTGACTAGTTATAGGTACATAACGAGTTTAAAAAACATCGATTAACAAATTTCGGAGATAAAAATACTTTGTGGAAAATACAAAATGGCGGATATCGGGGTAAATATGCATTTTAGGACATACCTTTACATCTACTTTTTGTTAATTTAGATGGAAGGAATCACCTCCCAAAGGTTCAAGACTATGTGTTAAGACGAAAATCACCAAAAGAAAACTGAAGTAAGGTATGTCGGGAGGGACTGCCAGTGGCACGCGACGTCAGAGACGCTACGGCCGCGGCCCACGCGACCGTCCACGGTCTGATACTGCGACGCTGTGGCACGTGATGTCAGAGACGCTACGGCCGCGGCCCACGCGACCGTCCACGGTCTGATACTGCGACGCTGTGGCACGTGATGTCAGAGACGCTACGGCCGCGGCCCACGCGACCGTCCACGGTCTGATACTGCGACGCTGTGGCACGTGATGTCAGAGACGCTACGGCCGCGGCCCACGCGACCGTCCACGGACTGATACTGCGACGCTGTGGCACGTGATGTCAGAGACGCTACGGCCGCGGCCCACGCGACCGTCCACGGTCTGATACTGCGACGCTGTGGCACGTGATGTCAGAGACGCTACGGCCGCGGCCCACGCGACCGTCCACGGACTGATACTGCGACGCTGTGGCACGTGATGTCAGAGTCGCTACGGCCGCGGCCCACGCGACCGTCCACGGTCTGATACTGCGACGCTGTGGCACGTGATGTCAGAGACGCTACGGCCGCGGCCCACGCGACCGTCCACGGACTGATACTGCGACGCTGTGGCACGTGATGTCAGAGACGCTACGGCCGCGGCCCACGCGACCGTCCACGGACTGATACTGCGACGCTGTGGCACGTGACGTCAGAGCCGCTAAGGCAGCGGCCTATGCGACCGTCTACAGACTGATATGGGCCAAGAGAGTAGGGTTTCTTTTCGTGGTAATCGGAACATCTATCTATACTTATTTAATACGCTAGAACTTTTTTGTTATCATTACTCCTCCTAAACTACTGGGCCGATTTTAATAATTTAGGTGGCGTTGGAAAGTGCTCGGCGTGTAGTTTTGCAGATTTTATAAAATAAAATGTTTATGAAGATTATACTAAAGGGAACGCCCTAGAAGCCCTTTAAGATTTGTATTTGTCCACGAGGTTTAACATGGAAAATAAATCTCAAATAAAGCAGCTGATTGGAGGCAAACAAAGTTTTCGAGCAAAGCCTTGTGTTATTATTGGAGTTGATACCACTGAATAAATAAATAAATACTAGTGGCTTGTAGAAGCAAAAGCCCCTAAAAATAAAATACAAATGCTGGATATTTAATTTTTTCTTCACACTCACAACCCGGTAACTGTTGAGATGTATTGACTTTCATACACCTTGCCTCCTAGTCTCTCTGGAAGTCACACATGTTATTATTTGATTTATCAAATAGTTTGTTTATATTATGATGATCTTATGTTATGGTTCCCATGATTGTATTGTTTGAAGTTAGTTACCTAATTTAAGAATATAATTTGAGTATAACTGAAACATGTTGTGTTTATTATATCTCAACTTTACCAACGTAACTCTGCTATTTCTCCCATTAGGTTATGGGCCCAGGTGCCCTTATAAAATTAATTTTTAGGTAAATTTTCAAAATTGTCCAAGTTCAATATCGACTAATATCATGTTTCAACAATCTTCTATAGAGAAGTTGAAGGGCCGTGAAAACTATGATAACTGGAAAATCGCTGTTCAGGCTTATCTGGAAGACTGAACTCTGGGACTGCGTTTTGGGGACCGAAGTAGACAAAAAGAAGATAACTAAATGCAAATCCAAAATAATTTTACTTGTTGATGCTGTAAATTATGTCCATGTACAATCTGCAGAGACAGCAAAAGACATGGGATAACTTGGAACGAGCTTTTTCAGACAGAGGTTTAGCACGACGAGTTGGTTTGCTACGTTCGCTGATATCCACGAAATTGGAGAACTGTAATTCAATTGAAGACTATGTTAACAGAATAATTACAACTGCATTCAAGCTCACGAACATTGGTTTGAAGGTTGATGATGAGTGGATAGGAACGATTCTCCTAGCTGGACTCCCGGATCAATTTCAACCAATGGTTATGGGTATTGAAAGTTCCGGCGTCAAGATTACAGCCGATTCTATAAAAACCAAACTACTGCAAGATGTATCCGTAGAAAATGAAACCTCAAAATGTGTGGCAATGTATGGTCACAATCGTGGGCAATATCAACGACCACCGTACAGCAAAAAACGTCACGATACAAGTGATAAGAAGCTCTCCGGAGGTAAAAACATCAAGACAAACCCATATGGAAAAATTATATATTTAAATATATTTAAAATATATTTTAGAAGACCAAAATATATATAAAATATATTATCAAATATATATTATTTTAGTTTATATTTAAAATATATTTGAAATATATACCAGGATATATTTCAAATATATTTAATGAAATATATTTTAGGATTATATTTTGAAATATATAATATATATTTTAATTCAAGTAAGAGTATATATTAAAAATATATTTGAAATATATACCAGGATATATTTCTAATATATTTAATGAAATATATTTTAGGATTATATTTTGAAATATATAATATATATTTTAATTCAAGTAAGAGTATATATTATGAAATACTATTGGTGAAATACATTTGAAATATATTCTTATATATATTTTAAATATATTAAATGAAATATATTTTTGAACTATATTTTGCAATACATTACGAATATAATAAAACTGAAGTAAGACATATATATTACGAACTACTGTTAGTGAAATATATTTTAAATATATGTTTGTATAATATATTTAAAATATATTTAATGAAATATATTTTGCAACACATTACAAATATATTAAAACTGAAGTAATACAAATATATTACGAAATACTGTTAGTGAAATATATTCTTGTATATATTTAAAATATATTTCATGAAATATATTTTTGAAATATTTTTTGCAATACATTACAAATATATTAAGACTAAAGTAAGACATATATTTTACGAAATACCGTTAGTGATATATATTTTAAATATATTAACACCATATATATTTTATAACATATAATTATGAATATATTTCAAATATAACTTTAAATTTATATTTGGAAATATATTATCAACAATATATTGCAAATATAAAAACAAATATATTTATAATATATTAAACAAATTGACAAGCATAAAATCAAAATATGCGGAACATCTTATACAGGGTATCTATAAAAGAACTCCGGGATTTTAAAAATTAATATCTTAATAACTGTAGAATGTAGCGAAATGCAGTTAATTTCTTTGAAACGAGTAGCTCATAAGGTTTATCTCATAACAATTGGGAATATTTTTGTCAAGAGGTGGCAGCGCTGCGGAACATTGGCCTTGAAAAAACTTAGCGCGGCTGTCAAGTGCTGTCTGAAATCCTGCGCGAAAGGCAGCGCCGCAACAAAAGGCTCAATGCGTTATTTGGCTAGTATAAACTAAATCTGTTGTTACGGCCGTACAAAGAATCCTTCGAAAATTCGTGATGTTGACTACCTCAGGCAAAGAATAATTAATTCTGTGGCAACCGTTCCCCCCAGAAATGTCAGCCAGGACATATAAGGAGGTGGAATATCGTTAGGACGTATGCTGTGCCGCCAAGGGAGCCCATTTTAAACTTTATGAAATTGCTAAAGAAAATTTCAAAATGCAACCTGTTAATCATGTATAAAACAATTACATAAGCTTATTGCTTCATAACAATATTTTGCCTCAAAACCCTGAAGTTCTTTTATAGATACCCTAACATAATTACACCAAACGCATAATACATGAAGTAAACATAATTACACCAATATAGATGAAAACTTAAAAGTACTGACCAGAATGTACTCATATAAAAATTACAAAGGAAAATTACATGTAAAATAATTGATATTTCTTAGTCAATTTTTATGTAATCCTATACTATATAGGATGTTTTATATTTAACGAAACACTATTGAAATACTGTACATATCAATATACTGTCACCCAACACATAATGTAATGCCCAATGCTAATTCAGATTATGTACGATTAACAAAGCATCTACTGTATGAGACTTTTAAAAATGCGGAAGTAAAAATAGCCTATGGAACTAAAAAATAATAATAATTCATTTGATTTATAAGCGATCACAAGCAACAGCAGAAAAGAAAAAAGATTACTTGACGAAAGCAGGGGAGTGTATAAACTTAAATGTCGGAACTGCGATACGGTAACATCTATTTTGGACAAACTTCAGAATAAATTTTCATATAAGATACAAAGAACATTTACAGTCTTCACCAACTCCTATGATAAACTTTAAGTACGCAACGTGTGTTAGATACAACAGCAACTATTTAATTACTGAATGCTGTCCATTAAAAATAGACTAGTGCTACAACACAACGCAAAAGCATTGAAACTCCAACTCCAAAAGGAAACAGCGTTCCCAATCAGTTTTATATCCTAAGTTATGCCTTGTCACCCATGAGTCGAATTGGCCGAGTGGGTTAAGGCGTAGGTTAGGTTAGGATAGGATGTAGGCTTAGGATTGATAGAGCGAAGGTCCGGGGTTCGAATCCCAGCGGTGTCGCCCTTTTTTGTTCATGAATATCAAATGTAAGGCTAATATTATATATTTATATATCAATTTAATAATTTTTTTTGAAGAGTTTTGGCATTTAAGTTGAAAAAAATCATATTTTGAAAAATATTTTGAAATATAAATGAAATATATTTATAATATATTTTTATTCCAAACAACAATATATTTACCTAAATATATTACAAATTTAAAATAACATATTATTAACAACAAACAATAACATAATTTAAATATATTTTAGATATAAATTATATATATATAAATATATATTTAGTAAATATATAATTATATCTTTCTGGGTCTCAAAATTTGTATATTTCAATATATATTTCAAACATATAACGTTTTATTCTAAAATATATTATTATATATTTTTAAAAATATATTTTAAATATAAATTTTTCCATATGGGAAAGCTCCAAGGGACCTCGATTTTTTCAATGTAATGATACGGTCACATATCACGCAATTGTGACAAGATCTGCAAGAAGAATACCGAAAATGACAGAAACTTTAGCAAGTCTAAACTGAACATTTCACTGTTTGCTGCTTTCTCTATGCAAACAAATGTAAGTAAAGACTGGTATTTAGACTCTGGCGCTAGTGCTCATTTATGTGTGGACAGTAACATTCTGGAAAATAAGAGGAAGTCTCCAGAATTGTGTATTACCACAGCAAACAACACAAATATGGTAACCGACACAATTGGAGGTATTGAGCTTCCTCTAAAGGTTTGTGGCACTACATCGGATATTCATGTAGGTTATGTATACCACGTTCCTCACTTAAGTGTTAATTTATTGTCTGTAAGTCAAATTGTAAATAAAGGACACACGGTAATATTTGATAACAATGGTGCTAAAGTTTTTAATAGCGACAATGAAGTTATTTCTACAGCTTCTCTGGTTAATAATTTGTTTAAACTAGAAATTTCTTCCTCTTTTGGCACAGGTTTGATAGCCAAGCACGATGAACATATTCTCTGGCACAAACGCATAGCTCACCTTAACTTTGACAGTCTAAAGAAGTTAGCCACTGGTTTGGTGCATGGTGTCAATCTTTCCGACAACGTACCTGACATTCCATGTGAAATATGCATGCTTGGTAAAAGCTACCGTTTACCTTTTCAGTTAAGTAACACTAAAACTAGTGAACTATTGGAGTTAGTGCATTCCGGCTTAGCTGGAGGTAGACTCTCTAGCTGGATCAAGGTACATTTTAACTTTCTTAGACGATTTTAGTCACAGAAATTTTGTATATTTCTTAAAGTCAAAGGATCAAGTGTATGAAACCTTTAAAACATTCAAAAATCTAGTTGAAAATCAAACTGGAAAGACAATCAAGATTCTCAGGACAGATGGAGGAGGAGAATACTGCAGTAACAAGTTTTCTGAGGAATGCACAAAAACAGGTATTGTGCATCAAATAACTTGCAGCTACACACCTCAGCAAAATGGTAAGGCTGAACGACTTAATCGCTCACTTTTAGATCGGGCGCGATGTTTATTGTTGGAATCAGAGCTGCCAAAAACCTTCTGGGCTGAAGCAGTTAACACAGTAGCTTGTCTGCTAAATCGCTCACCGAGTAAGGCTGTTTCTCTGACACCTGAAGAATTATGGTCAGGCCGAAAGCCTTGTATCTCTCATCTACAAATTTTTGGATGTAAGGCTTACGCATATTTTCCAGCTCAAAAGCGTAAAAAGCTGGATGCTAGGGCAACTCCATGTATCTTAGTAGGATATGGCTCAAGTACAAAAGGCTACCGTCTCTACGACCCAAAAACAAAAATAGTATTTCTTTCTAGGGATGTAATTTTTTCTGAAAACGAAAAAGGAAGTTCTTTGCTAACAAAGGATCAGGATCAAAAGGGCCGTTTGTTTTATGTTCCTCCGAATGATCAACACCTTGCCGTGGCAGAAACAGAACTTGAAACAGAACCTAGAATTGAAACCTCTAATGATGAAGAACCTGGGTACAGCTTAGTCGACTCTGAGTCAGATCTTATGGAGCCAAATCCCCCAGTCTATACTAGACCACAGAGAGAACGCAAACCTCCCGACGCACTGAAGGACTTCGTGACTTATTACGTGGAAGGTGCTGAACCCACTGATCTCGTAACTGTAAAGGAAGCGATGGAAAGTCCTGATAAGGATCTTTGGCTTCAAGCGATGAAAGAAGAGCTTTCTTCTCAAATAGAAAGCAAGAGTTGGGAACTTGTAGACCTTCCGCCTGGTAAAAAGCCATTGAATTCTAAATGGGTATTCAAAACCAAAAGGGACGCAGGAGGAAACATCGTTCGGCACAAAACAAGGCTTCTGGTGAAAGGACGTGCACAGCGAAAAGGAGTAGACTTTGATGAAGTTTATTCGCCTGTGGTACGCTACAGTTCTAAACGTTACCTATTAGCTTTAGCTGCCAAGAAAGACCTTGACATTGATCAAATGGATGCGGTATATGCATTTCTTCAAGGAGATCTTACAGAAGAGATATATATGAATCAACCAGAAGGATCGCAACAAGAACCGAACAAAGTGTGCAGACTACGAAAAAGCATTTACGGTCTCAAATAAGCCAGCCGTGTATGGAATAAGACATTACACGACAGTTTCATGAGGATTGGTCTAAAACAGTCTAAGTGTGACTAATGTGTTTATCACATGATGAAAAATGGGAGGATCTTGATCGTAGCAGTCTGGGTTGACGATCTATTGATTTTTCATCAAGATAAACAGCTGAAAGAAACTTTGAAGAAACTGCTTACGAACGAGTTCAAGATGAAAGTTATGGGAGAAGCTAAATTTGCATTAGGATTCCAAATAATAAGAGACAGGAAAAACAAGAAGCTCTACATCAGTCAACGATCCTACGTGGAGCAGGTGCTGAAGGGATTTAATATGGACCAATGCAAACCGGTGTCAACTCCCATGTCTCCAAACGCCAAATTGTCAAAAGAACAGTCGCCAAAAACCAAGAAAGAATTAGAAGAAATGGAGAATGTCCCATACCAGGAAGCAGTTGGTAGCTTGTTATTTGTATCACGTCCAGACATTTCTTATGCCGTCAGTTGCGTGAGCCGATTCAACCAAAATCCAGGTAAAGCTCACTGGGCATCAGTCAAACATATACTTCGGTATATGAAGGGGACATTGGACAAGGGTTTAAGCTTTGATGGTAACAAGCCTGCAGATATAGTTGGATACAGCTACTCTGATTGGGCAAGTGATGGAGATGACAGAAGATCTACGACTGGTTACATTTTTATCAAGTGCAACGGTGCCATATCGTGGAATACGAAGAAGCAGCCCACGGTAGCTCTATCAACCACTGAGGCTAAGTACATGGCAATGTCTGCAGCGACCCAAGAAGCTATGTGGTTAAGAGGATTGGCAAACGAAATCACTCCATGCTCAAATCCTGTTTTAATTTTTGTGGACAACCAGAGAGCGAAGAATCTTGCGCTGAATGGTGCATATCAGCCTCGGACAAAACACATTGATGTGCACCATCATTTCATCAGGGAAAAGGTGCACAGTAATGAAGTCAAATTTATCTACACTTCCACATCAAGTATGGTTGCAGACTCCTTAACCAAGGCACTGGACCGAGAAAAACTAATCAAGTGCATTCAAGAGCAAGGAGTATGCAAGTTGGGAGGATGTTGAGATATATTGACTTTCATACACCTTGCCTCCTAGTCTCTCTGGAAGTCACATATGTTATTATTTGATATGTCAAATAGTTTGTTTATATTATGATGATCTTATGTTATGGTTCCCATGATTGCATTGTTTGAAGTTAGTTATCTAATTTAAGAATATCATTTGAGTATAACTTAAACATGTTGTGTTTATTATATCTCATCTTTACCAACGTAACTCTGCTATTTCTCCCATTAGTAACATGTTCACTGGCGGAATTAAACGTTTAAAGTGTAATTTTAAAGATATTTCGACATTCCCTAGTACTTATCAGAATTTTAAGAAAGTTCGTTACTTCAGTATAGTAAAGGGCTGAATTTGTTAGAACAGTAGCGCTTCCGTCGTTCTCAAAACAAACTCTGTTCACTTTGTTTACAATTAAACATATGGGCATGGTTTGAAGAAAGTCTTAAGATTAACCACAAACTGCAGCACTATATTTCCCAAAGAAAGTCGTGAAACCTAAATTATAAAAACGGAAAATTTAAAAGCAAAAAAACCGCCATGTGTTATAGTACTTTCAACCTATTATGCTGGATTTTAAATAAACCATATATCAACATCTAGCAAGTGGTTTTAAATCAAGTATAAGCAACACATATTTTAATGTAAACAAAGCAAACATTTTTTGATTACAATGATTTTTAAATGGCAAATATTTAACGTTTTATTTATTTTCTGATAAACTTAAGAAATTTCAGTATTTTTCCCGAGTCCCTGCCATCAAGACCTTCTATTTGAGCCCTCTCCCAGTATCCTGCGACTTGCCAAACGCCCACAATTTAGGCGCAAAAATTTCACTTCATCGTATAACGTTAACCAAACAAACGCACTTAACTCTTCATAATTTAAATTATATACATATATATACACTCAAACCCATAATTATAAACTCAGAAAATTTTAAAGTTAAAATATTTTTTGTTATAGTACACTGAACATAGTTAGCTACCTTTTGAAAAAAACCATATTTCAACATCTAGCATATGGCTTTGACATAACAACAACACCACATGATTTAATGTAAACAAAGCAGACGTTTTTAGATTCCAATGCTTTTTAAATGGCAGATATTTTAAGTTATTTCTCGTTTTCTGATGAATTTCATGAAATTTCATTATTTTTCCCGCCATCACGGAATAAAGACCATTAATATGAGCCCTCTCCCATGTTTCTACGACTTGTCAGACGCCCAAAATTTTGACGCAATTGACGCAAAGAATCGCCTTACGAAATTAAATATATGATATATATATATATGTGCATGCGTGTGTGTGTGTGTGTGTGTGTGTGTGTGTGTGTGTGTGTGTGTGTGTGTGTGTGTGTGTGTGTTATAACTTTTTTCACAGTTTAGGGTTACTAATATATAAAGTAAAATTTAAATAAAAACTATTTAAATATACTTATATGCAATATATATACAGTATATATATAAATGCAGGCTTTAAGCCTTCATTCATGAGTAGATTTTGTTAGCTTTTTTAGTTCAGGTTAAGATTAAAAGGGTTGTAATTTATTAACAAAAAACTGAATTACAAAAATGTTTGCAAAAGTAACGTAAAACCACGTAACAAACTTTATGGAATTTTTTCAACATTTATTTACTTTATTATCTATTTAAAAACAACCCATTTAAAAACATGTGTGTGTTATAAAAATATTTGCAGTAGATTTTCAAACAACCCCTGACGATTCCAACATGAGACAAATGCAGATCATTTAAAACACGTTTTCTTAGCGTGCATGGTATAATAACACGATCACCTCTCAGTATGCAACCGTCCACTAAACTAAGTTTGTCAAGGTGGTTTTTATATTCCTTGTAAGCAAACGTTTTACCATTTGAAAAACAATCGTAAATATCTTATAGCACTGTGTCTTTTTGAGTTTCTTTCTTAATTTTATCCAGCTTTACAGGCAATTCAAGATTGAAGTGTCGAATTTGATATAAACACGCTCTGTTTATGTCATCCATGAAATTTTCACTGTGTTATCCTATCCTCGTCGCCATTTTTTATGAAATAAAACTACTATTATAAGAAAACTGCATTTTTAATCAAATTTAAAAGAACCAAAACGAAAACATTAAAACGAATCAGCTGATAGTTAACAAAATTTTAAGACAGTACAATTACCATATAAATAATTTAAACGACTTTATCATTTCTGCAGGGTTTAGAAGGTTGAAAAATTCTAATTTGGGATATAGCCTCAAAATTAATGAAAATATTGAGCAAATGTTTAATTACTCGAGATAAGACGCAGAATTTAGAGCTCTTTGATATTTTCCTCCGAGACCGAGACTTCAACCGTAACCAGACCACAAGCGCTCTAAAGATGATTAAAATTCTTCTCGTAAGAAGAGGTTACCAAATTACTGAAAATAAAACTTGTTAAAGCCGAACACTACTGCTAAGTATTTACAGAAATTATCTCGTATATAAAATCGAAGCTATATAAATTATAAAAATCTGATACTACTTTAGGTTATTTCCAGTTATGTCATAATTCTATTACATAAACATGTTCGTTTTCTTTGAATAAATACTCTCATGATACTATACGGGCAATAACACCTTTGAACATTGCAAATTGTTCCATTGTAACATGAATAGTGTTCAGAACCAATCGTGCGTCAATCCTGATAGTCTTAAATGCTTGTCAAATTCAGCACTAGGAATCAGAAAGCTTGCTGGGTAATATATTAAATTTACCAACATTCTTCTTCCTTAGTATCTATCAGCCCCAAATTATTTTAGTTCCAACGACAGCTTGACACGGCTCTACACAGGTTAGGCAAAAGTCTAGAATATTTTTAATATTTTTTTGAAATATTGATGGAAATCAAATGAAACGCTGCAATTGAGATTTGATTGAAATTCATTTTGAAGCCCCTGAACTGCGGATTTAATGAAAATATAGGATGATAACCTTTTTCGTCAGCAGTTCAATCAGGTTGTGTTGACATGTTTCGGTTTTACAAAACCGTTTTCAAAACACAGTACATCCTGGTGTTCTGGTCGTTGTCAAAAGTAAAAAAATAGAATACACGTTCACGTTTGCATAGAATACAGTCAATCATTACAAATCGGGCTCTCAAGGGATTTAAAAAGGCATGGCATTAACTTAGCTTTTAGAACATCTAACCGTACAGTAAATATTCTCAGTACTAAAGCTAAGACAAATAACAAATTCAACAAATGTGGGGTGTACAAAATGTCGTGTGCAAACTGCCCCCAGTACTTATACTGGCCAAACTGGGCGCAACTTTCAAAATCGGATTTACGGAACACCGTCCTGTCCCACGACTAGAAAAACATAAGTCGTCCTTTGCCCAGCATTTAGTCGACAAAAACCATGACCTTAAGAAAATTTATGACGTCATGGAAATTCTCCACGTATGTAAAAAAGGAAGCAGACTTAACACCCTAGAAGAGTTATGAGATATACAAGGCCCAAGTAGAAGACATTAAAAATGGAACAAAAAATACACTAAACGAAAGATTTCAATTTAAATCCCACCTAATTATTAATACAATATTGAATGGAACCAAGAGGTCAACGCTGAATGGTCAGCGATATGATAACACCGGCAGTGGCAGAGGACCTGATTATTTGCTCGTCTACAGTCTGAATCCTGACCCGTACGCGTCAAGACCGGTAAAAGCGATAGGCCTATCAAACTTGCGTTTTTTATGTAATTAATGTATTTATCAAGTCTTCGTGTGTATGTTAACTGTTTGAGCTATTTAATTTTAACTTTCGACAACGACCAGAACACCAGGATGTACTGTATTTTGAAAATGGTCAAACCGAAACATGTCAACATAACCTGTGACATTTACTGACTGAACTGCTAACGAAAAAGGAAATCATCCTATATTTTCATGCGTATTTGACATAAAAACAAACATTTTGATACGAATAACCGACATTTTGCTTGCCCAAGGGATGGTCCAAGATGGAAGCCTTGAAAATGTTAATTTAAGCACACCCCGAATAAGTACTTCATTTTATAGGTCTTTAAAAATGGGGTACAACGCCGCAAACACTATTGCAAAAGGATTATCTAAATGGAAATTGCAGCTCCACATTGATTCTAATATTTTAATGCTAACATGAAATACATCTATATAATTAATACGCCAACACGAAATTTGTCTTATGAACTCCTCCGTCATTTCTTAACCGATTTTGATCATTGACGGCTCATTGGAGAGAGCGTGTCGCGTAGATTTGCAAACTGGCCTTACATTTTTGAAAAAGTCCCTTGGGCTCTGCCCCATTGGCTTTTAAAGTTCCCATGTTATCCTTATGAAGAACATAATTATTTACATTTTGATCAGCTGGATAATTTAATTGCTGTTATTTTTTAATTTGTGTAAACATAACCCTCAAGTCGGATCGTGTTAGCATGATTGTGTTTTAAATTTGTCGCCATTTGAATTATCGCTCTGCTAGAGTAGCACACGATTCCGTGCGCTCGGATCCACTAGTTATTATAGTTGTAACAGCTTCGAAATTAACGTGCAGAATATGATACAGCTTTGAGTTTATGTACCTTTCATGGAAACAACTGTTAAAATATGAATTAATCCCTCCAATAAGTCTTCATATAATCATATGTTAAATTTACATATGTGTAACTTATACAATTTTGTTATTGTTTACAGTACAGTATTTATTATGAAGAACGTGTGCAAGTTTAAAATAAAAAAAAGTCTTAATAAAACCTTTGAATACTCTGCTATAATACATTAAAATACCTAAAATATATATAGGTCATGGGCCCAGGAGCCCAAGGATATTAATTAATTAAAAAGAAAATAAAATATATAGAAAACAAAAATAAAATTAAAAACTGAAATGGTTGATCAAGAAATATCTAGAATAGAAGTTTTGAAAACACCTGAAAACCAATAAATATGTTGGAAAATATAAGTCACATTAGTAACCTAGTACACAAGTTGGAAAAACTGGATCAGAAGATAGATGAAGTAATGGTTATTACCAAGATAACATCGATTATTCCAGAAGAATATATGGCTTTTTCCAGTGCGTGGGACTCAACACCACGGTCAGATAAAACCCTTGATAATCTAGTATCAAGACTTATCCAGAAAGAAGGAAAGTTGAACAAACTTAAGGAAGAGTCAAGTATAGCATTCAAAGTTGCTAAAAATAAAATAAAAAATGTAACTTGTTATGAATGTCTCCAAAAAGGACATGTAAAGAGAGACTGCCCTAAGTTAGTGAAATGTGCTATATGTAAGAAAATTGGACATGATCAGAACAAATGTTTTTTTTTTCAAAAATAAGGATACCCAAAAGAAGTGCTCTATATGCAAGAAAACAAACCTTAGAAAAAAAAACCAAGAAAGGAGAATAATAATATAGCATGGCTGATCAAACCAGATAAAAGTAATGAAAATTAAATTTTTGAAGATATAAACAAGTGTGAAAAAAGAAGAATTTAGAATTTGCTGTGGACAGCGCTTGTACGTCTCATCTTGTTAACGATATTGAAATTTTAAAAGATAAAAAAGAGTTTGAACAAAGCTTTAGAGTCGCTAAATCAGGTACATTGTTAAAATCCAGTGTTATTGGAACTGTCGAAGGAGAAAATTGTTCATTAACAAATGTATCCTATGTACCTGATCTGTCGAGGAATTTAATGTCTGTAAACTGGATCACAAGAAAGGGAGGAGTAGTCACATTTGATAACAAAGGTGTAAAAATATTTCAAGAGAATAATTTAATACTTGAAGGAGAGAAACAAGATAATGGTTTATTTATTGTAGATATTGGAAAAGACAATATCAATGAAGTTTTAATTTCAGAAAAAGAATACATGGATAACGTATGGCACAGAAAACTTGGACACTTAAATACGGAGTATATGAAACAACTTCCAGATATATGTGATGGCGTTCCTAAAATACTAAGGAAAACTGAACTAGGTGATCTTTGTACGGTTTGTATGGAAGCTAAACAAGTAAGACAACCATTTAAAACTGTGCGAGATAGAGCAACAAGACTACTCGAAATACTACACATGGATATTAGTGGTCCTATTGAACCTGAAACTCATGATGAAAAATCATATTTCATGACTTGTTTGGATGATTACACTCATTTTTGTGTCGTTTATCTGTTGAGAAACAAGAATGGAGCGAAAGACTGTTTGAAAAATTACATCAACCAAAGTTAAGCGCAGCTGAATTTGAAAGTTTTAAAGATATGTTATAATAACGGAGGCGAATATGTGAATAAAGCATTTAAACAATGGTGTTTTGATAGAGGTATTATATTGGACAATACAATTCCCTACACACCACAGCTTAACGGAAAAGCTGAAAGAGTTAACGGAAATTTAATGGAAAAAGGAAGAGCTTTAATATTTGACAGCAAAATGGAGAAAGAAACGTGGGGAGAAGCAGTAAGAACTACGGCATATTTACTTAATAGATGCCCATCATCAACTGTAGATAAGACACCCAGTGAACTATGGACAGGTAAAAGGCCAAATCTAGATAGATTGCAGATTTTCGGCTCGATAGCTTATGCTAAAAATGTTAGGCACCTAAAGAAACTTGATCCAAGAGGCAAGAAATATATTATGGTAGGATATGCTCCAAATGGCTACAGACTGTGGGATGAAGATAAGAAAATAGTGGTAATAGCAAGAGATGTTATGTTTGAAAAGAACTTTCCAGGAAAGCAAAAGGTTGTGGAAGTAGGATCGATTGTGAAAAAAGAAATAAACAAAGAACACTTTGACAGTAAAGACCAAAGTTAATATACAAGGGTGATATAAGGCATACCAGAGAAGAAAAATATGACAGTCAAAAAACGTTACTCCAATATATACCTTTTGCGAAAAGTCACAAATTAATTCACCAATCACATGGAACACTCTCTCACTATCAACACAAAGTTAGGGTACCATAGCATACCAGAGATAAAAATATGACGGTCGAAAAAAGTTACTCCATCGGGGGCGCTTTTGGCACCCGCCCGGAAATATACTACTAGCCAGGCTCAAGGCAGGATCGGGGCTCGGTGCAAAAACTGATCCCCATAAGAATAACATGGGAAAAACCTGCTAAAAGTGGCGTAAAACCAGCATTTTACTACTACTACAGTACTCTTCAAATGGTATGAATCAAAATTAGTGGCAAATATTAAAAAAAATTGAATACATCTAAAAATTGTTGGAGGTCAGCTTTTAAGCTTATAATCAAGCGTTATTTACATTTCTGTGCCAAACGACCATTGTTGAATGAAACAAACAAAGCTATGCAGCTCTGAATAATGTTACTGGATAAACAGGGAGTTCAGAGAGCGTTGTCACAAACTTCAGGGACTGATAGTACTCATTAATCTAACTGTCCTGGTCGATGGATACTATCACCTTGCGTCACTCCTTTCAGCGTATTCCAAGAATTACAACACTATTTTGTTACATACGACATGTTTTGATTAAGTGTAGGGTACTGTTTGGTATAATGTTGAACTTATATTTGCTCTTTGTAGGTATAATAGCCAGAAAAAATCTAGTATAGTAAAAAAGAAGTTGAAAGAATAAAAACGGTCGGTGGTTAGAAAAAAAGTCCAAAGAATAAAATAGAAGTCGAGAGTGATTTTCAGTTATTATTATAAACTAGCAGTTGCCCTTGGCTTCGCTCACGGTAGATAGCTTGAAACAGCTGATATTGCCACTGCTTTTAGAACTGTCAAATTAGTGCCCGCAGCTGTTTACATTTCTGTGTTTGAATGTTTACATCCTTATAAAATGTAAACATTGAAACTGAGGACGTTCATAGGGCGAAGCCCGAGGCGATTTTAAGGAAGTGAATAGGCCTATGTGTTTCCCTGGTTCAAGATTTACCTCTGTGTGAAATTTCAACCCAGTTGGTTCAGTATTTTTCGCGTTCACTTGCCCCATACATACTTACATACATACATACATACATACATACATACATACATACCTACATACATACATACATACATACATACATACTTACATATATACCTACATACATACATACATACGTACGTACAAAAACCACCTCTTCTTTATAATAGTACTGTATAGATAGATTGCAATTCATTGTTGGATTGTTGTCGGTTTAATCAATTTGTGTAAATCGCTCATTTTACCAATCGATTATTAAATGCCTTCGATACATCGACAGTTGTTCATTGTTGTCAGTCTAACCTAACACAAAGGAAACAGACAATCAGGTCATCGAATTAAATAGCAAGAACAAACTGGAAGCATCTTTGGGATATATCTTTGAAGATAAATTAAAAAAGTAGTAACATTTTGTTTTCTTAAATAGTTAGCGTGTTGTATTGAGCGATATAACAAAAAATATAGTTCATCACAAGGCCTGAAGCTGCTTTTCGTTACTCGGTAATTTTTCGACCTCGGCTTACAGCCTCGGCAGTAAAACTTGATCTCCTAAAGCGTCACTTTAGGCCCTCGTAATGATATATACTATTTTGTTCTACGTAGGTCCAAAAGCCAGAAAAATCTAGGGTCGTAAAAGAGAATTCGAAAGAATAAAATATTAACATTAAAACTTTACTTAATACCAGTCTGAACTATATTAACGATCATATGTTTTATTCCAGCTAATGAGTGTAAACTGCACATGTAGTAGGCGGCGTCCATAAACTATTTCAGTATCCTTACTCGAGTTTATACTACACTAGCAGATATACCCGCAGCTTCGCCCGCTGAAAGGATAGCTTATTTTAATTCAACTATATTTTGCCTTGTGCAATTTTTAGGAATAATGGACTGATTTATTTGGGTCTTGTGCGTGCAATGAAACCCTTACAATGCAGCTGATAATTCCACTGTAGATGAAAATGAGAAAGTGTAACACTTCCTCTAAACATGCTCCCCTTATGATTAGCAAATGGTATAAATTCCTCAAATTTCCCAATACAGAGAATGAGGATAACCCGGAATATAAAACAAAGAAGACACGAAGGATGTATTTTCGACTTGACATCAATCTGAATTTAGCACATTTTTGAAAATAAACAGAAAACTGTTAAAAAAAAGGTAGGAGGTAAATATCTTGGCCAAAAACCTATTTCCCCAAAACGTTTCTCATTAAATTTTTTAATTTTATTCTTTCAGTATATTAGTTCTCGTACCTTTTCTGTTCCCTGAAAATATTCTTCAGGACTCCCATCCATAGTTAGGAAAAACTAAAATGGCCGACATTTTTTTATTTTTCAAATAATCTATTTTAGACGTCTGAGAAAGAATATTTTTAAAACCTTTCTTTTTTCACATCTAAAGTCTATAAAGAATATTTGTGCCAAGTTTCATGGTCCAAAGTCTTGTGGTTTTTGAAAAATTAAGCTTTGAAAGCTAAAGGTGGCCGCCATATTGTATTTTATAATATACCATATTTAGGCCTTTAGAGACACAATATTGCAAAATCCTTTCTTAGTACGCATCTAGAGCCTGTAAGGAATATTTGTGCCGAGTTTCATGGCTCTAAGCCTTATAGTTTTTGAGAAACTGTGATCAGTCAGTCAATGGGTTTTGGCTTTTATATATATAGATTATATTTTTTATGAATACATTACGTAAGATTATTTTACGTAGTTCCAGTTCATCTTACTATCTCTCATTTCCTATCAAGCCAATGTATACAATTATTCGTTCTTTACAAATGTATTTCAATAAATAAGACAAATATGTCTAGGACGGCACATTAAGTACTCTGTGCAGTCATAATTTACTAGAGGTAATAAAACATGAGCACGACTGAAAAGTTCTGGCAGCACATTCCTTTACATTTATTTGTTATTTCGTTTCAAACGTGGCAACCTCTAAGATTTTATGTTAAATTCTTTCGACTTAGAAATTCCCTTGTTGTTGTGGGAGTCATTACTTTTTTGAACTTAGGGAAGACGTTTAAGATGTTTTTGAGATTTTATTTCAAACAAGCAAGTTTACCTAAAACCTTTTCCATACGAGAGTACAAGATCCGTGCAATTAATACAGGGAATAACCGTTTTCATGCCGAGGGGACGGTCCACGATGAAAGTCTAGAAATTCTTACATGTAAGCATAAGTAGTGTAAATATGGAGTTTATATATCACCAAACCCACAATTGAAAAAATGGCCCAAAATTTTAAAATTTTCGGTCAAATGGTTTTCATGTCCGAAGGTTCAGTTTTTGCACCGAGCCCTGAACCTGCCTTCAACCTGGCTAGTAGTATATTTCCGGGCGGGTTCAAAAAGCGCGTCCGTTTATGGAGTAATTTTTTGACCATCACATTTTTATCCATTGTTTGTTGTGATAGTAGTATAGGATATCGCTGGTGTGGGCACCCTCACCTTTGTTAACTAGTAGTATAGGTTATCGCCGGAGGGGGCACCCCCACTTTTGCTAACTAGAGTTTTATAGCACATTGATACAATCCGCCTTTCACCTTTAGAATTACCACACACGTTTCTTTAAAAATATAGAGTTATAAAAATAGATTAAAAATACTATCCTTGGTATTTAATGTCCGATTTGTCTAATACTTTGAAATGTTGTTATCTAAGCCTGATGCATGTGTATACACCACATGTCATTCCTATCACACTTATACATTTTTAAATATAAAATTAATAATACTAAGTTTGCTTCTTATTGATCGATTCGACTGATATGGTGATATGTTGTTGTCTGACGTCAATACATGTGTAAATGTCATATATTATTCCCGTAGTAGAGATAATATCTGCTTCCTGCTTCCATATTTTAATCTCTGGTAAGTTACGGTAGTAGTATATTTCCGGGCTAACGCCAAAAGCGCCCCCGATGTAGTAAATCTTTTGATTGTTATATTTTTATCTTTGGTATGTTATGGTACAATTGACTTTGTATTGATAGTGCCTGGTGAATTAATTTGTAAATTTTCTGCAAAAGGTATATATTGGAATAACTTTTTATCTCTGGTATGTTATGGTACACTAACTTTGTGTTGATAGTGAGAGAGTTTTAACACAACTGAGAGTGTCATGTATGTTACATGTGATTTTGTGTGGTGTAATTCTTAGATTAAATTGTGAATTTATTTGTAAATTTTCCACAAAAGTTATGTATAGAACAGCTCAAGAAGATTATTTTCATTATAAAAGGTAATGTTTTCGTGTGAGGACTTCCATGTAACTCTTGTTAATAGAAGTAGTTTAATTCGCCATTTTAAAAATATATATAATATTTTTCCAAAACTTTTGTAAAAAATGTAATAAAATATTTTCTGAGATAAAAACCTTTAAAATACACATGATTGAAGATCATGATATATGTAATACATGTAATAAAGTTATTAAGCGAAATAAAGAAAGGCATTATCAAAGGTGTGATAAATGTTTTTATAAAATGTTTATTTATACAAAAGAATCTATAAAAGAGGAATGAATTAATACTCTATCAAATTGTCCTCTACCAATGAAATGGATTTTGTTAAGAAGAGTCATGTTTATTAAATATATGCCAGATAAAGAAAGTCTTGCAAATTTTAGAAGTTTAACGAATTTAACAATTGAAAAAACAGAAATAAATTCGCAAATAAATGAAGCTCTCTTAAAAATTGAAAATGCTATTCATAAATATTCTGCTGAAAGAAGTGACTGGGTTTATGATCATACAATTTTATGGCAATTACATGTTTATAAATTTATTCCATTAACTCCAAAATTATACATTCCATTAGCGAAATCTATTAAATCGACACATGCTGTGTTAAACATAAAAAATGAAGATAATAGATGTTTTCTCTGGTGTATATTAGCTTCCCTACATCCAAGAAGTTATTTAGAAAATGCAAATAGAGTCTCTAATTATGAACCTTATGAAAGTGAATTAAATATGACAAATATTCGATATCCAGTAAAATATCGGATATAAATAAATTTGAAAGGCAGTATACCAATATTAGTGTAAATGTTTTTGGAGTGAAGAAAAATAAATTAATATACCCGCTAAGGATAACATAAGAAATTAGAAGTCAATATATTGACTTGTTGCTACTACAAAAAGGTTGTAATACACATTATTGTTTAATTCGAGATTTTAATAAGTTTATGTTTCTAATAACAAAACATGGTCATCAAAATATTTTTGTTATCTATGCCTACAACTTGCAACACTTCCAAAATAGGTCTTGATACTCATATTAAATACTGTAGTAAATTTACACCACAGAGAGTACAGATGTCAAATAAAGAATTTATTGAGTTTACTAATTATAAATTCGAAATTAAAGCACCTTATGTGATATATGCTGATTTTGAGTGTTTTATAAATGTAGAAAATGAACATATACCGAGTGGATTTTCATTTGTAGTAGTTAAGGATCATAGAATAATCCATGAAGAATTGTACAGTGGAGATAATGTTGTTGATATGTTTTTAAATAAATTCTTAAATATGTACGAGCATATTAAACAACAAATCGAAATAATATTTCCAATTAATATGTATTTAGATCAAGAATTGGTCTATCAAAATGCTACTTGCTGCCATACATGTCATGGTATTCTAAATGAAAATAAAGTAAGAGATCATGACCACTGAATTAAATATAATAACTTAAGGGGAGCAGCACATAACTCCTGCAATTTAAATTACCAGCAAACAAAGAAAATACCTGTACTATTTCACAACCTCAAGAAATATGATGGGCACTTAATACTTCAACACATTGGAAAATTTAAAAATCGTAAAATAAATTGCATTGCAAAAGATATGGGAAACTATATATCTTCTTCGATTGATGATTTAGTATTTCTTGATTCATATAATTTTCTATCACTACCACTATACAAATTAGCTTCAAACTTGGAGAATTTCAGATATGTGTGACATTCTCTTTTACAACGAAACGTTGTTTATCCCTATGAATATCTGACCAATTCAGATAAATTTAATGAATCAGCCTTACCACCGATAGAAGCCTTTTATAGCTCGTTAACTAAAGAGCATATTTCAGAACAAGAATATGAGCATGCAAAATTAGTTTGGTGTGAATTTAATATACAAAATTTTAAGAATATCATGATTTGTATCTTAAAACAGATGTTTATTTATTGGCAGACGTTTTTGAGACATTTAGAGATTTATGCCTAAAAGACTACCGTATCGACCCAGTCCACACTTATTCCCTCCCTGGATTCACGTGGGAGGCAAGTTTGAGAATGACCTCAGTAAAATTAGAATTATTTAAAGATATAGATATGCACCTTTTTATTGAAAATGGAATACGAGGAGGCGTTAGCATGATTTATACTCGTTATGCGAAAAGTAATAATAAGTATATGGAGAAATATTTTAACCCTAATGAAGAGAGTGTATATTTAATCTATTTAGATTGTAACAGTTTATATTCCTTTGCTATGTGTGACTATTTACCGATTGGTAATTTTGAATGGATAAATAACATAGAAATTTATAAGTCAGAAAAGAGAGAAGATATTTGGGTTTATTTTAGAAGTTAATTTGAAATATAACAAGAAATTACATGATTTGCATAATGATTATCCTTTAGGTTCTAAAAAATTAAATAATAAATTAATACCAAATTTAAAAAATAAAAAACATGATATCTTAAATTATAAAACTTTACAAAAATATGAAGAGTTGGGTTTAGTAGTTACTAAATACCATAAAATTTTAAGATGTAAACAAACAAAATCGTTGGCACCTTATACACATTTTAATATAGAAAAAAGAAAAAATGCTGTGAATGAATTGAAAAAGACTTTTATAAATTATTAAATAATAGCTTATTTGGTAGAACAATTATGAATCAAAGAAAGTTTAGAGATATTCACCTTGTTGATGAGTCAAAGTTAATGAAATGTGTCAACAAACCTAATTTTAACTGCACTAAAAAATTTTAAAATAACTTACATGCGGTGCTTATGAATAAATTAATCATGAAATTTGATAAGCCAATATATCTCGGTATGACAATGCTAGATATTATAGCTCTGGACAGCCTTACTGGCGGGTGAGTGAGTGCGCTGTTGTCGTAATTAGTGTTTAATATCTGCAATGTTTTGGTAATAAATCACATGGTCATTTGTTTATGTAAACGTACTTTACACAAGAAAATATTTTGCTGCAACCGCAAGTGCAACTAATGTTAAATGCTTGCAAGCTCAACACAATTCATGAAGTACGACGACAAAAGTGTGGAAACACATTCTTAATTGTAAACAAATAATTTAAGATGAAAGGTTGCCAAAACAAAAAGACCAGCTGATGCATTGCGCAAATATTTCAGAAATTTTAATTGCGTAAGGAATCTCTCGGTTAAATATTACAGGGCATTCTTTTGTAGTGTAAATGAGGTGAAACGTAAACAAAGTTTTGACAGTTCTACCAAAACATGTGTTTATTTAGCAGGCATTTTGGGAGATTACAATTTTCGACACTCGCCAATAAGGCTGTCGAGAACTATAGTAAAGTTAAAATGTATGATTTCCACTACAATTATATGTCTAAATTTAAAAATAAAAAACTTCTTTTAACTGATACTGATAGTTTAGTCTATAAAATTTATACAGACGATTTTTACAAGGAAATATAAAATGACATAGAAGAACACTTTGACACTTCAGGATATAATAAAAATCATTTTTTATACTCGGATGAAAATAAAAAAGCAATGGGTAAGTTTAAAGACGAGATAAACGGGGAAATTATGTTAGAGTATTGTTGTTTAAGACCAAAATTATATAGCTATGTTTCTTTAAAATGGCTAGAGTGTAGGGATAAAAATCTGGAGGTGAAACGTGCAAAAGGGGCAGACAAGGCAACTCAAAACCATTTATTACGATATCAGCATTACTTAAACTGCTTGGTGACGGGAGAAGACCACTACGAAAATGTCACAAACATCCAGTCCAGTAACCATAAATTAAAGACTGTTATAATGTATAAAAAAGTACTATCTTATAACGATGATAAAAATATATTTATATTAGCAGATGGGGTCAATACATTTGCATTGGGTCATTATAAAATTTATCAAACATGAATCTATATTTTCCATCATTTTCCTCCCTTTCCTTATCTATAAGAAAAATGCATATTTTGATTTATCCCAACACTGGTGACATAAATCTCTAAATTTTTTAAATGTAAAATCATTTCCCACATGATTATTGTAAATATGTTTCAAATTTAAATCATCTTGTTTGAATAAAATTAAAAAGTTTACGTTATTACTTATATTCTTACTGACTTTACTATATGATTGACATAAATAAAAGCTGTGAATATTCCTATGCCTTCCAGTTGAGTAAAAAGTCTCTAAATCTTTACTATTTATATCACCAAAAACTACGACAGATTGTGGTTTTACGTCACTTGGTGTAATTTCACGGTCAGAAAAAGTGTATAGTTTTACATCATCTCCACATAAATTAAAAACTTCAATTAATTTTTTTAAATTTTTCTTGTTCTAAAGTTTTAGATAATATGTATAAATTGGAGAATTGTATACCTTCTTTTTCCACAATTACATTATAAATTACAACTGTCTTACCACACCCACCTGGCCCACAAATATACAACGAATATTACTAAGAAATAATCCTCGTTTCTTATTATTATTCTCTTTTTCTGTGTATACAATTTTAAATATGCTCTTTTGTTGATTGAATGACATTTTTTATATAATAAAAAATAGCAAAGAAGAAAAGTTCAGGTAAAGGAGGTAAAGGATTATTCTTAAAACCTTATAGAGGTTGTGGCATATTAAATACAATAATTAATAATCTTCCCTTCCCTATACATATACCTGGTACCAATTACTGTGGCCCAGGTTCAGATCTCTCCAAAAATTTACCCCCCAAAAATAAATTGGACTCTTATTGTAAAGAGCATGATATATTTTATGCTAATCACAGTGATTTAGCCTCCAGGAATAAGGCAGATATGAAATTAGCAGAGCAAGCTTGGTCCCGTGTTAAAGCACAGGATTCTAGTTTTGTACTAACCGCTGATAATCGAACAATGAAAGCTATAATTGTGAGTCCTTATGCGTTTGATTTTACGAAACCATGTTTAGGCAGTGTGTTACTGGGATTTAAAGGTTATTCTACAACATTTGTTGCCTTTAAGTCATCTAATAAAATTAACATAAATAATGTTAATGTAATTAGAGTAAAGTGTAATATCGCAAATGGATCATTTTTAAATGGTAAAAAATCACACACCATCCAGAAGCTCCACCTGGATATAAAATAATTGAAGACCCCAAAAATATTTTATATTTTCCTGTAAATAAAAAACCTTAGACGTAGTTAGTATAACATTTGCCGACCAACATGATAGACCCATTGACTTTAATGGTGAAGAGACTAAAAATACATGCACATAAAGAAGATTATATAAAAAAGATATGAGAATTTATAAAAATAAACGTAGTATACTTAGTATGCAAAATGCAAGGTTCTTGCAATCAATCGGACTAAAACTAAAATTTTCTAAATATAAAAATGGAAACAGATTTTCTAGACGTTACCGGGAAATCCCCATTTGATGATAGTATTTTTAAAATTACAAATCATGCATACGTACCACATAATACTTTAGCTATAAATATTTCAGACGAGATAATTTTAACAATTAACAACCAAGACTTGATAACATTCCCCTGTATAAGTTATTTATATATAAAAGGAGAAACAGAGAATAAAGCTAACGGACATTTAATAAATAATGTATTTGCATTTTTATTTGATGAAATTAGGTTTGAAGTTGCTGGAAAGCAAATTGATTTAGTAAGAAATCCAGGAAGTCTCATTACAAGTCTCATGAAAATATTATGCTCTTACAATAAAACCAGTAAATTAACAAATGTAGCATTTGATACAGATGAAAATTTAAAATATTTCTATAAAAATGGTAAATTTAGTACGTGTATTCCGTTAGAGCTATTAATGGGTGTTTTTGAAGATTTTAATAAAGTTTTAGTGAATGTTAAACAGGAATTAATATTAAAACTGTCTAAAAATGATAATAATTGTATGTTTACAACATCTAATGTACCTCCTTCTGGCACTGCAGACGAACTTCCAAAAATTATACTTAAATCAACTCAATGGGTAATGCCCCATATTACACCATCTGATACTGAAAAATTACAATTGCAAAAAATGCTATTGCAAAATAAAAATTTACAATTCGCTTTTAGAAGCTTTGAACTTCATCAATACCCCCCAGACTACAAGAAATACTTAGAGTTTAAAAACTTCGTCACACCTTGAAAGTCCTAGGTACATTATATTAGGATTTCAAACAGATAAGGATAATAAACCTCGAAAGAGAAGTGATGAGTTTGATCATTGTCAATTAAAAAATTTAAAAGTATTCTTAAATCCGAATACTATCCTTAAAATGGTCTTAAATTAGATTTCGAGAAGGGTGATGTGTCTAAGGCTTATGAGATGCTTGTTAGATTCAGAGAAAGTTATTATAATACCCTACCAGATCCTATGATCAGTAGAAGTGAATTTATTAAAAAATATCCACTAATTGTTATTGATTGTTCGAGACAAAATGAAGCTTTTAAAAAGGGAGTAATTAATATAAAACTAGAGATTGAAACGGATGAAAATGTCCCGGAAACACTTCAGCTTACTGTCTTATAATAAATGATAAAGTATTTTAATACAACTCATTGGCGAATAAAATAAATAAACTATAGTAAAAAATTAAATCTAATATCAAAAAAGAACTAATTGAATCTGCTAATGAAATCAGGAAAAAATACAGAGCATTAAAACGAGGTAAAATTTTGGAGGCTGAAGAGAGGTTTCAAACATTTCAACCTTTAATTAAACTATTACAAGAATTGAAAATATAACTGCTGCTAAAAATTCCATAAATAATGAAATGCAAATGGTACCTATATCGTCAATACCGAAACCACCTCCCCTACCTAAATCACCGTCTAAAATACCACAACTAATACCACCCGCTCCATTAAAATTAGATTTTGGCCTATTGGCATCCCAATATTTAGGAAATTATTTTAATAAAAGTAACATAACAGATACTACATACGGTATTAAACGTGAGGGAAATAAATTTTATATCGGTGACAAACAGGTTGAAATCGCTAATGATGACATAAGAATAGGAGATAAAATATGTAAGGTACAAAAGGTCTTTAGGAATTATTAACCCTCAAAGAACCTAAGGAGTATACACAATGTGATTTAAAAACCTATAAAGAAATATTAGAGCTTACAAATGGGCATTTAAAAGGTAACAAGTCTGATGTAGCAATATCGAGTAACAAATTTCATAAATATACAAATGTAATTAAACCCCAATTCAACAAAATTGTATCTGGTGAGGGATTAAGAGAAGTAACCGGTAATAAAATTGACTATATTTATTGGAATGACCCTAATGAGCATGTAGATCGATTAAAATTACTTTGGTTATCTATGCAAGCTCGTAATACAGGTGTTGATAATGAAATTAATTCAATTATACAAGAATTGCGTGAAAGTGGAATTATTTATTAAGCCCCTAAATATTAAGTTAATTTTAATAGAACAAGAATATTTTGTTTTTTATAAAAAATATATGTTTATAGATAACTGTTTATAGAAATGTCCTTGAACCTGAGAGGTAATATTTTAGACATATGAATGTTGCTCCTGTTCCGAGACCAAAGCTAACATTTTTTAGACATTTTTATAGTTTCACTGCCCCACGCATGTACAATTTGACATTAAATCATGTGAGAAATGTAAATACTCTGTCGAAATACATCAAAGACTTAAAATAATGGCTGAGTACTGTGGAAAATGTGGATTTTCTTCTACAAGTTGAATGTTAGAGGTACTATCATGATTGTATTGTTTCAGGTAATTAATTGAAATTGTTTGCTTGAGATGTAACCTTTTTTTCTCACTTTTCACAATTAAGAGGTATAAAAGGAAGAGTTGCTCTACCGTCACTTGCAGAAATTAATGAGTTGACAATTTGTAAAAATCACAAATTTATATTTTTTAATTTTAATTTTAGATGAACTTGATTGAATTCTAATGTAACCAACCAATCACAGCCATTTGGTAATATTTTTTGTGATGGATGCCTCAAAACTGGCTATGCCTAGGAGACACCTATATTTATCCATTAAAAAGCCAGTGTGAAATGTGGTAGATATGTGTATCTCTTTTAATAGAATACATCTGAAAATGTTATTTATTCTAATTTATGTATTTATTTCATTTATTTATTTGTGCTTTATTGTATTTATGTATTTGGTACATTATTTAGTTGTTATGGCTTTGTGTTGTTTGTACGTTCTGTGTAATGTATTATTTATGGGTAAATAAACGTATTATTATTATTATAACTTTTATCGCCTATACAACCCATATTCACAACATTCAGAAGCAAGAAGTATAGAATATCAAAGTTTACGATTAATAGACAGTGACTGGAATGCTTTAAATCATAAAATTATTTTAGTAAAAGACGGTAGTCAACCAAATGATGTCTCAACAGTAGGACAAACTTTAATGAGAAAAGGTGATTCTTTTATACAAGGTAAACGTAAATATGAATTATTAGAGTTGGATAGAGATAATAATTGGAATGGTAAAGGACGACATAAAAAGTGGAGTACACCAAGACGATGTAGCTACTATTAATTAAACACTAACACGTAAAGATAATACTTTTATTCAAGGTGATAATAAATATGAATTTTAGAAGCTCAAAATAATAAATGGAACGCTAGAAATTTAAAATTACCAATTTAAAAGAAGCTGAAAAACCAAATGAAGTACCTTCATTATCACAAGTTTTATTACGTAAACATAAAGGGTTTGTTCAGGGTAATAATAAACATGAGTTTTTAGAGTTAAAGGATAATTTTTGGAATGCAAATAAGAATAAAATTGGTAATTTAGGTAAAGCAGAAAAATCAGACGAAGCAGTAACATTAGATCAGGTTTTAATCAGAGATAAAAATAGTTTTAAGCAACGTAATAATAGGTATGAATTTTCAAAATTAAAAGATGGTAAATTTGATGCTAAAATTAATAAAATTACTAATGTAACTAAGGCTGAAAGATTTAACGACGTTCCAATTTCAGGACAAGTTGTTACGAGAAAAAATGATACGTTTGTACAAGGTAATGAGAAATATGAATTTTTAGAATCAAAAAATAATGAATGGGATGGTAAGGATAGGATGATAAGACGTATAAAACCAGGTAAATTGTTTAATGACTGCATCAACTTAAGTCAAGTCCCATTACTTCAAACTAAAAAAATAAAAAGCATACTGTTAATGAATAGGATTTTTACAAAGAAAAATAACACATGTATGGTCCGGCGATAATGGTAATGATTGTGTAATTAAAAAACCAACCATAACTACTATAAATGATAATAGTAAATATGATGCTAGGAATAAAATAATATCTAATATTTCACCGGGGAAATTAGGATCTGATGCCGCTACTATAAATCAAATTGTACAGTATGACGAACAAAATAATCAGTTTAAGTTTAAAGATAAAGTTTTTAAATTAGTCGAATATAATCCAAAATTATTAGTCGCCGATCCATCAGTTTTAAGTGGGTTAAGAACAATTGATGGGGAACCATATTTACCATCAAATTATGTTTATAGGCGAGATCAAGTCGGTAAATTAATCGGCGCGAATAAAAAACTTTTCTATGTATCAAAGCATACTGAAGAATTTAGTTCTGCATAAATAAAAATATGGAAAAGACAAATTTAGCTTATGAATTACATAAACCAGCTAGAAAGCATTTTCCAATACGATCATTTAAACTAATTGGTATAAATGAAACATTACAAATCGATCTAATTGATATGCAAAAACATTCTAAGGAAAATTCAGGTTTTAATTTTATTTTAACCTTAATTGACAAATTTTCTAAAAAGGCTTATGCTATTCCATTAAAAAATAAAACAGGACCAGTTGTAACGGCAGCAATAAAGAAAATTTTACCACAAAATGTTAAAAACATTAATTCTGATGATGGGAAAGAATTTTTAAATAAACATTTCAAAGCATTAATGAATAAATTAAACATTAACCGTTACCATACCTATTCAACGACAAAAGCAGCAATTGTTGAACGATTTCAAAGGACACTGAAAATTGGCTCAACAGAGCGTATAGTGCTCAAGGAAATTATAAATGGATAGACTTACTTCCCAAATTAATTAAGAAATATAATAACAAAGTGCACAGAACAATTGGAATAAAACCAAATCAAGTTACAGCAAAAAACTCTAAACAAGTACAAGAACACATTGCTAAAAATTCTAGAAAGTTATTAGTTAAAAAGAATAAATTTATAGTTGGAGATAGTGTTACAATTTCTAAATATAAACACATATTTAGTAAACGTTACATGCCAAATTACACAACAGAAATATTTACTAAAGCAGTAGTAAAAGATACTGTGCCAACAACTTATATACTAAAAAAATATGAAGATGGTAGGTAACATTATTAGGGGAGGTTTTTACGAGCATGAATTACTAAAAACAAAATATAAAATTATGTATTTAATAGAGAAAGTTATTAAAAGAAAAGATAATTTATTATATGTCAAATGGTTAGGATTTCCGAGTAATAAAAATAGTTGAATTAATACAACAGATATACTTAAGTGTACCATAACATACCAGAGATAAAAAAGTTACTCCAATATATACCTTTTGCAGAAAATTTACAAATTAATTCACTAGGCACTATCAATACAAAGTCAATTGTACCATAACATACCAAAGATAAAAATATAACAATCAAAAGATTTACTCCATCGGGGGCGCTTTTGGCGTCAGCCCGAAAATATACTACCACCTTGTCTGTAATTTGGGTACATTGTTAAATTAAGGAAGTGTATCTGTAAAAGGTATGTATTATTCCTATATACCTTGTATATTTTAAAATTTAAAATTATAAAATTGATAAAAAAAGTTAACTTTGGTATTTATTTTCTGATTCATCTATAGTTTGCAAATGTTGTAGTCTTAAGCAAAAGCATGTTAAGAGGCATATATTCATCTTATCTACCCTATCTATAAAAAAAAAAACTATAAAAATGAGCAAAGAAAAACATTGACTTTGGTGTTTATTATCTATTCCGTCTATAATTGAGGTAATTGAGGCAATTTAATGGATGTGTAAATTGTATATAATATTTCCATTTACCTTGTATATTTTAAACTGTAAAATTACAAAACAAGCAAAAATATTAACTTTTGTCTTTATTATTTGATTCGTCAGTGTTTTCGATATGATGTCAACTTATGTTAGTGCATGTGTAAATTTTATACAATATTTCCATTTACCTTGTATATTTTAAATTATCTACTATATATTTGTCAAATACCACTCACCTATCATCGCACAGCCCAAACGATTTGACCTAGAACCTTGAAATTTTGTGTGGACGTTCCTTTAGGGGCGTAGGCATCCGCTAAGAAAGGATTTTACAAAATTCGAAGTTTCAAGGGGTTTTTGGCGAGGTTGAATTTTTCAAATTTTCCCATTTAAAAGTGTTATGGACGATCTTTTGTTTACATTTTCAATGTTCATTCAATCAGCCAGCTGAGTTAGCTTCACAAATGTACATACGCTGTTACAGCTGATTATAAATTTATGCCTTTCATCACGATTTTATTATTCTTTTGTTGATTTATTTTATGGACATAATTATGTACTATATAAATGTTACAAATGACAATTTTAGAAATATTAGTTGTAAATCTATAAGCAGTTCTCAGGTTGATACATATTTTTCTATTGAACAAGATTTCTTACGTTGCATTTATTTAAATATAAGAAGCTACAGCAAAAACTTTGATAGTTTCCTATTATATTTAGAAAGTTGGAAGCTTAAATGGGACTTGATAATGTTAGGGGAAACTTGGCTTGACGCCGATAAATCTGGGGTGCAACTTGATGGGTATAAAATGTTAAAAACAAACAGGGGTTTGAATCGAAATGACGGTGTGGTTGTGTATGTGAGGGAGGGAGTGAATGTAGAGAGCTGGAGCTGGGCGGCGTGTTTGGCCTGAGTCTCGACATCACTTATCACGGCAGGCGATCTGACCTGCTGATAGTGTACAGGATTCACGACAGTGACCTTGACAATTTTACTGATGCGCTGCGACAATACTACGACCATACGACAAGGGAAAAGACTTATATACTGATGGATGACATAAATGCAAACTTACTAATGACTAATACAAAGAGATATCCTATTTGAAAAAGGTTTTGTGTGTGGTATCAATGAACCCACCAGAGTTACTGCTGACAGCAAGACATATCTAGATCATATTTTTGTAAATAACCTTAATACTGACAATTTGAAGACTGCTGTGATTATGACCATGTTACAGATCATTACTGTGTGGCTCTGGAAATACCTCACAGGCGCATGCGCACTCAAAATGAAGACGCTACTGCTCCATTATCATACATTGACAAATCTCAGGTTGGAGTACTCGTTGACAGTTGTGATTGGACTCAGGTTACCGACATTTGGGAAGTAAATGAAAGCTGTAAAAAATTTTTTTCGCTTCTCAGTGAATTTAATAAAAACTCGCCTAAGCCTAAAGCCAGTAAAAATAATCGATTAAAAAAATTAAAGCCGTGGATTACCGAAGGACTGGTCAAATCAATTAGAACTCGAGATAAATTAAGCAGGAGATTAAAAACTCAACCTTTCAATTTAGATTTGAAGCAGTTTTATGTCAGTTACAGAAATAGAATTAACGTTCTTATTAATAATGCAAAAAATAATTATTACAGACTAAAATTAAATAACTCAACAAATAACCCTAAGATTTTTTGGAGTACAATAAATGAAATTGCAGGTAGAACTACTAAAAAAGACATTTTCCCGCTAGAGCAATTTACTTCAAAGAAAGACAATCAAAAATGTGACTTAAGACGGCAGGTGGCCGACGAGTTCAATGAATATTTTTCCCAAGTTGGCAGCAACTTGGCCTCAAAAATCAACTCGACCTGTCCACCCGTCTTCAATGACGCAGACTATACAATAGACCCGAATGTTACTCTCCACACTATTACAGAGGACCAGTTACTGCACTACGTTTCGGGCCGGCGCGGCGGCGGCGGCTCAGCTCCCGGCTGCGACGGCATATCGGCCGACTTTTTAAAACAACACTTCCAATCGTTTTGTAGACTATTACTTCATATTATTAACACGAGCATAGCGTCCGGCGTGTTCCCCGACGCCTTCAAAGTTGCCAAAGGTATTCCACTCTACAAATCAAACGACATCACAATCAAATCCAACTTTCGTCCGATTAGTTTGTTGAGTGTTTTTTCAAAAGTTTTAGAAAAGGTCGCCAAAGATCAATTGATGAATTATTTAGAAATAAACAAAATAATAACAGAACACCAATTTGATTTCAGGAAATCTATAAATGTCTCTGACGCGCTTTTCAAAATTACCAAAGATATTAATTCATTACTTGACAAAAATAAACGTTGCCAAATATTATTTTTAGATTTGGCTAATGCTTTTGACACGATAGACAGACACAAATTGCTTGAAAAATTAAATTTTATTGGTGTTAGAGGTGTGGCATACAGTTGGTTTAGGAGTTACCTAGAAAACAGGAGGCAAGTCACATCAATTAATGGGGTCAACAGTGAAACCAGAAATATAGATTACGGGGTTATTCAGGGAAGTACATTGGGCCCTTTACTTTTTTTAATCTAAATAAATAAACTGTCCAAATTAGATACTTTGGGTAAACTGTATCTCTTTGCTGACGATACAGCAATTCTTCATGAAGGTGACAGCTGGGAGTCCGTTTTTCATTCATCAATGAGAGATTTATCAAAAACTAGAGATCGCCAGTGGTCGAAAATTCGACCAATTTTCAAAGTGATAAAGGGATCGCTAATTTCGTAAATGATCCCCGCATATACCAATGCGTTTCTAAATACATTTCATATAGCACACTTTTTCCGTGTAAACACATAATATAACCAAACTGGGGGCCGATTCTCAATCCTTGACTAATTATTTACTTCACTTCTGGCTTATGGCATTGTTTTTAGAAATTAGTATTTTATTAAGATAGTGACTATTTTATTAAGATTATATGTTTATTTTTTAAGAATGATTATTGAATCAGAGGAAAGTAAAACTTCAGTCATCAAGTCAGTTTATCTTGTATACCCCTTACCATAGTTCTCTCCCTCCCTCCATTAATTCCTTCCCTCACTCTCTACTTCCCTTCCTTCCGACCTTCTTTCCACTTTTCCCTCCTTTTCTCTTTCATTTTCTTCTTACCATATCTCCTCCCTTCTTTCCTACCATTTGGAACTTTTTCCCTCCTTCCCTCTCTTCCTATTATTATCACTAAAATGTTATTTATATTTTACCCATTATCCACCAATAAAAACAAAATTTGAATATAATGTGTCCATTTGTACTCCGGTTGTCAGGCCCGGTGACAGGATTTTCGGGCCCCTGTGCAATTGAGAAACCCGCCTTTTTTACTTATCTTGCCTTTACTTTAGTAATTAGTATTGTATAATATTAAGATTCCATGTTTATTTCTTTAACACTGAGCTGATTATTGAATCAGAGGACGGTAAAAATTCAGTCATCAAATCAGTTTATCTCATACACCCCTCACTACAGTTCTCTCCCTCACTCCCTTCATTAATTCCTTCCCTCACTCTCTATGTACTTCCTTCCTTTCGACCTTCTTCCTACTTTTCACCCCTTTTCTCCTTCATCCTCTTCTTACCATCCCTCATCCCTCCTTTCTTACCTTTTAGGTATGAAATAATAACACCTAACATTAACGTGCCTAATTATTATTTGAGACCTAAAACTCCCCTTCGAAACTTTTTCTCTCCTTCCATACCCTTAGGACATTTTCCCCTCCTTCCCTCTCTCCCTAACATTATCACTAAAATATTACACATATTTTACCCATTCTCTACCAATTAAACACACAATTTGAATGTAATGTCCATCTGTACTGCAGTTGCACGATAGTACATCGGATGGTAGAGACTCAATTTAATGTTCCTTTTTCTTCCCTTTTTATTAGCTAATTTTTATCTCTTAATCTTATTGAAGTGAGCAAACTTAATTTGAAACACATTCAACCTTCTCTAAATAGCCCTGGATTTCAATCAAATACTATATTTTTACTCCATGCCCCAATAAAACATGCGGCTTGAAATTGTTTAAAAATAATAATTTGTTTGGATTTTTTACTGGACAAATACTAACTCGTGTCATTAATGAATTCCTTACATTTGTTTTTGCTTGATAAAAACTTATTATTGTTTGGGTTTTCTATCTCATTTGTTTGGATTTTTTACTGGACAAATACTAACTCGTGTCATTAATGAATTCCTTACATTTGTTTATTGCTTGATAAAAACTTATTATTGTTTGGGTTTAAAAGAAACAGCGTAAATATTTGCCCACTTTTCGCCCTCACATAATATTTCTACATCTAATCTTTACTCTACGAAAAATAGCATGTGATAACAGCTACATATGATGACAAAAGCACAGTTCTGTTTTGTTTTTCTATCACCAAAACAGCAACTCATAAGACCAATGTTAATTTTTTTGAAATTTTAAATTCAATTTTCTACTTGTCTAAAAGACTAAAATAAATATCAATGGGATTCTGCACATCTACAGGAAAATACAATTCTATCGGTGTGCTTAGATTTTTGCTACGATGCACACTGGCTGAGAAAAAAGGAGCACAAAAACCTTATGGAAAAAATGCTTGCCTATTAATATAAAGATTAAGTCTTGGTTTGATCAAAATCTATTAACACTCAACGTCTCAAAAACCAAATATATGCCAATAGCTCTAAGAGATAGGTCAGACACAAGAATTACAAACCTTGAAATGCATGTGTGTGGAAACAATGAGTCATTAATTAAATTGTGGGTGCGAGAATATAGAAAGGGTTAATACTTATAAATACTTAGGTATTATGATGGACAGTAGAATGTCATGGAACGCACATGTCAAGTACACTAATAATAAACTTAGAAAATTAATTTACGCTTTCAACCAACTCAGCCAAATTTTAACCTCAAAAGAAATCAAAACTATTTATTTTGCTTATGTACAGTCTATTTTAGAGGGAGGAATATTGGCTTGGGGTGGGGCGTACAGATCAACAATTCAACCACTATTAATAACACAAAAAGCAATCCTAAAGGCAGCAGTGAGAAGGTGTCGGCGGTATTCGACGGACGCGTTGTTTGAAGAATTCAGAGTTCTTGATGTTAGACAACTTTTTATTCGAGCTGTTGTTTGTCATTTATTTAAAAACGCTACTAGTATTCTTCAAGTTCAAAATCATCCACATCACACTAGAAGTACAGTAAATGCAAGAGTTCAAATTCCAAAACTAACTAAGACTTTTTCGACAACAAATTCTTTTTATATTTCCCACATTTTGTATACCAATCTTCCAAATTCGCTAAAAAACACGGATCTATCTTTTTCTGTCTTAAAAGTAAAAATTAATAATTGGCTACATTCGATTGGAAGACAGAACTCTGACAGAATTCTTGTCCAAACCGTGTTGTTCTTAGATGTACATTATGCAATGAACGGTAATATTCATGTAAATAATCTGGCCTAGAATATTTTAATACTTTAAAAGCTAAATTTAAAACATTGTGTTCAATCCTTTCCTTTATTTTTAGCCAATTTAATCTTTTATAATAAGGTGTGACATGGTCATCAAACTTACATATTGGATACACGCATTCTGAGCCTTCTGTAACTTAACCGTTAGTTCATTGTTCAAATCACAATAAGCTGCAATGGCGTAATCGATTATGGGGAAAACTAGGGTTACAATCAGCCTCTTTCTTATCTCTAAAGAAGGTTCAAACCTAAGATGTCTAAATTAAAACAAACATTTGTAAATCGACTTAACTACATGGTCAACTTGATTATTCCACGACAACGTGTTTGAAATTCTCAAACCGAGTTAACAACTTCTTTTTTAAACTTGACTATTTGTTGATTTATCTTTACAGCTTCAAGATTATCTTCGACAATAGAATTCAGCAACCTTTGCGTTCCGACAATAATTGGTTTGCATTTATTAACATTTAAAAATAATCCGTGATCTTTACACCACATATAAATGGACCTTAAATCACTATTTAACATATTTATCGCATCATTAATCTTAGGCAAGTCACAATGTATGTATAATTGCATATCGTCTGCATAGAGCATGGAATTACAGAACATCAAGTTATCACTAATTCTATTTATATATAAACTGAATAATAAGGCTGATAACGTGGATCCTTGTGGCACCCCAATCAAATTAACCCTCCAATTTGACATCGCACCCCCATGAGTCTTAATCATTTCTTGCCTATTACACAAATAAGAATCAAACCATAATACAGAATTATCACTAAAATTATATGATGTCAAAATTGATAGAAGTAGCTTATGATTCACACAATCAAAAGCGCGACTAAAGTCTAAAAGCATGAGAACAGTTAAACGTCTATTATCAATAGATTTCCTAATATCATCTGTCACTTTAATTAGCGCTGTCTGCGTACTGTAAAACTTGCGATACCCTGACTGACATCTATGCAAAATGCCGTTAACATCTACAAACTCACTAATTTGCGAATATACAATTTTATTTAACAACTTACCTAATATACATAAAATATTTATTGGTCTGTATTCATTGCATGAAACAGTATTAGGTGTTTTTGGAAGCGGTAAAATCATAGCTTTCTTCCATTCAATTGGGTACACACAATGAACAATAGAGAATTTAAAAATATGTCACATAACATGTTTTATTTCATTGAAAATCAACTTAATAAATCTAATATGAATGCCATCTGGACCCACGGCGTTCGATGATATTTTTATTTAACGCACTAAAAATGTGGTCTTCAGTAATATTTTTAAATACAAAAAACTCTTTATCAGAATTCCTTTGATTGCAATAAAACTCGTTAAGATTATTATTAATCATATTTTCAATGCCACAGAAATAACCATTCAAATCATTTAAATCAACAACAGGTTCCTTTATCTTATTGCTTTGTTTACCAGTACCTTGTGCTTTGAGGACTGACCAAATATTTTTACTAGGCTTATCGGGACTCAATAAAGTTTTAAAATGACGATTCCTTTCGTCTCTTATCATACGCTTCACATGATTCCGTAACACTCTATATCGTTCCCACACATAATTGTTTTTAGTTCTTAAATACCTTTTATACAACATATCTCTCTCATTCATAACTTCCTTAATACAATTATTTATCCATGTACATGTTTGTCTTTTTTTACGTATTTTTCTTACCGGCACATACTTCTCGAAAACTAAATTAAGCTTATTATTAAAAAGAGAAACCTTATTATCTATGGAGTCTGTTTCATAAAGTTCATCCCAATTAATTTCAGAGCATTCAGCTTTAAGATCAGCTACACGAATATTTTTATAATCTCTTACATCTACGTTAGTTTTATCACTTAGTTTAACCTTTAAATCAAACTCGACATATATCATGTCATGATAAGATAAACCTGGAGCTGCTTCCTGTCCATAGTCTTTCACTTTACTTAAATCATTACAAATAAGTAAGTCTATCCATGTATCTGACTGAGGCAAATGGTGGGTAGGTTGAAGAGGCAATATATTAAAATTTAACATATCAACCAACTGTAACAACTGAGTTTTTTCATAAAAATATCTGCTTGTGCTTAAGTCAATATTAAGATCTCCTAATATAAGAATATTCTGATATTGAGTTATCAAATTAGCTAACACATCAAACATATCATTTAGCTGCCCAGCCTTTGGAGGCCTGTAAACAGCACATAACAGTAATTTCCAACCATGACTTATCTCTAAAATAACATACTTAGAGAGAGAGAGAGAGAGAGAGAGAGAGAGAGAGAGAGAGAGAGAGAGAGAGAGAGAGAGAGAGAGGTGGGAGAGGGAGAGGGAGAGAGAGAGAGAGAGAGGGAGAGCGCGCGCTTATATTTTTTCGCTTACATTTTTTCGCTTACCAAAATATATCTTCATACCATGATTAAGAATCTTGTTTTCCATTTCTGTTTCCCTTCAGATTCATTGTTTCTATTTTTTTTTTACCTAAATACATTTTAGCTCAATTGTTTGTAAAACAATTAACGATAACGACACTCTCACGCACGGGCAGTAGCCTATGTGAGGGGTATTTCATATTTTAATAGTCGTTTTTTTGTAATTATTTATTTTGTTTGTTAAAAATATTAGGTTAAGGAAAAAATGGCATGTAAACAAAAAGAAAAAATTGTAAAGTAGACAAAATGACTTCCTTGTATATTTTGTACCAATTATTTTTGAAATAAAGCTGCTTTGATTTGATTTGATTTACATTTAGTTTAGTTTTAGTATCTAATCTGTTTAATCATAAATTCAGTATATGGAAACATATTTTTTTCGACAGCGGGAGTTGTAATTATGCCTGTTACGATGACTTGGCGTTTAACCTAATTCGACCTCCATAGTTTAAAACCTGAAGAACGTACTCCCTTTTTTGGTTGAATCTTGAAAGTAATTCCCCGCAAGACTGAAAGAGGGGGTACGGTAATGATTTAGTCACCGACAGACTGTGCTGTAACAGCTTAATCTAATTCTGTGATCTATTTATATAGTAATCCTTAAATTATAAAACTCTCTGGGTTTTAAGGTTTTTTTTTGGCGGAGTCAAAGGTTTGAAATATTCCCGTATAAATGTAATGGATGATATTTTATTGCATTTCCAATTTCATCGGTCAAGCAGAGGGTATAGCTTCTCAAACGTATACGTTGTTTCAGCTTATCTATAATTTGATTCCTTTCATCATGGTTTTATGGTTTTTTGTCAATTTATTTAGGTCATACGTACTATCTAAAGGTTACATTTAGTTAAGGTTTCATCCATCATCAATTTATGTACATTATCTGTTTAATCATAAAATGTGGCTCAATATTAATTTAGGCAACGGGAGTTACAGTTTATCCCTAAGGGCGTCCTTAATGTATTCATCCCCCACAACAGTTTGGCGAATTCCTTTTTCATCTAATCCGAGAGTTTCCTGGCTTTGCACGGAAAAAATAAGTGCTACAGTCTGTAGTTAAACTTTCAAAATATATTGAAAATCAACCATATGTTAAGTTGTAAACCAAGTGACTCAAGTATGTAACACTGGCGACGGATAGCGCCACTGTTCCGAACATTCAGCTTTAAAATCGGTTCTGCCGTTTTTGAGTCATGGCTGAGAAAATAAAACCTACACTATCTATTGTAATGCGAGTAAATCTGTTTTTTTTTTGTTTTTTTTTTAATTACAGCAACGCCATAGCACGTAAACAGACCTCTACATTAAATATTCCCTTATAACCTTTTTTCGTTAAGCCCCTCCAGATTCGTCAAATCAAGGTTACACCATAATTTTTATCGTGAGCGAAGCCACAGGAACTGCTAGTACAATATACCGTATTTAAATTATTACAAAAACAAGGAAAAATTTTAACTTTTTATTTATTAACTGATTCATCTCTATTTTTGATATGTTGTTAGTTTAAGCTAATGCATGTTTATAATGTGTATATTATTCGTATTTACTTTGTATATATGTTAAATTATAAAATTATAAATATTGATTGAAAATTAATTTTGCTCTTTATTGCGTAATCTTTTTAATATTTGGATATGTAGTTAGTTAGTCCTGCATTAGCAATTTGTAAATCTTATATATTATTGATATCTACCTTCTATATTTTGCATTATAAAATTACAAATGTAGGCTAAAAATAATTTGGCTCTTTATTGTTTGATCTGTTTATAGTTTTAATATGTTGTTGATCTAAACTAGTACATATGTAAATTATGTGTATTAATTTTGTTTTCCGTGTAAATTTTAAATTATAAAATTATAGAGTGGCTAAAAATATTGACTTTACTGTTTATTGTTTAATCTGTTTAATGTTTGGATATGTTGTTGTCCTAGACTAGTATATGTGTAACTGGTAAATTTTATTCCTATCTACTCTGTACAATTTAAATTATAAAATTACAGGGTAAAACAATAGGTGAAAATAGTAATTTTAGTTTTTATTGGCCAATTAATCTGTGCTTTTGTTATATGATAGTCCTTAGCCAGTAAATGTGTAAATTGTACATAATAATCCTATCTGCCCTGTATAATTTAAGTTGTAAAATTATAAAAACAGGTAAAAATATTAACTTTTGCCTTTGTTAATTGATCTATCTAATAATTGGATATGTGTTAGTTGTAAGCTGGTATATGTGTAAATTATCTGCTTAAATTGAATCCAGCCCTCCTCAAAATGTTCAGGGCAAAGTTTAAGTACAGCGATGGACGAAACTTATAATATCCGAGGATGAAACAGCTGACACAACAAAGGACGGTTCGTATCAATTTCCGCTGTCCCAACCAAAGCTTCGCTCTTCAGAAGCAATCAAGGCAGTTAATCTCTCTTCCTTCTCTCTTTATTTTGTCTTCCCTTTATAATTTTTCTTCGGAAAATTAGAAAAGAAAATCATATCCCTCACGGTGATTTCTGAAGGGATTATTCTCCAGAAGGCAACATATTGTACATTATTCGATTGAGATTTATTTATTTGAATTATAGTTCAGGCAACGAAAAGGTATATATGTTATTACAAATAAGTATTAATTCCTTGAAAAATAACGTTTTTTGTGAGCTCACCGACACCTTTATTTTAGACCAATTTTTATGATTGAGGTGTCAAATTACTGGAAAATCGGTCAATATTTTCTGAATGCTGTTCATTTTCATTTAGGTGAAAAAAGTGTTGCCCTATTGAGCATGTATATTACCCACAAATTTACATGTATTTCATAAGAAAGCGATATTTGTTTAATTAATAAAACAATTAGTGCTTACCTTGTGAATGGTTGGACCAAAGTAGACATATTACATACTTTTCTTACAGGAAATTCAATTTCCTATGATTTTCAAATTTAATAGGGAATACTAAAAGTTGATAGTTTTCAAGATATTTAGGAAAAACAAAAAAAAATGGTACCTTCAGACCCCCTTCCCTCCCCCCGCTCAGGGGCTACAGACGGGGACTTTTGATATATTCACCTCCTAACAAGTCCAAACAAAGCTGCAAAGTCAATAATTGTGTTCCATGCAATTCTCTCTATACCTTTTTTTGAGCGTTCGTTGCCTGGACTATTAGTATTTTCTTGGTATTGATGCAGAATCTTCTGATGAATTTAACGATTAGATTGTCAGGTTATATTAGAAAATTGAATGACCGATGGAAGGTAAATCAAAGTAAGATACGTTGCTTTATTTAATCAAAGTAAGGTAACAACTTATTATTAAATATATTACTGCCTCCAAAACACTATTCTTCAAAGGTAAAAGTATGTGTTTCTTCAAAACCACATTACTATAAATAATTAATTTTGTTCCTCCTTGTGAAACGTATTTTTTTCTATCATCATTCACTATTTTCAGCTTTGTTTACTTCAGTAAGTGCTAGTTCAAATGAACTTCATTGTGGAGTAGCCTCTGAATCACTTTTAATTATCTAAAATGGTACTTACCTGTGATACTGCTAAGTGATCCGTTGGGTTGGTACAAACTACCAGTGGTTTCGGACCGCTAAAAACTGGTAGTTTGTTCCAATCCAACGGATCACTTGGCAGCATCTTAGGTACTGGTAACTGGACCGCTACTCCTATTTCAAATTCTCTAATTCTAAATATACTAGTAGAAAACCACTGCCGACCTTTGCTTAAAATGCAGCATAACAGTTGCAGGCACCTACAAATTTGTCCCTACCTTAGTGAATCTAGTTCAGCATTAAGAAGAAACAACCCTGTTGTGAATTTAGACTACACATAATTTTATGAAGGCCATTTTTCATATAGAATCATATATTTAATTTCGTTAAGCGATTCTTTTTGCAATAATTGTGGGCTTCTGGCAAGTTGTAGAAAGATGGGAGAGGGCTCTATTCCGTGATGGTGGGAAAAATACCAATACCCCCGTTGCAGCAGACCTGCATACTCAGCGAATTTCAAATGCAAAAGAACATATTTCAATTCAGCATAATGAGATTTGACATGTTTTTGTAAGGTCCATAAGAATAACATGGAGAATGAGTATGCAGGTTTGCTGCAACAGGTCCGTTAAAACTGAGTGGTTTTCATTCAATATTTACTAGATCTGAACTGGAAGAAGCCATTTACCAAGTTTTACCAAGATGTGTAAAACAATAAGTAAGATATAGCATTTATTTTATCTCCCATTAGGATAACATGGAGAATGAGTATGCAGGTTTGCTGCCACAAAAATGGAAACTTCGGGTATTTTAGACTACAGTATATTTAATAACATCTAGATGAAGCCCAAACCACGTTTTATTAAGATATGTTGAGAAATAAGCGAGATATAAACTAGATATAAGCGAGATATAGAATTTTACTTATTTCCCATAAGGTTAACATTGGGACAACGTACTGTGTTGACCACTTTCAATGTCTCGGTAACCGATGGACATAGAGCAATGATTCAAATACTAAATTGTTTGTTTTTTTTTAGCTGAATTTATTGGTGCTAGCCAAAATTTGATTATTTTTATTTTTCTATGAGAAAAACTCAAAAAACTCATTTTTTGGGGCGTTTATCCCCCTTTACCCCTTCCCGATGGTCCGTTCGGGCTGGTTCACGAACTCGTCCAATTGATTACCACTTTACATGTCTGTGCCAAATTTCATTGTCGGACCATATTTACAGCCGCTATCGTGCTGACACACACACACACACACACACACACACACACATATATATATATATAGTTATATATATAGACATATATATATAAAAATTCGAACGAATGGTGTTTTTTGCTTCTGGTGGTCCCAAAACGAAACGTTATCATGGTCTCAGGCTTAGGTCTTACCATGAGACCTACGGTAATAGCTTCTTCCCTATAGGGGAAATTCGCTAAAATTGTTTGAAATTCACAGAAAACGAGTAAAAACGTAAAATATCTGCCATTTAAAAAGCATTGACATCCAAAAACGTCTGCTTTCTTCACACAATTCATGTGATGATGATGCTTGGTTGAAAACCGTGTGCTTGATATTAGCACATGGTAGATGCAAAAGCCAGTTTACTACGAACGTATTTTTATCTACTATAAAAAAGAAGGATTAGTGTGGTTTAAACTTTTTTCTTTTTATAATTATGGGATTTTAATCCCTTCAAGCCACTAGTTTCTTATTATTTATAATAACAAGCAGCAAGCAAAAACCTTGTTTTAATGTTATGACCTTCAAGCTGATTCTAGATTTAGCATAACTGATATCCAACTGGATTAAAAATCTAATCCACTGCTGAATACTTTGCATTGAATTGCTGAAATCGCTTCGTGTAATGCGTTTTAGACCAAGAAGGAGCCTCTTATAAATATAAAGTAGTGGATTAGTTTATGAAAAGATTTTAAAAAATATCAATTTTATACGAACTATAAAACCTACCTTTTGCCCTAAAATTCCCGGTCCAGTTTAATAACTTAAAACCAAAGAATAAAAGTTAAAAATATTTTGCACATGAGTTCTGGCCGAATACTTTTTGCTGAGCAAGTCACATCCGCCCCTACTTCCAAAGTCAGGTTCAAAATTTTCAAAAAATATATGCCCGGACTAATTTCGAAAAGATTAATAAAAGTAAAAACTCCGGAAATTCGAGTTTAATATTGCCCCTGAACAAAGTTGAAGCAGACTGAAAATTAAAAAATGCGTTAAAGTTGGTATTGCCAGGCACTCATATGACTAGTCAGTACCAAGGAAATGGCTTCTAATTTGAGGAAAATTGTCGAAACAGTTATTAGCCATGACTGGCACGATCTAGGCCCGATGTTTGAATTTTGATACCTCAACCCCAACCCACAAAACCAACATCGATCGAATGACCGTTAAACATGAAGGGCTTACCAAGTACAACTAATCATTGCATAGTCCAAATTTATTCCTGCCCTCCAAAAAAATTGCTGTCTCCTAAAATTTTATATTTTGTAAATGTGTCAATAAACAAATATGTAAGAATTCAATTGGGGCATGGAAACTCCTTCAGGCATGTACCATCGTGTTGTATGTGACGAGCCCTTCTAAATAACTTGTCTTTTGATGAGGGTTTAAAACTGTTAACGAGGAAAAACTCCCAGCCTAAATTTTGATTTTGTCGGTTATCAAAATTTAAGTTTTTTTTTAAATTTTTGTTAATTACAGTAGCCACGTGCATGGTACTGACCTGTCATATAAGTACTTTTCAATGTAACACTTAATACATTTTTTTAATTTTGGCTGTTCCTTTTAAGGCATGATATTGACCTCGGGGATGCAGAATTTAGTTTATTTTGTTAAGACCTTCAAAGTTTTTGGTCACTCGACGAGATATTAATTTGAAAATGTGGGGCAACCCCCTAATATTGCATTTTAGGGGTTATGGCAAAAATGGCATACAAAGCAAAATAGATTTTTTTATTTCTTCGGCATGAACTATTGTGTAAAATGTCTTTGGCCTGTTTTATTTGGTTATAAAATTACCAAACACGTCCGGGGCTTTTGGGACACACCTTATGTGACTTTATGTCACATGTTTTAGCAATTCATGAAGATCTAGCGGTCATAGGCACAAGTAGGGGGAATTGTCTGGTTCTGTACCAGCAGTAAAATTACGGAGGAGCAGAGGAGCAGTCACGTGATCCCGCACGTGACCCCCCATAACCTTGACCCCCCATGACCTTGGACCCCCCGTGACCTTGGACCCCCCCCGTGACCTTGACACCCCCCGTGACCTTGGACGACCCTCCCGGATCATCCGGATCCCGGATCATCCGGATCCCAGACTATCCGGATCCCGGATTATTCGGATCTGGATTGGGGCCGGTATTTTTAAAACTATTTAATTTCTTTTATTTATAATTTTTTTATTAAATACAAAATAACTTATTGTATTTTGAAGTTAAATTTTTTGAGAATTTATTTCATTTTTTTATTTTTTTATTAGTCCGAATCGATGGTGATGTGGCTATTGTCGTCTTCGTCTGGTCTGAAGGAATCATCTTCGTTGTCGTCCTGCTCGCTCATGTAGTCGTCGTCGGTGTTACCGTCGTCACTGCCATCGTCGTCACTCATCGGTTCCGGCGATGGCTGCGGCGGTATTACGGGCTGCGGAGGTGGCATCGACCTGACTATTGCTGTAATATTACGGTTAATTATTATATTGATAAAAGTCAATAATTAGTATTTAAAAAATTAAACATTGTAATTGGCTTACCGATTGGACGGTTTATGTCTAAGTTTGCAATTGGAGGTGGTCTGTATATATCTGTTTGATTGGAAGCATCTCTGAGATGTCTAAGATCTGTATTCGAGGATCTAGATATATTTATCGGTCTTGTAGGTGGTGGTGTTGGTGGCGGACGATAAGATGATGTCGATGGTTGCAATTCCAGACGAAGTGATACACCTTCATGAACATGCTCATGAAGTCTCTTTAACTTGTCCCGTGCCTCAAACGAACGGTCGCAAAGTGGAGAGGTAAACGGACGAATGCCCAAATGTATAAAGTTTATGTGTCGTAAGAGGTGGTCGTCCCGGGAAATCAGTTTCCCACAGAACTTACATCGGCATGTTTGCGGTGGACTGAAGTTTTAACCAAGGGTTGATTACTTCGACATTACCAACTTTCACTACCAGGAATAACATGTTTTACTTGTTGTTCTCAGTGGAAACTTCTAATGTATCAGCAGTAAAATTCCGGTATCACAAACAGGACTTTCTATTAATATCACTTTGAGGAGCAACACATGACCCAACATGTGATCTGTAACAATGAGGAGCAACACATGACCCAACACGTGACCTGTAACGTGACCCCCCCGTGACCTTGAACCCCCCCATGACCTTGACCCCCCGATCGCGGATTATCCGGACCCCGGATTATCCGGATCCCGGATTACCCGGATCCCGGATTATCCGGATCCGGATTGGGTCCGGTATTTTTAAAACTATTTAATTTATTTTATTTTTTCGTTTGTTGTTTTTTGTTTTTTATCATTTATTTTACTAAATACAAAATAACTTTATACAAACATAACATTACAACATATATACAATCACATCAACAAATGAGTTTTCATTCACCACACATAAATAACGATAGTAACACAATACAGACAGTCGCAAGGTGTCACCGACGACCCATTCTGGATTTGTGTTGACTCTTATTTGTCCATGAACGGAAATCCTTCTTATTTGGAATGTTATACGATGACCGTTCATTACTTGTAAATAATGGTGAAAATGAAAACTTTGTACTTCTTGTACTGAAGTAATCCGGGTTTCATAGTAGTCTCTAAGGACGTATCCCATGATGACTGGCTACTTCGAAGGCGGACAGTGGACTGAAGTCTAACTGAGGATTGTTTATTTCGGGTTATCAACTTTCACTAACAGGAATAACATGTTTACTTGTTGTTCTCAGTGGAAACTTGTAATGTATCAACAGTAAAATTCCGGTACCACAAACAGGACTTTCCATTAATTTCACAATGAGGAGCAACACATGACCCAACATGTGACCCGTAACGTGACACCCCCCCCCATGGAAAATCCCACCCTTTAAGATGGTGTAGCACGGTTGCGCATCTTCTTGACTGTCTAATTGAGGATTGTTTATTTCGGGTTATCAACTTTCACTAACACGAATAACATGTTCATTTGTTGTTCTCAGTGGAAACCTCTAGAAGCTTCTACAGACATAAGTGGTGTAGATAAGTTTGGTGTCACACGGTTACGCAACTTGTTGACTTGACATGGAAAACCCTTGAAGAGCTTATTTATAAGATTGGCTTTTCTTCTCCACAGTTAGTTTTCAACATCAAGTTTAATATGGAAGTTTACAACCCATCGTCTCTTGCTCAGCTTGCTGCTATCGCAATTAGACACCATAGATACCTGTTGGTGAAGGGGATTGCACAGTTACCATTGCTATTACAACGTTATGTGGCCTCATGTCTTGAGGGGTATGTCCAGAAAAATGTATTAGTGCTACGTAAACCTGAACATGACCAGAGAGTGTTGAATCTATATAGGAGGTTTGAGCGTCATGCAGTGTATCAGTGTTTGAAGTTTCGATACACAAACCATTGTTGTAATAGAGTTACATATCATGTAAGAAACAAGAAGTTATACCGTTGTATAGACAGCGATAACGTGCAATACAAGTGTTTTTGCTGTGGTAAACCGACATGGAATATAAACTGGTCAAGTAATGATGAATACTGGTCAAGGTCAGCCGCCTTCGAACGTAGCAGTGGATCAGTATTGCGGGTGACCCTGTCGGACACACATCGTTGTTATGAGTGGCAGCAGCAACGTCCAAGTGAACGAGGCAATCCGTACTCTAATGGAGGAGGTAAACGCATTGGAAGAGAATGCCATGCCTCCACCATCTACCATGAAACGCACGAGAAAGATGAAAAAGGATAATGGATGGACTATAAAAAGGATGTACTTTATGACTCTCCGTCATTTAGTTGGAGTGATAATTATCAATATACTGTGAAGAACCCAACCAATTTCGGTAATATATTATTGAAGATGTCAGTATTTCATGAAGGTCGTCCAACGTATAGTTACGGTTTGTATCTGGATGAGAAAAACGATGATGAAATCTGCTCATGTCTTAATCATCTGTTGTGTATGATGGGGAATATGTGGGTTGAAGGCGGTAACGAAGTCCCTAAAATCAAGGATGTGGTCAGGACGGCAACTCCTCTACCTGTTAGGCGTAAGACCCGTGATTGCACAACAGTTAAAAAATGTAATAGGAAGGCTACGAAAAATGATTGCATAACCACTATGGAAAAGCATAAGAAAGCAAAAATAACTGACACCACTAACTGTAGAATTACGTCAGCCTAGATGAGTCATAGTGGGGAAAACACAAGAAAACAACTTTTACAAATTAGGAGCATGTAACGATTACATAAAAGCTGGTAATAGCTTTCCTGTTCAAACATGAAGGCAAACACAAGTTAATCACCGATGGGAAAGTACCAGATGGAGAAACCAACCACACCTAAACGTGATTTCATCATCCCGGATGTATCAAAGCTGTAAACAACGTACGTCATCACAGATATAAAAGAGCGAGACAATGGTGGATTGTCACCAGTCTTCAACCAAGTACTAACCGTTATGGATCAGAAGGCAGATCTCAAAACAGCACTCAATGCCTGTCAGGATACACAAAAATTAGTGACCTTCGGGAAAACACGGTGTATCCCATTCGTTCTTATGAGCGAGTGGGTACGCCATTTGGAGAGGCAATAATGGCTACCTTAGAGGGCCTTGCTGATGATGATCTGCTGAAGGTATATCTGCCTCGACGCTTCATGTCCGTCCTGAACGATTCCACAATCGCCCAGTACTATGCCGGTGTTGGACCAAGATTGCACTTGGTCAAGAGACCAAGCCCTCCTGGGAGCAACATTCACCAGTTAGAATTTATTTAAATAAAAATGGACCCTGTTTTCCTAAAATAAGATAGTTGTAAGAAAAAAATATAAAAAACAAAAAACCAGAAACAATGTAGTTGTAAGTGCGGTGGTGTGACAGTCTGCGCGTTCAGTAGCCGTCATGGACCTGAGGTGGAAACATCCATTTACCGCCATTGTGGCCGGACCTTCGGGTTCGGGTAAATCGAACTTGGTCACAAGATTTATCTGGTATTCCCCTATATTGTGTGATACGACTTTTGTCAACATCTATTGGTATCACAGTCCAGGCTTACATCCGGATACTACCGCGAGTAGTAAAATACAATATAGGCAAGGGTTACCGGACACGGAGGATTTTGATGGGGAAAACCCTACTTTGATCGTTGTGGACGGCATGATGCGGGAATCGTCAGGTGGTAGCGGTGCAGTAGACCTGTTCATCAAGGGTTCGCACCATAGGAATTTGAGTGTATTCTTTATAACGCAAAACATATGACATCAAGGACAAGGACAAAGAGACATCGTTGAATGCGCATTACATTGTACTGTTTAAGAACCCTGGAGACCGAGCTCAAGTAAAACATTTGGCTCGTCAAGTGTATCCTGAAGACCCGGGTTTTATCGAGGAAGCGTATGCTGATGCTACACGAACTCCACATGGTTATCTGCTGTTGGATCTAAAACAGTTCACACCGGACGAGATGCGTGTTCGTACATGTGTATTACTCGATGAGCCATACGAGTATGCGTATTATCCGAAAAAGAATTACAACGATTACAAACGATTATAATAGGAGGAGCGAGTGGAAAAATATAAATATATACAAATTTAAGATAGTTAAGTTAAATACAATCAGTCATAATAACAATCTCATAAGCAAAACAAAAAAGATGCACATCAAAATCCAGGTATAAAACAGAAACTGGGTAAAAAGAGGAGACCAATGAAAAAAATTTCACCGCAAAACAACACTTACGCTTATCGTGCGTATTTGGAAAACCTGTTGAACTACGGCACGGACGCGAAAGAATCACACTTATGCAGTGTATTATTCTACAAAGATAACTATAAACAAATGGATAATTGTGAAGGAGAAAACGAAGGACTCAATCATCGACGGTACCTGATTCAACAGAGTCATTATGCGGACATGATCGGACATCTGCATATAGATTTGTGCAATCAAGAAAAGTTATTGTTGAACGGTGTGGAGATGCGTTTACGTCTGATCAGATCGAGAAACGCATTCGCTATCATGTCGACAACCGCGACCACTTATAAAGTACACATCAAAGAGGCGAATCTGTTTGTACATCGATGTAAAATCAATCCGAGCGTATTGTTGGCTCATAGTAAAACGCTCGAGACCGGCACCGCTAAGTATCCGATCACACGTGTCAAAATTAAATCGATCACACTACCCAGTGGTATACAGAGCAAAACGTTGGACAGCGTATACTTGGGTCAGCTTCCGAAACGTGATATTGTCGGCATGGTCACTAATCAAGCGTTCAACGGTGACTACAAGAAGAATCCGTTCAATTTCCAACATTTAAAGATGAACTATTTAGCATTGTATTTGGACGGTGAACAAGCGCTGATGAAAGCGTTACAGCCCGTGTTCAACGACAACACGGATGACGCATATGTACTCGCTTATCACAAACTGTTCAGCGGTACCGGAATACATTTCGACAGTATCGGTAACGATATCACTAGATACGATTTCGAAAAATAATATTGCCTGATGGCGTTCGATTTGACACCGGACTTGAGCGCTAACGAGTCCAGTCATTGGAATTTGGTACGTAACGGTAATCTACGTATCGAGATCGGGTTCAAAGAGGCTCTGGACGAATCCGTCAATATGATCGACTATGCGGAACTGGACAACGTCATGGAGATCGATCGACAACGTAACGTGTCGGTGGATTTCGGCAGTTAAAAAGCTAATGTGACGTCAGACTTTGGTGCCTAATGGGTTTTTCCATCAAGGTCAAGACGGATGCGTCATCCGCCCGCCGCCTCGCCCAGTTTGTTCGTGACAGCCGTACGATATGGACGTGCCACCGCCGATCTCCACCGCCACTATAGGTCTAGTACACTGTCATCACGGGGGTGTCGTGTTGGACATGCAGTGTTTTAAGGACAGCGACAACGATTTCCTGCTGAAAGAGGTTTGCGTGTTGGACGTGACTACGGGTACGTTGATCATGCAACACATCGCTCGTCCACCCTTCGATCGCAGCTACCTATCGGCCGAGAAACAGCGCGAATGTAACTGGATAAAAAAGCACTGTCACGGGGTGGAATGGGACCAGGGCGATATCGCCTACGTCGCTCTGCTGGACAAGCGATCCTGCCTGCTGCATCGACCCGTCGACTACGTCAAAGGTTCTCAAAAGCGGGATTTCGTCAGACGACATCTCATCACCGAACCGGCTACTACCGTCGTTCAGGACTTGGGCGACCTTGGATGCGGATCGTTGAACGGACCACTGACCTACCAGACAATACGCTGTCACCACCATAAGAGCGCGCTCAACCGTTGAGCTCTGTTCAACAGTATAGTATTGCGTAACTGGCTGATGTCGACCGCCGACGACTCGCAAACCCCGGCCTTAGAGTGTTGCTGTTGCTACCGGCTGCGATGAACTCCATCCAGATCGGCAAGTACTTGGTAAAGATACCCGGTCTGAGTTATGTAGCGGTTCGAGCGTCCGACCGTCTGCCTTACACACCTATCCAACCTCGGACCACCATAGTTGTCAACACCGTGCCGCATGTTCACGAAGATGAACATTGGGTGGTCTTCTACCATGGTGGTGACAGAATTGAATACTTTGACAGTTACGGTCGACCACCCTACCCGGCAGAATATCAAATATTCCCGAGACATAATCCAAGATGTCCTTTATCTACAACCGTTATCGGCTACAAAGCCATGACACCTCGGTTTGCGGCCTCTACTGTCTCACCTACATCTTTTGTCGAACAGCACTGGACATGAAACTAAACGACTACGTACAGCTCGTCGACCCTGTTTCTCCCCCACGCCAACGTCACTTTGGTCAAGAAGCTTTTCCCCACCATCTTCTGATTGTCTCAAATATCACTTGTATCTTTTTTTGTTAGATTAAATAATTAATGTATATAATTGTTATTTTCAATATACGTATAAAATAAGATTCTGTCTTTTATTTACCTTCACTTATTTTTTTTGTCTTTAGACCACATTTACATTTTATGAATTTTTATATCTAAAGGTTGGTCTTTAGACCACATTTACTTTTTATGAATTCTTTAGATATAAAAATTCATAAAAATAAATGAGGAGATTAAGTAAAACCGATTGATATAACATAGTTTATTATTTACAAACATCTATATTTACAAATTCAATTTATATATACATTCTATACATTGATTCTAAACAAATCCTCATCGTCATCAACTGAGGAATGGGCGGCGTCGTCATCGTTTTCGTCATGCGCCTCTCCTCCTCCACCTCCGGGAAGTGGTGGGATATCCTTATGTCCCCAAGGCAATGTGTGGATACCATCGGCGAGGATGTATCGCTTGTCGTCCACGGGACACAAGGGCAGCTTCGCCACTTGTACGGTGAAGACGCGGTTCAGATGAGACTGGAAAAGGGTGTTAACGGTCTGTTTCAACACCCCTTTGAATAGGCAATTTCTATAGTCGTCCGGGGTGAGGACGTTCTTGACGACCCCCTTAGCGACTCCCTTGGCGCGCTTGACGGTCTTTACCCAACTCGGTGGGACCAGTCCGGCAGCTACAGTGTCGTCGTCGTCATCGGCGATGTCCAGGAAGTACAGCTTGGATCTAAGACCGAGGTACACAAGTAACGATCGACCGTTGGCTTCGTCCTTGAATTTGCCGATTCTCTTGGCATTCTTGTCACTATAGTAACGGTGGTTCTTCGGATAGGCGCTAGTGTCGAAGTCATCGAGGTTTTTCTTCATGTCTTCGTACACGTCTTCCGTCAAGATGTCCAAGACGAAGCTGTCGGTGTCCATTTAGTCGACTTCGATGCGGCCGGGATAACGTTCCTTCAGTTTCCACAAAAAGTCGTACATGAGCCACTTGCTCAGCTCCAGGACGCACATCCCCACATATATCGGCTTTTCCAAGACGATGTTCACCTTGGCGAGGTGGATGAGGGCGACGTCGTCCGTGTAGTAGGTGCGGTCCAGGAAGTTGGCCTTGGAAACGTATTTCCTGAACTTTCCCGGCGTACACACAAGCTTCACGTTGAGACGTTTACGGACGTTCTCGATCGCCTTGCCAAAGACCGCGTTGTTCATCAGTTTGAAATAGTCCTGTTCGAACTTGGTCTTGGCCTTCTTGCGCAGCTCGGTGTTCATCAAGATGTACGGTTCGAGCCACCGAGACTGTCGAAACGAGATCGCCCGATGCACACGCAATCCGCAAGCTGCAATCCGTTTTTCATCGCCTCTTGTAAGATCCTGTAATGACAAATGTAGTTATATTTGTCATCCAGGGAGGTGATCAATTTGGGAAACTTTCCGGTTGGCAACGCTTCGTCTCTCAGCAGTAGGGCAGGTCCTTATTTATGTTCGTCGTAGAGGTAATGGGGATAACGAAGGTCCACTTCCAAGATGTAACATCGTTCGGCCTCGGCATCGATTGTCTCGATGTTCCGCACAAACTCCTCGATCTCCCCGCCGTCGAGTCACTGGGAATCGCTGGTCGGAAGACGCTGGGACATGGCCCATCCGTACAGGTTGTTTGCGTCCAGTAGGTGTCGTGTCGGTTGATCGGGTCGTTGGTCTTCCGGATAGCACCCTCCGTGGTTGGCCTTGGCGTGACGGGTGATAGCTTGGGAGGTACCTCCTGGGATGCCTTGCTCGACGAAGAGGTACATGTCGAAGTCCTGCAAGATGTCCAACTCCACATCGCAGTTTTTGAGCATTACGTCTCAAGCGTACGAGGGTAGGGTGTAGTAATGGGCGGGATCCAGTCCGTATTCGGTCAAAGAAGTGTCTCTGAACTGCTCGAACACGTCGGTCAGCAGAGCGATATCGCAACGAAGGTACTTGTCGGCGTAGTCCTTGAGGTTGCGACACTCGAAGACTCGCCACACGTTGCAGACGTGCTCGCACTCGGCGTCCGTGATGTGTTCCAGTGTCAGACTGTTGTAGAAGGACTCCTTCGGTGGTAGCTCACGAGTGGTGTACAGCACATCGTAGGACGTTACGAAGTCGTACGGCAACACGTCTTTCTTACGTACGAGGTAGATCAGTCGATCGTTGGGGAACCGTTTCCTGGTCTCCAGCATCCTACCGGTGGGGAGAGCCGCTGCGAGGCTGGCCAGGCTAGATGACAGGAACCTATACGAGTCCAGGAACCTCACCGCGAAGCGAACCGCCTGCCGTCCTTCTCTGAAACGGAAGTGTTTGGTGAAAGCGATGTATCGCTCTTCCGTGTGCGCCAGCACGCCCACATCGCCCGGGTCCACCGCCAACTCGCGCACTACGAAGTGGGCGTCGTAGTTGGACAGGTTGTGGAAGTAGCAGTTGATCAGACGCTGCTCCCTGTAGCGTAGATTGCACGAACGGTAAGCCGCTCCGCGAAACTCGTAAGGCGGAGCGTGATTGTGGTCTCGCACCTTTGGGTCATCGTCGGTGAACTCTTTTTCGCAGAGGTAGCAGTAATTCGCCGCGACGTAGCCGATCATCTCCTCCCGGGTGAGAATAGGCTGTAGACACCTCATGCTGAACAATATCTCCCACAACATGGCCACGTCCGCTCGCAACGTCTCCATAAACACCTTCGACGCGTCGGCTCCAAATACGGGGTCGAACTCCGTGTCTTCCAACGAGTCGACGATCTGGTAGGCGAAAGCGTAAGGGACGTGTACCTTCACGGCCGTAGTGCCTCGTGGAGCTTCCGCCGCCACCGCCGCCGCAGCGTCCCCGTTCACCGGCTGCAGAGAGCATTCGAAGTCGGCGTAGATGCAGAACTTATCTCGCCGCGTGTACTCCGGATGTTTTAACTTGATCTTGGTGTCCTTGGGCATGTCCATACGGATGGGAGCTTTATAATAGTGACAGTGATTGAACAATGCAGACGTGATTGTATATGTTGTAAAATAAGAGCCAAAACAAATATAGGGGGGGCAAGGTCACCGGGGGGGGTCCTAGGTCATGGGAGTCCAAGGTCACGGGGGGTCCAAGGTCATGGGGGGGGCTACGTGACTGCTCCTCTGCTCCTCCGGGGGGTCAAGGTCATGGGGGGGTCACGTGACTGCTCCTCTGCTCCTCCGGAATTTTACTGATGGTACAGAACCGGCCAATTCCCCCTACTGGCCCACAGTGTAACTAGGTGATTAAAGATCGAAAATACTGCAAAATGACTGCCCAACGTAATTGGGCACTTCATATAGTGTCCAACGTCCCTCGGTAACACTCTGTAACAAATTTATACTACGTGACCAGTTCATTCAGCTGGGAATGTTTCGCACTTGCTGAAGAAACTTTAGAGGTTAAATAAATTATTCTTAATTAAATATATATATATATATATATATTTGCTGATGGTGCCTCGCTTCGCTGGGAAAAGTAAACAAATAAATGTAAATAAAAATAATAGCAACAGTTGTTCAGCCCTTTTCTTTATTTTTGTGTATTTTCCTGGGATTTTCCCCAGTCTTTTTATTCGAGTATAGGGTTAATGAATATATGACTTGCGGTTTCTCCGAAGTTGTGGGTAGTTTGGGCTTTATCTACATTTATATATTTGACAAATACCACTGACCTACCTTCGCACAGCCCAAACTTGTTGACCTAGAACCTTGAAACTTTGCATGGACATTCATATTAGGGCGTAGGAATCAAGTAATAATTACTTTTGCAACGTTTCCCAAGAGTTACGCCCTATGGCAGTGTTTCCCAAATAACAGGTAGTCACGGACCCCCAAGTATACAAACTAAACAATCGGGGACCCCTAATTCTATATTTGATTTACAACATGCTCAGTTGCATACCCGCGCGCATATACGATCGCATTCCGGCATCTAACACTGTCGATTCAATATATTTCATTTAATAATTTGTTTTTTATTTTTATTTTTGCTTTTACCCTCCAAAATGTTCCGAATTGTTTTATAGCCAATAGTGATTTACGGGATTGGACTTTCAGTTCGGGACGGAACGGGACAGGAAAGGATTTTTTCTTCCCTCTTAAATTCGGGACGGGACAGGGACAGGATTTTTTCCCCTAAAGCTTTGGAAATGCTTGTTCACAAATTTATTTTTCTTATTACATTAGGTTAAAAACAATGTCATATATAACTGTTATAAAGAAATATCCTACCTGATCACAAAATTTCAAGGAAAAAAATTTAAGTGAAAAAATACTAACTTATATGCAACTGACAAAATAGCAAACATTAAAGACACATTCGAAAATAATAAAAAAGTAACTCAATGAAATTGTTGATTATAAGGCAAATACTAACTTACATAAAATAGTAAAGTTATTGTTTGATTATTATTATATTTTATTGAATTTGAAGGTTAATTTTTTCTAATCAAGAAATCAAGATTAAAATGCATTGAAAACCAGAAATATTATTCAAAAAATAACAAATATAAACATTGACAAAAACAATAATTTTTAAGTTTTTGCTTTTTGATTTTATTGTTTGGTTTCCATAAATCCAAAAGTAAAATACTTGAGTGGTTATTGCATGATGACAATATACTGTCAAGTGTAACTAGTAAACATGATATTGTATTTTTATAAATTTTAGGCTTTGAAGTTCTTGTTTTTCACTCCCAAACTTGACATTCCTCAAATTACATAAAATATTAATTACCTATGTATTTTAAATTTAAATTCAAAAGTCTCAAATTATTTACTTTTGTCAACTGTCTAATTTTTTTTTACTTATTTATGAAAAATAATCATACTTTCGGCTGGAATTCAATGTAATCTGAATTAGTTTAGAGAATTGAATCAATGGCCAAAACCACTATTTGTAGCCGACCAATGTGGCCGATGATATAAAATGCATCACTGTAAAGCCTTCTAGCAAGTTATTTCTGTCGATTAACCGCTATCAGTAAATACCTAAACTTGATTTTCACACCGGATTGCAAGTTCGCAATGTTACAATTTTCGTTTTTCAGCGATCGGCAAATACGCGCGACAGTTTTTCTCATCCGATCGCGAGTTTCGTAAAGCAACATCGGCAGTTTGTCCGCGATCGGCAAATACGCGCTAGCGTATTTCGCGGTCGTTCGTGAATAGCGCAAAGCTATTTATGCCGTTCATCCGTGACTTGCAAATACACGCGATTGCCGTTTATTTGCGATCGGCAAATACGCACGATAGTTTTAGCGGACGATCGTGAGTTTTGCAAAGCTGGATTTGCCGTTTATTCGCGATCGGCAAATACGCAAGATAATTTTCCGCGGTCGATCGCGAGTGTTGCGAAGCTACACTCGCTGTTTAGTTGCAATCTCTAAACAATCCCGTCCCGAAAATTTCCCGAAGTGAATAAAAATCCCGCCCGATAATCGGGAATTTAATTTTTCCGAGAATTTCCGAAATTTCAGGACCCGACCATCCATAATGGTAGCCAATATGTACAGGCCTAACGCCGCGGACCCCTTGCAAGCCATTCGCGGACCCCTGGGGGTCCGCGGACCACCTTTTGGGAACCACTGCCCTATGGTACTTAAAAGTTAGAATTTTAAACTCTAGGGAAGCTCATGATCTTGTCTTTGCCCTGATGAATTATGTCTAATTAAATAAAACATTGAATCCTGAATACTAGGAAGTTTTAGCGAATTTCCCCTAGAGTGAAGAAGCTATTACCGTAGGTCTTATGGTAAGACCTAAGCTCGGGACCGTTATAACTTTTCGTTTTGGGGCCCCCAGAAGCAAAAAACACCATTCGTTCGAATTTATATATATATATATATATATACAGTATATATATATATATATATGTGTGTGTGTGTGTGTGTGTGTGTGTGTGTGTGTGTGTGCGTGTGCGTGTGCGTGTGCGTGTGTGTGTGTGTGTGTGTGTGTGTGTGTGTGTGTGTGTGTGTGTGTGTGTGTGTGTGTGTGTGTGTGTGTGTGTGTGTGTGTGTGTCTGTTAGCACGATAGCGGCCGCAAAAATGGTCCGATGTTTATGAAATTTGGTACGGACATGTAAAGTGGTAATCAATTAGACGAGTTCGTGAACCAGCCCGATCGGACCACCGGAAAGGGGGGTAAAGGGGGATAAACCTCCTAAAAACGGGTTTTTTACATAGAAAAATAATATTTATCAAATTATTGTTTGCACCATTGAATTAAGCTAAAAAGAACAAACAATTTAGTAGTTTGAATCACTGCTCTATGTCCATTGGTTACCGAGATATTGAAAGCGGTAAACACAATACGTTGTCCTAATGTTAACCTTATGGGAAATAAGTAAAATTCTATATCTCGGTTATTTCTCAACATCTTGATAAAACTTGGTAAATGGCTTCTTCTTGTTCAGATATACTAAATATTGAATTAAAATCACCCATTTTTAATATACCTGTAGCAGCAAACCTGCATACTCATTCCCCATGTTATTCTTATGGAGCTTACCAAAACATATCAAATCTCGCTATGTTGGATTGAAATATGTTGTTTTGCATTTGAAATTCGCTGAGTGTGCAGGTCTGCTGCAACGGGGGTATCTCTGTTTTTCCTCGAGCAAAACCGTGTGTCCGATCATGAAAATACGTTTGTGTAAAAAGTCACTATATGTATATATACATACAAAACACTATCGTATTTCGTAACGTTCGTTCGTTTCGTAACCTTTATTTACCCATTATAAATTACTTAAGGAAATCTGATTCATTTGTAGCTACAAAATATAAATAAATGCATTATCAACAAAGTTACAAAATTACAGGTGTAATGGGCTTTGCAATAAATGGTAAAAATTGAATATTGGATTTATCTTTAATGTTTTGATCCAAGGACTTAACAGGTAATGGAAATTGCCATATAATTAATAGGGAGAGACTATTCAGCCCGTCTGTCATCATCAAGCCGCTTAAAGCAACACTATTAATTGAATTTCAACACATGAAGAAAATGTAGTAGTTAAAAAAATAGAAACATTTGATTGCTAAGAAGTAATTTTAATAATGGATAATGCTGGAAATAAATAAGGCCAACGGGAAATGAAATGGCCTAATATTTATTCTTGTTAATTGAAAACTCTTAGAACTAACAGTATTCAATAATTTCTTAATTATATCCGCATTTAGAGGAAAAAATCATTACTGGAAACACAAAGGACTCGAGGTGGAAAATACAGTTAATCAACTGTTTTGAAGAAAAAATGTGAATATAAAATAACAAGGTATGAATGTTCTAAGCTCTAACCAAATGCGTTTAGTAAATATTATGCTGTTTCCAGGATTTATCCCACCCTGTATATTATTGAAATCAATGTCAGTAAAATGCTATATTATTCGTGCTTTGCTGTTGGGCTATTAATTTTATTAATCTAAAAACGATAACATTATCTATTCAACCGAAGCGTACTTAACAAGATTAAATTTATTCATCGCTGCGAGAGAAACAATTGTCAATCTGACAACTAAGATAACTCCCCAAAATCCTAACTGATCTCAACGCGTGTTTTTATAAATGCATGCACAGACTGTAGTTCAGATTAATTAAAATATATGGATCCAAGCTATTCGTCAGTGTCCAATTAATCTTGCTCGACGATGATATTCTGATTTCCTCGCGTCGCGTCGCGTGTCAGGACGACGTTAGTGGTAGCAAGGCTCTCGCGTGCTCGGTCGACCGGCTGCCTACCGAGTAATCGACCTATTTATCTCGAGTCTATTTTAGGAAATAGACCATCACTTGAATAAATTTATTAAATTAGTTTCCAGAGTTGTAAATAGGATTTTTCCTTTTTTATCGCAAAGTTTTAATTTTATATTTATTTATTTAAATACTAGTGGATCCGAGCGCACGGAATCGTGCGCTGCTCTAGCAGAGCGATAATTCAAATGGCGACAAATTTAAAACACAATCATGCTAACACAATATGCTTGAGGGTTATGTTTACACAAATTAAAAAATAACAGCAATTAAATTATCCAGCTGATCAAAATGTAAACAATTATGTTCTTCATAAGGATAACATGGGAACTTTAAAAGCCAATGGGGCAGAGCCCAAGGGACTTTTTCAAAAATGTAAGGCCAGTTTGCAAATCTACGCGACACGCTCTTTCCAATGAGCCGTCAATGATCAAAATCGGTTAAGAAATGACGGAGGAGTTCATAAGACAAATTTCGTGTTGGCGTATTAATTATATATATTTATATTTATAATGAAAAGGAATACGCAAAGTCTTTATTTACAAAACTTGCTGTACATTTCGTGTTTTTTAAGGTATTGTCCAGTCAATTTTATCGATGGCCTTAAAAAAAACTGCAATAAGGCCGTTTTTCACAAAATTCTATGAGAAAAAGTGCCTATTTAAACTAATTCAAAGTTGGCAAAAATGAGACCTTGGGAAACGCCCTGAAATCGCGTTTTAAAATGGCGGGTCTTCCCAAAATTTGAACGTTATTGAAAGAAGGTAACTAAACTTAAACTGCATTCTTTTATTTTCTTCGATATATTGACTTTGGACCGCCATCGATTGTTGAGTCATAAGTCATAAGTAATTTATTTAGCCAGTTTAACAATAAATTGCATTAGCCAAGTCAAATCACACAATATTTCTTATATTAAAAATAACTAAAAATTCATTTTTACCATGTTACAAGCATCTGTAACGATTCAAAACCATCAATGAATATTTACAGGTCAAGGCAACATTCAAAGACTACCAGTCAGTAATCACGGACGCTGTAAAGGACCCTTTCCAGCAAGAAGGATTTTAACTTATTTCTGAATTTCCCAAAGTCATGTTCAGCCTGCAGTGAAGGAGGAAGGTTATTAAACATTTTGACTGCGTTGTATTTGAAGTGCTTTTGGAAAAAAGAAGTTGAGTGGCGGGGAATGGCAACATTTGAAGCGTTTCGGAGTGGATAATCATGACTAGCAGATGTAATAAATGATGTTATGTTCCTCTTTGTGAAGGACAAAGTTTCCAAGATATAGATGGACGGAAATGTTAAAATTCTGAAAGTCCTGAATGTTTCTCTGCAAGAATGGCGTTTTGGGAGGGAAAACACAATGCGTAATGCCTTTTTCTGCAGTCTAAATAAGAACTGGGTCCGTTGATTTTCACACCCCCAAACAGGAACAGCATAAGACAGGTAAGGATAAATGAGCCCATAATATGCTGACAGAAGAACCTCAGTTGAAACTGTTCGACTGAGTATCCGAAGCATGAAAATACCCACAGATACTTTGTTGATAACATGTTCGATATGCTTGTGAAATCTGAGGTTTTCGTCCAAAAATATTCCAAGGAACTTGACTGTTTGAGAGGGACTGACAGTGGTTTCATCAAGAAGAACATTTAAGTAGCTGTGGGTTTCCTGAAAATGACGTTCTGAGATATGAAATTGCAGTAATTGAGTTTTCTGGGCGTTCAAGGATAGGAGATTCTCGTCACACCATTGGAGTAGACGGTTTGATTCAACAAAACGCGATCTGTTCTAGGGTTTCACTATTAGGATTAGAAATGCTAAGGGAAGTATCATCGGCAAATAAACATATATTTGCCATCTGTACACTGGAAGGTAGGTCATTAATGAATAGCAGGAAGAGGATTGGTCCCAGGACGGACCCCTGGGGCACACCTTTACTCACTGAAGCCTCTGTAGAGAAATGGTTCTTCAGGTAACCAGTAGCGTCAACAGCCGGTATTGTGACTAACTGCCTTCGACCTTCCAAATATGAGGCAAACCAGCTGAGAGCAACCCCTCTAATACCTATATTGTTCATTTTGCTCAAAAGTAGCGAATGGTTGACCATAGCAAATGCCTTTGTAAAGTCAAAGAACATGCCCATGGTATTCTGTCTTGAATCGAGGTGCTCTACAACTTTATTTATAAGGCTAAGTATAGCACTTGTTGTGGATTTGTTCTTTACAAATCCATGCTGGCTTTCATACAGTATTTCATGGGTTTCAAGGAAGCTCCATAATCTTGTCAATACAGCCTTTTCAAACACTTTAGAGAAGGACGAGACAAGACTTATTGGCCTGTAGTTGTTACAGCACATTTTATCGCCGGCTTTTAAGATGGGTCTTATGATGGCCAACTTTAGTTTGGACGGGAATGTGCCCTCATTGAATGAACAATTCAGTATATGACATAATGGTACTACAATGAATTCAGAAATACTCTTGAGAAGTTTTGGAGATATTTCGTCAACTCCCAGCAGAATCTTTATTTTTGAGGTTGGTTATAATCCCCTTTATTTCCTCATCTGTAACAGGGCTAAGGAAGAACGAAGATGATCTGACGCTTGAGTTACCAGAAGCCTTCCTTTTTGGTCGCGGGCTGTTAATATTGCCAACATCTATGAAATATTTATTAACATTCTCACAAACCTCTTCAGGCTTAGTAACTAAGTCGCCCATACTATTTTTAAGACATATTCTTTCCATTCCTCTCTTCATGTTAGGTCTAATATCATTTATAACTTTCCAAATTCCCTTAGTTTTACTGTCTGCATCTTCAATTGTCTCAAGTATCGATTTTACTTTAAACTCTCTTATCGCTCTTCTGCATTGATATTTCAGCCGCATGTAATACTGTCTGAGAAAGTGGTCGGAATTTAAGTGTCTTGTTTTCTTATAAAATAAAAGGCATTGTTCTTTCAATTGTAAAAGTTCTTCTGGAAATTGTCTACGTTTGTTGGCATTTGATTTAATTTTAGTAAACTTTTTCGGGAAAGATACTTCAAAATAGTGATTTATCAGGCTGCTAAATTCATTGAATTTTTCTTCAGTACTTTCAGCCCTGAACACTCCATTCCAATTCTTATGCTTTAATTAAAATTTAAAAGTTTCAGTATTTACCTCGCTGAAGCATCTCCCATACCTAAACTTCAATGCTCTACTTTCATCAGCGAGATTTACGCTTATCGAGACAGTTTGAGCACTATGGTCAGATAAGATGGTATGTACTACTTCACTTTTAAAGTAATCTTTGTCATTTGTGAATATATGATCAATTAATGTGCGAGAGCCTAAAGCTTCCCTAGTGTACGTCTTTACTATATTATGCAGTCCAAACGGAGACATAGTAGCAATGAACTTGCTACGTTTAAAGCTTTCGACTGCCAGGTCAATGTTAAAATCGCCCTGGACAAAGATCTCAGAGTGTGAATCTGCATATCTGTTCAGACATTCACTTAGATTATCAAGTAAATTGTCAAGTTGGTCAGAGACTGTAGCAGAGGATGGTCTGTATCCAGCTACAATGATTACCTGGTTGTTTTCTTCGATTTTGAGTGACATCGCCGCCAATTCACATTCTCCTTCGGTACAGAATTCCACGGTCTCGAGCGGCTTATATGTGATATTAGAGCGACACCAAATTGCAACTCCACCACGAGTCATTTCTGATCTACAAAAGGCCGACACAAAACTGAAATCCTTTATGAGAAGGTTTTCTATTTCATATTTTTCCAAAAATGTTCCGAAATGCATATTACATCTGGCCTTTCATCTTCGATGAGTATTTCAAGTAGATCAGATTTGTTCGCCAGGCTTCTGGCATTCTGATGGAGAATTTTTAGGCGGGCTTCTGTGGAACTGCCAAAATTTTCCTGAGGAAGTGAGCCCAGGGGACCCCCACAGGTTTCCGTGCCTCCCCTAAAAATGTTTTGAATGAAAGGTACGGGTATTATAAGACTGAATTGGTCGAATGTCAGTGAATTTGGAAGGAACATTGGATGGAGGAGTGATACCTTTACCAATAGAAGTCACAATGGGAACCTGGGACTTGGAGGTCGATAGAGGAAAATTGAGAGTGAGACTCAATGATTCAAGTAAAAGGTTTGCCAGAAGATGTTTACCTTTTATGTTCAAATGAAGGCCATGTCGGGTGAATGCTTACCTTGGCAAGGACTTAGGGGAGAGGAATGTAACATGGCAGTGCTCAGAGGACATGGAAAACAGCTTTCTGTTAATCTCATCCACAGCGGGATCCAGGGATGGAATGTCATGCCTGTTAGGAAGGCCGACCAAGAGTATCCTCTTTTCAGAGTTTTTAACAAGAGTGGACTCCAAGTCTGGGAAAAAGTCCGAGCTACAGCGTCCGTTTACAATATTGTTTGTACCACCCATTACCACTATAAAGTCACATTCACAAGTAGAAAATGTCCTGACAGTGTCAAGAATCTGCTCCATTTTGCCACCAGGCTTAACACTCTCAGTCACTTCACACACCCCCCTAACCTTCTTCTCCAATAGCTGTGAAATGTTACGACCATGACTGTCTGAGCTAAGAAAAATAGAGATTCTTTTGTTGGGAATAGGAAAAGAAGGCACTGGATCAGTTTGTTGGTCAGGGGAAGGGTTGATGTGTTGATGTGAATGGAGATTCTTTTTAGGCGATTTGCCCTTTTTAGGGGGCTTTCCAGGTGTCGTTTCCAAAGGAGGGGAAGGACTTTCAGGATAGCAATCATCATGGTCTGGAATCGAGAGGACATCAAACCTATTCTTTGTTTTAACCTCACTAACATGTTCTTTTAATACATTTTGATGATTACCTCCCCCTTGATTTACTACCTCCCACTCCCCCTTACTCATACGTTTTAATCGTACAGTTAGGTTGCTTCTTACATTATCACATTGTACAGCAGAACTGGTAGTCTTTTTCATTTCATTACAACTGTTTCTGCCCTTACTACTAATAACATCGGTATGGGGTTTAAATTGACCCCCATGAGATAACGCTTCAAACCAGTCTTTGAAAGAGATTACCGTTGAACCAGTAGAACAGAAAAAGTTTAAGATCGCTTTAGCATTAACAAGAACGTTTAGACCACATTCGAAGCCATTATTTTGCTGAGGACAATAAACCTCGGTAAATTTTCCCTCTGGGACCCCCAGATTCTGTGCTAAACTAGAAGCTGGTTGATGATTTAACTTTTGTACCGAGTCTATATGATAAACAGATTCGTCAGCAACATAAAAGAACAAAAGACTCCAGTGTGAGCCGACACTACCATTTTTACAGCCCCCAGCAACATGGTTGTCAATATCAGAGAGCCTAGTGCTGTTAACACAGAAAAAAACATATCTATAGTGGTCAATGCTAAGATCCTCTCTTAGCCTAGAAATTCATCAGTTGAGCTCAGCTTTAAAAGCTCACTGCAGTTTGGTCCAATAAACAAAGCTTTGGAAGTCTTAGCTTTAGCGCTCTCTTGAAATGAAGAGAAATACACTTGCAGAATAGAATCGTCAAGCCACTTGTCGGTGGTTTTGGTACAATTCAATTTTGATTTCAACGATTTTAGTTCAGTCAAAACTGCACAGTGAGCTTTCAGAGCATTTTCCAAATTGCCAGTCAACAAAACAATTTTTTGGTTTTTCCCTTCTAGCATATTTTTAAGGGAATCATGATGTTGATGTGTGATTGGTTCTCAATTTCACAGGTCGCCATTTTTTTGGTCGCCATCTTGGATCCGCCATATTGGATATAAATCTTTTTTGAAATATGAAGATTGTGCTGAGGCAATATATTTTTACCTTGAACATTACTTTTTATTTCTACATGAATAAATTAATAGCCCAATAATAAAACACGAATAACGTAACGTTTGATTGGCAATGCTGAAATCCGTTTTTATACATCCGTTTTGATTCATTAAAAAGATATGCTCGAATAAAAATATGGAACCCTAAACGTTTCTTATGAGCATTTTATACTTTGAATATTTTTCTATTATTTCTCTTACATTTCTGAATCTAAATAAGATATGCTGCATGTTTAGGTCTTAAAATACTCAGAGAACACTGAGCTCTACTGAGAATACTGTTTTAGCTATTTATCATTAAAATCAAACAAGTGTTGGACAAGCCATACAGTTATAATAAGTACTGTAATGTGAAAATTCATCTTTTCTAAAGATGTTTTTGACAAAAATTTATAGCGTAGGTTTCAAATGGGTAGCAAAGTTCGTTCTGGTCTCAAATAACTCAGTAAATTATAAGGCTTTCATATGATCTACTTAATTTGAGTTATAAACCATCATTTAACGTAACATCTTTTTACTTTCGTACATTTAATATAGTTATTGAATTATACATCCAAATGTAACAGAGACTCAAAACTGATTTTGGTCCTAATTTCCTCAGTGAATTATTGGTTTTCGTTTAAGCTCTTGATCATTTTAATCGGTTGAGTCTGAGATGAGGATAGACCTCCAAACAATATTTTTAGAATGCCATAATTAGTTGAAGACTTGTATATCTAGTCCCAAATACGGCATGCAGATCGGAATGGTTTATTTAAAACAACCGGTAAAATATTAGCTTTCATTTGAGCTATGGATAATCAAAATCGGACAAAATAAGGATTATTTATCCAATTTTGAAAAAATGAATGTTGTTTTAATAGCTTTTAAGTTAGTACAACACTCGTCCGATTGTAGTGATCAATAGCTCAAATGAAAACGTTTAATAGAGGGCGAAGTTCTGTCAGAGAAAAGAAAGTGTTCCCAAGGTATAAATGGAAGGAAATGATAACAATTTAATGGACTCGTAAATATATATATATTCTAAATCTTAAATACGAAGACAATTACGAAATACGATTTCCCTAAATCTTAAATATGATCATTAAAGCCTTTTCTGCAGTCTAAATAAGGCCTTTTATCGAGTAGTTTCCGGACACCATATTGCCACAGTATAAATATGGAATAATGATTACATAGGATGCAAAAAAAGCATCCTAACTAAATTGAAATCTATCAGTCGTCGAGGATGAAAATTCCCTGACTTAACGTTCAGCAGACAAAATTCTGTAGGCACATGGGCATAATAAACATGAATCGTGGTGGAACAATCAGCTCATGTGTGAAATGCGTAGTTTCCATCATGACACTACTTTCTTCAAATGCCGAGCTCTCATTGGTCTACCACCTGTATCAAAACGTGACTGCTATATCATAAAGTATGTTGTGAAACTGGTTTATGTTTGGTTTCATAATGTACCTCTCTGTGGTGCCACTTGTAATATCATTATTGCAAAGGTCGTAAATGAAATTATGTATTATACTTGGTGTATTAAATTCTGACCCAATGGAACCGATGTCGTGAGACCTGGCAACAAAATACTCAATTTTGTCATTACACCTTATAGTAATTTCATGATTGCAGCCTCCGGATTACTAATGTATGAAAAAAGGTTTATACCTACCTTTGTTCCGTCAACTAATCCAAGTTTATGTACCGTGTTAACAACAGTCTGGAGTTATTCTTCGTGCGGGTCGGTCTGTGTGTAAAGTGTTTTTTTGTTGTTTAATTTTACTTGTTCGTGATCGTGTTTTGAATAATCATGGCGACAATCATGAGTAATTTTTGAATATTCTTATGCCCGATGACGATGCCTAGTGCATCGAAACGGTCGTAGCAACATTCCAGTAATAAACTTGGATTACTTGACGGAACAAAGGTAATATAATCCATTTCTTGCCTATGGTAAGTGGCAGTGGCGGTTAGAATTAGCAAACGACATGGAAAAGTAGGGCCGATTTCGTCACTACGAGCGCTAATGGTCGTAACGCCGGTCGTCGGGTTTAGCTCCAGTAACAGTTCCGAGTTTTAACTGGAATTGAAGTAAGTGATACGGGAAAAATGTCGTATCGCCCAACCCTAGTTTAAAATCAATTTGGCAAGCATAGATCAAAATTCATTTAAATATCTAATTTAATGATAGTTAAATTTTTCATATTTACACATGAACACTTGAACGCATATATCAAAGCAATATTATCTTTACAAAATTATACCCGAAAGCTAATACATGTGTAGCCCTTTCACAGGTGTGCATGTGAGATGTGAGGGAAAGAGGACGGAGGTCAACGTTGAATCGCGTGATTGTAGAGGCGAAGTTTTGAGCGGAAATTAATACCGAATTTACTTGAATTTTTTTTATTGAACCATTGCTTGGAGCTTTGAAATCGGTATCATGTTCAATATTAAATATTTGTAAGCTCAAAGTACGATATGAAATTAATTGAGCATAATAACGATAAACTATGCTGATATCTTAACACGAATATCAGAGAGCCTATCACAGCCTAAGCATATCACGAATATCTTAACACGGCCTAATGACTCTAACTTGCATTGCTAGTTGGCTTAGCATTGCAAAAGTTGATTTATTCTACTAATTAATAAAAGTAAAGAATATTTCGAAATTTCTTTGTCAGAATATGAGACTGATAAGGAAGTTTTGTGAAATCATTATGGTATTACAAATTTCAAGGCAGTTCATCGTTTCCTTTAAGCAATATGCCTTTGGCTTTCATAAAACTACTTTTATTAAACACGATTTTTCCCCTTACAACTTACAACTTTTAATTTAAGTATTGCTTTAAAATTTACTCTAAGCCATAGATTTACTTAGTCCAGAGTCTACAGCAATTATGTGAAACCTATCTACAGGTGTCCATTGACGTTGCATATTAATGCAGAGCTTTGAATTGCTAAATACAAGTAGTAGGTAACAAGCCATTCTGACTCTGACAGCACATCAAAGTTGTATTAACAGCAGCATTAGTCAATCAGCCAATATCAGAATTATGTTATTTAATTAAGTTCACCTTAATAGATTTACAGGAAATCCTTTGCCGGTGTATTAGTTATTCATTGTCAACAGAGCCGAAAATACCTAAGTTTAAAGGTTATTCGGTTATAAGATAATTGCTGGTCGACAAAACAAACTTAGGGCAAGGTAAACAGGGCCTTCACATGTCAAGTTGATTAACAGAGCTCTTAACTTACAACTTATTCCGACGAGAACCTCGTTAATTGCAGAATACTAAGCTTGAGGACTACACTTGACAACTCCGTTTTGAATTTTTCAGAAAAATATCAGTCCATTTTCCTTTAATATCTTAGTGGTATTAGAAAACAAATTATATTGTGTTAATTTCGTGGTACACAAATTTATTGTTTGACTTTATTATTTTGCTTTTCCACTTTTTCAATGTACGAGTATTAGTCTTTTTTACCATCAGTATGTTTGCTAAATATGATCCTTGTAAGATAACCATCAAGTGAATTGTTTAAGAAGGATCATTTTAGGGGTTTTTTATCTTAAAATCCAAGCATTTACTTTATTTGAAGTTTGAATAATTTTAAGTGTTGAAACATAGCGAGTTTTAAATACACTGACGGAAAGACAAAAAATTGAACAAATTACTAGAAATAGTTATTTTTGTGCATCTAGGGACTAAAGTGCAACTTTTTCTCCGTGAGAGAAACTGTTGTCAACAATTTTACGAGGGAGGAAAAGCACTTTAGTCCCTTGATGCACACACAATTTTTCCTCCACCTCCATCATTAACAATAACTGTGACAATAAACTTTACATTCCTATGATCCTTTTCTCCTTTAAACTAGGCTAGGTTAAAATCACATATAAATATATAACATAAGGTACTTGGGTAATTTAAACAACCATTTATTCACACATTCATACTATTTTTTCTAAAGTCCATTAATTAAAAGAATACCTCCCAATAACTGTAGGTAAGAAACCATCGTGGTTATAAAACGTTCTGCCGTTCGGCATATCGGTAATAACAAACTCTAAATCAGGTGGTTTTACATTCAGTGTTGCCAACTTGATTCATACAAAAAATATTACCTGGCTATTAATTGCATATGGATTTGTTTTCTTAAGTTGATACACTGAAGTTTTTGAATTAAATTTAGAGTAAGCAAATGAAAATCGACAGTGTTGCCACATTTTTGCCACTGTCCATCGCGGCGTTGCCAGATTTCTCCCCATGTATTTCTTAAGAGATTACTTTAAGTTCCATTGGAGAAAAAGTAGATACTTTTAGTCCCGTGGGAGAAAAAGTAAGTAAGTAAAAAATCCCTTGGAGTACAAACTAGTACTTCAGTATTCTATTCCAGGGACTAAAAGACGACTTTAGATAGTAGGTGGAGGAAAATGTAATTTTTTAAAGACATTTATGCCGATTTTTATTGTAATAGCCAAGTGAGTATATATAACTTTATTTAGAAAAATATTTTTAAATTTGATACAATGGGTAAATCTTCTAAGCCGTCCAAAACAGGCTGTAGACGAACGGTTTGACAAACAAAGATGAAACAAAACCTTTCTCCACTAGCTCATACTAAAGGAACAACGTAACAATATGTTTAACTTTCTTAAAATACAGGGCGTTTCAAAAACTGGAGGTCATGGGTTCGAATATGAGATTTTCAAAACGTGAACAAACGCCATACTATGCGTCATTTTAAAGCCCTAGAGAAGACAAACAGTTTAGTGAAAACAGATTTCACTTACCTTTATTGATTTTCAAAATGGAGGCCATTTTCATGGAAAATATTGGTATTTACAGAATAACCTGTATCTCGAGAATCACAAAATGTTTTGGTTCTGTTTGAAAATTATTAATCCTTTTACACTCAGCTTTAATTTTATATGAGGCATGCCAAAATTTTGAAAATAAAAGTTTATGATAGTACATTTATTTTTTTCAATGTTGGTAGCCCTGAAAATCAAACTTTTTAAATGCCAGCATATGTCAGATAGCACATAATTTTACAGGTCTTGCAATGGCCGGCAACTTTTCAATTTAGTTTGCCGGCAACTTTTAACCTACCTCCTATATATCTTGGTTTTGTAGTTATAAGCAAAAAACCCATTTACCCATATGAACCCCATGTTAAATATGTGCAGTCTTCAAGGCATTTACATTTACTCCCATTAAACCTAAGTCCTGAATAGGAAGCATTATACTATTTACGATTTAAGTCAACTTGCTTTATAATATCTCTTTCTCAAAGGACGCAACTCCGATCATCACTCAGGCCAAGAAATTGCACCTATAATAAATGTTCCATATACCTACTCTCCGCTCATGGCGTAGGCAACAGCTAGGAAGGAATTTCTCGTAAATCTCAAAGGGCGCCGCGCTGTAAAGGATCAAAGTTTAATATGTATGCATTTTTATTTAAATATTTGTTTTAACAATTGCCTGCTGTTCAAAATCAATTAATAAACGTTATTCAATTTAAATAACTGGTGAAGCGGGTTTCCATGAGCTAGTGAAGTATATTTTACATCGTAGAATGATTATCATTACAATTAACGCAATAAACTTCTAATTGGTATTCGTTCCAAACAATGCATAATGAATTTTTAAAACTTGTTATACCAATGGCGATATGAATTAATACAAAAAAAGTAAATGGGTACTGTCGATCTTACCTGTAATACATCGTTATCATGACGATCCCTGGGATCCAGAAGGATACGGACGATGATATGATGGCGTAGTAGTCGTTGACGACAAATATGCAGACAGACGGATGTTTGTTGCGGAACTCCTGGTGCTCCGCGGTGGTGTACCACCCCATCATGATGGGAGTGAACGAGATGGCGGCCGGCATCAGCCAGACGTTGGCGATCATGAACGAGACAGTCTTGTGCGTCATGGTGATGGGGTACTGCAGGGGGCGCACGATTGCGTAGTAGCGGTCCACACTGATGCAGCACAGGTGCAGAATGGACACCGTGCAGAAGTAGACGTCCAGAGAGTTCCAGACGTCACACATCAGCCGGCCGAACATCCACTTGCCCGTCAGCTCGACGGAGGCGTTGAACGTCATGGCGCACAGAGCCACGAGCAGGTCGGCGAGCGCCAGCGACACCACGTAGTAGTTGGTGATGATGCGCAGCTTGCGGTGGCGGAACACGCTGATGATGACGAGCGCGTTGCCGAGCACGGCGCCGAAGATGATGGTGCCCATGATGAGCCCGCGGACCAGCAGCGGCCCCAGCGACTGGCCCTCGAAGGCGGCCACCTCCGTGAGCGGCGAGACCGAGCTGTTGGTGAACGCTGGCTGCGAGGCCATGTCACTGAGCATCGCCCGCGCCGCTCAGCGAGACGGCGGCAACAGCGGCTGCATCCCCCTGCAACACCACACCACCACATGTACAAGCGGCGAGACCGAGCTGTCGGTGAACGCTGGCTGCGAGGCCATGTCACTGAGCATCGCCCGCGCCGCTCAGCGAGACGGCGGCAACTGCGGCTGCATCCCCCTGCAACACCACACCACCACATGTACAAGCGGCGAGACCGAGCTGTTGGTGAACGCTGGCTGCGAGGCCATGTCACTGAGCATCGCCCGCGCCGCTCAGCGAGACGGCGGCAACAGCGGCTGCATCCCACTGCAACACCACACACCACCACATGTACAAGCGGCGAGACCGAGCTGTTGGTGAACGCTGGCTGCGAGGCCATGTCACTGAGCATCGCCCGCGCCGCTCAGCGAGACGGCGGCAACAGCGGCTGCATCCCACTGCAACACCACACACCACCACATGTACAAGCGGCGAGACCGAGCTGTTGGTGAACGCTGGCTGCGAGGCCATGTCACTGAGCATCGCCCGCGCCGCTCAGCGAGACGGCGGCAACAGCGGCTGCATCCCCCTGCAACACCACACCACCACATGTACAAGCGGCGAGACCGAGCTGTCGGTGAACGCTGGCTGCGAGGCCATGTCACTGAGCATCGCCCGCGCCGCTCAGCGAGACGGCGGCAACTGCGGCTGCAACCCCCTGCAACACCACACCACCACATGTACAAGCGGCGAGGCCGAGCTGTCGGTGAACGCTGGCTGCGAGGCCATGTCACTGAGCATCGCCCGCGCCGCTCAGCGAGACGGCGGCAACTGCGGCTGCATCCCCCTGCAACACCACACACCACCACATGTACAAGCGGCGAGACCGAGCTGTCGGTGAACGCTGGCTGCGAGGACATGTCACTGAGCATCGCCCGCGCCGCTCAACGAGACGGCGGCAACAGCGGCTGCATCCCCCTGCAACACCACACACCACCACATGTACAAGCGGCGAGGCCAAGCTGTCGGTGAACGCTGGCTGCGAGGCCATGTCACTGAGCATCGCCCGCGCCGCTCAGCGAGACGGCGGCAACAGCGGCTGCATCCCCCTGCAACACCACACCACCACATGTACAAGCGGCGAGGCCGAGCTGTTGGTGAACGCTGGCTGCGAGGCCATGTCACTGAGCATCGCCCGCGCCGCTCAGCGAGACGGCGGCAACAGCGGCTGCATCCCCCTGCAACACCACACCACCACATGTACAAGCGGCGAGGCCGAGCTGTTGGTGAACGCTGGCTGCGAGGCCATGTCACTGAGCATCGCCCGCGCCGCTCAACGAGACGGCGGCAACAGCGGCTGCATCCCCCTGCAACACCACACCACCACCACATGTACAAGCGGCGAGGCCGAGCTGTTGGTGAACGCTGGCTGCGAGGCCATGTCACTGAGCATCGCCCGCGCCGCTCAACGAGACGGCGGCAACAGCGGCTGCAACCCCCTGCAACACCACACCACCACATGTACAAGCGGCGAGGAAGAGCTGTTGGTGACCGCTGGCTGCGAGGCCATGTCACTGAGCATCGCCCGCGCCGCTCAGCGAGACGGCGGCAACTGCGGCTGCATCCCCCTACAACACCACACACCACCACATGTACAAGCGGCGAGACCGAGCTGTTGGTGAACGCTGGCTGCGAGGCCATGTCACTGAGCATCGCCCGCGCCGCTCAGCGAGACGGCGGCAACTGCGGCTGCATCCCCCTACAACACCACACACCACCACATGTACAAGCGGCGAGACCGAGCTGTTGGTGAACGCTGGCTGCGAGGCCATGTCACTGAGCATCGCCCGCGCCGCTCAGCGAGACGGCGGCAACTGCGGCTGCATCCCCCTACAACACCACACACCACCACATGTACAAGCGGCGAGGCCGAGCTGTTGGTGAACGCTGGCTGCGAGGCCATGTCACTGAGCATCGCCCGCGCTGCTCAGCGAGACGGCGGCAACTGCGGCTGCACCCCCCTGCAACACCACATGTATATGTCGTAGCAACATACTGGAATTGGGCACTTCATGAAGTGTCCAGCGCTAACTGGGCGCTTCATGAAGTGCCCAGCTCGCCTGGGCACACAGTTTAACTGAACGGTTTCATTAAAAATTACAGTTTGTGACCAACAAAACTGGACTCTTCATGAAGTGCCCAACGTTCGTTGAGCACTTGATGTAATTATTTCTTTTACACTATGTGTCCGGCTCAGATGCTGGGCACTTGATGTAACACTTGTTTACGTTGTCGTTGATAGTATTCGACTTTTAATTATACGTTATGGTTATAGTATTATTTTCAATTATACAAAATAGGAACATTTTTAAAGACTTGTGTACAACATTAAGAATATGATTGTCTACCACTAAACCAGGCAATTCCTGCCTGTATGTTTTATGATGATTTCTTCTATGTTTTCTGAGATATTTTGGCTACTTATAATTATTAATTTAAAAACAGACGATTTTAAAATGGTATATTGTTTGAATAATAATATTAATAATGATGTGTAACCGAAATGAATTCAGAAAACATAAACCAGACGATTCAGTCGATTAAAACTTTATCCATTAATAAAATAAAAAACATGTAACATTTTACCTGACACATTTATATGTAACACAACACAAACATTAACCTCAAACTATTTTTTCATGTTTCAATTGATTAACTTCTTACTTAGTCCCCTTAATAAAAATTATAATAAATCAAAATACATCAAGGTAAAACAAATTTACAGAAAGTGCCATAAGAGTGTTGAGAAAATTAATAAAATTCATTAGTTTCTTTTTATTTATCAAAATAAAAACATTTAATTTAAATCAAATGTTACAATATTGTTTGTCCTTTTTACAATTTCACTGTCATCAACCTCAATTTAGGTTTAAATCTTTCTTATATGTCAGAATGAAGTAATTAACATAACATCGTTACATCAAGCCTTATCACTGTATTTTTATTTGATTACTAGTTGACCCGACAGACGTTGTTCTGTCTTCTTTATGAATAATTTGTTTTAGTTTGAATAAATATCAAAATAGTCACACCAACAACATAGCTTTTATTCTAAAGCTTTTTTAATATGCAACATTGTTAGTTTTGTTTTCTGGCGCAAAAATTATTTTTTTAATGTTCCGACACGGGAAAAGTCGACATACAATTGGCCATGTGAAAATCATGGATTTTCAATGTTGTTTCCACATACATCCCACAATGCCTCTCGCCGAACATGCAATGCTTAGCAATAAAATCCATGAGTAACTTCATTTTCTTTTAAAACATCTTGTGGTAATATGGTGATCAATGGGAGATTGGCCAGGAAATAATTCTTGTAGAATTTCTGACCAATTTGAATTGCACGTGAATGTAATAAACAAATCTGGTGTACCATAATGACGTACATCCAACTTAGCATCATGAGCGCACTCGTGCTTATATGTCGCAGACTTTCGACGTATGTTGCTGGGAGAATAGTCACTCTGCCGTCTTTAAATGCATTTCAATCAGTGTTGGTAGAATCCCCAAGATGTAGGTATTCCACGGAACAGAGTTTTGCCTGGTTCAACCTGATATGCCAATCGTGTCAACTGTCGTTGGCCACTGGTGCAGCACATTACAGGGGCTTCATTTTTAAACCTATAATCATTGCAACTGTTGACAAACAAGTTCATTGAGCCAATAGCAACTACTGGAAATAAACTGTAATCAATCGTCGCGTTATAATTGAACGCAGCTAAATGGGGATTGAATGCAAGATCTCTTCGTTGATGGTTTAGATTAAATAAAGCACATTCGTCTTCATTTCGAGACTCGTTTTGCTTGTCATTTTGACTTGCCCGAAAGTGTCCTACACTCATAGCACTCTGCGTTCTCTACGGCCCAGGTATGTTGCGTCGAGGGTAACGTGGCATTTTCAAGAATCAGAATAATACTGAATCAATGTTATAGTAAACTTAAAATATAGTCATGATTTTGGTGAACTATGAACTCAAACACTTCTCAACCTCTCTGGTCAAATAAAAAACTGCAGTTTTTCACACACTCATATAAGGCTTACAATATTAATTTTTCTAAAACCAAACAAAACTATGAGGATTTATCTTCATTTCTGTTCATCCTAAAAGGTTAGTTAGATAAAAAGGTAGATTCACGTGTCATGTAATCAGAATTCTTCAGATACATAAATTAACTTTAGATTAGACTTTTTAGTTTCACAAAATCCTTGAACTACAAAAGTTAATAATCCAAGTGTAAATAAACAAACACATATTTCAGATTCACATTTGTTTACATGTCAACATATGGTTATGATTTGAAATAGTTCTCAAGTTACTTCACCAGAATGCATACATGGTCAAGTAACCTTATAGGCCTGTAGGACAGAGCCCTAAGGTCAAATTAAAAATTTTATTTCACACATACCTTGTCCTAAAAATACGAAGAAAACAAAAAAGAATTATCCAGTTTGGTACACAAATAAAAAGTTGTAGAGGTACAAGGAATAGGAAATAGGATTGTTTTTATTTATTTAGGTAAGATTAACATTGGAACAACGTACTGTGTTTACCACTCATTGAATTGATTTTTATTTATATAGATAGAATAATAAAACATTTATTTGGGGTGCAGTCCTGTTTACTTAACAGCTTTTCAGTGGTGTAGGCCTACGTTAAATCTATTATCATACCTGCTGACACCAGTATTATAAAAATATAAGTTTGTGTCATTAAGTCAAATTAATATTTGGAAATGTTCTCTGTTGTTCAAAGTATTGTCAATGCGGTTGACCAGGGTTATTATTCATCCGGTTTATTTTTCGACCTTAGCAAGGCATTCGACCTAGTGGATCAAGAACTGTTGCTTATCAAAATGTGCAGCGTGGGCATCAGAGGTAGGGCCCTTGAATGGTTTCGTTCGTTCCTCACAGATAGAACTCAACGTGTGAAGGTTTCTTCTATCAGCCATTCAAACACCCTATCTACTATTCTGTCCAGTGACGGAGTGGTTAATAGGGGTGTACCACAAGGTCCCATACTCGGACCTGTATTGTTTCTTTTATTAATAAATGACCTCCATACAAGAGTAGGCGATGCAAATATTTGCCTGTATGCTGACGATACTTCACTCACATTTTCTAGTCCGTCTAGAAGTCATCTAGAACTTAAAACCTTTATACAAGGAAATGCTCTTCTAGATTGGCTTCAACAAAACCAACTTATAGCAAATGTTTCAAAAACATCTCTTTTGGAATTTTCTTTAAGGGACCGCCTTGACAGTTTATTCAGTGATCATCTTGCTGATGAAGCCATTTCTTCAACTTCTGATGTAAAGTTCCTTTGTTTATTCACCGACTCCAACTTCTCTTTCACACACATATTGATCATGTGTGCAAGAAACTAAGCCAGGGCATTTGTGTGCTTAGGAAGTTGTCATGTTTTGCCTCCACTGAACTGCTCATTGTAGCCTACTATGGGATTATATACCCATACTTGTCTTATGGAGTACCCGTCTGGGGTTGTGAGAGTAGTAAAATTCAGCTTATTTTTAGACTACAAAAAAAAAAACAATTAGAACAATTTCCACTTGCCAAAGCGAACATCATGTTCAGACTTCTTTGTAAACAACAAAATTCCGACTTTTCCTTCCATTTATATTCTGGAAACTTTGTCCTTTGTTCATAAGAATTTCCCATTGTTTCGAAATATTCTTCCTTCACACGGGTATGAAACAAGAAATAAACTGGGATGTGTATTAGGTATACCTCCTCATTCTATAACATTTTTTCAAAAACATTAAAAAAATAGGTATAAGATTATTTAACAGTCTGCCACTGGGTTGGAAAGAAGAGCGTGACTATGAGGTATTTAGGAAAAAGTTAAAGATCAGCCTTATTGGTAAAGCATGTTACAGACTTAATGATTTTAATTTTTGATAGACATTAGACTATTTATCTCTTTGCTAATTGTTGCATATTTTTATATTGAATGTTTTTAAGGACTATTTGTTTTCTGTAAGCTTTGTATGACTTAGCATATGCATTGTATGTCATCATGCTCAATAAAGAACTTGAACTTGAAATCCATATGAAGAAATTGCCTTAGAGGATAACCTATGAATGTTAAACGTAATTCAAAAGTAATATAAGGGGTAACTAGAAAACGTTAGACTTTTAATTATCAATAATATTTTTTCTAATAGCGCATTACCTATTATTTTATATTTTTGTTTAGTTTTACAACTTTTTGAAAACTAATTTTTTTAAACTTTTATCTGATCATAAGTATTTATTTTTTATTATAGATTAAGTGATTACGATTTTATTGTGAAAAATAACTACGTTATTGTTAACTGTATATTTTAGTCAGAACTTAGCTTATAAAACAAAAAATTCATTATCCAGATGTTACGTAAACTAATTATATTTTCAAAAGGCCTATGTAACTAAAACCAGTATTAGAATTATTAGATTTGAAAAATATTAAAAGGTTTAGTAGCAAACAGTTACATTGGCTACTTTATCACAGACATTGGGATTTATTGTAAACATTGGGAGTTACTGTAACAAAGAGTTTGAATCGACCGCCCTACACGCCTCGATACAGTAGTTACATCATGTTCCTAAAGAGTGTTAGGTACTTCATGAAATGTCCAGTTTCGTTGGGCACATACTGTAATTTTTATTGAAATAATCGGGTTACACTATGTGTCCACGCGCGCTGGGCACTTCATGAAGTGCCCGGGCTGCTTTAGATACTTCATGAAGTGCCCAATTACAGCAAGTGGCTACGACATGTACAATTGGCGATTCTAATTTAATCGATTTTTCAGGAAATTACTAATTGTTAGTGCATTCATTTTATTCCATTGTAAGCCCGTAGTATTCTAAGTTTTGCTCGTTACAATAAGCTTCGTGCCTAATAATCCTCAACAGTTAAATTTAGTCTTTTCACACCTTTCTACATTGAGTCAAAATTGTTGAATGATTAGGATTGTTGAATGTTGAGTTGAACAAAAACTCTTTCTTTAACCTTTTCAATATTAGAAACCAATTCGCCAAGGTATTTTGAAATTGACTTAAATGTTGTTTCCCAAAACAACATGCGGAGCTCACGCTCAGCCTCGCTCACGGTCTCATCGAAAAATCTGCTCTTTGAGCGGATTACCTTGGCTAGGGTATTAGAGGGAGGGCCACTGTATACTTCCCCCTTCCTGTGGGAATTTTCGACATAGGCAATTTTTTGCCACTGACATGTAATAATTCGATAAATAGTTGAAAAAAATTAAGTGGGATCATTAAAAAAAGTCATTTCACTGAATTTTTCATATGCTTTTTTTAGATATTGACTCGGGACCAACTTCTATTATTGTTGGGTGGTTAATCCTTAATTTTGTTAGGCTTATAATTTTCGGCCGCCATCTTAGATCAGCCATATTCGATATCAACTTTATTTTTCAATGTAAAGATGGTGTTGTGAGACATCATTAAGAACTAGATTTTTACGCTGATTATAATGCTAGAATCAGTTTTAGAAAATGTAGTGAAGTACCCTTTTTTTCAAAAATTATCCAATATTAATTTTTTTCAACTATTTATCAATGATTCCTTTTGTTTTTCTGGGTGATGCTGCAATTTTTAAGTATCAAACAAACAAAATCTTAAAGTACATGTCAGTAGCAAAAAATATTTTGAAAAATCCTACGGGGAGGAGGGTTCTATATGGGCGGCTCATGGCCTTGGGCGGGGTTGCCGATAAAGGAGATTGCGTCAAGATTAAATAGGAAAATAATCGTAGTTTTATTATTTAAACGAAAAGCATTAATTTATCTTTTCAGTTTTATGAATAATATTTTTGTATTGTATTCTTATATACATATTGTTAATGAGGTTGATTTGAACCATTTGATCCTGACTTTGCCTGTTAAAATATAAACAAATTATTTCACTTTATTGATATAATTAAAGTCAGTGATAAAATGTTTTGTTTATTCCTTAGGGCGAATTTTTACAGAATTACTTTTGCCATTTAGAGTGAAGTAAACTAAAATGGGGGACAAAACTTACATGTTAGCCATTTTTTTGAAGACACAACCAGAATGAAAATAAAATGAAGGGTGCAGGAGTTAGGACATTGACTGTGAAGAAGGAGAGAATTGATCGATAATTCATTTACTTTCCGTGCCAATGGTGCTTCCCGGGCGGGGCGGACGAATATTTTAATATCCGACAACATCTAGAAACATGTTTACTGAAAAAACTTAGCAAATAGCACTTCAAAAGGCATTATTGGATTTCATTTTGTTAATTACTTCCTCGTCTCGAATTGCAATAAAATGAATTCAAAAATTACATTCATCTTAATATTTTCACATAATACTATTAAGGGTGTGCGAGTATTGATTTTTGAAGTCGAGTCGAGTTTTAAAAAATACCCGCGAGTTTCAAGTTTTTTCGAGTCGAGTATTTTGAATAGTATAAGTTAATAGTTATCATGCTTATTATTGATCACATAAAATGCAATACTTTTATTGACTAAACTGGGTTGTTTTCCTTAGCGTTAAAAGCAAACCTGTTTTCAAATTAAAATAAATGAGAATTCAGGCCATCTTTAACATAACTTTATATCATTACTCAATATTTTATTAAACTCTCAGCCTTAGGAGGTAAAAGCCAAGCTACATCTGCGCTTGCTGCTTTAAAAAGGGGGTTTTTGTAACATATTGTTATAGGTTTTAAACTAGTCTCATTGAGCGTAAGTAAGAAAATATATCAAATTATAGAAAGGATAAAGACAAGACAAAATGTATTGATATTAATAACTCAAAAACCACTTAAATTCAAGGAAAATAACAAAATTTTTGTGGTGGCTGGTCATGAGTGGTGTTGACTGTGTGAGAAACGACCGTAAAATGCGATCGCGCGTACCAACTCCGGGTAAACGGCGGGAGTAGCTACTCGACTCGAACTTCCGAGTATTTTTCATAACTTTGAGTCGAGTCGAGTAGTGTAACTCGGCTGGAAAAACTCGATAATCGAGTACTCTTATACCCCTAAATATTATTAACATTTATATAGAACTGACTTAAATATGTAAATTTCAACCCATAAACGAGCAGCTAAAAAAAGGTTCTTTACAGAAAAGCTAACCTCATCTGGAACTCCAACTGAATTTTGGGACTGTTTGAAAAAGTGTGAAATAATTGATAATAAGAAGAATAATAGGTTCTCCCCTGAGTTGAAATCAGATGAGATAAATGAATACTTCGTAAATATGGGATCTGGAAGTACAATATGTAGTGACATGGTAAGGATTCTTCAGAATGACAGGAAACATGGGGTCGTAGATAGGTTTGGTCTAAAGATTGCTACTGAAAATGCTGTAAATGCTGCAATGAATGATATTAAGACTAATGCAGTAGGTATTGATGAAATATCAATTCAAATGTTAAGATCTGTAAGTCCGTATGCAATAGGAGCTATAACGCACTTTATCAATAAAAGCCTAGGCTGCGGCATATTTCCCAAAAGCTGGAAAACAAGTATTGTTGTACCACTGCCAAAAGTTACTGCACCAACAAAAGTCGAGCAGCTAAGACCAATATCTTTATTGCCTGCCATGTCAAAGATCATTGAAAAAATTGTTACTGAGCAGATAACTACATTTATGAACGAAGAAAATATCCTACCAAAATTACAGTCGGGATTCAGAAGGAATCACAGTACTTGTACAGCACTCACTAACTTGTTTAGTGACTTGTTTGAAGCCAAAGATAGAGGTTTATACGGTACAATTGTGTTACTTGATTACTCACAAGCATTTGACTCTATCGATCGTGAACTGCTATTGGCTAAGATGATGTACAATGGTTTTGATGATGGAGCTATTCGTTGGTTTAGGTCCTATTTGGAATCCCGACTACAGGTTACCAGGGTTGGGAGTGAAACATCTAGGCCTCTTTTCAAATTGCGACGTGTTCCTCAGGGTAGTTGTTTAGGCCCAGTGTTGTTCAATTTGTTCACATCTGATTTGCCCATGTGTATAAGTCATTGTTCAGCACATCTGTATGCTGATGACTGCCAATTGTACAGTCTTCCATACAGCACCACAGATTCTGTTACAAAATCTGAGCGAATCTGGCATTACAGTCACGCTTGGTGGCAATGAGTTGGCAGTTTGTGACTCCGTCAAAACTCTCGGAGTTACACTTGACAAGGAACTGTCTTTCTCAGCTCATGTCACCCTCACTACACAGCGTGCTGTTGGTAGACTGAGAGGTCTAAGCCGATTCAGAACTCTACTGCCAGAATGTGCCAAGTCGCAGCTCGTACGATCTTTGGTCCTTCCAGTTTTCAGCTATTGTTTCCCTGCATATGGGAACAGCATCTCCAAGGAGGACATGGCAAGAATCCAAAGAGTTCAGAACTCTGCAATCAGGTTTATTTACAACCTGAGATTCTTTGATCACGTGTCATCCTCTCGAGAGGCTGCTAAAATGATTCCCATGGCCGATCTATGCAGGGAACTGACCTGCTGCATGGTTCACAAAGTGCTCATGCTGGGTGAGCCTCGGTACCTCTAAGAGAGGCTCCAATGCCGAGATCAAGTCTCTAGCCGGAGAACCCGCTCCGACAAATAACTCCACTTCCCTAAGGTGAGGTTGGAGGTTGGAAGGCGTGGGTTTTCTTACTTCGGCCCGCAGTTGTACAACGGCCTCCCCAAAGAAATAAAAACCTGTACCTCATTCAACTCTTTCAGGGCTGCTATAAAAAAGTATAGAGAACTGTAAATATTGTACATATAATTAAGTTAGGTTAGTTATGTTAAGATGACTTGAGTCGGTTTGTAAAGCATCTTTGATGAAACACGCTTGCAAATAAAGGCCTTTTTATTTATTTATTTATTTATTTATTTATTTAAACGGAATACGTATTTCGTATCCTACTGAAAAGATCAAGTCCTTTAGTCTTTGAAATGTTTATTAATTTACCTCATCTTCATGAAATTTGAAGCTAGTGGGCCACTCTTGCAAAATGTTCGTCATCCATTCATTAAATTATTGGTTTAATTTGGGATTTTCATAGTGATGCCTAAGGAAATAACTTTTCATAATAGATCAAATCAGCTAAAACTAATCGAATTGGTATCATATATTTAATTTCGTAAGGCGATTCTTTTCGTCAAAATTGTGGGCGTCTGGCAAGTGGTAGAAAGGTGGGAGAGGGCTCAAATTTAAGGTCTCTATTCCGTGATGGCGGGAAAAATACCGAAATTGCTTAAAATTCACCAGAAAGTCAAAAACGTCTGCTTTGTTTACATTAAAACATGTGGTGCTGATGATTGATTCAAAGCCATATGCTAGATGTTGACATATGGTTTTTTTTCAAAAGGCAGCCAACGTATACCCCTACGACAATCTAATATGTTCAATGTACATGTACAATGTACAAATAAAAATATTTTCATTAAGATTTTCAGACTTTATAGTTACGGGTTTGAGTACATATTTATAATTTAAAATTATAAAGAGTTAAGTGCTATTTTTTCGTTTACTTTATAACGATGACGATTTAATGGCAAATGACCTATATAAATATATATGTAAGCGAAATGTTTGCGCCGAAATCGTGGGCGTTTAACAAGTCACAGGATTATGGGAGAAGGTTTTGATACCAGGGACTCGGGAAAAATACCTAAATTTCTTGAAGTTTATTAGAAAATAAGATATAACGTAAAATATCTGCCATATCTAACAACGTCTGCTTTGTTTGGATTAAAACATGAATTGCTCATACTTGATTTAAATGGTTTATTTAAAATCCAGCGAAATAGGTTGATTGTACTATAACACATGACGGTTTTTAACTTTTAAATTTTCGTTTTTAAAATTTTGGGACCTTAAACTTAAAAAGCAAGAGGAACTAAATACGACTGTTACTTTCACGTTGTATCATGTAATTTTGCTGATGTAGCATTTGGCAGCTGATTTTGCTGAAGTAGCTGATGCTGATTTAAAGCCAAGTGATTTGTAGCATTTACACAATCTAAAAAGCGCAAGATATAGGTAAAGAGAAGACTTCATTCATAATTTTTAAGGCTCAGCTCTACCAGGTTTATGTGCGATCGGAAATGGTCATAGTTTTGACCGAGAAACAACAGATTGTGCTGCACTAACAGCTAGTGCAACATCAGCTCTAAATTTGTTCCTACCAAAAAGTTTCACCTTTAAATTTGGCCAACCAAAAGTATATTTAATCTTGAATCTACCAAGACAAAGCAGTATTTATTCATGGGCGTCCATAAAAAAGTATTGAACGTAGGGTAAAATCCTCAATATTAACTATTTACCAAGCTCATGTTCTCTAAACCTAACTTCCTTATGAAGTGGAGCCGGGAGGCTCCAACGAGGAGCGTGGAGTCGTCAACAGGAGACCATTTTCTGATTTCATTCCTATTTTATTGCTTATTGAGTAAAAAATGTGGCCTCAATCGGAGATTTCCATAATAAGTACCTTTTAACTATCCAATATGTTCTTTTGAACCAGGTGGAGGCTACACACGACATTTGTTTACATTTTTATGATAATTTTGGGGAAATAAATTAAGTGCTGCAGTCTGTGGTTAACCTTGAAGAATTTCTTAAAATCATGTCCATATTTTTAATTTTAAACAAAGTGAACTGAGTTTGTTTTGAGACGATGGATAGGCCTATCGCCACTGTTCCAAAAAATTTAGCCCTTTACTATACTGAAGTAACGTCTTTTATTATTTGATAAGTACTAGCAAATGTAAAAATATCTTTGATATTACAATTTAAACGATTAATTCCGTTAACCTGTTACGGAGTTGTAATTACGAAGGAGACATACAATATCCAGCATTTGTATTTTATTTTTAAGGGCTTTTGCCCCTACAAGCCACTAGTGTGAATTTATTCTAAGTGGAAGACACAACGGGACCTATATTTGCCAATTGTTAGCGTTATACAGGGTGTTGATAAAAAACCCTTCAGGACTTCGGGATATGGTTACTTACACCAAAACTAAGAAAAAAGTTCCTATAAACATGGGTCCTAAAATGCTCGGTTGTCAGTCTGTCGGTCTGTATGTGTTTTTAACATGACTTTGCATAACTTTGGAACTACAAAAGATATCAAATTCAAACTTAGTAGTTATATGCTGACTTTTAGGACCTATTTTGGTGCGGAGTATCAAGTTTCTACTTTGTACCTTTTCAAAATGGCAGCCAATTTTATATTTTAAAACTTAATATCTTAAAAACCGTAAATTTTTCAAAAATTGGACAAGAAACAACAAAGTTGCGAAATTTTATTTCCTACAAGACCATATAAAGATTATCAAGATCGAACAATAATTAACGGAGTTATTGTAATTTTTACAACAGAATACAGACTTGTTTTATATATAGCAAATTTACTTGAATTCTGTTAGCAAAATCGCAATAACTCCGTTAATTATTGTTCGATCTTAATAACCAGTGCAGCGGACGACCCCCAGTGCAGCGGAGACAGGCGAGATCCTGCCTTTTTCCCAGCGGAGGCTATAAATACCGAGGTCAGAGCAGCCCCCAGTCAGTCTCTCCGTGGCCGTCGACCGAGCCAGTCGCTCCATTGCCGTCGAACGAGCCGGACCGTCTCCGTGTGTTCTCGTAAGTATTCTACAGTCCTGGTAGAGAAATCCAAGCAACCCGCTCGTGCTAGAGAAATCCAAGCAATCCGCTCTCCTGCTAGAGAAATCCAAGCAATCCGCTCCTTTGCTAGAGAAATCCAAGCAATCCACCCTCCTGCTAGAGAAATCCAAGCAATCCGCTCTCCTGCTAGAGAAATCTAAGCAATCCGCTTTCCTGCTAGAGAAATCCAAGCAATCCGCTCTCCTGCTAGAGAAATCCAAGCAGCCCGCTCCTCTGCTAGAGAAATCCAGGCAGCCCGCTCGTGCTAGAGAAATCCAAGCAGTCCGTTCCTTTGCTAGAGAAATCCAAGCAATCCGCTCTCCTGCTAGAGAAATCCAAGCAACCCGCTCCTGCTAGAGAAAGCCAAGCAGTCCGTTCCTTTGCTAGAGAAATCCAAGCAATCCGCTCTCCTGTAAGAGAAATCCAAGCAGCCCGCTCCTCTGCTGGAGAAATCCAGGCAGCCCGCTCGTGCTAGAGAAATCCAAGCAGTCCGTTCCTTTGCTAGAGAAATCCAAGCAATCCGCTCTCCTGCTAGAGAAATCCAAGCAATCCGCTCTCCTGCTAGAGAAATCCAAGCAGTCCGCTCCTTTGCTAGAGAAATCCAAGCAATCCGCTCCCCTGCTAGAGAAATCCAAGCAGTCCGTTCCTTTGCTAGAGAAATGCAAGCAATCCGCTCTCCTGCTAGAGAAATCCAAGCAATCCGCTCTCCTGCTAGAGAAATCCAAGCAGCCCGCTCCTCTGCTAGAGAAATCCAGGCAGCCCGCTCGTGCTAGAGAAATCCAAGCAGTCCGTTCCTTTGCTAGAGAAATCCAAGCAATCCTCTCTCCTGCTAGAGAAATCCAAGCAACCCGCTCCTGCTAGAGAAATCCAAGCAGTCCGTTCCTTTGCTAGAGAAATCCATGCAATCACCTATCCCGCTAGAGAAATCCTTAGCATACAATCCAATCTTGCTAGTGCAAACCAAGCAGTCCCTAGGTGGCGGTGATGAATTGATCTTCATCTGGCAAGCCTCGCTTTGCTAGAACTCTGAGATCCTTTTGGGGCTCTTTTGATCGATCTGTCTGAGCCCCCTTCCTTTTCCCCTCAAACCTGACCCTCGACTTCAGACCCCTGGAACGTTCCCAGCACACCGCTGAAGCTATCCCCGTCACATATTTTGGCGCCCGAACAGGGACTCAAGGAAGTCCACGACTACGAGTTTCACCGTTTCTCCACTGAAGAAGACAATGGGACCTGGAGAGAATACAAAGTCGGTCCCTCAACCGAACCAGTTCACCACGACCTCCACCGCACTGGACTTCCCACCTCTACCAGCAATCTCCACTAGTTCGTCTACGGCAACGACCACTGCGACCACCACTACGACTTCCAGCATTCGTTTACCAGTAACGACACATCTTGTGAACATTCCGCCAGAGAGAGCTGCCCAGGAAATGGATGAACGTGTTGGATGGGTCTACCGCCTGAAAAAAGAACAACTGAAAGAGGAGTTGCAGAAGAGAAACTTGGACAGTTCAGGAAACACCACGGAACTACGGGCAAGATTAGTCACCAGCATTCGAACCCCCATCGATGAATCCCCGACAGCCTTCAGGAACTCAACTGAAGACGGGGCAGGGAGCCAACAGTTGGTCTTCGACACGCATCAAGAGGACGCTCTGCAAAATGTCCTTGAGATCATTGGATTGGAACCCACCGCCAACATGAGATCCTTGAGAGACAGACTGGTCAGCCTGATGAACTCCGAAAGAACCTTGGCAAACGCTGCCTGCATCCCTCCACCACCCGAGCAACCAGGGACTGCTAAATCCGCGGACGAGGTAATGGAAAATAAGACGCCACCCAGCGTGACGCTGGAAAGATACCCCACCTGGCACACAGAAACCCATCCGGCCAAAGAAAGTCAGGGAAAGTTTATTGATACCGCCTCCTTATGCGACGCCGTTCGCAAATGGAACTTGAAATATGACGGAAGAATGGACCCTATTTCCTTTATGGAGAGACTAAGAGAGCTGATAAAGGCGTATGCAATCCCCGCCCCGCCAACCAGATCCTAAGAGCTCTTCCCGAAGTCTTCAAAGGTGATACCTTGCTATGGTGGAGGAATAACCGAGACTCCTGGCGCAATTATGATGACTTCGTCCACGACTTCGAGTTGCAGTACTTACCACCGGGGTACTACAGACATTTGGACAGAGACATCCAGAATCGGATGCAAGGGGACCGAGAGTCTTGCAAAGAGTTTGTTGTAGCCCTTAGCACGCTGATCCGCCGCAGAGGTGGATACTCCGAAGAGGCTAAGCTAGAAAGTATTTACCGAAATCTGAAACCGGGATATAAACTATATATCCGCCGGAATGAAGTGAGATCCCTCGCAGATCTACTTGCCCATGCCGAAGAATATGACAGTATCCTCCGGGAACGCGCAACTTACCGATCACCGCCGACATCCACGGAACCCCGGACACCCACGCCTGCTCAGCCAAGAAGACCGAACAAGGTTCATTTCAATGACAAGGCCTATCTCAATGAACTAGCGCCAGATACTGAGACCGATTTTGGACTACCTCCCCAGTCAAACGAGGGTGGAAGAAGTCCCCGCAGAAGTGAAGCAGACCGCGCCCTTCCGGAACAATCAACCGACCAGTGCCACCGACCTCAAGAAGCCCGCTTTCCTGATTTACGCCCTTACGTCACAGTATGCATTTTTGAAAGGAGTTTCAAAGCCTTGATTGACACTGGCGCAATGCTTACGTTCATTTCCGATGAGGTTGCCCAATTTTTACGGAACAATAAGATTAAAGCAACTAAAACAACCCCAAGAATTAAACTAGCTGACAACAGCCAAGCCGATGCAGGAGACACCTACAACTTCAGGTGCAAGGTGCACAGACATGACGTAGAAGTAAGGGCCATTCACGTGCCTAACCTCTCCACACCTATTATACTAGGGTTTGATTTGATCAAAGTGCTGGATCTCGTAACTTTCAACTTGAAAGAGGATGACCTTTCCCCACATCCAACAGTCAAGACTCCGAATCGCCAAAGCCTTCCAAGTTTGGACAGCCTACACCTTGTATCACCCATAAAGTCGAGAACCCCGAAGAACAGTGAGCCGCTGGCCTCCATGGAACTGGACCAGCCCATCGAGCCACAGGCAGCCACGGAAGAGCAGCAGCAGTTAACCGAGCAGCCAGCACCCACAAATGAGACATCGTTGTCCACCGGATCGCCGGTCGCTCAACGAGACGAACTCCGACCGACCCCTCCAGCAGCCCAAAATCCGGCTGGAAGGCGACGAGGAAGGACCCAGCGGGCCAGAGTCATCCTTCCAGACGGCAGTTTTGTTAGGATGAACAAACGAAAAATCGAAAATTTCGAAAACTATTTCCCGAAGACCGACATTACCTCTCTGTGCAAGAAAACAAGGTTAAATTGAAGTAACCGTGCAAGTGTGATACAGTGTTGTAACCAAAGTTCCTTTTTTTTTGTTATGTCAATTAAGTTTTTCTTAGCTGAGCAAAGTGTTTAGTTAATTTTAAAAGAAGATGTTTTGTGTTTATTACCATAACGTTTTGATGTTGATATTAAGTCATTTTATTGTACAGGCATTTTATTATATTAGATTAGGAAAAGAACTGAAATTAATTAACAGAATGTGATAATAAAGGCTGAAAGTAGTTTTAAGGTAATTTTTAAGAAACAATGTGTTCATTTTACCAAAAACAGTATTCTTTTATGTTTTAGGAGTCAAAAGACTGAGTTTGTATGGTAAGAAGCTGATTTTGTTTGTGATTAAAAGTTCTAGTCGTCATGTTTCGTTTGAACAAAAAAGAATGTTTTTTCTTTTCCCTTTTTCTGTTTTTTAGCGGAAGTAAGGGGGGGATGTGAGGTCACTCATTAAACAGTGTTCCCCGATTTCTGCTGACGGTACCCACCAAGAGTACAGCGGACGCTCACCAGTACAGCGGGCGTTCACCAGTACAGCGGGCGTTCACCAGTGCAGCGGACGACCCCCAGTGCAGCGGAGACAGGCGAGATCCTGCCTTTTTCCCAGCGGAGGCTATAAATACCGAGGTCAGAGCAGCCCCCAGTCAGTCTCTCCGTGGCCGTCGAGCGAGGCACTCGCTCCATCGCCGTCGCCCGAGCCAGTCGCTCGGTCGCCGTCGACCGAGACAGTCGCTCCTTCGCCGTCGAACGAGCCGGACCGTCTCCGTGTGTTCTCGTAAGTATTCTACAGTCCTGGTAGAGAAATCCAAGCAATCCGCTTTCCTGCTAGAGAAATCCAAGCAATCCGCTCTCCTGCTAGAGAAATCCAAGCAGTCCGTTCCTTTGCTAGAGAAATCCTAGCAATCCGCTCTCCTGCTAGAGAAATCCAAGCAACCCGCTCCTGCTAGAGAAAGCCAAGCAGTCCGTTCCTTTGCTAGAGAAATCCAAGCAGCCCGCTCCTCTGCTAGAGAAATCCAGGCAGCCCGCTCGTGCTAGAGAAATCCAAGCAGTCCGTTCCTTTGCTAGAGAAATCCAAGCAATCCGCTCTCCTGCTAGAGAAATCCAAGCAGTCCGTTCCTTTGCTAGAGAAATCCAAGCAATCACCTATCCCGCTAGAGAAATCCTTAGCATACAATCCAATCTTGCTAGTGCAAACCAAGCAGTCCCTAGGTGGCGGTGATGAATTGATCTTCATCTGGCAAGCCTCGCTTTGCTAGAACTGTGAGATCCTTTTGGGGCTCTTTTGATCGATCTGTCTGAGCCACCTTCCTTTTCCCCTCAAACCTGACCCTCGACTTCAGACCCCTGGAACGTTCCCAGCACACCGCTGAAGCTATCCCCGTCACAGTCTTGTATGAAATAAAATTTCGCAACTTTTTTGTCCCTTGTCCAACTTTTGAAAAATTTACGGTTTTTAAGATATTAAGTTTTAAAATTTTAAATTGGCTGCCATTTTGAAATGGTACAAAGGAGAAACTTGATACTCCGCACCAAAATAGGTCCTAATAGTCAGCATATAAGTATCAAGTTTAAAGTTGATATCTTTTGTAGTTCCAAAGTTATGCAAAATCATGCTAAAAACACATACAGACCGTCAGACGGATAACCGAGCATTTTAGGATCCATGTTTATAGGAACCTTTTTCTTAGTTTTGATGTAAGTAACCATATCCCGAAGTCCTGAAGGGTTTTTATCAACACCCTGTATAGTGCGATGAGTAATAAATTCTTTCTTGTGAGTTGTTAATATTTGGAATCCGAAGTTTATAAAATTTGGTATGGATGTGAAAAGTAGAAGTGATACAGACGCGTTCGAAAACCAGCCCGATCAGACCACCAGAAGAGGGGGAGAGTGGGTTTAAATTTTAAAAATATATATTTGTTTGTTAACATAAAGAAATCAGAATAAAAACTATCGCTTTCACCAATAAATTTAGCTCGTTAACACAAATTATTAATTACTCTGAATCATTGCTTGGTTAAACACAGTGTATAGTTCCAATGTTATCCTTGTTGGGAAACAATAAGATTCCACAACGCATTCATTTCTCAACGTGCCCTAACAAAATCTGGTACTTGGCTTCATATAATTAATTTCTATCATACACTAACGACAAAGTCCCTCATTTTTCATTTCCTAGGAAGCAAACTACATCCTCATTTCCAATGTTATCCTTAATGGATATAATAAATGCTATACCTTCCTTGTTTCATAGTAGAGTGCATAAAGTGCTCACCTCATAACCTGAGGGTCGCTGGTTTGACCCTGACCACGATCGAAACTAGGTCCAATTCCCATTTTGTCATTGGGCTATAAATTAATGATGCTATCTAACAAAAAGTCGCCGTTAGATAGTAACAAGACCCTGGGTTTGGACCGTTCCTGATCGAAACGTTAAAAAATGGGACTGGCTTATAAAGATACAACATATCCTAATAGAACTATGTTAAAGCTTCTCCTTGTACAGATCTATTGGATGTTAAACTTAAACCCCTCAATTTTTCTTCATATATTTCGTAGCAAATCTGCATACTGATTTATTGTGTAATATTCTTGAGGAGATTGTAAAAACATGTCATATCTCGCTAATGGTATGTTGGAACAGGTTTTTACGATTTTGAAATTTCTTGAGTATACAGGCTTGCTGCAATAGGGGAGTGAATCTGCTCAATATGATCACTCAACGTTGGAAAGGCAATACAGCCAGGGGGCCTGAAGCCAAGCCAAGAACGTCGATTGCCTCAGGCACCACACTTTGATGTGGTTCTTTATAGTGCGCAGTATTATATAGAGGGAGCGTGTCTTTGATTTCTCCACTCTTTCAATCACTCTGTCAACTGATAAATGTTTTTCAATCTATCCTCCAAATATCACTCAAAACGTAAATTTAATTTTAAAACGATTTCCTTAAGAAACCGGTTATTATTTCAAACAATTCTGTCATGTTTTGAAATATTTTAATATTTATAACAATTTAAATTAGTTATTAGTTCAATAACGTTTATTTATTTTATTCATCAAAACCTGTCAAAATGGTAAAATCTACCACTTTAGAAAACGAACTTGTAAAGAAGAGTTTCTGATTTGAGAGACATTTGCAATTTATTTATTTGACAATAAAATTAACACAGGGAATACATATAACTTCTTACATATGATTTCTTTGTTTTTTGTTATTTTTTTGTGGAAAAGTAAAATATAAAATTCCTACGTATAAAGAATCGAAGCTTCAAAGCAATAAGTTAACGCTCCACTAGGCTGGATCTTGTCGTGATATGTTGAATATTAATAATCAAAGAATAGGTTTGATGTCCTCTCGATTCCAGACCATGATGATTGCTATCCTGAAAGTCCTTCCCCTTCTTTGGAAACGACACCTGGAAAGCCCCCCAAAAAGGGCAAATCGCCTAAAAAGAATCTCCATTCACATCAACACATCAACCCTTCCCCTGACCTACAAACTGATCCAGTGCCTTCTGTTCCTATTCCCAACAAAAGAATCTCTATTTTTCTTAGCTCAGACACTCATGGTCGTAAAATTTCACAGCTATTGGAGAAGAAGGTTAGGGGGGGGGGGTGTGTGAAGTGACTGAGAGTGTTAAGCCTGGTGGCAAAATGGAGCAGATTCTTGATACTGTCAGGACATTTTCTACTTGTGAATGTGACTGTATAGTAGTAATGGGTGGTACAAACAATATTGTAAACGGACGCTGTAGCTCAGACTTCTTCCCAGACTTGGAATCCACTCTTGTTAAAAACTCTGAAAAGAGGATACTCTTGGTCGGCCTTCCTAACAGGCATGACATTCCATCCCTGAATCCCGCTGTGGATGAGATTAACAGAAAACTGTTTTCCATGTCCTCTGAGCACTGCCATGTTACATTTCTCTCCCTTAAGTCCTTGCCAAGGTACGCAATCACCCGATATGGCCTTCATTTCAACATGAAAGGGAAACATCTTCTGGCAAACCTTTTACTTGAATCATTGAGTCTCACTCTCAATTTTCCTCTGTCGACCTCCGAGTCCCAGGTTCCCCTTTTGACTTCTATTGGTAAAGGTTTCACTCCTCCATCCAATGTTCTTTCCGAATTCACTGACATTCGACCAATTCAGTCTTACAATACCCGTACCTTTCATTCAAAACATTTTTCAGGGGAGGCACGGAAGCCTGTGGGGGTCCCCTGGGCTCACTTCCTCAGGAAAATTTTGGCAGTTCCACAGAAGCCTGCCAAAAAATTCTCCATCAGAATGCCAGAAGTCTGGCGAACAAAACTGATCTACTTGAAATCCTCATCAAAGATGAAAGGCCAGTTGTTCTATGCATTTCGGAACAGTTTTTGAAAAAATATGAAATAAAAAACCTTGTCATAAAAGATTTTAGTTTTGTGTCGGCCTTTTTGTAGATCAGAAATGACTCGTGGTGGAGTTGCAATTTGGTGTCGCTCTAATACCATATGTAAGCCGCTCGAGACCGTGGAATTCTGTACCGAAGGAGAATGTGAATTGGCGGCGATGTCACTCAAAATCAAAGAAAACAACCAGGTACTCATTGTAGCTGGATACAGACCATCGTCTGCTACAGGCTCTGACCAACTTGACAATTTCCTTGATAATCTAAGTGACTGTCTGAACAGATATGCAGCTTCACACTCTAAGATCTTTGTCCTGGGCGATTTCAACATAGACCTGGCAGTTGAAAGCTTTAAACGTAGTAAGTTCATTGCTACTATGTCTTCGTTTGGACTGCATAATGTAGTAAAGACGTACACTAGGGAAGCTTTAGGCTCTCGCACATTAATTGACCATATATTCACAAATGACTGATATAATACATTCCCTTTTACCTGTTTATAAATTATTTCTTTCATATGTTTCATATGACAACTGTTTACGTTATTGATTTTCTTTAGTCAACACTCCATGTCATGTTTAGTTGAATAAAGCCACATTTTCTGGTGAAATACTTAGTATTTATTCTTACAATTTATTCAACTACGGAAATGGATAGAATACTCAGACCAGACAAATTAAACACGGATCCAAACTCACCGCAACATCTGCAACCGAATGGGCTCACTGGTATGCTACATTCGAGAACTTTATTTCGCGAATACCAGATACCGATGCCGATGACAGAGGTAAACTTAACATACTAATAAATCACGTTTCTCCTTCGGTTTTTACCATATTTCAAGATTCACAATCATATTCTGAAGCAATAGGCATTTTAAAGGCAGCATACATCAAACCTAGAAATGAAATCTTTGCTCGACATCAGTTAGCAACAAGATGTCAAGCCTCTAATGAAACAGTTGATCAATATTTTTGGGTTTTGCAACATCTTAGTCACGATTGTGATTTTAAAGCGGTTTCAGTCAAAGAAAACAGAGAAGCGCACATTAGGGACGCTTTTATTAGGGGACTGCATTCCCAAGAATCACGTAGACGTTTCTAGAGAATAGTTCTCTTACCCTAAAACAAGCTTACGAACAAGCTTTGGCTCTTGAAATGGCTCAAATTCATTCTGACTCATATATGAATAACAAAACTGTACATGTAAATGCATTGCTGTCTTCTTCCTCTAATTGCAAAAACCATGAGTCCTTTAAAGTAAGTCAGGTGCCCGAATCTGAAACGTTAGCTGCCTCCTCCACCCAAAAATTTTATTTTTGTGGGAAAGCAAGGCACCCTCGGAAAGTGTGTCCTGCAAGAGAATCTCCCTGTAAATCGTGTGGTAAGTTGGGTCATTTCTCTGTTGTATGTCGTTCTAGAAATAAAAATGTTGCAGTAATATCAACAGACTCCAGTCAACAAGAAAATACACAAGTTCTAACTGTAATAGCTCCATTATGTCTCTCAAAATCCATTATTAATGTAAATATCAATGGAGTAAATGCGAAGGCTTTGATTGATAGTGGAAGCTCTTCAAGTTGATGAACAATTTGCATAAGACATAGGCTTAGTTTTATATCCGACTTCAAATACAATTTCAATGGCTTCAAAATCACTATCTTGCACGATCAGGTACAATTGCAATCTTAACCTAAAAATTAGGGATCATTTGTTCAAAAATATAACTGTTTCTGCACTCCCTGATTCATGTGTTGATTTAATAGTTGGACATGATATTCTACAAGAATATGAGAAGCTAGTAATTCAATTTAGTGGAAATAAACCATCACTCGAGATTTGTAATCTCACCACAGCTAATGTTCCTGATGCAAAGTTATTTCAAAATCTTTCCCCAGATTGTAAACCTATTTCAACGAAGAGCAGGCGTTTTTCCGTTAATGACATGAAATTCATTGATACGGAAATACAACGCCTCTTGAAAGAAGGCATTATCCAAGAGAGTTGTTCTCCATGGAGGGCTCAAGTAGTTGTGATAAGTAATGCAAACCTTAAGAAGCGCATGTGTATTGATTATTCCCAAACCATTAACAAGTACACTCTTTTAGATGCATATCCCCTACCCCGGATCGAGGATGTTGTAAACAACATAGCTCAATATTTGATATTTAGCACTATTGATCTGAGTAATGCGTATCATCAAATTCCAATCAGCAAAAGTGACAGGCCATTTACTGCTTTCGAAGCAAATGGGAAATTATATCAGTTTTGTCGGATTCCTTTTGGGGTTACTAATGGCGTACCGTGCTTTCAAAGATTTATTGACGACCTCATAAGAACCGAAAAACTTCAGGGTACTTTTGCTTATTTAGACGACATTACTATCTGCGGTAAGGATCAGTCAGACCATGATAACAATCTCCATGCATTCAGGCAGTGTGTAAAAAAATACAATCTAACAATAAATCAATCTAAAAGCAAGTTTTCATCCTCGTCTATAAGCGTTCTAGGGTATATTATCTCGGATCACGTCATCCGTCCTGACCCAGAAAGGCTAAAACCCCTTCTTGAGTTCCCGATACCAAAAGACACTGCAGCTCTGCGGAGAGCATTGGGCATGTTTGCTCACTACTCGAGATTGATTCCTAACTTTTCTCAAAAAATTAGACCTCTCATCGATAGTAAACGTTTCCCACTTGACAAATCAGCAGTAGCAGCTTTTGAGAATGTAAAGAAATTGATTGCAGACTCAGCAATACATTCGATTGACGAAACCGGTCCCTTTGTTGTTGAAACAGATGCATGTGACCATGCGATCGCAGCAACTCTGTCTCAATGTGGTCGTCCAGTCGCGTTCTTTTCTAGAACATTGTCGCAAACTGAACAACGTCACTCTACAGTCAAGCGTGAAGCTTATGCTATTGTCGAATCTCTCAGGAAATGGAAACATTTCCTTATGGGAAGACACTTTACATTAATCACAGATCAACGGTCAGTCGCCTTTATGTTCGACAGTAAACACTCGAGTAGAATTAAGAATGACAAGATTTTACGGTGGAGACTGGAACTATCTAATTTTCACTTCGACATTGTCTACAGACCAGGGAAAAACAACACAGTTGCTGATGCATTTTCTCGAATTTGTGCAACATCTCCTGATTCAAATGTCCCTTCTCTTCAAAAACTGCATGAGAGAATGTGTCATCCCGACGTAGCTCGTATGTATCATTGGGTACGTAGCAATAATTTGCCGTTTTCGGTGAATGAAATACGAGATCTCACAAAAAACTGTAAAATATGTTGTGAAGTAAAACTTCGATTTTTGAAGTTTGAAGGCAAACTAATAAAATCAACGTCATTCTTTGAACGTCTCAACATTGACTTTAAGGGACCTATTCCATCGACTTCTAAAAATCGATACTTTTTAACAATCATCGATGAATATTCAAGATTCCCTTTCATTTTCCCATGCTCAGACCTGTCTTCAACTACTGTAATAACCTGCTTGCGACAGTATTTTGTTTATTTGGGACACCCAACTACATTCACTATGATCGCGGTTCGTCCTTTATGTCTGCAGAAGTGAAGCAATTCTTAACAGCTATTGGAGTGGCTACAAGCAGAAAAACTGCCTACAACTCCCAGGGTAATGGCCAAACAGAACGGTATAATGGGGTAATCTGGAAAACAATCTTACTAGCTTTGAAGACCAAAGGCCTTGAAGTGAATCAATGGGAATCTGTCGTAGGCGAGGCACTACATGCGATCCGTTCTCTGCTGTGTACCTCCACTAACGAAACACCACACGAACGCGTGTTTAGGCACCCACGACGAAGTTCCTGTGGCTCTTCACTGCCGACCTGGCTGACTAATCCTGGGACCGTCTTCATGAAGAAGTCCAACACTACATCAAAGTATGAGCCCCAAGTAGAAGAAGTGACCCTTTTGGAAGCGAAATCAAACTACGCTCATGTCAGGTTGCGGAATGGCAATGAGACTACGGTTTCTCTCCGTCAACTGGCTCCTAAAGGGAATGAAGAAGCACAGCAGCGGCAGCGACACGTACAACAACAGCTAACGTACGACATCCAACCACAATCACGTCGTTGTCTAAGCGATGATGAAGATGATGGTATCGATGTATGGTTCAACCAACATCAAGGATTGGAACAAAAACCAGGAACAAGCACTCAAACTCTCGAATCAGAAGCAAGTAATCAAACTCTAGAAGAGGAAGTACCAACGACTCAACGTCCGACAAGAACAAGGAAACTACCTAACCATTTTAAGGACTATCAAATTTCTTCTTTGAGGCGGGAAAAATGATATAATACATTCCCTTTTACCTGTTTATAAATTATTTCTTTCATATGTTTCTTATGACAACTGTTTGTTTACGTTATTGATTTTCTTTAGTCAACACTCCATGTAATGTTTAGTTGAATAAAGCCACATTTCCTGGTGAAATACTTAGTATTTATTCTTACAATGACAAAGATTACTTTAAAAGTGAAGTAGTACATACCGTCTTATCTGACCATAGTGCTCAAACTGTCTCGATAAGCGTAAATCTCGCTGATGAAAGTAGAGCATTGAAGTTTAGGTATGGGAGAAGCTTCAGCGAGGTAAATACTGAAACTTTTAAATTTTAATTAAAGCATGAGAATTGGAATGGAGTGTACAGGGCTGAAAGTACTGAAGAAAAATTCAATGAATTTAGCAGCTGATAAATCACTATTTTGAAGTATCTTTCCCGAAAAAGTTTACTAAAATTAAATCAAATGCCAACAAACATAGACAATTTCCAGAAGAACTTTTGCAATTGAAAGAACAATGCCTTTTATTTCATAAGAAAACAAGACACTTAAATTCCGACCACTTTCTCAGACAGTATTACTTGCGGCTGAAATATCAATACAGAAGAGCGATAAGAGAGTTAAAAACTAAATCGATACTTGAGACAATTGAAGAGGCAGATAGTAAAACTAAGGGAATTTGGAAAGTTATAAATGAAAATAGACCTAATCTGAAGAGAGAAATGGGAAAAATGTGTCTTAAAAATAGTATGGGTGACTTAGTTACTAAGCCTGAAGAGGTTTGTGAGAATTTTAATAAATATTTCATAGATGTTGGCAATATTAACATCCCCCGACCAAAAAGGAAGGCTTCTGGTAACTCAAGCGTCAGATCATCTTCGTTCTTCCTTAGCCTTGTTACAGATGAGGAAATAAAGGGGATTATAACCAACCTCAAAAATAAAAATTCTGCTGGGAGTTGACGAAATATCTCTAAAACTTCTCAAGAGTATTTCTGAATTCATTGTAGCACCATTATGTCATATACTGAATTGTTCATTCAATGAGGGCACAATCCCGTCCAAACTAAAGTTGGCCATCATAAGACCCATCTTAAACGCCGGCGATAAAATGTGCTGTAACAACTATAGGCCAATAAGTCTTGTCTCGTCCTCTAAAGTGTTTGAAAAGGCTGTATTGACAAGATTATGGAGCTTCCTTGAAACCCATGAAATACTGTATGAAAGCCAACATGGATTTGTAAAGAACATATCCACAACAAGTGCTATACTTAGCCTTATAAATAAAGTTGTAGAGCACCTCGAGTCAAGACAGAATACCATGGGCATGTTCTTTGACTTTACAAAGGCATTTGATATGGTCAACCATTCGCTACTTTTGAGCAAAATGAACAATATAGGTATTAGAGGGGTTGCTCTCAGCTGGTTTGCCTCATATTTGGAATGTCGTAGGCAGTTAGTCACAATACCGGCTGTTGACACTACTGGTTACCTGGAGAACCATTTCTCGACAGAGGCATCAATGAGTAAAGGTGTGTCCCAGGGGTCCGTCCTGGGACCAATCCTCTTCCTACTGTTCATTAATGACCTACCTTCCAGTGTACAGATGGCAAATATATGTTTATTTGCCGACGACACATCCCTCACCATTTCTAGTGAAATCCTAGAACACATCGCGTTTGTTGAATAAAACCGTCTACTCCAATGGTGTGACGAGAATCTCCTATCCTTGAACGCCCAGAAAACTCAATTACTGCAATTTCATATCTCAGAACATCATTTTCAGGAAACCCACAGTTACTTAAATGTTCTTCATGATGAAACCACTGTCAGTCCCTCTCAAACAGTAAAGTTCCTTGGAATATTTTTGGACGAAAACCTCAGATTTCACGAGCATATCGAACATGTTATCAACAAGGTATCTGTGGGTATGTTCAGCTTCGGATGCTCAGTCGAACAGTTTCAACTGAGGTTCTTCTGTCAGCATATTATGGGCTCATTTATCCTTACCTGCCTTATGCTGTTCCTGTTTGGGGTTGTGAAAATCAACGGACCCAGTTCTTATTCAGACTGCAGAAAAAGGCTTTACTTATTGTGCTTTCCCTCCCAAAACGCCAGTCTTGCAGAGAAACATTCAGGACTTTCAGAATTTTAACATTTCCGTCCATCTATATCTTGGAAACTTTGTCCTTCTCATAGAAGAATATTACATTATTTATTACCTACATCTGCTAGTCATGATTATCCACTCCAAAACGCTTCAAATCTTGCCATTCCCCGCCACTCAACTTCTTTTTTCCAAAAGCACTTCAAATACAACGCAGTCAAAATGTTTAATAACCTTCCTCCTTCACTGCAGGGTGAACATGACTTTGGAAAATTCAGAAATAAGTTAAAATCCTTCTTGCTGAAAAGAGTCCTTTACAGCGTCCGTGATTACTGACTGGTAGTCTTTGAATGTTGCCTTGACCTGTAAATATTAATTGATGGTTTTTAATTGTTACAGATGCTTGTAGCATGGTAAAAAAGAATTTTTAGTTATTCTTAATGTAAGAAATATTGTATGATTTGACTTGGCTAATGCAATTTATTGTTAAACTGGCTAAATAAATGACTTGTGAGTTATGATTTAATCTCACGTGGAACGAGAATTTCTTGGAATACTGAATAGGATTACAATAATTATTCTAGAATAAATAATACAATACAAAATAAAAATTTATAGATGTTATTATTTAGTATATAGAAAGGAAAATGCCGGGAACTAGATCTCGGCAACGAATTTTCCTACTTCAGTTGTTAAAGACAAACCTTTTGTTTCATGGCGTGAAAAGGCGAGGAGTGTTCCTGGAATGGAATTCGTCTCTTTAACAAGTTGTACTTTATTTTAGAAAGGAATTCATTGTTCTGCGAATGCAAATACACAAATCATAAGTCAGAACAAGGTTTGGCCTGTAAAAAATTCTATTAATGTTGAAACTTTGCACATTTATTTAGAAGTACCTGAGGATGAAAATACAAAAAGTCCTAGTAAATATGTGGCGACTCTAGTGGCATTTGACAAAATCAGTGCCCTTTTTGGTTTTACGTAAAATTCTCTAAGACTGGTGGTCGGATGTAGAAACGTTGAATATTCAAAATGCAGCATATCAAATTTGATACAAAAACGGTACTTTACATTTTTAATTAATCCTAACGGTTACCAAGTTATAGGGCGCTAAAAATTCACTTCGCGATTTTCCCCTAAAAATGAGCAAAGTTTTTTTTAGGTTTTAACGTATCAAAATAAAAATTTCAAATTTTGGTGGGTACCATTAAATTCAGCTAAAAAAACAATAATTTATCATCCTGAATCACTGCTTTATGTCCGTTAGTTACCGAGATAATGAAAGCAGTAAACACCCCTCACATCGTTCCTTTGTAATCCTTGTGGGAAATACAAATTTCTACATCGCGCTTACTTTGCAGCATTTCTTACTAAAACTTTTTTTGGCTATGTATAATTTATATATATTGTATAATGGCCTAAAATAACCGATTTCCACATTCATGTATCAGCAAACCTGCATTCTCATTCCTCGTATGTAGGTGAGTATGCAGGTTTGCTGACATGTAAATATGGAAATGGGGGATTGAGATATTATAAATATATCTAAAAATATCTAGCCACAAATCAAGATTCACCCAGATATGTTGCGAAATAAGCAAGATATAGAACTTTTTTCTCGTATGGATTACATAGGAACAAAGTAAGCCCTTATACCTAGCGGTGTTTACCGCTTTCATTACCTCGGTAACCAACGGACATACAGAATACTAAATTATTTTTTAGCTGAATTTATCGGTGCTCACCACAATTTTAAAATTAGTATTTTAATGCGTTAAAACCTAAAAAAATGTTTGCTCATTTTTAGGGAAAAATCGTGAAAACCCCTTATTTTTAGCGCCCAATAACTCGGTAATCTTTAGGATTAGAAAAAATGTTACAAACCATTTTAGTAGCAAATGTTGCAAATGTAGCAAAAGATAAGCTTCACTTTGTAGATTGAAGTTTTCATCTCCGACCAACTCTCGAGATTATAACGAAAAACCAAAAAGTGCCCTCTTTCCATTAATTGCCACAAGAGCTTGCCACATATTTACAAGGACTTTTGGTATTTTCACCTTTAGGTACTTCTAAATAGCCTAAGTGTGCAAAGTTTCAAAATTAACCGAATTTTTTCAGGTTGGGTCATTTATTTAAGTTTTTTGACTGGCCTATAAATAAACTTGTATGACGGTGGACGCCATGACAAAAGATTTGTTTTGAATGTTCCTTTGTTTGGAGTTTTTTTTTAGTTTATTACTGCAAATTCGCCAAAGTTAGCAGATAGCCAAAGTTTACATTGAAAAGTTGCTGGTTTTAGCAAGATCTTTACAATAATACACTATTTAACATACTGGGTGAGTTTTAAATGTTCTTCTTTTTATTTTTTCCTCAAATTTTTGAATATCAATCCCAGATTTTTATTGTTGGGTAAGTTAAGTAGCAAGTTCTTCATATTTTGAGTGGATGGCCATTTTCGGCCGCCATTTTGAATCCGTCATATTAAATAAATTTTTTCTCATGTAAAGGTGGTGTTTTAACCAATAATTTCAAATAGATTTTTACCCCGGTTTCAATGTCGCAATCCGTTTTTTTTCAATATTAGCTTATTCTTAAGATATTAAGGCTTTTAAAAATTTAATTTTAACTCACTTCAGCATTATGCAACTATGCATTGTAGAAATAAGCCACCAATCATAAATTAAATTTAGATATTATACTGAACCTACCGCATTTATCGTTGAGCCACTTTCACGTGTTTTTTTAAGGATTCAACATTTTAGAGTGCCATCTTAGATCCGTCATTTTGAAGTGAGCTGTAAATTTTAAGGTCGTGTTGTAACCATCGATGTAAATAAGTACATTTATTTACATCGATGGTTGTAACCGACCATTTTCAAGTGATTTTTCATGCTGTATTGAATGGCTTAATCATAACTATCATTTTTAGTTTTTCAGGAATCGCATTTTTTTATTGTAATCTCAGAAAATGGCGAAATATTTCAAAAAAGAATAATATTAGTTCAAAACTAATCACGCCATTCAATTCGACATGAAAAATAAATTGAAAATGATTAGTCATAGTACCGTTATATTTCAAATAACTTAGCTCGATTTAAAATGGCGGATCTAAGATGGCCCCCGAAAACGTCAAATCCGTCAATTTGCAACAACTCCGGTAGTCAATTTACGTAACGCTTTACAAGCTACCGCGAGTTGCACAATTTTCAGCTCTGGGTACTAAAATAAAACCCAAAGTCCAATATTACAAACTTTCGAATTTATTAAACTACTAAATATAACAAATTGGCCTTGAATTATCCTAAGTATTCACTACATCCAGTTGGTGTTCTAGGCCTAGCCTGTGTTACTTGGGGATCCCCTTCTCATTTACAGAAAATCTTGATTTACCTTGAATACACATTACGTTAAACAAATTACTGATTTATCTCCTACTTATCTTACTACTTAACAAAATTAAAATAAATCTTATCTGGTTAAACAAATTGAAGCTGAATGGACCCGAATAGGCTGCATGGACCCCGTCAGAGAAAACGACCAAAGTTCAGGCTGGTTACCCCTCGCACGGAGACAGCTTCAGAGGTGGAAATCCCGGTACCCCGAAACCCTGGACAGGTTTCAATTTCAAAATACTAAGGAGCCCTTAAAACAATACTGAGGGAAAATCCCTTCTCCAAAAAAACTTGCATAAAATTTTGAAACCTTGAATCATGACAAAATAATTTTCATCAAACATAAATTCTATTTTTTTTATTTTTTATTATTAATTCTCAACTTTCTTGCAGAAATACAATTGACTTGACAGAACTAAACTCAAAGTACAAGAAAACCTTTACAAACATGGTTATAAAACTTTTAAATCCCATTAGGCCTACTTAGAGTTCGGCCGCAGCCGCAGTTAAGTTAGGTTCTGTCACAAGCTCGGAAAGGCTTAAAAAATGGCTAAAAAGGCAAAAACTGATTTGAATAAGCTTGTATATTTGCTTAGGCCAACATAAATAATGGGCTAGGCCAATAAATTTGCTTTAAAGTTACAAAATTACCCAAGATCAGAAAGTACCAACTTGACCCAATTTCAGTCATCTGGGCTCAAATTCCAAAAAATTAGAACAGCAGCAGGAATATAAAACAAAATTAACCATGGAAACAATATCTCAAAGTGAGTTATAAGATATAAACGTACTTTAGCAACAAATTGCATAATGGAACATGAGGTCTCCTGCCCCTCAGACCTAGCCCAACAGAAAATGGCATTTTAAGTCACTTACAGTGTTACTAAATGGAGTAAATCAACTATTTACACACCTCACAAGGAGGGACGAACAATGGAAGTCTTCAATGGTAGAAATTAAAATTTAAGAAGGTAAAGAAAACTATAAGCAGAAAAATTCGCTATGACGAACAAGTCGCTCCACGGCAAGACGAGAACAAGGAGGAGAAATCGCTCAGCGAGCTTCACCTTCCTCCTGGCGGAGGGATTTTAAAGAAACATGGTCAATGAAACAAAACTAGACTACATTAGAACTTGACTAGCCTAAAATTCGGTAATAAACTTCACAAATTATTAAACCAAAGTTAGATAAAAACCCCAGAACTCCAAACTAAATTAAAATTCGACAGTAAAAACAAGAACTACTTTTTGAGAACCCGGAGCTTCCAAGGAACTTACTGGAACATTCTATGAGTTTACAGCATCGTATTAACCAGCCAGTAAAATATTAGCACTATAACAAATGAGCGTGACAAACTGTCACAAATTAAAATCCATTGCAGTAGTCTTGAACTGCAAAATTGACTGGAATAGGTTAACATACATCAACGTCCAACAGTTCAAATACACTCGGGTACAGTAGGCCTATTGCAATGTTTGTTTATTCGTCTCGTTTTAAATGTGTATGTGTATTGTGCGTGTTAACAGTTTCCTGACGTCTCCGACCCGGATGAACGTTTTTGATAAAACCACTTGATGATGCCGTCATCGTGGCGAAACATGTAGTGGATTCATCTACTATCTGAACTGCAGGACGTTGAGGTATGTTAAACTGTTCTAGTCAAATCCGTCAAACTCACCTGGAAATGTCTCAACAATGACTTTCGATGGTTATTTTCATTATCTAGTTTATTTTAATTTAAGATTGGAAGCTAATTTTAATAGTGCTTAACGAAAAAATTAGATGAAATTAAAATTTTTAAAGCCTTAATATCTTTCACAAACCGATTGCGGTGTTGAAACCAGTGTAAAAATATAGTTTAAAATTATGGGTCACAACACCAATATATAAAAATACACCCGTTGCATCAGACCTGCATACTCAGAAAATTTCTGATGAAAAAGAGCATAATTCAATCCAACATAGCGAAATATGATATGTTTTTGTAATCTCCATAAGAATAACATGGGGAATGAATATGCAGGTTTGCTGCAACAGGTATGTTAAAACTTGTTGGTTGTACTTCACTATTTAGTAGTTCTTAACTAGAAAAAACCATATACCAAGTTTTATCAAGAAATGTTAAAAAATAAGGAAGATGTAACATTTTTTATTTCCCATAAGAATAACGTGGGGAATGATTATGCAGGTTTGCTGCCACAAAAATGTAAATGTCGGGGATTTTAGACTAATATACATTAGATCTCATCTAGATTAAGCCACAAACCAAGTTTTATTATGATATATTGAGTAATAAGCGATATATAGAATTTAACTTATTCCCCATAAGGTTAACATTGGGACAATGTACTGTGTTTACCACTTTCAATATCTCGGTAACCAATGGACATAGAGCAATGGTTCAGAATACTAATTTTTTTTTAAGCTGAATTCAATGGTACCAACCAAAATTGGATTAATTTTATTTTTGATGTAAAAAACTCAAGAAAGCCCTTTTTTGGGGGGGGTTATCACCCTTTACCCCCCCTTCCGGTGGTCCGATCGGGCTGGTTCACGAACTCGATCGAGTGATTACCACTTTACACGTCTGTACCAATTTTCATTAAGATGGGACCATTTTTACGGCCGCTATCGTGCTCACAGACACACACACACACATTTATATACACTTGGCGCATTATATCTTGACCCTTGGGTAACCTTTTCACCTGAAGCAATTGGAGTAGAGTTAAATTCATTAGGAGACCACAGCTGATACGCAAAGGTGTACTAGCCTGAAATGTAAGCATTTTGCAACAGCTGTCAGTGAATATCTTAATTGTCATTTGTAAACAAACGACAAACATCTCACTTAGTATTTGTTGATGTTTGTAGAAATTAGTTTTTACATTGTTTGTTGTCCAAAATCATTGATAATAAACAATATCTGACAGCTCCAGCAATGGACTAGGCCAAGGGTCAAGATATAATGTGCCAAGTGTATAAATGTGTGTGTGTATCTGTGAGCACGATAGCGGCCGTAAAAATGCCGCACACATACATATATATAAATATATTCGACCTAATGGTGTTTTTTGCTTCTGTTGGCCCCAAAACTAAAAGTTATCATGGTCTCGGGCTTAGGTCTTACCATGAGACCTACGGTAATAGCTTCTTCCCTATAGGGGAAATTCGCTCAAATATATATTGTATCTAATTAGCGGATCCAAGATGGCGGCCGAAAATGGCCACGCACTCAAAATAAAGTACTTACAATCTAACAATGTTTGGGTAGCCTGGGATCGATATTTAAAAAATGTAAAAAATAGGAGGATATATAAAACTCACCCTGTATGCTGTTACTATAAATTTTTGATTATGTTTGATTTTTTTGAAGGCTACCAACATTCAAAAATTAAAAAGTTGTGAAAATTATTTCATTTTCTAAATAATGGCATCAAATTAAAGCTGCGTTTACAACGATTAAGAATATAAAAAAGATCCAAAATGGCTAGTGATTGGTGTTAACCCAATACCTCCTTATTTCTTTATTTTTTTCTTTTTTCTAATATTAATATTTCCATAATCTACTGTGAAGAAAAGAAGAAGGCAACTAATACCTTGTCGGGGGATATCCAAACATATATTCACAAAGGTATTGATTTTAAACCACCACCAATACTTGCTGGGTGGTAAATTATTTATTTTGATTGGGTATTAATTTTCAGCCGCCATCTTGGATACGCCAAATTGGGTACAAGTTGCTTTTTTTAAATGTGAAAATGGTGTTGTGACTCATCATCTCAGATAAGATTTTCACGCTGATTACAATGCCGCAATCCGTTAATTAAAATATTTGTTTGTTCTCTAGATATACTCAAATGAAAATTCTTCCCTATACATTTCTTATGGGCGTTTCTAAATTAAAGAATTTCTTCGTTTTGTTTTTCTTATATCTCCGGTTCTAATCACATTATAAAGTTCGTTTTGGTCTTCAAATATTCAGTGATTTAATGGCTTCAAATTGAAATATTAATCATTTAAGATACTGGTTTGATAGTAACTATTTGGTATTAAGTGAAAAGACAAAATATATGATTTTTTGCCTTAGATATGAACAGCAGTTTGGAGAAGGATTGTATAACCATCAATCAAATTGTTCCGGCAAATGTTGTTGCAATGTCTTGGAAAAAGTGAGTGAAATGAAATACCTTGGACTTGTTATCAACTCAAACCTCTCATGGAAAGGTAATGTAGATAAATTAAGAAAAGAATTATGTGGACTTTTACGAAAGCTTTACTTGCTAAGAAATGTGTGTCCAGAGAAGGTACTTTTATATATTTATCATGCACTTGTTGGTTCAAGAGTGAATTATGGTTTGTGTTGCTGGGGAGGAACTTATTTTTCCACACTGTCACCTATTGTAACCTTGCAGAAGGCTTTAATTAGAATTGTATTAAGGAATAAAATAATTGAACATACTTGGCCTCTATTTCTCAAACTCAAAGTTCTTCCGCTTAGACATTATAATATTTTTAGAACTTTAAAAACATTTTATATTAGATATTTAAATTGCCAAACTAATTTCGGAAATAATAGGTATAATTTTAGAAATGTTAATCTTGCACCAGTGCCTAGGCCAAAGCTCACCTTTTATAGACATTTTTATAAATTCAATGCTCCACGTATACATAATATTTTCACCCTGCAAAATGTATCAAGTGTTGAATCTGTTTTTAAGTACCTCAGCTGCTTAAAAAAAATGGTTGTTTACAACTGAAAAAGTGGAATATTTGTTTCAAATTTTAGCTTAATATAACTGTCACTTGCTTCTTTCTTAAGTTTTTGTTTTTGTGTCTATTTTAACTGTGTTATTAGTTCATAAGTCTGTAAATTACTCACATTATGTAATTATTTGTTCATTTACTAATTACTTTATAACTGTGTCAATGTTGATTTCCAAACAATAGTCCTTGATCAGAGAATAATTTAACCTAGTATATATGTTTAGTCTTAGTCACTCAGCCATTATAATGATGCTATGTTAAGAAGGCCTCGAAACTGGCATTTCATGCCTAGGAGGTCCCTAGATTTATCCATCATTTTGATATTGTGGTTATTAACAAGTGTCATCTTAACTTGTATAACATGTACTGTACATTCATATACTGTATCATTGTATTATGTTAATTTGATGGATAAATAAACGTTTCATTCATTCATTCATTCCTTTAAATGCGACCAGTCATAGGATGAGTTACAAAACAACATTTAACATAACATCTTGATTTTTCAAAATTTATTTTTACTTAAAGAAAATTTATTTTTACTTAAAATATCTCAGGTTCTAAGTAAGTCCAAATATTATATTTGGTCTTAAAACACTTGCTGATCTTTGGCTTTCATTTGAGCCATTTTAAACTTAAATACGACTGCGTAAAAAGAGTTATGACTGTTAAAAGATCACGCGATCTTCCAAATTTAACTATTTTTGTTTTGTTTTTCTTATATCTCCGCTTCTAATCGCAGCATAACGTTCTTTTTTGTCATAAAAGATTCGGTTATTTAATGGCTTTAGTTTGAAATATTAATAATTTAAATACGACCATCCAAAGAAGAGTTACAAAGCAACATTGATCATAAAACGTTACTTTTCCAAAATTTATTTTTACTTAAACATTTATATCTCAGGCTCTAAGCAAGTCTAAATATTACGTTTAGTCTTAAAACACTCATCTAATCTTTGGCTTTCATTTGAGCTTTTGATTACGTTAGTAGGGTACGCAGTAGTATAACTGCGACATGTTGAGACATGAATGTTTTTAATTAATTAGCTACTGCATCTGCCTGAGTAGCGGTACGCTGCGGCGCGGCCAAGGTCACCCGGTTGTGGCTGTCTGGCTGTAAAGTTCAAGGATGTATTACGTAATCAATTAGGTGTCGGCGGCGGTCCTCCTGGACTGGAATGGTGCCAAGTGGTCAGGTCGTAACATGAAGAATTTGGAGTGATTTGATTGGTGATAATTATGTTGTTTCCTATTGGTTATAATTATGGGGTTAGTGGTATTTAAGCTAGATAATTGATGTGATGAATTACTTTTATCTGAGAGCTTGAGCAGTTAACATCTTTATACTTTGGCGATTAGTATTTTTGTATGTATAAATAATAATAATTGTATACTAGTCCTTGACTATTATTACTATATATTTTAATATCCTTGACTAAATATTACTATATATTTTAATATCCTTGAGTAAATATTATATATTTTATATCTTTGACCAAATATTACTTTATATTTATTTAATAATTAAAGTTATATATTTAATTGTTGGGAAAATGGCTGTAAATCCTGTTTATTTATTTGCTAAAGATGAGGCTTATGTAAGAAAATTTAGATTGTATGGGACAAAAATTACTTTTAAATTTTCCAACCCACCTCCAGAAACTAGTGAGATAGACTGGTTGAGACAGGGGTTTGCTCAGATTGTAAATGAAATGAAAGAAGAGGCTTCTGAAAATGACCATCTTGGTTTTACTTTACGTAGCTTAAATTTGAAATCAAAGGAACCTGGATTTGTTGCGTTCCGGAAAGCTAGTGAAATTGACTCTGATATAATTTGGAATATTTTTTCTGGTTTGATTCAGAGTAATGCTGAAAACATAAAGTCTACAGATACATTTTCAGTTGAATGTACAAGGGTAAACCTCCCTGTTGGAAGTGGTAGAATAAGGCCTGGTTTTTACAACTCATTTATGGAAGAGTGTCATTCTAGGAGGGGGATTGTAGTGATTAATAACAAAGACAACTTGTGCCTTCCTCGTGCCTTAGTTGTGGCTATAGCTAAGGTAACTAATGACTCGCAGTATAAGGCTATTAGACAAGATTATGGTAAAAGACAGACTTCTAGGGCTCAGGAACTTATACGCAGGGCGAGGGTTGAGATCCCAGTGAATGGGGCTGGTATTCCTGAACTTGAAAAATTCCAGGACTTATTACAAGATTTTAAAATAACTGTATACAATTATGACAATAAAGGCCGTGAGGTTTATTTTGAAGGATCTGTTGAAAACCCAAAACATAAAATTAATTTGCTTTTCTATAATGGTCATTACAATGTAATCAACTCATTGACTGCGGCGTTTGCCTGTAACTACTTTTGCGAGGCATGCCATGTACCCTATGATCACAAGGGCTACCATAGGTGCTCTAACATATGTCAACAGTGTCAAACCATCTCACCTCCCTGTAAAGAGGAGCATGGGGGAATAACTTGCCCTGACTGTAACATGACTATGAGAAACCAGCGGTGTTTTATTGCTCACCAAATTGATAGATGTAAAAATGTAAAAAAGTGTTTGGATTGTGGGAAACTTTGTTGGTTGAAAGATAGATCGACTATTCACCAATGTGGAGAAGTATATTGTAAGCCTTGTGGAACATATGTAGATCCTAACCATCAGTGTTATATGAAATGTAACACGGGCAAGCCTAAAACTAAAGACTACCTTTTTATTTTCTTTGACTTGGAAACAAGACAGGATGAGGCTATGTCCTCAGACCCTGAAAAACATGTCCATAAAGTAAACTTGTGTGTATCTCAACAGTTTTGTTATCAGTGTATTGATGGGAAATTTTGCATGGCTTGCCAGAACCGTACAAGAGTCTTCAACTCTAACCCGGTTCAGGAATTTATGAACTATGTTATGCAAGTTCGTAGACAATTTAAGGATGTTTGTGTTATTGCCCATAATGGACAGGGCTTTGACTTTCAGTTTTTGCTTAAGTATGTACTTGAGGAGACTAAATTTACTCCTGAACTAGTCATGAGGGGAACTAAAATTATTTTGATGGAGATTGATAATGTGAGGTTTGTGGACTCACTAAGTTATTTTCCCATGGCCCTCTCTGCACTCCCCAAAGCCTTTGATCTGCCTCCCGAAAGAAAGAAGGGCTATTTCCCCCATTTGTTTAACACGCTAGCGAATCAAAACTATGTTGGTCCTATGCCTGATAAGCAGTACTATAGCTCAGAGTCCATGTTTGAAAAAACTGAGAAAGATTTTGAGAAATGGTATGCTGATCGGGTGGCGGAGAACTATGTGTTTGACTTTCAGAAAGAACTATTGGAATATTGCATCTCAGATGTTGAAATCTTGGCTCAAGCTTGTCTTAAATTTAGAAAAATATTTTTAGAAGAGTGTAATGTTGATCCCTTCCTTGAAGCAGTCACTATTGCTAGTGCTTGCAACCTGGCCTTCCGCCGAAAGTTTTTAAAACCTAATACTATTGGACTTATCCCTAAAAATGGTTACAGACTAACTGACAATCAGTCGACAGTAGCCCTTCAATGGTTGTCATGGGAAGAGGAGAAGAGAGGTATAAGAATTGAGCATGCTGGCAGAGGGAGGGAAGTAAAAATTAATGGCTTGAAAGTTGATGGGTTTGATGGGGAGAATATATATGAATTTCATGGGTGTTATTGGCATGGGTGTCTTAAATTCTTTCCCTACAACAGAGAGGCTCCTCTGAAGGAGGATCCCTCTGATTCACTAAGTTTGAGGTATGAAAGGACTTTGAAAAAAATTTCAAAGATAAGTGACTATAATGTTATACAGATGTGGGAGTGTGAGTTTAGAGCTTTGAAAAAGCAGAACAAGCTAAAGTATTTGGACAGTTTGCCTATCCTCAACACCCTTCCCCTTGACCCACGCCAGTCATTCTTTGGAGGTAGAACTGGAAATTCAAAAACATACTATAAATGTGAGGAGGGAGAAACTATACAGTATGTGGATGTTTGTTCTCTCTACCCATATGTTTGCAAGTATGGGAAGTATCCTATTGGCCATCCTACAATTTATGTTGGTGACAGGGAGTGTAGGCAGAGAGGTATGGAAGTAGATGGTTTGCTAAAATGTAAAGTCCTGCCCCCAAGGGATCTCTATCATCCTGTGCTCCCGGCAAAAATGAATGATAAATTGATGTTTGTGTTGTGTAGGACCTGTGGGGAAACTTTAAATCAGGGGGATTGTGAACATGAGAGTGAGGAAAGGGTGTTAGTGGGGACTTGGACTATGGATGAGCTAAGAAAAGCAGTTGAAAAGGGGTATGTTATTTTGGATATGTATGAGCTATGGGAGTATGAGGTAGCTACATATGAGAAAGGTGGACTATTTACTGATTTTATAAACAAGTTTTTTAAAATGAAACAAGAGGCATCAGGGTTTCCAGATTGGTGCAAGTCTGAGGAAGACAAGGACAAGTATATTTTGGATTATTTTACCCATGAGGGAATAAAACTAGAGAAGGATAAAATTGCTAAGAATGGGGGTTTGAGATCATTGGCTAAATTAATGCTAAATTCATTTTGGGGGAAATTTGGACAAAGAGAAAACCAGACTAAAGCAACCATAGTAAGAGAGTCTAAAGTGTTATTTGATATGCTAATAAGCCCTGAGGTACAGGTAAACAATATTAGTGTGGTTAATGAAGAAGTTGTTGTTGTTAGTTGGGAGTATATTGAAGAGGTGGGTGAACCTTTGAGAAATGTAAATGTTGTCATAGCAGCCTATACTACAGCACAGGCAAGACTTAAGCTCTATGAGCACTTGGATGCCTTAGGAGGCCAAGTTTTATACTATGATACGGACAGTTGCCTCTACTACTTCCGGAGGGGGGCGCACTGGTCCTTTTTTCGCGTCTCCTTTTCATAACTCCATTCTCCGGTTCATTTCAATAGCCCGGTTGTTTTTTTTTCTAAATCATTCCGGCCTATTTGCTGGGGTGACTCTGTGTTCTTCAGCCTCCATTGCGCTGGAGGTCTAGGACGAGCAGAGGGTACAGCTTAAAAACTGGGTTCTGCACCTCCCAGGCTGCCGGATAGTACAGGGGCCCGGGTCAGCCCAGCCAGCTGACCTGGCTGCCCTATCAGCCGGCGAAAATCCCTTTGGCCGTGGCGGTGCCGGTTGGCGACCGGATAGGGCCCTGCTGCGGTCACGGGGGGGCTCTGCCGAGGCCACTGCTCGTCTGGGACCGCCGGTGTTTTGGAGGCGGTCGAACACGGATATAGTTTCTCTGGTGATGGGTCGGTCTGACTTTCTCATCGGGGTACTATTGGGGGGTCAACGCCCAGTCTCGGGGGCTAAGCCAGACACTATGGACAGCACTGAAGGAAAAGAGACTCAAAAGGTGCAAGAATCAAAACGGGGTACCCTAACCCCACAAAATAACCAGTCGCATAACCGCTCTTCACTGAGCGGGCCCGGTGACAAGGTGGCAAGCCCCTTCGAAAGAAGGTCGCGCATTGGAAGATCGCCGCCGAGCCGTGTCGTGACACCTGCCTCATCGGGGGCCAAAACACCTGTGGCCATCGATGAGACACCCACTGTACATGAGCGGATGGATGATGGGTCGTCTCCCTTCGAGGCGGTCATCGCGCTCGCCAGGCAGCAGGAGGAGGAGCACATCAAAAAGTGCTTCGACACCCTCGCTGTGATGAAGGCCGCGACCACCCGGCAGAAGAACATCAGTCAGGATGTGAAGGATGGCATCGTCCAATTGGAGGCCAGCCTTCACCACATAATCCAGCTGAGGAGGTCGTGGCAGTCATGTGAGTCGGTGACTGCGTCGACGCAGACGACCCCATCACTGCGGGTGAAGGCTCAGCCGGCCGGTGGGAAGCGGGCTGCTTCCAGCCCCGCCCAACCGGAGGCTGAGAAGAAACCGAGAGGTGACGGTCCAGGGGAGACATCGGACCCCGAAAAATGGACGGACGTCGTTAGGAAACGACGGAAGAAGAGAGACCCTCCCCAGGAGCCTGGAAGCCAGCCCGGCGGACAAGAGAAGAAGAAGGCGCCAAAGAAGAGGCCCCGCAAGCAGCGGCCGGACGCTCTTCTCATCAAGCCGTCGGAGGGGAAATCTTACGCCGACGTGCTGGGCGAAATTCGCAGCAAAGCGAAGCCCGATGAGAAGGGCGCCGTCATCAAGGGCATGAGAAAGACTCGAGCCGGCGATCTTCTGGTCGAACTCGGGGACGCCTCCAAATGCAAGTCCGCTTTCAGCGAGGACTTGAGGACTCTTCTGGGAGCGAACGCAACCGTCCGCGTTCTCGAACCAAAGACGACGCTGGAGGTGCGAGACCTCGACGAGCTGACGACCGAGGCGGAAGTGACCGCTGCCGTCAAAGCCGTTCTCGGAGAATCCGTCGAGGTAAAAACCTTCCTCTCAAAGGCGAATGCTCGGGGACAGAAGGTGGCGATCCTGACGCTGGGAGCCAGAGCTGCCGCGAAGCTCCTGGAGAAGGGCCACCTCAAAGTCTGGTATGTGAGCTGTCGGGTGCGCGAGAAGCTCGTGGCCTCCAGATGTTTTAAATGTCTGGGGTTCGGTCACGTAGCTAATCGCTGCCCTGGACCCGATAGAAGCAAGCTCTGCTTCAAGTGCGGCAGCCAGGACCACAGGGCCAGCGCGTGCAATGCAGTGTTGTCCTGTGTCCTGTGTACAGAAGCCGGCTTGAAGGGCGACCAGGTCAAGCATTCCGCTGGGTCTGGTCGTTGCGGGCAGTACAGGCGGGCCATCCAGGAGCTTCGCCAGAAACAACAGAAATGATCAGTGTTCTGCAACTTAATATGCAGAGGAGCAGGACAGCAAACGACTTGCTGTTCCAATTCGCCACGGAGCAGGGTGCTGACCTACTGCTTCTCAGTGAGCAGTACCAGAACCGACGCTCCGCGCAGTGGTTCTCGGATCCCTCCGGCACTGCGGCAATATGGATCTTGGACCTCGGGAAGGTGCCTGTTCTCGATTCCGGATCGGGCAATGGCTTCGTTTGGGTGAGGAGCAGGGGTTTCACCGTCTTCTCCTGTTACCTCACGCCAAACCAACCGATCGGAGACTACCACCACATGGTCGATTCCATTGAGGATGAGATCATGAAAATCTCTGGCGGGGTCATAGTCGGTGGCGATTTTAACGCAAAAGCCGTGGAATGGGGTTCCCCGCGGACCGACACTCGAGGTCGTTACGTCCTCGAGTCGGCTGCCAGGTCGGGCCTCTGTATCCTTAATACAGGCGGCATTTCCACCTTTCGCCGTCCGGGGTGCAGAGAGACGATCCCTGACATATCCCTTGCCTCTGAAGGGATTGTCCAGCGGATCTCCGACTGGCGTGTCTGCGAGGAGTATTCCTCTAGCGACCACCAGGGGATCCTCTTCAAGGTCCTTCCCGAGGGTGCGCGCTTGCGCGCTGAACCTGCTCCTCTGGCTCGACGCTGGAACACCAGTCGTCTGAGCAAAGACACTTTTAAAGAAGTAATCAAAGACCAGAGCATTGTGAATTTCACAGGTGCCGAAGATCTGGCAGCATCGACGATGCGTCTCATCGCGACCGCGTGTGAGCAGTCGATGCCCGGAGTTTCCCGCCGCCACAGGAAGAAGCCGGTTTACTGGTGGACGCCTGAAATCGCGGAACTCCGGAGGAGATGCCTTGGTCTCCGACGAGCTGCGCAGCGAGCCAGGAACCGCCCTGATGCAAATGCCAGATCGGCTGAGCACAGAGCGGCCCGCCGAGAGCTCCGCGGTGCCATCAACCGGAGTAAAGTCAGGTGCTGGAAGCAGCTGTGTCAGGATATCGACAACGACCCCTGGGGGATGGGCTACAAACTTGTAACCCAGAAGCTAGGGGCTCGCTCACCACCTGCGGTCATGGAACCACAAGCCATGGCCGTCGTCGTCGATACACTGTTTCCCAGCCACCCAGTTCGGCCAGTCAGGGAATTCGGAGAGGTAGGCGCCTTCCCAGTTTTCCGGGAAGAGGAACTCACCGCCGCCGTCCGATCCCTACGACCCAGAAGAGCGCCCGGTCCCGATGGCATTCCGGCGGAGGTGCTCAAGCTCGCTGCGGAGGTGAATCCAAGGCTTCTGCTCGATATGTTCAACGCGTGTCTGGCGGAAGGCGTTTTCTTTTCTTCGTGGAAGGTTGCCCGCCTTGTTCTTATCCCGAAGGCGAAGAGCACACCGGGGACCCCTTCTTCTTTCCGACCCCTGTGTATGCTCGACACGGCCGGAAAAGTGCTTGAAAAGCTCTTGCGCGTCAGGCTGACCGAGGCCATCGTCTCTGCGGGGGACTTGTCCCCGCAGCAGTACGGCTTCAGATCCGGTCGCTCTACCATCGACGCTATCCAGGAGGTAGTTGAGGCAGTGCGGAGGGCGGAGGACCACAACCACTGGTCGCGCCGCGTGGTCCTTCTCGTCACGCTCGACGTGAAGAACGCCTTCAACTCCGCCAGGTGGAGCGATATGCTGTGGGCGCTTGAGCATACGTTCCAAGTTCCCTCTTACCTCCTGCGTATGATCGAGGCGTATTTGTCAGACCGTGTTCTTTTGTACGACACGACCGAAGGCCAGCGGCGCATTCCCATCACTTCCGGGGCTGCGCAGGGGTCCATTCTCGGACCAGATCTCTGGAACGTGTCTTACGACAGTTTGCTGAGGCTAGACATGCCCGATGAGACCCGCCTCGTTGGCTATGCTGACGACGTCGCTGCCTTGATCGCTGCGAGGAACGTCGAGCAGGCAAAACTGAGGCTCAGCGTGGTAATGGCCAAGGTCAACGGGTGGATGCGAGATCACGGCTTGTCCCTGGCTATCAGTAAGACGGAGATCGTCGTCCTCACCAAAAAGAGGATTAACACCGTGTTCCCGGTGCAGATAGGTGACGTCACACTCGAGACTAAGCCTGCTGCAAAGTACCTGGGAGTCATGGTCGACAGCAGACTGTCTTTCGGCGAGCAGATCCGGCGCGCCGCCGACAAAGCCGCTAAGGGTGTCGCTGCCCTTGGTAGGCTTATGCCCAATGTCGGCGGTCCTCGCTCCTGCAAGCGCCGCCTGCTCATGACTGCCGTCCAGTCAGTCTTGCTGTACGGGGCGGAGGTATGGGCTCACGCACTCGAGAAGCGAGTCTTTCGAGATCGGCTTGCCCGAGTCCAGCGCCGAGGAGCTCTGCGGGTCGCTTCAGCCTACCGCACAGTCTCCGAGCCTGCTGTGATGGTGATCGCCGGAGTCATTCCCGTCCTCTTCCTCGCGAGGGAGAGGCAGGCGATTTACCGGAGGAGGCCTGAAGTGGGCCGGGGAACAGCTGCCAGGGAAGAGCGCGATCGCAGCTTCGACTCCTGGCAGCGCGACTGGGAAGCCGAGCCGAGGGGACGTTGGACCTTCAAGCTCGTACCTTCCGTCCGACCATGGGTGGAACGGCAGCACGGCGAGGTCGATTACTACGTGACCCAGTTTCTTTCTGGGCACGGGTACTTCCGAGCCTATCTGCACCGGATGGGCAAAGTCGCCAGCCCGGACTGTCTGTATTGCCCCGGCATCCCAGACACGTCCGAGCACACCTTCTTTCAGTGCGACCGTTGGCACGTCCGCCGAGCCTCGCTTTCATCTGAGATCGGCGTGATCGTCAGCCCAAACAACATCGTCGGAGCTATGCTCCAGGGAGAGGGCAACTGGAACTGTGTCAAGCACTACGTCCAGGCCATTCTTCGGGCGAAAAAGGTCGACCTCGATCGGCCTTAATCCTCAGCATTTCCCCACGGAGGTTGCCCTAGCGGCGTAATATAAAAGGCCTAGCCCGAAGTAATGTGTGAAACAGTTCCAGGCTAGTGTCCTCGGTGCCGAGGGAGGTGGTTTAGTCGGTAGTTCACGGGACATCGAGCTCGTGGGAGTCCGACACTACTGAGGGGACAACGAGCCCCTCAGTGTGCGTAAACGCATTCCACCTCCTACCAAAAAAAAAAAAAAAAAAAAAAAAAAAAAACTACTTCCGGGGAGGCCTTTACAGGGTGCCTACAGGTGACTATTTGGGTGAAATGACTGATGAACTAGCAGAGTATGGCCCGGGATCCTATATTGTAGAGTTTGTCTCAGGGGGACCTAAAACCTATGCCTACATAGTTTGGTCAACTAACAAGCAAGCCCTTGTCTCAGTCTGTAAAATTAAAGGACTTACACTAAATTGTAAAACCTCTAAGACCCTGAATTTTGAAAAACTAAAAGAAATGGTTTTAAGTGAAGTAAAACAAACATTAGAAATTGAGGATAGGAGAATTAGGAGGACTAAAAACAGGGATATAGTAACTATAAGTGAAACTAAAGTTTTTAAAATTACAGGACCCAAGAGAAAAATAGTTGAAGGCAATAATACAGTACCATTTGGTTATAAAATTCAAAAGTTAGACAGTTGAATGGTTAAATTCCTATTGGTTCCCCACTCTGCTGTGGGCGGAACTATAAGGTGGTTAACCTTCAACCAAGGCCAGGGCATGATTATGTAACTAACTTTTAACTAGGGCCAAGTTGTTTTGGAGTCTCATTCTTGTTTTGTCAGCTGGAGGTGAGGTATCATGGCATCTGATAATTGTGATCTATCATATAAATTAGAAGTCATGAGACAGCAATTTGAGGACTTTACTGAGACTGTTTGGGATAGTATTACTTGTATACGGCAATTGGCTCATCGTAATTTACCAAAGGAAATTTTTGAGTACTTTGTAAGAATGTATTGGTTGATGCAGACGGATCAAATGAAAGTAGAGCATCCTTATAAAATATTAAACTGTTATTGTGCTTATAATCATACACCTGCATACTACCCAAATGCCTTTGAAGAATTTCTTGAGGTTATTTATGTTATTTCTAGCCCTGACCATCCTGATGCTAATGAACCTTGTGGGGTTGATACTTGGTATCTATAATAAACAAGTTTAAACTTAAAAAATCAGACCCGTCCCTCAGACGGGTCTGACTTTTCAAGCTCTCTCATTGGTCAGAATATATTGTTCTGTGATTGGTTATTAATAGATGTCCTCCTTTCTGATTGGTTGAGAGATTTGAGGTCTTAAAACTTTTTCCCTCAACTCATTTTCTTACTTGCTCTTGTGCAGGTAAGACGTCCCTGTGTTACTTTGCTCTTTGATATTGCATAACCTAACTTTTGTGTAACATAACCTTACTTTTTGTTACATAACCTCACTTTTATACTTGAAAATGTCTAGCCTTACTAAGTTTGTATTTAACAACCAACCAGTTACTGTCCTCTTTGATTGTGAAAATAGCCCATGGTTTAAGGGTAAAGATGTAGCCGAAATATTAGGATATTCCAATCTAAAAAAGGCCTTACAAATGCATGTTAGTGATCGTTATAAGAAAAATCTAGCTAATATATTTGGGACCCAAATTGGGGCCCAGCCCTTATTGCATAATAAAGGCTTAGAAGTATACATTTCCGAGCCTGGATTATACGAATTGATATTCTCATCAAAGTTACCCACAGCATATGACTTCAAATATTGGGTATTTGAAGAAGTCTTACCTTCTATTAGAAAACGTGGAGAATATAAAATAAGACAGGAAAATACTGAACTATCTCAGCTATTTGTAAAGGCTATTGAAAATAACCAACAGCTATCTCTTGTAAATAACCAGCTAGAAGCTAGTAAAGTTGAGCTAGAAACTATTAATGAAACTTTGAGAAAATCTCTGTCTGAACAGACACCACGCATTGCGGTGGTGCCTGAGGATGACGAGTTGAAGTATGTATTTTGTGTACTTGTTAAAGATACTCTTCTTGACATGTATGGAGTTTGCGAATACAAATGTATTCGTACTGAAAAAAGAAACTTTAATTATGCTTTGAAAAAAGCAAAGGAAGAAGGGTTTGAGATATGTTTTTTTAGAGAAAATGTACCTAATGGTATAAATATCTTGAACAGAGCTAAGGAAGTAATGTGCAGATATGGTATGCACTATGACTCTGCATATAATTGCATCCTTACCTCTCATAACTTTGTAAATATTATTGAACATGTATTAGATCATGAGTAATATAAAAAACCCCACTGTGTGAATGTGAGTGTGTATGTGAGAAGTTAGTAAGGCTGAGTCTTGAAAGCTTCTTCTGTGGACAGACACCTGCATAAAGGCTGGCTTAAAAAACCATAAGTCCACTTGCAGATGAGCGGGTTGGCTTGATTGCCGTAGAAAATGATGTCCTGCGTCTGCCACAGACAAGGACTTGATGTCCGGTGTGAATGTGGATCAAGGGTCTAGTAGACTGTGGCGCCTAGAACTTAGAAAATTCTAGGTAACACCTTTGAACGGCCCAGAGTGTATGAAGGTCCCTGGCGCGGTGTAAAAGCCCGTAAACCTGAATGAAGGTCACTGGCGCGGTGTAAAAACCCGTAAACCTGAATGGAAGGGCAAAGTTGATAGTCTGGCTCAAAATTTTAAAACTTTTGAGTCATTCAATCAAACTGCCCGGTGGGGTAAAAAATATTAAAATATAAAAATATTAAAAATACGGAGGAGGCAACTAGATTGTTTATGGCTGGCCTCCACGGGTCATGGCGGTGGTGGGGCCATGGCTACAAAAAAACCTAAATAATTAATTTATAAAATATAAGTGCAAACTGCCTAATGTCATTATTGAGATGGATGCTAAGCGAGCAATAGCTGAAGAGCTCCACAGACCTGCTAGGAAACATTATTCTAGACGTAAGGTGACAATGAAAGGTATTAATGACCTTTACCAAGGGGATTTAGTCGAGGTCCAGCCTTATGCGAAACTAAACAAAGGTTACAGATATATAATGACTCTGATTAATTGTCTATCTAAATTTGCATTTGCTATTCCCCTAAAGGACAAGTCGGGACTCGAAGTTGCTAAAGCTTTAGAACCTATTCTCGCAAAACATAAAATGAAACATTTCCACACTGATCAAGGTACAGAGTGGTTCAACAAGTATGTAAACGCTCTTATGAAAAAATATAAGATCAATCACTATCATACATTTTCCGAGGTTAAAGCGAGCATAGTAGAAAGATTTAACAGAACATTGAAAAACAAAATGTGGAAGGAGTTTACAGCTAGAGGTAGCTATGAGTGGGTAAGTATACTTCCAGAAATTGTCAAGTCTTACAACAACACTAAACATAGAACTATAGGTATGAAACCAAAAGATGTCAGACAAAAACACGTTAAAGATATTTTAAAGAGAATTTATAAGGCAAAGAAGCAAAGCCCAAGAAAACCAAAATTTAAATTGGGGGATAGTGTAAGAATTAGTAAAAATAAAAAGACCTTTAAAAAGGGTTATCTTCCCAACTGGACAAACGAAACATTTAAAATATACGCAATTAAACCTACAATACCGGTAACTTATATATTACAAGACTCTAAAGGTGAAATATTAAAAGGGGGGTTTTACTCTGAAGAAATTAGCAAGTCTAAAACAGGTGATGTATATTTCGTTGAAAAATTGTTACGTAGAAAAGGTTCCAAATTACTTGTAAGGTGGAAGGGATATGATAGCAACCATGACTCTTGGATTGATAGTAAAGATTTGGTATGATACAGTATTTGGAAGATCTAGAAGGTATATAAAACTCTAAACATTTAGTAATGTTATCATTAACAATGCGGCTTGTAAAGCAGGACGTTGAATTCCCTGTTCAAAACTTTGACCAATATATTGGGTCAGGCATGGTTAAAAAGAATAAACATGGGGTATTATTACCTGATTCTATACGTTGTATAATTTGTGGGCCTAGTTCTTCGGGAAAAACAAATGTTTTATTTAATTTATTATTTGATCCTAATGGGTTGAGGTTTGAGAATATATATGTGTTTTCAAAATCGCTGTACCAGCCAAAGTATCAGTTTTTGAAAAAAGTACTGCCGAGAGAAGTAGGTTATTTTGCCTTTGACGACAACAACCTAGTTATCCATCCTAATGAAGCTAAACCAAATTCAATTATGATACTAGACGATATACAATGTGAGACTCACCATAAAATACGCTGTTATTTTACTATGGCTAGGCATAAAAATATTGATACATTTTACTTGGGGCAAACTTATAGTGCTATACCTAAACAGCTCATCAGGGATAATTCAAACTTTGTTATTTTATTCAAACAAGATGAAATGAATTTAAAACACATATATAATGACCATGTGACTACTGACATGTCCTTTGAAAAGTTTAAAGAGTTATGTGCTAAAGCGTGGCAAGATAACTTTGGGTTCTTAGTAATTGACAAAACTTCTGATCTATATAAGGGAAGATATCGAATAGGTATAGACAAATTTGTAACTGAAGCATAATGGTTGATTATCAGGTTAGTGTAAGTATATCCTTAAACAATTGAGTGTACTGTATAACATACATATATTTATTTGAGAGTATTTATGGAAGCAAACTAGAAATATTAGCTAGTGTTTTACTTTTGAAAAATTCCAAGAAATGGGCTTTATTAGAAATGCCTTAAATTTGCAAGTATGATAGTATAAAGTATCATTTGTAACTATGAAGCGAGACGGTAAACAGCTAAAGTTACAGCTCATTGAGCTAAGAAATGCTATCAAGCGCAAGTATAAAATGTTTAAAGACGGTGTGGAGGAAAGCGATATTATACTTGAAAAACAGTACAAACCCTTACTAAAAGAACTTAGAAAAAATAATTTGCAAAGTGCTATGGACATTAAGACTGAGCAAAGGAGTATTAAACAAGAAAAGGAAGAGCCAATGGAGTACGATGACTCTGAGGAAGAGTCGTTTCAATCAACACCAGAAGCAAGAGAGGAATTTGTACCATCAAGAGCTTCAACACCCAACCTGGGGGATTTGTCAAACTTGGTATCTAATGAAGAAGACTTGGTCTCCACCACCCAGTACATAGATGAATGTTTCCGAAACCCTGTAACAAGGGAATATATGACTATGTTTATTAGAGATGCTGGTCAGAAAAAAATTATTGACTATACCTTTGGTCCACGTTATGAAAATGACACACTAATGATTGGTAATAAGGTCTTAGACTTTGATGATGAGGGGAATATAATTATTGGTGGTACTAGGTATGGGAGTTCCCATGGATTATATGAACTTATTTTTAAAAGAGTTCCTGATAGTACAACATTTAATGCTGATGATTTAAACACTTATAAAAGTATCATGATTAATACTAATGCCCATAGGGAAGGAAACAAGTTTAATGGAAGGATCAAAGCTAGTAAAAGTACAAAATATACAAAAATTATCAAGCCATTGTTTCCCTCTAGCAGTGGAAAAGTACTACAATGGAAAAAAACAAAGTCCCATGATATTATTTACTGGGATGATCCAAACGAGTTGGTACAAAGGTTGAGACACATTGCCATGTCTACTGAGAGTGGTAACAGAATACACGCTAATGAAATATTAAGTATCATAGAAGAATTGAGAGAAGCTGGGTACATAAAAGCAGCAGGTAATAGTAGATTTAAAGCATTACTACGATGACTATTGACAAGTTTGGACGTAGCCTAACATCCCACTCCAAGAGCCTTAAAGGCCCCAAGGGTGAAGGTTTCAACTTAACATCTGACGGTAACTATGATATGCAAACTAAAAGACTTTGTAACTTGGCTATACCTTTGGAACCACCTGATGCAGCAACAAAGAGCTATGTAGATGAAAACTGTATACCTCATACAAAATATAAATACAATATGAGAAAGAAGAGAGTTTCCAATATCGGTGACCCAGTAGATCCTATGGATGCTGTAAACCTGCAAAGCCTAAATAAACCAAGTCTTATATTGACTAGCGACAACTATGATGCTCAGAACAAGCAAATAAAAAACACTGCAATACCCACTGAGTCAACTGATGTAGCTACCAAAGGATATGTTGACCAAACCTGTAGTGACAATATTTTACCATTAACTACTAACCTTGCAGAGGTAGTGTCTGGTATTACTCAAATTAAAACTAGACTGGCTAAATGCGAAGGGTTAATCAGTAGTAATAAGGATTATCACGATAAGCAACTGAAAACGTTTGGAGTATATGTATACAACTATATTAATCAAAAACAAACCGGTAGAGCAGCTATTATACCGCAAGCTGGCGTAAATGATTACTTAAATTGGGAAGAATTGTTTAAAATATCATCTGAAACACCACCACCACCAGCTGGTGGACTACCACTTGATGTACATCTCCCGTTAGAGGAAGGTGACGATACAGACTATTATAGAGATAGAAGGATTTAACCTTATATATATAAGTAGAGTTTCTATAGTTTGTCAGAAGTTAGCCAACTTTCAAAGATGTTGGTTCTACTCTTAGCACTTATACCAGTTGCCCTAGGCAATAAATCTATAGAATATCTAGCACACTATGGATATATTAATAATGCATCATTAACACAAGATATAACCCCAGCGGTAATACAATTGCAAGAGACCTTTGGTCTTGTGCCTACAGGGCTTTTAGATAATGCAACTCTCGAATTTATGGCTTTACCTAGGTGTGGTAATAAAGACGATATAAGACCTTTTACTGCCCTTCCAGGCAGGCATTGGAACGTGTCAGTTATTACATGGTACCAATATGGTAGACCTCAGCATAATGATATTATAGAAAAAGCATTCAATCTATGGGGAAAACATATAAATATTACCTTTAAAAGAGACCATAAAAACCCCACAATAATAATTTCATTTTCGGATGATAAAAAACACATGTTTTACTCCAGAAACGATATATGTTATGATGATTTTGGTGGACCAAGAGGAGTGCTGGCCCATGCCTTTCTTCCAACAAATAGGTATAACCAAACTGATATTCATTTAGACTCTGAAGAAACATGGGACTTTACAATGAACCTACCTCGTGGGGACAATATATCATTTTTTTATACTATGGTGCATGAAATTGGCCATGCCTTGGGCTTAGAACATTCTAGTGTTGAAAAATCAGTCATGTATCCAACATCGAGAACACCAAGTGGTATTGCTAACTTTAATGAGCTTGATCTTAATAGAGACGATATATTGGCAATTCAATTTTTGTATGGTCAACCTCAGACTACTAGTACAAGCACCACAACAACAACCACCTCAACTACATCTACTTCAACTACTACATCCACCTCAACAACTACAACTATAGCGCCACCTTCTAATACAACTGGTCTATCTGATTTAAAAGAAGAAAAAGACATTTGTGATTTTAAAAACAATCAAATTACCAAGTATTTAATTGTAAACCGTAAAATATTTGCTTTCTATAAAGAATATGTATGGGTTATTAGTTTAAATCCTACTGAAAGAACCCCTGAACAGTTTAAACAAGTGAAAAAAATTACCGATTGGCTTGATTTTCTTCCAAAAGACTTTACAGAAATATCAGCCATTTACCAAAGACCAAATGGAGATATTGCCTTATTTGCTGGGAATGATGTATATTTATTTACATACCCAGGACTTTCACTTAAATCAAGGTACGGTTGCTGGTAGGAAGGTTTTTAAAGTTAACGCAGTTGTCTCTACAAACCAAGCGAAACACTTATGATAATAAATGGATACTATTTAATTGAAATAGATGAGTGTAGTTATAGAGGGTCCTTTATGGGTATGGTCTCTAGCGTTTTAAATGGTATCCCAGCTACAGTTTATGGTGCTTTTAAATATATAAATGGGATGATGTACTTTTTTGCTGACAGTGGTGTTTTGGAGTTTAACGAGTTTACAAATAGTGTTGCTCGGACTGTGCCTACTACATTCGATGTGTTGGGGATTGGGTGTATCAGGGAAACACTCTTGACCAAACTATATGAAGTGATTAGATATTTGCAATAAAATGGGCAAGACCAAAAGAAACTCAATCAGACGCAAACAAGCAGTCATACGAGGTAGAGGTATAGTTTCATCTGTCTTAAACAAGGCAATCGATCTATTACCTATAGAACTACATTTAATCGGAGGCTATCAATATTGTGGTCCTGGAACAAAATTGGAAAAAAGATTGGCTCGAGGGGACCCTGGTATAAATAAATTGGACGAGGCCTGCAAGGAACACGATATAGCATACTCAAGATACAAAGATTCAGAGAGACGTAGACAGGCAGACCAGGAGTTAGCAGAACGCGCTTGGAAAAGATTTAAAGCCTCAGACTCATCACTTGGTGAACGAACAGCCGCTTTAGCAGTGACTGCAGCTATGAAAGCGAAGACGAAGCTAGGTGGTGGCCGCAGGAAAAAACGTGGTGTTAAAAGATCAAAAGGCAAAGGACTTTATTTAAGACCATATAGAAAGGAAGGTGCAGGTAAAAGAAAGAAGAAGATACCTCAAAAGAAAAAAAAAGCATCTCAATACCGATAAAACCTCTTACCAACTATGACTTGATCAAGTATGCAAAACTTTTAAAAATTCCACATTTTAGAGGGGTTTACATGCGAGACAGCTTACCTAAATACCCGAGGAAATTTGAATCTGCAGTTATTAATTTAGACAGCTCTTTAGGACAAGGGACCCACTGGGTATGTTATAAAAAAATAAATAAAAAAGTGTATTACTATGATAGTTTTGGAAATTTAAAACCGCCTTATGAGTTACTAAAGTACTTTGCCAGTTGTGAAGTCTACTATAATTATGAGAGAGAACAAAGTTTTAACTCAGTTATTTGCGGACACTTGTGTTTAAGGTTTCTCTGCAATGATGTTTTGTCTGACAGGGGTTACTAGTACACTATCTTATGATTTATCCCAACCAATTGATGTTAGCAGCGGGGATTGGGAGCTAGGGTTAATTGATTTAACTACATATAATTCTATTCCTAACATAGAAACTAATAAAAACCATAAATTTTACTACGGAGAAAACCAGGAAATAACTATTCCTGAAGGGTCATATGAAATAGAGGACATTGAAAAATATTTAATATCACATTTACCTAAAAATGTAAAATTTACTTTAAAGCCTAATAATAATACTTTAAAGTCTGAACTGTTTTGCTCTGAAAAAGTCGATTTTAAAAAAGATCATTCAGTGGGAAAACTTTTGGGTTTTAAAAATATTGTATATGAGCCTAATAAACAACATACCTCAGAGTTACCTGTAGATATAATTAAAGTCAATTCAATACGTGTTGAGTGTAATGTCATACGAGGGTCTTATCAAAACGGTATAGAAGGACATATAATACACGAGTTTTATCCCTCTGACCCTCCAGGGTATAAAATCATAGAGATACCCAGGAATGTAATTTACTTGCCTGTGATCAACCAGAGGATAAACAACTTGACGGTAACTCTAACAGATCAAAACGGAGAACTTGTAAATTTTCGCGGAGAGAGAATCTCAGTAAGACTACATCTTAGACGTAATAATGGGGCTACTATTTAGAGATACACCTTTAATAACTCAAGTCAGTAGGGTTCGGAAAGTCAAAGTGTTAACTTGTAAAAACATAAAGTTCTTACGCTCTCTTGGGTTTAAAGTAATACATGATGGCTCTGCTACAAATCGACAGCTCAGCTGTATACGATGATTTGATTACAAGTATGGAATACCACACACATCAGCCTTATGCTTCAACTACCTATGGCAATAATGATGAGATACGCATTCCGGTCCTTACTCAACATTTAATAACTGCTCCATTTGAAAGCTATATTTTAATACATGGTAAAGTTAGTGCCAAAAAAGCTGATGGAACAGCTCAAGATGTTTCATTAATTAACAACGCAATAGCATTTTTGTTTGAAGAAATTAGATATGAAATATGTGGTAAAGAAATAGACAGAACTAAAAATGTAGGTATCACTACAACTTTAAAAAATATTCTATCTATTCGTGAAGAAGAAAAAAATTCTTTAAAAAATTCCTGTTGGTTTGGACCTAGTCAGACTGAAACAACTACTGAGTTTGTTTATTCTGTTCCACTTAAACATCTGCTAGGCTTTGCAGAAGACTACAAAAAAGTATTAGTCAACATTAAACAAGAATTAATTTTATTACGTTCAGCTACAGATATTAATGCTGTAAAAACAACAGTAGCCGGTACTGTAAAGTTTGAGATTGAAAAAATATATTGGCGCATACCGCACATAACAGTAAATGATGCTCAAAAGCTAAGACTTTACCAATATATTGAAAAAGATCCAGCTATACATGTACCATTTAGACAATGGGAGTTGATTGAATACCCTAATCTTCCCAGTACAAAAAATTTAAGTTGGACTTTGAGAACAAGTAATCAAACTGAAAAGCCACGGTATGTTATATTAGCCTTCCAAACAGGAAGAAAAAGTGATTTAACCCAAGATATGTCTCAGTTTGATACATGTAGTTTACTTGAAGTAAAATTATATTTAAATTCCAACTTTTATCCTTATGATAATTTAAGGGGTAATACTTGTTTATTTTATGATATGTATACAAGTTTCCAGAGTTCATACTATGGTAGAGTTGGCTCACCAATATTAAACTTTGATGATTTTAAAGCAAAGTGCCCAATTTACGTAATTGACTGTTCCAAACAAGATGATAGTATAAAAACCGGACCAGTTGATGTACGCCTTGAAATTGAAACCAAAGATGCTTTTCCTGCAAATACTTGGGCATACTGTCTCATAATTCATGACACTCACTACACATACACACCTATTACAGGAGATGTCAGAAAAGTATCACAATGAATAAAAAAGTTAGTTTCTCTGACCCACTAGTTACAAATATATATAATTTACCTGAAGAAGATAGAAAATCAGAGTGGGAAAAAATAGCTAGAGACAGGCTTAGATTTTTAAGGAGAATAAAATTAATGGAAAACAAGCTGAGACATTTAGTCGAAGGGTCACATGACCATGGGAGCACCATTTCAGTGCTCCCCTGTGACGTCACAGAGGGGACATTTCCCTTTGTTTAGTGGTGGGGGTAAATAAAAGGAGGTATAAATAACGTAAAACTTGTGTTAGTAGCCGAGATGGATCCGACTGGAACGGACATACCACCACCCATACGCATTCCAAAAGTTGAAGAGCCTATAAATGTTTTAACTGGGGTTTTTCTAAAGTCAGTATACTTCTTGGACTCTGACTTGACCAAGTGCGTAATCACTGGTATATTCAAAAATCGAGATAACAGTCTTGGTATTTTAATTAAAGGGAGGAGAGGTTTTATATTCTGGTCCTATGACACTTTTTGTCAGTTGTGTGACCGCTTTAACGAAGTAACGTTAGCTCTCCTCGGTAAATATAATTGTTTTATCAAGATAGACACAAAAATAAATATAAAAGTGGCTTACCTTTTTGGTACTCACTATGCATATTTATCAGATGGAGAACATACTCTATCTTTAAATCTCAATGAATGGAATCAGTTTGTTGCAAATATTCCTATTATTAATAGAAGTCTTTTAGAATTGTTTTATCTCGAAGATATAATTAAAATTGTAATTGATCAGATTGTATCTGAGCTTGAAACTACAACTAACGAGCTACCACCTCACATAGCTGACAAATTGTACGGTGAATTTTCATTGTACAAGGGTTCAATCAATGGAGGCGGTAGTTGAATTTCACGGGTTTAAAGATAATTTTAATACATTTATCGTTAAAGAATTTGCTATTGTGGGGAAATCTTATAGAACACACCTTGTGTTCCAGCCTCCTTTTCACTATGATATTTTAAATAGTAAAATGAAGAGAACAGCCCGTTGGCTGACTCGCCACTTTCACCACCTAAAGTGGTATGAAGGTGATGTAAAATATGACAAAGAGCTCATATATTCTTTATGTCAACCTTTTGTAACTATTCACACTAAAGGCATGGAAAAGGCACAGTTTTTAAGAGAATTTCATGATAATGTCTTAGAGATAGATAAAAATCTCCACATTGATAATAATATTAAAGTGGAGTGTATAGTTAAACAGCATAATATTAATAATACAAATTGTGCTTTGCGCTCTGCAGTATCATACGCTCAGAAATTGTTCTGAAAAATAAAGACCATGGGGGCTAGTATTGCATAGTCTTGAACGCACCCCGTCTGTTGGTTGGACACCCCTGCAAAGGTCGATCCAAAAAATCGTAATGCCACACAGGGATGAAGGGTTGGTCTCAAGTTACCGTAGAACACTGGTTTCCCTTGTCCACCACAGGCCGAGGGCTTAGTACATTGAGGCATATAGATCTGAGGAAGGTCTATATTACTCCTTGGAAGAGCCCGGGAATTAATGGTCTAAAAGTGCAGAGTGATAAAGCATAACAAAAAAATATAAAAATAATAAAATCTTCTGTCTGTCTAAGTAAATGGAGAGGTTATAATCCAAGTAATTAACTAAATGCCTCATACACAATGAACAGACAGGCAGAAGACAAAAAAATATATATAAATGGGAGGTAGCAGATTTATAATAGGATGGCTACCACCGTAAGCTGCGATGGTTGTGGGCAGCTTACACAAAAAAATTAAAATATTTCAATCAAGCTATAAACAAGTTTGTTACATAAAATAAAATATTTCACTCAAATTTAAAAAAATTATGCCAGATTATAGCCCTAACTAGTTATTTCAAAGTAAAATTTTCAAATAATTATATATTTTATAATATTTGTCAAACAATAACTTTACCTATGGTTAAATATTTAGATAGTAGCCTAAATAAAATATAATTCAGGACCCATACATTTAAAAAGTCCAACATATAACTAAGCTTTTAACATTTAAGTTTAAACCAAAAAAGGATTTAAAATAATGTATAGCGCTCAAGGCCGCTTCAAGCTCAAGGATGTAACTTGTACAAAGAGTAAAAAAGAGAAGGAAACTGGTCTTACAAATAAGTGAATACTTGTTTCTAAAGCTCGCCATTGGCTTTGCCAGGATGCAGATTTCATATAAATACTGGTTCTCTTTTATACCCACACTATCATGCCTGATCTCTACACAGTCATGACATCTCCCTTAAGTCTGTCAGATTTATGTATTAAGCATTATTGTACAGTTTTTAGACGTCTTCATGAAATAGAATCCTTAGAATTACCATTTTTACTTAAAAATCTATTAATTAAAGAGCATAAAAGTAACTGCTACTCAAAATTTGCACATGAACATTATCTTGTCAACAACTGGACTAGATTTCGGTTTCTTCAGTACGGTGTCATGGATTGTATAAGGCTGTGTAAGGATTGTTTTGATGTAAGTATAACAAATTTTAATATATTTATATATATATACGTTAATATATGTTAGTATTAAATGTTATATTAATGATATTTTCTATTTACAGCTAAATCGAAGGATAAATGGTTGCCATTATCCGTACAAAGTCAGTGGCCCTCTGATAATTTACATAGGGTACTTTGCCAGACAACCCCAGATAATGTTTCACTGTGAGCAGTGTTTCTACCCATTGGAGGAAATCACATTGGGGTGTTTCTGTGATGTGAGTACATATTTTTAATTATTCATTTAGGGCTATAGCTAAAACCATCATATTCTATTTACTGCAAAATTTATATCTTATCATTGCTAGTAAGGATGTGGCGGTAGCAGCAGTTAGCCACATTTATCAGCAATCATGTTGAAATCAGTTGCAATGTTTTCAATAGGCTATTCTAAGAGTTTGCTTGTATAGACATAACCCTCCCTTGTATTCAGTTACCATCTATTTGGTGTTTTAAATCATGCGAGCCCAACCATTTGATACAGTTTGAACCACACGTAAAATACCACCATTGTATTTACAATATCTAACACAAGTAAGTAAAATATTCAATTTTTTATGTTATAGCGTTAGTCTCTCTCTGTAAACCCAATCTGCATGTCACGCATGTGCAGTTGTAATTAGCTTGTAATATACGCTCACAGTTACTCTGTTACCACAGACTCATAATGTATAGACTTGGTGTTTTTTCAAACTACCTTAATGGTTCAGGGTATCTGTTGAGTGAGGCACCACAACTCCTAAACCACCTCACTTTAAAATACCACTGTTGACCCACACTTTATTTCGTGGGCCACCTATAAGTGGTCCACGAAATATTATTGTCATGGGTATACACTTTATTTCTGGTATGCCAAGGAAGAGTTTTACAAATTTTCATAAGGTATGTAAATTTTATAAGTTTAAATGCCTAATTTCCACACCACCGTAGACCTAAGCAGTTAGGCCCAGCTTGCGCTAGGTAATTTTATTAATAAAGCTGCAAATTATCTTAATAATCAACCATTATTAATTGTCTACTTTCAGTAAACACAAATCTTTACCAAACTAAGTTTTTCATTTTTCTATTTCAATATTTATTTTTACAGGCAAATCTGGAGATGCCCACTGTACAGGAGGACAATCGTTGTCCACACAGTATGCCCTTTGACCAGTAATCACAGCCTACCACCGAACCCAAACACCACCACTTCAGCCAGGACCTCTATGCTATCACACCCTAACACCCCCGACATCTCCACTGTTCGAGGCTATAGTGTCTCCCCATCCCTGACACAGCCTACAATCACCTCTGCGCAGTGCCACTGCCAGCTCAGCCTCAGCACCAGGCATCTCCACCTATACAACTAGCACCAGCACCAGGTCCTGTGTCACCACCACCGACCAGCAGCAGCAATACCATATTATTTTAATTACCTCTACCACCATATATAATAAAATATTATTCCATACTCATATTTTTTAATTTCCCCTTATTACATAACTAGTTTAAGATTAAAGAGTTTCAAGCAGTAATGTCAACCTGGTTAACCTTGACCGAGACCCACACACCGCTCAGGACTGCATACCGCTAGCCCAGCAGAGTGGGCGACCTTGAGAAAGGACATTACTCTCTCCAGCTACATCACTCTCTCTACATCTACAATAATTAAAAACATTCATGTCTCAACATGTCGCAGTTATACTACTGCGTACCCTACTTACGTTATCAGACTTTGGGAAAAGGAGCTAAGTCTATTCAAAGATCATATGATCTTCCAAATTGAAATATTTTTGTTTTGATTTTCTTGTATCTCCCGCTCTAATCACATTTTTAAGTTAGTTTTGGTCTCAAATGAAAGACAAAGACCAGATAGTGTTTTAAGACCGAAAATAATGTTTATATTCGCTTATAACCTGAGATATAAATCTTTAAGTAAAAATAAATTTGGAAAAATCGACATTTTATGTTTAATATTGCTTTGTAACTCACCTCCCACTGGTTGTATTTAAATAATTAATATTTCAAATTGAAGCCATTAAATTACTGAGTCTTATAAGACCAAAACAAACTTTATAATGCGATTAGAACCGGAGATATAAAAAAAATTGTTTAATTTAGAAACGCCCGTAAGAAGTGTATAGGGAATAATTTTCATTTGAGTATATCTTGAGAACGAAACAATATTTTCAAAAACGGATTGTGACATCGTAATAAGCGTCAAAATCTAGTCTGTAATGATGTGTCACAACCCCACATTATCATAAAATTTGAGTCGGACCCTACTTCAAGGTCACATGGCTCGGCGACCGGACTATTAGCATAGCAGAAAACAAGTTTTAAAACAATTCGAATCTTATATATTAGCAAAAAAGCCTGTAAGTTTGGCGGGAGGAATCGTATTGCAAAAGTAAACCAATGTAAATAACTAATCTGTTATTTTGAAAGGAAATAACTAATCTGAAATACTAAAAAATAATCAGTAAAATGGATTAATACACTCTACATGAAAATGACAGGAGAGATGGCGCGGCGTCTGGGGGCAAGGCTACCAAGCTCTAATTAGGACACTTTGATCCGAGTAAATGTCCGGAAAATCAACCTCAAAGACAACGAGCTCTGTGTTGAAATCAATAAGCTAAAATTGCTCGCTTTGATACTGTATGTGAGCTCTTCCTATTGGCTTGTTATTCTTGGTTGATTTTTATTTTGAATCATATACGTCGTATCTCGCCCTACAGCTTTATTGTAAAATAATGTACTACTAATGGTGAATATTTTACGACTTCCGTTCTCCAGACGCTTTGTAGAGCTTAGTGAGACAGTCCTGCTTGGTAAATGAATGTCAGTTAATTGTATTTAGCTTTAGAATGTAGATGATAAAATAACATTTTGTTTGATAGAAAATTTATTTCTTCAATACGACTACTCTATCCTGTTTGGTAAATATTTGTTGTAAAAAGATTAAATTGAAAGGTACTTTTTTGAGATCTTACGTGAATATGACTTTTAACTACACATCTAATTGGACTTTACTCGAAGTTTAGTCCACTTGGCGACTCAGCCATTGCATTAAAACTATTAAAAAAATAAAACATTTTTATTTTATATATATATATATATATATATATATATATATATATATATATATATATATTTGTACATTCTAGTATGAAAACGCGAGTTAGATATTCGAGGCGTGATTTTTCTACGTAAAAGAATAATAAAAAGCGTAAAGGGCTCTCGAGCTGTTGAGACACGCGACATCTGGGGAACCTCGTTACGGCGGCGGAGTGTCGTGTGTTTATTACACCTTACGTCCCTTGTTATGAATCAACTTTGTTCTTATATGATTGGACTATTATTACCCTACATATTAGAAAATACTTTCTGAACGTGCAATAATATATTCCACAACAGAAAGTGGTTCACTACATATTTGAGACCATATCTTTGAAGTGCGAGATTTATCATTTCACTTATTATCACTTCATATGGTCGAGAATATGCAAACCACTTTCACTCGTGTTTCGCCAAACAGCTGATGAAACAATAGCAAATATTTTATTGTTCATATCGGAAAACCCCAAAAAAGATAGTATTCCTTACTTTTGCTTGTAATCATTGCTCTCGCTTCATAAAAAATATTATGGTGAATTTTCACAGGTGATAAACACATAAAGGAAACAGGTGATTTCAAAGCAGTGAAGTGATAATTATTATGATCTAATTTTAAAGAACAAAAGTTAGTTGGCCTAATTTCCATTTTAATAAGCCAAATAAATATAAATTTAATCCATAACTCTAACATACTAACTTCAACTATAGATTCGGTACCGTACCCTAATTATACCTTGTGTCTAGTTTCTACCATCTGAAACTGTTTTAGGGTATTCGGCAGGTCAAAAGAAACAAAACAGAAAACGCACAACGGAAAAGGTCCATCTCGCTCAGGTTTCCGTCAATCAGACAGTATGAATTTTTGTGTAAGGTAATCCATTTTAACTTTAAAACCTCTATGTACCAAATTAAAAATTAGTACATGTATAGCTTCCGATTTACGATTTTTTGACTTAACTTAAGAAAAAAATCCAAAAAAGATAATAAAAATTACTTTTGCTAAGTTATCATTGGTTTTCCTTGGTAAACAATTTTGTGACGAATTTTCACAGTTGTTAAACTCATAACCGAGGTGATTTCACAGTAGTGTAATGAAAAATTATAGTAATCTAACGTTAAAGAAAAAAGTTAGCAGGCCTCCTTTCCATTTTATAATATTTTTTACCATTTCTGGTGACTAGTTCGACCTATTTTTGAGTGGATTACAAATTTATATTTTGTATTTTCAAAATGTGAGTTGTTAATTTTCAAAGCTAAATACCTCAAACAATATATATTTTATTACAGACCTCGCTCCAGGTAATAATATATTTTTTATTATTACCTCGCTCCAGTTTCCGTCTGTCGGCCGTATGTCTTTTTTATACAATCCATCATAATTCTAGAACCACTTGAGGTAATAAATTCAAACTTCCTTGATATAACTTTAAAACCATTTAAATATAAATTTAAAAATTGGTGTGTGTATGTAGACAAGTAATACCTATTTTAGTGCGGAGTCAATTTTAGTTTCTGACTGTCCCATTTGAAAATGAAAGCTTGTTTTAAGCTTATCATAACAAAAACTATAAATGTTACCAACAATATTGTAATATCGAACTAAAACGTTGAGCATTTAATGACTTTAAAGCATATTTATTACTTGTATATATATATATATATATATATATGTATTCTTTAGTTAGTATCTCTTATAGTTTGCGAGATCCAAATGGTAAACATGACTTGTAGTTGTCTTTCTTGGTCAACGTAATCAATATACAGGGTGTCCAGGCTAGAGGCATCAAGAAATAACTACCTTTTATCATATTAAAATGTAAATTTTTAAATATAACTATGCCAACATGTCATATATACAACCAAGATTGTGTATGCAACATTTTACGGTCGTATTTCAAACACAAAGCCTAAAAACTGCAAGTTAAGGAAAATGCAGTCTTTCCAATTGACCAAGCTGAATCGTTTCTGGCCACAACAACCTAGCCACTAATGTGAATATCAGCCTAATGAATATCGCCAGATCTTACCCCTCTTGATTTCTTTGCATGGGGGTTTATCAAAGAGATTGTGAACCAGGTAAGAGTGCAAAGTTTACGGGAACTAAATCACAGGATTGTGGCTGCAGTTGAGAGGATAACGCCAGAAATGCTACACAAATTGTGGCGGGAGATTGATTACCGACTGGACCTCTTGAGAGCGACTTATGGTGATCACATTGAACTTTACTGAATAAGATACCAATGTTGGTTGAATTTATGACATGTTAGCATAGTTATTTAAACAATTTAAAAAATTGAAAGAAAGAAAGAAAGAATTTATCTCTCTAATTACATTTTTGCACATAGATACAAATACAACAGGTACAAATATCACAATTGCAATTAAATTAATTTAAGATGCCAAGTCTGACCTTTAGAGATGTAAAAGAGAAATAATTATTCCTCCAAGGCGTTTAGCCTGTTTGGAGGCTTTATCGGCACTTAACAACTAATAAAATCTAAATGGCAGCTGTTTAACAACAACAAAAATTGCTTGTCATGTAACATAAAAGTATACTAAGTAATAATCACAATTAACTGTATAAATCATCAAATTAAATGACATCTCTTCCATACTTCCTAAATTGTAACAACAGTAAGATAAAAAAGTAAACATTCATCATATTTACAATCTGAGAGCCTTTTTAAAATCATACAATACTTCCCTACAGAATCAACCATATTATTAAATGTATAGAAACAATAAAAATACAAAAAATAACACTAAATAAATAAACGGTATCAGGAAACTGACACATACTTTCTCCCTCCAAGTAATTTAAAACCAAAAAACATGTATGGTGAAATAAAACAAATTAACAAATAATTATCACACATATATATACAAAATTTTATCAAAATCGGTTAGTAAACAACGGAGATATCGGTTTTTGAATATTTGCCATAAGAATAACATTGGACAACGTACTGCGTTTACCACCGAACTAAAATATCAATTATCTTTGCAACCAGTTGACTAGATTATTCAATAAATACTAGATTATTTAGTTTTTCAAGCCAAATTCAATGGTTGCAAGTATATTTTCTTTAAAAGTTACAGTTTTTGTGAAATTTGAAAAATATTAATTTTTTAACACTTAAACCCCCATAACTTCTGAACCTGAATTTTTACAGATATGCTGGTGGTGTCATTATGTTTGCATGAAATTTTTATCAAAATCGTTAGAGCCGTTTTTGAGAAATTTGGATTTTTGTAAATTTTTACTGGTAGAGCAAGAGCCCACGACCGCCAGACCTTCGTTATTTTATAAAAGCTGAAATTTTCTCAACACAATGTCCCAACAAAGATGGCAACGTCCAGCAAATATGAAATTGGGATATTAGTTGCTTTGGTAACGAAATGGTAACAAAAACTTAAAAATGGTACCAAAGTTTCGTTAAAGTATAAAGCTTAATTTGTTACGTATTTTCTTTTGAGGAATGTTATAAATCACATCACCCATTGCCAGACACCTAGCGCGGTTTGAACCCCCAGCCAGACACACCTGAAGTTTAATCGTAGGTAATTAAACTTTCGTTATAGTATAAAAGCTAAATTTTATATATGTTACTTGGGGGACTATAAAAAGACGTTTCCTCAAAAGCCAGACAGTTTCGATGGTTTCCAACCCTTGCCAGACCCGTTGAAAGTTTGACTTCTGTGAGGAACTGTTACTTTTACATACGTTAGATTTGGTTTCACTCTTATTTTAAAAGCATAATTTTATATATTTTACTTTTAGAATAACTATCTGAGTATATTCCCCCAAAACCAGCCATTTTCGATTGTTTTTACCTCTTGCCAGACATAATAAAAAAATGCCGTAATAAGAGTGCCGTGCGAAACTGTTACTTTTGAACTATGGAAAATTCGGTTACAGTCGTAGTGTAAAAGCTGAACTTCATACATGTTAATTGCTGACCTATAAAAAGATGTCTCATCAAAAAACAGACAGTTTTGATGGTTTTTACCTTCTGCCAGACACATTCACAGAATGCCGTTACATTTCCGGTGGGAGTAACCGTTACTTTTGATTCATGTTAAGTTTTCCATTTGGTTTTTTTGTACTTGTCATCATTGTTAATATGTTGCATATATTGAATCATGTGTTGAATTATCATAAGAAGTGTATGTTTGTTTATTTTTATATTTGATTTTATGATTGATTAAATGAGATTTTGAATGCAGTAACATGGGAAATGTAGGGCTTTTGATTATTTTTGTACAAAAAACTAAGAAAAGAAATGTGGTACGGATTAAATTTAGTGATGTAAAGTGACATGAATGTTGACTAATAGAATATGAAACAGTTTTCTAGCAAAAGGGAAAAACTATCAAAACTGTCTGGCTTTAGATCAACCAAATTATGATAGCTTTCCGAACGAAATTATAAAAAATTCAGTTTTTATACTATGACTGAAACTAAATTTACCTTAATCCAAAAGTAACGGTTACTCCCACCGCAAATGTAACGACATTCTGTGAATGTGTCTGGCAGAAGGTAAAAACCATCAAAACTGTCTGGCTTTTGATGAGACATCTTTTTATAGGTCAGCAATTAACATGTATGAAGTTCAGCTTTTACACTACGACTGTAACCGAATTTTCCATAGTTCAAAAGTAACAGTTTCGCACGGCACTCTTATTACGGCATTTTTTTATTATGTCTGGCAAGAGGTAAAAACCATCGAAAATGGCTGGTTTTGGGGGAATATACTCAGATAGTTATTCTAAAAGTAAAATATATAAAATTATGCTTTTAAAATAAGAGTGAAATCAAATCTAACGTATGTAAAAGTAACAGTTCCTCACAGAAGTCAAACTTTCAACGTGTCTGGCAAGGGTTGGAAACCATCGAAACTGTCTGGCTTTTGAGGAAACGTCTTTTTATAGTCCCCCAAGTAACATATATAAAATTTAGCTTTTATACTATAACGAAAGTTTAATTACCTACGATTAAACTTCAGGTGTGTCTGGCTGGGGGTTCAAACCGCGCTAGGTGTCTGGCAATGGGTGATGTGATTTATAACATTCCTCAAAAGAAAATACGTAACAAATTAAGCTTTATACTTTAACGAAACTTTGGTACCATTTTTAAGTTTTTGTTACCATTTCGTTACCAAAGCAACTAATATCCCAATTTCATATTTGCTGGACGTTGCCATCTTTGTTGGGACATTGTGTTGAGAAAGTTTCAGCTTTTATAAAATAACGAAGGTCTGGCGGTCGTGGGCTCTTGGACTATGGGTTTTATGGGGTAAATACCCTTAAAAATCAAAAATTAAAAAAATGAAAAATACGCCTGGAGATACCACGGCTTTATACCTACATGCCAAATATCATGAAAATCGGACCACTGGTGTCGTCTCTAGCTTTGTTTACATCCACACAGACACACACACACACACACACACACACACACACACACACACACACACACACACACAGACACACAGACACACAGACACACATACACACAGACACACAGACACACAGACACACAGACAGACAGACAGACAGACAGACAGACAGACAGACAGACAGATATCATGCCAAAAACCACTTTTTTGGATTCAGGGAGCACTAAAACGAATATATCCACTAACAACTCAAATTCGTAAATTTTTACGAAAACAATACTTTCTCCATATACATTGTATAGGGGGGAGAAAGTCAAAAACACAGTTGGATAAAGAAACCTTGTAAATATTAGTTTCCTTGTAAATTACCTTATAATATCATACGAGATAGTTGTTCTCGATACCTCTAGCCCGGACACCCTAGAGAATTCACCAAGAACGCAATTATTTTGGTTCGACGGTTCCAGTTGTTATTTACCCTTGATCCTTTTTAGACATGACTTTCAACGTCAAAATACCTCCATAAAAATACATTCCCTCGTTACCCTCTGCTTTTGGTTATTACATCAAATATTGTTACACGAGAAACTAAAAATAAAATCCAAATTACACTTAAATCGAACAGTTAAAACATAATAAACTTTCAAAAATTAATGGATGTTAAGGTAAAATCAGTATATGGGACTTTTTTTGGTTATGATAATCTTAATTTTACAAAATTTTTATTTGTTCAAACATCAAAAGAGACTACTGTGAAATGTGAAAGGTGTTTTTCATAGTTTCTCATACGGCGCATGAGTGGAATTTGTGATTGTTTCTTGAAACAAGATATAGGAAGCAGGAGGAAACATCACAAAAGGAATCGGCAATAAGAGCCGACAGCAGTGGCGGCGGCGCGGCGCAACCGTTTACCGGGATTGCCTCTTACACTCGCCTCACAGATGTGTTTCCATTTACTGTTACAACGCAAAGATTCAACATAAACATTACCGGTGACTCTTTTGCAATTTTCATTTTGGTTAAAAGATACAAATGTGTACTTAGACACACTTGTACTTTCCTTTGATACGTCCAAGAATAGAATGTATTTATATATTATAGTTCACGAAACAAATTTACACCTTGTTTTACCTATTTGTTCTTTGTAAACGAAATCTTAAACAATATTTTGTTTCTTTATGATCAAACTATTCAAATTAACAAATATAGCATGCTTACCTATAAGGATAAATTTCCAGATGAAATGACATTTGCACAACGCAAAAAAATATAAATTGCACAGGTACCTTAACCAACTAATATACCGCAAACTTTATTAGATGTAGTATCCGATAATACGTGTAATTTACATAAGTTAGTAAAATTCTAATTTACGCATTGACAAACCCTGTAAGTTACCACGTCATAATAATCATATTATGTCATATAAATAATGTTTTATAATAACAACAAAAATGATCAAGTTCAAACTTGGTACGTATGTGCTGACTAATAGGGCTTATTTTGGTGCAGGGTATCAAGTTTCTACTTTGTACCATTTCAAAATGGCAGCCATTTTTATACTTTAAAACTACATATCTTAAAAACCGTACGTTTTAAAAAAATTGCACAAGAGACAAAAAGTTGTGCAAATTTGTTTTCTACAAAACCATATAAAGATTATTAAGATCGAACAACAATTAACAGAGTTATTGCAATTTTGTTAATAGAATTCAAGCAAATTTGCTATAGCTGCCATAAAACAAGCATGTATTCTGTTGAAAAAATTTCAATAACTCCGTTAAATATAGTTCGGTCGTAATAATTTTTATATGTTTTTGTAGGATACAAAATTGCACAACTTTTTTGTCTCTTGTACAATTTTTGTAAAATTTACGGTTTTTAAGACATTAAGTTTTAAAATATGAAAATGGCTACCATTTTGAAATGTTACAAAGTAGAAACTTGATACTCCGCAAATAGGTCCTATTAGTCAGCACATATGTACCAATTTTGAAGTTGATATCCTTAGTAGATCCAAAGTAATGAAAAATCACATTAAAAATACATACAGACCGACAGACGGTTAACCGAGCATTTTAGGACCCATATTTACAGGAACTTTTTACATAGTTTTGATGTAAGGAATCACCTCCTGAAATCCTGAAACGTTTTTATAGACACCCTGTATACATCGTGTCTCAAAAAAACTTATCAATATCGAACCTCAATAAAATCAGATTATGCAATCGCAGTCAAGTTTGCGAATACCGGCTAATACGACAACCGACCAGAACCACAACTCTTAAGAATGCGGCCATAACGACAACTATCCTGGGTCTGCTACCTGGGGAGGGTCAGTAGGTAATCCAAACAAAAATCTGGCGGCTAAAACCACACCAATTCCGTCAACCGTACAGATTTTTATGACTTTAGCAATTCTTAACGTAGCGCAGTTACAGCGAGCTGGGACGTCTCTCTGTAGGCGTAAGTAAAGGAAATCTCTTAGATTAAGGCAGGGTCCAATAATCCTCTCGCGGAAAAGTATATCATAAACTGGAATTCCACATGAAGCGAAACAAAAATCTGATTTCCATCACCCTTTATCCGGGCTTTGGACCACAGACCACATAAAAAGTTTTTTTTCTTGGTCTGTGCTTTGGACTAGCAAAGTGATTGAAAAACTTTATGATCACTTTCCAACTGCAAAACTTAAAATCAGCTGTGGTCAAGCTATCATCCGTTCTCTCGTAAGTTTTCTTGATAGAATGTTTATGTTTTTAAAATATTTATTTTTAAATATTACATTAATACATAGTTCTTTATTGACAAAATACCTTGTGGTATTGTACAATACCATCATAGTGTGATGATATCTCTATATGTGATAACAATAAGAATTTTGTTTCGCTTGTTAACGTGAAACTTCAAGACAATCTACCTATATGAGCTATAACTGCGCTACTTTAAGAATCGTTAAAGTAGTAAAAGTACCATACTTCTCTCGGTTGACGGAATTTGTGTGGTTTTAGCCGCCAGATTTTTGTTTGGATTACCACCCTCCCCAGGTAGTAGACCCAGGATAGTTGTCGTTTTAGCCGGACACCCAATTTTTCAGGTGATCATGTGATAAATGAACTCATAAAGTTTATTTGGATGTTATTTGTTAACTTCTTCTGATTCATTGTCGTTACTCGGGGCTTTAAACTGAAAAATTTGACCATCAATAAAGACTTGTGCACAACAGTTTGATAACCTGAAATTATTGGTCATAGGACCTACACCATGTGATTTTGTAATATATCACAAGTTTAATCATATTATTATCATATTTTATCACCGGAGTTTTATTATATTATTCATATTATACTTTAAGAGGTGTTCACAATATTCCAGAAGTATTCCCACATATTAGTAGTGAAATAAAAATAATAAAATCTTTGATGAGCCATAAATTAAGTCCCATCCTTTTGCGACCGGGTTTGCGGCGTTGAATCCCAGTTTTATAAATGTTTGCTCTCATTTAACAATTTCAAAACTTCGATCGTGGTGGAAAAACCCTGGGCACGCAAATCGTCGATAATTTATGTTTATTTCTAAATGTTTGATATTGTGTCGAATACATAATTCAGATTTCAATATATTTTGATCATTATTTAAAGAGATATAAAAATATTCTAGACTTTTGTCCATCATCTTATTATAGTTAATTTGTTTAGTCCCTATAATTTCATTGTAGAAATTATACTACATAGACATTTTTTTTCATTTTTCGAAAAGGTATATCTAAGGTTTCTTGAGGAATTTATTAGGTAAAGTTTAAGAGGATTTCCACATGTAAAAATAAAACATAATTATATTAAAACTATATAAAATATTTTGATTATAAGACATTTTTAGATATTTGATATTTAAAAAAAAAAAAGTAAAATATTCCTCACATCTAAAACATAAATTAAGATCGTAAATAGATTGCACTTAACTAAAATCTTCAGTTTCTTAGTTTGTCATCGGTTGGTAATTTACTTTCAGAGAAAGCTTTTTATATTTTTATGTACTTTATCAAGGGATTTAATTTTTAATAAGAGAGTAACAGTTTCAATGTTCCTTCGTTAATTTACAAAAAAACCCGGTTTAATTTACTAGAGATTATTTAACAATTTAGGTGAATTAGATCATCCTTGTATTTTTCCAATATTAAGTGTGTTAATACTCCTTAGTGTGTTTGGAGCTTCTTCAACTAGAATAAATCTTTACAAAAACTGTTAGTTGTAATTAAAATATAACTTTCTATTTACATTTTCTCTTCCTCTTTCCAAGTTTGAATCAAAGTATGTAAATCTAAAATTAATTTGAATGAGCCTGTCAATCAGTTATTATTATGGCCGTCAAGTACATGAGCCCACTACGGCCTTGTAGGTAACTCAATGCCTGACTAGTTCAAGGAAACGTTTGAGTTGTCCATGTTTGAGTTTCTACCCCGTGTTGTTTTGATTTAGGTTACGCTACAATAACTTCAAGTTTCCGAATATTTAAATCTGTAAGACAGTGCTGGCCTCTTGAATCTCACTGCGTTCTTCTATTATGGAATGTTTATCTATTGCTACCAAGTAATTTATTCTTGTTGATGCTTGCTTATAAGAAATCCGATTGTTATTTTATGGTATATCTATTATGTATTATGGTATATCTATTTTATCTATTGTTACTAATTAATGTATTGTTGTTGGATTGTATGGCACTGATAATTTCATGAACTACCCTGTTAGTTAAGTAGCTTTGCATGTTGCATGATACTTTTTTTCTCACGTACGTATTCTAGTGTTATTCATATTGTCATTAACAATATGAAACAGTGAGATATTATAATGCACTGTTGATGTTTTAAGCATGAATGCATGTTATTGTTAGGGCATGATTGTTTGTTATTTATTCTACTGCATGAAAAAATTATGATCATCGCATTATTTTGTTTGTTGGTATTGTTCATTTTACACGAGAAACGTAAACATGTATATTTAAGTTAGTCTTAGTCAAAACGTATGCATTCCTGTACATGACATGTTTTGTAAAAATGGTGTTTGCCGTAGAAAATAAATAAATAAATAAATTAATGAATTAAAATGTCCCCGATACATAGGCTGTTAACTAAAGATGCGTACCTATGGGTTGATAAGGCAGATAAGTTATCGCGTGTAAATTGTACAAACCAAATCCTCAACCAAGAGCAAACAAATGTCGGAACCTGAAATATATTCAACCGGCAGGTTTCGTTCCATCTGAATTAGTTAAACGATAAGTTATATGAAAGTTAACTATCCTAAATTGGGTAGCACAAATATCTTTCTTGCAATTAAACAAATAACTAAGCGATTGAACTAATTTCCAAATTTTAACAGATCCACAAAAAAAATAATAAAGCATTCTATCACTACAGGAGCTCCACAATCAACATTGATGATGATTTTCGAATTTTTTAGGGATCTCATTCACATCTATAAAGCCAAAATTACCCACGACCACTGAGAAAACCATAGGTCGGACATTCATCAACCACTTAGTTAATAAAAGGTCTTGGTGATAACATTCGAGGAAAAATATTAACTTACCGATAAAAATGTTGAATAAAAGCACAAATATAAAAAAAAAACTGACAAAGCTCATGTATCCTTGAAGGAACATTCGTTCATCAACCGTGCATATTCTGATTTTTAATTAGTTAATTTCTATGAAACTTACTCTGGTTGTGAACTGTAAGAGATGTAAATAGAATATTCAAAAGAAATAACTAGTTAGAAATTTACATTGATTTTAATTATGAAAGTAGAAGAAAAACATTATAATAATAAGTCACATGGAAAATTGACATTACAGTAACATCTGATTTAATAAACAGTAAACAACAGTAAGACAGGACTGAACATAAGTTTTTTGAGTTCTATGTAAGTATAGAAATGAGGATAGTATGGTCATTATACAATGCACTATTTTAAACCCTAAAAACAACATACAAGGCAGCTGACTTATCGATCTGTGGCGGTAAATAGGCATTTACAGTCCTGCTGAGCAGTATGCAGATTTATGCAATCACTGAGACCGCTTTGGGGTGCCAGTGTGGTTTATCACGTACATGCCTTCAGCCCACACCCTGGGACTAAACCTAAAACCCATTTGATTGTTTTGATGGCACAACTGTATCAACCATCAACCATACTTTTCAATTTGTAAAGGCAATAATAAATTAAAATCATGATTTGACCACGAAATGGTGTCTTTAGTTGTCTGACATTTTAAAATTCTGTCACCAACAGGTTCAAAACCATTATCATCAAAATTATCTTAATCCTACCAGATTGACAATAATGTAAAACTTGACAATTTTCATTTTATCATAAACATTTCGGTACATAATATGCTAAACCATGTAGTTCATGGATATGCGAGCCTGATGGATTAATTTACTCATCACTTGAGCACAGCTCGAGCTCGGAGCGTTAGTTGCAGCAGGTGGAGAGGAGGCAGGTCACCAGCTCGAGCTCGGAGCGTTAGTTGCAGCAGGTGGAGAGGAGGGCAGGTCACCAGCTCGAGCTCGGAGCGTTAGTTGCAGCAGGTGGAGAGGAGGCAGGTCACCAGCTCGAGCTCGGAGCGTTAGTTGCAGCAGGTGGAGAGGAGGCAGGTCACCAGCTCGAGCTCGGAGCGTTAGTTGCAGCAGGTGGAGAGGAGGGCAGGTCACCAGCTCGAGCTCGGAGCGTTAGTTGCAGCAGGTGGAGAGGAGGGCAGGTCACCAGCTCGAGCTCGGAGCGTTAGTTGCAGCAGGAGGAGAGGAGGCAGGTCACCAGCTCGAGCTCGGAGCGTTAGTTGCAGCAGGTGGAGAGGAGGGAAGGTCACCAGCTCGAGCTCGGAGCGTTAGTTGCAGCAGGTGGAGAGGAGGCAGGTCACCAGCTCGAGCTCGGAGCGTTAGTTGCAGCAGGTGGAGAGGAGGCAGGTCACCAGCTCGAGCTCGGAGCGTTAGTTGCAGCAGGTGGAGAGGAGGGCAGGTCACCAGCTCGAGCTCGGAGCGTTAGTTGCAGCAGGTGGAGAGGAGGCAGGTCACCAGCTCGAGCTCGGAGCGTTAGTTGCAGCAGGTGGAGAGGAGGCAGGTCACCAGCTCGAGCTCGGAGCGTCAGTTGCAGCAGGTGGAGAGGAGGCAGGTCACCAGCTCGAGCTCGGAGCGTTAGTTGCAGCAGGTGGAGAGGAGGCAGGTCACCAGCTCGAGCTCGGAGCGTTAGTTGCAGCAGGTGGAGAGGAGGGCAGGTCACCAGCTCGAGCTCGGAGCGTTAGTTGCAGCAGGTGGAGAGGAGGGCAGGTCACCAGCTCGAGCTCGGAGCGTTAGTTGCAGCAGGTGGAGAGGAGGCAGGTCACCAGCTCGAGCTCGGAGCGTTAGTTGCAGCAGGTGGAGAGGAGGGCAGGTCACCAGCTCGAGCTCGGAGCGTTAGTTGCAGCAGGTGGAGAGGAGGGCAGGTCACCAGCTCGAGCTCGGAGCGTTAGTTGCAGCAGGTGGAGAGGAGGCAGGTCACCAGCTCGAGCTCGGAGCGTTAGTTGCAGCAGGTGGAGAGGAGAGCAGGTCACGCACGTGGACCCGCTGCTCCCGGCATTCCGATATCAAATAATACTTCCCAAACAAAAACATTTCATTATTAATTATCTATTATGACATTGATTATTGTACAATAATTCGCATAATATTCCTTGAAAACTATTATCTTAATTCAAGATTGAAATGAATAATTTTCCGGCCAACATTATGTTATGATAATGTATGGGATTTCAATAAAATTATCCGGGGAGTAATTTGTCCAAACTAAAATCCTATCTTTATTTAAAGACAAACGATTCCCTTCCTCGAAAATCCGTACTAGAGACAGCGCGGGTCAGGAGACGGCTCGGAGCTTTTCTGTTTGCAGAATGATATTACATTGTCATTGAGTTGTAAATAGAAAAAAGTTTAGTGTTTGTAGTAGTTTGATTGTAACAGTAAGCAATTGCACTTGTAGATATAAAAAAGAACTAAAGTACCAACCAGGCGCAGGGTATAAAATAGAAAGCGAGAGGGTTGCATATAGTTATTTATTTGCAATATAAAATATCTAAAGTGACACATTACGGTTATTCAGAAGATAGGTCGTCAGCAATATGGTAGGCTACAGACACAATTAATTCATCATATACATAGTCCTCGCCTTCGACTCGCTGGGGGCTCTGCCCCCAGACACCCTCCATAAGTCCCTAAGAAGGGGATTTTGATATTGAAAAGACACAAGACCAACTTAATGTAATTGTTTAGGATGGGATTCCCAGCTCAATATCTTAACAAGGTGAAAAAAACACTGGTACAATTGAAAACCCATTGCAAGTTCAAATTTAGAGGAATTTTTCAAGGGGTTGAAGTGGGGTAAAGTTGGCGAGTAGCCTCTGATTAACCTATGACCTCTGGTAACGCCGGACCAGGGGTGAGTCAAAAATAGAAGATTTAAAATATATTTGCCGATCATTTTTGACTAATAATTGTTCTATTTACTATTTAGATTCAATTATTTTATGTCTGATTATTACACATATTACGAGTGTCTATACTTCCCGTACAATTACTTCCCTGCAGTAAGGTAGGTGACTATATAAAATTATATCGATTCTTTCAGCATGTATACTGAATAAATGGATATATGGATTGCCAATACAATTCTGAAAATCGTGCCAAATTGACTCTGGCCAAAGGTACTTCACCCTTGATAATGTATACCTTATTACTTTTGTTTTAAGTGGAAATTCACAATTTCATAAGTAGGGTTATACGTTAGCTGGAGTTATCATGGAGTTCTATTTATAACGCTATTCATACCGCAGAAATACGGAATGAGAGCTCAAACTTTTAGTCATAAATTAAATAATATGCGTGAAAGTTTTGAATATCCACAAATACTGCACTCAGGGACGATCAGACACTTGTCAAACGAATACAAGCGTGTGAATTTAATGACTGCGAGATCCGACAACTTCATTCAACCTGGGACCGTTATTGGCTAAGCGCTCCTTACAGCCCCTCGTAATCAGCAGGCAGGTTTTATTAAAATAATGGCAATGGGATGTAAAATACAGGGTTCGGCCAAAGTCTGGATATATTAAATAACTTTTATTTTATTTTATTTTTGCGGAAAGTAATGAAACCTTAGAGTTGTAAATCTATTTCAGATACAAATATTTTGGCATATTACCTTAGTTTTTCGCACAGTGAGGGGAAGGCCTACGCTGGAAGTCTTAAAATTCTTAAATGTAAGCATACCTCGAGCTATACCTCTATTTAAAGGTCTTAATTAGTAGACCATAAAAGCGCAAACCGCGCCGCAAAAGGTTAATACAATCAGAAGTTACAGCTCCTCAAAGATTTTAACGTTAGCCATTCAACTCAAGGCTTCACTGATAGGGATAATTTGAAGTATAAAAAAATCTACTTTGTTTCGAGTGCTTTATTAGTAATTGGACTATTCTCCTTAATTTTTGCTTAGAGATTCATGGCCAACATTAAAATCTTTGAGGAGCTGTAACTTCTCGAATGGATTAACTTTTTGAGACGATGTTTGCACTTATTACATTGAGCAAAATAATATCGAAGTTATTTCATATATTCCAGACTTTTGCCGAGCGCTGTACATTTTAAGTAAGGAAAAACATTCCATTTAAGGTGAAAAGTATTTGCCAAGAGGACTGCGCGAATGATGACGGTTCCGTCAGCCCTCCTCCGTACCTTAACGTAAATAACATTTTCAACTTATATGAGTTTTAGTCTTACAAGCATCACGAGAACGTATAACTTCTTAACGCATCCTAACTTAAAGCATCCTTTTTCCTAACTATAAAATAGTTTTAGAAGTAACTAGCAGATGCCCGCGGAAAGTATGACTAACTAAATAATATTATGCAATGTGTAATTGTAACAAATTCACAAATGGTCTGATTTCCTTTCATTTTATATTTCATATTTACTCTAATTTTTAAGCGTTCAGATACACCCTAAAGTTGCAGCTTGTGGTTCCACCCCAGGTTGAAATGAGAAGGTAAAAATAAATGTTTCTGTTTCCTTCAAGATGGGCAAATGGTATGCATAGGCTACCATTTGTCAACGCATTCTTATTTTGGGAATTTAGTCATAAAATACAGAAGTTTCCTAACGAACATATTAGCGAGCTTATAAAAAAGAAGAAAAGGATTCAGAAGTGCTTGAATAAAAATGAATACACCCGTAGCAGCAGACCTGCGTACTCAGCGAATTTCAATAGGCTTTATTTTTTATATGTGAGCATTCAACTTATGTAAAGGAAAATATCGTTTGAATATGTTTTGTAAATTATGTATTTAAAACTTATATTTAATCATTCATAAGCTTCAAACATGAGGACAATTTACAAGGGGATCACATTGGTTTTATTAGTAATATATACACTTTTTGTATTTTATAAGTTCTTAGCCTTTTCATTTTCAATAAATGTAGTCTTGTTATAGTATATAAATGTCAGGAAACATATAATCAATAAATTCAAAATACAGGAAAACTAATATAATCTCATGAACAAATTAAATTCAATCATATGGTTAATATTATAAATAGAACATCCCTATTAGCAAGGCGACACTTAGTTGCAGCAGTCCTGCATCTCCAGCCAATTAATAAAAATAACATTCCTCAGACTTTTAAACATACCATAATTATGCTACATTTTCAGGAAGTCTAGACCAAGACACCCCACCCCCCCCAATGCACATACAGTAGTTTCTTCATAAAACTTAAAAATAATTTACATTTTTAATATAGTATATATTTTATGCAAAATCATGATCAATGAACTCTAACCATTCAAAATAAAGACAGATAAAATATTCACCTGAAAATTTAAATATAATCATATGTTCAGACTTTTATTTTCAAATTACCCTACATTAGGGTAAATGTAGGGATTTAGGGAAATTATAATGCAACTTTTGGGGAATTTTCAATGAAAACAGGGTAATTATACTTTTTTAAGGGTAAAACCAAAACTAATATAGGACAACGTACTGTGTTTAGCACTTTCAATATCTCAGCAACGGATTGACATAGAATAATAATTCAAAATGCTAAATTGTTTGTTTTTTTAAGCTGAACCCAATTTTCACAATTAAATTTACAAAAAATTAATATAAAGATATCAAATCCTAAAAATAAATTTTATTTTGTCAAAAAACTGTCCTTAGAGTTAACTTAACGTGCTGGTTTTCGAACTCGAAGTAGTAAATGTCACTCTAGACGTATGTACCAAATTTCATCGCAATTGGACCTTTTTTACGAAAATTATCGTGCCTACAGACAGGTATATATATATATGAAAATGAACGAACGGTGTTTTTGAGGTCTGGGGCACCAAAATGAAAAGTGGTCCCGTGCTTAAGTCTTACCATGCCGCCTACGGTAATAGTTACTTCCCTATTGGGAAGTAGCTATAGCATTGCTCCAATTCGCTAATAGCATTGCCTCTTCAGAGGTTTGAACTAAAAACTTACGTCGCACCATGTTATCCTGGCAGCCAACGATTACGAGCCACAATTCGGGATATCAAACTGATGAATGAGAAAAAACGCTAAGGGTGGATTATCAAGTTTACACCTGGATTTAGCATTTTTAAGTAGACCAAAAATAGTAAGACAATAGAGGCAATGAGTGTATCGGTCAAACACCTCATTACCCAAAAGGTTTCTAAATCACATTGAAAATTCGCCTGCTAGAGGCGAAAATTTATTGTAGAAATGGTCTTTTCTAAACTGAAAACTCACATGGCCTTTTTCATATAAATAGATACGTACCCTCGAACTGCGTAAATATGGTATTTTACTGACGTAAGACTTTTTAAAAGAAAAACCCAAAACTAGATAGAAAATACAGAAGAGATTTTTAAATTTTACACGGGAAGGGGTGTTGATTTACTTTATTGAAGATAGCTGATTTTCCAAATAAACGAAAGCTTATTTATATCCTAGCACATTGAAATCTTAAAAGCTATTTCTGTTGGTTGTGGCTGCATTGCAGCTTCCTTCGTTATAGAAATTTGTGTTAAACGATTTTAAAACTAATTCTGGTATATAATTTACTATTGGCAAACACTTAAGAAATTAGTAATTTGTCGACTGGGACAAAGTAAAATGAAGACCAAGTAATATAACAATGACTGAATTAGATATTTTTTGAAGATAATGAATTCTTTAGATAAAAATATTAGTCATTTATAAAGACTTTTTCGAAATTATAAAAAAATAATTCTTCACAAAATATGACGATCTAATGTGTTTATGTTTATAGATTTTTATTTTCGGGTTTTAAAATTGCTGTCACTTTAACAAATCAATACCTATGTAATAAACAAATTTATTCGTGCTTTCATTATAAGAAAGCGCTAAACAATTGTTTTAAAGAAAAACTCAAAATATTGTTTGGAAATCAATTTGTTTAATACTTATATAATTAAAAATCAATTCGATGAGTGGTAAACACAGTACGTTTTTCCAATGTTAATCTTGCCTAAATAAATTAAAAACAATCCTATTTCTTTGTAATTCAATAACTATTTTATTTGTGCACCAAATTGGATAAATCTTTTATGTTTTCTTCGTATTTTTAGGACAAGGTATGTGTGAAATAAAGTTTTTAATTCGACCCTGGGGCTCTCTCCCACTGGCTCTTCAACATGCGTGCATTCTGTGGAGTAACTTGAGAACTAATTCAAATCATAACCATATGTTGACATGTAAACAAAGGTGAATTTGAAATTAGTGTTTATTTATTTACACTTGGATTATTTACTTTTGTAGTTCAAGGATTTTGTGAAATTAAAAAGTATAATCAAAAGTTACTTTTGGTATCTGAAGAATTCTTATTACATGACAGGAAATCTACCTTTTTATCTAACTAACCTTGTAGGATGTACAGAAATGAAGATAAATCTTCATAGTTTTATTTGGTTTTAGAAAAATTAATATTGCAAGCCTTATATGAGTGTGTGAAAAACTGCAGTTGTTTATTTGACCAGAGAGGTTGAGAAGTGTTTGAGTTCATAGTTCACAAAAGTCATGACTATATTTTAAGTTTAATATAACATTGATTCAGTATTATTCTGATTCTTGAAAATTCCACGTTACCCTCGACTCAACAACCTGGACACTTTCGGGCAAGCCAAAATGACAAGCAAAACGAGTCTCGAAATGAAGATGAATGTGCTTTATTTAATCTAAGATGAATGTGCTTTATTTAATCTAAATCATCGACGAGGAGATCTTGCATTCAATCCCCATTGAGCTGCGTTCAATTATAACGCGACGATCGACTATAGTTTATTGCTAATAGTTGCTGTTGGCTCAATGAACATTGTGTGTCAGCAGTTGCAATGATTTTAAGTTTAAAAATGAAGCCCCTGTATGTGCTGCACCAGTGGCCAACTACAATTGAAACCATTGGCATTTCAGGTTGAACCAGGCAAAGCTCCGTTCCGTGGAATACATACATCTTCGGGATGCTACCAATACTGATGGAAATGCATTTAATGACGTTAGAGTGACTATTCTCCCAGAAACATACGTCGGAAGTTCGCGACATATGCATGACGACGCTCAGGACGCTAAGTTAGATGTACGTCATTATGGTACACCAAAATTGTTTATTACATGAACGCAGATTTAACGTCCAATAAAAGATGAAGTTACAATCTTGATTGCTGGTGAAAACTTGGAATTACACGATATTATGATGGTACTTCGAGATACTGAGCAACTGCAAGATATATATATGAAATACACTGTTCACATGACACTTTGCAAACCCACTAATGTTTTGGCGAGGACACGATGGATGTCACTTAAATATCAAGATAATTAATCCATTGAAAAGGCGGTACTAAATATCCATTGAAAAGCTCGCCGGGTCAGTAATAAACAAATTAAATGGGGTATAAGTGAAAGTGGTCTCTAATAATAAGACAGTAATTAGGGAGTTAACGCTTTGCAAGCTACCGGTCGGTTTAATAGAGGTTTGAATAAAATTTAACTCTTCAAGGATTAGAAGTGAAGTTTAGAAGAGTAGAGAGATTATTAGATTAGAACATTTAGAAATTAGTATAATTTTATTAATTGTTCCCCCTTCATCTAGTTTAATTCAGGATATTTGTAAGCGCAGTTACAAATATCCTGAATTATTCGGAACGTAGTTTGAGTTGATCGCAATCTAAGTTCCGACATAAATTTGCCTCAGTAAACTATTAATAATTGTTTATTTTCAGAAAAAAATCTCTCAGGATTGATCGATCGGGAATCGTGCTCAGTGGCATAAAGTTACAATTTCTATACTTCCTTTTGGCAGCTCAAAAACCGTTCGATCAGGGCCCACGACCCAAGTACAACAGGACATAATTTTTCAGCTATTCTTATAAGCTTGTTAAGCATATTGCTATTAAAAAAGAAACTACAATTATGTAGCATAAAAATAAACAATTTGAGTCAATAAAAGAACTAAGCATTATTGTTAGCATATTGTTTCATAGGTAGCTTTAAAATGAAGTGGAAAATTTGTACAACTATCTTTTTATAGTAATATATAATATGATAAGAGTTATTTTTACGGGTAGGCCTATTTGGTATTAGGAACCAGGCGGAATATTCATTTTCGATGTACTTGGCCTATGAACTTTATTTATGTAATATGTAGTATACTATACATAAATTATATTGTCATTTAGAGCAATCTCAATATGGAGGTATTTTGTTTCAGATGAGTGATTTTCTCGTCCTATTGCTGTGGAAAATTCTGATTGTCTTACATTTGGTCACCTAATTGTGCAATATCATCCACGTATTGTATTCTTTTCTTCTGATTTGAAGAGGGGCCTCTAACTATGGCAACCTTTTATTTATAATTTACGGATAAGTATTTATCCCTAATTTATAAAACTTGTCACTGGAGGGGCTAATCAATGTTTTCATTGATAAATGCCCTGCCTTGTCAAGGAGTTGGAACCTTGAAATTTATAAATTAATATAAATATGTTCATTTATAAATGTCAAGTTTCCAACTCCTTTAAAAAACCAAACCATGTAGGTTAAATCGCTATCGTAAAAACTAAACTAAGGTCTATCTTTCTCTTTGCTTACCTCTTTTTCCTATTAAAAAGTATATATTGCCAAATTTAGGGTGTGTGGTTTTATTACTACAGCAAACCAAATTATTAGTTGCAATTGCAATATCGGGTATAAATATTTGCCACAGTTGATTACTCCGGGTAATTGGCGTTTTTATTCATGGTCCCTGATAAAATCTAGGTTTTGGGCTCGGATTTACGGGTAAAAGGGTAAAAAGACTCACTTGCGATTGCCAACGTTGTTTTTGATCGCAGACGGACGAAAACAACTTTTAAAGGAATATTGCATAAAAATTTGCAAAGTGTTAAGTCCACGAAAAACACAAACGAGATGTTGACAGTTCAACATAAACATTTAATTTTCTCTTTTCAGCTGAGTTTTAGCATAAGATTTTGTGTTTCCAGTTTTTGCCGCCAGCCGTATTTGGTGCTCGCAACACTAGTACCTCAATATATAATGAGTTATTCCATGGTTAATTATTCAGGGTCAGCGATATGCCAGCCCGGCACTTTCGTCTTTCCAAACTTTAAACCAAGATTTAGTACTAAATTGGTATTATTTGGTATACTACCAATAAAATAAAACCAATTTTGGTATAAGCAGGGTATTTAATAGCCAGTTACAAATAAATCTTACTCATCTCACTGACTAGCTAATATACAGTGTGTAAAAAAGTCCGTCCCCCCCTCCTTAATTTTTTTGTTTGTTAAGACAAACGATTAACCTTCGGGGAATGATACTAACTCAACCCTAATTATTTTTTGACGTTACCAAAAATTTTGAGTGTCCCCCAAAAATGGGGGATTTTGGGGGCAACTCAAAATTTTCAAATGCAAACCTCTTTTGAGTGAACCCTCATTTTAAAGAGCTTTCAAAAAGTAGATGAATGGTGAAAATTGGAGGTCTCTAACGTGTTTCTATCCAAATTGACAGCTTGTCAAAGTTTTGAATACAACACATCCTTGAAACCTGGCGTCTTGGACGTTTGGAGTTTTAATTCACCTTTGGTGACGTAAAAATAAAACGAGCCTGGGAAAAATGTTATTAAATGAAAAAGTAGTCTCTTTTGGTGATATTTAAAATTTTGAGTGTTCCCCAAAAATGGGGGATTTTGGGGGCAACTCAAAATTTTCAAATGCAAACCCCTTTCGAGTGACCCCTAATTTTAAAGAGCTTTAAAAAAATTGACTATTGGTGGAGGTTGGAGGTCTCTAACGTGTTTCTATCAGAATTTGCAGCTTGTCAAAGTTTTGAATACGACTCGACTCCTAAAGACTTTGACAAGCTGTCAATTTGGAGAGAAACACGTTAGAGACCTCCAATTTTCACCATTCATCTACTTTTTGAAAGCTCTTTAAAATGAGGGGTCACTCAAAAGGTGTTTGCATTTGAAAATTTTGAGTTGCCCCCAAAATCCCCCATTTTTGGAGGACACTCAACATTTTTGGTAACGTCAAAAAATAATTTGGGTTGAGTTAGTATCATTCCCCAAAGGTTAATTGTTTGTTGTGACAAACAAAAAAATTAAGGAGGGGGGGACGGACTTTTTTTACACACTGTATATTTGAACTAGCTAGTCTTACCTAGGTATAGATGAACGAAAATTAAATAGGATTTAATTGAAACAGCCGATTAATGTAGTGTCAGTTATTAAAAACCTTTGTCCGAAGACGAAGGTTCTTTTTTATTGGAATAAAATTAACACTGCTGCCAAATTCATAAGTTTCATATTGGCTTTTTTCAGTATAATGAAAACCGTTGTGAAATATGTCAGTTCATTCTCTTCTAGCTCAAAACCAACGTAAAACATGGAATCAGTCATTAGTATACAAATATTTAAACGAATATGTTCAAGTTCTTTCGCCTGGAAGTAACCATTGCAACATCAATCGATAAATTTAGCAGCTGCCCAACAAATCCTCAACACTTCCAGAGAATCTTGGATTCCTCGACGTGGTATTCAAATTTTTAAATGAAGGGAAAATAACTCTTTCCTGTAAATAAGGGTATTTGAACCTGTATTTAATTGGGATATTTTTAATCACGTGTGATACTTCAAGACCGAATGGCTAACGCTTCACCGTGATCACTGCAGAAATTTAACATTTTTTCTTAAATATCAGTTCCTAATTCCTTGCCAGTACCGATCTCGCCCACTGTGTGGTTAAGAGTCGACGTCTCCGTGTTTTGGTAAATGTAATTTCCATAAAACCTTTGGCTTCAGTTCAGTATATTTGTCCTATAGGGTAGCGTGTTTTATTGGAACCGGATGTTCACTGAAGTTTAGATAGAGCAGGTATACTTTATCTATTCGACGCCATATTTCCTGGGGAGCCGCATCCCAAGTAAGCATATTGGCTGCATTGAATTAATTCGTTGGATCCAGCAGCTTTTTCTGGAGCTCTCGAGATTTAGTTGTATAGTTATACAGAGATCTGGGGTCATGAAGAGATTTAGTTTATGTTCCTTTGTTTGTGGGACTACATTACTTACTATAAATACGTCAACAGCTCAAAATGTGATTTAACATGCTTTGTACATGTGTGTTAAGATGGTGGCATCATTAGTACAATAGGCCTGTTCGTGTGTTAAAATGTCGATTTATGTTCTTGATTTTAATATAATCTTTATTCTGTGTTTTTAATCCAATTACGAAGCTATCTGGTGTAAACTTCACTTCTCGTTCTCGGCTGATGATGATGCTCTCGCACCAAAACATGTCCTGAGCATGTTAAATCACATTTTGAGCTGTTGAATTATTACAGTAAGTAATATCGTCTTACATTGTTCGCACAGCTCAGGGGCTAAAACATGGATAATATTCCTTTGTTTGTCTTCTTTTTCTTATTGTTATCTGAGCCCGGGCTCAAAGTATTAGGAGTTATTGTTTGATTACCATGTCTGGTATACGGGTTAGGCGTAGAACTCCGGTCCGGCAAGCCAGGTTCAATTCCTTCCAATCAACTTTGCACGTACCAACTTTATCTATGGGATAAGTTATGGTATTAAGTACATATTAGTATAAAAAGTGCGTGCACTGTATTAAAAACTACGTTAAATTGAACCTATTAAATGTTTAATAAGAATCTTGCAGTATTTTCAATAATAATAAAACTAAGTATTTAAGTCGTTTAAAGTACCAAATTTGTTGAATATATTTTATACGTTTTGTTCAAGTAGTATTTATAAATCAGAATGAAATATTAAAATTGATCTATAGATATCTAAAAGTAAGTAATACCATAATTATTTAAAAAGAATAAAAATTTGTTACGTTCATTGAAATAATACTAAAAAATTGTTAACCCTTAGCTAGCAAAATAAATCATTGTAATGAAGAGAAACCCTTATACTCTTAAGTATTATGTTTTATTTAGTTTTCGTATTGCAAACCTAGAAATCAATAAGCCCCAAAAGTTTTCACTACAATATTACCTAAGTTACAAGAGCCTAATGCAGTCGGCTGTTGTTTTCAGCACAGCTTGGCATGTATAGTTCCTGCATGGTCGTCTCAGCTGCGGTGGGCACTGGACACAATGACTCACGCACACACGCACACGCACACAGCCGCTACGCTCGAGGGCAGCCAGGCGACTGCCGCCTCCAGTGCGCCGCCCCCCGGGGTTGCCGCCCCCTCCCACCCTCGCACCTCTAACCTTATCCCCTAACCTCATCAACCAATTTCAATTTTCATGGCTAATTTTTCAATGTAGTTCTGATTTATTTAAAAATTCATTATTCTGATCAAGAAACTATTTTGTATGCATGACCCTCATTTAACGCTTTGTAAGTCATAATACAACTGTATTAAATTATAATTTTCCAGTTTCGGAACTCAGTTTGTATAAGAATTCTATTAAGTGTTTGAAAAAAAAAATCAAGATTGCCTGCTCAAAGACTTCACGATTCGAATTAGTGAATTTCCTATGAAAGGTGAATCCACCACCACCATTGTAATGGACCATTGGTGGTCCACCCGCTAAACTTTAACTGCGGTGAGAACCTTATTTGTCCCCTTTTATAATTTTTGAACGGCTGTTAATTTTTAAACAAGCTTCGAAAAATTGTACAAGCGTCATGGGAAGTCCGTTTTGGTGACATTTTTAAATTCAACCTCACTCCAAAACCAAGTGCAATCGCCATCAAATAGCTCATCTTTTTAAATATATTTAAAAAGAAAAATGACCATGCGCCTTTAAAAAGAATATTTTTACCAATTTATGGCCAAACAATAGTTTACACTGAATTACTCAATAACACCCAGCCAATTTTGTATTATAATGGCGGAAAATTTCAAATTATCACAGACTGTCTGTACACTGATAATTACACACTTCTAGACATGACTTTGGATTTCCCGTCCCTCCCGCCTCCAACATAATTTTTTCTTCTCCTTGGTAAACTAATAATTTTAAATATACCAATTATTTAACCAATAATTTAACCAAAATTATTTAACCAAAATTATTTAACCAAAATTATTTAACCAATAATTTTAAAAGAAATTAAAAAAAGAAAATATTGATGCTATGAATCAAATTAAAATTTGATACGATAATTCTGACTGTATTACAAAAATTACCCACTCAGTTTTTTTATGGCACAGGTTTTTATTATTTTTGTAATAATGACATATTTTTTGTAAGAGGCAAACCCTGTTAAACAAATTCAAAAAATGATGGCCAAGCAAATTAGACTTGTAGAACCCAAAATAATTAGAAACAGTCCTGTAAATCGTTTTAATCCTCCCCGGGCGTCTTAAATAAGTTAAAATTAAGTTTGCGACGGATTCTGACTGGTGCTTAACTTTTGAGAGGCAAAAACCCACCAAAATGGTATATTTTTTCTTGTTTTTAACTTATAACTCGACAAATGTGTGACCTAGAACAATCTTTTAAACTAACAAAGATTTTATTCAATTAATTAAGGCTTACCTTTCGATCCAATAAAATGTTTTTGGAGACCTAGGTTTCAGCGACGGAACGCCATCATCAGTCCTTATTCTCCTAGGCTAAGCTACTGTATCTTGATATCATCTCTTGTTTGAGATGTTGTCATGTTGTTAAAATCTTCTATTCACACGTAACACATACACAAAGACATAAATAAATAAAATTGTTAAAAATGACCATGGTCGCGACCAAAACAGGAATGCACTTGATCCTAACCTCAATCATGTCAGAAATATTTCTAAACCATGTAGAAAACTCCGAAATCTTAAATCAAGAAAAGAATAAAAAATAAAATAAGATATTGGAATACCACAGATATGCTGACGATATCATCTGTCTATTTCATGGTAATACAGTATTAGCCAAAATAAACAGTACTGAAATAGTAATATTTTATTATGGTATACACAGGGCCATTACATATAAATTTTACCAACTCATACAAGCCAAAGGGAGTAAACCACCAATGTTTTTGAACATGCTTCTCATTGACGTATTGCCAGTGTTCAGTTACGAGAAGCTCGCTCGCATTAGGTTTCTTTTCGGTGACTGTAACACTTGCTGAAACACCCTTCCGTGGTTTTCATTTGTACACTCAGTGATTGGGCGACCTGAAAAACCCTTTCGCTGTGTCAAAACACTACATGTTCTTAGATATTTTTCAACAACACTAAGAATCACAGCAATACTAGGTGGTTTTTCGTGGAAATGTTCTTGAAAACGTAATGCAGTGTGTGACAAGCTTGTCCCACCCGCACGTCCGATTCCGTATGAGCGAAATAAATGCTCTACGAAAAAAGTTTTCTCTGCCGTTGTTAGCACCATGTTAACAAAAACTAATCTCAAATAAGAAAGAAGTAAAATGAAAATGAAGCCGTGGTAACAATCAAAAATTGACTCAGCTGTTCGAGAAGGCTACTACAGCTGATTAACTTTCAGTACTGTTTATTTTGGCTAATACTGTAGAAGACAACTTAATGTCCTACTCAAACACATGAACAATGTCCACCCTAAACTCCACAGTTCACCCTCGAAATAGAAATAGATAATTCCCTCAATTACCTGGACTTGACCTTCACCAGAGCAAAGAATGATTTTAGCTTCAACATATATAGGAAACCAACAACTACAGACCGTGTCCAACCCAACAGCGTACTCTGAACATTTAATATCAGAAAACCATTCTTACAAGTCTATAGATTCCAACCTATAAATCCTCTATAAAGCACCAAAAAGCAATAAACTAAATACAATAGAACACTTTCATATATATAATGCAACCAAAACCGATCCATCTCTCATCTTAAATGACCAGAAAAACTTCACATACTTCACAATATCATGTTTGATACACTAATTGATATCAAGAATAAAAAATACAAAAAATGATATCAATCACCTAGCTTGCAATTTTAACCTCTATGGAGTGATAAAGACCATGCTGACAACTATTATCAACACTCTTCACCATTCCCAACATTTGTGGTTAGGATCAAGTACATTCCTGTTTTGGTCGCGACCATGGTCATTTTTAACAGTTTTATTTATTTATGTCTTTGTGGATGTGTTAAGCGTGAAAAAATAGTAGATTTTAACAACATGACAACATCTCAAAGAAGAGATCGTATCAAGATACAGTAGCTTAGCCTAGGAGAATAAGGACTGATGATGGCGTTCCGACGCTGAAACCTAAGTCTCCAAAATCATTTTATTGGATCGTAAGGTAAGCCTTAATTAATTGAATAATGTCAAATTACGATCCAGAGGCTATGAACGACAAACTATGAAGAGAGAGCTATGAATAACAAAGATATTGGAGAGCATGAAATTCCGCGACGAACGTTCAACTCATTACGATCGACCTCGCCGCTTAGCTACAACCGATTGTCACAAAGTCCACTTTGACGAAAAACTAGCAGATGCTGCTCTCTGGCAGTGGCAGGGAACTTGGAAATGCGTTAATGATTAGACGACAAGAGAATGTAGTCCCTGAATTTTTTACATTAACCCTAGAACGGCCAAACGACTTTTTTAATCGTTAGGTTACGGTAAGATGGTGGCCAAACAACTTTTATAGTCGTTTGCTACAGACTTTGGTTCTAACCAATATTTCGTACTGTTATATTGCAGTAATCACAAATACAATTAAACCATTGGAAAGATAATGAAATTAGCTTAAATTTCCATATACAATATACTCATTTATGTTTACTATAACGGCAGGATAATAAGATAAATATATTAAAATTTTGACCTTCCCGTTCCGCGGCACTGCCGAGCGAGCAGTGGAGGCAAAATGGGCCATTTTGTAAAATTTGTGGAAGCTTTATTTTTTGTCGTAGAAGCTAGAGGGTGGTATCACTCAATTCATTCTTTCTTTCTCTACACTTCGTCTGTTGAAAGATTTGGTCTAGCGTCATTAGTTTACCAGATGTGATTTTTTTACAAAGACACGGTAAACTAAGTCGGTAAGAGTTTTCTGTGGGGCCAAACAACTTTTTTAGTCGTTTGGATAAGTATTTATTATTCTGCTTGAAGATGGAATCGTAAATAAAGAAAAATACAGAAATGAAGAGGAAGAAATCCTCTACCGATCTAAGTATAGTTGTAAGTTTCCTGGAGTGATATTTTGGTTTTTGCAGTTGGTCAAAGTTATGGAATGTCTCAATTCGTCAGAGCACCTGTTGTGTTGTTGTAGGCCTATCGCGTTGCAGCCAGATGATTCTTTGTTGCGGTACACAGCTGTCGGTTATAAGTTTGTTTTTGTTAGTTGTGACTGCTTTAGTGAATAAAAATAGAAGGTATTTATCTGTAAATCAGTGATGAATAATGGAAGAAAACTTGGAATCCAGGTTTCTTGTGAGTTGTGAGAAAAAAATAAAATTGTTTATAAACATACTTTGACGTTGTTTCTACGGTTTACCTACTAAAAAATATTATTATTTTTCTACATTTTCCTTATTGACTCACTTGGTATGATAAAAGGCTAATATATTCCATAAAATCAAGAAAGTGAGAGTGTTTTGAAGAAAATATTGCTCTGATATCAAAGCATAACAGAGCGGTAAATAAAAAATGGTCTCTTTTTTATATTTTACCACTTAAAGTTAAGTTGTTTTTTTTCAAATAAACTATATATTTTCTGATTCGGTACAAAATTTCAAACATTATCTATATCTTGGAATTTTTATACACCCAATAATTATTTTTTTACGTGTGTTAGAAGTTGTTAGTTTTTTGTGTAATATCCCGTAAGTAAAAACAAAACTTATGTTCAAACTGAAATACTATATTTACGGAAAAAGTATAAATACGGATATTTATTTTTTCTTGTTCTATGTTTACTGCTCTATGAGAATATATGTGTTTTTATTATGTTTTAGGTCTTTTACTATGTGTAGACCTAAAAAGTATATAAGCATGCAAAATTCAAAAAATGTAGAGTTTCACATTTCACGTTATAACTCAAAAACGTTTACAGTTGTTTCAAATATTCTTGTGTTTTTGTGTAAGAAAATAAATTTCAAACAACTTGTATATCTTGGATTCTCGTAAAAATTTTTTTCAATTTTTTGGAAGGCCTTAATTTGAAATTTAGTTTTTAGCAAGTGTTTGTTTTTTTGTTTTTGGCATGTACCATTTTTGTTCAAAGGTTCAGAGTTTGTTAGTATATTTAGATTCTACAGAATGTCCCAAATCCAATGGTATATAATGTTATATGGTTTGGTAAAAAGATAGGTATTTTATAACAGTTAACATAAAATGCTGCACGGAAGGCAAAAACTGCCTGGCCCCACAGAATCTCACCATTTGGCCTTTCTAGGGTTAAGATTGTATTTTCTCGTGAGTAACAATCATGTTTCCTTTTTTAAATCACATTTTTAAACGTTTATTAGATAGCGTAACACATATTTTTTTATAAAGAACTAGCAGCCCACGTCACTTCGTGACTTAAAAACAACATGGTGAAATAGGCTTTACTTTCATGTTGATTATGTATGGAGTTTTGCAGCGCAAAATACCTTTCAAAGAGTAAGTATGTGAATTTTTGTGATTTTTTAATTATCTAGACCGATTCCTTGTGTCATAGCAGTTAAATAATGTTGCCAGTAATTGAACTTCTCGTTGGGGCAAACTTTAAAATAAAAAAATAACTTATTACCATTAGGCCAATAAAATTAAGATTGTGCCTGGACAAAATTCCCGGAAAGCTGGAAATCGTTTTAATCTTTCCGTTTTACATCCAAGTATATGAATTCGAAGTTTGTCCCATTTTTCCTGTTGTGCTTCCGACCTGGGACCACAAAAATATCAGAGTTTTGGGCCATTTTTTATTCTTTTGCAAATAAGTAAAAAACCGTTTATTCTACATAAAAAGTTTAAATACAAGAATTGTAGAGGACAAAATTCTGCGTTTATTGAGTACCTTCTGATAAAGATATTTTGAATAGTAATTGATTTATGGTAAGTTAAATAAAGGGTATTGGCGAATTCCTCTTTTAGGGAAAGAGCTATTACTGTAGGCCTCATGGTAAGACCTAAGCCCGAGACCATGATAACTTTTAGTTTTGGGGCCCTCAGAAGCTAAAAACACCATTCGTTCGAATTTTCATAAATATATATGTACCTATATATACGTATATAAATATATATATCTATATATTTGTTAGCTCGATAACTCTCGTAAAAATGGTCCAATCTTCTTGAAATTCGGCACAGACTTGTAAAATAATAATTATTTTGACGAGTTAAAAATTCAGCCGGATCGGACCATCGGAAGGGGGGGTTATGGGTAATAATTCCCTAAAAATGGAGTTTTTCGGATTTTTCATGTAGAAAAATCGAAATAATCTGATTTTTGTTTACACCATTGGACTCAGCTCGAAAAAACAAATAAATTAGTATCTTGCATCATTGCTCTATGTCCATTGGTTCCCGAGATACTGAAAGTGGTAAACACAGTACGTTGTCCCAATGTTAACCTTATGGGAAATAAATAAAATTGTACATCTCGCTTATTCGTCAACACATCCTAATAAAACTTGGTATATGGCTTCATCTAGTTAAGGTCTAATTGATTATGGCATAAAATCTACAAATTTATATAACCCTGAGGCAGCAAACCTACGTACTCACTTTCCCAATGTTAACCTTATGGGAAATCAATAAAATTGTATAGTCTGCTTATTTCCAATATATCTTAATAAAACTAGTTATGTGGCTTTATCTAGTTAAGGTCCACTTGATTACAGTCTAAAATCCCCAATTTTATAGATTCCTGAGGCAGCAAATCTGCGTACTCATCTCCACAATGTTGACCTTTGGAAGAAAAATAAACGTGTGTAGCGTGCTTGTTTCTCAGCATATCTCGTTGAAACTCAGTACCATGTGGCTCAATATAGTTTGGATATTTTGGATTATACTCTAAAATCTGCTATTTTTACATTTTCCTTGTCAGGAAACCTGCATACTCACTTATACCATGTTATTATGTTGGATACAGTGATGCCAATTATACCAGAAAACGAAATTAAAACATAAAAATCTTACAAGTTTTCACAATTGATGATAAAACATGAAAAATACCCCTGTTGCAGCAGACCTGCATACTCAACGGACTCAAAATGCTCAAATAAGTGTTTTAGATAAAGCCTCGTACCAAATAAAATCAAATTATGTCCGTAAATAAGCATGCAAACATATTCTCCATAAGAATAACATGGTATAAGTGAGTATGCAGGTTTCCTGACAAGGAAAATGTAAAAATAGCAGATTTTAGAGTATAATCCAAAATATCCAAACTATATAGAGCCACATGGTACTGAGTTTCAACGAGATATACTGAGAAACAAGCAAGCTACACACGTTTATTTTTCTTCCAAAGGTCAACATTGTGGAGATGAGTACGCAGGTTTGCTGCCTCAGAAATCTATAAAATTGGGGATTTTAGACTATAATCAAGTGGACCTTAACTAGATAAAGCCACATAACTAGTTTTATTAAGATATTTTGGAAATAAGCAGACTATACAATTTTATTTATTTCCCATAAGGTTAACATTGGGAAAGTGAGTACGTAGGTTTGCTGCCTCAGGGTTATATAAATTTGTAGATTTTATGCCATAATCAATTAGACCTTAACTAGATGAAGCCAGATACCAAGTTTTATTAGGATATGTTGACGAATAAGCGAGATGTACAATTTTATTTATATTAGGTTAACATTGGGACAACGTACTGTGTTTACCACTTTCAGTATCTCGGGAACCAATGGACATAGAGCAATGATTCAAAATACTAATTTATTTGTTTTTTCGAGCTGAGTCCAATGGTGTAAACCAAAATCAGATTATTTCGATTTTTCTACATGAAAAATCCGAAAAACTCCATTTTTAGGGAATTATTACCCATAACCCCCCCTTCCGATGGTCCGATCCGGCTGAATTTTTAACTCGTCAAAATAATTACTATTTTACAAGTCTGTGCCAAATTTCAAGAAGATTGGACCATTTTTACGAGAGTTATCGAGCTAACAAATATATAGATATATATATTTATATACGTATATATAGGTATATATATATTTATGAAAATTCGAACGAATAGTTTTTTTAGCTTCTTAGGGCCCCAAAACTAAAAGTTATCATGGTCTCGGGCTTAGGTCTTACCATGAGACCTACAGTAATAGCTCTTTCCCTAAAAGAGGAATTCGCCAAAACCCTTTATTTAACTTACCATAAATCAATTACTATTCAAAATATCTTTATCAGAAGGTACTCAATAAACGCAGAATTTTGTCCTCTACAATTCTTGTATTTAAACTTTTTATGTAGAATAAACGGTTTTTTACTTATTTGTAAAAGAATAAAAAATGGCCCAAAACTCTGATATTTTTGTGGTCCCAGGTCGGAAGCACACCAGGAAAAATGGGACAAACTTCGAATTCATATACTTGGATGTAAAACGGAAAGATTAAGGCGATTTCCAGCTTTCCGGGAATTTTGTCCAGGCATGACCAATTTTTGATCTAATTTTACTGGCCTACTTAGACTTTAAACTTCAATATGGGTCAGAAAATCCTCACAGAATTTGAGAAGTTCATTAATTTTATATGCTTTAAAAGTTTTAATTTTACATTGAAAACACACCAATATTAAAAAAAAATTTTTAATGTGTGAGGCCTTTCACCAGCTATGCTGGCATCATCAGACACATCGCAAACTGATGTCTGATGATGCCAGCATAGCTGGTGAAAGTCCTCACACATTAAAAATTATTTAAAATATTGGTGTGTTTTAAATGTAAATTATATAATATCCAATATTATTAGTTCATCAAGAAGAATGCTTTTAAAGTGTCTATGTATAAGTTCTACTCTTGAAAATTTCTATAGTGCAACATCGTTCATTTTGCACCCAAAGGGGGTTAGTTTACATGGATCTTCATTGCTTGATGCATCTTCATGTCTCTGTTTTAGAGTTTTCTTGAGTATTGAATCTTACTGTTAATTCTACACAACATCAATGCGTCGTTTCTTACAACCATCTTTGTTAGGTCTTAACAACAAATGGTAAGAATATGGACTACTAATCTACTGATGAACTGATCTCTAAATAACATTTATTAAATAGCCATTCGCCATAAAAACAAATTATTCAACGCTCAAAACGGCCAAGGAATTAAATTTTCAAATTGGCCCGCTTCTTTGTTTCAGATCTTAAATATACATTTTTGGCAAATTTGTACCCAAACAAATAACATAACTTTCAATGAAACACCTTCATTAAATAGACATGTTGTTATTGGTACATTTAAAAATCGAACAAAATAGACAGGCTAACCGTTAACACTTCAATATCCTTCGCATTCCATGTCCATTTACAATACAGGTTTTAGCGTTAAAAAACTTATTTTTTTAGGTTAATATTTAACTAATACTGCTATTTTAAAACTCTAAACATTGAACATTCATCAATGTGTTGAAACATTAAATGTATCAATGTGTGTTCACTGATAATATTTTGTTGGAAAATCTCATCTCCAGAGCACCTCTTGAGTTACTTGTGTTTTTTTAAGTTCCCTTTTTAATAAAATAAATTCAGTAAATTTAGATGATTACAGACTGATGGTCTTGGTTTCAATAGGGCAAATACTCTTCCTTATTTTCTGTACTCTTAAAAAAAATCAATATTAGAAATCAAAATCATAATGTGGATGAATGTTGACTGACTTTTGCTAGACCTGCATTCAGGGGGATATCTCTGGAACTATTTCAAATCTTGATTATCTGTTTTGTTACAAACAAATGTGAATTGGAGAAGGTTCACAGGTTCTAACACAGATAGTAGCACTTTCGCTGGAATTTCAAAAGCCCCCTGTGCAATGGCTTTTCATGGGATGTTTTCCAAACCCGCAAAAGGAACATCTAGAGAGTAATAGCTTTAATTTGATACCATATATTTGTAGACAAATTAATTTACAGAGGTCGATTTGCTCTGTACAAACTCCCAGAAATTCTTTTAATAATATAGAAGATAGAAGATAGATATTTTATGCATATTTTTAAAGTAAAATAGTTTTGTTTTTTATTTGAAATTATAAATATTTGACTTTCATTAACTTTTTTCCCAATTTGAAAATGCAATTTTTTTTAAAAATATGGTTAGGTGGATAATGATATCTCCTCTGTTACCCATTGAAAATTAATTTGGGCAAAATTATAAACCAATATGAGGGTCTGTTTTTTAGCCATCGCGTTCACGTACACTACCACAAACACCAATACAAATGTTGTTAAAGGGTTACTTAATGCCCGGCCCAAGTACATCCGGGACTTGGGCCCGGATAAAAATAAATCAGAAACAAATAAATAAATTGTACTGATTTAATGTATTAAATTTAATTTTGAATTATTTTAAAACTGAATAAAGATAAAAACCAGGTTAAAAAAAATCAAACAAATAATTATGTGTATAAAATATTATATTCAGTTACAATACTGTTACTTTTCAACACTGACCTGTTGGCACTCCTGTGCATTCTTGTGATTTGGAGGCAATATTAATTAGGAGCTAGGATAAAGTTCACTCTTGCACTATTCCCCAAAATTAGCACTGCTCGTTGAAAAAGTAAGTTAAAATAAAATTAGTTGTATGAATGAAATAATCAAATGTTGTATGTATAGTTTATTCTGAATTTCCAACCTGTAAAATTTGCTTAGTGTGATGTAATTTGGTTAATTGCAACATAACAACTTATAATTTTGTACTTTGAGAAATTTTTGTGTAAAGAGTTTTCATGAATAATTTTGCAAGGATTTTGCACGTTTCAAAATAACTATTTTCTACCAGAATTGCATATTATTAGGTCAGATTTAGAAATTTTTCTTCTTTTGAATGAAAGTAAAAGACATACCCATACAGCACACTCTCATCTTGAAGATGTTTAAAATCTATCGCAATAAGCTGTCTTAACTGTCTTCAAGACGTGCCTCAAGACCAGGGTATACGTATATTAAACGTTGTTAAAATGTTAATTACGGAACCTTCCTTCGTTTAGAAGACGTCTAAACCATGTCTCGAAAGATGTTTTTGAGATGGATTTTATCCATATTCTAGCTGAAAAATACTTCTAGGTATTAATTTAACCTCCTTCAATACATACTAAGCACATCTTAAAATGTCTAAGATGTATTCAAGAAAGCTCTAAGACAGCTTTTAATGAATTACAATATCAAGCAGTTGCCTCAAGAGGTTTTCCAGATGGTTATGAGATGGATTTCATCCATCTTCTAGCCCTATAGAAGCAAAAGATACAAATTTATCCTTCTTCAAGACATACTATTTAAATCTAAAAACAATCATATGTTCATGAGACAGCTTCAAGTCAGATTAAAGCTGATGACCATTTTGAGCAGTTACCTTAAGAGGTCTTTGAGAGGTGTTTTAGAGGTGAAATTTCTGTGTCCAAAAAGACCTGTCTTTAATGTACCTTAAAGATGTCTTATCTAAAATCTATATAACGATGCTTCTTTCAAGAGGAATATTAACATTATTTTATGAGTACAGACATAATTTCAGGTTTTCTGGTTTTAACCGTAATTTTATATTGCAGTGATTAATATATAATTATTTTCATTTAAAATAAATTAAATTATAGTAAATCCTCTGTAACAGATAAAGTATTATTTAAAATAAACATTCCAAATAGACATAAGTTAATCAATTGAAAAGCTCATTTGAAAAGATAGTCTATATAAGATTAAATGCTCATTTTGCAAATACAAAAAAAGAAAATGCTGTAATAAAGGATAAGAATCGAAAATGCAATTTTTAGAACAAAACTATATTTACCTATTTAATGTATTGTTACAAAAACTCATAATACACAATAATATATAATACACTAAACTCTTCCCGCTCAGTCACCATAAACTGTGCTGTTTCTTGTCCTTATTGTCCTCTGGAAAATACAACAACTTTATTAATAAATTATCTTTATAAGAAAAATACAGTACACTCCCGATTATCCGAATTTTTTGCGATCGTGGCTGCCTCGTATACCGAGAATCTCAGAAGTTGCTTATATTTTGTGGTTAGACTGTTTTGGGACCACAAAGTAAGTAGGATGCTAGTAAAATAATTATTTTATCAATAGGTTAGAGAAATAGGAATTTCTAGTCAACAAATTATTTGAATACAGTACCTGTATTTTAAAAATAACAATAAGTTACATAAACACTTAATCAAGAAGAACCGCTACTTGTCGTGTATCGTCTGTTTACAGTTGAACGAACATTTGTTAATGGTGGGAGTTCACTAACATCAAGCAAGGGTGAATCTAGGCCAATACAAACATGTGGTGTACTGGTGCAAGCAGCATGACTTGTTTGTATGTCACACGTTACTCTCATAAAGTCTCATGCGGCAAAAAGTTCGGCAAATATTTGGGCAAGTCATTGTCCGATAATAGTGATCTCCCGCCTTACATCCACCAGACGAAGTTCGTCTTCTTGCAATTTCTATTCGAAACACAAATCTAGATTATTGAGGAAAATTTGAGCCATAAAATGAATTATTTTAATGTGTATTGAAATTTTTAACTTCAATAATGAATAAACTAACAAATTACCGATGATTTCATATTCATGCTAAACAAAATAAGTGTATATAAAGTTATTATAATGTTCCAACCAAAAATAAAAATATATATATTACTAGTGGATCCGAGCGCACGGAATCGTGCGCTACTCTAGCAGAGCAATAATTTAAATGGCGATAAATTTAAAACACAATCATGCTAACACGATCCGTCTTGAGGGTTATGTTTACACAAATTAAAAAATAACAGCAATTAAATTATCAAGCTGGTCAAAATGTAAACAATTATGTTCTTCATAAGGATAACATGGGAACTTTAAAAGCCAGTGGGGCAAAGCCCAAAGGACTTTTTCAAAAATGTAAGGCCAGTTTGCAAATCTACGCGACACGCTCTTTCCAATGAGCCGTCAATATCAAAATCGGTTAAGAAATGACGGAGGAGTTCATAGACAAATTTCGTGTTGGCGTATTAACCCATACAGCACACTCTCATCTTGAAGATGTTTAAAATCTATCGCAATAAGCTGTCCTAACCGTCTTCAAGACGTGCCTCAAGACCAGGGTATACGTATATTAAACGTTGTTAAAATGTTGAATTACGGAACCTCCCTTCGTTTAGAAGACGTCTCAACCATGTCTAAAGAGATGATTTTAAGATGGATTTTATCCATATTCTAGCTGAAAAATACTTCAAGGTATTAATTTAACCTCCTTTAAGACTTACTAAGCACATCTTAAAATGTCTAAGATGTATTCAAGAAAGCTTTAAATCAGCTTTTATTGCATCACAATATCAAGCAGTTGCCTCAAGAGGTTTATAGATGGTTATGAGACGGATTTTATCCATCTTTAAGCCCTATAGAAGCGAAAGGTACTAATTTATCCTTCTTCAAGACATACAATTAAAATCTAAAACAACCATCTAATGTTGGTGAGACAGCTTTAAGTCAGTTTAAAGCTAGTGACAATTTTGAGCAGTTACCTTAAGAGGTCTTTGAGAGGTAGAGGTGAATCTTCTGTGTGTGGGAAGACCTGTCTTTAATGTACCTTAAAGATGTCTTACCTATAACGATGCTTCTTTCAAGAGGAATATTAACATTATTTTATGAGTATATACATAGTTTCAGAATGACATATTGCACTTTAAAATAAGTAAAGACAATTTCATCTCAATTCTGCTTCTAGGCCTAATTTTATATAACAGAGATTAATATATTATTTTCATTTAAAATATATTATTGTAAATCCTCTGTAACGGATAAAGTATGATTTAAAATAAACATTCCATATAGACATCAGTTAATTAATTGAAAAACTTATTTGAAAAGGTATTAGCCTATATAAGATCAAATATTGATTTTGCAATTACAAAGAAAATGCTGCAATAGAGGATAAAAACAAAAAATGCAATATTTAGAACAAAACTTTATTTACCTGAATAACGAATAATTACAAAAACTCATAATACACAATAATTAAAACTCTTCCCGCTACGTCACCATAAACTGCACTGCTGAGTTTTTCTTGTCCTTATTGTCCTCTGGAAAACATAACAACTTTATTAATAAACTATTCTTATAAACAAAATACAGTACACTCCCAATCATTCGAGTTTTTTGCGATGAGGCTGCCTCGGATACTAAGAATCTCAGAGGGTGCTTATATTTTGAGTTTAGACTGTTTTGAGACCACAATAGTAAGTGCAGGGCTTGTAACAGTTCTTGAGGTTGAAAAAAATAAAAAAAATAACTAAAATAAGAAAAAAATAACCAAAAAATAACCTTTTGTAAACAAAAAATGTTGCTAAAAATTAGAAAACCGGCGTTATATTGGGGATAACACATTCTTAACCCTGGTAAAAAAGAAAATCTCGACAGACTAATCACAAATCAACCTAGATTTGACGGCGAAACTTGGTTTTCACGCAACAAGACTTGGTTTTCACGCAATGTAGGATGACGAGATTCGTCTGCCGCGATGCTGCTACGAGATCGTCTGATGGAGGAATAGCGTGAACAGGACTTGTATTAGTTCTTGAGGTTGAAAGAAATAAAAAAATAACCAAAATTCCCAAAAAAATAACAAAAATAACCAAATTCCAAAAAAAATAACAAAAAATAGCCAAGAGCAAAAAAAAAACAAAAAAATAAAAAAAATAACCTGTTACAAGCCCTGTAAGTGGGATGCTAATACTATTTTATAACTAAAAATTATTATTTTTAATTTTTTTATTATTTCCGATGTTGATGATTAATATCACAAATTAAAGCCGGTATTTCACTGAGTATTTTAAGACTAAACGAACTACATATCTTTATTAAAATGAGAGATAGAAGCAAAATAATCCAAAAAAATATTGAAAATACGAAACGTCCATAAGAAATGTATAGGGATGATTTTTTATTAGTGCATATCTTTCTAACGAAAGCATATTTTCAAAAACGGATTTCATCACTGTAATCAGCGTAAAAATCTAGCTCATAATGATGTGCCACAACACCATCTTTACATTTAAAAAAATAAATTGATATCCAATATGGCGGATCCAAGATGGCGGCTGAAAATTGTTATCCTGTCAAAATAATGGATTAGCCACCCAACAATGATAGGCGTTGGTCCCGAGTCAATATCTCAAAAAATTCATGTAAAAATGCAGTCAGGTGACTTTTTTCAATAAGATCCCATGTTATTTTTTTCAACAATTTATCAATGATATTTTTTGTTTTTCTGGGTTACGCTAAAATTTAAACGTCGCAAACAAGCAAAACCTTAAAGTACATGTCAGTAGCAACAAAAAATACATGTGTCGAAAATTCCCACGGGGGGGATGTTCTCATATTGGCGGCCCATGGTCTAAATAGTTAAATTTTGTCCTCTTACAACAATTTTTAGCCGCCATTTTGAAGATTAGACGTCTAATTTTTGGGGTCTGGGCTGAATTTAGTTCCAAAATGCATGATCATTGATAATGCAAAGTTTTATGGTGGTAGCCGGAAACCTAATATTCGGCCCAAAAAAATAGCTATCCTACCTCACTATAGAAGCAGACGATTAAAATGATTCTTATCTTACTTTCGTATTTCTTATTTCTTGCCTACCTTTTTACATTAGATTAGATTATTTACAACCACAGATGAAGTCCACGATGGGAGAGTCATTTATAATCGACTCTTCACCATAGTAACAACGTGCGTTTTATTGTGTGGCATATGTAACGTGTAATGTTTAGAAATAAAAATGAATGCTTTTGTGATAAGGAAGAAAATAAGTAGGCTACATCCAGTAAAATAAAAGGGGTGAGAAGTAAAAAAAATTACAAATGATTTTAATTATAATTATTACTAGATTCCATTCTTGTAAAGTAGGACCCCGATGCGACTATCTGGTGGATCGATGAAGGTCTTAAATCTTAACTGACTATGTGACTGTTAATGACTGAATACACTTTATGAGAAATAAACTTTAAAAATTGCAGTCAAATGAATGAATAGTGTTGAATGTCATTTGCACGCATCATAATAATGATTTAATAAAAATAAATTTAAAACCTGCGTTTCTAAAGCAGAAAAGAGTTTTATAATCAAGAGTTACCGCAATGAAGGCAAAATAAATAATATTGACCGAGAGCTCGACGAGATACGCCAATCCTATCTTTATTCACACGTCCATGGCTGTCGCTTCGCGTACTGTACTGACAACGCAGTATCCTACTGGTCCGGTGTCATAACATAACACTCTATACAAACCTCATGATTAGGGATCGGTAAACTAGCCTAACCCATCACTGTGCGCGCTAGACAATAACAAGTTTTGAGTAAAAGGGAAGAATTATTGATATGTGATAATGAAAATAACACCGAAACGCGTTATTGGCAACAGTTTTTAAGTCACCAAACCTGATTATGAGGCATTTCATTTACACAACTTTTGAATTGATCTCTTCTACAAATAAAAATTCCAATTACAGATAATTACCCCCTGTGATTGACTTACAACTTCTCCGGCCCGAACCTACTCTTTACTTTAAAAAAATGTATTCTTTGAAATGCAATATAATTGGTGCATTTTTAGTTTTACAAGGAGATCAAATATAAACAGAAATAAATATTTTTTTAATTTTTTACGTTAACATTTTAAATTATTAATTAATATAAAAATATAATGACACATTTTTTAAAATGAATTTATTAGGTATATTTAAGGTGCTAAAGTAGCTAATCATTTGTGGTATTTGATAACTATGTAAGTCTCAGTGCTGTTACGCGGGTCGAATTTCACTATTATTGTACACTCAAACTTACGACCCTCGTCAAAAAAATGGGGGGGGGGGTCAAGTCGTCTGGACCCCACCCTTCCCAAAATCCTGGCTACGTCCCTGGCTGTATCAGCCTAAAAATACTTTTAAGCAGCCATTTTCCAATATGGCGGCTTTATCAATTGTTGAACAACAATATATTAATAAAAGTTAGGCCTTTTCAAACTCAGCAACTTTAGTATAAGGAGTTGTTTTCTAATCTTAGTGGGCCCTAACCAACATCTGAGTCCTTTAGTAGCCTACAACATTGATGACCCCTCTCCGGATTCTGGTCTCATATAATAATAAAAATTGCACAGCCAGGAAGAACAAACCCAAATAATTATTAAAAAATCTTTAGGCCTAAAATAGTTTGGCTAATAATAGAAATATGCTATATAAATTTGACTCACAAATCAAAAGTTATAACAGATTTTTACTGGCCTCGGCTTAAATTATTTTGTATGAGGGTTTATAAAACATCTAATGGAGCCAAGAGTAAATTCCTAAAACTTGTTTTGGTGGCTGGGCGGGGGGAGGGGGGTGACTGTTCTTACTGCACTTAACCATAAATAGTGGAAGTTATAAACATTTACAAAAAGCATACTATTCTAAACATAATTGATCAATAACATGGCGAGAAAAAAGCCCTGAAGCTCTAGTTATAGTGACATGACTGAATAAGACTTATAATTTAGGCCTTTATTGTAATTGCGGAAATGAATTATTAACAAACTTACTTGTTCTTACTCCCATGGTCACTGGTATTGAAGTAGTTCAGCCTCGCTCAAAGTCACTCATCACCGTACCCAATCGTTTGTGGTCTTCTAACATTGACAAGATAAGCCTTCGTGCTGTAGCACCGTCTTCTGGATCATCTAGGTGGCATCCTCCCACCTGAAATAAAAACCGGTACTTTGGTATTATACGGAGGCCACTATTTTTAGAGAGGTTTTTTTTTTAACTGGATAGGCCTATAAAAAATAACTACCTACTTAATTGGAGAGAACACACCTCAATTGACTTACTGTTCAAATTTGACATAATTATGATGAGCAGTCTTTGTGTTCTGCCTCCCAGAAGGCAGCAATGTCGGCGAGGTAAAGCGTCACCGCCGCTAGCGGCATCACCCGATCGCCACCCTTATACAGCGCGCTGCGGCGGTTATGTTGGGTTAGGTTATCATAAATATGTTAGTAGGACTTTCCTCGTTTCCTTACAAATCAAACGACACCGGATGAGTCATACTTTCGCCCGCCAAATCCTGTAGGCAAGTGATGCACACACTCCAGGTAGCAACCTGACCTAGGCCTACTGGAGGGGATTTGGCGGGCAAAGGTATGACTCATCTGGTATCATTTGATTCGTAACGAAACGAGGAAAGTCCTACTAACATATTTATGATAACCTAACCAAACACAACCGCCGCAGCGCGCTGCATAAGGGTGGCCTCCGTATAATACCAAAGTAGGCCTACCTAAAAACCGTAAACAAGCAGATACTTAAATTGTATTTCCAACATATTATGATCTTCACCTTCGTCTGATAAAATGAAACTATCTTTTACTAGTCGGTCTTAAAAACAAATAGCCTTCATAATTTATTGTGTCCAGAAACCAATAATTTTGTCTGAATTAACTAAAATCAGATGTAGGAATGATATTGAATAAATAGGCTAAGCAAAAGATGATAGGTCGATGATTGATATCGGATCAATCTTTATGAGGAGACCCAGGTCAGAGCAGACATGGGTTATGCATTGTACATGTGAACAGCAATATTGACAGGGTCATCTAATTTACTACAGTACTTCGATTCAGCAAATAAACCTACTCAACCACCATATATAAACTGTAGGCCTACGGACCTGAAGTAGAGGAGTATATTACTAGAGGAGTATTTTGGGGATTTTTCAACTAGCCTATCCATAGCCAAAATATTATTTGCAAAATTTGTTTTATGTTGCATATCAGTAAACCCATGTAACGGTTGGTATTACTTTTCAATCCAAATTACAGAAAATATAAGTAGGCCTAGCCTATTTAAAATGCAACTAAAAATATAAAAAATTGTTATGTGCATGAAAATTCTTTTGAGTACAGTAGCAGCCCCTTACTAAGTTATCAAAAGTAGGCCGAAGTCTTATTGTTAATTTGTTGAAAATGTCCTTATATTGCAGCCAACAACGTGTTTCCTTTTACGAAAATTCTAAAAAAAGTATTTTATGGTACATTAGTGATGTTTATAGGCTTATTTTAAATAAAAATTATTTTTGCAAACAAGATTAGTACCGATTTATACATAGGCTAGACCTTTAACATGAATCTTCATATGACTCACAGTCGAAAACACCAGTCCTCTAAAGACTCGTTGATTGAACTGACTGTAATAAGAGTAAGATAAATGACAGGTCTGTTTTCACACAGACTTGCTTACAAAACGGTAAAAGCGAGGCACAGAAGCTTAATAACGTGCTTCAACACTACAAGATATAGCCTGTTAACAGGTTGTTTTTTTGCGACAGATATAAATTTGCAGCCTATTTCTAAACTAAACAGCTATTATTAGAGACCATCTTCATACCGTACAATTGAAAAATATCTTGTTGTTTAGGCAGATCGAGAGCATTTGAATGAAATTGAAACCAAAGTTATATCTTAGATTTTGAGAACCATGAATAGGACTATAGCCCCCTATTATGGGTTGGTATTGTGGGGCTAACTGATATTGCAGTCCTACTCCATCCGAAATTGAGCAATTGTTTTCAAAATGAACTATAGGCCTAATGTTGCCTGAAGATTGGTTACCAAGAGGACTTTAAAATAGACCTAGGCCTTCGGCTTGCCTAGACCCTTTAGATGCCCTAAGATTACTTAAGGCTTCTAAATAAGAATGCAAATAAAATAGCAGTGCTAGCTAAAACTAAATTAAATGAATATTTTTATTGGTCCTTACCTTTGTAAACCAACTTTCTTGAAGCGACGAGCTTCAGTAAACAGTTGTCTTCAGTCTTCGGTATACACACGGTATTGTTTCTAGTTACCGTGAGTAAACAGTTGTAACAAAAACACATGCTTAACGTATTACACTTAACGTCAACCAGTTTAGTTAATTCTAAGACTACGAACTAACCAAAGAAAACCCAGTAACCGAAACACCGTTGAAGTTGAATTTGAGTTTTGTTTTTGACATTCCCTGGAGAGCCGTGAACTGTGAACAGAGAGTATAAAACTCAATCTTGAAACAGCATATAGTAATAACTGGTAAGTGTGACAAATAAATTAAAAGGAACGATGCTTCAAGTTGTAGTTTAAGCTTTTTGGGTTTGAATAAGTATTCAAGTTATACTTGACGCCTAATTATTATGAATTTTGAAATCATTTCGTCAGCTGGTCACTCTACAGTGAAACAGCTGTTTAAGTAATGTTGGAACTTTTGCACGGCACGGCGCCAAGTGTACCCGTAGTTCTTGTACTTTCGCATAGAACAACTTGTCAATCGCTAATGTACTTTAAGTAATAATTGTTTCCTTTGAAATAATGGGTAGGTTCAAAACTTCCAGGTCAAATTTAATTTTAATGGAATGTAAAAAAGTCCAGGTTGGTACCGGACTTGCAGACTCGTTCCCATTTTAAATGGCTGGTCCAAATCGTCCAGGTACAGAACGTTCAGGCTTACATTAATTAAGTTCCAATTAAGTCTTATAATGAACCTCCAGGATCTTTACTTGCTTAATAAATAGGTCAATAAATTTTAACCTGGGCATTTAGCACCTTCTTGATTTGGAACACCCCGCAATATTTTTTCAATATGCACATTAGATTAAAATAAGGTTCACTATTCATTCATTTATAAATATGTATACACAAACTTACAATGTTGATCGGTAATTTTGGGGCTTGATTGTCACAAATTTGTAATGTGTTTTTTATTCATACGGTATTTCACAATAAATTGGCATACAACTGCCCAACGACTCCTACCAGTTTATTGATAGAAAACAAAAGGCCTGCAGGTTAAGCAATAAGTTTTCATTAGTTTTGTGAATCAAATTAAAGAAAATTAAAAACTATACGTATAATGTTCCTTTAACGAATTATGAAAGGTTTAGAAGAAACTGTTCTGAGTATAATCCAGGCAAGAGAACAAACATTTGTATCATCACGCTTACCTAATTAATTATGGTGAGATTATAGTTGCTGTAGAATTTTAGCCAAAATTTATTGAACTATGGAAACATTTTTAAATGCCACAATCAGCATCGGCCACCATTTAAAAAATTCGTCATTATACAAACAGATATTACAGGCAAGGTTGCTATCCTCATATCTTGCAACGACATATTTTATCTTTTTATTGTATCTGGGGTGGAACCTGGGGAATATCGTCGTAAACGTATAAAAGCTACCTTCTAAGCATCCTGAAATTTTTCTATATGCCTAGAAGAAAGCTTTAAGACGCTTACGAGGTTTTCGAATAACTGTTCTGTGATCCTCCCCGTAAAATAAAAAAATGGCATGTGAAAATATCTATGGAGTTAAAATTTATTTGTTGCAGATTTCTTTTATCACTCATGGAAAATGATAACACTCATTGAAGTGAAAAAGGCTGCAAGGAAATAAATCAGTTTCAAAGGTTTTCGATTGAGAAATACACCAACAATAAAGTTGATTAACATCATACGAACCCTCATCTGTTAAGAATTTAACTTTTTATATAATGATAGGTTTCTTTGTATCCAACACGTCCTCCGTTTCCAGGAAGGGCACCCCTTTGTATATCTCACAGCTAATTGTTCTTTTTGTATTCCATCCACGGTAGGACACGCACATCTATTCTCAATATCGTTCGCTGACGTTTTTCAGCTATATTCTGCGCATCTTCAATCTTTCTTAGATTCTTAGACGTTTTGAAGAAAGCTTTAATATGTCAACGAGCGTCAAAGACATTTAGCAAATATTAAACCTTGATTGCCCTTTCAAAAAATTATTTAAAGTGTCTGTGAAATTTAAATTAATTTTATGGTTTACTGTATATGGTTCGCAGAAAATAGTAAAGCTCATTAAAGTGAAAATTCATTCTTTAGGAAAATTCGGAAGTTTTTGTACAACAAATTCGCCCATAACGTTGATAATTAATTGGCTTGCGCTCGCTGTTAAGGGTTATGATAGGTTTTGTCTCAGATTAAGTTGGGTTACTTTATTTAAAATACGTTTACCGGTTTCAGGAAAGACACTATTTTGTCTTATAACTCTATTTTATATTTTTACTTCAACTGGAGTGGAACCCGTTTCTTAAAATTGTTCGCTGACGTCTTTAAGCTATATTCTGTGCATCTTAAATCTTTCTTAGATTATTATATGCTTAGAAGAAAGCCTCAAACCGTCAACAAAAGTAAAAGAAGTTGCAAAAATTTGATCTTGATCGTCCTTTTTAAAAATAAGATAACCTTTCGTTTATAGTGTCTATGAAATTCAAATTAATTTTTGTTTTCTTTATAGTTCACAATAAAGCTCATTTAAGTGAAACTTCATTCTTTAGGCTGCATATAAATAAACTCCACGGAGGACACCTCTTGTGTCTTATAACTATAGTTAATCTTATTATTCCAACTGGGGTGGAACCCGTTCTAAATTCTCAAAATCGATCGCTGACGTCTTTAAGCTTTATCCTCGGTATCTTAAAGCGTTCTTACATCATGCTCAGAAGAAATAAGCTGTAAGAATTTGACGAACGTCTAAAAAATTTAGAAAAGAGATATCTTTTTTATTTAAAAATTAAAATAAATTACTTAATTGAAAACGTTTATGACATTTTAATTTATTTATCATACAGATACCTATGGTTAACAGAAAATAAGGATTCTCACAGAAGAGAAAATGCATTAATTATTTTTATATTCAGCCTACATAAAATATTTAAAGAATTTTTACTTTTATGAGCTTTGTTAATTCTCCCCTCCCCCCATATTTCCTCCCCCCCCCGTATGAGCCATACAGCATGCAAAAACCTGTCAAAAATAAACTTAAATTTGAATAAATTTGAATTTGAAAGTTTACAAGATTAGTCCAGATTGATATTAGTTTCTTCAGAACATTCTCTTAGTTAATTATGTTTACTAAAACAATAAAAAATTTAATACTTTCGTATACGTCTTCAAGCTTTCTTTTATACATCCAAAATTAATTTTGTATATCTTACGTAAAGGTCAAAAGCTGACTTTTAGTAGTGTTAAATAAATTGGTAAATAAAATACATTTTAAGTTCAGTTTAAATGTTCAATCTGAGAACGTCTTTGAAACATCCTCTAGTAGTTTAAATAACCTTGTCTTAAATGAGTTTAAAAGTCACGTCTTCTAAACGTAACTAACCAAGACGTGTAATGAAAGACGTATTAAAAACGTCTTATTTATGGTTAAATTTTCGACGTATAATTTTTAGACGTTTTAAACGTCCGTAAGACGTGATCAAGACTTGCTGTGCTGTATGGGAATTATATAGATAGCACAGAAGAACCTCTGATAACCCGGAGTCTCGGATAACTGGGGTTCGGATGATTGGGAGTGTACTGTAAATAAAATTTTCTTAGGCCAAGATGATTAGGCTTTGATAAACACATCAAAGCCTAATCAAAGCCCTGTTTTCAGGGCTATGGCCCTAAGCCCAGATCTCTATGCGTACCCCCTGGGATCTGGCCTCGTGAAAAGTGTTGGCCTTTTCTTTAATTTGGTTAGGTTAATGACATTCCCGAGTCCCAAAATTTCTTCTAAAATTCACTCAATACATTATTTTTGACCGAATGTGACCCCCATATCAACGTGAGGGTAGGACTTAGTAGTAAATCCCCACCACAGAGAAAGAAGTATCAGCTCCATGCTAAGGTTAGTAATTGGAACTTCTTATCTACATGTGAGATATGATTAAGAAGCTATAATTCTTTGCCAAACAGTAAATAATTATTAATAAAACTCATCGACTCAACCTAAAAAAAGCCAATAGAGGTGATATATTATATCACTCAAATGACCAAACAAGAAAGCTGATTATTACAATATTTAATAATGCATTTATAGTGGGCCTTCATCCATGATTACCAAGTATCCGTGACCAAGGGGTAATCCAGGCATCAGTTTAGGGGGACGGTAATAAGCATAACTTAGATGACCTCAACTCAAGGGGTTGTCACAGCAACTGAGGAGTTTAGGGGTAAGGAATACATCCCTGGTGTGGAGGGGTCCAGGAATTTTATAGCACATCAGAACTGTAACCTCATGATTTTAAGCAATCGAAACACATGTATGTTTATACATACAAAAAGTGAATCCCCAGAAATCTGTATGATCGACTGTTTGGAATCTGGAAAATTCGGACTATCCAGGAATTTTAATAAAATACCCCTAAAAATCTATGGGCCTAAAAATTAAAAAATACCATTTATGCCTATACTACTATCCTACTAAAAAGTAAGACAATCTTTGGTAATTGATTTCATGGCTGGTTGGTTCATTCGCAAAGTTATTCCATCTGTTATTTACGATCTGTATCAAGCGAGCAGGTTGGTTGTAATCAACCGATTAACTCATGACCATGCATCTTTGCATAATTTTGCATCAAAATTTTTTTATTGGGGTTCTTCTAATTTACTATAATTATCTAATAATTGCTCGATTTTTAAGTATGGTATATGGGGGATGGGAATGACTACACATAAATTAGCATCTCTGGACTATGGTCTGTGACCCCAGAACCCTGGGAAGATTATAATCGCTTTTTAAAATTCCGCTTCTAGGGAAAACATGAGTGCCCTTCCCCCCTCCTCTGATCCCCTTACGACAACATTATTTACCACCGCAACGTGAATCAACTCAATCCTCATCTGAATCCTTGAGTACAACACTGATGACCCCCCTCCAGATTCTGGTCTCATATCATAATAAAAATTGCATGGTTGGAGAGAACAGATAATTATTAAAGCAATCTTTAGGTCTAAAATAGTTACTGATAATAGAAATATGATATATAAATTTGTCTCACAAATCAAAAGTTATAATAGATTTTTACTAGTGTTGGCTTAATTTTTTATTTTTAATTGAGGGTTTACAAAACTTCTAATGCAGCCAAGAGTAAATTCCTACAACTTTTTTTGGAAGGCTTGGGCGAGGGGGGGGGGTGAAATCATAAATAGTGGTGGAGGTTATAAACTTTCAAAAAAAATCATATTCTAAACAGAATTGATCGATAAAATGGCGAGAAAAAACCCCAAAGCTCTGTTCTAGAATATTGTGACATGTCTCTTTGTCTTGTAATTTAGGCCTTTATTGTAATTGCTGAAATTATTAAAAAAACTTACTTGCTCTTACTCCCATGGTTACTGTTATTGAAGTAGTTCAGCCTAGCTCAAAGTCACTCTCCACCTTGCCCAATCGTTTGTGGTCTTCTAACATTGACAAAATCAGCCTTCGTGCTGTAGCGACGTCTTCTGGATCATCTTGTTGGTGTTCTCCCATCTGAAGTACCTATAAACCATAAAACAAGCAAATACCTATGTAAATTGTATTTCCAACACATTATGATTTTCAACTTCAACTAATAAAATGAAACTATCTTTCATTAGCCAATCTTTAAGACCTTCATATAATTTATTGTGACCAGAATCCAATAATTTTGTCTGTGCTTTACAAAAATCAGTTGTTGGAATGATATTGAATCAATAAGCAAAAGATGATGGATGATGGGTCGATGATCGATATTAGATCAGCCTTTTCGTGCATTGTGCTTTTTGTGTCATTTTTGGAAATTTTTGAGGAAAAGGGTCTAGTTAATTTTTTCAGTAAAAATTAACTTCAAGCAAACCTATTTTGTGTCCATATTATTGAGTCAAACTAATAAGTTTTAGGTATAAATATACTGAGGTAAAATTTACTTTTGAACAAACTTATAATCTGGTAGAAATTTATAAAAGTTTTAGAGCAAAATTGTGCATTTTAATGATTTGAGAAAAAAGTTTTTTTATTTTTGGTGTTGTGACAGTGCAATTTTTACCATGGTAAATTTGGATAATAATTCATTACCGTACATGAAACAAAACTTACAATTAATTTATTTTACTTCAATAAAAAATACAAATGTATTTTATGCGAATGAAATAGGGCCTACAACTTAAAAACAAAAGTACATATATTACATAAGAATATTTTCTTCTTTCTTTGTTTGCCGCAGCAAACTTGTTAAACTACAGGTTTAGTCATTGATTATCCTTTAATAATAGATGCAAAACCTAATGGTGATTCATGTGAGCAAAGACTCTAGAGCTAACTGGCGAAAGCGGTCAGAAAACCGAGGTCGGTAAACAGTTTGGTGCAGCTTGTCGCTAGTGAGCGATTGTTGAATCAGACAGAATAAATTATACTGTTATCGCAAAAAAAATATGCTCGCCATAGTGTGCCTATGAGTCATGCTGTAAGGTGGGATACAGTGTTCAGCCCTGCCGACACCCAAAAAATATAATATTCTTAAAAAACATGATCTTTCAGACAGGTGAGTCTGGATCCGCACCACGTACTGTGGTTTGGGTGCCTCGCGGGTTAACCAGCCTAGCGCTTGCCGTATGAACACCATTGTAGCACATTAATCCTATTACAATTTTATATCTCGCTTTACTGCTAAAGGCTCCATTTTCAACACGGCGTCAGCGCTCTCAAAGTCAATGTCAATGTCATTGCGCTAGAGTCAAATATAAAGCGGGCAATGGTGATTGTTGATGCGTCAACAATTAGCACATGCAGTGTCTACAAAACAGACACCATTGCCCGCTTCATATTGAACTCTAGGGCAATGACGCCGACGTCGACATTAAGCGTGCTGATGCCGTGTTAGAAAGGGAGCCTTAAACATAGGCCTATCTGAATCTAGAAAATTGAGATTTTAGTCATTTTTATGTTTTTTACTTAGTTCACCCAGTAAAATTATGATAAAGCGTGATTAAATACCAAAATAATGAAATTCAAGTAAACTTAGATTAAAAGTTGGAGTTTGGTATTAGATTAAAACCAATGGCTCCAGAAATAAATCGGCTTATTCACTGGGATAGACTTTGATAAGCGGTGCACCCATACTATTGAATCCTTCGATAATATCAAATTAGAGGTTAATGGCATAAACGACTGTATCATAACAAAAAAAACCGTACACTGCATTTCATGGTAAGGTGAAGCTTAATTAATAGTTAAATTAATGTAATAATTAGAAAACTAAATAACTAAAAACCACCATGACCACATGTAAAACTCACCCATTTTAACGGCATAAATAACCACACTGTAGGCCTACATGCTAGAGATCACCATTTTCTAACAGTGTCAAGTCAGTGTAAATATGGAATACGGTACCAGAGGGCCTACAAACTGGTGGACTGTGTGAAATTAAATGTCACTATGATGCTTTGGTAATTTTTTTATATTAAATGAGAACCTATTTGAGATACAGTAGGCCCTAAACTCTCGATGGTTCGACACTTAGTGGACTTCAGGAGTGTCGAAGTACCGTACCAAAATGTCGAGCTATAGGGAGTATGTACATCATCTAAGTTTATAGAATACCATAAACCTAAACCATTGCACAGCTATTTTACTAAGTTTTATTATAAAATAGGTCCCAGTCAATATCACTGGACAAAATACTTGGGAGTAGCAGCAGGTTATTGAGTGTCAGCAGGTGTCAAACTATATTGAGTGTCGAATCGAGAGTCTACTGTAATTTGTTTTATTTTATTCGGTTTATTGCTACGGTACGCAGTTAAAAAAGATTAATATAGCCTAACTGAGGTTTTGTTTTTGTTGTAGGGGCCTACTTTTTACTTTTACTTGATGGACGGAAACGAATAATTTTGTTTTTGGTCGATGATGTCTCAAAGTTTGACTGATACATCCATATTATCAATTGAAAGATTCGGTGATTTGGGTGCACCGCATATCAAAGTCTACCCATTCACTCAGCTACAATGGAGTTTTCACAGCTGACAATCAGCGGGGGATTCCAGGCCATTATCAGTAGGCTACATCTAAACTAGGCCTATATGAACCCACATAGGGCAATGGTGAGCACTAGGCTGGTTAAAGCCCTGTGGCATCACACAGGGACCCAATTCAGTTGCAGATTTTTGAGCCCGAGAACAATGGATTGGCAGAGCCCTTACCAGCATAAATGTTATAACCTAACAGTACATTTTAGGTAATAGGTACAGTAGTAGGTAATGTTATAGGTAGGCCTAGAGGTAGTAAAGCTTCACAAACAAGAAAATAAAAACTAACAACCAGATGATTTAACATTCGCATAAAACTTCGTCCACAATCGACAACTACCAAATCCATAGGCCTACATAGTCTAGTTGATGTGTCAGAAGAATGTTTTGCATTGCAGCTCAATTTTTTTTATTGTTAAGTTATGGTGAAACTGCCGCAGATGATCAACTAACATTTTGAATAAAAATTAGGCTTCAAATTTGATAGTTTAGATGTTTTATCAGGTTGTTTTTTTGGGAAAGTTATGAATTTGTAGCCTACTTCTAAACTAAACTGCAATTAGGGACTATTTTCATACCGTACGATAGACAAAGTTGTTTACAGTCAAGTTGTCACACTGTACCTATATCTTGTTGTTTAACGAAAATTGCAAGCAAAGTAATATCTTAGATATTGAGAATAAGGTAGGCTAACTATGCATTTTCAGTCCTACTCCATCCGAAATTTAATTTTTTTTCAAAATGAATTAGTTTCCTGGAGATTGGTCACCAAGAGGACTTTAGAAGAGGCCTAGACCTTCGGCTTGGCTACCCAAAGCCTTAGTTTCAATTGCCTGTTAAAAAAATTAAGGCTTGTTAAGAATGCAATAAATGAATTGGTACTTCTACATGGGTACTCACCTTTGTAAAGGACGTGTCTTGAATTGACGAACCTTCATGATGTTTTGTCGGTTTAACTTCAGTCACACTTCACTTAAGTAGTCTAATATCGTTGTTTTAATAACAATATAAACAACAAAAATGTTAATTATCACGGAGTTGTCATGGAGACCAATGCCCTACCGTTGAATGAATGTCATTTAAATTTTGACAAACCGCACCCTTGCGAGCCGTGAACTGTGAACAGAGAGTATAAAACTCAATCTTGATACAACAAAAAGTAATAACTGGTAAGTCTAGCAAATAAATTAAAAGGAACACTTCAATTATTTAGTTGAAGTTTTAGCTTTTTGGTTTTTAATAAATATTTTAGTTATACTCGACGCCTAATAAATATTGTGAGCTTTGAAATCTCTTCATCAGGTGGTCACTCTACATTTAAACAGCTGTTTAAGTAACTTTGGGAAAATTACAAGGCGCTAAGTGTACCCGTAGTTCTTCTTGTACTTTAGCTTAGAATAAATTGTCAATCGCAAGAGTACTTTTAGTCATAATTTGTTTTCTTTGAACTAATGGGTACGTTCATAATGTTCAGGTCAAATTTTATTTTAATGGGATGTACTAAAGTCTAGGTTAGTACCGGTCTTGCAGATTCGTTTCCAATTTTAAAGGGCTGGTCCAAATCGTCCAGGTACCGTACAGGCTTACACTAATTAAGTTCAAATTATTAAGTCTTATAACGAACCTTCAGGTTCTTTACTTGCTTAACAAATATATCAGTAAATTTTAACCTGGGCATTTAGTACCTTCTTGTTTTGAAATACCCCGCAATATATTTTCAATATGCACATTAGATTAAATTAAGGTTCACTGTTCGTTCAAATACAAAAGTGTAAGCAAACTTACAATATTGATCGGTGATTTTGGGGCTACATTATGATAAAATTTAAATATGTTTATTATTCATACGGTAGGTCACAATAAATTGGCATACAACCGCCAAACGACTTCTATCAGTTTATCCATATAAAACATAGGGTTACAGATTAAGCGTTAAGTTTTCAGGATTTTTGTGAATTAAATTAAAGACAACTAAAAACTATAATGTTCCTTTTACAAATTATGTAATATTTGGGAGAAACTATTTGTTCTGAATAGAATCCAAGCAAGAGAACAATCATTTGTTTCATTTATACCTATCTAATTAACTATGGTGAGCTCACAGTTGCTATAATATTTTAGCAAAAACCTAAATGAACCATGGAAACATTTTTATATGTCACAATCAGCATCGCCACCATTAAAAAATCGTCATACCATACCAAAAACAGATATTACAGGCAAGATTACTATGTTCATATCTTGCATCGACATATTTGATTTTTTTATTGTATCAGATTTTGTGGAACTTGGGGATTATATTTCGCAAATGTATTAAAGCTATCTTCAACGCATCCTAAAATTTTCCTAGATGCCTAAAAGAAAGCTTTATGACGTCTACGAGGTTTTCGAATAATTTTTCTGTGATCCTCCCTGTAAACTTAAAAAAATAATGACATGTTACAATATCTATGGAGTTAAAATTTATTTCTTGCATATTTCTGTATAATTCAAGGAAAATAAGAATACCATTAATGTGAAACTTCATTCTTTAGGCTGCAAGGAAATAAATCAGTTTCAAAGATCTTCGTACGAGAAATTCACAAACGATAAAGTTGATTAGCATCATACGAGCCCTCAACTGTTAAAATTCAACTTCTCATAACATGATGGTTTCTTTGTCTCCAACACGTCCGCCGGTTCTAGAAAGGACACCCTTGTGTATCTTACAACTAACTGTTCTTCCTATTCCATCCGCGGTAGGACTCGCTCTCAACACGCACATCATTCTCAGCATCGTTCGCTGACGTTTTCAAGCTATATTCTGCACATCTTCAATCTTTCTTAGATTCTCAGATGTTTTGAAGAAAGCTTTAATATGTCAACGAACGTAAAAGAAATTTAGCAAATATTGAACTTTGATTATTATCCTTAAAAAATATATAAATTTTATTTAAAGTGTCTATGAAATTCAAATAAATTCTCACGGTTTACCATTTGGTTTGCAGAAATTAATAAAGCTCATTAAAGTGAAAATTCATTCTTCAGGCTACTAAGAAATAAATTAATTTCGGAAGTTTTCGTACAAGTTCGCCAATAACGTTGAAAAGCTTGCGATCGCTGTTAAGGGTTATGATGGGTTTTGTCTCAGATTCCAGGAAGGACACCTCTTGTGTCTTATAACAATATTTTATTTTCTAATTTCAAGTGTGGTGTAACCCGATCTAAATTCTCAAAATCGTACGCTGACGTCTTTAAGCTATATTCTGCGCATCTTAAATCCTTCTTAGATTATTAGATGCTTAGAAGAAAGCTTTAATATGTCAACGAAAGTGAAAAAAATTAATCTGCAAACATTTTATCTTGATCGTCATTAAAACAAGAAGATATTTTTTATTTAAAGAGTCTATGATATTCAAATGAATTTTGGTTTACTGTATTTCACAGAAAATAAGGAAGCTCATTAAAGTGAAAATTCATTCTTTAGGCTGCAAATTAAACAATTAATTTCGTAGGTTTTCGTTCAAGAAATTCGGCATTAACGTTGGTAGGCTTGCGCTCGCTGATGTATGATGGGTTTTATGTTTTATCTCATATTATGATGGGTTCCTTTATCTACAATTTCACCGGTTCCAAGGAGGATACCTCTTGTGTCTTATAACTATATTTAATCTTATTATCATATTTAATCCGTTCTACAGTCTCAAAAACGTTCGCTGTCATCTTTAAGCTTTATCCTGAGTATCTTAAAGCGTTCTTATACCATGCTCAGAGTTAAAAATTAAAATAAATTACTCCGTTAAAACGTTTTATGACATTTTAGTTTATTTATCTTACGGATACTAATAGTTAACGGAAAATAAGAATTCTCATAGAAGTAAAAATTCATTTTATTTATATTCAGCCCACATATAAATATTTAGGGAATTTTTAATTTTCATGAGCCTTGTGAATTTCCTCCCCCATATCCCTCCCCCCCCCTTATGAGGCAAATGATATACAAAAAAACTGTCATGAATAAACTTAAATTTGAAAGTCTACAAGATTGACCCAGATTGTCAGGGACCCAAAGGATTTTCGGGCCCCTGTCCAACTGTAAAACCCGGGCCCCCCGTGCCTCCAACTGTAAAACCCGTGTGCCTCCGCCCCCCCCCCTGATTCTCGTTGTTTGCTTGTTAGACTAAAACGATAGCAAATTTTATACTTTCGTATACGTCTACAAACTCTCTTTTAGACATCTAAAATTAATTTTGTATCTCTTTCGCAAAGTACAAAAGCTGAATTTTGGTAGTGTTGAATAAATGAGTAAAATAAAATACATCTTAAATTCAATTAAAATGTTAAATCTGAGAACGTCTTTAAAACATCCTCTAGTAGTTTAAATAACAAAGTCTTAAATGAGTTTAAAAATCACGTCTTCTAAACGTAACCAATTAAGACGTGTAATGGAAGACGTAGTAAAAACGTCTTATTTAAGGTTAAATTTTTGACGTATAATTTTTAGACGTTTTGAACGTCTGTGAGATGGGATCAAGACTTGTTGTGCTGTATGGGTAGGGATTAAATTATTTTAGTTACCTTTTATTATTAAATTTTGGTAATTTTCAGACGAGCCCCCCGGTGCACGGCGATAGTGGGGATAGAGTGAGTTTGTACAATTACTGATATAGTAATACAAATTTAAGGAATTTAATGTCATATAAATGTATGGACAATTTGTACCAATTAAATGAAAATACAAGTACTCCATGAATTCAAGAAAGATTTATTGAACATGTCCAGTTTATTATTACCAGTTATTTAAAGGATATAAGTTGTTTTAACCTCACATCCAAAGGCAGACTCTTATTAATCACAATCTTGTCAACCAAAATTCCCAATAAAAGGTACTGGTCCCAAATCGGTATCTCCGGGGCGTAAGTACAATGAAAACATAGTTAGTAGTTAAATTTAAATTAACTAAGAATTCCAACTTGTAACAAGTAATTTATGCTGATCTTCCCAAATATCAATTTATTTTATAAAGAAAACAAAAAAAACTAAACTAATCACCACTAAACGAATTGACGGTTGCATTGCGGCAGCCTTGGCTTGTGATGCAGAGAGGTTAAATTTCAAAATTAAATCATAGAATACATTTTACATTAATCTGACCATTTTAATAACTTAAACAGCTAAATTATTTTTTTTTATTTCTAACTTTGTCACTGTTTGGCCCTGGGCCTGGGTCCTCGTTGCCGGTCATTTCACTACTTGAGAGAAAGTGACTGCCAAGTTTTGCTAAGCCTTTGATTTTATGGTATTTTAAGTTTTAAACCATATGCCTATGCCTATGCCTTGGCTATAAGTAAAAATTATCCCGATATCTGTAATTTAACTGAAATATAAGAAATACAAAACTAGCCTAGACTGACCGAATCTATACTCTGTATTTTGGGGTAAGATATAAATTTATTCCTTCCTACCTGTCATACACCCATCCTACGGCTAACGAATACACAGCATCCTACTAGTGGAATACACGATCTATTACCTAATCTAACTCTGGAACGGCTAGTTTTATAGGGTTTGGGACAGCGATCGGTGTTTCTATAGTAAATCCAACCACGTAGGTGAACTTAAAAACTATACCTATGTGCAAAATTGTATAAAAATCGTTAGAGCCGTTTTCGAGATAGGATTTATAAATTTATATGCAAGAATTGCTCATTTAAAGTTATAGGATAAACAGCTATGACAACTTAATAATATACCAAAATCATGGGGCTAAACTATATCTACTAAACTTATAAAACAACAGCAAAATAACAAAAGAATCTTATAAAATATATCACAGACTGGTTTCAAAAAGCTTGATTTTGAGTTAAATTCTACAAATTACTTATAACTAGATACAGCAAATAAAAAAAGGATCCTCTAAAACAAATATCAGAGGATCTTCGAACTCTTTCTTAACAGGTAATTAACTATGTACAATAATTTTAGACCGAAAACGGTAATATAACATGTTGAAAAAAATAGTAGTTTCCTACACAACTTAATAAATGAACTTGTTAAAGCTTATGGTTAAACTAAAGCTTATTTTTTTTCGTGGTTATCTGGAGTTAACACAGTTCTGGGGGCAAATCCCTCACATCGGTCCTGACGAAAGTGCCGTCGGGAAAGAAAATCCTTTTCCTTTTTGCCCGGTAGCGTCTGTGTAGTGGGTTCTGTTGAACTCGATGAAGGTTCCGATGATGCCGGGGTAGATGTGTAAGTATTACTGGGATCGGTTACGGGGCCGTTGAGCGTTCTGAAGTCGAACCGGAGGGGCTAGGTGTCGGTGGTGGTGGTGGCTGAGTTTGAATGGGCACTGGTGGGGGTAGTGGCTCCGGTTTATAATCCAGGATCGGGATTTTTGCCGTAACCTTTTCTGGGATCACAGAGGCGTCCATTTGGGTATCGGCTGCTTCTGCGCACAGCTCTTCTAACTCATCCTCATCGACAATGAGAGATAGGCACGGTGACGGGGGTCCACAATCACGGGCTTCTACCATCTCAAAGTCTAAATCCAGTTGAACGGGTTCGGTCTGTTGGGTTGGAGGTGGAGTATGTTGAAATGGGGGTTTTTCGGTTGGTACTATCCGGACCGGTCTAATAATAACGGGTGATTCGGATTCTGCATAGTCCCCTTCTATGGCTTCGTTTAGGACCTCTAAAAGTGGGTCCCACGAGGTCCAATATTCTGTCAGCGTCCCCTTCTCGTAGCAGACCCCTTTCGGCAGGTGGTAGTTCGGGTTAAACTTGGGCACTGACGCCGTCTCTATCTTCTTCACGAGGGTGTCCCCTGTGAACAAATTCCGAACGGTGTTATCGTCCTTCAGATCCGCCGCCCCCAACACCATTGACTTGCGTAGGGCTGAAGCTATTTCTCTCCTCACCTGTTCACAGTTTATCGACACGTTGTTGATTGGGTGATTCGTTACCAGCGGGCAGCGTACAAACAGACATACACACCTCAGTCAAAACTTCCTTCGGGTTGTCGTTCAGCTGTCGCCGTCCCAATCTTCTTCCACGCATCTCTAAAGAAGGGTACAGCCAATTTCTCGGCTAAAGCCTCAAAATACCCCAGCAGCTTAGTTGTGAGGTCATTTCTTGACCTGCCGAGTGAGTCAATCCCAAGAACCACCCTCCTCTTGGGCCATGCGGCAATCAAAGTCCAGTGTTTTTCTTCCTCCAGATGTATGGGGAAAAATACAATATCCCTCTCGAACAGATTTTTACCCTGGGACCATTTAGCCACTCTCGAGAAGCCCCCTTGCTTATAGGCCACGTAGAAAAATGTATCGAAGGCCCAGATTTTACATTCAGCGTTGGGTAGCAGGATGCTGCGTCTCTCCAGCAATCTTAAGAATGTCGATATGACCAGGTCGTCTACCATGGTGTTTTTCCTCAAAAGGGTGCCGAAGGCCTTGTCATTTACTTGCAGGGGTCCACGAAGTTTTTCCATGTCGTTCCCTTATGCATGCAGCGTCTTACCTAAGGGAAGAAAATTAAGCGTCAGGCAGCATTCATAACAGCGTTAAAGCAACTAGCAGGTAAGCAGATTACAAACGAGCATGCATTCATGGACGGCCTACTATCACCAGGGGAAGGAATAAGGGGGTCTTAATTTTGAAAAGCTTTCAAATCTTTAGCGTGAACGACATAAACATTGTCTACGTGGTCCACTATCTCGAATATGTTTGTCCCTATTTGTCTGAGTATGGTGAAGGGACCGTCATATTTTGGGGCTAATTTCTGTGCAACTGCCTCAGTGGCGGAAGACAATGTACGCTGTCTTTTTAATACCTCTTGCCCTACTCGAAATGGGTTTTCTCTTCTCCGGTGATTGTAGTGTCGCGCTTGACGGGTCAAAGCTTTTGCCAGGTTTTCCTTCACTTTCTCGTGAATACGTTTCCTTGGGCTATCTCGAGCCGTGTACTCGTCTTCTTCTGTGGCATCTTCCTCGTCAGTTACCAACGGTCCGTGAATCGCCCAAGGTAACATCAATTCCCTTCCAAGATTAATCATGGCGGGGGAGAATTTTGTTGATTCATGCAACGGCTGAGTTCATAGCGAATCTAAACTCGGCCAGGTTTTGATCCCACGTTCTGTGGTCGTCCTGGACATATGGGCGATCATGGTCTTCAATATTCTATTTTATCGTTCGGTCGGATTTGATTGTGGACTATAAGGTGCAGTGCATTCCAATTTAATTTTTCACTCTCGTGCCTAGTCCTGGAGGATTTTGGAGGTAAACTAAGTTCCATTATCACAACGGATAATGGAGCTCCATAACTAAGTAGCACCATACTGTTCAAATGCTCAACCACTTGTTTTGCAATTGCCGACTTCAGTGGGGCTACTTCTACCCATTTGGAGAAGTTATCCTAGACCACCAGCGCGAATTTAGAACCCCGTTTACTTCTGGGCAAAGGTCCAATTGAATCCAAAGTTAAAATGTACCACGGCCCTCTAGATCGTTTCAAAATCATTTTCCCAACTGGTTTCTTTTGTTTAACCTCATACTGAACACAGTTCACACATTTTCGCACATACTCCTTGACCTGTCTCTGCCATCCGAGCCAATAATATCTGCTGCCAACTCTCTTTAAGGTTTTCCAAATACCGAAATGACCAGACTCCGCTCGATCATGATTCTCCTTGAGAACCTCATCTCGTTGGTGGGAGGGTACACAGGTCTTCCAAACTGTAGTAGGATCGACCGTATCCATTCTACGGTTGGGTCTAATACGTTTGAGCAGCTTTCCTTCTCGGGAAATTGTATAACCATTTTTTTCTGGGTTGTTATTCACCTTGTTGAACATTCTTGTATACCAATCCTGGTTTCTCCTCGCCGTTGTCAAATTAGAATTTTGTGAATTTCCTGCGATCACATTGATAGCATATTCATTTGAAAGGTTGGTCTCCTCTCCTTCCGGATCTGGGGGAGGTGTCACGGGGTTTCGGGACAGAGCGTCTGCGACCTTATTCAAGGCCCCTTTCCTGTAACATATCTCGAAGTTATGTTGCTGTAATTCTAAAATCCATCTTCCTAATCGCCTCGATGGTTCTTGCAGTTTCATGAGCCCCTTCAAGCTTTGATGATCGGTAATTATCTTGAAATGATACCCTTCCAGGTAGGGCCTACAGTTCCTTACTTGCCAAACAACGGACAAACATTCTTTCTCTGTCACCGTGAATTTCTCTTCAGAATCGGCCAACAGGCGACTCGCAAACGTGATGACAACTCCTTTGTTGTTCTGTATTTGGACCAAGGCTGCACCGAGCTCTTCGTTCGAGGCATCGGTATGTAGCTCGAAAGGGAAGTTGAAATCTGGACACACCAGAGTCGGGGCGGTTGTTAACTTTTCCTTCAGAGTGCCGAACGCTTCCTCTTGCGGCTGTCCCCATTGCCAAGTTGTGGTTTTCTTTAGAAGTTTTGTTAAAGGGGCCGAAATTTTGGCAAAGTTGGGAACGAAACGTCTGTACCAGGAGGCCATACCCAAAAATCTACGTAATTGTCTCACTGTCTTTGGCTGTGGAAAGTCAACTATCGCCCTTACTTTGTCACGGTCAGTATTGACTCCTTGACTATTAATTACATGACCGAGATACCGTAACTCTGTGCGACAAAATATACACTTGTCGGGATTTATCTTTAGATTAGCTTCCCTCAGTCTCCGAAATACTTCCCACAGCAGATCTAGATGTTCCTCAAGCGTTGGGGTTGCGAGCACTAGGTCATCAAGATAGGCAAAAGCTCTTGGTTCAAGTTCTGGACCAATTACTCGGTCTAAGAGCCGTTGGAAGGTCGCAGGGGCAGCATGCAATCCAAAAGGCATTACTTTAAACTGATAAAGCTCCCTACCTGGGACGGTGAACGCGTTAGCGGTTTGCTCGCCTCCAACAGTGGCACTTACCAGTAGCCGTTTTTCAGTTGCAACACTAGTAGTACTAGCAATAATACTAAGTACACTAGGTAGTCAAGTAAGTAGTATACTTACAAGGGGTTAGAGATGCTTACCCTGTGTGGGTGAGTCGAGCAGCTGCCTGACCGTGCCGTGCTCGCCAGCTCCTTGGTGGTGGGGACGGTGGATGATAATTCACCAGCGCTCGGCGGCGGTGGCCGGGCTTGGCGTTGCTGCAGACAGGCACCAATATGCCAGAAAACGATACCTCTGCTACTTTTAATAAACGAATATTTTCCAATTCCATAATTATAATATAATTTATTATTTAATTATTTTTGGATTTAATAACATTCAGCAGAATAATCAGATAAAATACTGTTGCCTAGTTTATTAATTAAAAAACATACACCTCAATTTGGAGACCCTTACAGTTGTATTTAATATGATTGTAGTGAAATGGGCCTCCTTAGTTAAAAGGATTTCTACCGGGTCTTGCACGGGGTTGCTGACAATGCAAGCTATTGGCCTTTCACCATTGTGGGTGTTGCCGATTACTAGATTGGAAGTTGAGAGGCCAAAGCCTTTCTTCGCCTGGTGGAGAGGCGAAGCTGTGACCGCCACACCCTCCCCTGCGTGATGGCGGACAGCACCTACTTCTTCACGATTTTGAATACGTCGCCGGCTCACCGACTTGAGGGCTTCCGTCCGGCGGCCAAGGACCTCTTCTCCGGCGAGGCAGACTGGTCGTTGGAGGATTTGATGGCCGACCTTGAACGGCTGGCTCCCCCCATCTCTACGGAAAGGGAGAGAGAAGACGGCGACATGGAGTGGGATAGGTGTGAAGACGTCCCTACCTCGGAGGTTCCAGCGGCTCCAGCGCCCCCAGAAGAACAGGCGTAAGCGGCGTCTTCGATCGAGGTCCTGCACCTTGAGACTGCGTCTCCAACCGGATCGACACGACCGACTCTCCTCGAAATAGTCGGGAAGGAGGACACCATCCCCCATAGAGCACTCTGCTGGAGGCCATGCGCCAGCGGAGCACGCAGCTACTTGCCCGAGAATGGGCGAGCGGGTCGTCGGAGTTCGAGATGCTGGTGGACGAGGCCACAGCGGAAGTTAAGAGCCATCCCGAGTCATCACCCCACCTACACAACAACACCGAATACCTTTGGCCGCGGCTGCGAAATCGTCATCCACCGAGCGCACCGAGGACGTTTAGAACCTCAAGACGCCGGACGATGAAAATATAGATCCCTGGTACAAACCAATGAACGAGGATCAACGTGGGGATACATCTTTTCTTGTATTGAGCGAGGTTAGGTTAGGTTTCTTGTGAGGTTAGGTTAGGTTAGTATTGAGTATGAATACAAGAAAACATAGTGGCTACCCTAGAATTGCACAAAGTAATACATAAATAACCATTGAAATTAACACATTTTCAAGGGGAAACACATTGCCAATTTGTCACCCCCAAAATTCCGTGCCTTGGCTAGCTAGGGAGAAGGGCGTGGTTTTCCAAAAGTTTCTTTAAAGTTGTTATATTTCAAATTCAAGTCACCAAATAGTTTTTTGGCACCCTATTGAGTGTAAGACAGATTTGACTATTAATTTTGTTACCATTGAAGATTCATGCCAGGTTTACAATTTTAAAATAGTACCTAAACTTATAATTTTGAACATTGCATAAAACGCAAAAAATTAACAAAACTGAGTTTTTTTGATTTAATAACTTATAAATTAAAAAATTCCTAAAATTTAACCTAAATAATTATATCTAATTGGTTTTCCACTTATCGGTTCGATCAGTTCATTTTTCTTAGCTGCTCAGCACACTTCGTTGTTGCTTCACTCTTTGGCTCACAATAACACTCGTTGTGGCTGTCTTCAAAACCCTACAAAATTAGTTTTTGACAATATTTTGAAAATACAAACGTTAAAACTACACATTGTCTATCAAAACATATTAGAGAATTCAAAATGCTAAGAATGGAACAAAAAACAAATCAATACGTAAATAAACATTAATGATTAAACAAAATATAAAATGAAATCTTCGTTCCGTTAAAGCTATCCTGAGTTGGACATTTGAGTAAGCATTATTCCTTTCAAACGTAAACAAAACACATTGAAAACAAAACATAAAATAAATGTATCAACTAAGCCCAAGCATGAATAGTGAATAGTTCGTCATACTAAAAAGTTCGTTCATTCGTAAGTTCGCTAGTTCGTTCGTTCGTTAAATATTTGATAATCTTTTTTTATAAAATTTGTATTACCTCGTGTTATCCAGTTTTGAGCTGGTTTATTTAATTAAATAAAGCTCTTGTCGTGATTACTTGACTCCTTCCTTCTTTGTTTACAAACTTGCAGTTTCTTAAAAATCAGTTGTTTACCATTACAAATTAGCATTTTATACTTCTTTTAGGGCATGTGTACTTTATTAACCATGTAACTTTTAAAACACTCTTAATAGTCCAGTACAAAATAAGTTTTGACCAAAAAAAAATTAGCACAAGCAAGGAATTTGGTACAGATGTTGGGAATAGCTTCCTTTTCAACATACTAAGAGTCCACTAAAATTGAAGCTTTGCTACGGCCGCCATCTTGGAAAATGGCGGCCAATTTCTGTATTTTTGCCTATAGCTCCTTATTAAAGATACAGAAAAACGTTTCGAATAAAATTGTAGCCCATTAAAAAATACACATTTTTGGTTATTATCATTTTTTCTCTAAACCCAACGGTTTTTGAGTTATTTGCGATTAAGTATAGTTAATGTTTTTGATTAATCAAAATTATAAGAAACATGTAATATGACATTCATTTAATATGACATAATATGACATAAGGGGTGTATACTACCCCCGTTGCAGCAGACCTGCATACTCAGCGAATTTCAAATGCAATACAACATATTTCAATCCAACATAGCGAGATTTGACATGATTTTGTAAGCTCCATAAAAATAACATGGGGAATGAGTATGTAGGTTTGCTGCTTCGGGTATCTTAAAACTGGGTGGTTTTAATTCAATATTTAGTAGATTTGAACTAGAAGAACCATTTACCAATATCAAGATATGTTGAGAAATAAGCGAGTTATAGAATTTTACTTATTTCCCATTAGGTTAACTTTGGGACAACGTACTGTGTTTACCACTTGCAATATCTCGGTAACCATTGGACATAGAGCAGTGATTCAAAATACTAAATTGTTTGTTTTTTTGAGCTGAACTCAATGGTGCTAACAAAAATTTGATTATTTTTATTTTAAATGTAAAAAATTCAAAAAACTCATTTTTGGGGGGTTTACCCCCTTTTATCCCCCCCCCCCTTTCGGTAGTCCGATCGGACTGGTTTACGAACTCGTCTTAATAATGACTACTTTAGGCCTCGGGTACGATACGAGCGACGAGCGGCAAGCGACAACGCTCGTTTTTCGGGTAGCATTTACTTATCAGCTGTTAATTTTGAAGGCAGTTGCTACGATTGACCCAAGCGGCGAGCGATATTCAGTGGTGTCGTTTTTGTCGCCGGTCAGGATCGAAAATGTTTTTCGCGTCGCTTGTCGCTTACCAATTGGGCATTGTTGCAGTGTTTGAGGTTAGAATCCAACTGGAGATACCGCGACAATGCTTTTGTTGTTGAAAAAGCGGATTTCATTTCGTCAGACTAGAAAATGAAGGGGATTAATTAGTAATTTAATAATGAAATGCAGTTTTTTGAAGGCAGTTTAAAATTATTCGAATCTTGAACAGAAGTGAGCTATCGCTCGCCGCCTGTCGCTTGCCGCTCGTCGCTCGTATCGTACCCGAGGCCTTACACGTCCATGCCAAATTTCATTGAGATCGGACCATTTTTACGCGAGTTATCGTGCTTAAAGACACACACACACACACACACACACACACACACACACACACACACACATATATATATATATATATATATATATATATATATATATATATATATTTATTTATGAAAATGAACGAATAGTGTTTTTTGCTTCTGGGGGCCCCAAAACGAAAAGTTATCATGGTCTCGGGCATAGGTCTTACCATGAGTACTACGGTAACAGCTTCTTCCCTACAGGGGAAATTCGCTAAAAGGGAAATTTAATTTTTAATGCATAAATTATTCTAAGTCCCTGAATGTTTTTTCCATTTGAAAACGTATTTCTTCTCTACTTAGAATATTACTTTAACCAACCCTTCATTCTAAACGCAGTGTTTTAGTGTTATTAATTTACGTTGGTAAACCTGTCTTCTTCGTTGCCTGCTGACTGCCCAATGAAACAGTTGCTAAAATAAAACACATTGTCATTGTTGTTTAAATGTTGATGTCTAATTCATCGATTGATGTTTATATTTACTTCCATTCACAGTGATAAAATTTCATGTTTTAAGATGCGTATAATATGTAGTGTAAGTAATGACGAAATTATAATTGTGCGCCAAGTTATCGCAATTTATTTTCAGTTTATCTTTAGATTAAGAACATAGATCGTGGTGAGATGTTTGGATTGGATTTTAGATTTGGAAGATAAATCATGGTTGAAGGAATATGTTTGCTTTGCTGTAAAAGTCTTCAAGAAGGGAAGATAGTCGTTGTCCGAAATGGGATAACAACACTAATTCAAGCAAGCAAGGAGAGAAAAGATGGAAAACATGAAACCATGGCTAAGGCCGACGTACTTACAGTCCACAAAATGTGTAGGAAAAACTATACAAGGCGTAGTTCGATCAAGGCTTCAAATGGACAAGAAATTGGTGAGCCTGCCCCTAAAGTGCCATATTTAAGACAACGGGATTTCAAATTTGATTACAAACAACACTGCTTATTTTGTAGTGAAGTGGCAGAGAGCCCTAATTTAAAACTACCGAAAAACAGAAGAAGAGAAGTACGAACCGTCGAGACTGAAGATATCACAGATGCTATTCTTAAAGCTTGTGAAAATAGGAATGATGAGTTCGGGGAAAAAATTAGTACTCGCGTGACATCATTTACAAACCTTTTATCAGAGAAAGCAAAATACCATTTAGATTGCTATTGGGAATTCAGAAAAATTAAAAAATACGAAAAGAGCGGAAGACCAGGAGAAAAAACACTAGACAATATTTTTAATTATCTTGAAAAAAACAATGAGTGCCAATATACATCTGGAGAACTTAAAGAAATATTAAAAACCTGACTGGAGGAGAGGAAAAAGAAGTCAGAGATTACCTGATAAAATCACGGCTAAAAACGAAGTATGGCAAAGCTGTAATTTTTACTGATATAATAGGAAAGCCTACTGTGTTTAGTTTCCTCGGAACCGCACATAACATTTTATGTCAACAATGGTATGAAAACCGAAAAAAATCTGAACTAAATGAGAGACTCAGAATAGCTAAAACTGCCGCAGCTATTATAAAAGAAGATATCCGGGCTAAAGTTTACGATACTAAACATTATCCAGCTTTCAAAGACAAGGAAGATGGTGACAAAGACCTCATTCCTGATTCTCTCGAACTGTTCATGAAATGTGTATTATCGGAAAATAATAAATCTACAGATAAAGTAAACCGCAGACAAGTTGCTATTAATCACGCCACAATTTTAACATGCAGACCAAGATCTTTTATCTCCCCTGTTCATCTGGGACTTTCAGTACACCTGCATGCAAAATATGCGTCAAGATACTTAATGACACATTACACTCTCTTGGTGTTTGTTGTTCATATAGTGAGACGTTGAAATTTATAAACTGTGCAGGATCATTCGCACAGCCTTCCATTGATAGCAATGCATTTGTTCAGTATGTCTTCGACAATTCTGATGTAAATACAAACACACTTGATGGATTTGGAACAGTTCACATTTTAGGTGGTATCAGATGTGTCACACCAAAAGACTCAGTTGCAGTCCCAGCTGTCATTCTTCGGAAAAACGTTAACTCAGTCCAAGCACAGGTGATACCTATCGAACCATATACAAAACAAGTTCAATCAGGTCTAAAGAAAGTGATCATCCTTCAGATGTTTAAGTGACCTTTCAGATGTTTTAAAGGATGTTGAGTCCGTAAAACAAGAGTTAAAATTAGATCTACTGTGGATGACCTGATTTGTACATTCTAGAGACCTTCTGCCAAGTTGGAATGGTTATATGCAAGAAGCAACACAAGAATCAGGCAGCTTTCAAACTTACAAAATAATGCCTCTTCCTTTTGTCAACCTACAAGCAACTAACTTAACAATTCTACATTCAGCCCTTTCATTTGCATCATCCGAGTGTGCTAAAAGGAATCAAAAATGCATTGTGACATTTGACCAGCCCTTGTTTTTGAAGTCATCTGAAATAGTGGCTGCAGCTGATGAAAACCACCCTTTATCCTCCATTATTGTGCGTTTAGGAGGCTTTCACTGTCTTATGTCGTTCTTAGGTTGTATTGGCAAAATATAACAGGTAGTGGCCTGGAACAGTTGTGGGAAACTGTGTATGTCAAAAACACGATACCACATATGATTACAGGACGTGCGTATGCCCGCAGTCTTGAGCACATATTCTCACATTAAGCGCATTGTACAGTACAATGGCCACCCAATTTCCTATTTTAAAGGATGTAGAAAGCATAATTAAGTTGTGTGAAGAACTGTTAACAAATCAGATATCACCAGAAGAAGTAAAGCTGTCCAATGATGTTACAAAGTTTTGTGACGAATTTGAATCAAAGTGTGAGGAGGCTAAAGCTATGGGAAGAACTCCAAGATTATGGATACAATATTTCAATCAAGTAGTACTTGTTCTTCAGTTTATAAGAGCTGAGAGAACAGGGAACTGGGACCTACATATCCCTACTATTGTCAAAATGTTACCGTATTTTCACTCAGCAGGACATGTTTTATATGCTAAATCTGCTCACTTATATGTGCAGAAGATGTTGGAGCTCGAATCTCAACTATCTCCAAGAGAATTCACGCAGTTTACTTCAGAAGGGTTTTTCACTATAAGGAGGTCGGAGACTTTTTGGAACGGAACATGGAGTGACATGATTATAGAGCAATGTCTGATGCAAAGTATGAAATCAATCGGGGGGCTCACACATGGACGGGGCATCACAGACAACTCTCTAATGCGATGGGTTAGTTGTGTGCCTGTTTCTGTTGAAGTTGTCTTGGCATTTCAAATATTCACTGGTGTCACGTCCTACACTTCAGATCAACATGTCGAAGAAAGGTCAAGTCGCCAAGCTAGAGACACACTGGACAAGCAAAGCTTTATTAACTGGATGAAACAGCATAACCCCTTTGACCAGCGTAGTGAAGATTTGGTTAGTCTATCTTCAGGATTAGTAGCCGATTCCACAATCGATTGTGATCAAGCCCTTGAGAAGGGTGTAACTTCAATGTTGTGTATGGTCGGAAAAAAATTTTGATGAACTAGTGATTCCCAGAAGTAATAAAGTCAAGAGTATGTCTTCAATGAACTCTTCAATCAAAGTGAGGGGAAATGAAATTGAGGTGAATTCACAACAGTTGTTCAATCGAATTGTATGTGTAGTTAAAGGAGAAAAAGATCTGAAAGAATGCTTCAAGTATGAGTTGGCACCTACGCCACCATCTCTTTTTGATGAAGTTTCTATGAGAAAAGGCAAGAAATCGTCGATTGTTGCAGCGTTTGTAATGGAGGAAGTAACAAAAGTAGTCCAATGCATTTATGTTTTAGATGGTGGACATATTCTCCACAGTATCTTCTGGCCTAGGCCGGCAACTTATGCAGATGTTATAAATAATTACACCTCACACGTCATTAGCCGGTATGGTGATAATTGCATAATAGTATTTGACGGATATCCTGATCATCCAACAACAAAGGGAAATGAGCAGGAAAGAAGAGCCAGTAGAAGAACATCAGCAGATATAAATATCGGTGAAAATACAGCCACCACTACAACCCAAGCAGAATTCCTCTCTAACAGCAAAAACAAGAAACTTCTCATAAAACATCTTTCTGCACAGTTTAGGCGTAAAGGAGTAAATGTAGTAGAAGCAGAGGCTGATGCTGATGTATCAATTGTAGCAGTAGCTGTAGAGAAGGCAAGAGATGGTTCTCGAGTGGTAGTTGTTGGGCAGGACACAGATTTGCTAATTCTCCTAACCACCTCTTCAACTGATGAGATCAACATATGGTTCCTTCGCCCTGGCTCACAGAAGAAAAGAAGTTCAATCTTTTTTATACCAAAGCAACGTCAGGTGCATAGAAATATACTTGAGTGTTTGCTATTTTTCACGCAATTACAGGTTGTGATACAACCTCAGCACTGTTTAGAAAGAGCAAGATTAAGGGCTTACACATTCTACAAAACGATCCTACTCTGCGACAGACAGTCGCCGTGTTTACTGAAGCTAGTGCTGGTCATGAAGCCATTTCAGCTGCAGGTGAGAAGGTTTTACTTCAATTATATGGAGGTAAAACCTCCCATTCACTTGATGAATACAGATATTTCAACTACAATCGTTTAATCAGCAAGCAGAAACTGCGGCTAACCACTCATACCGCACATACTTACAAGTTCAGCAGTGGATGGGTAATAACTTGGAACCTACTGATTGGGGTTGGCATTAAGTTGCGGGAAATTAAAGCCAGTTACTACACATCAGGACCCTGCCCATAGCAAGCTACTGAATCTAGTTTCCTGTGGTTGCAAATCAGGATGCAGTAAACGTTGCGAATGTAAAAGAGCAGGTTTTAAGTGTTCAGCCATGTGTGGATGGTGCTAGGGACTATCTTGTAACAATGCTGAAGAATTTGTAAATTATGATGACATTGATTGAGGCGATCCAATCATTTAATGTCAAGTTTCATTTGTATGTGTTTTTACTAAAGTGAATGATATAACATCATATTCCTCTACATGTTCTTTTTTGTCACACGGTAATATGTATCACTCAATAAACTTAAATTACAAAAATAATATATAATTCCATTATATTATAAAAAACCGACAGGGACTTATAATACAATGAATTAAAAAAAAAATTTCCCTTTCGTATACCCATAAAAATGTCATATTACAACACATTTTTCTTATAATTTGATTAATCAAAAACATTTACTATACTTAATCGCGAATAACTCAAAAACCGTTGGGTTTAGATAAAAAATGATAATAACCAAAATTGTGTACTTCTTAATGGGCTACAAATTTTATCCGAAACTTTTTTCTGTATCTTCAACAATAAAGGAGCTATAGGCAAAAATACAGAAATTGGCCGCCTATTTCCAAGATGGCGGCCGTAGCACAGCTCCAATTTTAGGGGACTTTTAGTATGTTGAAAAGGAAGCTATTCCCAACATCTGTACCAAATTCCTTGCTTGTGCTAATTTTTTTTGGGGTTTATGGAATTTTTCACGTCAACATTCTTACAACACACCCCCAACTACCAGGAAATTTCCTAACTTTTCTACTCAACAGCATAAGGTTTTAGGTCAGAGACAACCAATTTCCAATTATGTTTCCGTCTTCATCTTTTAACTGGTAAACCAAAGGAGACATCTTTTAGGAAATTATATACGGTCCATTAAACTTTGGCGCTAACTTTGCACAAAATGACTTCGTAGCATCTGATTGCTGATAGTTCCTTTTCAAAACAGTGTCGTTGACTTCAAAGTTCAATGGTCTCCGCCTTAAGTTGTATCTCGATGCATTCTTCTGATGATCTCCTATCAACCTCTGCTCTACATCTTGATATATTGTTTCCAATATCTTCAGCTTCTTCCCATAATGACTGTTGTTTTCCACCTGTGGTATCTGTTCTCCGGTGTCATCCTCCTTCTGGAGATTGAGACCCTCCTACCGAAGTTCAAATAGGCGGGTGTATAACTTGTTGTGTGTTGTGTCATGCTTAGCAGTTCTTAAGGCAAATCCAATTTTAGGAACTTCTTTGTCCCAATGTCGGTGGTTGTTTCCCACATAGACCCATAGCATATTACCTATTCTTTTATTAATCTGCTCAACTGGGTTTGCTTGAGGATGTTGACTAGCGTTGTACAAAGTTTTTATACTATACTCTTTTGCCAATGTCTTAACTGGTTTTCCTGTAAATTCCGGTCCGTTGTCACACATTACGTACTTCGGAATACCCCAAATAAGGAATATTTCCTCCAAATGTTTTGCAACAAGACTGGAAGTGGCTGCTCGCAAGGGTATGAGTAGAGGGAATCTTGTGAACGTATCTGAAACAACTAATAAGTATTTAAATCCAGCACTGGACCGGGGAAATGGTCCCATAAATCTGCTGCCGCCATTTGCCAAGGTTTACTGATTCCTCTTCTTGCTCCCATCGTCCCTGCAGGTTTCAAGTTATCGCCCTTAACTTGTTGACACGTCCGGCATCTTGCTACATATTTGGAAATATCTTGTAAAGTTCCTGAATTCGAGCAGAGTCTTTTGTACGCCTAAATGACCAGCTGTTGGCGCATCATGAAACTGTTGAAGCATTTCATAACGAGCACGTTTAGGTAACACCTCTTTCCATTCTATTGAAGTTCCCACAAGGTCTTGTCGATTTGGTACAAACTTCATCAGCTTGTAGTCTTTAACCCTCAATAAAGGATATTTTCCAGTATTATTTTGTACTTCATTCAACGTTTTCTGATACCACTTATCTTCCTCTTTGTGATCTTCCTTGATACACGCTGTTTTAGGTTCGTCTGGGACTACAGATCTAGATATAGTCCAGTAACTGAAGGCAAAAAACGGCGAAACTGGAGAATTTTCTCGGACAGCATCGATTTGCATGAAAATTTGGATTTTGGCTCTACTTGGCCTCTACTTCAAAGTTAAAAAGGTTTTAAGGGTTGCTTTTTTTCTTAAAGGGGTAAAAACAACCCCTAATAAAATATTAATAAAAATTTTATAAAATATATTTAACTATTGAAGAAATCTCGTAGAAATGGTCCAATCGCAATGAAATTTGGCATGGACGTGTGAATTGATAGTTATTAGAATAAGAGGCAAAATCAGCCATAATGGTCCACCGGAAGGGGGGTAATAGAGGAGTTTTTACCCCTAAAAAGGTTTTTTTGGGGGGTTATCACATAAAAAATCAAATAAAACTAATTTTTGTTTACATTAATGAATCCAGCTTGGAAAAACAAACAATTATTTTGGATCATTGACCTAACCTATTAGTTACCAAGATATTGATATTGGTAAAGACAAGATAATGATACATTACATACATAGTGGTAAAACACAGTACACTGTCCCGTGTACCTTACAGCAAATAAATAAAATTCTATATCTCGCTTATTTCCAAACATATGCTAATGAAACTTGGTAGGTGGCTTGATCTGGTTGAGATCTACCGCAGCTTAGCTTTAAATCGCCAATTTTTAACAATCCCGTAGCAGCAAACCTGCGTGCTCAACCCACAATGTTAAACTAATGGGAAATAAATAAAATTGTTTTCTTGCTTAATTCTCAACCTATCATAATAGAACCTGGTATGCGGCTTCATTTGGTTGAGATCCACGGAATTCGAGCTTTAAACAATTTTTTTTTACACTCCCGTGGCAGCAAACCTGCGTGCTCACTTCCCAATGTTAACCTTATGGGGAATAAATAAAATTTTATATCTCGCGTATTTAATAACATATTTAAATAAAACTTGGTATCTGGCTTCATCTGGTTAAAATACACCAGATTAAAGCTTTAAACCACTTTTTTATATTCCCGAGGCAGCAAACCTGCATACTCACCTCCTATGTTATTCTTATGAATAATACAGGCAATTATAAATTTTAACATTACTTCTATGATTTTTAAGATATTCACTTCCTTAAAACTCAGTCGGTCCCACAATCCAATGTTAACTGTATTTTTCATCCAGTAACTGACCATTTTCTGTATAATATGGAAGAATAAACCAGCGATTTTCATGAAAAATTAGGTTCTAACTTCCCTCTTCTTCAAAGTTAAAACGGTTCCAAGGGTTGTTATTCATTTGTAAGGACCCCTATCCCAGTAAATATAATTATCTTGATTGTATTCATATTTCACTAAAAAAATAAATGTCAATAAGTAATAAATTAATTAATTTATAGTTTCGTTCAAAATAGCAACCCCTTGAATAGCTGTAGTTGAAAAACAACTTTAGAATTTTCTATAGCAACTTGGAACGACTAAATATCACATATTTATATGGAAATTCGTTTTCGGATTGTACTTTACCCTTTTTGTCAACGTGGAACCAGCGTCAGGGTCGCTTTTTTACTTTATAGTGGTGAAAACTACCCCTATCCCAAAAATGTGTACGATTGCAGATTGAGTTAGAAAATCAATTGAAAATATCTTTAAACGCCATAAGTATTTTTTTATCTGTACGTGATTAATAGAGAAAAATCTGTGTTATCATTTTGGATTTTCGAAGCAAAGCATAGTTTATTCCATGAGCAATCTGTACTCAATTGTATAATTAAGTTCATATCCACTCTATTTATTATTTATTATTTATTATTCATATCCACTAGTTGATGGGTGTAATTAACTTAAAACACCGCTTAATTTTAATTTTGACACTAAAAACCGTTGATATTAACACTTCATAACAGTCAGACTCCTACAATTACCATAATAGTGTATCTACACCTTTACCGATTGTCAACAATGAAAGACGTGCACTGTTTCCCTTTCCGCTTGTGGAGGGAAACAGCTGAACCGTTAGCAGTGTTGCCAAAATAGTAAGAAAATATATTCCCGAAGATTTGATATATACTACAATAAAAAGTAGACGGAAGGTGAACGTTTGAAAGTTGTCAACAATGAAAGCCACGCACTCTTTCCCTTTCCGCTCGTGGTGGGAAACAGCTGAACCGGTAGCAGTGTTGCCAACTTAGTTAAAAAAATAGATGCCCAAAGATTTACATACTACAAAAATTAGATGGTAGGTGAACATTAGAAAGTTATTAGTATTTACAAGAACTTTATAGTAATATAAATAGTTGACAAACTATTAAATATTTTTAAATTTTCATGTTTTCATGGCTACCAACCTATGAAAAAATTTTTGTTATTGAAAAAACCAATCTGTACATTATTTGAGATAATTGTTAAAATATGTACTTGGTTTATCAGCCATAACACGGTCAATTTTTAAGCTACGAAGGTTATCTAGGTATCATTTTGTACGTTTTTTTAGGATATATAATATCACAGAGTAGTATTTGTTTTTTAACCCTTTAAAAAAACGGGGTGAGCTGAAAGGGGCTGAAAATATCAGTAATTATCAACAATTTAAAACTTTGAACGCCTGTATCATCGTTAATTATTGTCAAAAAAAAACAAAAAAAAAGTATAAAAATTTTTATCAAATCAATCGCTACAATTTTTTACTCGACAAAATTTTCCGTATTACCTACAGGTTTAGAGTTATTTTGAAGGAAATGTATTTTTTTGTTATTGCTAAAATTCCCTTTTTATTTTAAATTCACATTTTTTCCAAAAATAAGCTCTAAAAAGAGTTCAAACTTCTTGAGCCTATTGAAAACACATAATTAAAGGGAAATGCAGAGCGGTAAGGATTAATTTCAATTTGAGTCCTAATTGGGGGGTTGATATTTCAGATTTTTATCGCCGAAAAATTATAAACCAACTTTATTTTCATCATAACTCGCTTAAGTTTTACGATAATAACTTTTCAAAAAAACAAAATTAAAGGTCTTTTAATGATCTTTAAGAAATGTTCAGTAGGTTTTCCTCGAAAAACCTTTAGTTTTTTAGTTATTTCACATTGAAATTGTGCGTTTTGGTGTTCGACAAATTAAAACCACTCTTAAACAAGCCATAACTTGGCTCCATCTGGGTTTACAGACTTCACAAGCCCACCATTTTCTTTGTTTTTTTATAAGGTACAATTTGTTTCATTACAACTTTTCCGCTAAACCTCTTAGTTTTTGAGTTATTTGTGGAAAACCATTTGAAAAAGTGGTTTTTTGGGGGGAAAAATCGCCAATTTCAATCGTGAATATCTCGAAAAGTATTAAATTTAAGAAAAAACTTTATAGAACAAAATTTGCTTAGAATTGGTCAATATATCCATTTCCGGGCTTAGTTTCAATGTAACAATTTTCACACCCTAGAAGGGGTGGCACCCACCCCCTGGAAAAAGCAACCCTTAAAACATTTTTAACTTTGAAGTAGAGGGTAAGTAGAACCTAAATCCAAATTTTCATGCAAATCGGTGCTGTCCGAAAAAATTCTCCAGGGAAATGGCCAGTTACTGGACTAATAGCAGATCGGGTACCAAATGCTCCTTTCCTTTCCCGTGCATTAACTTGAAGTTGTACGGTTGTAAGCTTAATGCCCACCGAGCAAGTCAACCCTGGAGATCCTTAAGATTATGAAGCCATAGTAAACTGTAGTGATCTGTCACAACTGTAAACTCAGTTCCTTCCACATACGGCCGAAACCGTTCGATGGCCCAGATAACAGCTAAACATTCTCGTTCAGTAGTCAAAAACCTTTGCTCACATTTGGTCAGAGTCCTGCTGGCATACGCTATAACCTTCTCTCCTTGGTCACTCTGCTGGCTAAGAACAGCTCCTAAACCAACCCCAGAGGTATAGCTGGAAATAATAAACTCTTTTAAAAAATCAGGACATGTAAGTATTGGTGCAGTGATCAGACAACTCCGAATGTCCTCGAAAGTTTTTTGGGCCTCTTCAGTCCAATTAAACTTTCGGTTCTTCTTCAATAACATGGTCAGTGGATAGAGACGAGTGGCAAAATCTGGAATAAACCGACGGTACCACGAGGCCATCCCACAAAACTGAGCACAGCTTTCTGGCTAGTTGCGACGGGGATTTGAGTTATCGCATCTACCTTTTCTGGGTTTACTTTGAGTCCACGCTGATCCACAATACAGGGTGTCTTGCAACCCTATGAACAAACATACATAGCATTATTCCTTGGGTCAAGACAAACACATTTTACTATATAAACATGGGTCTATGGTGCCTAGTTTTCCGTCTGTCTGTTTGTATGTGTTTTGCACAAAAAATCATAACTCCTAAACGGTTTGAGGCACAGCGTTAAGATTTTGCAAAAATGTTTATCTTATTAAGGTATAGTTTTGTTTTAAAGTATACTAAAATATCATCAACCGTCTCAAAATGGCGGCCATTTTAATTTTTTGATGCCAAACTTCACGAAAACCATTAATTTAAACAAAAACTTGCAAGGCACATAAAAGTAAGTCAATTTTATGTAGTTTTCAATGATACCTTATTTGTTAAGATTGGATAAATATTTACTGAGAAATTAGTATTTTTCGTGATGCATGACCACTTTTTCCCATATAAACAATGTTAAAATACTGGGTGTTAAAATCAAACTTTAACGGCTTATATCCACTTAACTATTGAGTTTAGGAATAATGTCAAAGAATAATAATTTCTTAAAATTAAGTGTAGAATCCAAATAAGCCATAAAATACAGGGTGTTTTATAACAAAAATCATAGTTGTCGGCCATATTGGAAAATGGCGGCCATCTACAAGAAAATGGAATTCATATATTTAAATGTCTTAAAAAAGTAGGTGAAGTCCCCCATTGAAAGTTATCTCTAAATCCAATAGTTTCTGAGATACCAATGGTGGCACAGTTAAGTTGGACATCCTTTAATTTTAACATTGATTAAATGGAGAAAAGTGGTCAGGCAATACGAAAAAATTTAATTTCTCAGTAAATATTCATCCAATCTCAACAAATAAGGTATCATTGAAAACTACATAAAATGTACTTACTAGTATGTACCATGCAATATTTTAAATTAACGGTTTTTGTTAAATCTTGCATCAAATAATTTAAAATGACGCCATTTTGAAACGGTTGATGATATTTTGGTATACTTTTAAATGAAGATACGTCCTAATAAGATAAACATTTGTGCAAAATCTCAACGCTGTACCTCAAACCGTTTAGGAGTTATGAATTTGTTTGTAAAAAACACATACAGACAGATAGTCGGAAAACTAGGCACCGTAGACCCATGTTTATATAGTAAAATGTGTTTGCCTTGACCCAAGGAATAATGCTATGTATGTTAGTTCATAGGGTTGCAAGACACCCTGTATAACCTAAATAACTGAGTTGTGATCGACACAAGTGACATTTTTCCTTATTTAGAGTGACATTAGCAGCTTGGAGTCGTTTAAATATTTCTTTAAGAATGTCTAAATGTTGATCAAAGGAACCAGTTACGACAATTATATAATCCAAATATGCAAATACATGTGGTTCTAAGTCAGCTCCAATTATGGAATCAATAATAAACCGCTGCCACGTAGCAGGAGCATTATTTCAAAGTCATCTCACTAACAAACTATAAACAGCATAAATCAGTTGGCGCCGGTTTTGGTTTCAGTAGTACCAACCAAACATAGTTTGAGCTTAAAATACCCCCTAGAAAGCTTATTTGAAAAAAATATTAATTTTACTTTTGATGCCTCAAAAATGGGGCAGTGGGCATATGTGGGTTGAATATAAAAATAACCAAGATTAGATTGGCTCCCACAAAGTAAACAAGTGCAAACAAAATGTGAATCTGATCCAATGTCTACAACATCGACGGATAGCACCACGATTTAAAACCTTCGCCCATTCACTGTACTTAAGTTAAAACGTGTATTATAATTTTGAGAGTTATTGGTAAATCTACTCAGAAATACCTTTATTCACGTCTAATACGTTAAAATTCGGCCAGCCGTAAACAAGATATGACAGCAAAAACTAATTCCTCATGCGCTAATATAAAGATTTGTGGTTTCACTCTTCAGTAGATGTTGGTTACTATCTCACAATCATTTCAGTCGTGGGCGAAGCCACGGGGAACAGCTAGTATAGCTAAGGTAAACAACCCAAATTCCGGTCGGTTAAAGTAAGACAGAGTTAATATTGTCTATGAATTTAAACCAGCTGCTTAGGCTATATTTATTTTGGCTAATTATACTTTAGAATTTAATTGAAGTTTCGAATCGTATATTTATGTCACAGAAATAAATTATATTATTTAGTAAAACATTGTTTAATGAAGACATAGTTATCCAACCTAAATCCCTAATAACGGTCGCTGCATTCCTAATACCGGTTTTCACATGTCTAATTACGGTCATGGCCAGAACGACGTTTTATGAGTTAATTTTCAAAGTAAAATGGATTTAATTGAAAGGTATATGTGGACTGACCTGTGTATTACGCAGCAAAATATAATATATGATGAGCCAAGATAAACCTTTACCATCACCTACAGATTTGCAGTGGTTCGAATATGGATAAAAATAACATAGTGAAATCTCTAATGCCATGGTGTTTCGATGCATGACGCTAAAGCTACTGATTATTTATTGCAGTAGAACGTGTGTGATTCTACCTTAATTCGGAAACTTTGATTTTAATCAATTCGTTCCTTAGTATTTTATTATGTTTGTGTAAAACTATGCTCGAAATCATTAATGACCGAAATAAAAGCTTGGATAGCTCAATTATTTTAACACGTAAAATATACTAGCTACTAGAGGTTTGTTGACAACCAGTACCTTAGGAAAAAGAAAACCCAAGATTTAAATCACATGTAAACATGTTATTGAATATAAGGCAAATTTTTGTATCAGATTGCAGAGCCATCTATTAAAAGTAGTAGTTGAAGAAATAATCAATTTTTGTGTCCTCAAAACAATGCGATTCCCCTCCGCCGTCAAGTTTAATATTTGCAACATCTCTACCCTACTCCTTCCGACGCAGATGAGCCAACAATACAAATATGATATCTTAAGTTTATAATTTCATCATTAAAGAATTGAGTGTCGTTCAGTTGTGTTAGTTTTTATTCGTTAATTTTTATAACGAAATACGGGTGTAGTCGATAAAACACGTAGGTATCCAAAAGGAAATGAGTTTTGTCCTCAAAGGACAAATCAAAATGAAACAGCAATTACTGTAATGAAATATAAAGAATAAACTTTAAAATTATCAATAACTGTAATTAAAAAGAATGAAATCCTAATTACGGTCGCGGCCATTAGTATCGACCGTAATTAGGAAAAAACGTATAAATTACCTTCCCAATTACGGTCGCAATATTTAAGGGTTAAAATAATTTAAAACCTTAATTCTATTTATGTAATAAATAAATAAACTAATTGTTTTGAAGCTAAAACCTTTTGTTAGACAGAATTAGTATTATTTAGCATTTAGAAGCTTATTTAACTTACCTCGCTTCTAACGGATTCGCACAAGAAAGCAGCAGTCATCCAACGGAAAGGACTAACTCATCTCTTCATAGCTTTCTGAGTGATTGTTGCGTCAGCTAATTTTAAAAGGTTTTATACTCTATGGTAGATCGAAGCTCGTTGTTTACGTTAGCTCAAGACATTACCAAATAGGACCGTCTAAGATTTTATAATGTTTAACTGATTGAGCAGTGACGACCAGCGACCGGTATAAGGCAGGCGACCGTAATTTGGGTTGTTTGCCTTATACTTTGTTGGTTTGGTTTCGTTAAACTTCTATCTTTTATTTGAATGGTGTTATATTATTTGTATGATTCAAAGGTTTCAATATGGAACAACTGTATGTATTAACAGGTATATGTATAATTCCTAGTTACATTATTGCATACTTAGTTAACAAGTTTCCAATGTATTTTATGTGCTATTTAAGTTTCCTTATTTTAATAGATAATAATAATAATAATAATAATAATAATAATAATATTTTTTTTTTGGGTAGGAGGTGGAATGCATTTACGCACACTGAGGAGCTCATTGTCCCCTCAGTAGTGTCGGACTCCCACGAGCTCGATGTCCCGTGAACTACCGACTAAACCAGCTCCCTCGGCACCGAGGACACTAGCCTGGAACTGTTTCACACATTACTTCGGGCTAGGCCTTTGATATTACGCCACTAGGGCAACCTCCTTGGGGAAAAGCTGAGGATTAAGGCCGATCGAGGTCGACCTTTTTCGCCCGAAGAATGGCCTGGACGTAGTGCTGGACACAGTTCCAGTTGCCCTCTCCCTGGAGCATAGCTCCGACGATGTTGTTTGGGCTGACGACCACGCCGATCTCAGATGAAAGCGAGGCTCGGCGGACGTGCCAACGGTCGCACTGAAAGAAAGTGTGCTCGGGCGTGTCTGGGATGCCGGGGCAATACAGACAGTCCGGGCTGGCGACTTTGCCCATCCGGTGCAGATAGGCTCGGAAGTACAGGTGCCCAGATCTTTCTACGTACCCAGGTACGTGAACTTCAGTACGTGACCCAGTTTCTTAACTGGGTCACGTAGTAATCGACCTCGCCGTGCTGCCGTTCCACCCATGGTCGGACGGAAGGTATGAGCTGGAAGGTCCAACGTCCCCTCAGCTCGGCTTCCCAGTCGCGCTGCCAAGAGTCGAAGCTGCGATCGCGCTCTTCCCTGGCAGCTGTTTCCCGGCCCACTTAAGGCCTCCTCCGGTAAATCGCCTGCCTCTCCCTCGCGAGGAAGAGGACGGGAATGACTCCGGCGATCACCATCACAGCAGGCTCGGAGACTGTGCGGTAGGCCGAAGCGATCCGCAGAGCTCCTCGGCGCTGGACTCGGGCAAGCCGGTCTCGGTAGACTCGCTTCTCGAGTGCGTGAGCCCATACCTCCGCCCCGTACAGCAAGACTGGACGGCAGTCATGAGCAAGCGGCGCTTGCAGGAGCGAGGACCGCCGACATTGGGCATAAGCCTACCAAGGGCAGCGACACCCTTAGCGGCTTTGTCGGCGACGCGCTGGATCTGCTCGCCGAAAGACAGTCTGCTATCGACCATGACTCCCAGGTACTTTGCAGCAGGCTTAGTCTCGAGTGTGACTTCACCTATCTGCACCGGGAACACGGTGTTATCCTCTTTTTGGTGAGGACGACGATCTCCGTCTTACTGATAGCCAGGGACAAGCCGTGATCTCGCATCCACCCGTTGACCTTGGCCATCACTACGCTGAGCCTCAGTTTTGCCTGCTCGACGTTCCTCGCAGCGATCAAGGCAGCGATATCGTCAGCATAGCCAACGAGGCGGGTCTCATCGGGCATGTCTAGCCTCAGCAAGCTGTCGTAAGACACGTTCCAGAGATCTGGTCCGAGAATGGACCCCTGCGCAGCCCCGGAAGTGATGGGAATGCGCCGCTGACCTTCGGTCGTGTCGAACAACAGAACGCGGTCTGACAAATACGCTTCCAACACACGCAGGAGGTAGGAGGGAACTTGGAACGTATGCTCAAGCGCCCACAGCATATCGCTTCACCTGGCGGAGTTAAAAGCGTTCTTCATGTCGAGCGTGACGAGAAGGACCACGCGGCGCGACCAGTGGTTGTGGTCCTCCGCCCTCCGCACTGCCTCAACTACCTCCTGGATAGCGTCGATGGTAGAGCGACCGGATCTGAAGCCGTACTGCTGCGGGGACAAGTCCCCCGCAGAGACGATGGCCTCGGTCAGCCTGACACGCAGGAGCTTCTCAAGCACTTTCCCGGCCGTGTCGGGCATACACAGGGGTCGGAAAGAAGAAGGGGTCCCCGGTGTGCTCTTCGCCTTCGGAATAAGAACAAGGCGGGCAACCTTCCACGAAGAAAAGAAAACGCCTTCCGCCAGACACGCGTTGAACATATCGAGCAGAAGCCTTGGATTCACCTCCGCAGCGAGCTTGAGCGCCTCCGCCGGAATGCCATCGGAACCGGGCGCTCTTCTGGGTCGTAGGGATCGGACGGCGGCGGTGAGTTCCTCTTCCCGGAAAACTGGGAAGGCGCCTACCTCTCCGAATTCCCTGACTGGCCGAACTGGGTGGCTGGGAAACAGTGTATCGACGACGGCGACCATGCCTTGTGGTTCCATGACCGCAGGTGGTGAGCGAGCCCCTAGCTTCTGGGTTACAAGTTTGTAGCCCGTCCCCCAGGGGTCGTTGTCGATATCCTGACACAGCTGCTTCCAGCACCTGACTTTACTCCGGTTGATGGCACCGCGGAGCTCTCGGCGGGCCGCTCTGTGCTCAGCCGATCTGGCATTTGCATCAGGGCGGTTCTTGGCTCGCTGCGCAGCTCGTCGGAGACCAAGGCATCTCCTCCGGAGTTCCGCGATTTCAGGCGTCCACCAGTAAACCGGCTTCTTCCTGTGGCGGCGGGAAACTCCGGGCATCGACTGCTCACACGCGGTCGCGATGAGTCGCATCGTCGATGCTGCCAGATCTTCGGCACTTGTGAGGTTCACAATGCTCTGGTCTTTAATTACGTTTTTAAATGTTTCTTTGCTCAGACGACTGGTGTTCCAGCGTCGAGCGAGAGGAGCAGGTTCAGCGCGCAAGCGCGCGCCCTCGGGAAGGACCTTGAAGAGGATCCCCTGGTGGTCGCTAGAGGAGTACTCCTCGCAGACACGCCAGTCGGAGATCCGCTGGACAATCTCTTCAGAGGCAAGGGATATGTCAGGGATCGTCTCTCTGCACCCCGGACGGCGAAAGGTAGAAATGCCGCCCGTGTTGAGGATACAGAGGCCCGACCTGGCAGCCGACTCGAGGACGTAACGACCTCGAGTGTCGGTCCGCGGGGAACCCCATTCCACGGCTTTGGCGTTAAAATCGCCACCGACTATGACCCCGCCAGAGATTTTCATGATCTCATCCTCAATGGAATCGACCATGTGACGGTAGTCTCCAATCGATTGGTTTGGCGTGAGGTAACAGGAGAAGACGGTAAAACCCCTGCTCCTCACCCAAACGAAGCCGTTGCCCGATCCGGAATCGAGAACAGGCATCTTCCCGAGGTTCAAAATCCAAATCGCCGCAGTGCCGGAGGGATCCGAGAACCACTGCGCGGAGCGTCGGTTCTGGTACTGCTCACTGAGAAGCAGTAGGTCAGCACCCCGCTCCGTGGCGAATTGGAACAGCAAGTCGTTTGCTGTCCTGCTCCTCTGCATATTAAGTTGCAGAACACTGATCATTTGATTTGTGTCTGGCGAAGCTCCTGGATGGCACGTCGGTACTGCCCGCAACGACCTGACCCAGCAGAATGCTTGACCTGGTCGCCCTTCAAGCCGGCTTCTGTACACAGGACAACGCGGCACTGCACGCGCTGGCCTTGTGGTCCTGGCCGCCGCACTTGAAGCAGACCTTGCTTCTATCGGGTCCGGGACAGCGATTAGCGACGTGACCGAACCCCAGACATTTAAAACATCTGGAGGCCACGAGCTTCTCGCGTACCCGACAGTTCACGTACCAGATCTTCAAGTGGCCCTTCTCCAGGAGCTCCGCTGCTGCTCTGGCTCCCAGCGTGAGGATAGCCACCTTCTGGCCTCGAGCGTTCGCCTTCGAGACGAAAGTCTTCACCTCGACGTCGCCGATGGCGGATTTAACGGCTGCGGTCACCTCCGCCTCGGTCGTCAGCTCGTCGAGATCTCTCACCTCCAGCGTCGACTTGGGCTCGAGAACGCGGACAGTCGCGTTCGCCCCCAAGATGTTCTTCAGGTCTTCGCTGAAGGCGGACTTGCTTTCGGAGGAGTCCCCGAGTTCGACCAGAAGATCGCCGGCTCGGGTCTTCCTCATGGCCTTGATAACGGCGCCCTTCTCATCGGGCTTCGCTTTGCTGCGAATCTCGCCCAGCACGTCGGCGTAGGATTTCCCCTCCGACGGCTTGATGAGAAGAGCGTCTGGCGTGTCTTGCGTGCCCTCTTCTTCGGCGCCTTCTTGTTGTCCTGGGGGCCGGGCTGGCTTCCAGGCTGCTGAGGCGGGGCTTTCTTCTTCTTCCCTTTCCTCTTAACCACGTCGGTCCATTTCTCGGAGTCCTTGTCCTCCAATGAACCGTCGCTCCTCTTCTTTTTCTCTGCCTCCGGCTGGGCGGGGCTGCTGGCTGCCCGCTTCGATCCGGCAGGCTGGGCCTTAACCCGCAAGGACGGAGTCGTCTGCGTCGATGCGGTCACGGACCCGCACGACTGCCAAGACTTCCTCAGCTGAAGGATGTGGTTAAGGCTGACCTCCAGTTGGACTATACCTTCCTGCACATCCCTGCTGATGTTCTTCTGTCTGCCAGTCGCGGCCTTCATGACAGCGAGGGTGGCGAAGCACTTTTGAAGGTGCTCCTCCTCCTGCTGCCTGGCAAGTGAAATTACCGCCTGGAAGGGGGACGGGTCGGTGTTCACCGAGTCCACGTCACTGACGGGTGCTTGCTCAGTGAGCACCGGTGTTCTTGTCACCGAGGCAGTTGGCGTCGCTCGGCCTTGTGGCGACCTCGCGACCCGAGACTTCCGGCCAAAGGGGTCTTCTACGTCGACGTCCCCACTTTGAGAGGGAAGCCGAGGAAATTGCTCCCTCTGGTTCGTTTTTGGGGTTAGGGTACCCCGGGATGAATCTTGCACCTTTTCAGACGTTTTTCCTTCTGAACTTGCCATGATGTCTGGATTAGCCCCCAAGACTGGGCGTGTTGTGACCCCCCAAAACAGTACCCCAATGTGATTGTCAAAACCGACCCGTCGCCAGAGCAACTATATCCGTGTTCGACCGCCTCCAAAACACCGGCGGTCCTAGACGAGCAGTGGCCTCGGCAGAGCCCCCCCGTGACCGCAGCAGGGCCCTATCCGGTCGCCAACCGGCACCGCCACGGCCAAGAGGATTTTCGCCGGCTGATAGGGCAGCCAGGTCAGCTGGCTGGGCTGACCCGGGCCCCTGTACTATTCGGCAGCCTGGGAGGTGCAGAACCCAGTTTTTAAGCTGTACCCTCTGCTCATCCTAGACCTCCAGCGCAGTGGAGGCTGAAGAACACAGAGCCACCCCGGCAAGTAGGACGGAATGATTTAGAAAAACAGCCGGGCTATTGAAATGATTCGGAGAATGGAGTTGTGAAAAGGAGACGCGAAAAAGGACCAGTGCGCCCCCCTCCCCTTTTAGTTGGACATTCTGTCCCGGCCCAACACGGGAAAATAATAATAATAATAATAATTCAATTCAATTCGTTTATTTTCTCGCATGCGCAGTTTTGTTTACATTGCAGTGCTTTTTTCCCTCTCTAGCTATTATAGCTATTTGAGAGGAATTATATTATATTTCTTACATTTTTCATTTTTTAAAACATTCAAACGATTATGTACTAACAATGTACCATGAATCACAATGGGAATTTATTTTCCAGCCAATAAACAGATATTTTATAAATTTAACATGCAATAAATATATTAATTAATAACGATTTTATAAACTATTTTTAACAACTCAGCAAAAATAACAACAAATCAAACAACATGTATAAATTAAATTATAGCTCCATAAATATAACAATATTCAGACAAACCACAACTTTCCTTATATACTACCCTAACTTCTATTTTTGTTTCATTCTCTATGTCTCGACAGCTGCAGACATGCATAACAAACTAACCTTGAAGAAAACTAATCAGCTTTGTTTGATCATGAAAAACTCATGCAATGTCACAATTACATTTCTATGAGAATACTTAACTTTTTGCAATAAATGAGTTGTTCAAATGAATATCCCTTTCTTGTGAATCTTTGATTGGTGTGGTGATTGGTATTTGTGCTTTTGTGTAAATCTAACTTTTATTTAGGCCTAATGCTAATAACTAACAATGGGTACTGTAAGCCTAACCAGGATTCATTACATTGGCAGGTATTTGTATGTATTAACCTAGTTTTACATTGATACTGAGGTTTGCAAAGCAACAATGATGTTGTACGGGTTCAAGCCTAGGTCTGAAAATGGGTTTTAGCCTAATTTATGCATTTACGACCTGTAGCCTAGGCCTAGTCTTAGAAAGCCCCTTATTCAAGAGCTCATGCTTCAGAATCAAATGCCCTAGTAAACTAGGGACTATTTAAAAAGTGAATTTTCAGTTTAGTTTTAACTTCATTGCTACTTTGCAATGACCTCAGTTCAGCTGGCAGTGAATTTAGCAAAGAAGGAATTCTATATTGAGGTACAAGTTTTCCATAGTTGTTGAAATGTCTTCCTGTCCTGTACTGCCTCTCTCTCAAATTATACCTGACTTCATTTAATTCTATTAAATCTTCTTTAAAATAATTTCTTACAAAGTCAGTGTATTTTCCTAAAGATTCTAAAGACTAGAAGATTCTAGAAGATCCCTAACAAATCTTTTGACACACCATTAAATAATACATTCACTATTCGATTTAACAGGTTACTTAGTGGTTGCATTATATAATTAGGGCTCAGATAATATATGGTTATACCATAATAGATATAACATTGGACCAATGAAAAATAAATAATTCTCTTTGTACTTATAGGAAAGAAACAGCTTATCTTAGAACACTTATACAGAAACACTCGGAGAATCTTAACTATACCAGCTATATGTGTACTAAACTTCATATCAGCATCCAACTTAATTCCTAAGTGCTCGATAGTTTCATGCCAGACAAGAGGTTGACACAAACACCTATTTCTTCTATTATTTCTAAGGCAATCCGTTATGTGACAAACTAATCTGCATTCTATGTTGTAATTTATTCTAGGGTTCTTAAAAACTATTGCTTTGGTTTTCTGAGCATTTAACTTAATTGATATGTTAAAAAAATACATAGCAGCCAAGTCTAAATCATGTTGTAAATTTCTCATGCCTATTAATAAATCAGTATGAACCATGTAAAAAATGTTGTCGTCTGCATACTGTAATATCTTACTATTGTATTTACGACTAGCTAGATCGTTAACATATATATTAAACGGTGTCGGAGACAGAATACTCCCTTGATTTAATCCACATGTTTGACTGTATTCACTACTTATGAACTTTCCTATGCTTACATGTAATGTTCTATCTTTGAAATAGTCTTCAAATAACTTAAGCAATTTTCCTCTTACCCCTATTTTATTTAATTTATTTAACATCAACTTATAATTAACCAAGTCAAAGGCCTTTGTAAGATCTGTTGCTACCGCTACAACAAACTTGTTTTCATTAAGTGCTAGATTAATATCAGTGGTTAAATTTTCCAACAAATCTACAGTAGATTTATTTGGGATAAAGCCATATTGGGATTTATTAATAATATCAAATTTCAAAAGAAAATTCTGCAGCTGAAGGCCTATGTAGTGTTCGAGTATCTTTGTTATTACTGAGATTGAACCAACTGGCCTATAGCAATTTAAATTTTGCCTAGAACCCTTCTTATATATAGGCCTAAGATGTGTTGTTTTCATCAATTGAGGTATAAGACCTGTATCAACTATTCTTTTAATTAAATGCAAAAGTACCAGTTTCAAATGAAAAGCATTATTTTTTATGTCCTGGGCTCTAATTTTGTCTGGACCTGCAGAGGATTTATGATTAAGTTTACTTATAGCTAGGTACAATAAATTATCATTAATACTGACCAGGTTCATGCTTACACTATTTCCTATTGTATAATTGCCTTGATTGAAACTTTGAGCCAAATCAAAAGGTTGCCCTACCATTTCAGCGTTTACTCCTTCGATAGATTCTTTAAAATTTACTTTAAACTCCTCAGCTACCCCTGTAACTTCATTATCTTCATTTATCTTAAAGCTATCTTTAATCCCCTCTAGTATGCTGGGTTTTTGTTTTTTGTTCAAAAATTGGTTAATAGCTTCCTAAGTTTTACTGCTATTATTGAAATTATTTGAGAAAAGCCTAAAATAATAATTTCTTTTTTCTACTCTTAATTTGCATGTTAAATGATTTCGAGCCCTTTTAAATGCATTCCTTAAAGCTAAATTATATCTATCTCTCTTTAATAATCTCCTCAACAGATTCTTTCTATCAACTAAATGTTGTATATTATTGTTAAACCATGGATTCTGAGCTCCCTTCTTGTCTGTATTTATTTTAACTGTACACTTATCATATATATTCTTAAATCTACTTACTAATTCATTATATATCTCTGTAGGCTCTCTTAGATCTAGTAAGGGCCACCAGTAATAATAATAATAATAATAATAATAATTTATTTTGCCATTAACAAATTTTTTGCATAAGCTAACATGGTGCTCAGGTCTATTTTGTTATTATATATTAAATAATAAATAAATATATTAAGTTGTACATCTTCTTTGTGTCAATATCTTGATTTTATTTCAATATTTTCTTTAAAAAATCTTCAAATTTATAAAATATTCCTTCCGTGAGAATCATTTTCAATTTTTTTCTTGAATTTTTTAATATCTTTTTCTTTTTTTTAGATGTGATGGTAATTTATTATATAATTTTATTCCTTTGTATTGAATACCTCCCTTGAAGAGAGAGGTTCTATGAGCGGGTATTTCAAGGTTTTGATTTGAACGAAGATTTAATAATTTTGGAGTATCGAAATAAGATAGATTATTTTTGACAAATAAGATTGTTTCGTAAATATATATTGAAGGTAATGTCATGATTTCAAAATTTTTAAAAATATGTTCACATGAAAATTTGCTTTTTTTATTGAAAATAATTCTTAATGCTGATTTCTGTAAAGGAAATAGCCGTTTTAAATTCGAAGTTATGCTTCCCCAAATTGGAATTTTATATGTTAGTTTTGGAATAATCAATCCATGATAAGTCGCCATGAGGACATCTTATTGGCAATTTGCCGCTAATCTCCGAAGTTGAAACAATGTACTTGATATATTTTTATATAAATATTTAACGTGGAGATTAAATCTTAGATTTTGGTCTATCATTAACCCCAAAAAGATTGCAGATTCTGAAGGTTCAACAACTTCATCGTCTAAAATGAAATTTATATTTTGATCTGGTGTTTTTGAAAATTCTATGTATTTCGTTTTCTCGATATTAATTGAAAATCCATTTTTGTTAAACCATTGCATAATGTTATGTGAATTTATATAACTTTTAATTTCAAGGTTAGATTTATCATGGTCTTTTATAATTATTGTTGTGTCATCAGCAAAAAGACATAAATTAGAGTTTGACACAGATTCATTGATATTATTTACATATATTATAAAAAGGACTGAACCTAAAACTGATCCTTGTGGTACTCCAGCAGTTATTTTCATTTCATTTGATGTTGTATTTGTTTGACATCTGTTACTGTCGATGTGGAGGATTACAACAGACTGTGTCCTGTTACTTAAATATGATTTAAACCATTCATTCGATTTTCCACGTATTCCTATACTGTCTAGTTTTTCTAGCATTAAGGAATGGTTAACATTATCGAATGCTTTTTTCAAGTCAACGAAAATTGCCATTGAATGTTCTTTTTTGTCTAGTGAAGTAATTACATCATTAATTAATTTATACATTGCATTCAACGTTGACATGTCTTTTCGAAATCCATATTGGTATTTAAATAAAATATTATATTTATAAAGATATGAGTTCAAACGATTCAATATAACTTTTTCAAATATTTTGCTAATACATGATAGTATGGATATTGGTCTATAATTGTTTGTATTACATGGATCACCTTGTTTTAATAAAGGTATAATTTTGGATTTTTTTAATGCTTGGGGAAATTTACCATGTTCAATGGAATAGTTAATAAGAATCTTCAAAGGGCATGCTATTTCTTTACAACATTCTTTCACCAATTTAACCGGTATTCCGTCAAGTCCAACTGCATTTGTCATTTTTAATGATTTTATGATATCCTCGACTTCTTGAGTTGTAGTGGGATTGTTGTATTATATGTAGTAACACAATGTTGTTATTCTCTAGTCTCTTTGGAAAAGATGTATACTTGTAATTTCGACATTGTATTTGTAATTCACTTTATGTTTAAAACAGCTTTTAGTTTAAAATTGTTTTATCATAAAAGTGAACAGCTATTTAATCGAATTTACAATTACTTCAATAATAATATTTGCAATAAAAGAATAATTAGCTTAAACCGGGTACTCACGGTACAGCTGCTGTCCACCGCGGCCGCGCTGTGCTGTGTTTACACCATCGATATTGCGCGCCGCCCGTAAGGCACGTGTAGAGATTTCCGAGCCTTCACAGCGGTGTGTTGGGGTTGCAGCCTGGGCGACTCGCAGGGGAAATAGGGGCAAAAACGCGAAAACGTATTATTGGCCGTACTGAAACGACGTGCAGTGTGACAAAATCCCGAAAATGTGGCAAAAATTAGTAGCTCATGATTTTATCATTAAGTTATGTTAAATTTGGTTTAAATGCCTTTTAAAAACAACAATTTAGTAAATAATTGTCACCATAATTAACCCTTAACATTTCTCAAACTTACCTTAAATCATATAATTTTACCCAAAATATTTATTTACAGTACACAGTTTTTCACCTTTACACTCAATTTCACAATTAACTAACAAACTGTGTAAAGAGAACAATTATGTTTTTTTTATTGATCAAACAAGCAATTAAACTGAGTTTGTGATGTATAATAACGTATTTAAGCACTCAACAGTCAAAATAGATGGTAGTAAAACTGTTAATCAAAAGGTACCCTCATTTGGGCACCTGCAACATAAAATACACTTTATTTAGTTAGTTTGAAAAGCGGAAGTATATATCTGTTAACAACATTAAAAATTTTTGGGAAAATAAGGGTAAGTGTAAGAATTTATATAGAACAAACTATCGATTCTATTGAAATTAATGTAAGCAATTTTATGAGTGCAGAAAACATTAAATTCCTAAGAACCCTCTTTTGGATATTTACAGTTATGCTCGAGGATCTATTGCCAAACACCAATTCCGCACCTTGCCAACCACTACATTTTTTGTTCTGCTTTATCATTGTAATATTAGCTTTAATAAAAAAAGTTATAGGATCCTCATACCAAATTTCATGACGATCGGACCATTTTTGTGGCTGCTATTGTGTTAAACAACACCCACATAATATGTATTATATATATATATATATATACTAGCTTATCAATACGTTTCACCCGTAGAAAAACTTAAAAACGTCCTCTGTCTTTTTTTACGATTTAATTTGTCATACTTTTTAAGGTTGCCATGATAACCTTATATCCTTCCCTATAATTTTACATTAAAACTTTGAAGTACCATAGGGTGAAACCCTTTGGGGATTTTGTAAAACCGTTTCTTATTGTGCATCTAGGACCCAAGGGGAGCACATGTGCCAAATTTCAACGCTTTAGGTCATATAGTTTCGGAGATTTGCTGTCCCTAAGAAAACCCCTTCTTCTATATATATATATATCTATATATATATATATATATATCTATATATATATATAGATAGATGTAAAGGAGAAGGGGTTTCGTAATATTTAGTAAGGAATGAATATTAACGAATAACTGTGGAATAATAAATAATTTTCTTACCTGTGCGGTATACTCACTAAAATCACTGAGAAACTTCCCAATCTTGCCTTAAGGGATACTGAACAACTGTTATAGTCCCCTGTCAAATGTACATCCGTGTGCTCCTTGATGACACAGGTGTGGAAGTAGTCTTAATCTCTTCGTTTGACCTTGGAGAAATATAATTTCGATGGTGGCACTCTTGAAAAAGGTGCGTTTGAACGCTGCAGGTAAAAAACAGAATGGCCGCCATCACAAACTTGTTTTCCTATTTATTTCAGTAACTGTTGGAGCTACAAAAACATGGTTGATACCAAAATGTAGCTTTTTAAATTTTGCACAAAAAAGGTGTTTACAACTTTTTATGTAGGATCAGCCATTCCTTCACAAAATGTACTTTTATATTTTTCAAAAATAAAAATACAAATGTTTTAGTAGTATGAGATATTATCAAACGCATAGTTGCACGCTTGAAATTGTTTTTAGGGCCTGTTATTTTTTAACGGTAGCCTATTACTTAAAGCTATTACCTCTTTGTATTAAATAATTTTTTTGTTTTTTAAAGACAGTTTCTTATAAGAAGCATGTGCTGTTCATAAATAACTGCATTTTTTCTGTCTCATAAATAAACAGTAAATGTGATCAGGTGATCAGCAGATCACCTGACATGGGAGTGTTTAGTATAAACACAGTCTTTTTCCTAGACTGTGGTATAAATGTCATGTTATTATTGCACAGTTGTGATAATGTTTATTTTAGGAGTGTTGTTGTTATGCAGTTTCTAGAAATATAATAAGCAACATTTTTATAGTGATTTACAGTATTTTTTATCAGTATTTTGTGAAAAAATTTAATTTTACTTCGTATTTGTAATGATATTAGAAGACAGATGCAGCCCGTATTTAATGCTCATTTGTCAATTAAAAGGAAGGCACTCAACAGGCCATGCTGTTTTATCTGTGATGCTCAATCGCCGGAGAAATGGGTTTCACAACCTTCAAATGAAGCTTATGAAAAAATAGTCGTGTGTCTAAAAAAACGTGCCAAATATGGCAATGAGAATAGTAAAAGGATTTTGAAGACGTTTGGAAGTGATATTAGTGTAGAAACGTTGAAACAAAGCAATTTGAAGTGGCATCGACCTTGTTACCAAAATCTGACCCACAAAAAAATAACTGATAGACTGAAAATCAAGTCAGAGTGTTTGCAGCCGACGTCTCCAAATCAAGAATCATCCACAGAGTACATTCAACCTACTTAAACAAATGTACTTTCCTCGGAGGCTACCAGGTATACTAGGTCACAAACCGTTGCTTATGAAAAGGACAAGTGCTTTTTTTGTGATAAGGGAGGGATCAGAAAAGATGAACTAAGGAGAGTTTTAACTGACAAAGATGTCCAAAACTTACGTAAATCCATTGAACTTACGAATGAAAATAAATTTAGAGTAAGGTTGAATGAAGCAACAAATATTAAAGATGCCCATACTATTAATATCATGTACCTTCCAAAATGTTGTCCAAAACATGTCACAAATGTTCTTCGATTTGAGAATCAAAATCATCCGCACGAGCAAAGGAGTATTTCATCAATGGCTTCAGCAGTCGAATTCATCAATATTCTTGAAGAAACATACAAGACTATTTGTGCTTCCCATAATATACAGGAATCACCCATGTCACGTAGGCAGTTGAAGTCATTTATTGAGACGGAGCTATCGGACAAGGATATTGAGTTTTCTCGCCCCAGACAATGTAAAAAACCAGAGCGAGTTTCTATGAAGTGTACCAGAGTCGAATTGTTAGCAGAGGCTGAAAGTTATGGCAATCAAAAAATGACAGACCTTAATGTTTTGTTTCAGGCTGCAAAAATAATCAGAAATCTTATATTGAAATCACAGCTGTGGAATTTTGATGGTTCTATTCCAGAATATCTCAGTGGTAATACTCCAAAAGAAATAAATTGCTTCTTTAAGTGGTGTATTGGGGGAAAGAAGGGCATTTCATTAGAGAAAAAGGAAAAGCACGAAGAAGTTGAAAGACGAGCTGGCCACATGTCACAAATTTTGATGGCAAATTGTCTCTCTCGCAGGCAAGTGAAAACAATCAGTCTTCACAGTTTTACAATACAAGGGACCTACCACTTCAAACAGCTATCGGTCTGACAACCCGCAGTCAGTTCCTAGTATCTTGTACATAGTATTGGGTGTAGTATAGATTATAGTCGTGTTCTAAAGTTGGAAACACAAATTGCAGCAAGTATTTTGAAAAGAATTCGTGACAACGATGGAGTTTATATGCCACCGGACGTTGTACCAAATAGATTTATCCACTGTGCTGCGGACAACCTAGACTTTTCTGAAGACACCGCTGATGGTAGGAGAACACTTCATGGAACTGTCATGACTGTGTATCAAGCTATGAAAGATTGTGATACATCTGAACCACTATCATTAGCTTCATCAAGTGACTGTAAAGTAAAATCATTTGAAAGTGCTTTACCAAACATAATAACATGTGTAAGCCCACCTAACTGGAAAACCTGCTGTCCCATTCCACTGGATCCAAGCACTCAGACTAACCACTTAAATATTGTCCGGGAGGCTGAAATGGCTGATGCTGTCTGGTTTTTTTTAAGAAACTTCATACTGACTACGATTAAGGAACCTTCCACATATTCTCCGACATGGGCTGGCTATAACAGCCTTTTAGTAAATCAGAAGCCTTTGTCAAGAGTAACCATGCTACCTATGATCCCTAACTAAGCAACTAAGCAATCAGTCACCAACTAAGCAATCAGTGCAGCTTACGGTGATGAAGCAGTTGGAGAAACTGAATAATTTAGTCCATGATACAAGTTTAAATTTAGATGCCACGAAGAAAAAGGTAGTTGTCACAGTTTACATGGCTCTTTACAAACCAATTAAACAACTGGAAATGGCTGACAATGTCCATAAGGGAAAATGGCTTCTTAAGTCTGGAGAGCTGCACATTGCTCAGTTGCGAACAATAGGAGAGCTCATTGAAGGTTCTGGTATACCTGAATTGTGGGTTGAATGTGAATTATATTCTGCAGCAACAATGAAACAAATCCTTGATGGAAAACACATCAGAAGAGGGATTGAAGCTCACATAACTACTGCCTCTGCGCTAAGTATACTACGTCTGAAAGAAATTGAGAAAGGATGTCCCGGGCAACTAGACTGTATGAAGCCTCATCTGCAAGAGCTGGTAGAGGAACTGAAAGCTAGTGATAAAAAGAAGCTTGAAAAGACACATGCTGCAGTAGTTTCTATCATAAAAGAAAGAAAACTCATTGAAGAAATAGAACAATTTTCAATAGCAAGAAAGCTCAAGCATCCTGTTTTCAAACTAGCGTGCATATTGATATGGTCTAAGCAATGATGAACTTCATAAGAGCTGTGAGAACATCAGATTGGATGCTGTATTTGGCATCTCTCCACGAGTTCGTAAAATACTTCTTTACATTTAATAGATTGATCTATGCTCGGATGATCACACTGTATATTTCAGAAATGGAAAACCTGGAAACCACAGATCTAGAGATTTGGAAACAGTTTATGGAAGGTAATTGGGTCGTGAACAGAAGTAAAGTCCCATTTTGTGCCCTAGGTGCTGATGAAGCTCTGGAACATCAAAATCGAAAACTAAAGGTTCATGGAGGACTTGTTGGTATAACACTTAATACAAATGCTAGAAACCGATTCTTCCTTGCTAATTCAGAACTAACTAGAATTGCATGTGAAGCTGAAAAACTGATAGGATTTCAAAATACAGAGAGAAGTAAACATCATGAGGTGTCTGTTAAAATTCAACAGCACCAGGATGATAATGTACTTAAAGTAAAGGAAGCATTTCAAAACTTAACAAATCCCTTCGAATGCAACACTGATGACCTAATTCATATCCTTACTCAGCGAGTCTTTCCACAGGAAATAAAAGCATCTTTAGACAGTGTTGTGGAGATTAGTCAAGATTTGCATAATAGTTTCTTAGATCAACGAATTCATACTAACAACATTCCATTTTGGGCACCTATGAAAAAGAATGTCATTAAAACGTGTAAAACCGCTGAGAAAGGTTAAAATTACTATCAAAGACAAAACTGTTGCCATAAAGTCAGGCTTATCTCTTATTTTAAGGCTGTTGATAGCCTCCAGAAGCAGACCTGATATAGACTTGCGGTACAATTTAAGCAACTACGAGTTTTCGGCACTACCAAAGTCGTTGTTTGCGGTTGACGGGAGTATGCACCACTGTTTAGCGAAGTACAAACTTACTGATGTTTTTGAATCAATACAAGATATATCTGCCGAAGAAAACACATGATGTTTTAGAAGAAAATGAAACGCTACAGAAAACAGCGGTTGTTTCGTGAAGGAATGTATAGTTAAGAATAAATATAATTATTTTAGAAACAATAAAAAAGAAATGCGTTTTTGAGAATTTATGAAAGAAATGCTGTATTTGTTTGTTTCTGTTTACAATATTGAATTAAAATTAACGCATGTGAAATATTATCATATGGTAAAATATTTGTACAGTATATTAGAATTGTCCATATACCGGCCGCCTTGAAGTAACTACTTCAACGTAATGTCACTTGTTAGTCTATTGGTAGTGGATATATTTTTGTTACCGGTCGAACATAACTGCCATCTTTAGTCTTGATTCTGACTACCCGCACAATTCCATTTGATCCTGGAAATGTTTCTTCAATTTTTCCCAATGGCCATGATAACGAAGTAGACGGGGTTTTTAACAGCACCAAATCTCCAATTTTCAAATTTATTGTTTTGAGATTCCACTTGTTACGTTGTTGGAGCGTGTGCAGATATTCAAGGCTCCAGCGAATATCTGGAGTCTTGATTAATTTAGTAGGTTATTGGCTTTTATTTGAGTCATAAACTATTATAACAGACTGAGTTTTATGTGAGTTGCGGTTCTAAAACCTACATAAAATTAAATTTTTCAAAAAGTTTTTTTGTATAAAGACTTATATCTCAAGTTTTAGGACAGATTTGGAGTTTTCAATGCTTTTAAAGGATTCAGTAACATATAGCTTTCGATTGAGAATTTGATCATGTTAATTCGGAAAAGTTCGGGTTCTGTTATAATCCACTATTAAGCGTAAAATTCAAAAATATCTAATCTTTATGTCGAAATGTGCCTTGAAACCCGTTAACAACTTAACACATTTGATGAATCAATATTTCAAAAAAAAACCAACGTATCACTGCGTATTTTGAGACCAAAATGAATATATACCTTTTTTTTGAAGGGTAGATATAATTGACTAAAGACTAATTTCCGGAACATTGATTTTTAAGTTACATCAAGCCTTATAGCTCATCTGTCACTTGCCCGATTTTGATTATGGATGGCTCAAATGAAAGCCGGTATTTCACTGAGTATTTTATGACTAAAACAAACTACAAATCTTAATTATATTGAGAGATATAAGAAGAATAATCCAAGAAAATATTGAAAATATGAAAGTCCGTAAGAAATGTAAAAGGATGAATTTTATTTGAGCATATCTTTTTAACGAATTCATATTTTCAAAAACCGATTTCAGCATTGTAATCAGCGTAAAAATCTAGTTCGTAATGATGTGTCACAACACCATCTTTACATTTAAAAAAAAGTTGATATTCAATATGGCGGATCCAAGATGGCGTCAGAAAATGATTAACAAGTTCAATTAAAGCTATAATCACCCGTCAATTATTTGAAGTTGTATTACAGCGCAGAAGCCACTATCGTATCACCTATAGCATGAGTTCCCTAAATCTTTTATGCTTTTGACCTCATCTTGGACGCCATCTTGAAATTGAGGCACTTCCGGTGGTCAAACTTTGCTTAGTCTGTAGTATGTTGTTAAGCACATAGTACATAACAGAAAAACGCAGAACTCTCTGTTATTGGTTTCTTCACAGGTCACAGCCGTATCCCTCCATGATTACAATAATTAAACTTATTAAAAATGTAATTTTTTTAAATTTTCTTTAAATTCTAGAGAAACTATTGGTTTCACAGTCAAAAGTTAAATATAAAAAAAGTTTCCTCCTTAAATTAGCTTTAAAATAATAAAAAGAATATTGATATCGGTCAATTAGGAGCCGAGATACAACCGATATATTCGAATAATGCGGGGGCTCACGGCGGCCATCTTTAATGGCCGCCATTTTGGTGTTAGCCGCGGATTTCAAAGTGGCTCACCGACTAAAAAGTTTCCTTTTGGCATCAACTATGATCACAGAAAGTGCCATACTCCAATCAAAAAATGCAGTTTTTATTTGTGTAGCCACTGTACTACAAGACTCAACATGAGAAAAATAGTTACAGTCAAGCTCAATAGACTCACTATCAGGAAGTGGCAAACGTGACAATGCATCTGCGTGTGCTACATCAGCTGCCTTCCGATACTTTATTTCCAAATTATATGTCGACAGAATCTTGGCCCATCTCTGGAGACGTGCTGCCGCCAGAGTTGGGACACCTTTCTTGGATCCAATATTGCTGTCAGTGGTTGATGGTCAGTCTGTAAAATAACTTTTCTACCATATACTTATGAAATTTTTGGATTCCAAAAACCAAAGCAAGCTCTTGATGAAGCTGTGAATATTTCCTTTTACTGGGAGATAAAGACTTCGAGGCGAAAGCTCTTGGCCTTTCTTGGCCATCAATCAAATGTGATAACACCGCTCCTACTCCCCGAGGGCTAGCGTCACAAGTAAGAACAAGGGGTTTGTTTACATCGTAATGTACCAGTAAACTAGAATTCAAACCCAGCTTTTACTTTCCTGAGAAATGTTTGAGAGCATTCCTTGAACCACCTCCAATATGCATCCTTGTGTAACAGATCATAAAAACAACTAAGTCTTGAGGACAAATTAAATATAAATTTACCATAATAATTTATCAATCCCAAGTTTTCTCTAAGTTCATCCTTGTCAGTTGGTTCAGGTGCCTCTTTTAGGTCAGATGATTTACTTTCTTGTGGTCTGAGACATTCCCCCGACAAAACATAACCTAAGTATGAGATAGAAGGCTGAAGAAATTTACATTTAGATTCATTCACTCGAACCCCGTAGTCTGATAATCGTTTCAAAACACACTCAAGACGATCTAGAGCTTGTTTTCTAGAGCAACCAGCAACTATTAAATCATCTAAATAGGCACAATAGCCAGGTATACCATCTATTATTTGGTCAATGGCAGATTGAAAGATAGCTGGAGATGATGATAGTCCAAAAGGTAAACACCTAAGATGATTCAAACCCTTATGAGTGGTTACGGTCAACAAAGGTTGTGACTCCCCTGCCATAGGAAGCTGAAGTTAAGCGTAAGTCATATCTAAGCAACTAAATACTAAACATCCAGACAAGGATGTAAATATATCATCTATTTGAGGCAAGAGGTAATGTTCACTTTCAATGCATTGATTTGAAGTACTAAAGTCTATGCATAATCATACACCATTCGACTTTGGTGCTACGACTAGTGGACAGCTCCAATCAGAATTAGTTAACTTGTATGCAATACCTTCCTTTTCCCAGCGATCTAATTCCTCCTCAACTTTAGCCCTTAATGCGAATGGAACTGGTCTAAATTTACAAAACTTAGGAATAACTCCTACCTTAAGTTTAATATGTGCTTTGATTTCCTTTACTTCTCCTATTTCAGGACGAAACACAGAGCCGTACTTACTCTTTATCAAAACAATGTCATTATCGTTACCTTGCAAAGAAGATGAACCATTAATACTAGTAATCGAGCTCTTAACTTTGTTTGGTCTGCATAAGGCAGATTCAGTTTCACAACCAAAAACAGAATACCAATCAAGTTTTAATACACTAAGCCAATTACGTCCAAGTAACATTGGTTGATTCTTTTTCTCCACGTTTACAACCACCAAAGGAAGAATTAAACGTTGTAAGTTATAAACTACATTGACTTTGGCTTCACCAAGAACTGGTACTTCGTTGCCAGTATACGTAACCAACCTTAAATTAGTTTTATCTAGTTCAACATTGCCAAAGAGATCTTCAAAAAGTTCAGACGGGCATATAGAGACCGCACAACCAGTATCTAAATCCATTGTTACGAGTACACTGTTAATCCTAATGCTTACCTTGCTTACTCCTAATAGACTGAGGTGTTGAATTACTTCGGTCCTTATCCGAGCCTAAAGATTAGATTGAAAATTGCCTAACTTCCTCATCTTCATCTTCCAGCTGGTTAACATTTAACTTGGAGCTATTACCAAATTTGTTGACTCCCTCTCAGAACCCTTTATGTCCCTTAGCTCGACACATCTTGAGTAAGTGTCCAGTTTTCTTACAACCGTGACATTTAAAATTGACGTAAAAACAATTACTAGGGTTGTGGTCTGACAACCCACATCGCCAACAAGGTTATTTTCTTAAATTACAGTAGAAATTTCTTTCTTGAAATATTACTTGATTTGGAAAGATTATTACCATTACATTCCCTGTTATCCTGGGCATTATTTTTTGCAATTTCTCCTTGATGTGTAAAAATAGAAGACTTTTGTACCGCTTGTTCAAGGCTAATCGCCATGCTGTATGTTTCTTCCCAGCTTTTTCCTCTAAAAGTAATTTTTGTCTAAAACCCTTATTTTGAATCCCGCATATCAATTTGTCACGCAATGCCTCTTTAAAAAACCCACCAAAATTACAAGAGCCTGCCAGATGTTCAATGGCAACGGAAAATCAGCAATACTCTCGCCTGGTTTTTGACAGCGTGAATAAAACATGTAACGCTCAGCTACGACCAACTTTTTTGGAGAAAAATGCGACTTCAAAATGTCTAATAATTCATCATAACTATCAACCTTACTATCAATCTCAACTGGGGCAACAAGATCTGATAAAATTTCAAGAACTTTCGGTCCAATAACTGGTTAACATTGGGACAACATACTGTGATAACCTTATAGGAAATAAATACAATTCTATATCTCGCTTATTTCTCAGCATACCTGAATGAAACTTTGTAAATGGCTTCATCTAGTTGATGTCTACTGGATTGTGGCCAAAAATCTCTCAATTTTACATTCCCCTGGCAGCAAACCTGCATACTCATTTCTCATGTTATTCTTATGAAGAAAATCGTTGTATTCTCATTTTGGGATTTACGTAAATTTTACTTATTCGTGGCCCCGAATGAATGAATTATTTAAGCATTTTAAATTCGCTGAATATGCAGGTCTGCTGCAACGGGGATATTTTATTATTAATTTTAATTTTAATACATCATAATACAAATATTTATAAAAAATTAATATTTTGCAAATTACTCAAAAACCGCTGATTTTACCGCTGAAAGTGTAATAACTTTTATTACAGATAATGATTAGACCTTTCAAATAAGATATCTCGCGTCAAAATCGGTTTTGTTGGTTTCCGAGATATGAGACATTATTACAGTTGGCTGAGCGGCCATATTGATGACGTCACGATCCGTGACGTAAATATTTTTAAGCTTGCCTCCCGGCTGATTTTCACTCTTTTTATATGTATTTAGTCCATTCCCAAAGTATGGAGCTGGTTTCAGGAAGTGAAAGATTTCTAGGTATTATGTTGTTTGTTCCATGCACTATACTGAATGATAGTTCTTGTTTCTTGTACTGTATAAACTTGCTTAATTTTTTTCTTGTACTGTGCATGTAATGAAATATTGGAATAGTTCTACAGTATATTTATTTATTTATTGTGAATGTATCACTGCATATGTTAGATTTTGGTATTGTATTGTGTTAGATTGCTTTTTCTGAAACTTGGCATGTAATGACATTGAACTAGTTTTACATTACAACTTGTTCCTGAAGAATTTTCACAATTTATTACATAAAGCATGAAGATCAGTTCTTACTTATCTTGAAGTAACCAAAATACTGGACTTTATTTATTTATTTATGTGTATTTCTTTTGTTGCTGAAATTTGTTAATTGGTGTATGCCGTATATGAAAATAAACAAATAAACCGTTTATATAAGAAAGAAAGAAAGAATTTATTTCCAACCTAGCTGCTACAGATATCAAATATACATATACAATACAATTTACAACATGTCATTATATCAAATGAACAGGCGTGTAACTAACTCATAAAATAAAAATTTAGCTTAACATTTAAGAAATACTCATTGCAGCATTTGTAACAAATAAGTACAACTAAATATTCTTGTACAACCTACATATTTGTTAAATATTCTTGTACAACCTACATATTTGTAACAAATATGTAGGTAACTAAATATTCTTGAAGGGAATTAAAAATAATACATTAATGCCTTGTTCTTACAAATTCAATAAGTAAATCAAAATGAAACTTAACAAATGAAAATAAAATAAAAATATTACAAAATGCTTGGTCAGAAATTAGGTCCCCCATAGGCAAAGCCTGTGTCGAGGTGACCAACACTTTAATAAGAAAGAGATGCAGGCCGGTACACCTTTAGTTTTAAACTAAAACCAACTGATAGAAAAAAAATTGAATAAAAGTGCAAAAACAAAAGAAAGCAAAATACAACCGTCGCAGCAGACCTGCGTACTCAGCGAATTTCCATTCGTCCAAAGATGTAATATTTTTTTTAATTCTTTATATGGACACATAGGCCCTATTTATTGGAATTGATTTTAATGATGAATTTATGTGTGGTATTATTATTATTTTTTATTTTACATATTTGTTTAATATTACAAATCTTACATATTAAAAAGCTTTTGTAAAACTAATGACACTGACCCTGACCGTTACTGGACCGGTTTACATGTGGGTTGTACCAAAACAAAGGTTGTTGGTCTTATATGTGCAGTCTTTATTTGTATTTTGAAAGTATATATACTAATTGGGTCAAAAAATAAACTTTTCTGATGGAGATTTAACATTGGGGGAGAAATGTTAAGTCTGTGACAGCGAGCCTGACCATACTACTGGACCGATTGAAACGCAGGTTGTATACCAAAACAAAAGTTATTAGTCCTATATGTGCGGGTTTTATTTGTATTTTGAAAGTATATGTCAATTGGGTAAAAAATGGAAAATAAATTTTTCTTATGGAGATTTAACATGGGGGAAGACTATTAAAGTTTATGACAGCGAGCCTGGCCATCCTAATGGACTGATTCACATGCAGGTTTTACGAAAATAAAGATTATTGATCCTTTATAACTTAAAGCGGTCCAGTATAATAAAGGTTATTTATTGGTCCTTGACGTTATTGGTGTGCACGTTTTATATGTATTTTGAAAATTTTATGTTAATTAAATATTTAAAAAAAACTTTTCTTAAGGAGATTTTAAGGGAACAAAATTTTAAGCTTATGACAGCGAGCTTGCTGACCATATTAATGGACCGATTTAAAAATAGGTTGTACTAAAACAAAGGTTATCGGTCCTTTACATGCAGGTTTCATTTGTATTTTGGAAGTATTTATGTTAATTGGGTCATAAATAGAAATAAATTTTTTCTAATGGAGATTTGGGGGAAGACTATTAAAGTTTATGACAGCGAGCCTGGCCATACTACTGGACTGATTCACATGCAGGTTGTACCAAAATAAAGATTGTTTGTCCTATATGTGCAGGTTTTATTTGTATTTTGAAAATGTTATGTTAATTAAATAAAAATAAAAATAAAACTTTTCTTAAGGACTTTTAACATTGGGACAAAATTCTAAGCTTATGACAGAGAGCTTGATGACCATACTAATGGAACAATGGAACAATTTGGACGCAGGTTGCACCATAACAAAGGTTATCGGTCTTATATGTGCAGTATTTATTTGTATTTGGCCTTTAGTATTTTCACTGTAGTGTGGCCTTGGTTGGACCAGTAAAAAGGTTATCGGTCATATATGTACAAAAATTTCTTAGAGTTGATGCAAGTAGTTTGTCTTGGTAACATACTAGAATAAAACTCCCATCCAATAAATGATTAATATTTACAAAAAAGGCACAGCAAGCAAACTTCTTCATAAAAATTTAATGATATAACTAAGCAATAATGTCAAAACTTTATTAACATTTTAACATTAATTTTACAATTTTACAGTAGGCCTAAATCTTATTAAAAGAATAATTTTGATTCGTTATAAGTCATTTTTCATTCACCATATTCCAAAATTTCAAACACAATTTGATATTTAATTGTATTATTTTTAAGCTATCCTTAAGCTATTAACTATTACACTTTGCAGTATAATATACAAATTGACGCTATAGCAGCATTCATTGGTGAAATGAACACCAAACTGTATAACTTCCTTGGCTGTGAACAAATTATTTACATTTCATTTCCCTTAATGTCTGTCTTTTCTTTATCAAGTCTGATGTCAGCTGAGCAGCTGTTCTGTAGTTTCTATTTGTGTTTGTGTTTGTATGTGTAGGTTAAGTTTTTGTGAGTCAATGCTGATAAACTGTTTAAACAGTCTAATAAAATTGAATTAAATGATTAACATAAATGTTATTTAAAATATGTATACCCAGAAAAATGTAGCCTAATCAAATGAATAGATGAGATGTAATCATATAGAGGTTATGATTGAAGTGGGTGATTTCTAGATCTCTTAAATCTTTTTATGTTACATTAGCAAACTAAAGTAATGAGGTTTGTAAATTGTTATATTTTTGTAATAAAAACCTACTCAAATATGTTATTAGTAATGGTTTATATTTAGGTTTTTTGAGGATATCTTACATTAAGTTAAGGCTAATAAAATAGTAACTTAACATGTTCAGTTTGACAGAAGTCAAGCTGTGACCCTGATGTGCGCCACCGGTGGCACACTACAAACTTTCCAAAACTCCGACAAGTACCAATGGTGACGCACTGTTCCCATTTGATTCTTCAATGCATTTTCACAGCGCTTTCGGAGCTTTGCTGGGTTATGTTAGGCTATTAGGTGTGTTCGTATTTTGGGGTTGTATATTGTATATTGTATCTTGGCCACTGATGACGCTTGTAAAAACTTAAAAAAAAATAAATAAATGTGATTAAGATGAAGATTAAGGTGATGTAATAACGACAAAAATGGTGGAAGGGCTCGTCAGAAGACCCAAGTAAGTGGTTTACTCGTACGGAGGTTGCAATAACTAACAGTGAATCGTTTGCCACTTCACCATGTGCCGCGCAATCAGCGAATCATGCGTGTACCACCGCACGTAGGCCCATGGTGATTTCAGTATGCCCATGGACAACGTGTGCCACCGGTAATATACTATCAAAATTTATGAGTTTCTCTAAAATTAGCTACTTTAGGTAGTATTAAAAAAGGTAAAATCAACAGAAATTTTAAAGATTTTATTAAAATTATGACTTAAGTTCGTTTCGCCTTACTGCAAATTACTTAAAATTATGACTTAAGTTCGTAGGCCTATATTGCAACGTACTTTTATTCAGTTCAAAAATTCTGACGTTTACCACCACGTCGGGCTGAACTTGTTCAATAGTATCACTTGATTGTATTGAATTAGGCCTATCAAGTTAAATTTTACTTTTCAGACATTACATGGATGTTATTCACCACAGGTAGGCCAAACTTAGTTGGTGAATTTTTCTTAAAATCAAGTGATAGCTAAAAATCAGATTTTTAAATTTTAATAAATTAGGCTTCATTGCTTATTTATAACAATTTAAATATAACTACACAATGAGGAAATGTTTACCAATAATGTAAATCTCAGAAGTACTTATATTTAAATGCATCCTTGCTCAATTCGATTACGGTATTTATTTCTAACTTAAAAACTTAAAACTTTTTAACAAATTGAGACGAAGTTGTCTTCGAAAACAAAATGTTTTTCATCTAACCGCTGCTACAAGAACTACACTTTTATATCATATTGTAAATTAAATATTGAATAAATATATTGATAAAAAATAGATAGACCAGGTAATGTTAAATTTTCAATCCAAAACATTTGATCACATGTTACAAAAATTAGCACATTCTGGTAGCTGTAGAATTTTGTTAGGCCTCTCTCTTTTTCACTCCTAGTTTCGATGTTTTAACTCCTTCCCTATGTCACGAACAACCGGTTACTCGTGCCAGCCATTGCCCAGAGTGCAGCGGCTGTAATCAACGATCAGTCCCGGGTGCGTTTTGCGTATTTTGGCCAGTTGTAATGCGATCGCTATGAGTTTTATATCCCCGAGTTCATAATTTTTCAAAGAATACAATCTTATTCTTAACTCTACATGAGTAACCGGTTACTCGTGCTGCTCTATAGTTATTTATGGAACATTAAATTTAGTTTTTTATTGTTATTATTCCATAACACGAAATATACACATTTTTTTAAATCCTTTTGTCATATAGGCCTAAATATGTTATTAGCATTCCTAGTATAATTTACTATTGAATTTGTAAATTTTTATAACCTGTACAATCAAATATGGTTATTAGTTTTTTTTTTATTTCTTCGTTGGGTCACTTCAGAAACGAATCCTGATCTGCAGAATGATAACAAGGTCGTCTTAGTTTCTGTGATGGTAACTAGAGTGCAAGAGCTTCACCCTCAGCTGATATATCGCACGGGAAATGTTGGCTTTGCCACATGTAATCTGTTACTCTGGACGCACTGGAATAAAGATCAGGGTATAATTCTTCCGCAGCGAAGTAGTTAAAAATATAATCCCTTTTGTAACCCTGTACCATATTTTAGCCTGATAAAAGCAAAAAATGGTCCGTTTCAGGGATAAAAATCTTTAGCGTGAAATCACACTCCTGGCGAAATCTCTAGTGACAAGTGCCAAACTAATTTCATGAGTGCTCAGTTTCTGGTTCTAAAACATCTGTATGAATGAGCAGTCTCCTTTTAGTATTAAAGTCAATGTTAAAAATAATTTTGAGGTACAGTTTTTGCATTACATCTGGCTACCTATGGCTGATTTAGCTGTTTGTAAGGCGAGGGGGAAGAGGGGTACTTTTCAGAAATCAATGTTCCAAAAAAAAACCTTTTTATAATAAACCTATCGTGCTGGTTTTCGAACTCAAAGTCATGAATGTCTCTTTACACGTTTGTTCCAAATTTCATCGCGATCGGGCCTTTTTTACTAAAGTTATCGTGCCTACGGACAGATATATATATATATATATATATATATACATGTATATGAAAATGAACGAACGGTGTTTTTTGGGTCTAGGGACCTCAAAATGAAAAAATAACATGGTCTCCGGCTTAAGTCTCACCGTGCCGCCTACGGTAATAGGTACTTCCCTATAAGGGAAATTCGCTAAAATCATGGAGACTACAATTTTTCTCCGAGTTGCATGTAGTTTGATTAAAACTAAAACAGCTCAAGTCATTTAGGACATTCTTGAATTAATTCGTCAAACAGAGGTAATTCGTGCTAAATTCAAGATCATAGTTCTATATCTTGATAGTCTACCGATAACTTAATTGAAATATTTGAGTTAACCTTTAGGCCTATAGATAACAAGTGATCTAGCCCAAGGCTGCACTAAAAAACAGTCCATGCTACAGCAGTCCCAGCGCTGCGACATCTCACATCAGTACCGTACGCTGGGAACTAACAACCTGTGTTTATTCATATTACTAAATGTTAAATTAATATTCCTTGTTTAATTAATGTACTTCCTTTGTATACATTTTATCACTGACTGTCAGATACTATTTGTTTATTTAAATTTTCATGTTTTGTTTTGAGAGAAACTGATGAGCTGCACAGCTGTGATTTCTGAGCAAGACTCTCAGCTGGCCTCCTGTTTTGACATCAAGAATTCTGAAGCAAGGCAAGGCCCCACTGAAAAGACAGGCCATGCTACAGCGATCCAAGGCCCCACTAAAAATACAGGCCATGCTGCAGCGATCCCAGCGCTACACCATGTCACACAAGTAGGCAGGGAACTAACATCCTATGTTTACATTTTATTGCTAAATGTCAAATATCCATTGTTTGTTTACGTTTTTCTGTTTACATTTCATCACTAAACGCATAGCCATCTAGAGATGGTTATGCCAAACGTCAAAATTACTTGTTTGTTTACGTTTTCTTGTTTTGATTTCAAAGGAATTGATGATCAGCACAGCTGTGAGTCCTGAGCCAGACTTTCAGACCGCCTACTTGTTTGACGTAATAAATCATGCAGCATGGCCTGCATTTGTAGTGTGTCCTTCAGCAAGGCCTGTTCTTTTAGTGAGGCCTTGCCTAAACCTAATGATTCACCGAAACATTGTAACCTGTACGCTCGGATATCGAATTGAATAGGTCCATTGGGTAAACTTTGACATGTGAAGGTAGGGCCTAATACAAATTTAATTTGATTTAGCCTAACTGATCTCGTGTGATAGAGGTAATTTTAGGGTTGTTAAGTTTCTGAGATAATGTATAATCGGATGATAATTTAGGATTACATTAAACAAATTTAAATTAAATAGTTTTCATTAAAGTAATTTAGATTCCTATTTGATATAAATTATTACCTGAGGGAAATGGATGTATAAGCCTAACCTAGTTCGGCCGATTACTAGGGCTCGGTGCGATTCAGTGCGCTCGTTACTAGCGCTTAGGACGATTACAAAACAAACCAGTTAATACAACTCAATCAAAATATTTTGTGTGGTCTTAGTTCTGCAGTCAAACCGGGAGATCCGCTAGTTTCTCGAGCCCAACTACATCATACGCTTGAACCAGCAACCTTCAGGCTATGAGGTGAGCAGTGAACAGTTTGTCCACTCAGCTCTCTAGTCAATTTGAGTTGTCAAGATTTTTTTTCTAGACGAGAGCCAGGCTTCGAAGTTTTCATGGACATGCACTGCAGCTTAAATAGCTATGCACCCTCGAGGTTACGGCATTATCACATAGCAAATTGCCATTGGTGATTGGCGGGTTTTTAACACGGATCTTGGGAGCCGAAGTCCCATGTTCTACTTCTACGCCAGGCCGTTCCTGAGTTAGGACGAGCTGATTCCCAATTGTTGAGAACAGTCAAATCGCGCACCATTCGACTTGTTTATCTGTTTACTCTGGGAGAATTGACTGTTGTGTACTAACTTGCCTTCCTTCTAATACTTCTACTCTATAAAACTAAACCGATCTTAAAATAATTCAAGAACCGATTTGGTGAGAGTTGATTGTGTAATTGAGGTTCATTTTCACCAAAATATTATTTTTAATAAAAAAGAATATTAATTGTTATATGTTTATAAAGAAAATCCCAAGATGTTTAAACAGAACAGCAGGGATGGGGGTTATCTGTGCCATTTACAGCCAGCCGGCATTTTTTCCTTATATTTAAATCTTGGACTAGGCCACTGCAAGTCAAGTATAGTATCAAGGCGAAATGCAACATCCAAAGCTCAGGTTACATATATACAGTTCAAGTTCATGTGAATTGCCAATATTTTTTAAAATTTATTTAAAGTATTTCTAAGCAAAATCTTGTTATCATTTTTTGTAGCTGGTTTTAAACTATGTAATAATATTATATCTACACCTATTCTTTTCATTTACTTTTAAATTAACTGAATTTTTAATATAGTATGTACATTCTGCAAAATCTTGATCAATGAACTATTCAAAATAAACACAAATGGAATATTCATCACCTGAAAATGTAATCATATGTTCAGAATTGTATTTTTAAAATCTCTTAAATCAGGGAAGCTATACTTTTGGAGGGAAAATTAAAAATAATATTGGACAACGTACTGTGTTTAGCACATCCAATTCTATCCAATTTCTAAGCAACGGATTGACGTAGAATAATAATTCAAAATGCTAAATTGTTTGTTTTTTTAAGCTGAATTCAATTTTAACAATTAAATTTAAATAAAATTAATAAAATGGTGTTAAATCTTGAAAATAAATTTTATTTTGTGAAAAAAACCTTCGTAGAGTAAACCAATCTTGCTGGTTTTCGAACTCGAAGTCATGAATGACGCTTTACACGTTTGTTCCAAATTTCATCAAGATCGGACCTTTTTTACAAAAGTTATCGCGCCTACGGACAGGTATATATATATATATATATATATATATACATATATATGAAAATGAACGAACGGTGTTTTTGGGGTCTAGGGACCTCAAAATGAAAAGTTACGGTGGTCCCGCGCTTAAGTCTCACCGTGCCGCCTACGGTAATAGCTACTTCCCTATAGGGGGAAATTCGCTAAAAGGCGTAATAAAAAATAACGTAATAATATTAATCTAAATAATCAACTGCTGGATTTTTAAATATTAAATACAAACAAACTAATTAAAAATTAAATTAAAATAACCATTTCATGAGATAATTCTGAAATTGTTTAAAACTACTGCATCCTTTAATTTCATTAGGTATTTTACTCAAAAGAGTGGGAGCAATGTCATCAAAAGAATGACGTGTAAATTCTAATCTAGGCAAAGGAATGATATACGAAGTGGTTCGCTGTTGTCTTAAATTATGACCCCTTTCCACCAAACCCCACTTATGGCATTTAGTGTAAAATGTTTTTGAAATCCTATAAAAATACAAGTGTCTCAGAGGAAGTATATTTAACAGTTTAAATAAAGGAAATGATGGTTCCATCATTGATCTTTTTAAGATACAGCGAATAATTTTCTTCTGGATATTTAAAATTGGTTTTAACAAATTTGAATGAGTGTATCCCCAGCACACAATTCCATACTGAATCTTAGAACATATCAAGCCAAAATGTTTCCTTTTTTAAGACCTCAATAGAACAAAACGGCCTTAACAAAAACATTTTTCTGGCCAATAACAAAAGTGTCTTTTTCAACTTGTCCAAATGAATTTCCCACCTTAGCTCGCTATCAAAATGGATTCCTAAATATTTTATACCCAAAACATGTTCAATTTCTAGACAATCAGCACTACAAAAACAAATTTTGATCAAGGCATTTTGAGAATTTATATACATGAGGATTGTCAAAAGAATATTTATTACATAATCTGAAGGTATGAGTTTGGTTTTTGAACTAAAAACAAAACCATTTGCATCAAACCAGTATTTTAAGCTATTTAAATCATCCTGAATTTTTGAGGATAAATCAATTTTCGATGTGTCGCCTTATGAAAACGCAGTATCATCCGCAAAAGCAGTTGAATTTCCATTGAACACACCCTGATACAAGTCATTGCAATAAATTGAAAAAAGGATCGGCCCAAGAACTGAGCCTTGAGGAACCCCCGCAATTTATTTTAGCCGGTAAACTAAAAGAATCCTTAATTTTTACTACTTGATTTCTATCAAATAAATAGCTCTTGAACCAGGATAGAGGCGGACCTCTTATTCCATAGTTCCATAGTTTTCGCAGTAGTAAATCATGGTTAACGGTGTCAAATGCCTTTGTGATATCGATAAAGGGACCAGCTACATAAAGACTTTTATTTATACCATCATATAGTGATGAACAAAACTTAATTACAGCATCGTCAGTTGATTTTCCGGCAATGAAACCAAATTGGTTTTTACTAAAAAATTGGTGTTTATTTGAGAAATTTAACAGACGAGATTTCATTAATTTTTCAAGAACTTTTGAAAAAAACAGGTAGTAAAGAAATCGGACGATAATTATTTAATGATATGTTATCCCCTTTTTTAAAAATAGGGACTACTATCGCAGATCAAATAGAAAAAATAGGAACTATAAATTCTATATTAACTATATATAAAGTTAAAAATAGGAACTAAATATATTACAATTACGACCTAAAGATTAGTTACTTTTAAATTTTACGCTTATTAGTGGATCATAACACAACTAACTTGTCCGAATTTAAACCATCACAGTCTCAAACGAAAGCTGATATATTACTGAATCCTTTAAAAGCATTCGTAACTCCAGATCTGTCCTAAAACTGGAGATATTAGTCTTTATAACAAAAATGTTTAAAATATTTAATTTTATGTGGGTTTTAGAACCACAACTCACATAAAACTCAATCTATTATAATAGTTTGTGACTCAAATAAAATCTAATGATCTGCTGAATTAATTAAGACCCTTACGATTTTTGGGTCCTCTTTGAAACTAGAGAAATCCATCAATAAATGTAAAATTATTCGTTGATTGAAAGCTCATAATACATTTAAACTTTAGTCTGATGTTATTAAGAGTCAACTCAGTTGAAAGCTGACGGTTTACTGAGTGATTTAAGAACAAAATGAAATAAATACCTCATTTAGAACCGTAGATATTAATATTTGACTAAAAACTAACTACTGAAAATTTTGGTTTTAAGTTACATTAAGCCTTATAGCTCATCTGTCACTTGTCCTATGTTGATGATTAATATCTAATGTAAAAGCCGGTATTTCACTATTTTAAATCAGAAACGAACTGAATATCGTAATTGTAATGAGAGATATAAGAAAAATAATATAAAAATATTGGAAATATGAAACGTACATAAGAAATGTATAGGGATGAATTTTTATTTGAGGACACCTTTTTAACAAATGCATACTTTCAAAAACGGATTTCAGAATTGTAATCAGCGTAAAAATCTAGTTCATAGTGATGTGTCACAACACCATCTTTACATTAAAAAAAATAAAGTTGATATCCAATATGGCGGATCCAAGATGGCGTCAGAAATCCATTAACAAGTCAGATTAACAGAAGTCACTTTCGTATCACCTATGGCATTAATTCCTGTTGTATATTCTATATTGGGCTGTATGTGAAAGAATGAAAAACAAATGTTAGTGTCAATAAAATTGAGCCCACTCCGCACTGCCTCAACTACCTCCTGGATAGCGTCGATGGTAGAGCGACCGGGTCTGAAGCCGTACTGCTGCGAGGACAAGTCCCCCGCAGAGACGATGGCCTCGGTCAGCCTGACACGCAAGAGCTTTTCAAGCACTATCCCGGCCGTGTCGAGCATACTCAGGGGTCGGAAAGAAGAAGCGGTCCCCGGTGTACTCTTCGCCTTGGGGATAAGAACAAGGCGGGCTACCTTCCAGGAAGAAATGAAAACGCCTTCCGCCAGACACGCGTTGAACATATCGAGCAGAAGCCTTGGATTCACCACCGCAGCGAACTTGAGCACCTCCGCCGGAATGCCATCGGGACCGGGCGCTCTTCTGGGTCGTAGGGATCGGACGGCGGCGGTGAGTTTCTCTTCCCGGAAAACTGGGAAGGCGCATACCTCTCCGAAATTCCCTGACTGGCCGAACTGGGTGGCTGGGAAACAGTGTATCGACGACGGCGGCCGTGGCTTGTGGTTCCATGACCGCAGGTGGTGAGCGAGCCCCTAGCTTCTGAGTTACAAGTTTGTAGCCCTCCCCCAGGGGTCGTTGTCGATATCCTGACACAGCTGCTTCCAGCACCTGACTTTACTCCGGTTGATGGCACCGCGGAGCTCTCGGCGGGCCGCTCTGTGCTCAGCCGATCTGGCATTTGCATCAGGGCGGTTCGGCCATCTTTAATGGCCACCAATTTGGTGTTAGCTATGGATTTTGAAGTGGCTCACCAACTGAAAAGTTTCCTTTTGGCATCAAATATGATCACAGAAAGTGCCATACTCCAATCAAAAAATGCAGTTTTATTTGTGTAGCAAGTGTACTACAAGATTAATATAAATAATAAATAAGTTCTTTAATATATTTTGATAATTCATTTTTAGTTTGAAAGGCAAATGATCCGAAATTCCTTTTGGATTAGTTATCATTGTTATTTTGATATTATTGTACTTATGGTACAGACGGTAAGTAATCCGTTGTTTTAAGTCTATCACTGCACCCAAAGTGACTCAATGTTCATTTAATAAAAACAACGGAACATTTCAATCATTAATTTTTTAATTTTTTTACGAAACCTCAGAATACAAATTATTGTGCATCTAGTTCAATGAAATGGCTGTTATTATTATTATTAATTAGCACATATACCCGCGGATTCGCCACTGAAAGGACATAGTTTTTTAAGAAATAATATTACGCAATGTGCATTTTTATTTGATAACTAACACATTGATTGATTTGTCTTACGAGCCATGGGCAAGCAATTACATACTTAAAAGTGTATCTGGTGATTTTACCGTAGATTGAAATGAGAAGGTGTAACGTTTTCTCTATAACCTTTCCCTCGAAATTAGCAACTGGTATGAATTGGCCTCCCTCCATTTGTATTGTGTCCTGTCTTAAATCATGTGGTATTATTTGTTTAATGTTATATTATTTTTTATTTACAAACATCTTTGTTTTTTGCTTTTGTCAAAATATACAGAATTATAACAATCTAACTTAATCATTCTATCTTATTAAAAAAACTTGACAATTTGCTAACACAGAGATTGAGAAATCACCCGTTATGTATAAAAAAAGAAAAAAAGACGCAAAGGGCGGATATTAGACTTACGTCAAATCTGAATTTAGCACATTTTAAAAATAGACCGAAAGCAGTGAGAAAAAGTAGACAGTGAATGTATTGACCGAAAACTTATTTCCCAAAACTTTCCTCATTCACATCGGAGATAGGGTAGTTCATTTAGTTCATAGAGGCGAAAATTTAATGTATAAAAATAGGATATTCTCTGGAATTGAAATTGCCATCACCTACGAAAACCCGTCTACAATTTTTAATTTTGAAACCCCCCTTTCTAGTGGATACGTACACTCAAAATAAAGTGTCCATAGCGAGTTTCAAGAACTTTCAAGATCCCATTTTACAAAGGTGGAAATGCAATAGAGTACTTCGGTTGGTACGTAAAACTCAAGTTGTGTAAGTGGTATTTGACAAAAATATCACTTAAACTTAATAGATTAAGGTTGCCGTAATAGATTTGCACATTTAATTGTTTTTGGTGGATTTGATCTCGTAATTTTTCTACCCTTAAAATTGTCTTATAGTTCTTCCAGCCATACTTTTGAAAACTAAAATGGCCACCATCTCGGATTTTATAATCTACCCTCTTTTAGCCTATCGATCTGATTGGCTGGAATCAAATCGGAAGCCCATTTCCCATTTTAGGGGGGCATGAAGCCCAAAAATTGAAATTCGCCCCGTCAAGTCAGTGTGCTGCGTGAGTACTCATTTTATTTTATTTAAAAAATTTTTGCGTGCCCCTAAAATTAATGAAAATCAAAATTGTATTCTGCTTATCTAATATAAAATACCATTCAATCGGCATACTTAGATTTGACTTACAATTCACCTGAACCGAGAATCATGCTAGTGTTGTTCAGTGGCTCTAAACTTAACACAAACACCTAGAAAGGGAATATTTCAATTTTTAATTTGTTCCAGTGCTGATTATGTTTTTCTAAGCACAGCTTGTGTTAAATGTAAATTATTCCTTTGCTATTTTTTATGAGTATTTTTACAATTATTAAAAGGTGGTAGGGAAAAAAAGAAATTACTAAAAGATGGATGGCAATGTTAAAACAAAAAAATTGATATGCTATGATAACACCATACATAGGCTACTTTACGAACTGCAGTTAAACTTGATATGTTTTTGTGAGACGTGAGAGCAAGCGAGATACTGCCTGCATAAGAGATTCTGGGTGAGATGTGGCGAATACGTGATAAAGTGGCACAAGCACACTTATACTGTAGATAAATGGCAAGCCTTAGGTTCCCACAAAAAAGATTCGCTCCACAAAAAAAGGGTTTTAGTTTTTGTGATTAGTGTGTTTGACAAAATACTCTACTGAAGTTAAATTCTTCTTTTAGCGAATTATTTAGCGAATATGGAAGTAGCTATTACCGTAGGCGGCATGGTGAGACTTAAGCCCGGGACCATGTTATTTTTTCGTTTTGAGGTCCCTAGAGCTTAAAAACAACGTTCGTTCATTTTGGTATATATGCATGTTTATATATACACGTGTGCGTGTGTGTCCGTAGGCACGAGAACTCTCGTAAAAAGTCCGATCCTTATGAAATTAAAAAAAAACATTTATAGCTATATTCATGACTTTAATTTCGAAAATCAGCAAGATCGGTAGACTCTAAGGCGGTTTTGTTGACTAAATACAATTTATTTTCTAGATTTAACATATTTCTATTAATTTTATGAAAATTTAATGGTCAGAATTTAATTTAGCTTAAAAAATAAACAATATAGTATTTTGAATTATTACTCTACATCAATCGGTTACTGGGATATTGGATATGCTAAATGCAGTACATTGCCTTTCGCTTTTCTCTGAAGGGACTTAGACTATCCAAATTCTGGTATGAATACCCAAATTTTCATTAAATTTCCCAAAAATGGGATTTAAAAAATATATAATACAAACCACACGATTGACTTTAATTTGTTCATGTGATGGTTTGATTTGTTTTTATTTCTTGGACCTGAATAGATTGATAATATGTTTGCTGACATTTATGTACAATAATAAGTATACATTTATTAAAAACTATCAGAATATGAATAATTATTGAGAAATAAGATCATGAATGATAAAATTTACTTTAAATTAATATTTACACAAAACATTCAAAACAAAAACTTCCCTAACTTATGTAGAATATGCCTACATATAAAAATAAATCCTTTAGCAATTAACTGAGTATGCAATATTTCTGCGACAAGTGTATTTAAATTTTAAGATAAATCATATTTTTGGATTTAATTTTTTCATGTGATTATTTAATTTGTTTTTATTTTGACTGATTTTAAATCATTGATTGTATGTTTGCTTACAATTTTATACTACAACATGAATATACTAATTAAAAAATATTAGACTAATAATTATAAGAATAACAAAAAACGTATTGCTGGAATGGATACCGATGTGATTCCCATGATCATTTCGCTTTTATCTAAAGCTCTTGAATTGATGTGTAATAAACTTTTTGCATTGACTACATAAAATGTTTGAAACAAGTAAAATAAGCTCCCATATAAAAATTAATTCTTAAGATATTCTCTGAGTGCGCAGGTTTGCTGTGACGGGGGTATTTGTTTTAACTTACGGGGTTTCAGTGTTTTTTGCGCAGCCATAGAAATTGTTCGGGATTACTCGGATGTAAGTTGCATGTATTCAACTCTTTTATTTGAACTGAATGGTATATTAGATGGAAGGAGTAAACAAAAAATATATAAAAATACATGTTAAAGAAAGGTAATTGGTTTAGTTGTAAAAAAATTGTTTCAACTTAAGTGCATCATGGGATTTTTTATGAATTTTTTTGAAAATGTGCGCCATCTCTCCCCGATTTACCCTACATGATTTAGTAGTTTTTTATATAAAAACTTTATTATCAACTTTTATGACTTTCAATGACAGACTGACCGTCCTATTTATTTTCCACCTTTAACCAGAAAATAACAAGCTCCTTTCATGCTAATAACTCTTGGAATCATGGATCAAGTAAAAAAAACTATATCTATAAATTTCTGTTCTTGTGTTCTACAAAACAGACACGTTCTTAAAACATTGAAGAGTGTTTTACCCGAATATTTTTTTCTTTCATTCTATTTTCTACGAATTATTTATATCTCATTTATTTTTTGATTAGTTTGAATTAAATTCTTACATAAATTTGTTCAATATTTCATTGAATAGGGCTATTACTATTTAAGTTTAATTAGTGTAAGTGTTATAACGATACTAATCATAAACTGAACAAATATTTGCGACTTTTATGTAAAACCTTTTCAGGGCATGTTACTTCATCTCAACTACTTTATCGGTAGGCTTAAGAAGTTCGTTATTCTGCCGTTTGGATGCAGCACAAAACTGTTTTCACACCGAGAGATCGTCATGTTCAAGTTTAGTAGTTAAAAGATGATGACTTCCAAATAAATTACACACGTTGTACTTCCAAAGTTATTAATTAAAAACTGTACCAAATGTTTAAATTGTTTTCATATATACATATATATATATATATATATATATATATATATATATATATATATATAATAAATTAATTATAAATGTTTAATCCAACAAGTGATTCGTTTTTAAATCTATCATGGGTGTTGAATTTATTTAATACCAGTTTATAACTACTTTATCAATGCCAATGGACTACAAAATCGTCACTTCCTAATTTACCATAAATTAGTATATCCACTTAAAAATATTAGTTCTTCATTTTAAAAATAATGTTAAAGATAACTATTCGAAAAAGACAACATTTTTCATTACTATAACATTTTTGCAATATTGATTTCATATTCATTCTTTTACAGATAAGGGTGAAAAGTGGGCATCGAGCTTTTGTGGACAGTGCTGCTTCAAGCGGTTCTTTTGAGAACTTGGAGCCTTTTGAAATTTAACAGCACTCTGATCTATTCCTAGCATAGACTCCGTTCTATCTAATATAAACCTTGCCTATATTTCCAGAAAAATAATGCTAAAATTATTTTTCAATTAAAGAATGACTAACAGAGGCGTTAACAGTACAAACAGTGACTAGAAGCTTTATTATGAAGGAATTAGACAACAGACGGTTTTATTCGACTATGTACACAATGACCTAACCGAGCTTAAGGTAATGGCTCATGATTATAGTACTTTTAATCCACTGGTGAAATGAAAACTTAATTTCCACAATATAACAATACATATTTTACAATTTGTTAGGTTAAGTAAAAAGCCAAATTACAATAAAAATAAATTAATTTTTTTTTGTTTTACTTTTAGTTTTTTGAAGTTTGTTGGAAAGATCATCGAAGTAATTTAGTTCTACTTTTAACTTTTAACTTACTTCTATCCATCTATCTATCTATCTATCTATATATATATATATATATATATATATATATATATATATATATATATATATATATATATATGTCGTAGCCACTTGCTGTTATTGGGCACTTCATGAAGAGCCCATCGCAGCCCGGGCACTTCATGAAGTGCCCAGCGCGCCTGGGCACATAGTGTAACTCAATTATTTCGATCAAAATTACAGCATCTGCCCAACGAAACTGGACACTTCATGAAGTGCCCAACGCTCATTGGACACATGGTGTAACTATTGAGGCATATTGGGCAGTCGATTTTAAATCTTTGTCAAAACCAATCCTAATGTTTACATTAAATTCCAACGTCCGTGTTAAAGTAGCCAATGTTACTGTTTGCTATTAAACCTTTTAATATTTATTATTTATTTATATTTAATTATTCAATTCAAAATATTTTAACATCGGTTTTAGTTACATAAGCCTTTTGAAAATATAATTAGTCTACGTTATATTTGGACAACGAATTTGTTGGAGTATGAGTTGGCTTCAGACTAAAATATAAACAGTTAACAATCTTAATCTAGGATAAAACAAACACTTATAGGGTGGGTGCACCAGTGAATGACCACCCCCCAGTGAATGACCGTTTTGTATAAAAAGCCCGTTATTAAGCATATTCTTTGGGCTAGCTAATTAAAAATAAGCATAAAACCAGCCTTGGAATACTATTCAACAATAATCTTTCATTGGTTAAAATTGCTGGAGTCGAAAATACTTTTTAAACATATTTCATATTGAGTGTCCCACTATCTTCGATTTTGATGTTTCCTGCTATAGTGATTTACTCCTGCAAGGCTTTCCTGGATTTACATTCATTCTGTATTTGATGATTGTTTCAAAATTGTGTTGCAATTAAATGATATTTAACATACTATCCTGCAATTTAAAATCAATTTTATTGCTGTGCATGTTAAGATTAATTATTACTGAGAGTGGTCATAAATTGGAACGTAACTAGGGCAAAAACCAGTGAATGACCGGGAAAAAACTTAGCGGTCAATCACTAGAACGAGATCGGTCATTTACTAGCTTTGATCTATATTCTCAGCTGAATTATTCTTAATCATTGTTGTCAGCTGATTTTCAAATATTTTGACAGTTATTCAGCCAAAACAGACCGGTCATTCACTGGTGCAAGATCGGTCATTCACTGGTGCAGTCCCGGTCATTTATTGGAGCATTGACATAGTTTTATTTTAATTAATATTACAACCAGTATTCTCATTAAGTGACGTATTTAACTAATATTGCTTAATCCTTAAAGAATAAATGAACTTTCTACAGTAAATATATAGCTGTGACCATAAAATAAGGGAGTAATGTTAAATTAACATGAGACATCATCCTTAACCGGTTATTCACTGGTGCACCCACCCTAATTGGTTTAAAGTTTAATACAAATATTGTCGGTTTCAAATAGTTATAAAGTCAAACAGTAGTATAAAATATTATATTATTGTATATTATATTCTAGTATTATATTATTGATATAAAAATAATCTATTTGTTCAGACGATGTCCATTACAGAATGTACTTGTGAATAAAGACCAATAATGATATTATATTCTAAATTATAGGTAATGCGCTAACAAAAAGATTAATAATGATTAAAAATCGAACCGCTAGAGTTTTCTAGTAACCACTTAATTTTGAATAAACCACTTAATTGACCAGCTCAATAATATCCAGGTGCGCTTTCTCCGTCTTGTTGGCATAAGGTTGGGATACCGTTATCTTGATGTCCCTGTTCAAACTATTGCTGCCCAACTTCAACTTCCAACTTTGGAGTCGAGGAAGAACATACAGGGCATTGTATTCCTCTACAAGATTATCAACGGACTGATCGACGCTCCGGAACTCTTGGGCCAAATTAACTTCCGTCTACCATCGAATACAAGGTGCAAGGAATTATTCGCAAGGCTTCACCAAGGAACTACCTATGAGCAGAACAGTACCATGATCCGCATTCAACGCCGAGCGAACCTGCTTCCTCTGGAAATAGACTTGTTCTGCACAAGCATCTTCAAATTACGAAATCAGCTCCTGGCAAATGGTGATGCATCGGTGTTCAAATAGTTTTTTTTTTCAATTCCTAGGTTAAGTGTAAGGCATAGTTTTGATCTTTTGATATGTATTATTTTGTTATCCTTAGATTTACAAACTTATTTATCGTTGATTGTTTACTATTGGTTAAACAGTGTAATTTTTGTATTTGTTTTCGTTACATCCTAGGTTAGATTATTTATCTACTGTTATAGCTTTGTTGTTTTTTTTTTATTGTTGTTGTTACATAATCTTCTACTAATCTCATTAGCCTTTTTGTTTGAATGATATTTATTGCTATTGTTAATGCTTCTTGTTTTTGTTAATGCTATTGTTACTGTCACTCCTAAAGTTGTTATTTATTGCTGATTGTAGTAGTAGCTTTTTATGCACTGCATGAACTTTGTACTGTATACTAGCTAAGCAACTATTTATAGATGAATATGAAACCATGTCATGTGTTAAATCGCAATTTTGTATTTTTGTTTTTTCGTCATGATCATTTTTGTAAAGGGTTTCCCGTTAAATAAATAAATAAATAAATAACTTTTTTCAACATTCATAGGTTATCCCTTTAGACAATGCTTCATATGAATTTCCAAATATTTGAGTTAATAATATAAACTTAGATTTTTAAGCTACTGATGTCAGTACGAATATAATAAAAGGCATATTTTTGAAAAGCTGTCAAGTAAACAGGACACACGTTTTTTTTAATATTCTATAAACAAATAAAAATAATAACATAGAAAAGGCTTGATGTAATGATGTTATGTTAATTCATTCATACTGACAAAAGAAAAACTTAAACCAAAAAATTGTCGTCAATGTTAATAAAATTACAAAAAAAAACGAAATGGTAAAATTGTATACAAATTAAATGATTTCAATTTCTATAACAATAAGAAACTAAAGAATTGTTTTATTATTTTTTCAAAGACTCTTATGACTCTTTAAAAATTTGTTTTATCATGCTTTATTTTAATCTATTATAAGTTCACAAACGGTGACTCAGTAATAAGTTAAAAAATTAAAACATGATAAATAGGTTACTGTTTATTTATGTGTTACATATAAATCTAATAGGTAAAGTGTTTCATGTATTTTATTGTATTAAAGTATACAACATTGAAATCGACTGAATTGTTTGGTTTGTGTTTTCTGAGTTATTTTGGCTACGCATCACTATTAATATTATTATTTCAACAACCGTTTGTTGTTTAAATAATAACAATTTTATAGTTATGTGTAGCCAGAATATTTCAGAAAACATAGAAGAAACCACGATAAAACATACAGGCAAGAATTATTGTCTGGTTTAGTGGAAGACAATCGTATTCTTAATGTTTTGCAAAATTATTTTAAAATAATTGTATTTTGTATTATTGAAAATAATACATCGGGTACTACCAACAGCAACGTAAGCAGCAGTTTTATATGTTTAGATCAAGTGTCCAGCATCTGAACTGGACACATAGTGTAAAAGAAATAATTACAGCATCTGCCCAACGAGCGTTGGGCACTTCATGAAGTGCCCAGTTTTGTTGGTCACATACTGTAATTTTTAATGAAACCATTCAATTACACTATGTGCCCAGGCGAGCTGGGCACTTCATGAAGTGCCCGGTTAGCGCTGGGCACTTCATGAAGTGCCCAATTACAGCATGTGGCTACGACATATGTCTATATATATATGTCTGTCAGCACGATAGCGGCCGTAAATATGGTCCAATCTTAATGAAATTTGGAACAGACATGCAAAGTGGTGATCGATTGGACGAGTTCGTGAACCAGCCCCATCGGACCACCGGGAGGGGTGGTAAAGGGGGATAAACCCCCCCAAAAATGTGTTTTTTGAGTTTTTTACATAGAAAAATAAAATTTATCGAAGCTTTGTTGGCACCATTGAATTCAGCTCAAAAAAACAAACAATTTAAGGTTTTGAATCATTGCTCTATGTCCATTGGTTACCAAGATATTGAAAGTGGTAAACACAGTACGTTGTCCCAATGTTAACCTTATGGGGAATAAGTAAAATTCTATATATCGCTTATTTCTCAACATATCTGGATAAAACTTGGTTTGTGGCTTCATCTAGATGAGATCTAATGTATTTTAGTCTAAAATCCCCGAAATTTCAACTCTTGTGGCAGAAAACCTGCATATAATCATTCCCCATGTTATCCTTATGGGAAATAAAAAATACTATATCTTACTTATTTTTTAACATTTCTTGACAAAACTTGGTACATGGCTTCTTCTAGTTAAGATCTACTAAATAATGAATTAAAACCAACCAGTTTTAACATACCTGTTGCAGCAAACCTGCATACTCAGTCCCCATGTTATTCTTATGGAGATTACAAAACATGTCAAATCTCGCTAAGTTGGATTGAAATAGGCCTATATTGTTTTGTATTTGAAATTCGCTGAGTATGCAGGTCTGCTGCAACGGGGGTATAATAGTAATAGAATAACTGTAAGACATTATTTTCTCTCAATTGGGAAGATTATTATGGAGTTAATATGTCACCGGGAATACGGCCGAAAATACCCGTGAAAACCGGGAATGGAAAAATTCTTTTTGAGTGGCCACCCTGTCTAACTAGTCCAGTTGAAATGTAGTTTTCACCGGAAAGTTTAAGGTTTAGTTCGATTTTAGCAAATATCCCCTAGGGAAGAAGCTATTACAGTTTGTCTCATGGTAAGACCTAAGCCCAAGACCATGATAACTTTTCGTTTTGGGGCCCCAGAAGCAAAAAACACCATTCGATCAAACTAGATATATATACCTATGTGTCAGTAAGCACGATAGCGCTCGCAAAAATGGTCCGATCGGAATGAAATTTGGCATAGGCGTGTAAAGTAGTAATTATTCGGACGAGTTCGAAAACCAGCCCGATCGGGCCACTGGAAGGGGGGGTAAAGGGGAATAAACACCCCTAAATATGGGTGTTTTGGGTTTTTCACATAGAAAAATAAATAAAATTTTGGTTAGCACCATTGAATTCAGCTCGAAAAAAACAAACAATTTAGTATTTTATATCATTGCATTATGTCCATTGGTTACCGAGATATTGAAAGTGGTAAACACAGTACGTTGTCCCTAAGTTAACCTTATGGGGAATCAGTAAAATTCTATATCTCGCCTATTTCTCAACATATCTAAATTAAACTTGGTTTGTGGCTTCATATAGATGAGATGTAATGTATTTTTGTCTAAAATTCCTAAAAATTCCATTTTTGTGGCAGCAAACCTGGATACTCATTACCCATGTTATTCTTATGGAGATTACACAAACATGTCAAATCTCACTGTGCTGGTTGAAATTTTTTTAAATTTTAAATTTGCTGAGTAAGCAGGTCTGCTGCAACGTGGGTATATTATAGCATTTAATTTATATACCCTGGAAAGTCGTGAGATTTAACACAGAAATTAAAACAAATTATGACGTAACCAAGAGTTCGTCATCACGCTTGTATGTAGCCTTCCAAAGTATTATAAAGAGTACTTATTATGGAAGCCTCCAATTTAAGCTACATTTTTTACCCAGTGGGCAAAAAGGTAAGGATGAAATCAGAAAATGATCTCATTAACGCTTCCACGCTCCACGTTGGAGCCTCTGGCTCCAGTCCATACGGGAGTTAGGTTTGGAGCTTAGTAAATTGTTAATATTGAGGATTTCCGGTGGCCCACACGTTTTTATCGTTACCGTGAGTAAATACTGCTTCGTGGTTGTGGATTCAATATTACATATGCTTTTATTGGTCAAATTTAAAGTTGATGTTGCACTCATTCGCTGTTACTGCAGCCGCAGCGTCAAAAGTAGGCCTTTGAACATTTCCGACCGCACATAAAACTGGCAGAGCTATGGGCCTTAAAAAGCTAAGTCTTCTGTATACTACCTATATTCTGCGCCTATCGATTGTATTAATATTTCAAATCACTTGGCTTTAAATAAGCATCAACTACAACTAATGTAAACAAAACAGACGTAAGTGATTCCTTGTATGTTTTTGAAATGGTAAATATGTAAAAAAATTAAAAAACTTAAAAGTGGAAATCAGTTATTTCTTATAGCATTTTCGACCTAAATATTTAAAGCTGGGTTTTAAATAAACCATGTTTTTTAACGTCTATCATGTGCTTTGGAATCAAGTATCGGCAACACATGTTTAAATGTAAACAAATGAGACGATTTTAGATTCCAATGCTTTTTAAATGACAGATATTTTTCGTCATTTCTTGTCTTTTGGCAAATTTAAAGCAATTTCAGTATTTTTCCCGCCATCACGGAATAAAGACCTTTAATTTGAGCCCTCTCCCATCTTTCTACGACTTGCCAGAAGCCCACAATTTTGACACAAAGAATCGCCTTACGAAATTAAACATATGATATATATATTTTTTTATATGTTTATATATATATATATATATATATATATATATATGATGGATAATTAAAACTATGAGTACCCTTTTTTCATTTTTTATTTCACGACACGTGTTTCGACATTTAAGTCATTTTCACAGTGTACCCTTAACCTAATACAGGAGTACGCTTATTCTGCGCGTAATGGGATGAGTGAACCCAGATATTACCAAAGCATTATTTTGTTAATTTTCGAGCAACGTGTGTTTGTATTGTTTCAAACGTTCTAAAATAAATGACAGTTAGGCCGGCCACACACTGAGGCGACAACATTTTTTTTGTGTTTTGTTGTTGAACAGCTGACGAAATGTTCGACAAGCCATGAGGGTTTAAATGTTTTTTCCTATTAGAATTGAGCAAACCAAGCTCTACAAAACTATAAGCGACGAATAAATTATGTTTGCAAAAGGACATGAGAGGGCTTCGCCCCCCCCCCCCCCCCCGGCCAGACACCACCCCTTTTACTCCGCCCGTGATTAAAAAGCTACGACGGTTTGAATGCTTTTCTTTACTGTGTAAACCTAGCTCTACAAAACTACGAACCACTAATAAATTATGTTTGCCAAAGGAAATGGGGGGCCTGGTTCCCGCACCCCCAATTACGACACCCATAATTAACGTGCCATAATGATTTGAGTCTTTCTTTAACTTTTTCCCCCCTATACATAGTATATGGATAAAGTATTGTTTTCGTCAAAATTTTCGAATTTGAGTTGTTAGTGGATATATTCGTTTTAGTGCTCCCTGAATCCAAAAAAGTGGTTTTTGGCGTGGTGTCTGTCTGTCTGTCTGTGTGTGTGGATGTATGTGTGTCTGTGTGGATTTAAACAAAGCTAGAGACGACACCAGTGGTCCGATTTTCATGAAACTTGGCATGTAGGTATAAAGCCGTGGTATCTCCAGGCGTATTTTTCATTTTTTTTGAAATTTTGATTTTTAAGGGTATTTACCTCATAAAAACCCATAAAAAAAGACAACAATCCAAATTTCTCAGAACGGCTCTAACGATTTTGATAAAGATTTCATGGTTTTTAGTGCTTAGGATGACAAATAAAATGACACCACCCGCATGTCTGTAAAAATTCAGGTTCAGAAGTTATGGGGGTTTAAGAGTTAAATAATTCATATTTTTCAAATTTCACAAAATTTGTAACTTTTAAAGAAAATATACTTACAACCATTAAATTTGGCTTGAAAAACTAAATAATCTAGGATTTTGAATCATTAGTCTACGTCAACTGGTTACAAAGATAATTGATATTTTAGTTTGGCGGTAAATGCATTTAGTTGTCCAATGTTATTATTATGGCAAATATTCAAAAACCGATATCTCCGTTATTTACTAACCGATTTTGATTTTTGATTTGGTATATATTTGTGTGATGATTAATTGTTGATTTGCTTTAATTTACTTTAAATGTTTCCTGGTTTTAAATGACTTGAAGGGAGAAAGTATGTGTCAGTTTCCTGATACCGTTTATTTTTAATATTATTGAGTAAACCTTGCTCTACAAGGCTATGAGCGTCTAATAACAGAAACACGCCAAAGCATTTGTATGCAACCCCCCAGATATACTCTGCCCATTATTAACATGCCAAGATGGTATGAATGCTTTTTTTATTAGTACTGAGTAAACCTAGCTCTAAAGAAATATGAGAGACTAAAAACAGTTACACGCCAAAGCAGTTGTTTCAAAAAGGCCATGGGGGGAGCTTCGCCCCCCACACCCCTCTTTAAGCTGCCATGATGGTTTACATGCTTTTTCTCTTATAGTAATAAATAAACAAAGCAATACAAAACTATCAGCGACTAATTAGTAGTAATTACAAGCCAAAGCAGTTGTTTGCAAAAAGAACATGGGGGGCTTCAACCCCCACAACCTCCCGCCAAAGCAGTTGTTTGCAAAAGGACATGGGGGGGGGCTTCGCCCCCCCACACTCACCTCTTTACGCTGCCCATGATTATAAAGCCATGACGGTTTAAATGCTTTTTTTCTAATAGTATTAAATAGACTTAGCTCTACAAAACTATCGATGGCTCTACAAGCGACTAATTACACGGCAGAGCAGTTGTTTGTAAAAGGACGTGGGGGGCTTCGCCTCCCACGCCCTCCCGCAAAGCAGATGTTTGCAAAAGGACATGGTGGGCTTCGCCCCCCCCACACCTTCGCCTTTACACTGCCCAACATTAAGAATCCATGATAGTTTGAACGCTTTTTTACTGTGTAAATCTCGCTCTACAAGATTATGAGCGACTAATATGAGTTACACGCCAAAGCAATTGTTTGCAAAGGGACATGGGGGGGCTTCGCCCCCCCCACAACTCTCCTTTACACTGCCCATGATTATAAAGCCATGATGGTTTAAATGCTTTTTTTCTATTAGTATTAAATAATGAACCTAGCTCTACAAAACTATCAGAAACTAATCACACGCCAAAGCAGTTGTTTTAAAAAGGACATGGGGAGGCTTCGCCCCCCCAGACCTCTCCTTTATACTGACCATGATTATAAAGCCATGATGGTTAACATGCTTTTCTACTAATAGTATTATATAATCTAGCTCTACAAAACTATCAGCGACTAATTACACGCCAAAGCAGTTGTTTGTAAAAAGAATATAAAGGGGCTTCGCCCCCCACGCCCTCCCACCAAAGCAGTTGTTTTTAAAAAGACATGGGGGGACTTCGCCCCCCCCAAGCCCCCCCACACCTCCCCCTTTCCACTGCCCATGATTAAAAAGCATGATGGTTTAAATGTTTTTTCTATTAGTATGAAATGAACCTAAATAATAGCATTAACTGTGGACATGAGGAGTCGCCTCCTGCTGGCCCTCAGACCTCCGACGTTCCCCATCAGCCTGCTGAGCGACAGAACAACCCTCGTCGCCTTGTCGCTGACAGTCTGGATGTGCTCCCACCACGTGAGACGGCAGTCGAGCACAACTCCCAGATACTTCGCCGCGGTCTTTGTCTGGACCTCGACGTCACCGTTAGTCATAGGGATTACTGTACGGCCCTCCGCCGAGTGAGCATGACGATCTCGGTTTTGGCGACCGCCAGCTGAAATCCATGATCGCTCATCAATCTTTTGACACGATGCATCATCTGGTTGAGCGAAGCTAAGCCAACCCCGGATCCCGAGCCGTGATGACTGCAGCTACATCGTCTGTATAGCCCACAAGAAAGACAATTGGTGACATCTTGAGGCGAAGTAACCCGTAGTACACGACGAGGTTATTCTTGTTAATAGTTTTTGGATGTAAAAACATTAAATTATTTAATTTAAGTGAACAGCTAAAAATAATGATAGGGCCTACGAGATGTTCTTTTTCCCGCGAATTAATTATCCTGAGGAAAATTGACATAATCCTAAAATTCAACATATTTTAAAATTTTTTTAAAAGCCATCGGTAGACTATGTAATTTAACTCATAATCATTGATTTCTTACATTGCAATGTTTATAATTTATCGAAGGCTTAGTAAATAGTAAAAAAACCGGAGAAAGTAAAATTGCATAGGTCAACATTTCTTTTTTATAACCAAACATAATAAATACTATATTGATCTTTATAATTGAATGTGCCATAAAATAAAATACAACAAACAAAATGTTGTGTACGTTTCAGCTCATGTTTTACGTTAGCTCTCCTTAACAAAATTCCAAGCTAAATATTTTGTATTTATAAATAATTATAATTTTTTCTGGCATTAAAAGATTGTATCAAAATCACACATGATTAGTTTGACATCATATCAATAACGATTTTAATTTTAAATTCCATGTCGAACATTTTTGAAACAAACAAGATGCAGTGATGGTTACAGTGATAGTGAGGCGGTAGCTATAGCCAGCCTTGCCCACAATCGGTTTCTGGACCAATGGGGAGGAAACACAATGTTCAGTATCCTTGCCAAAATTGCGGAATTCCTTCTTAAAGCCGATATGTATATGGTATTTTTACGTTTCTATAGTTTAGAAGTCAATAACATAACGTATTTTAAATTACTGAAATCAATTAATCTAGTATCTTAAGCTGTTTCTTGCTAAATTACATTATGTTGGGTTTGTTGGCTAACCAAGAATTGCTGTACTAATGTAATAGACTCACCATCTTAAGCAATCTTTGTCTTATTTATCCTATTGGACAGCTGTTTCGCCCTTTTGTCCTAAGGGCATCATCAGCAAAATCTTGAGGTTAAAACATTGCAAACCAATGGTGTTTGTCGATATAAATAATAAGATATAACGAAGTCGAAGGCGCAACTGACATTTTCACAAACACTAACGTCAAAGGACATATATTTGTTTGGCTCGAGCCTAACCTAAACCTAACCTCACTTCTAGACGTCTGACCGCGGTCAGCAAAACCGGCTGTTTATTAGTTATATCGACAAAAATCATTGGTTTGCTATGTTTTAAAAATCATTGGTTTGCTATGTTTTAACCTCAAGATTTTGCTGATGATGTCTTTCGGACAAAAGGGCGAAACAGCTGTCCAATAGGATAAATAAAACAAAGGATAGTTAAAGACGGTGAGTCTATTATATAAATTACATTAGTTAACTAATGTCTTATGACTACGATAGGCAATATTTTCTTTATTTTATATATATATATATACAAATATACAGGGTGAATCTTCTAAGCCGTCCACAACAGATTATAGGCAAACGACTTAACATACAAAGACGAAACAAAACATTTCCCCACTAAATCATACCTAAGGAACAACGTAAAAATATTTTTAATATTTTTAAAATACAGGGTGTTCCAAAAACCGGGGGTCATGGGTTCGAATCTCGGAAATTTTAAATATAAACATATGTAATATTATACATAATTTTAAAGCTCTAAGCGATATAAACAATTTGGTGAAAACAGAACTCAATTATCTTTATTATTTTCAAAATGGCGGCCATTTTTGTGAAAAATATTGGTATTTACGGAATACCCTGTATCTCGAGAACTGCTAAAGGTTTTTTCGATCTGTTTGAAAATTCGTAATCCTTGTTAACTCAGCTTTAATTTGATATGCAACATGCCAACATTAAAAGAAAATAAATATTTTTTAAAAAATTTCATTTTTTATAAATGTTGGTAGCACTGAAAATCAAAAATTTTAAATGGCAACATATGTTAAATAGTATATTACTTTAAAGATCTTGTAAAAACCTACAATTTTTCAATTTATACTTCCCTTATATCTTTAGTAGTTTTTCAGTAATAAACAAAAAACTCTATTTTCCCCTATAACGCCCATGTTAAATTTGCTGCTCTCAATATTAAAGGATGCAAATTTAAATGCTTTGAGTACTGCACATTTAACATGGGCGTTATATGGTAAAACAATGTTTTTTGTTTATTACTGAAAAACTACCAAAGATAGAGGGGGAGTATAAATTGAAAAATTGTAGGTTTTTGCAAGATCTTTAAAATAATATACTATTTAACATATGTTGCCATTTAAATTTTTTGATTTTCAGTGCTACCAACATTTATAAAAAATGAATTTTTTTTTAAAATATTTATTTTCTTTTAATGTTGGCATATTGCATATCAGATTAAAGCTGGGTTAACAAGGATTACGAATTTTCAAACAGAACGAAAAAACCTTCAGTAGTTCTCGAGATACAGAGTATTCCGTAAATACCAATATTTTTCACAAAAATGGCCGCCATTTTGAAAATAATAAAGTTAATTGAGTTCTGTTTTCACCAAATTGTTTATCTCGCATAGAGCTTTAAAATGATGTATAATATGACATATGTTTATATTTAAAATTTCTGAGATTTGAACCCATGACCCCCGGTTTTTGGAACACCCTGTATTTTAAAAAGATTAAAAATATTTTTACTTTGTTCCTTAGGTATGATTTAGTGGAGAAATGTTTTGTTTCGTCTTTGTATGTTAAGTCGTTTGTCTATAATCTGTTGTGGACGACTTAGAAGATTCACCCTGTATAACAGTTTTGGCCTATATATATATATAGGCCAAAACGGTTGACTGACTCACTCACTGATCACAGTTTCTCAAAAACTATAAGGCTTTGGACCATGAAACTTGGCACAAATAGTCTTTAAAGGCTTTAGATACGAGCCTAGAAGGCTCTAAGAAAGGATTTTAAAATAATCTTTCTCATAAGGCTGAAATAGATTACATTATAAAATTCTAAACGGCGAACATTTTTAGTTTTCAAAGCTCATTTTGTAAAAAAAATATAAGGCTTTTAGACATGGAACTTGGCACAAATATCATTTGTAGATTATAGACGCGTAATAAGAAAGAATTTTAAAACGTTTTTTCTCAAAAGGCCGAAACAGAGTTATTTATCAATTTTAAAATGGCGGCCTTTTCATTTTTACAGTTTATATGACGACAAAATGTGGAAGGCTAATGGAATATTTTCAAGATTCAAAATGCCATCTGCTATAGGAACAAACTATATTTGCCAAATACTACTTAGAAAACTTGTATTTTACGAACCACCTGAAGTAAAACTAGAATCTTATGACTCTGCATGTCCATTTCTTTCAGAGTATAAAGCCTGATTTACACGACGACCAATACAGTGGAGAGTAACACCTTAAAAAAAAAAAGAATTAGTTTCTTCAGTCCTACTGTCTGGTCGTCATGTAAACCAGGCTTAAAGCTTCCAATAAACTGGGTTTTCAAATTTAATATTTTTAGGAGGGTTTGAGAGGCTGAAGGGGCTTCAAGTTCCAAAAAATGACTATTTATACCATCCATTTTCTTTAGCACACGAATGATCCGACAATGTGTTTGAGAAACTTTTAGGAGAATTGTGATCTCATTTTTTGCAGTAAATTAATTTTACTAATTTTATATATTTTCTTACATTTTCAGTCGAGGGTGAGTGCACCAGTTAGGGCTAGGGACGACGTCTCATGATAATTTGACCTTACGCCCTTATTTAATAGTCTCAATTATACAGTGTGTAAAAAAAGTCCCGGAACTGCTAAATAGTTTTTGAACAGAATTGGTTTGAGAAATAAAACTTCACACATTCACTCCTATGTAAAAAATCTCCTTTCTGAGGTACTTACCGACTCTTGGCCCCCGTTGGGTGGCGGCCCACAAGGAGTCGGCACAAAATCTTAAATGTAAGCATAGGTCGATATGCACATCATTTTAAAGAGCTAATCAAGTAGAGTTCAATGCAGCAAACCGCACTTCAAAAGGACCATTCGTTTCAAAATGGCGGCTGATCAAAAATCTAAAGGAAATACACAGTGTTCGCTCAAAGATTGCTTAAAAATTGTTTACAGACTATGTCTGAAATATCTAAACTCCGGAATAGTATGTCAGACCTGAAATCCTATATTTTAGGGTGATGTAGAGGATATTACCTCCAAGGGGGGGATGGCCCACAAGGAGTCGGTACAAAATCGTAAATGTAAGTAAAGGTCGATATGCACATCATTTGAAAGAGCTAATCAAGTAGAGATCAATGCCGCAAACCGCACTTCAAAAGGTTCATTTCTTACAAAATGGCGGCTGATTCAAGTTTTCAACAAAAGTTCATAGGCATAAGACGGTGACACACTATCACACATTTCATCATACAAGACATCACACCACACATCACACAGGACAAAAGGGAGGATGTGTGATGGTGTGTCAGGGGTCCACGCATCACACAAGACATCACACTACACATCGTCGCGAGCGCTGTGGAGGCGGTTTTTTGGCGAGAGATCAAAGAAATGTCTGGTACGGTGTCTTCTATGATGTGTGATGGTGTGTCAGGGTCTAATTTTGCCCCGAACGTTGCTCCGTACGCCGTCGCGAACGCCGCCCCGCACGCGTTGACATTAAATTTTGCAATACCCCTAATTAATTGAATTAGCAATTAATGTTAGTGAAATATCGGAATTTTATGCTGAGAGGTTGTGTAGTGTAATTTTTGGATTAATTGGGTTAAAGTTAAAAGTTTATTTTACGAGTTTTGGGTACTTAATTAAATAAATATTAGTCAATCGTTACCACCAATGTAATACATACATTTACTTCTCTGCTTCTGAAGAAGTGTTCTAGTTCTTATAAACCTTTTCCCGCTCGATATATTTACAAATAAAAGCCAGTGATCCCTTGAATAATTGAAGTCCACACATTAAACTTATAACTTCATTAGAACTGTAGATATTAAACCTTGATTCAGGAAAAACCAAAATTTCAGTTTTTTGGAGTCATGTAACTTGCCTTAGCTTCATCCGATTTATACCTCATTCGCAATATAAGGCGCAAATATTTCACGGGCAAGAATCGTAATAACTCCATCTAGTGGCTGTTAAAAAACAAGTCGTTCAATAACGTTGTTTCTGTTCCTAAATTAATTAACTGCACCACCATAAGGTAAGTCTTGGATGAGTACCTACATACTTATTCATAGTAACTATTAAAATGAGTAAATACATTACATTAAGTCATAAATTAATATGGTATTGAGTTGTACTAAGTGTGTAGGCTGAGACCCCCAGCTGTATAGTGAGATCACGAGTGTGGGACTAAGATCTGAATGAGAAGTGATCTGGAGACGGGTGAAGCTGTCTCCGGTAGCTAAATAGCGTAAAGTCACCGCCAACCGATCTTGAATAGATATATATTTCCTTAAAAGCATGTCTTTTTTGCCGATGTTCCCTCCAATCAGTGTAAAAAAACTCAAAATCGACAGGCGCCATCCTTGTAAAATTTTTATATTGGTCACTTATAGCCTGAAACTTCAAGTCGGACACCAAGGAACTGTGGACCGCTCTTCCTGAAAACAACCTCGTCTTCTACCAACGACGATTTTTTTGAAGTTGTCTCAGTCTTTTTGTGGCCAGGTGTACATAAATGTACCCAGCTTCCGCCACTTGCACATCCATGACCATCGACTGTCACACGACAACTGAAGCACAACAGGAAAGCTACAGTCGATCACTCAATAAGCAACACACCAATCATCATACACAATCTCTCCCTCTCTCTCGGTCTAACTCTATCTCTCTCTAAACTCCCTTTTACCGCGCTCGGAGGAATGTGTGATCCGAAGTAGGTGTCGTTGGAGCTAACCAGGCCAGCTGACATAGGCAAAATGATAAAATAGTGTCGTAATTGTGACGTGTTTTTGACGTATTGGTGACGTATTTGATGACGGTTGTGTTACGTAGTGATGATGTCACTGAGGCGAAGACGTGTGGGTTTAAAGGGGTGGGTTTTGAAGTGACGATGTCGGGGTGGACGTCGCACCGGCGCCGCCGAGAGGCCGGTGCGACGGGGGACGGTCGGAGTTGCAGTGCGGTGCCGGGCGGTTACCGTATCGTCGGCGTCAAAACTACCGGTTGGAGAACTTGGAAACTAACTTAAGTTTTTACCGAACTGTTGTGAAATGTGGGTCAAGGCCACCTAGAGTTGTTTTTAAAAAAACATTTATTTTTTCAAAACTACAATACAGAATTTGTTATAGCTAAGTAATTTACAAATTTGGAAAACACCACAATAAGCCACAGTGAGTTGTAAGTTGAATTATTCTGTTTGGTCTGGTCCGGTGTTTTGTGGCACATCATTAGGTGGGTACATGGGATCCGAAGTCCCGTCGTCAGTGCCTGTTGATTCTTCCGGTGGAGCGTTTTTGGTTGTTGATACTTCAATCGTAGGTGACGCTGTGGGTTCCAGAGACCATTCGGGGGCGTGTTGAGAACAAGAGGACGACGAAGAATCTACCCATCCGCAAAGATTGCTGTCGAACTCCACGGTGACCTTCAATTGTATCGGTGGATGGTCCGCTATTAAGTGTAGAAGTGTCTCATGTAGAATTCCTAGATCGATCTCGTCGCAAATGACCAGTTGGAACTGCATGGTGCGGGGTCTTGGGGATCGCTGATGTCGGCAGGTCCGCTGTCGAGGGAAGAATGGCGACTGGCGACGTATTTATGCATGGAGGGGGGGGGGAGGCACTTGTTCTCCAGGCACTGTTTCAAGGTCACCGTAGGAGGTTTTTTAAAACACTGTGTAATTTAATCACTTAATCACTTTAATAAGACAGGTACCTCATTGAGGACGTTACCCTGAATATGAGTGAAGGATGAGTGTGATGATCGTGGCGCGATCTTGTATCCTTGTTACTGACTAAGGTTGGCATGATCCTTAGACAGGATTGTTAATTAATAGCCCAACAACCAATAATATGGCTAAAGCAAATTGATACATAAAAAAACTAAACCTACGAAAATAAACATGAGTACGAAATAACTAAACTACAATTATTCATTTACATAAAGAGTAAACATGAGTAAAACTAAGATGAACTATTTACATGGAGAGTAATCTCGGTAGAGTTGTTCGCTGAAGGGCGTGTGAGACTAAGTAGAATGAACCTGGCTTAATAGCATCTAAGTCCTCGTTCATAAGCACACTGACAAATCGTTTCGGAAGGTAGACTTGAACTTTGGTGAATCGCCTTCTTTGTACGGTGAATCGCCAAGAACAGCGAGGACCGCTTCGCCAACTGATGTGTTCATATTCCTCATCGCGTGAACTGCGTAGTGTTCCTTCTCTTGTAGTTCGCTGCATTTTTTATAGTTATGAGGTAAGATTTTGAATGTTGGTTGAACTTATCGGCTAGGGATTGCAATTTTTCCATCGATGTCATGGTGAGATGTTAGATGTTTCCCGTGTGGCGATCTGGGTACGAATGATTATGCCACAAGTCTTGTTACGTATATATGTGGTATTTCCCCCTCCACTAGTTACTGGACATTGACGCACCGACCTTGTACGCACGAGATAATGCACAATTAGTGTTCTTATGATGAGGGTTTTTCACTCCAATGCATAGACCGTTTAAATGCTGTGCAAAGTCTTTGTCTAGTGTAACATTTGTTACGTTACACTTACAGTACTTCTCGATCCATTTGGTTTTATCACTTCCGGTAGTTTAAATTTCGTCATACTGTCGACAGTAGTGACGCATTATATTGCGGAGCTCCTTGTACTGTGTAAAACCTTCATCCCATTCGATGTGGTTGAGAGGTGTTGTTTTCCAAATGTTGGTTCTTGCACTCTTACTGTTCAAAAGTCTAAAAGGGTAAGGCGGTTTAAATAGTAAATAATTTACAACATTAGTTGATGTATCGAAAAATGCAAGCTCTTTAATTACAAACTTGTTTCGATTGTTCTTAAATGCCTGAAATTTTACAGCACATCTTTTGGGAGGTGGTGTAATTTCATCATAAAATGTAAGCGTCCTGTCCATTTTTGTGAGCAACTTGATGACACTGACACAAATATGGAAGAGAAATATGTTTTATCCACTGTCTTATTTAAGAGGACCAATTGTTTCTATTTTTACAATGTGTTAATTTACATTCACACAGCGGCTTAGGAAAACACGTGGAACAAGGATAAGATAAATCTTCATAATGAAACTTGGAACACGTTTCTTCACAGCAAGTCCAAAAATGTGGAGTCTTGTAGATTTTTAAAGTGACGGACTTTAGTATTTCAGCTTTAAACGATTCGCAAAGACATCTACAAAAACCAAAACTTTCACAACGCCTACACGCCATCCCATCTACTAGACACATGGGCCGAGTAAAACACTTATTTTCACAACAGTATCTGATCATACTTGTTTGAGAGTTCTTCTCCATGATCACTGAGTAAAGACTGACAAAGTTTTCGACTTGCGCCATATTTATTACAGGAGAGAAGAATAATAATTTGTGTGCATTGTTTATTTTTCAAGGTCATGCAAAAGGCGTGTAAAAAAGCGGGCATTTCAGTACTTTACCACTTACAAAGTGTTATTTTATCGGCCTCATTTTTGCTCTCGTCTTCATGATCGTTCGTAGCGGGTTCTTCATTATTGTCTTCAGGGCCGTTAGTTGTAGAGTCTTCCGGTTTGACGATTTCGCTTTTTAGCAGATTGCGCAAAATTTCTGCTTTTCTGTAAAACGACACTTCTTGAGGCAAGCGGTTGTATACAGAGCTATCCAACGGCCCGTAGAGCAATGGGACTTTAGGGTTTCTGATCATACAACTATCGAGATAGTCAAGGTAATCGATTTGTATGACGTGAGCTGTTGTAAGTATCTGATTATTACAGGTGTCAGATTGGAGAGGATACAAAATTCCTCATGTCAAAAGTATCTTTTTGTTGTGTCTGGACAAGTCCCTGAATCTCAAATATTGGGTTCCTCAGAGTCGGATATTGCCGATTTCCAAGTCTGATTCGTCAAATTCCATCGCTGTTTTTCTCCCAGTTAAATTGTTGAAAGGATATGCTTCAATAATGGAGATGTATTTGGTAAATCTGTCCCACATTTCAACGGTAAGCACTATAGATGTTTTTCCACTTTGGTAAAGAAGAACCGCGGGTTTAAAATTCAACGATTTAAATATTCCAGCCGTGATAGTTTTATCCATGTTTTCGTTCAACGGGTACATAGCTCGTAGAAATATACCCGTTGTTAACATTAAATGATCTTCATCTTCAAATCTCTTCCTTTTTGTTGGAGGATTATTTCCATTGAACTTTATAAGCTCTAGTAGTTCCTCTTTGATTTATTTTGAAGTTCCTGTATTATCGTTTACGATGAGTTCCTCGGTAGACTTGTTTTCCAAAACTGTCGTTGTAGAAGGAGCCTCAGTGTCTGTATTATCAACATTTTCATTCGAACTTACGTCTGCTTAAAATTTTTCTAGGATCACGACTCATCGGATTTCCAGTGGATGTTGTGGTCGGCTCCAAGTTTTGGTCGGTTGAGATTTCCTTTGCACTATCTAACGGCGTATTATCCATTTTTTAGATGCGATGTTACCACTCTGCTGACAGAAGATAAACTAATGTACCAACGATTGACTTCGCTTTTATGAGCTCGGTGTTGATGGTGGGGGAAAATAATGAAATCTATAACATTCTCCTTACGACTCCTGTTAAGGGGGTATACGTTATGATTGTATCATGAAGTATCAAGCAATACGCTGTTGTCTGTTCAAGAATGTTTTCCTCCAACTCAAATTCTATCCGAATATCAACTGTAAACGATTTAACAGATTCGTTTTGTTTTGAACAATCTATTACTACAATAGGTGCAATGTCCTTAAACATTTTGGGGTTCAGAAGAGGCGAATTCGTTCTTCCATAATATGACGATTGGAATCTGGCGTGCATATCATACAAAATTCCAAATCTATCCTTTGAAAACATAACATTCAAGTTGTCGTAAGGAAAGAATTGTGAATTTAGGAACAACTTGACATTTGTTAGTTTACAATGGTCAAAACTACCTGAGTTAGCTGTGATATTCGACTTTTTGTTGGTCTGTAACGCAAAGATCACATATCTAGGTTTTTCTAATTGGCTTGATGTCTTTACAGCCCAGGTCTGACGCTGTGGTGTCGGTAGTATTGGCCATTCATGCATTTCCAAGTTTCTAAAAGGGACAACTATATCTCTGTCAGAATTGAGCATCTGTAATAGTCCTACTCTCCGTTCGTCAATCGTACATGCGGCACTCTCCAAACAACTTTATCTAAAATTAGATTCCAATCAAGTGTTGGTGTGGACGTTCCAGAGTCAGCTACTATCACATCCGAATCGCAGGATGATCGCAATAAAACCAATTCTTGCTTAACATTAATTATTATCCTTTTGTAGTCCTCAGCAAATCCTAATAAAAGTTTTAAAGGAACGCAAAAATCGAAATAACCATTTATATTTGGTGCGAATTTCGTTTCACTTGGCAATACCCATCCACTTGTTATCAATGAGTTTGATTCAAATGGTGACAGAGAAACCAATCCTTTTATTGTACTGATAACTCCAACTTTCTTTGTGGAGTCAACAACTATCCCTGATAATTTGTATCGAATTTCTTCAAATAAAAAATCCATGGGATTGTTAGTGAAAGGCACTTTTGATCCAGCGTCCCCATTTGTCGTTGTTACTCTTCCTTCGATATAAATATAGCATTCACAAGGCAATGTATAAGCATCTTGATGTTGTATTGGAATTCGTATCTCATCATTGTTACCCTATTTCGATGAAGCGTAAGGGTTGTGTGTGTGATACTCCTTCTCCCATAAGGTTTCGTCGAAAACCGGACCATTTTTTATGTCCAGTATGTCCATATTTGTTAACTGTAAATCCGAGTCTTTCCATAAATTGCACGTTCTCTCTACTTAGTCCCTCCTCTTTCCGAGTGGTACTGAAGTTCTCCGAAGTTTCGTTGGTATTATATACGAAATTAATAAGACCCATCGTTACCTAACAACACTGATCTAATACTAGCAGAACCCGTGGCTTCGCTCACGATAAAAATTATCGTCTAACCTTGATATGAAGAATCTAGAGGTCTGAATAGAAAATATTTATATCAAGGAATATGTCATGGAGAGATATGTTTGTTAATGGCGGAATGTAGGATAAAATGTAGATACCACAGTAGGATGTAGGATACCACAGTAGACAGTGAAGGTTTTCTTTTCACCGTTATAGCTCGAAAACGGCCGTACCGATTTTAACACCAAATGTGTCGATTTTAAGGTACTTCTTTGTATATTTACCAATACGTCCCTTGATTGCCTAGTAGGGCATCAATTAAGTACAGTAAAGGGCTGAATGTTCGAAACAGTTATGGTGCTATCCGTGGGCAGTATTTCAAACTCGATTCACTTAGTTTTTAACTTAAAATATAGGCGGGAAGTAATAATTTAAGATCAACCACTGATTGCAGCATTTATTTTCCCGTGAAAAGCCGGGACACCGTCGAATTAGATGAAAAAGGTATTTGCCAAATTATTGTAACTGACATGATTGTAATTAAAAACATAAAGGCCGGCCTAAGGAAATAACTATAGCTCCCGCTGCCTAAAAAGATGGTACCATATAATGAGCTTATGATTAAACGTATAAGGTACGAAACTTAACCAAATGTAACTTTTATATAGTACGAATAACCTAACAAAATCATCAAAACAACCATAAAACCATGATAAAAGGAATCAAATTATAAATCAGCTGTAACAACGTATCCGTTTGTGAAGCTAATATGCTTGATTTAATAAAATTTGAAATTTAAACAAAAGATCATCCATTACGTTAACATGGGGCATTTTCAAAGCTTCAGCTCCACCAAAAACCTCTAAAAACCTCGAATTAAAAAAATCCGTTCTTGGTTAATGCCAACACTCTGTAAGGAACGTCCATGCAAATTTTCAAGGTTCTAGGTTAAGTCGTTTTGGCTGTACAATGATAGGTCGATAGTTCAGTGGTATTTGACAAAAATATAGTAGAAAAGATAGTATAAATATAACTTACAATCAGGGATTTGTATAATAATTTATAATTTTTTACATAAATAGATCAAACAATCATATCATTCCAGCACATTCTGTTTGTGACTGAAAAATCAGTGTTCTTTTCTTCTTACCGGGATTTAGTCTCAAGACTCAGCCACAAAAGGCAGTATGCTCTTCACGTTTAAATCTGCGTACGTCGAATTATACGAAACACCAAATCATCGGACAGGCATAGATGTAATAAAAAAATATTAGGAACGCCTCCAGGAAAAACGATAACTCCCGCTACCGAAATATAGATGGTGCCACTTAACTCTTTTATATAGTACATAATTATGTCCTTGAAACAAATCAACAAAAATCAATGAAGCCATGATCAAAGAAATCAATTTATTACCATCTGTATCAACGTATACATTTCCGAAGCTAACTACCAGCTGATAGTTTTAAGAACATTAAAAATGTAAACAAAAATCGTCCAACATACTTTTAAATGGGAAAATTTGAAAACTTTGGCCTCGCCGAAAACCCCTTTATACTACGAATTTTGTAAAATCCGTTCTTAGCGGATGCCTACGCCCTAAGAGGAACATCCATGCAAAGTTTCAAGGTTCTAGGTCAAGTAGTTTGGGCTCTACGATGTTTCCACTGAGTGGTATTTGACAAATATATAGTAGATGTAGGCGTATAGTTATAACTTCTCCTCTAAAATCTACTTCGTCTCCGTCTCGATCTCGTACGTTCAGCACGATGTCCGATTTGTGACTGGTGTTTAATGGGAGATAAATTAGGTTATGTGGTTTTTCAACTATCTTAAATCCTGGCGGTACAGTTGGGTAAAACGAATGCAATACATGCTAATTTGACCCAACCTTATAAGCACCTTGAACTATGTTGCAGGTAATATTGATTACGTTAACTTTAACAATATTTACAGTTTTTGGACTTGAGTGATAAACGTATGGTTCAAGTATCGATGAAAAGGGTGGAAATCCTAACAAGGAACCGATCGAAGCCGGTTGAGTAAAGTCGATGAAATATTTGCACTTTATTTCACTTCTTAAGTTGTTGTTATTAGCTCAATGACATCATCTCCCAGATTGTTCTGAAATTCTTTGTTAATGTCCGTCATTTTTATATGAACCGGTTGTAATCTCAACAACCTCAGTTTCTCCATACGAATCTTGACTATTTTTATTGCGAATGTAGTGAAGCTTATTGTTGACTCCTTCTATTATATTGGGAATTGAATTGTATGTGGAAAAATCCAAAAGTGCACTATTGGTTTGCTGGTCTGAATGTTCTTATTGCTCTCTGGGAGGAGCATAAGCAATAACGCTGGGTCTGTTGTACTGTTGAGTTTCTTCTGTATCGTTGAGAAACTCCTCAAAATCAGGATGGGTCTCACAGTCAGATAAGTCTACTTGAGGTACGTTATGAAATAATTCACAGTGAGATAGATAAATAGTCTCATCTGTAAATTCTTCGTTGCACATGTGACAGTAATACATCTTGGGGTAACAAAATTATGTTTCGATGTGATATCTATGGCTGCAGATAGAGTAATGAGGATAAAATTTCACATTAGGCAGCTTTATAACAAATGCTGACATCAGCACTACCTTCCCATTGGTTATTTTGTTTGCTGTATCAGCACTTTCTTTTGATTGGATGGTTTAAACATTATCTTGCATCAATATGACAAGCAAATGACCCGCCATTTCAATGGTATCACTTGAGGAGAGATGTCTCAAGCTGTGCAAGTCTCAGACGTATCTACCACTACCCCACCGTTTCAACAAGAACCATCCGTCCCAAATCGTACCAGTGAAGACCAGCCTATCCAGGAAAACAAAGTTTCAAGCACAATCCCATTACATTCAAGGGATGCAATAGCAGCAATGGAAAGGTTGTTAGGCGCAGACCACTTGTCTGACAATGAAGGTGATGGTTAGTTAAATGAAATACTATTGAAAAACATTCGATTAACCGGACACAATACATTTTACTTGATTTCTTTTTAAAATTCAATATTTTACTTACTACAGTACATCAAAACGTTAATGTTTCGAGGAAACTGGAGGGGGAGTGCTTTTATTAAGCCGCTTTTTTGTTTAACGACTAATTGTGGTGTAAACCTCAGGAGAGTACAAACACTAAAAAAACATGGATCGCCCTCCATGGATCGTTTGATCAGAGAGAAAGAAGACTAAGGAGAGAGAGAACGTCAAAGTAGAATAAGATATGAAAGGAGAAACGGAATTTTAAAGTTGAGGTCTGTTATACCTTTGGCTCACAATATTCAATCGGAATATAAAACTCTAGTGATGGCTATCAAGTACATTAAAATCCTACAGCAACAGTTGGAGGGTTCAGAAACACTCACATCCACACCATCTTCACAACTCAGAGAATAATAAAGTGCAAGTTTTACTCGATATTATTCTCGCTGTATGTTGAAGTACGCCAGCAACAAAAGGCCTTTTTAAAGGCGCCAATAGATCTAATCGGATGTGTCTAAGCTCGCTGCCATAAACAACTGTACTTGAGCATTGATGGTGCGTGTTAAATCAAACATATTGTATACTTTATTACAAACACAAGTTCCAAGTTAATCCATCAGTAGTAAAAATTACATGCGATGGAATTTACTCATTTTTACATCATACTCTCATATTATATTTTCCTCTTGAATTTAGGAATAATGTCTGAGTAAGATAACTATCCACGAATTATTTTTAGAGTATTTACCTATTCCATAACTAAGTTATCATTGCATAGCTGAGATTAAATACGAGTGAACAATATGGTGGCCTTTAGAAAGGCCGTTTTTTTAGTTGTCTAAGTATGTTACTCCATCATCATCTTCATCGTCACTACTACACTCTTCAAAAAGCCGCCTCCTTACTGCTTGCTCTTCAGGGAGTGCTGGAGTAGATTACCGGAGTGTTCATGAGAGACGTTTTCAGACTGGTCTTGAAGCTGGAAATATATAATACTATCATCATCTTTATCAGAAATATCTTCAACCAGTAAGAGTTCCAATTCGTCGAGAGATTCGTCAAAAATATCGAAAATATCTTCCAAGCCTTCAGAAACAACAGATTCATCATCTCCTGGAACATCTGCTGCTAATAGAAGAGTATCTGTCAAAATATCCTCTCTGCTATACCAGTGGTGTGGTACGTCTTTAGGAAACATGGTGCTAGGAGACACGAGCAGTAAATAGTGAGGATCGCGTGTTTCGTATGGCTTTTTAACTCTAGAATTGTGATGAGCAAGCAAAAACATGAACCAATAATATAACTGCCCCTTAGTCAGCTGATGATAATAATAATAATAATAATAATAATAATAATAATAATAATAATAATAATTCCCCCAGGGGCAGTCGGCTTTCGGCTGTTCGGGTGTCTCTTTGGCGGCCCCGGGTTCCCGAGCCAAGCTGCGAGACTCTTCTTCTCGCAGTTCTTCCAGAGCTGAGACATTTCTTCCTTCTTTTGGGTATTAGCTCGCAGTCTTTCCTCTTTTCTGGGCTAATCTTTCCCACCTCTTCCTTTCTTCGACCCTGCATGGGCCCCTCTCGCGAGCCCTGCATGGTGTCATTTCTTCATCTTCTTTCCTCTGTCTCGCCTCCTGAAGAAAGTGCCTCCTGCCCCTTCAGGAGTCAAAGGAAACACAAAAAAACACAAAAACACAAAAAAAAACACAAAACCAAAATAACCAACAAAAAATCACAAAACACAAAACCCAAAAAAAAACAAACAAAGGGCAATCTAGTGGAGGCTTGTAGAAAAGAGGTAGCGGGGTGGCTGTCTTTTAAAAACACGAAGGCGGGCCGGGGATCCGGGTACGCCTGGCTTGCCATGGCAAATGGCCCCGGTCTGAGCTCATCCATACGCCTGTGTTTGAGCCCTCCCCCTTGTACTCTGTTCGGGGTGCTTGGTGGGACGCTTAGTGGGGACATGCCGCTTCTGTGAACTCCGAGCCAAAACTAGAGGAGCTGTTGAGGTCAAATTGGCCTCTGCAGGTGGCCGCTGCAAGTAAGCACCCCCGCCACGCTGAAAGCAGAGTATCAAAATTGTCGGAAGCGGTTGTAAGAACCATGGGCATATTCCTGACCCTGCGACTGCGCTAGGCGGGTGATGGGTGTCCGAGGAGGTTTGACTGACGTCTGTCGGTCTAGGGCCGTGGAAGACACTCGGAGTGATTGGCAATGCTCCCTTTGACCGGGGAACCAAAAAAACCCAAAGATTTGATGATTTGACTGTTTGTTGTTCTTTCTTTTTTCAGATTGATCAGGAGCACGATGGCAGCGACAAATCAGGCGAGCGTCAAGAATGTTCTGGGCTCCAGATGGGGGGGGGGGTGACCCGTCGCCCTTCGGACGGAGCTCAAGGTTGAAGAGGACCCCTCCGAATTCCGGAGGGGCTCCAAAGTCGGAGGGGCTCCAAAGTCGGAGGATGCAGGGGGAGGGAAGGCACTGGTGGTCGGTGCGCCTCCCCCAGCCCCGTTCAAGTCCCCGGACTCCAGGCCCTCGCCTCGAAGTCGGTGCCCGAAGCTACGGCGGTTGGGCCATCGGCGGAGACGGTGGCCATGGAGACGGTTACTCCAAAGAATGACGGAGATCGGAAGCGGCAGCATCCGAGAAGCCCGTGGGACGAATCACCGCCTCTCGTGCCGAGTGATACGGAATTGGACATCGTCCGAAGGCAGGTCGACGACTGCGACCTTGCGAAGGACGAGTCCATTTCTGAGATCGTGGCGGCGCTGGGGCAGATCCGCGATGCGATGGCCATCCAGAAGAACATCAGCAATGGTGTTCGGACGGCCGTCGCGAAGATCGAGGAAGCCGTCAGCGTCATGAAGGGGACACGGACGGTCCGGCTGAAAGCCCTCCAGGCTGAACGCCGGGTCGTCGAAAGAGTGTTCAAGACGTCTCCGTCCAAAAAGCGGATCAAGACTTCCTTCTCGACGCCGGAGGTGGTGCAGAAGTCGGGGATGGAGAGGTCTACTATGACCCACCCCAGATGCTCCCCCCGACGCCGAGGGAGGCGAGGAAGACGGAGGAAAAGTCTTCTATGACTTCTCCTCCGAAGAAGAGGAACGGTGGGAAACCGAAGGGTGCCCAGACGCCTGCAGCTGCGGGTGGGGGCACCAAAGCTTCGGTCCCACAGAAAGCGTCCGATCCCCCGAAACCGGCGGATGATGGCTTCACTCAGGTGAAGTCAAAGTCCGCCCGGAGGAGGGAGAAGAAGAGGTGGGATGCCACCCAAGAGGCGCTCCCTCAAGGTGCGCCTGCGAAGGCAAATAAGCCGAGGGCGACCGGCTCTGGGGCGAAGATGAGGCACGTCCTCATCATCAAATCGGGGCAAGGTCGCTCCTACGCCGACGTCGTTGGGAAGCTGCGGAAGGACGTCCAACCCGAGCAGTCGGGTGTGGAGGTCCGCAGGCTCCGCAGGACCAACGACGGCGGCGCACTCATCGAGCTGGGTTCTGGCCGTGGTCAGACCCGATTTGCCGAGTCGGTGAAGTCGGCGCTCGGCGCCGGCGACAGGCTCAAGAGCGTCGCCCCTCGTCTGCGTGTGGAGATCATGGACCTCGATTCGTGCTCCACATCGGACGAGGTGAGCGACGCTCTGAAGCGGGAGTTGGGCCAGGAGACGGGAGACTTCAAGGTCTTCCTGACCAAACCCAACGCCCGTGAGCAGAGGTTGGCGGTCGTCGATCTCGACGCCTCAAGCGGCCAGAAGCTCCTGCAAAGGGGCAAGGTCAAGGTCGGGTGGGTTGTCTGCCGAGTGCGAACTCGAGTAGAGATCCCACGATGCTTCCGCTGTTTGGAGTACGGCCACACTCGACGAGAGTGCAAAGGTCCGGACCGCAGCGAGGCATGCTGGAAGTGTGGTGGTGTAGGGCACAAGTCCTCTGCTTGTAGCCAGGCACCCTTGTGCGAAGCCTGCAAGAAGGCGACCGACGGCCGACCGTCGGATCATGTCCAAGGCTCCGGCGCTTGTCGGACCTTCAGAGACCTTTTGGTCTCAAAGGAGACTGATAGGCGCGGACGCTGAGGGTCATCCAGGGAAACCTAAACGGGAGCATCGCTGCAAGCTCCCTGGTGGACCAAATCGTTCGGGAGACGGGGACATCACTCGTCTTCGTGAGCGAGCCTTACAGGGCTAAAGGTCCACTATGGTTCCCTGACCGCACAGGATGGGCTGCGCTGTGGGTGCCCGATCCGCGCGTGGTCCCCATCGAAAGAAGTGGGAACGGCGAAAATTTCGCCTGGATCACAAGCAACGGAGCCACGTTCGTGAGCTGTTATTTTTCCCCGAATGACAGCATTCCACGATTCACAGAGAAGTTGGAGGCCATGGAGGACGCGATCCGAGCGATCGCCGGTCCGTGTCTCCTGGCCGGCGACTTCAACGCCAGAGCGAGAGAGTGGGGGATGCCACATACAGACACCCGAGGAAGGTTGCTGTTGGAGATGGCATCCAGGCTGGGGCTGCTGACAATGAACGAGGGGGACACGCCAACCTACCGGAGGCCGGGATTCGGGGAATCGATCCCCGACGTGACCCTGGACTGGACTGGCCTCCCGAATCGTCGGCTGGAGGGTGATGGGTGATTACTCGGGGAGTGATCACGAATACATCACCTTCGAGTTGGCCGAAAGAAGACAAGGAAATCGCAGCAACAGCCGGCGCCCGCTAGGCTGGAACCTGGCGAGATTGGATGAACGGAGTCTGACAGAGGCTCTACAGAACGGCATGGGGGTCATCCCTCAGATGCCGGACGACCAGCCAAGCAGGGCGGACGCGGAGGCTGTGGTGGAAGCCACATCGCGCCTCATTCATCGCGCTTGCGACGCGTCGATGCCCCGCAAGTCGGCACTTACCGGAAAGCGCCCGGTGTACTGGTGGACCGACCGCATCGCCGAGCTGCGGCGAAACTGCCTGAGACTCAGGCGGCGAGCCCAGCGTTCCCGGGACAGACCCGATGCGGCGGAGAGGTCGAGCCAGTACAGAGCGGCAAAAAGAGAACTGGGCAAAGCGATCAGAGAAAGCAAGGCGCGCTGCTGGAGCGCACTGCGCGAGGACGTGAACAGCGACCCCTGGGGACAGGGGTACAAGCTGGTCATGAGGAAACTCGCGCAGGGACCCGGGTACGTGCCGATGGAGGCTGAGAAGATGCGGACCATCGTGGACGGACTGTTCCCGGATCACCGGGTCAGAGACGACACCCCTTTGCGGGTGATCGCCGAAGAGGTCCCTTTGTTCACGCGCCAAGAGTTGGAGAGAGCGGTCAGCTCCATGAAGAACAAGAAGGCCCCGGGCCCGGACAACGTACCGTCAGAAGTGCTGAAGCTGGTGGCGAAATGCCGCCCTCAGCTCCTTCTTGACATGTACAACGTCTGCTTGAAAGCGGGAGTGTTCGCATCCCGCTGGAAACTGGCCAAGCTCGTCCTTCTGAGCAAAAAACGGGGCCCACCGGACACTCCATCGTCGTACCGCCCTCTGTGCATGCTGGACACGGCGGGAAAACTGATGGAGAGGTTGTTGAAACCGAGAATCGGAGAGGCTGTGCGAGCGGCAGGGGACCTCTCGGCTCGACAACACAGATTCAGAGAGGGCCACTCGACACTCAGCGCCATCTCGGAGGTCGTAGCTCGGTGACACGAGCGGATCAGGCGTGCCACGCTGCTCGTCCGATCGTGCTGCTGGTCACGCTTGATGTCAAGAACGCGTTCAACTCGGCACGGTGGTGCGACATTCTGGTCGCACTGGAAAGAACATTCAGGTTACCTGGGTACCTCCTCGCCATGGTGAGAGACTACCTAAGGGACCGGCGGCTGATGTAGGAGACGGACCGGGGTTTCGTAACCAGGGCCGTCACCCCAGGGATCGGTGCTGGGGCCGGATCTCTGGAATGTCTCGTATGACAGCTTGCTCCGCACTGAGATGCCACACGGAACGTTCCTCGTGGGATACGCCGACGACGTGGCGGCGGTCATCACCGAACGAAACGCGGAGCTGGCCCAATTGAGGCTGAATCAGGTCATGCGCCTGGTGGAAGGCTGGATGCGCGATCACGGCCTTAAGCTGGCTCTCTCCAAAACGGAGATAGTCATGCTGACGAGGAGGCGGATACCCACGATCATTCCGATGCGGGTGGGTACCGAAGTGATCCAGACGCAGAGGACGGCCAGGTACCTGGGGGTGGTGCTGGACAACAAGCTCACCTACTGGGACCACATCAGAAGCGTGTGCGACAAGGCGGCCGAAGTGACGTCCTACCTCGGAAGACTGATGGCCAACATCGGAGGACCGAGTCAGGGGAAACGGAGGCTGTTGCTGTCGACGGCACAGGCCATCATGCTCTACGGAGCGGAGATCTGGGCAGATGCGACGAAGGTGAAGAAATACCGGACTCGCATGCTGGTGGCGGTGCAGAGACGTGGCGCGCTCAGGGTCGCATCCTCGTACCGCACGGTCTCGCAGGCGGCGGTGCTGGTCATTGCGGGAGTCATCCCAATCGACCTGCTGGCGCAAGAGAAGAAGATCATCTGGGGGCGTGCTCCCGAGATGGATCGGGAAGAGGCTGCCGAGCTGGCCCGTGGCCAAACAATGGCCGCCTGGCAGCGTCGATGGGACGAAGACCGGAAGGTGGACATGGCGACTCATCAGGAACCTGGAGCCGTGGGTTTGCCGCGACCACGGGGAGGTGAATTTTTACCTCACCCAGTTCCTGACAGGTCATGGCTACTTCCGTCTGTACCTCCACCGAATGGGCAAGGTCGACTCGCCCAGGTGCAAGTACTGCGGACACGATGGAGACGACGTGCATCACACTTTCTTCGTGTGCCGTCGCTTTGACGAAGAACGGACTGCCCTCGCCGACTCGGGATCAGATTCCAGATCCCGAAACGTCGTGAAACTTGTTTTTTTACTAATCAGTGATGGCCAATGTCCGCAAAAATCATAATCAAAATAAAGTATGATTTATTTAAACATTAAATCTTTCATCGGGGGAGGCCGCGGGTATCAGTTAGTATCAAATGTAATTCAATTTAGTTTTTTCTACAATTTTAGTGTCCTGAAGTTTAATTTGACAAATTCTATTCCGAGGAATGTGTACACATACATATGTCATCGTTTGTAAAGTACATTAATTACAAAAATATATTAACATTTTTTCTGGATATTGTTATTTTTTCTAATTCTGGCGTGTATAGAAATGAGACACGAAACTATGAAGCATGAATTACTAGAAGTTAATCTTGCCTGTATTAGAAACAACTGCGCTGCGGTGTAGTGGTGTTACGCTGAGCTTGAACTGCGTTATTATCCCACTTAAGCCGAGACTTTGCAAAATACACCTTCCTAATTGTATTCCATGGCTCTTAAATTACCTATCGTGCTGAGGTAGGAAGGTAATTCTCACTTCTGCTTTTACTTTTTTCTCGACTTTTTTACTATCACTTTGAATTATTAGGGGTGTTCAGTTCGTTCTCTCGTTTCTCAAAAACTCAAAAAAACTAAACTGAATCTAAAAAATACGAGTTATTTAACATACATATTTGGCATTCCTATGGGGGGGGGGGGCCTTGGCGGAAGTCTTTAAATTCTTTAAGGTAAGCCTACCTCGAGTTATGCATAATTTTAAAGGTTTAAAAGTAGAACACAGCAGTGCAAACCTAGTAGCAATATTTTGACCTAACCCAAAGCTACAGCCAAAGACATTATCATTACTGAAGTATGTCTGTTGAATCTTTAAAATTTTAGTTGATAAGAGTATTTTTATTTTAAAAAATTATACATACCGTGTATCTCACTTAAAGTGAACGAGTAGCTAACTTTTTTATTATAAATCTGACAAAGATCTTATAAGGGACCCTTTATTCTTTATCTGCTTTTTGGAGCCACTTTGAAATTTTAAAATATGGCCGCAATTTTCTTACATGGCAGACATCTTTGATTTTCCTTATGAAACATCCTGTTTTTTGCAGCGTTTTGGGGTTCTAGGCTTAATTCTAGGAACATTTTCTTCTTTCTTCCTCTTTCTTAAACCGAATGGTTAAGGAACCTGCACAACCTTAACTTAAGGTGAATGCTAAAATTTAGAGACCGTGAAGTAAAGATAAGACAATGTACTTTCTTCCCTTAATTTGGTTTGAATCATGTATAAAAAGTATGCGTGGTGGCTCTGCTCTAGGTATTGACGAAATATCTCCTCACATTATAAAAATTAACTTGTTTAGCTTTATCCAACCTTTAAAACATATTGTAAATCTTAGTTTCTCTACAGGGATGTTTCCCGACATACCTAAAATAGCTAAAGAAAGAAAGAAAATAGAGAGAAAGAAAAAATATTTATTTCAGAAAAGCACATATACAAAATAGAATAGAATACATAAAGAACAACAGTCTTAACTCTTATGAATTACATTTAACACCTATGTACAGCTTTGATGATGCAAATAAACTTTATGAAAATAAGCATAAGCATGACATATGCATGAAATATAAGAAATACGTAATATAGAATTAAATTAAATATACCATTTACTTAAGAATTAACTTGTTTAGCTTTATCCAACCTTTAAAACATATTGTAAATCTTAGTTTCTCTACAGGGATGTTTCCCGACATACCTAAAATAGCTAAAGAAAGAAAGAAAATAGAGAGAAAGAAAAAATATTTATTTCAGAAAAGCACATATACAAAATAGAATAGAATACATAAAGAACAACAGTCTTAACTCTTATGAATTACATTTAACACCTATGTACAGCTTTGATGATGCAAATAAACTTTATGAAAATAAGCATAAGCATGACATATGCATGAAATATAAGAAATACGTAATATAGAATTAAATTAAATATACCATTTACTTAAGAAATCAAAATAACCAAATTAAATTCACAATAACAAAAATTGGTCTCCTAATCTAAACATTAACTAAATCATATAACTCAACAGACAACTGTAAATATTATTTTCTAGTAAATTAAGTCATTGAAAATTGAAAGCTTTTACTATTGTAAGCTTTTCTGAAATTAGGTAGCCCCTTAGGAAATCCTGTAGTGGGGTACCAATAAAGCTAAGGACAGTGGCGAGTGGGAAATAGAATACAACAAAAGAATACTAAAAATTACATTACAAGAAAAAAACATAATTAGCCATTATAACAAAAATATAAGCAACGCAACAATAAAAACAGGAAAAGATATATATATGCGGGAAATTATATTACAGACGGAAAAAATCCATGTGAGGAATCGTTAAGAGCCACTTATAAACAGCATTGGAAAATTTATGGAGTGATTTTATATTACGAACATTTTCAGGAAGTTTACTAAATAACTTAGGGCCTGTAAACATGAAAAAAGATTTAAATATTTCTAATTGAAGATTTAAAGTGATTCCTTTATTCAAAACTGGTGCCAAAAATGATTTAAATAATTATCGTCCAATATCTTTTCTAAGTGTCATATCTAAGATTATTGAGAAATGCGTTAAATTACAACTGCAATCGTATCTTGAAAATAACAACATTTTGTCTGAATGCCAATTCGGTTTCAGAAAAAATAAAAATACTAGTGATGCCCTCTTTATGATGAATAAACACATTTCCGATTCATTAAATGCCAATGAAAAAGTGTTTACAGTATTTATTGATCTGGCTAAAGCATTTGATTCCATTGATCGAAACATTCTTCTTTCAAAATTGGAATGTGTTGGGGTTAGGGGCGAGTCGTTTAATTGGTTCAAAAGTTATTTAGACGGTCGTAGCCAAATTGTTTCAATTAATGATACATATAGCAATAGAAACACCATTGAATACGGGGTCGTTCAGGGAAGCACGCTTGGTCCTTTGCTTTTTTAAATATATATAAATAATTTAGATAAGCTTCCGGTAACGGGCAAATTCTTTTTTTCGCGGATGATACAGCTGATGTCTTTAAAGGCAAATCATGGGAACAAATCTATAACACAGCTTCTTACGAGTTAAACATGATTCAAAATTGGTTTTCGCAAAATGTCCTGACAATGAATATTGAAAAAACTAAGTGTTTACCTATAGCATTAAGACCGAGGAGCGAGCCACCTGCAAACCTTCGACTCGTTTTGCACGCGTGTGATAACCCGAATAGTACCCTGTGTGCTTGTCAAGAAATTGAGAGGGTGAGTCAGTACTAATATTTAGGGGTGATTCTAGATTCTAAATTAAGATGGGAAAGTCATATAAACTCTGTAAAAACTAAACTTCGAAAGTTAATATTTGTTTTTAGGGAAATTAAAGAAATTTTAAATCCAAATGAAATTAAAACAGTTTACTTTGCTTACATTCAGTCTATATTGCAGTATGGAATTCTAGTATGGGGAGGTGCTAGTAAAACACTTCTCGAACCTCTTTTTGTAACACAAAAATTAATTATAAAAACAGCTTTTCAAAAACATAGGCGTTATTCGACTGAATTGCTCTTTTAAGAGTCTCGCATTTTATCCCTCCGTCAGCTTTACATTAAAACTGTACTGGTTTATCTCTACTCACATAAAGAACTTTTTTTAACTCCCGTTTCTCATCACCATAACACAAGGAGTGCTGTGAACGTTGGCCTGCTTGTTCCCCGAGTGTTCAAATCGGCTAATTTGACAAACTCATTTTACATTGCAAATTTTCTGTTTAGAAATCTTCCACCTGAAATAAGGAACCTGCAGGTGTCGCACAGCGTGTATAAACGTATTATCAATAACTGGCTGTTGGGGATTGGCCTTGACTGCTCTGAGGCTCTTATCAGTTCCGAGTACCTTTGACCCCTGACAAAATACGCCTGACCGTACGACCATACTACCTACCTACATACATACACTGTTCTCTTATACTACATTTCGTTCATTATTATCTTTTTTCTCTTAGAATTTAATTTTAAATAATATGATCCAGCCTAATAGCGAATTCTTATGAGCGTGACTAGTTAAGCTGTGCTGTGGTGCGTTTTAAATAGCAACCGGTTTAGTAATATTGTAGCTGTATATGTTTTTTTCATATTTTTTGTGTGTTTTTTATCAGATAATTGAAATATTTTTGCAGTTGGGAATGTTGTTGAGGTGTAAATATAAAAGATAAGAACTCATCTCGCGCACAGGCCCTTCGCAGGCCCATGCGAGATTATTTTTCTTAAAAACCTTTTTGTAAAAGTGTGTTAAATATGGAAATAAATTGATTTTGATTTGATTTGATTTTTGATTTGAAGGATGCATGAATGGATAAATTTTGATTTTTTCCCTTAAAAATGCATTGGGAAATTGTTGGTAGTCTGTATATAAAAACGGTTAGGTTTAATAAAAATTCCAAAGAATAAAAGTGCCTTAAAATGCGAGTTTGGTTAAGATTCAATCATAAAATTATTTTTAGTAGAGATTCACTCAGGGAATGCTACTTCTGATTTTGAAGTTAGCATAACCAACAAAAACATTTAATTGTTCAATTACCTCAATAAAAAACTTTTAAATGAGAAAAACAAATACTCGCTAAAATTTAGAGACCGTGAAGTAAAGATAAGACAATGTACTGTGTTACGCAACACATATGTTTCTTGATATCTCGGCACCTAGTAATGCCATAAATGTGTCTAATAATTTGTTTTTGTTAACAGCTCGCTAAAAGTTCTCTCAATACTTTTCGCAAAACGATTTATTTTATATTTACTTTCAAGTACATAAAGTAGGTCTACAATTGATTTACCACCCCATCGTTTGCAGCAAAATCCTTACTTTAACATTTATTGGCCTAATATATATCTTATATATTTTTTATTATAATCATGTTATTAATATATTGTGATCACAGGATTAATATTCTAAAATTATCAGGTGCTCTAAATGAGATAGGCAAAAGCATAAGAAATCTCAGACAAACAGGTAGTTGTGTTCCTTAGAATCTAAATATTCATGAGATTAAGAAATCGTCCCAACCTTGGAGCTGTTTTAATCTCAATATAAATGTAATACGAATTTACAATCTAATTTTCTTGACTCTACGAAATGAGATAACAATTAATCAAAATTTTCGGATTAAAACTTAACTAAACCATACAATAGCCATTGCAATTAGTTACTCAGGGAATTTTTGAAATGAACTTCACTAAATAAAGTTATGTTGAAACCCAACACAATCAAGTTCTCAGCTTTTCAAGATTCTAGGAAAAATTAATATTTCAACTAGATTTTATCTACGACCATTGCAATAAGCACCAATTATGGTATTACAATAAACATTATAATGATATACATTAAAACACCAAAAACCAAGCAGTACTCTAATGACGACTTTAGAGTACTGGAGTCACTTTAGAGTACTGGTTCTAGACCAATGAGAGCTCGGCATTTGACGGAAGTAGTGTCATAATAACAATTACGCAATTCGCACATCAGCTGATTGTTGCATTACGATTCATGTTTGAGTTTACTTATCCCATCAGCTGATTGTTCCACAACGATTCATGGTTCAGTCTGCTTATTTGCCTAACCTCAAATTTCAGTTGACCTATTCCATCATTAGTAAAAGTCATGAGTTTTGTTTAACTTCGAGGGAAATTTTGTCGTATATTGTTGGTCGTAGATAAAATAGTGTATGCAACGATTGTATTATGCCTTTAAGCCACTCGTGAGATATTACATCTCACTCGTGGCTTAAAGGCATTCATTATACAATCGTTGCATAATAGTAGTTTATGCAACGATTGTATAATGAATGTCTTTAAGCCACGAGTGAGATGTAAGTTAGAACACGAGCGAAGCGAGTGTTCTAAATATCTCACGAGTGGCTTAAAGGCATATACAATCGTTGCATACACTATTTTATCTACGACCAACAATATACGACAACATTTCCCCCGAAGTTAAACAAAACTCATGACTTTTAATAATGATGGAATAGGTCAACTGAAATTTGAGGTTAGGCAAATAAGCAGACTGAACCATGAACCGTTGTGGAACAATCAGCTGATGGGATAAGTAAACTCAAACATGAATCGTAATGCAACAATCAGCTGATGTGCGAATTGCGTAATTGTTATTATGACACTACTTCCGTCAAATGCCGAGCTCTCATTGGTCTAGAACCAGTACTCTAAAGTGACTCCAGTACTCTAAAGTCGTCATTAGAGTACTGCTTGGTTTTTGGTGTTTTAATGTATATCATTATAATGTTTATTGTAATAACATAATATGTGCTTATTGCAATGGTCGTAGATAAACTACTATTTCAACACATGAGACCTCAGCTAGTATTTAATCATAGCCTTGCAAGTATATTTTGAAATTTTACTTTTTTTAACTGTTACATTCGCAACAGTTTATTGTTAAAAACCTAGCATTAACAGAGTCTTGCATCTGTTTTACTTTTGTGCATTCTTAAAAAACAAATCTTCTCTGGTATTTTTTACCTACCAATGTTGATGTTTTCAAATAAATACTAAAAAAATCTGTTGGGTTCTATATAAACCTGAAGCGGTTCCTACGATGATACGATTTAATAACGAAATGTTATCAAAAGAAAGGTCAAAGTTTTAATAAAGCAGAAAATTTACAAACGATATTTGATATTAATTCATGTAAGTGTTTGATAAGAAAGGTATATACCAGTGGTTCCCAAAAGGTGGTCCGCGGACCCCCAGGGGTCCGCGAATGGCTTACAAGGGGTCCGCGGCGTTAGGCCTGTACATATTGGCTACTATTATGGATGGTCGGGTCCCGAAATTTCGGGAAATTCTCGGGTAAATTAAATTCCTGATTTTCGGGCGGGATTTTTATTCACTTCGGGAAATTTTCGGGACGGAATCGTTTAGCGATTGCAACTAAACAGCGAGTGTAGCTTCGCAAAACTCGCGATCGGCCGCGGAAAATGATCTTGCCGATCGAATTTGCGTATTTGCCGATCGCGAATAAAGGCAAATCCAGCTTTGCAAAACTCGCGATCTTCCGCTAAAACTATCGTGCGTATTTGCCGATCGCAAATAAACGGCAATGCAGCTTTGCAAATCTCATGATCGGCCGCAAAAACCATCGCGCGTATTTGCAAGTCGCGGATGAACGGCAAAAATAGCTTTGCGCTATTCACGAACGGCCACGAGATACGCTAGCGCGTATTTGTCGATCGCGGACAAACTGCCGATGTTGCTTTGCGAAACTCGCGATCGGCTGAGAAAAACTGTCGCGCGTATTTGCCGATCGCTGAAAAACGAAAAATGTAACATTGCGAACTTGCAATCGGGTGTGAAAATCAAGTTTAGCTATTCACTGAGAGCGGTTAATCGACAGAAATAACTTGCTAGAAGGGTTTACAGTGATGCATTTTATATCATCGGCCACATTGGTCGGCTACAAATAAATTGGTTTAGCCATTGATTTAATTCTCGAAACTAATTCAGATTACATTGAATCCCAGCCGAAAGCATGATTATTTTTCATAAATAAGTAAAAAAAACTAAACAGTTGACAAAAGTAAATAATTTGAGACTTTTGAATTTAATTTTGAAATACATATGTAATTAATATTTTATGTAATTTGAGGAATATCAAGTTTTGGAGTTGTGAAAAACATGAACTTCAAAGCCTAAAATTAATAAAAATACAATAACATGTTTACTGCAGTAGTTATACTTGACAGTTATTTTGTCAACATGCAGTAACCACTTAAGTATTTTACTTTTGGATTTGTGGAAACCAAACAATAAAATGAAAAAGCAAAAACTTAAAAATTATTGTGTTTTTGTCAAACTTTAAAAAATGTACTATATTTATTATTTTTTGAATAATATTTCTGGTTTTCAATGCATTTAAATCTTGATTTCTTGATTAAATAGATGAATAAAAATTCAAATTCAATAAAAAATAATAATAAATAAACAATAACTTTACTATTTTATATAAGTTAGTATTTGCCTTATAATCAACAATTTCATTGAGTTACTTTTTTATTATTTTGGAATGTGTTTTTAATGTTTGCTATTTTGTCAATTGCATATAACTCAGTATTTTTTCACTTTAATCTTTTCCTTGAAATTTTGTGATCAGGTAGGATATTTATTTAAACAGTTATATATGACATTGTTTTTAACCTAATGTAATAAAGTAAAATAAATTTGTAAACGAGCATTTCCAAAACTTTAGAGAAGAAAAAATCCTGTCCTGTCTCGTCCCGAATTTAAGAGGGAAGAAAAAATCTTTTCCCGTCCCGTCCCGAACTGAAAGTCCAATCCCGTCCATCACTATTGGCTATAAAACAATTTGGAAAGTTTTGGTGGGTAAAAGCAAAAATAAAAACAAAAACAAATTATTAAATGAAATATACTGAATCGACAGTGTTATATGCCGGGATGCGATCGTATATGCGCGCGGGCATGCAACTGAGCATGTTGTAAATCAAATATAGCTTTAGGGGTCCCCGATTGTTTAGATGGGCCCTACATAAATATATGTTACCCGACGCGAAGATTGACGAACCTCCCAATTCTTGGACTGTGTTTGGAACTAATTTTTAATATTTCCTCCTTAACAAACAGATGGCCCAATAAGAAACTAATCTGAAATATGTGCAGGTGAGTGACGTGTGCCACCACGATCGATCCGCTCGCCCATCTTCTCAGAGAATGGCACATGCCTCATCAACCTATTGTTTCAAGTAATTTAGTTTAAAATGCATGATGTCAGGAGTCCGATTTTCATCCTCCTGTGTACTATTTCTCAAATATAGATTGACCAGTATTGGGATAGCGATGTTTTAATAATTGCCTTACAAGCCTCTTTGTCTCGCACACCTCCTGAATGAAACAGTTTTAAGTCAGTTTTTTATTGGTACCTTGGTTTACGATGTCCTCTTCGACACCTCCGGACCTGAAAAACAGTCTGCTACACTAAATAAATGTTTTAAGAAAACTTTTGTTTCATCCTAATACTAAATACACCGGCTCTAATAATATAAATATTTCTTTATTAATAAGCTCCATCTATAGCTAACAAAGTGGACCATCTACATTGTTACTAAATGAGCTTCAATCAATTGACAATGTGACCTAAATTTACCAGATAGGATCAAAGTAATAAAATTCAAAATTAGGAACAACCGTGTATATTGTGACATTTAATTTAATTGCACTTAAATGCGACTGTATCAGGACACAACAATTAAATTATGTTTCTATTTTATCATGCTCAAAACATAGTACGGTATGTTTCAATAGATTATGTAAAGAAAGAAAAATTCCAAAACCGAAACTCTTCTTCATTAAGTCAAGTTGAAGCATTTATAATTTGAATCTCATGTACTATACCATTATCAGATAAATTTTATCCAACAAAATGAATTAAAAAGAATAATTGAACGCTAGAACGATTTCTACGTGAGTTATTTTACTGCAAATTTACTAGGGAATTAGAAAGTATTGTTCACCGCAACGTCGCCTTAATATTATCCTCGCCCTGGGAAGATCTAATGTTTTGCATAATCCTTGACGGTGTAAACCGGATACTCCTATCTCTGACATGTCCTTAATTCTCTCTAGATTCACATTTTCTCGATGCATTTATTTGCCCGCACTTACTTTCCAGTGATTTAAGCAAAATTTTATTAATTAATAGGAACATTGTGTAACAAAATGAACTATGTTTTGTGCTATCAGTGTTATGGAGGATATTTTTACACCTTCCTGCAAAGATCACCCTAAAGCAGTGGTTCCCAAATAACAGGTAGTCACGGACCCCCAGGTATACAATCTAAACAATCGGGGACCCCTAAAGCTATATTTGATTTACAACATGCTCAGTTGCATGCCCGCGCGCATATACGATCGCATCCCGGCATATAACACTGTCGATTCAGTATATTTCATTTAATAATTTGTTTTTGTTTTTATTTTTGCTTTTACCCACCAAAACTTTCCAAATTGTTTTATAGCCAATAGTGATGGACGGGATTGGACTTTCAGTTCGGGACGGGACGGGAAAAGATTTTTTCTTCCCTCTTAAATTCGGGACGAGACAGGACAGGATTTTTTCTTCTCTAAAGTTTTGGAAATGCTCGTTTACAAATTTATTTTACTTTATTACATTAGGTTAAAAACAATGTCATATATAACTGTTTAAATAAATATCCTACCTGATCACAAAATTTCAAGGAAAAGATTAAAGTGAAAAAATACTGAGTTATATGCAATTGACAAAATAGCAAACATTAAAAACACATTCCAAAATAATAAAAAAGTAACTCAATGAAATTGTTGATTATAAGGCAAATACTAACTTATATAAAATAGTAAAGTTATTGTTTATTTATTATTATTTTTTATTGAATTTGAATTTTTATTCATCTATTTAATCAAGAAATCAAGATTTAAATGCATTGAAAACCAGAAATATTATTCAAAAAATAATAAATATAGTACATTTTTTAAAGTTTGACAAAAACACAATAATTTTTAAGTTTTTGCTTTTTCATTTTATTGTTTGGTTTCCACAAATCCAAAAGTAAAATACTTAAGTGGTTACTGCATGTTGACAAAATAACTGTCAAGTATAACTACTGCAGTAAACATGTTATTGTATTTTTATTAATTTTAGGCTTTGAAGTTCATGTTTTTCACAACTCCAAAACTTGATATTCCTCAAATTACATAAAATATTAATTACATATGTATTTCAAAATTAAATTCAAAAGTCTCAAATTATTTACTTTTGTCAACTGTTTAGTTTTTTTTTACTTATTTATGAAAAATAATCATGCTTTCGGCTGGGATTCAATGTAATCTGAATTAGTTTCGAGAATTAAATCAATGGCTAAACCAATTTATTTGTAGCCGACCAATGTGGCCGATGATATAAAATGCATCACTGTAAACCCTTCTAGCAAGTTATTTCTGTCGATTAACCGCTCTCAGTGAATAGCTAAACTTGATTTTCACACCCGATTGCAAGTTCGCAATGTTACATTTTTCGTTTTTCAGCGATCGGCAAATACGCGCGACAGTTTTTCTCAGCCGATCGCGAGTTTCGCAAAGCAACATCGGCAGTTTGTCCGCGATCGACAAATACGCGCTAGCGTATCTCGTGGCCGTTCGTGAATAGCGCAAAGCTATTTTTGCCGTTCATCCGCGACTTGCAAATACGCGCGATGGTTTTTGCGGCCGATCATGAGATTTGCAAAGCTGCATTGCCGTTTATTTGCGATCGGCAAATACGCACGATAGTTTTAGCGGAAGATCGCGAGTTTTGCAAAGCTGGATTTGCCTTTATTCGCGATCGGCAAATACGCAAATTCGATCGGCAAGATCATTTTCCGCGGCCGATCGCGAGTTTTGCGAAGCTACACTCGCTGTTTAGTTGCAATCGCTAAACGATTCCGTCCCGAAAATTTCCCGAAGTGAATAAAAATCCCGCCCGAAAATCAGGAATTTAATTTACCCGAGAATTTCCCGAAATTTCGGGACCCGACCATCCATAATAGTAGCCAATATGTACAGGCCTAACGCCGCGGACCCCTTGTAAGCCATTCGCGGACCCCTGGGGGTCCGCGGACCACCTTTTGGGAACCACTGCCCTAAAGCATTGTGGGAAAGCTGTAAGCAAGATCAAGCATTTTGAGTTGTTTCTGGTGCTTGCAACTGGATTTCCATAGGCTCGTGTAAAAATTTCAATTACATTACTTTATTTAATATCGATACTGTATATTACTAAACAAATACCTTATTGAAATATAAGTTGTAGGGAAACACCATTTTGAACAACCATTGAATATGCTTGATAATATTTTCTTTAAATTGAAATACAGTAGATCTAGTAACTTACATGACCTGGAATAGACAAGTTATAGTCCAGGAGTGTTAAGCATAATTAGTGCTAATCGACCAAACAAATACTGATCAAATTGAAAATTTGCACAGATGTTAAGGAAACCTTCCTAATTAAAATTCCAAAACTCCTCGGAAATCCCTGATATACTCTAGCCATCTTGAAAAAAACCATTTCCGGTGTGTGTTTATCTGTACATGTTTTCAATCAACACGAAAACCATAAAAGATACGAAAAAAGTGAAAGAAGTGTTTTTGTAGAGGAAAAAGTTATTCCAATAAAATCAATGTAAACATGAGCAGTAAATTTTGAAAATACCCGCGTTGTAGCAAACCTACAAACTCAGCGAATTTCGAATGCAAAACAACATATTTCAATTCATCATAGCGACATTTGACAGTTTTTGTAAGCTCCATAAGAATAACATGGGGAATGAGTATGCAGGTTTGCTGCAACAGGGATAGCCAAACTGCGTGGTTTTATTTCAATATTTAGTAGATCTGAACTTGAAGAAGCTAAATACCAAGTTCTATCAAGATATGTTAAGAAATAAGAAAGATATATAACTTTTTTTATTTCCCATTAGGATAATATGGGGAATGAGTATGCAGGTTTGCTGCTACGGAAATAGAAATATTGGGGATTTTAAACTAATATACATTATATCTCATCTAGATGAAGCCACAAACAAAGTTTGATTAAGATATGTTGAGAAATAAGTGAGATATAGAATTTTACTTATTTCCCATAAGGTTAACATTGGGACAACGTGATGTGTTTACCACTTTCAAAATCTCGGTAACCAATGAACATAGAGCAGCGATTAAAAACACTAAATTAGTTTGTTATTCCGAGCTGAATTCAAGTAGCCATATAAAAAAGGGTACTTGAAGAATGTCTTTCTTTCTCTAATTCCAATATTAGTTCTTGAAGTGAAATAAAAATTGTGTTGTGTGTGTGTGCGTGCGTGCGTGCGTGCGTGCGTGCGTTTAGCTTTTGAGGGCCCCAAAATTAAAAGTTATCACGGATTCGGGCTTAAATCTTACCATGAGACTTACGGTAATGCTTATTCCTTTAAAGAAATTCGCTAATAACTGCTGATATTAATTTTATAAAACGTTGTAATCCTAACACTCCTACCACAAGGAATACATATAAAATTCTATGTAAAAACATTACCAAGGGGCGAAGCCACTGATCTTAATGAATTATAAATGACATTCATGGAGTCCTAACAAAAATTCCAGTTATTTGGCACCTCAATAATCTAAATTTGTTATTAGGTTTTAATAAGGAAAAAAATGCAAGCAGAAATGTTTTTGCTGGAAAATGTGCACCAAGACGTCCTGAGTCAAAACCCAAGTTTTCTACTTCGGGTCAGGTGAGCTAACTCCGCCATCTTGGAAAATGGCGGCCATGTTTGAAATACTTTTATCGACATAAAATCCACAAAAAACATCCGATTTCGAAAAAATTTGGTAGGGATGTGTGAAATTGGGTATTCTTTTAGAAAACAATCGCACACATTTTATTTTTTACTACTTTAATGGTTTTTTTGTAACTTTTATGTAAAAAACATGTTTTTTCGTTTTTAAAAAAAATTATGAGGTTAACTGTTAAACTATGGATATTTCTGAGAAGTACGTAAAATTACGAACAATTTGGTATATTCAACTTGTTGTTGTTTTTATATATTCAAAAAAATAAGATATTTTCATGCAATTTTTAAAAAGTGCTAAAAAATTAAAATTATCCAAATTTAGTTTTTTGTGATAGAAAATGTTCATTAAGGGGTTCTGAGTCAAAACCCAAGTTTTCTACTTCCGGTCAGGTGAGCAAAAATTCGCCATCTTGAAAAATGGCGGATATGTTTGATTTACTTAAACCATCATAAAATCCAAAAAAGTCATCCGATTGTGATAAAATTCGGTAGGGATGTGTATAACTATGGCCACTACGTTATACTAAAGGAATAACAAGCATATTTTATACTATAGACTTGGGTTGGTCATTTTTCAAACAGAACTCATATAAGTTGTATTTTTTTATGTCTGTTAGGTTAGGTAATGTATTAGGCTAAGATCTTTTTCTAATTTTTTATAAAGAGAAACTGATCTTGAATGAATTAGGCCTTATTGTTGCAAGATATTGGATTTATTTGTTTTGTATTGTAACGCTCGTAACTCTATAGGACTGACGTTAGGTAGGGTAAATTGTTCCTCAGTTCAAGGTGCTTAAGTAAAATGTCCCTTTTACATCGTAAATTTTGTTAAAGACTGATTAATTGGTAATGATAGATGTTCATTTGTAATTGTATATGTTTAATTGTATTTTGTATATTTAGCCTTTTATGTAATTTTAGTAGATGCTCTTTTTAAAATCAATTTGTAATTTCTGTATGTATTTCTGCATATTTGATTTTATTTCTGATTAAAATGGAGAATGAACTCTGTGGTACTTGCAAAAAAGGTGCGGATGAAGCATCGGTGGCCTGCGATGCATGTGAAAAATGGTACCACATAACTTTTGTTCGTTTGAAGAAGTCAATGTTTAGGCTTCTAAGTAAGAAAGATTACTGGATATGCCCGATGTGTGAGTAGAATACCCAGCGCTTGAGTTTTAACATGGGCTCTTATGGGGAATAGATTTAACATGGGCTCTTACGGGGAATAGATTTAACATGGGCTCTTATGGAGATTATATTTAACATTGAGTCTTATGGAGTAATAAATTATTTGAAATGTAACAGTATTTTACTATTGTTAGGTATATAGTGTAATAAATGTGTTTTTATCTTGTAATCAATTGTAAATGTTGAGTTGTTGTGTCTTAAATGATCCTTTATTATAGTACAAAATACCTTCATGGCAATTTTAATTTACCTTTAACCTTCCTACTTACCTTTAATTAAGTATCAGCATCTCATGTTTTATGTAAACAAAGCAGATGTGTTTAGATCTCAATGCTTTTTAAATGGCAGATATTTTACATTATTTCTTGTGTTCTGGTGAATGTCAAGCAATTTCATTATTTTTCCCTCCATCATGGAATAGAGACCTTTAATCTGAGCCCTCTCCCATCTTTCTATGACTTGCCAGATGTCTGCAATTTGGATGCAAACAACCGCCTTATGAAGTTAAATATATGATTATTACTATTTGAGGTAAAATTTTCTTGGTTATTGCCTGCATCTTTTTTATATTAAATTATTTTTATAATTTGTTTTATAATAAAGTAGACTGATTATAATGAGTGATATATTTTTGTTATTGGACCCAACAAGTGCTGATGAGAACAAGTAGTCCAGGCAGCGCTTGGGAACAATTTGACCTTGAAAATCAGCTGTTCTAAAAAAAAGCGCGCCAAAACGGAAAAAGCGCGGGAAAAACGGAAAAAAGCCCGCCAAACAGTGTTGCCAACAGCATAGAGTAAAATGCATATACTATAACAGGTATATAGTACATATAACATACTACGTTACCTCTATTACATACGTATTTGCATATGTACTTCCTATGTCACGCTACCGTGGCAGTGGTGATGGCGAGTCTTTAAAACAAGCGAGCGAACAAGCGAGCGAACAACCGAAACACTGCACTAAACATTACATTGCGTTCAAGACTGACTCAGTATTGATTCAGCTATCGACAGGAAGTACGGTATCCTGTTTGGTGGTTTCGTTGACTGATAAGCTATTTGTTCTTGAAAAGACATACGGGAAGTATGTCGTCATTGTCCCCCGTCCCCCGCCCCCCTGTACTGTAACCAGTGTTGGCAACTGTAGACAGTGAAAACATTAATATTTATAACACTATATGTTATGTCATGTTATCCCCCTAAAGTGTTACTATATAAAGTGTAGTTAATCACATAGAGTATCAAAAGACATGTGTATACTATATGATATGCCGGGTATGTTACATTAGTTCTTTGTAATGTTATTATATGAAATTCTACTTAAAATTAAATAACTTTGGAATGGGTTAGTTAATATAGCTAAAATGTGGTACTTAGGTACTTCTTAACCTCTTCTACCTTTTCCATAAACTTACACCCCCCGCTAACCCCATCCACCCCCTCTTTTTGTTCTTTTTCTTCTCAAATATGGCTAAAAATACCTAAAAATGCTGATATCTCGAAAACGGTAAGTCCTACGTCATTTTTGAGGCCAAAAATCACCTACTACGTAGTGTAGGTGCCCCCCAGGCGGTACTGACACATATGACAGGTCTTAACTAGGATGTTGCGGGTTGCATCTTGAAAAATGAAGGGGCAATTATCATGTAAAAACTTAAAATTTAATAACTCAGGACCTACTTGACCGAATTTGATAAAACTTGGTATGTGGGCACTTGTTAACTTCTGCTACAATTTAAATCATACTTAAACCCTGTAGTGCGGGTGAGTATCTAGATAATTGAAGGCGCTACATTAAAAAATTTAATATCTTAAGAACTAGGTGATGGATATTAATGTAACTTGATGTATAGGTACATGTCAACTTATGCTAAGGGTTAAACCGGGTGATGCGGGTTGCATCACAGAAATTGAAGGGGCAAAAAAAATAAAATGTTATATCTTAGGAACTAATTATTGGATTTTATTTAAAACTTGTATATGGGTATATTTGAGTTTCTACTACCTTAGTCTGTATTTTTTATCATATATTGAGGTATTAAGTCATTAATTTAAATATTAATGGGAAAATTAACATTGTAATGACCATAAAGGAAATGGATATTTAATAACTAACTTTGCTCTTGTAGCTTTTAAATGGTTGTCCTTTTCATTTGTGTAGTCAGTTTACTAGCATTGACATGTGTAGTTGTTCTTTTGATTTAAGTAGTTAGCTTATTAATATGTATAGTTGTTCTTTTGGATTGTGTAGTCACCTCTTTGTATTAACATGTACAGTTGTTTTTTTGACTTGTGTAGTCACCGATTTCTGTACGGTACGTACTACCCTATATATCTGCTACCTTTAGCTCAGTTCTTCATTCTGCTCTAGACTTCTGTTCAGTGTAGACATTCTTTGCTCTGCTCCTGATATTGAGATAATATACTAACTTTTGAGTTGCATAAATTTAAGTATACTTTTAAATCTGACTTTTTATAATTTTTGGTTGGTGTATTTGTCTGATTTTATTAATAGCTGTATTTGTTTTTATTAACTTTAAATAATGCAGTCTGTTTCTAAGAAGAGTTCTCCAACTAAGGAACCAATTGTTTTTATTGGCGAAGAACAAACTTATAATCGAAAATTTAGACTGTATGGGCTTAGTACTCCTTTTAAGTTTACTAAGCCTCCTAAAGGCGTGAGTGAGTTTGACTGGATTGTTGAAAAATTTATTTAAATACAGTATTGATCTTTGTTTTTCGATAGGATAACTAGTTAAGTCATATTTTGTTACAGCTTAGCCATTTATTAGTTAGGGACGTGAATGTTGATGTGAACTATTCATTATTTAATGCCATTTTCAGTAACGCTGGTGGTTTAAATTATTTCGGATTTCCAGGCGGAAACAGAATACGAAAAAAATATTATGTTAATTCTAAGCAATGTTTGTTTGGCAGTGACTAACAAGAGCATATCAGTCACCAAACATAACACCCTTTGAGTTTTGGACGTTGAGTTACCTGAAGAGTAAGGTTTTTGCTTCGATAACCACCTTTGTCAGAAAACATGGCATTAAATTAAGAGTCGTGCTCTACAATATTCGCTTAAGAATAACTGAGTAATAAAAAAATCAAAGATCGGTTTTTTGAGATTGGAAGATTTTTTTATTGACCACCCTTCATTATATTAATAGGGCATTAATAGAGTGAGTTTGTTACTCTTTTACTAACAACAAACATAATAGTTGTTACTGGTACTAAAACACTGCATTACACGGAATGAAGGCAATATTTAAAGATGTGTTGAAAATAATTAGGTTTAAATAATACAAATATTTTGTTTCGACGGGTGTTCTAAAATTAAAATTGTACATAGAAAAAATTGGATAAATTTCAAGTCGACAAAAACGTATTGCAATTTCACGATAAGGTAGAATAGAACTATATCTAAGCGCGGTAAAACTGAACCAGAGAACCACAGGCCCAGATAAGTCTTACAAGGGCACGTACTGCACTACCGCCGGTATGAAGTGAAAACAGCGAGAACCTAAAATTAAAATCATTGTTTTAAATACAATTAGCACATGAAAGAATCATACGATTGAAGTATTTTCAGGCTTAAAACATCAACTTTAGTTGTAAAAATATTTATTTATAAAGGTTATTCATTATTATTTTTACCGATAAGAAACACATTAGCAGTTGTGAAACCTGCAACTTAAAAGAACATGTGAGGTGGGTTTAACGAGGTAAATTTTCAAGACTTTTTTAGCTTTAGATGCATTTTTACGTTAAGAACTAATTATATTATAGGTGATTTGTAACGAATATGCTATAAAGACGATTTGAACCAAATTTCTGCCCTATACGTTTAATATCAAGCCAACTGGAGCTGGAAAACCAAAGGAAAATCTTCGAAAATTGGAATTTCTAGAGCGATCTAAGGGTGAAGGAGACGAGATAGGGCAAAAAGTCATAGGACCAAAGTTGTAGATCGTGAAAAATCCGTGACACGTGGTGCAGTCCGTTTTTCGATAGGACCATCCGTTCGGCCACTAGAGCTCAAAATAACAGTTGTTTGAAAAAGGCTTATTTTAACGATTTTTTAATAATTTTTTTGAGGGAGTTAAAATTTAAAATTGTGGGTTTTGATATTTTTCCCCGTAGTTTGAGCTAATGAGGAACGTTCGTGCCAAATTTCAAGTTCCTAGCTCATCTGGAAGTAAAAAAGAATTCGTATCCTTAATCAGTTACACAAGCGGCCGTATATATATTAGATATATATATATATATATATATATATACAAATTTGAACGAATGGTGTTTTTGATATCTGGGGGCACCAAAACGAAAAATTATGATGGTCCCGCGCTTAGGTCTTACCATGAGACCTACAGTAATAGCTTCTTCCCTATAGGGGAAATTCGCTAAAACTAGTAACTTTTTAAATTTTGATTTCAAATCATCGTTGACATTTCAAATGTAAACAAGCTTAGTCCACGAAGAAACTATTTCGTCAGTAAAACTTTGATCAGCTGGTAAGTTTTAAGCGTATTGGAGAGGACGGTAGGACAGGAGATACGCTTGATTTGTTTAATTTATTATTTCTTTATATTGTGATAGGTTTAATTTTTAAACTGTTATTTCAGGGTTCTGTACCAATGAAACCTATTTATATAGGTTTACAAATATCTATATAAATTATAATGAATGTGTGTCTTATATAGTCTATTTCCGTTTTACACAACCTAAACTCATGTTCAAGATTCGAATCGTTTTAAATTGATGTTCAAAGAATGGTATTTCATTACTAAATTACTAAAGTCTGCCAAAATGAAAGGGCCGGTTTTCATCAACAAAGTCATCGTCACAGTACCTCCAGTACATACTCTAATCTCCTTGTTTGAACAGAAGCAATATCAGCTGTTTGCAGAAAATTTGTCAGGTACAAAAGTACAGATTCATACATTAACTATAATTAATGACTCCTATCACGTATAAATACGAAGTTTGGTTGCAGACGCAAGTAGGCCTAATCTTATAAAGGTAGAAAACGGCAATTCAACTCTTAAACATTTTATATTTAAAGATGAGTTTATTCACAAACTGGAAAAAGTCAAAGATTATAGTCATAGCGCCGAATGTTTGATAAGGTCTATCATTAAAAAAATCCTAATTCAAGAATTATCCAAAGTTTGAGGGTTCACGATTTTGTCACAAAGTATGTCCACTGGTGGTAGAGCGAGGAACATCGATCCCCAGCACCCAGGGTTAAATCTCGCCAATAAATAATAGCAATTTGTTTTGTGATAATACCGCAACCTTTCGGGTGCATGCATATTAAGTTGAATATCTGCAATGCATGTCCATTGTAACTACTAATCCTGGTCCTAAGAATACCCAAACTGCCAAGGGTTAAGTACCGTTTGCATCTAGAGTTTCATTGAATATTGTACTTATAGGTTAAACACATAACCAGCTGTTTCAAGTTAATTAATTTCAATTCCATTGGCTGTATACTACAGCGCCTTATCAAGGCCACACTAGTGCGGCCTTGTTTATATCCTATGCGATCCAGCATCTGGCAAATAATATTTATTTGGTTTTTAAAATTCTGATAATGTATCGTACTATGCAAATGCAAAAATACAGTGTATTTTAAACTGCCAACTTATCACAACCTCCATAACAAACTATGCCATTGATTCCCCTATGATTAAATTAGCCATATCCCACCAAAATACGACCAAATTTTAAGTCCAATAAATATCAGAAATCAGTTCGGACCTCCTTTGAACGCAATCGAACGACAAGATTGTGCTGAATTTTTCATTCAACTAATAACATTGTATCAACCCCTTGAATTTCATTTCAAATATATGCTAAAAATTACGACAACATGTTCAAACTGCAACCACAATTTCTAAATGCGAGTAACTTTATTTTTCCAATTTCAATTCCTCACAACACTAAAAAAGCAAATTTGAAGAATTATTCAACCGTCAGTGTGAAAAATGGCAACCAATTGTGGACTCAAAGTGTACCTATTGTTGCAACCGCAACTACTTACAAAATACCCACTTCGCAGCAAACCTGCATACTCAGCGAATTTCCAATTACAAAATATCCAGTAATTAATCCATTAGGCTATTAAAAAAAGAAAAATAAACAAGTGATATATTTATATATTGAAATTATAGCTATTATAGCTTGTTTTACAAACCCTTTGTAAAAAAATATTGGTAAATGACTAAGTGACAAAACACAAAAATTTCATATAATGAAGAAGGCAAGAATGTTTATTTTTTAAATTATATTAACATTGTTTAAAAACCAAAATTCTAATCAATAAATTGATAAACTGAGAAATTACTCAAAGCGATTTCTTGAAAACCTCAGTAGAGAGTAAATGGGAAATTGACTAAGCCAACATTCTGCTGCCCTATTACTATAAAAACAGGGAAAAAATGAGAGCTCGGAGACCTATGGACTTAGAGGAACGATTTAAAATACCAAATTGTTTGTTTTTCGAGCTAAATCTAATGGTGCAAACAATAATTGGATAAATATAATTTTTCAATTTGAAAAACTCAAAAAACCCATTTTTGGGGGGTAAAATCGAGCCTTTACCCCACTTAGGATATGTCGACCTGGCTGGTTTACGAACTCGTCCAAGAGAATCTAGTTTTACATGTCTGTACCAAATGTTGTTGCGATCGGAGTATATTTACGAGAGTTATCGTGCTTACAGACACTCAAAAAATGAAAATTCTATTTTCCATATAAGCCCATGTTAAATTTTGAAACAAATCGTGATTTTTGCTGGAAAAATGCGTTTTAACAATAAACTCACTTCATATCCAGAAAGTATACATAAAAAGCTGACAAATAATATAAATAATATGATTGCTGAGGTTACCCTGAACGGATATTTTTTTGTCCATTCTGTTCTGTTAAAACGACGGTAATAGCTTATTTCTAAGGAAATTCGCTTAAACAATAACAATAATTAAAAAAAACAACAATTACGACAATAATTACGAGCAAAAGTAACTATTTGATTTTTCAATTATAACTTCGGAATTCATTCAACATGAAAATTACAAATATTCTCATACCAGGGCTTAAATACAGAAATTAAAATAATTGGAAACACATTCAAAGTGAAACATGCTATATTAAATTTAGGAGAAACTACAAAATGTGGTTATTATATTTCACTAGTGGCTTGAAGGGACTAAACGCCCCTAATAAGAAGACTTTCAAACGATCCTCAGTTAATATATAGTACCTGGTGGACCGAGCCTTGCTCGGTGTTATTTCATATTTACCAGTTCATCCAGTTACTATAAAATATTTCGATGTCATAAAACTGATAAATATAAACCTTTTTTATTGCTCCATGGACTCTTCATCCCATTTGCTGTATTTTCCCTTGATGGCTGTAGATACCAAACAGCTGTTATGATTACTTCATTTGTTTACACTTTCCTTGTTTATTTTCGTTGCTATCACGGCAACCCATAAGGCCAATGTTAAAATTTTACAACTTTAAAATTCGATTTATTGCGTTATTAGATTTTCTCTGGCCAAGTAATCTGCATAAAAGACGTTTTTGAGTCGGATTACAGACTTTGAAGGAAATTATCGGAGCCGTTTTTGAGATAATTGTGCAAGCAAGCAAACAAGCATACAAGCACAATAACATTACTCATATAAGAGTATAGGATTTGATACGCCTAGGACGAAATACCCTCTTAGCAAACTGGCTTTTAAATCTACTATTTGTTAGATATAGCTCATGATTTTCAAACAAATTTCAGCATCACATGTTTTATGTAAACAAAGCTGTCGTTTTTAGATCCCAGTGCAGATATTTTACGTTATTTCTTGTTTTCTAGAAAATTTCAAGCAATTTCAGTATCTTTCCCGCCATCACGGTAGAGGTACCTTTAATTTGAGCCCACTCCCATCTTTCTACGACTTGCCAAATCTTTCTGAATCTTTCTTTGTACCTGAATATCAAGAAGTGACTATATGGCGCAAAGAATGTTTACGTAATATTATTTTTAAAAGACCGCCTAAAACATCTGTGAGAACAACTAGAATACATCGGTTATTGCATTCACACTATATACTGTCTATATTAAATATTTATTTATTTTATTTATATAATACCCCCGTTGCAGCACACCTGCATACTCAGCGAATTTCAAATGCAAAACAATATATTGTAATCTAACATAGCGAGATTTGACATGTTTTTGTAAACTCCATAAGATTAACATGGGGAATGAGTATGCAGGTTTGCTGCTACAGGTATGTTTAAACTTGTTGGTTTTAATTCAATATTTAGTAGATCTGAACTAGAAGGAGCCATTTACCAAGTTTTATCAAGATATGTTAAGAAATAAACGAGATATAGAATTTTACTTATTTCCCATTAGGTTAACATTGGGACAACGTACTGTGTTTACCACTTTCAATATCTCGGTAACCAATGGACATAGAGCAGTGATTCAAAGTACTAAATTGTCTGTTTTTTTGAGCTGAATTCAATGGTGCCAACAAAAATTTGATAAATTTTATTTTTTTATGTAAAAAGATCAAAAAACCCATTTTTTGGGGGGTTTATCCCCCTTTACCCCCCCTCCGGTGGTCCGATCGGGCTGGTTCACGAACTCGTCCAATCGATTACCACTTTACATGTCTGTACCAAATTTCATCAAGATCGGACCATTTTTACGGCCGCTATCGTGCTAACAGACATATATATACCGGGTGTCTCACCTAAAGTGAACCAATAGCTAACTTTTTTATTATAAATCTGGCAAAGTACTTCTTATGGGGCACTTCCCTTAATTTTTAACGCTGCTTTTTGGAGTCACTTCGAAAATAAAAAAAAGCCGCCATTTTCCAATATGGCGGACAACTTTGATTTTTCTTATGGAACACCCTATATTTTAGGGCGTTTTTAGATTCTACGCTTAATTTTAGTAACTTTTTATTCTTTATAATTTTTTTCTAAACCCAATGGTTCAGCAGATATGAGCAGTTAAAGTTTGATTTTTCCCCATTTAAAATGCATTGTGTCCCTTTAACTGTGCCATCTCATGTATTCCTTATGGAGTAAAATCATATTCAAAATAACACATTTCCATGATTAAATCTCGACTAAAAATTATTTGATGATTAAACCTCAACTAAACTAACATTTTTAAGCACTTTTATTCTTTGGTATCTTTTATTAAACCCAACCGTTTTTGATATTCAGACTACCAACAATTTCACAATGCATTTTAAGTGGCGATAAAATCTAACTTTAACTGTTCATACCTCCTTAACCATTGGGTTTAGGAAAAAATTATAAAGAATAAAACGTTCCTAAAATTAAGCGTAGAATCTAAAAACATTCTAAAATATAGAGTGTTCCATAAGAAAAATCAAAGTTGTCCGCCATATTGGAAAATGGCGGCAATATTTTTAATTTTCGAAGTGACTCCAAAAAGCAACGTTAAAAATTAAGGGAAGTGCCCCATAAGAAGTTCTTTGTCAGATTTATAATAAAAAAGTTAGCTATTGGTTCACTTTAGGTGAGACACCCGGTATAGATATATATATATAGATATATAGATATATATATATATATATATATATCTAAAAATTCGAACGAATGGTGTTTTTTGCTTCTGGGGGTTGCAAAACGAAAAGTTATCATGGTCTGGGGCTTAGGTCTTACCATGAGACCTACGGTAATAGCTTCTTCCCTAGAGGGGAAATTCGCTAAAATTTACTTTAAATGTTATATTTTACTACATTTATCTATTAAAAAAAAAAACAGTGATATCATACCCAAAAACACAAAGTGTTGAAGGGTCGCCAAGCCCTAAAAATATGTGATATCAAAGTGCATACCAAGTCAATTTAATTTCCTGTAGTCCAACAATGTTCATTAGAATACATAATTAAATTTGTTGGAATGTTATTGTTCTGAATACTGATTATAATTCTTCTACATGTACTTGGCCAGCAGCTTATGAATTTATATATTTATGTTAAAAGTCTTCTATGTAGGTCACTTTGGAAAATACAAACGTATAACTAATTTAGCGTCTGTTAAGCTGCTGGCCAAGTACATGTAGAAGAATTATAATCAGTATTCAGAACAATAACATTCCAACAAATTTAATTATGTATTCTAATGAACATTGTTGGACTACAGGAAATTAAATTGACTTGGTATGCATTTGATATCACATATTTTTAGGGCTTGGCGACCCTTCAACACTTTGTGTTTTTGGGTATGATTATTATATAACACATGATCAAGTATTATTTGTTTTTGTTGATATTCTGTTAGCTAAGATTATAATGTCTGAAATAAAACTAAACTAAAATAATTGTTTTAGTTAGTTGTTTAGTTGTTAGTTGTTTGGTTGGTTAGTTGTTAGTTTTGTTTTAGTTGTTGTTTTAGTTATTGTTGCTGTTAGTTTTTTTGTTTTAGTTGTTATAATAATTGATTTATTAATTTACATCAATAATAGTTTACAATATTAATAATATAAGCAGTTATTTTAAAATAACTGCTCATACTAAACTTGATCACCGCTTGCACTTGATCAACTTGCTTGCACTTGATCATACTAAATTTTCCTCTCTTAAACATTTTACGTATCTCTTATAGTTTTCGTGTTTCTTGAAAAATTGTATAGAGAAACACGGACTGGAAATGGTCCTTTGAAGATGGAGGCTGGAACACAGCAGCTATTTCTGGGGAGTTTTGGGATTTTAATTATGGAGGTATACTTAACATCTGTGCAAAGTTTAAACTTAGTCAGGATTTGTTAGGTAGATTTTCCTAAAATTCCTGAATTATTAGATAAAAGATAGTTATTGTCTCGCTCTTCACTAATTTGTTTGACCTATTTAACTGAGCTTTTGTTGGTCAAGATATAAAACGAAATGTTTCCACTCCGTTAATCCATAGAATCAACTTAAGCTTATGTTCAGTTGAGAGAACAACGATCAAGGGTGGGCATCCAATAACTGGCTTTGTCATCAAATATTACTTTGTCGAAAGTATAAAAGTATCAAGTGGCAATTGTATGAAAGTCTTATCGTGTTACTATAAAGAGGGCTACTAATAACATGTTAAAATCTCAGTTATCAGTTGAATAGAATGAATTATTTGTTCCGATCCGAGTTCTCAGTTTTTTTAGTAATCAACACAAAATAAAAACTCACAGGCATATTTATGGACTTCATAAGATGCGTTGCTGAAAGGCAGACCTTTATTAGAACTAAAATGTGAGAGGAATTGACAATTATATAAACTACTAGCTGATCAACACGGTTTCACCCGTGGAAAAACATAAAAACTTCCCCTGTCTTTTTTAGGATTTAATTTGTCATACTTTTTAAGGTTGCCATGCCAACCTTATATCCTTCCCTATCATTTAACATTAAAATTTTGAAGTACCATAGGGCGAAACCCTTTGGGAATTTTGTAAAACCGTTTCTTAGTGTGCATCTAAGACCCAAGAGGAACACATGTGCCAAATTTCAACTCCTTAGGTCTTATAGTTTTGGAGATTTGCTGTCCAATAGAAAACCCCTTCTCCTTTATATATATAGATAATAAAAGGATAATAACGATTTACAGCAATGAAATTAGTGCACAGAATTTCAGCATGAATTAACGAACTGATAGTTTTTTAAAACCTGAAGACCACACAAAAGGTTAATGTTGATAAATTACTTTAAAATTTGTTTTTATGAAATTTTATTTACAAATGCATATCTAAATAACAATAAACCTTTATAGTATAGCCTACATTGAAATATATCAGTACTTACTGTTCTCTTGTCCTTCTGAATGGAGGAAACTAAATACCCATAAAGAAATTTTATAACAACAGCCGGAAGATATTAGTTTAATTTGAAAACTTTATAGATTTATCGGGAGGGATGAAGTTGTGTCGTACAAAACGTGATCGATCAAACACTTACAAAATATTAGCAAACATACAAATAGAATAGTTGCAAGGGAAAATCTTTTTACATATAGGTCTAGTACATTTGAATGTGAAAATCTTTTTTGATTGCAAAGCAATCGTATGAATAGCCTTCTCTGAGCTAATCTAGTCGATCAACTAATCTTCTTAACAAGTTATGAAAGCACTCTTAAAAAAAAGATTCAATAAAGTGTAACATCCTATCTGCCCTTTTTATTGGCAAGTACAGAATAAAAGAGCTGTGCAAACGGCCCGTTTCATTAGTTCGCTCTTGCTGCCAGTATTCTCTTAACCAAATCTTCCTAACATAAACTTATAAAGCGCAACTGCCTGTTTGTAAAAATCTTAATAGTACATTAAAATTAACAACCATATTCAAAATTTAAAATTCCTTGTTTGTTATTTTACTGGAAAAATATAACCAACCCTTAAACATTAAAGTACTTTCAGTACTACCTTTCTTAATCTGTCACTAATTTGAAAACCTTGGGCTTTTTAATTGGTTTGTTTAAATATATCGTTTAAAATATATAGTTCCATTGAAAAATCCCTGGTCTAGTTACTGCCCAATGCCGAGCCCTTTTGTCTGATGGGCAGGGCAGCACGCTGTGTCAAGTCCCCAATCTGCAAGTGGGGGGCACCAAATAAAGTAACTGCGTTATGTCAAAATATTAATTAAAAGTTACTGAAGTCCTTTGAAATAAAGCAATAAGAAATATTTGGACATTAAATTTGATATTGAAAGTAAAAAATGCATTAGTAGAGCACAGGAATATTTAAATAACCTGAATTAAAACAGGAGGGAAAGAAGAAAACAAAACTTATTTTAGTAAAAATGTTATAAGTTTCCCGATTCCAAATGCCAGTCAAGTTTGTTAATCGGTCGGGAACGAACCGATAATTTCGAAATTATCTGGCGAGCACATTACAATTTTACTACATTACATTACGTTACTACCTTTATTACGATTTCAATTGAAGGGATGATTCTTGAAAATAACTCTAAATAAATAATACTTCTCTCGCCCAAACAACTCAAAGAAAACTTATAAAAAAGCATTTAACGGTATTAGCAAGCTGGCTCATACTTTCTTCCTTAAACCCATTTAAAGCAAGAAAATCTATATAACGAAATAAAATAAAACTTGGATAAAAAATTCACAATTATCTTACAAAAACAATCCAAATTTTATTAAAATCGGTTTGTAATAAACGGAGATATCGGTTTTTAACTATTTGCCATAAAGTAACATTAGACAACGTACTGCGTTTACCGCCAAACGAAAATATCAATTACCTCCGCACCAGTTGACGTAGACTAATATTAAAAATTCTGGACTATTCATTTTTAGGCTAAATTTATTGATTACTAGTATATTTTGATTAAATATTAAAAATTTAAGTAAATAAAAAAAATTACTCTCAAGTTCCTACAGCTTCTGAACCTGAAGTTTTACAGACACACGCGTGGTGTCAATTTGTTTGGCATCTTACGCACTACAAACCATGTATCAACATCGTTATAGCCGTTTTTGATAAATTTTTATTTTTGTCATTCTTATGGGTTTTTATGACTTAAGTAGTATAGTCTGACATATAAATTGCAGCTCAGGAACTATGCTCATGGATTCTCAAATTTCAGTGCAGGGTTTTAAGGTTTTATTAAAAACAGTGTAATTAAAAGTCTATGCGATGTAGAGTAAGATAAATTGTTTTAAAAATCTCAGGATAACATTTTTTACAAGAAAAAGATAATTTTTTGAGTTTTCACATCAATATTTATTTTAAAAGTAACTAATTTCCAAGAAAATTATGACTTTTTTCATTTATTTGATTACTGCACCAAAATAACTCGATAAAAGACCATAATAGTCATGAAAAAAGTTGTGGACCTTGAAATTTGGCATCAAATGCATCTATTGTATTCGTAATTAGTTTCAGGATGACGTCATAAAAAAGCTTTGAAAAATTATCTTTTCCATTTTTTATGACAAAGAAGGATAATATATATATATATAGTTGTCGTTATACCGCTGCGAAAACTGCAGTTTTTATTGAATATGTTGCGGGTCTAAAGAAGCTCTTTTTCGCCCTAGGGAGAGAAAGAATCAGCTGATGTCGAGGACGTCAGCTGTTAATTTATAATGTTCTAAACATGTGTACTTCAGCGTCGATGGCGATCTATCGATTGCATAGAGAGTGGTTATTATAATCAGTTGCATTTCATTGTTGGATTGTTGTCGGTTTAATCAATTTGTGCAACTCGTTAATTTCACCAATCGATTATTAAATGCGTTCGATACATCGATAGTTGTTCATTGTTGTCATTCTATCCTAACCACAAATAAAACAGACAATCAGCTGATTGTTTTTAATAGCAAGAACAAGATGGAAGCATCTTTGGGAGATACCTTTAAAGGTAATATTTTGGTTTTCTTAAGTAGTCGGCGTGTTGTATTGAGCGGGATAACGAAAAATATAGTTCACCACACGGGCCTAAAGCTGCTTTTCGTTACTCGGTCATTTTTCGACCTCGGCTTACAGGCTCGGTCATAAAACTTGACCTCGAACGAAAATCGTTACTTTAGGACCTAGGAATGAAATATACTATTATAACTTCTTTACTGACGATTTATTTTCTAACTGCTTTTGGTATTAACATGCTTAACCAGCTTTCATTTCAGCTATGTGTAAGTTCAATGTAAGGTGTTAGAAGCCACAAACATTCCATCACCAAAAGATCATTTTAATTTTTTTATTAATGTTCTTTATTTTGAGCAATATTATTGATTGAGAAATATTTTGAATATTGTAGGTCTATTTTAGATAAAACAGTGCAGCAAGCCGGACCTCAAAAGTTTGATTTAGTCGGAAGTAATTGCTTTTGAAAGTTTTAAAAATGATTTATCTATTGACTTACAAATAGCAGAAAGTTACAAGTTGAAGGATATACTCACCGAACTCTGTTCAAAGTAGGTTTTCAAAATGTTCCCCGTTGGCCTCCTGCAACCGGTTATAAAAGCTGCCTACTTTATTTTGTACGTATTCTCGTGGAATAGCCTGAGCTTCCTGTGCTATCCTACTGTGTCCAACTGGAACATTTGGTCTCCTGCTATTGCCAGGAGACCAACTGGAACATTTGGTCTCCTGCTATTGCCAGGAGACCAACTGGAACATTTTGACCTACTTTAAATTGAGTTCAGTAAGCATTCCCTTCAACTTGTAGCTTTCTGTTATTAAAGTATAATGTTTTACATTTTTTTAAATTTGAACAGAAATTTTTTCTGACTGAATCTACTTTTTGAGGTCCGGCTTGCGGCATTGTTTTTTTTTCATCATAGTATGCTTATATTACATATTTTCTTCTTACACCCTAAGAGCCGTCCCCCTAAGGTGATATCCGATTACCATGCACACAGAAAAGTAGCTTATTATTGCCCGTAACAGTATGCCAAATTTCAATGTGATATCTCTTTTCGTTTTAATGTTGTAGAGTGGTCCTAAGACTTAATTGTCACCCTGAATCGAACATCTTTAGCTTATTAGAAAAAAAACTTTGAAAAGTCCTCTTTGTTATGTTAATATTTAATTTTTTCTGTTGATTGAACCCGATGTACTATATTCATGAAAGAGTGTATATTTATTTTTGAATAACTCTGTTTGAAAATCTATAATATTGAATATGAAATTGTAAATAAAAATGAAATGTAAGAACAAAATCTTATAGACCTGTCTTGGTTGTGAAAACTGTTTATTAAATTGTCAGATTGATCTGCGGATGGAAAACAGATATACATTAAATATACAACAAATTGTACGTAGATGTAAGATTGCAAGTTTCGAAACACCCCATACGAAGTAATCAGTAAAGTTTGCTCAGCAAGCTTCTGCTTAAACTAAGACGGGAAATTGTATTTTAAGATCCGTGCTCTCCAACGGTCTTTCAACAGCGAATAAACTTTCCTTTCATTCTATTAGTTAGTCATAGACGTAGTTTGACGTGATTTAAATCTACCTCTAAGTTTTTTATATTACTTTCACTAATTACACCTAAAATTAATGAAAGCTAATATTATTTTAATTGAACATGAATGCAAATGTCTTATTATGTGAACTTCCTTCGGTAAGATAAAATCGTAACTGAAATTAATTGTCTTAGTTAGGATTAAAAAAATCGAATCTGGTTGTGGATACATCTTAACCCAAAACGTAGTACCAAATTCAATATTCTGTTATGGCTTACATTGGTTATGTATAACTGGTGCCAAATCTTAAGGCCCAGTTCGTCCGTAAGACTAATGTTAATTTAATTTTAGCATTAGGCTTGTGGACAGTTGGGCCTTAAGATTTGCCACAAACTATACAAAGTATTATACGATATAGCTAAAAGAAAGAAAAGTGTGTCGTTTAATTTTGTTAAAAGCAAAGGATCCATCGTGAGAGCCAGCCAGACTGTTTATGACTCAATAACCCTCCATCGATGTACGACATGACTCTCTCTACACATTCAGTTACTTTCGTCAAATATGCTTTGTAATGTAACATACAAAAGTGTACGTAACTCAGAAAGGGTTATACATTTTTTTTATTAAATCAATATCTTCTTTATAAAATGAAAACAAAATTAATGGATATGTATTGCATAAACAGCGAGTTTTGAAAGAATTAAATTATTATGAATCAAAATAAGATGGTAATATAATTTAAACTAAAAAAAATTAACTGTCTACCAAGCATTGGTATACTACGGCTAAATAGATAATTTTAGGACCCACGTTTATAGGAACTTTTTTTTTAGTTTTGATGTAAGTAACCATATCCCGAAGTCGTGAACGGGTTTCAGTAAACACCCTGTATATGTATTGCGTGAACAGCGAGTTTGTAAAGAATTAAATTATTATGAATCAAAATGAAATTCTAATGTAACTTAAACTTTAAAAATTTAAATGCCTTACAAGCATTGGTAATAGGGGGTTCTAGAGGCTCCCATCCGTGGAGGAGCTGAGGAGCCATGACGTCACAGGTCACGTGACCCCCCTCCGAACCACCCACGACGAGCCCTCCCCCCGACCCCCCCGGAACAAAAAGGAGTCGAACCCCCCCCCCTGATTGATGGATGATTGACAGGTGATAGGTGATTGATCCATAACACATTGTATGCTGGTTTCACAATAAGGTCCACTAACAAAGGTTGATGGGTTTCTAAATGGATCCTTTTGTACCATGACATTGACGAATGAAGAGCTTTGTCGGCTTTGAAAACCTAATGAATAGACCAACCCTCCTTTCTTCTTACACCTGCGTTAGCGTCGCAGTTTCTGTGGCGTTCCGTTTTAGCTTCAGATGGAAGGTGAACAGCGAACGAGCAACATGACTGTGCTGCGGCTCGTAGATTCACGGCGATCGTCGTTGGACTGTTTTAAATGTGTTGAAAATGGTAGCGTAATTTGCTCCTATTAATTATGAATGACACAACCATATTAAGATCCGAGTACACCAGTTCGCTGTCTACGGCGTGCCACAGTTTTCGTCATCCCGTCCCCCACGGCACAATAACGCATGGCGATTCGGAAAGCTCGTGAACTGGCTTCATCTAGTCGTCCGTCATGGCAACACTGACGTCGCGGTAGAAGTCTACTTGTATACTCCATCAGAGTAGTACCAGCAGCCAGCAGCCAGCGATAAAAAAACGGCCTTTCTAAAGGCCACCCTAAACTTGTAGATTAGTTGTAATAAATATTGAAATATAAAACACCCTCTCGCTCGCGATTTCTTCAAGTAGTAGGTGCATGTAGAGGCTCCTACCCTGTGGAGGCGAGATGATGACCCCCCCCCCGAACAAAATGGTGGCCAAACCCCCCCCGAACAAAATTGAGTCGAACCCCTCCCCCCCTTGATTGATGAATGATTGACAGGTGATCGACAGGTGGCATGTCACCTCATCGTGTTCCTTTTGATGTAAGGTCGACAGGCTATTATGTGAACAAAAAAGACCGCCAAACTCGGCTGCGTGTTTGTAATAATGGGACCCAATTATCCTTTAATGTAGGGTTGACAGGTTGTTAATTGAACAAAAGAGTGCCGCAGACTACTGCGCACTTATCACAATAGGACCCCATTAGCAGGAACACATCACTGAAGGGAAACTATTGTGCCGTGACATTGACAAATGAAGGGTCCCGTATTCAATTATCGCCAACAACAGGTGCTTCGCCTATCGCAGGTCACGCTGCGGATTCCCCCACCCCTGGCCAGTCATCCGTTCCAGACGACCGGAAGGTGTGTAAAAATAATAATGAATTATTATTATTAAATCTAATAAATATAGGAAATTATTAAGTAATTAAAAAAATTAAAAAAATAATAATTATAAAGCCGGATTATATGTGTACTATTTATTCACCTTTTATCCCATTTATCCCCATTGTTTTTATGATTGTATTTTGATAATAATAATGATAATAATCAGGTAAGTAATAGATATTGTGTTGTTCTGTTTTAAGGATTCGTGTGTCCCCACTGCCACCGGTGCTACTTTAGACGTGATTCTCTGCGACGTCACGTCCAAAGACAACACCGGGGATCTCAAGGCGGTAGTGGACCTGCACCATCGCCTGTCACGGACATCGCGCTGGATTCCCCCGCCCCGTCGACGTCGTCAGGAACCGGAGGCAACGGCAGCAGCAGCGAGGACGAAGTTCCGGTGGCCATCCCCGACAACCTGCCACCGGAGACGTCACACTTCTTCGAGGTCGAGTCTGGCTACCGCGGACGATTAACATCTAATTTCTAATTTCGAAAGGCTGGTGAAATCTCAATTGACGAAGCACAAGGAGAGAATTTATATCTGTAAGAGGTGCTTCGCCTACTTTGATGAGCAGCCTACAAAGCTGAACCTGAGCGGTACGGATCGACTAAGACAACACAAAGAGTACTGTTACGATCACGCACCGCTCCGTACAGGCATTTCAAAGGACAAGAAAATTAGGTTTAGCCATTTCGAATGGACCCAACGTAGCCGTTTTACCATCTATGCGGACTTTGAAAGTATGCTGGTACCGTACGATGGTGAACGGCCACTCAACCCCACCCCAACAGTGGCCCCTCCAGCCTGGGACCCGGCAACCTTGAGACCCGGGCTCCCCCACCACCCACGGGTCACCACGGAGATTCACCCTCATCTGCCCATGTCACCACCCGAAACGTACATACCCCTTACTCGTACGCATACTACATCACAGACGACCACAGGGATGATGATGATGGTGACTTCGACGAGGGAGACATCCCCACTAGCAAGACCTTTTCTAAATTTCACCTGTACAGTGGTGAGAACGCGGCCAAACACTTCATGGCGACGCTCCGAAAGGACATCAACACCATCTGGGAAATCCTCTACGTTCGACGACGACCCGGGAATTGCCCAAACCTTACGGCAGCGGAGGAGGCGGAGTTCCAGACGGCAACTACATGCTACATCTGTAGGAAGGACTTCGCCCCGACCGACATCAAGGTCCGCGACCACCAACACTCACCACCGTACAGGTATCGAGGTGCCGCTCACCAGTTATGCAATTTGCAGTACAAAGAGCAGGATATGGTGAACGTGTACCTCCACAATTTGAGTAATTATGACGCTCATTTTATTGTGCGGGCATTGAAAATTGACAAAGGAGATGTAGACGTGCTCGCCAACAACAAAGAGAAATACATCTCCTAAACGAAACGGTTCGAGTACCCGAACGCAGGCCGTCACAACAGGCTACGAGAGCGTTTCGTGGACTCGTACCGATTCTTGGTGAAGTCGTTGGCGACGCTTGCTACACTCTTGCCCGAAGACCGTCTAAAGGTCTTGCGAGCCCAGTTCACCGACCCAGAGGAATTTCAACTGCTTCGGAGGAAAGGCAGGTTCCCCTACAAACACATTACATCATTGGAGGTATTGAAAGAGAACACCCTCCCCCCGTTTAAGCTTTCGAGGTGAGCGTATCTGCAGAAGATAACGCTCACGAAAGAGTATGGGAGAGATTTGGTTGCACAACCCTCGAAGACTATTCCAATATCTATTTGACCACTGACGTTGTACTTCTGGCCGATATCTTCGAGGGTTTCCAGGCGATGTGCCAAGAACATTACAACCTGGACCCGGCACACTACATCACTCTCCCGTCGTACGCGTGGGACGTTATGCTGAAAGCAACCGGCGTGACCCTCGATACCCTACAGGACGTTGATCAGTACCTGTTCTTCGAAAAGGGTATTAGAGGCGGACTTTGCCAATGCGTCACCTGTCATGTTGAAGCAAATATTAAGTACACGATGAAAACCGAACAGGAGAACGATGACGACATTTTCCTCATGTACTTCGACGCGAACAACCTGTACGGTTGGGCAATGTCCGAGCCACTACCGTACGGAGGCTTCGAGTCGCTGTCCAACACAGAAATCGCCGATCTGGTCGAAAACATCAAGAGTATGGCGGTAGACGGCGAGGAAGGTTACGTCTTGAAGGTTGATTTAGATACCCCCGAGACCCCGTTCTCCACGACAAACACCAAGACTTGCCGTTCTGCCCAGAAGTGTTCAAGGCACCGTCCGACCAACTGCCCTAAGACCAGAACGTTCGCCTCCATAGCGGAGTTGGAAAATCCGCAAAACTGATGGCCACCCTTTCTGACAAGACCAGGTACGTAATCCACTTTCTACAGCAAGCGTTGGAGAACGGATTGCGTATCCGTCATGTTCATCGTGCGTTGCATTTTAAGCAGTCCACGTGGTTAAAGTCGTTCGTGACTCTAAATACCAAACTCCGTTAGTTGGCCAAAAACACGTTCAAGGTGGAGCTCCTCAAACTGATGGTCAACGCGGTGTACGGTATGAGTATTCAAAACGTACGTAAACACAAAAACGTGAAGATATGCACCAACCACCGTAAATATCTTAAGTATGTGGCAAGGTCGAATTTCAGCGACCGGGTGTGGTTGGACAAGACTTTGACACTACTTAATATGGCTAAGGTTCGTGTGGTAATGGACAAACCCGTTTATGTGGGTATGTGCGTTTTGGACCCTTCAAAGTGGTGGATCTACCACTTTCACTACCTGATGGTTGAGTGGTACGGGCGTGAAAACATACACATGGCCTACATGGATACAGACGGTATCGTTTACATGATCCGTACCGCGAACGCCTACAGGGACATACATGCTGCAACACATCGATGACTTTGACACCAGCAACTACCCCATAGGGCATCCCTGCTACAGCAAAGATAATGCTAGAGCCCTGGAGAAATTCAAAGATGAAGCTGATGGTCGTGTCATGACGGAGTTCATCGGACTTATGGCCAAACTATACTGCATATCATTTCTGAGCATCAGCGATAGCGGCAGCGGTCAAGACTACGAGCCGCCTCCCATCAAGAAAGCTAAGGGAGTGAATCGTGAAGTGGTTCAACGTGACTTGACCGTAGATGACTACAGAAGATGTCTACAAGATCACGTGGTCAAGTACACGGAGAATGAGCGCTTCTTGGGTAGACGTCATTATATCTTCACCATAATGGTGATGAAGCGCTCGCTGGCGCCGTACGATGACAAACGTTACGTGTGCGATGACGGCGTCAGCACATTACCGTGGGGGCATTACGCCATCGCCCCACGTGCACCACAAGACGAAGAAATGCCGCAATCGTCCCCTGAGTTACCACCTCCGTTTTCCCCACAACCTGGACCTTCTACCACAGAGTGACTTTGTTCGCCCACCATCATTGTCACAGAAGGTATCCAGCAACGGATATGCAGTACAGTTTGCGGTGACGTCGGTGCATGAGAGCCCATCGCACAAAACATTCATCGTGGTGGGCCATTTAGGAACCAATTTGAGACTATATTTGAGAACATATTTGAGCCTGGTTGTAACGTTACAAAATCATGACCAATTCTAAATAACAGACTTAACTTATCCATGAATTCTGGAGCACAGATACCAATATTAAAATATTTACTGGGCTATGAACAAACTACTTAAAACAAGTATTACTGAGTACACAGTTAAACTCACTTTTATAAATAATTATGGTATTTAATAAAATACTATACAGCCGTATGAAACGGCAAAACAATATAATGTTCAAATTCAATTCAAATATTTTTATTGCATTAAAGACAATATACATTGCATTGCAAACGTCAAAAGTACAATTATTTACATACAAAAGTACTATTTTTTCACTTTGTTTAAAAAGTGGCACGCCAATGCTAGATTTCATTCGCGTAAAATATTTGCTCTAATTTTGATTTCCCCAGCGGCTTAGCATGAACTCATCAATCGAGTAAAGCGACTTTGACACTAAAAAGCGTTTAAGTCGAGTTTTGAATTGATTTTGATTTGGGATTTCATTGATTTCTTTAGGGAACTTGTTAATAAACTTAACACCAGCCTGCGAGGGTAAGTGCCCGCACGCCACAGTCCTATGCTGCTGCGCACGGAAACTGTCCCTGCCTCTGGTGTCATAGTTGTGTATTTGACTGCCCTGAACAAGAGAACATTTCGTTCGGCAGTAAAGTACCACCTCGAAGATGTAAATTGAGGGCAGAGTGAGTAAATCAAGCTCCCTAAAGGCATCCCTGCACGACTCTCTTGGATGCAGATTCAAAATGATTCTGATTGCTCTCTTTTGCAATTTAAACACTCTTTCCAGTCTGTGTTTAGCGCAACCACCCCATAGCCTGATGCCATAAGCCAGGTAGAGGAAACTTAGGCCATAGTAGGCCATTAGAAGTATACTTCTAGAACATACTTTGGCTAGGTTGCGGAGAGTAAAAATACCCGATGTGACCTTTGAACAAACGTGGTCAACATGGTCACTCCACGTCAGACCTCTATCGAGGATCATTCCGAGGAACTTTGTGGAATCAGTTAACTCTAGGAGGTCTTCATCCACCATGACAACTGGTTGCAGGTCAGCCTCCTGCTGTCGAAGACGAAACAAAATGACATTCGACTTCGAATTGCTTGTCCTCAAATTGATATCTGAGAAGAACTGAATGCAGGAATTCAGATCAACAAAAGAATTTAGTTCCAAGTCCACTTTTGAACTTGATTTTACACAGAGAGTCGTGTCATCTGCATACTGGATCACCTTTCCATTCTGGATTGATGAACATAAATTGTTAACATACAGCAAAAATAGAACAGGTCCTAATATTGATCCCTGGGGGACGCCATAGGATATACCCTCCTTAGGAGAAAGTATGTTTTCAACCTGCACTTGCTGAGTTCTATCTTTCAAGTACGAGGTGACCCACCTGAGGGGTAGGCCTCGAATGCCGTACTGCTCTAACTGGTGCAACAGTGTCTCATGATGCACACAGTCAAAAGCCTTAGAGAGATCGAGAAATACGCTTAGCACATGTTCTCTCCTCTCTATGCCATCGACAACTAATTCAATGAGGTTCGTCACCGCATCAATTGCTGATTTGGTTTTTCGAAATCCAAATTGGTTTTCAGAAAGAATGTTGAAACGTTCAAGGAAAAGCGTGAGCCTGTTGAGAAAGAGTTTCTCAAAGACCTTGCTGAAGACAGGGAGAATGGATATTGGACGATAGTTGCTTGAAGAGCTCGGATCGTCTTTTTTGAAGATTGGAACAACTTTGGCTGTTTTTAGAAGTGATGGAAAAACTCCTTCTTGGAATGAGAAGTTCACAAGCTTGGTTAGGGGTTTTGAAATGTGCTTAAAGCATCGTTTCACCAACCAAACAGACATTCCGTTAATGTCACACGATTTTTTTGGACTCAGACTTTCAACAACACGAGCCACCTCATCCTCGTCCACAGGAGTCAAGGCCATAGACGACAATAAGGGTTCGGCTAAATTTTTGAATGGCTTTTCAAAGAGGACATCAGGCGTTGCCACGGTTGAAAAAAATTTGTTAAATTCACAGGCGACGTCATAGGGATTTTCAACAAGACCTTCCTGTGATTCGAGTTTGATTGGTTTTGAAAAGGTTTTAGGATTCCTTGAACTATTAATTATTCCCCACGCAGTTTTTGAAAAATTTTCACAAGACCGGAGGGTTTTCTCAATGTCATACGATTTTGCGGCATGTATGACTTTACGATAAATTCGTTTATAATTTCTGTAATATTCTTTAAAGTTCTCGTTGTTTGTTCGAACGTAAATCGTGTGTAAAAATTTAAGTCTTTCCCTTGATTTAAGAATTCCTCGAGTGATCCATTTGTTTTTTGAATTTTTCTGCATTTGCTTCTTTTTTTGGTATGGGCATGAGATATTGAGGTGGAACATAAAACAATTGTTAAAATATTCAAAAGATTCGTCTACTGAGTCGAAATTATTTAAAAAATCCCAAGTTTCTTTTTGTAATCTATTGTTTAGTGAATCGATGTTTTTGGGCTGAGTATCCCTTTGAATTTTGAACGTAATTGGCAACTTTTCCGGCATTTGTCCATGGACCACAACTTCCTGCGCTAAATGGTCTGAGATGGCAGTATTGATGACCGAAACTGAGCTATTGGGAATGTTTGTGATGATGTTGTCGATGGCTGTACTCGACGTCGCTGTTACCCGAGTTGGCGAGTCCACAGACCAGATTAGACCAAATGAGTTCAGAATATCCCGAAACCGCTGGGTAAGGGGATGGGTGTGGTTTAGAACGTCAATATTAAAGTCACCTACTACAATAAATCTTGTTGTTTTTTGACTAAGAAAATTAAGCAGGGTTTCGAATTTTTCGAAAAAATTTAAACTACATCCATTTGGGGATCGGTAAATACCGATGACATACACTTTACCAATAGAATCTAAGGTGACTTTAATACCAGCTGCTTCAAAATCTAGATCTGTGCTGTAATCAATGTGGAATGGTTCAAAATTTAGAAACTGTTTCAGGAAAATTGCCACACCCCCCCATTGTAACGTAGTTCGGCAGAAGGATTCGGCCAATACATAGTTTTCCAAATTAAAAAATTGAATTATATCCTGGGAAAAATTGTGTTCCAATACAACAAACACATCAGGCATAAGCTCTTCACACATCAAACCCAGCTCATGCACCTTATTGGTTGCAGATTGGGCGTTTTGGTGAATAACTTTAAAAATATTTTTTGAATTTTGAATTTTGGAAGAATTTTGGTTTTTATTTTTGTTGAGCTGTTGATACGGATCTAGCATTGGCATGACTACCCCGAAGGGTTTATGTAAGTTGGGCTTTTGGGGTTTTTTGGAGTCTTCGTTTCCTTAAAAGTCTTTTGATGTTGCTCGCCTGCCGCCGACGCCTGCAGTCCCGCGCCGCCTCCCGCCGCACACCGCGCCGTCGAAGGGCTCGTACCAGGGTGGCCTCGCTTCAGTGCGTCACTGTAGCTGTTGTATGGATGAGTTACCACGACATGGGGCTCTGGCTGTTGCTCTGGCTCAGGATCTCTCGCCGTCGGTTGCTGTTGAGAGCAGGCACCAAGAAGTGCGCCATCCAGTATCAGCCTCGCCAATTCGTGCTTTCCTTTTATGCTGAGGTGCATCCCATGCTGCGTAAACAGACTTCTTGGGATAGTATTAATATCGAGTGTTTCAACAGCACTATATCGATTACAAAGTTCTGTTATATAAGCATTAACAAGAAGTGTTTCCTCATTTATGCTATTATTATGAGGAAGATCGTGTCGAAATGGCAGCGTGCAAACGAGTAGCTTGGAGTTGGTTGAGAGTCTCCTAATAGCGTTTTCCAGTTGGCTGTAGATGGTGGCTTGCTGACCCGCCGCGACATCGTTGGTTCCCGCGATGATCACACAGCACCCCCGCGGCGCCGGCTCTCGCGCCGGGAGAACTGTCGGTAGCTTGGCTGAAGGCTTACACATTGCCGTCACTACAGTATCACCGTCAACCAGTTCACCCAGGATGCCAGCAACATGTCGCCCGTGACTGTCGCTGTGAATAGTCAGGTGTGAGTAGGGAAGTTTTGTCTTTTTCGTTGTGACAGACATTTTTTGTTTCTTAATATTTTTATCTTTGTTATTTCTTGCTTTATTTTTACGTTTCTTTTTTTTCCTTGGATTGCTAGTCTGCTTAATTTCCTCGCAAGAATCTACCGAATTCTTATCAGCGAGAGCTTCGAATCTGTTGTTTATAGAAGTCACCGTGTTATTCTTCTTTGACACCACTGTTGCCCAATCACTGAGTTTCTGATCGCTGCAGTTGCAATTTGTATTCCGCAGCCTGCCTACTTCCGCCTCCAGGACCTCTATAGTTTTCGTAGAGCGGCTATGATTTTCAAGTTGTCAGTGCAGCATAGGCTCAATTGCAGAGACTCTGATGGCGGGAGACCCGACGTAATAGGCAGAAACCCAGTCGTTCGGTGAAGAGGCGCGACAGTGGGTGGCGCAGGCGACGCCGACGACGCAGAAAACTCGGGTGATGCAGTCGACCCGGGCGACGCAGACGACTCGGGCGACGCGGACGACTCGGGCGACGCGGACGACTCGAGCGACGCGGACGACTCGGGCGACGCGGACGACTCGGGCGACGCGGACGACTCGGGCGACGCGGACGACTCGGGCCACGCGGACGACTCGGGCAACGCGGACGACTCGGGCGACGCGGACGACTCGGGCGACGAGGTCAGGTCATCGAGTACGGCCACATTAGTGTTTACTCCGGACAACGGGGTGTAATGACTGGGGGATGTATAATTAATAAAAAAATCTAGTCAAGTATATTGCAACGAAGTGAACAGCAGGGCTCCGATGGTGACCGCTAGTAGCGCCACGACAATGCTCCGCCCACTGAAGCTCCCCACCCCCGCCGCCAGCAGTGGGAAGCGAACAGCGGCGACGCCGTCAGTCGGGCCACAGCGGCCCATCCCGCCGCCACGGCGCGGCGCGTTGAGCCGGCGGCAACCTCCCTTCCCCCTCCCTGACCCCCGCAGAGGCACGCTGCGCCCTCGGAGGTCAGTCTGTCCCCGGCCACCGCAGAGGCAAGCTGCGCCCTCGGTAACCGGGTCCCGTAACCCCCCCTGACCACCGCAGAGGCAAGTTGCGCCCTCGGCGGTCAGTCTGTCCCCGGCCACCGCAGAGGCAAGCTGCGCCCTCGGTGCCCGGGTCCCGTATCCCCTCCCTGACCACCGCAGAGGCATGTTGCGCCCTCGGCGGTCAGTCTGTACCCGGCCACCGCAGAGGCAAGTTGCGCCCTCGGTGATCGGGTCCCGTTCCCCTTCCCTGACCACCGCAGAGGCGAGTTGAGCCCTCGGCAGTCAGTCTGGCCCCGGCCACCGCAGAGGCAAGCTGCGCCCTCGGTGACCGGATCCCGTTCCCCCTTCCCTGACCACCGCAGTGGCGTTGCGCCCTCGGTGGTCAGTCTGTCTCCGGCCACCGCAAAGGCACGTTGCGCCCTCGGTGCCCGGGTCCCGTACCCCTTCCCTGACCACCGTTGTGGCATGTTGCGCCCTCGGCGGTCAGTCCGTCCTCAGCCACCGCAGAGGCATGCTGCGCCCTCGGTGACTGGCCCCGTCCCCCCGTACCATCGCAGAGGCGAGTTGAACCCTCATTGGTCAGTCCGTCCTCAGCCACCGCAGAGGCATGCTGCGCCCTCGGTGACTGGCCCCGTCCCCCCGTACCATCACAGAGGCGAGTTGAGCCCTCGTTGGTCAGTCCGTCCTCAGCCACCGCAGAGGCACGTTGCGCCCTCGGTGACTGGTCCGTCCCCCCCGTACCGTCGCAGAGGCGAGCTGAGCCCTCGGCAGTCTGTCCGTTCAGGTTATCCCAGTGGTCCGATGTACCTAGATTCCTGAATTCCGTTTTCCCGTCCGTAACTGCCAAGTGGCGCAATCCCTTGGCAGTAACCCCACTATTTCATCCCCACTCTCTTGTGCTTGGGTTTAATAGTGGGTTAGATACATTAGATACATTAGTTGAAATGGCGACCTACCCAGGTAGGTATTTTAAGCCAAGTATGAATGACAGATGAGTGAAGGATGATTGTGGCGCGATCTTGTAGTCTTGTTACTGACTAAGGCCGACATATTCCTTAGACAGGACTGTTAATTAATAGCCCAACAGTCAATGGCAACTAAGGTTCCGATGTTTCAGCAGAATAAGTTGAAACCAGCCGGTGAACCAAGTTGGTCCACCTCCGTATCCGTCCGAGCTAGCTCATCCGTTAGATCCAGTGGATCATCCGTCCGTATTCCCCGTCAGCAGTCGGGGAGCAGCGCCGTCGACGCCAGTCCGCGCCATCACCGTGACCTCCTGTGATCAGCTTCGGCCCAGGAGATCGCCCGACCCCCACACCGAACTAAGAGTCTTCGGACACCAGTGAATAACCCGTGTTAATGAAGACCTAGCCGCAATAGTGGGTGGTAATAGACACTAGTAAGAGTGTGAACCTTAGTGAGTAAAACCAGTGTGAACTTTTCTTGTGTTTAATAAATTTTCAGTCTCTGTGAGAAAACCATTTATTTTTGAAACCTGGGTAGACGCCCCTTAAAAAAAGCCTAATAAGGGTAAAAGAACCTTACATGGTATTCTCGCATTTCGAACGATAATCGTACCATTCGGATCCCACAAAATAACATTACTATGACGTTTAATGAATCTCACCAAGTTACTTGCGACTACTTGATATGTACCCGGAAATTTTTGCACGATTTCTTCTTCGTCGTTCGCTTCTTGTATCACCGGTAAAAAAATAGGATTACGTTTTTGCAAAGTAAAATACAAAAACCTCTGCAACACCTGTTGGTATTGTTTCCATTTCTCCGTGTCGTTCAACGTTTTGTCTTGTAATATACGATGCATTTCAGCATCCAAACTGTTAGTGCCAGCAGCCCCTGTCGACTTTTTTGATTGTGCAACAGCGGTATTTGTGATTGACGGCTCATTACGAATACGAATTCGATCGATCAGTTCTTGTGGTACAACCACCATTTTCTTCGATGTTCCAAATTCGAACTATCCATTTTCCCCTTCTAATTAGACACGTTATGTAAGACCGACTGCAGTACAGTACTCAATAGTAAAGGTAATAGAAATCCACCGCCTTTCTGCACGAGATATCAAGGTTTCTTTGACCAATTCTCTTCACGCTTCACCAGACGTCTGAGCGATTTTTTATGTTTACGCAATTGACGTTTTTGCTTATCCGACAACCGGATATTTCCGCGTAACAAATTGTATGCGTACTCGCACACTGTTGTGATACGACTGGCGTCAAAAGCTTTCAACAATGCTTTACGTTCTTTCGGCTTAGCGTATATCAATGCCCTCAATAGAGCAACGTCTCTCTTGACACACTGCGACATAACGACTGAGTGACTGTTCGGTCATCGTGTACCCGGACTTATTTATACTTTTTTCGGTGGATAGACGTACTGTTGTTTCTCGTCGGGCAATTCACCCGTACGTACTCCTATTTCACCCGGTGTGGACTGTTTCAAATCCAATAATAAATATCCGTGTGGTCTACGAGTGGCGTCTGTATAGGCCTCTTCGATAAACCTGCTATTTTCCGGATACACCTGACGGGCTAAATGTTTTATCTGAGCCCTGTCTCTAGGATTTTTAAACAGCACAATATAATGTGCGTTCAGAGAAATGTCTCTTTGTCCCCGTCCTTGATGGAAAATATTCTGAGTTATAAAGAATACACTCAGATTTCTATGATGCGACCCCTTAGTAAACAGATCTACTATAACATTACAACCGCTAGTGGCTGATGACTCGCGCATCATATCGTCCATAATCACTAATGTCGGTGTACCATCAAAATCTTTCATATTCGGTAACCCTTGTCTGTATTGTATCCCTACATCATTGTCATCACTGTCCGGTTGTAACCCCGGACTATGATACCAGAAAATATTGTCAAACACAGTGTCACACATTACATTCAAGTACTTGATAAATCTCAACACAAAATACGATTTCCCCGAACCCGAAGGTCCGGTTACTATGGCTGAAAATGGATGTTGCCATCTCAGATCCATTGTAAAGTCTGATCACAAATACCGACTAACCTTCACTCTTGTTATTAATTGAGGGAGTAAGGGTTTGTGAAATAAAAAGACTGGTTTTAATGCTATGAAGGTGGCTTACGAAACCTATCAAATTTTTATAATCTTGTAAAGAATATCTTCTTTTTCTTGCTTTACAAACATGAATTTTTCTTGCTTCAAACATACTCCAATGGAGAATATTTGCTGCCGGGTCCTGCTGCACGTCTCACCAAATGTAAGCAATCCCCGTAGCCGGCGGTGTACTGCTCCATCATGCTGTTAGTGATGGAATCGTTGTAGCGACGTGGAAGGTAGACGTACAAGCAGTAGTCCTCACCGAGCTGTCCCTCCAACGTGGCCAAGATGGTCTCGCCGTACTTTGTGTTGATGCGCTCGAATTGTGAAATTTTATACCGACACTCTTCGCGGAGATCGGTAATTTTGGTGTAAGGCAAACCCGGCTTGCAAGAGTTTAAACACGACTTCAAGTCCACTTTCGAAGCCATACTTTGCTTAAGCACAACCGGAGTGGCAGACATAATGTGTTCGAGACACGAGAGCCAATACGAAACACGTCCACACGGTAGGAGAACTGAGCAGCGAATGGTGCTGTGGCGGTCGGGGTTGTGGTAGTGGGGGAAGGATTGTGAAATAGTTTTGGCGCTACACGTCTCCCTGTGGTGGGGACGACGCTGGTGGGGGAGGATTGTGAAATAGTTTTGGCGCCAAACGTCCCCCTGTGGTGTAATAGTGTCTAGAACATTCCATCACCTTTTGTTTGCACACGTGTGCGTGACTAATGATTGGAATTCTAACCCTCGGTCTACTGTTATTGTTTTGGCGCCAACCGTCTCCCCCTGTTGTGAAATAGTTTCTAGAACATTCCACTGCCTTCTTTGTTCTCACACGTGTGCGTGGTTAATTCTTAGAATCCCGAACCTCGGTCTTTTGTTGTCTCTTTTTGTTCCGTGGCTGAGTGTCTCTACGTGTTTCTCGTCTCTGTTGACAATGATCTTTTGCATTTCGCTGGGGTCGGCTGGGACACAATTATACATTGTTCCTCTGACGGTTTACGCCAAGCCGCTAACGGCATCATTGTTTGTGTTAAACCGTTAATTTCTGGGCTCCTGTACTTCCATCAACCCACATATTTTGTAAATATGACAATAATGGTTTCAAATTGTTGTTAATCTCATCATCGGGGTTGAAATAATTACCGCATGTGTATGTTGGAACTCCTCCATCGTATAAATGTAATTTCAGAAACATTTTCCCACAATTATCCGGATTCTGTACTGTGTATTGAAACCCACTATCGATCCATGTAATTGCTGGTGAATCGTTTGTCGGTCTCACAGTCCATCCGCCTTCTATTGTATTGGAAGTACTGTTGTCGGTTTGTACACTTACGTCATTCGATTTATTTTTTCTTGAAACTCGTTGCTTATCTTGTTCTTGTTGTTGTAATGGAAAATATACCGCATTATCGTTGTCACCACCGACAATTGACTGATTCATCGCTTCAAGTTCTTTCATCAACATACGAATGGATTCATCCACTTCATTAATAGTAGCTGCCATAATACTTACGAAACACGTCCGCACGCACTGACTGCACACACTCGACTGACATTACGCGCTGTCCTCTAGGTGCGTGTAATCATATTCAAGCACCTGTGCATTCTCGCGGTGTAATTCTGAACTACAATGCTCTGTTCTTCAATTGCTTTTCGAAGTCATTCTAGATAATTTTCTTTAGGCCATCACCGGAATGGACGTGGTCTGCAGTAGTTGCTAAGTGAACCATAATCGACCGGAAAGTAGAATCAAGGATTTTCTTCAAGTAAGTTTGTTCTTGCTTGATTGGAACTATTTTCTCTTCATCTTCGAGGAATCAGTCTACTTCATCTTGAAAGTAGTAGCCAGGACGGTTGCAGGGTGGATCATCCCAGTCCCATTCCTCTTGAGTGGCGGGTATGGTATACTGGTCGTAATAAGCGACGATATCATCTTGAACTGTCGGAATGTAGGCACGACAGTTAAGATCGGAATTATCTTCTCTGGTCCATTTACATTGCCAAGTATTCGGGTTGATCCAGTTGTAGTTGTAGTCGGGTTGATGTTCTTCCACCTCCATCCTCTCAGCTTCGACGCAGGCTCGAACCAACACCTCGTCGCTGATAGCGTTGTCCCAGCAGTCCATGATTTTTGTCCGTCGTCGACAAGCTCCCAATCCAAACTGAAGGTAGAGCGGTGCGCCACAAGGGTGGGGAGCGAAACCGACAATTCCGAGAACGAATGCGTCGTTTCTTATTGTTATATGTTCGAAAAGGTTCCTTCCAGATCCTTCTAGAAGCTTATTGTTCTCGATAATAGCCGTCATTCACGACTTAATGGGACTCGAATGTTCCTATTCAACCTTCGTCAATGTCACGACACAATAACACCCTTCCTTTACAATCAACATACCGCCCTTCTTCTCTTAAAAGCCTCTGCTAACCCGTGTCAAACTGATGAATGACTCTCAACATCAAAGAAAGTTATTGCACAATAGGGGGGGGGGGGGGTTCAACTCCATTTTGTTTGGGGGGGGGGCTCGTCGTGGGTGGTCCGGGGGGTCACGTGACCTGTGACGTCATGGCTCTTCAGCTCCTCCACGGATGGGAGCCCCTAGAACCTCCTACTATTGGTATACTACACTGTCGCTGGAAAACCTTTCCTCTAACTTTAAATATATGCGTAAATTTTCCCTAACATTATGGTCCAACGCCTTAAATTGACGTTAGATTAATGCGTCTCTAAAAAGACGCACTAATGTGTTTTTTAATCATTTAATACTTTACACGTTTTTAAGACAGCATAAAAAAGATGATTAAAAACAAAACATAAAATCTTCATCCCCATCTCTATTTTGGACGCACTTTCCTTTTTTCGTGGTAGGGGCATATTGAGGTTTTTGTCTGATGGTTCGATTTTTATTTGGAGTAAAATTTTTGGTTGAAGATTCCACAGAACTTTGATAAAAGGAATTCAGTTTAGTCAATATCACCTCATTTCCTCCTATCCACCCACTGCATATTCTTTCCCTCTTTCCTTCCTCTCTTCTTCACTATATTCTTCCCCCTTTCCTTTCTTTTCTCCCTTCACACACTCTTCTCTCTCCCCTTTTCTTTCCTTTCTACCATCACTTCTTTCACCACAATAAAAATAAAGCTTTTCGTAAACAGCTATATTTATATTAAGTACCTGGATTCTGAGTTTAAATAAGAAAAACAAAAAAAGTGATAAAAATACTCCCGTTGCAGGAGACCTGCATAATCAGCGAATTGCGAATGCAAAAGAACATATTTCAATACAACATAGCATGATTTGACTTGTTTTTGTTAGCTCCATAAGAATAACATGGGGATGGGTGTGCAGGTTTGCTGCAACAGATATGTTAAATCTGAATGGTTGTACAGTAATTCAATATTTAGTAGATCTGAACTAGAAGAAGCCATGTACCAAGTTTTATGAAGATATGTTAAAACATAAGGAAGATATAGAATTTTACTTATTTCTCATAAAGTTAACATTGGGACAACGTACTGTGTTTACCACTTTCAATATCTCAATAGCGAGTGGACATAGAGCAGTGATTCAAAATACTATTTGTTTGTTTTTCGAACTGAATTTAATGGTGCTAACGAAAATTGGATTATTTTTATTTTTCTATGTAAAATACTCAAAACTCATTTTAGGGGTGGTTTATCCCCTTTACCTCCCCTTCGGCTGGGCTGGTCCTGCTGGGCTGGTTTACGTACTCGTGCGAATAATTATTACTTTACACGTCCGTACCAAATTTCACTCAGTTCGGACCATTTTTAGGTAAGGTATATACATATTATATATTATATATAAGGTACATAATATATATTATGTATATATATATATATATATACATGCTTTATATTACTTATATCATATACATATATTATGTACCACTGTGAAAATGGTTTGAAACCTAAACACATGTCGTGTAATTTAATTCATGTAATAGAAAAAAGTCTTAATCACATGGTGTCTATCTCTTCTAACGAATACTCTATTTTCAAATCACACAATAATACAACATGTGGCTGGAAACTCATCCTTTTTTGCTTTTTTTTATTTACATGTCGTTTCCATTTAGTAACCAAAATGGCAGCCCAAAAGGACCATAAGAAATAGTTTTTCTGAATTTTAAATTCATTTTTACATGCTTTTTCGATTAATTCAAAATTTGAAGGAATAATAATATGGATGAATATTTTCCTGCAATTATACAGGAAAGTACCATTCCAAGGGTGTGCTTCGAATTTTACTACGATGCTCACAGGCCGCAGAAATAGTATAACCAAAATAATACTTTCCTGTTGGTAAATAGATTAGCAATAATGCATAAATATTTTGTCATTCGCGTTATTAAAGACGGAATTTCCTTTAAATTTTTGACTTCAAAGTTCACCGTTTTTTTCACATAAATCTTCTTTTCATAACACCCAAAAAGGACTGATAGATTAAGGGAACTCTTTGGTTTTAATCGTGCCTTATTCTCCAAACTAGTACGTATAATGTTGTCTACCGGTTGTCTCATACAAAAAAGTAAGTGGCCGAAAAAAGACAAAAAGGAGTGGCGTTATTTCGCTGGAACAAGATATTTTTGTAATGACCCTGAAATAGCCGCTTTATATCTTGTACTATTTAGTTTTTCAGTAGTTGCCTACATGTTATTACATTTAAGGCCCTTGTCTAAAATGATGAGCAGATTTGTTCTTATTTTAAATACTCTTTGCGGTAGGTTGGTGTTTACATGTTTTGTTCCTATAGGGAAGTACGGGATAGTAAGAAATTGTATTTTATGTATTATAATATATTATGTTATGTAGTAACTTATGCAGAATATATTGGGCATACCTCATACTAACGATTTATTGACAAATAATTATAATCTCAAAATATCTATTTTTAACGAATTTTATTGTTAATAAAAAAGTAACTTAACCACTTTCCCTTCCCATGCCGAGTCTTTTAATTAACTGAATATTCTACTCGAAACGGATGTTCTCACGTTATAAGTAACATGTTTTAAAGGTTTTAAAATCTGATTGCATCATGGTAGTGGAAACGTTATTGCACTTACGTTTGATATGCTACCTTTGAAGGAGTAGTTTGCAAACGACGCCGCGACGCGACGGTGAGGTGGCGGTGGCCCCGGCCACACTCGTGACTGGCCGCTTTCATTGCGGCACTCGCTGAGTAACAAAATTATGGTCTCCTGTGTACGCTCGGCCAACCAGTTTCTTTAACGTTCGTACTGCAAATACGTTGAAAAGATCGTAAAGATCTTTCAAATCTGCTTTCACTGAAAGCAGATATCCACAAAATGCTAATACCTTTATTTATCCTAATCCTATGTTAGGTGAAATGAATTTTCCTAAACAATATACATGAATTTAGAATTTTACATTATACATGGTTAGAATTTTTAAATTCCATGCATGCAAATTATGAATCCTACTATTATATTGTAAATAAACAAAAACTACCTTGCTATTATTTCATTCTCTCCTTTACGTCAATTTTGTGCTTAACTCAAATATCTATGAATATTATTTCATTCATGTAATCTTATGGTGTTGAGGAAAAAGAAATGGGTGCATTGTAAGCTGATATGACGAAGTAGGGCTTATGAAAATAGTGGACATAGCGTTATGACTGTGGAACTAATTACACATAATATTTTGATAGAAGTGTATAATATGGTTTGTATTGTAGTCGTCGTAAGCGCTAGTTACATGAGTCCAACTACGTCACACCAGCTGAATCTGCACCTATCTTATTTCCTTACACCATGATGTAGACCATGTCTCGAAAAACCGAACAACATCGGAACATAATACATCCCGTTTAGGCAAACGTGGCCAATTAGACGGTGGCCACCTGATAACTGATTTCATAATATTTATTTGAGTGTCATTTGTAAATATCTGATGATTCACTGTCTTTTCTCAAAGCTTAAATTTAAAAAGTTAACCGTTGATTTAATTTAACCTACAGTAAAGAATATCGTACAGCAGTTCGGCAAACTGACATTATTGATCATATGTCCTATATATATCACTATGTGATTTTTTAAAACACATAAAAATTAATAATTATTTTAAATTAATAATTAAAACATTGTAATTATTAATTCAAACACATAATTTTAAATTTAGTCCCACCGACTGAAAAAAAACATAGTGATAGATCCGAGACTCGTCGAGTTCTTTCATACCTAATTATTCATTGTAAGTGTAAGTTACGTTTTTAAGTTTTAACACTATAAGCAACGTCAGCGTATATTTGTTATTAAACCGGTTCAGAACATTGGTGACATATGGTAGTTTTTAATAAAGGAAAATCAACTTTTGCTTCAAGTTAACATTTTTAAGATGTTTGTTTCCTAAGCCTGAATTATTTGGTTTTTCGGAAATTTTTCAAGTGAATAGTAAAAAAACCATAAGTTTCACGACATTTCCGGATCGGGAATCGTGTTATGTCTGGTTCCTTACCTCCTAACAATGTGATCAGATTCCAGAGCCCATAAAAATCTCAGAAACGTTTCCTGATCCTAATTGATATAGTGAAACCTGTTTTCACTGAAAGCAGATAACCACAAAATTCTAAATAATAACACAACCTATAAAAAACCGAAAATATTTTATTTATGCTTAAGTAGGCCCTCAGAGATATTCACCCTTGGCCAGAAGACTAAAAAAATTCATTTCCGCAATAACTGTTTAACATGTTTTTTCTTTAAGAAAAAATTAAAAAGTGTAATGGCTAAGTTTAACAATATTTATCTATTCAAAAATTATTTGGAATGATTCCAATTTATCTTTCTAATTGATGTAACACTGGCTACAATCTGATCAAAAAACCATTTGAGCGTAATACTTTCCCTTTGCGTACGGTACGTCAAATAAATAACAAAATATCTGGAGACCGAGCTTCGATCGGGGGAAAGCAGTAACATTTTCAAACATACATGTTCATATTACTCCCCACAGTGACAATTAGCTTTGTAATTTGATTTACTGAGGTTTAAGTTTTGTTCATTGAATTTATTCGGTCTTCGTTTTCTAATCGATGCTCTCATTGCTCGTTTCAGTGGCCAAGCGCTGTGACGAATGTTGTATATCCCAACGGTGCCTTCATGAATTGCTCGACACTGCCATTCGTTAACAGATTACAATATCACAGAAAATGCAAATTATATGATCTTACGTCACAAATAATCTATCTTCTATCTATCTATATTATTAATTCTGTAAGCGATTTTTTAAAATCAAAGTTGTGCATGAGAGTTTGCCAGCTCGCAGGATGACAGGAGATGGCTCAAATAAAAGGTCTCGGACCTAGGGGGTCGGGAAAAATAGCAGATTATGTCCAAATATACCAGAAAATGAGAAATAACGAAAAATATCTTCCAGTTAAAATGCATTGGGATTGAAAAGATTGAAAAAACGTCTGCTTTGTTTACATTAAACATGTGGTGCTAATGCTTGATTCAAAGCCATATGGTAAATGTTGACATTTGGGATTTGTTTCAAAATGCAGCTAACTATGCACGTTCAATGTACTATAACAAATGTTTTTTTTTTAATTTCAGATTTTCTGATTTTATAATAATTAATTAAGGGTTTGAGTTTTTCATAATTTAAAATTATAGAATATTTAAGTACGTTTGTTTAGTTTATGTTATAACGATGCAAATTTAATACTATTAGGTAAAAGAAATTTACGTGCCGAAATTGTGGGCGTTTGGAAGGTCGTAGTATGATGGGGGGGGGGGGCTGAAACTGAAGGTCTCAATCTCAGGGACTGGGGGAAAATACTGAAATTGCTTTAAGCTTACTTTAAAATGAGAAATAACGTAAAATAGCTGTTATTTAAAAACCATTATGTTATAAAAAGGTCTGCTTTGTTTAATTAAAACCAAATGCTAGAAATAATCATAATTTTGTGGATCCAAAAGCCTATTTTCTAAGAAGGTATTTTGTACTATAGTAAAGAAGGATTATGCTTAGGGGCTATTAGCCCCTTCAAGCCTCTAGTAATAATTAATTTCATAAATGATGATAAATTTTCTGAGCATCTAAATTTTGAGGTACAAACTGAAGATTGATGTGGATTGAGTTGAATTACATCACGTTTTTTTCTGATATGAACCTTGTCCTAATGAAATAAACTTCTTCTTTGTAGATCTTTGAGAATTTGCTTATCTCTATTTCCTAAATTGTATTTGCGAACTTTAAGAAACATTAAACCGATGATTTAAATTTAGTAAATCTAAATCATAAAATCACCTTTATGTAAACAAATACTCGTTGTTGCTTTGATATTAATTATTTATAATTAACCTAAAACACAGATGTTTACTTAGATGGGGATAATACTCCATGAGCAATCTGTACTCAATTGTATTATCCCTGTTCTATTCTACTGTACTGGCAACGTGCTATATAAAAGTTTTAAGTGGCTTTGTAATGAACAGCTGATGATTCTTTTGTTTACTTTTTTGTTGTTATTGGCAACTCATATGACCCCATTCTAAAAAATTTGCGTTTCTACAGCAAATTCAACCACGTAGGTGAACTTAAAAATGAAAACTACACCAACATGCAACATTTTATCAAAATCTTTAGAGCCGTTTTCGAGATAGGATTTATAAATATTCATTGCTCATTTGAAGTGATAGTATCCTAACAAACGACAAGTATTATCATTCGACAATTTCTTACATTAAAAAACATATCGAAATAGACTACTTTTATTCTATGACTTCTGTTGATCAAAGACTATTTGGAATTTTATAGAATATGTTTTCCTATTTCCATTATGAACATTGTACAGTAATAAAAATCATATATACAGTACATATATAACACGAATAAAGGAACAGTTTTAATGCAACCTAATTTTTAATGTTGTTATCTAACGTCGTAAGAAACGGATTGCGTATGATATGATTTTAAGGGGCAGCAATGCGACCGTTACGTCTGATTGTAAGTCTTATAATATTAATATTTTTTTGGTAGGAGGTGGAATGCGTTTACGCACACTGAGGGGCTCATTGTCCATTCAGTAGTGTCGGACTCCCACGGGCTCGACGTCCCATGAACTACCGACTAAACCACCCACCTCGGCACCGAGGACACTAACCTGGAACTGTTTCACACATTACTTCGGGCTAGACCTTTAATATTACGCCACTAGGTCAACCTACGTGTGGAAAAGCTGAGGTAAAGCCGACCACGCCGCCCGATCAGGGTAGCGTGGCCGCGATACCGAAGGCGAGCGCGGGCCCTTACTTCCGTGCTCGTCAAGGTGGTGAGTGGCCAGACCTACGCGGGTGACCTGGGGAAGATCCGAAAGGATATCAACCCAGACACCTGCGCCGACAAGATTGTCTGTGCGAGGCCGACTCCGAAGGGGGATGTCATCCTCCGACTGGGGAAGGGCTCGGACAGAGAAAAAATCACCCCCCTCGGCGCCGCGTTGGCGACATCGGCAGCGTCGTCGCCCCAGACAAGCGGGTCTCCATAGAGGTACGGGATCTCGACCCCCTCACGGAATCCCAGGAAGTTGTCGACGCGCTCGACTACGTTTTCGGAGAACCCAGTGACAAGCACAGTGTGTCTCTGGGCCCACCAAATAAGCGTCAACTCAAGTTGGCGGTTCTCGACCTGTCTGAGTACGAGGCTGCCAATTTGTTGATGACCGGCCATCTTCGGGTGGGATATTTAAGCTGCGCGGTGCGCCTGCGAACCGTGGTCGTCAGGTGCTTCAGGTGCCTGGGCTTCGGGCACCGTCGCAGCGAATGCACGGGGGTGGATCGGTCCACTCTCTGCTACAATTGCGGAGAGTCGGGCCACCAACACAAAGAATGCGGCAGTGCGGTTCACTGCTTCTTATACAGTGAGCTGCGGCCGCAACCGCAGTGCAACCACATCGCTGTTTCCGGGGCATGCCGCGTTTTTAGGCTTGCCCTGGAAAATGCAAAAAATGCTGACAATCAACGCCAGTCAAAGCCGGCTAGAAGAAGAGGGAAGTAGTTCCCTCTTCTGACAGACCGCGGTCTCCAGCATGCGGTTCCTAGCACGGGGCCTCCCCCTGAAGTGATGTGTTAAACGGTCCCGGGGAGAGATCTGCCCGGAACAAGGAGGTGGTTTAGTGGGTAGGGCTTAGGCGAGTCCCACACTTCGTCTGTAAATGGATTCCACCTACCTTCCACAAAAAAATATAATGATAATAATAATCTTTATTTTGAATAGTTGGCAATGTTGAAATTTACATCTTTGTTGTTAGCATCCCGACCAAAGTTAATTATTTTAGTTTTTTCTTCGTTTAGCTCTAACCTAAACTTCTTACATTCTTTAATGAAGTTTTCAGCTAGTAGACAAAGGTCTCCTGAGTTTTCTGCTAAAATCACAACATCATCTGCTAATGCCATTGTATTACTCTCAGTCTACTCCCAGTTTAACGCCTCGTTGTAAGTTTTTTGTATTTTGTAGGGCTTCTTCTACAGCTATATTGAAGATAGTGGGGGAAATTCCATCCCCCTGCCTCACCCCTGTGTTTATGTGGAAACTTTCAGATATTAGGACTATTAGGAGTTACCATTAATAGTTCAAATTCTGAAAATTTAGAGATACAAAGTAAACTAGCAAACGCCAGTAAGAGCGCAGGGGCCTGTACGAAACATTTATCATCCAAACTTCTATCAAGATGCTCAAAATTAAGATTATAGTATAAGACCATTATACAGGGTGTTTTTTTTTTAACGCAACCCATTCTTAAGATTGAATAATGCACATATGAATATGAAATGAGTATTGTTTTATTGATCTTTACATTTTATAAAACCTATTATTTAAGTTTTATCACATTTAGTTTACATTAGTGCTCAAACAGTCCGCCATTGGCATTTGTACAAAGTTATGCTCTTTCCATCAAATTCCCAAACACGTGTTGCAAGGTACCTCTTTGAATTTCTTGCATTAAATTTGTTGTTTGTTTTGAGGTGCTGAATATCCTGTGAATTGTTTTCGTAGGCCTTAATTTTTATCCATCCCCAAATAAAATAATTAGTGGGGTCGAAGCCAGGGATCTTGGGGGAAATAATCCTTCACCGATAAAATAAAGCTTTGTTTTAAGTTTTTAATGTGTGTGTCTTTAAGAACGATAAAAGTGGTCCGATCTGAATGAAATTTGCCACAGACATGTAAAGTAGTATTATTCTACGAAAACAATTCACAAGATAGTCAGCACCTCAAAACAAATATAACAAATTTAATGCAAGAAATTCAAAGAGGTACCTTGCAACACATGTTCGGGAATTTGATGAAGAGAACATAACTTTATACAAATGCCAATGACGTACTGTTTGAGCACAGAATGTAAACTAAATGTGATCAAACTTAAATAATAGGTTCTATAAAATGTAAATATCAATAAAACAATACTCATCACAAATTTATATAAGTATGATTCAATCTTAAAAATGGGTTCCGTTAAAAAAAACACCCTGTACAACCAGTGTTATTGTATGGTAGTGAAACATTGGTCCTTTCCAAAAGAAATGAGGGACGTTTGATGGTGTTTGAGAACAAAGTACTTAGGAAAACATTAGGCCCAGTCTGCGAAGAAGGAGTGCCCTATACAAAGAGCTTGATATAATAGCGCTTATACGAGACAGGAAGGCGCGATACTGAGGGATGTTTGTGAAACTGTACCTACAGGAAGACGTCCGTTAGGCAGGCCTAAATTAGGATGGTATGACAAGGTCAAGAAGGATGTGAGCCACTGCGGAGGAACAATCCAGTTGGCAGAGGATAGAGAAGAGTGGAGGAGGCTAATGTACGAGGCAAAAAAATCAACTGAGATTTGTGACGCCCCAGCAGTAAGTAAGTAAGTAACTTTTCCAAATCAGACATACATATATACAATGTTGTGTTAAACATGTATTCATCTTTATTGCAAAAATATCAAAATATTTGCATTTAAACTTTAATCATAATATTTACTTTCTTTTGAGAAAATTCCCCTAAGGCTACGCCTGTTTAGAGGTGATCGATACTTATTTTTGAACTTGTCTTCGCCGACAGCATTTCTTCAGATAGATTCGTAAACGTTTTAAGGGAAAGCTCTCCAAACCCCTAAAAAGTGTTGTGCCCATGCCAGGAATCAAACCCGCGACCTCTTGAACTAAAGTCCAATACGAAAACCGTTAGGCTAGCAAAACCAACGGTGGAGTTTTAATAGACTCACTAAAGTCGCCTACAAGATAATATAAATCCATATCAGCGAACGCCTTGTGGAGCTGTTACATTCTCATGGAAATTGGACCTTGTATTAAGCAATAAAGTGGTCATGTAACTCTTTACGATGTACTTCTAGCTTTCATTGTGCGCTTTACGATATAGCGTTAAAGGTAGAAGTTTTCACTAGAAACAAACGTTTTCGTCATCATGGCATGTCCAGTGAACTACAGTATTAAGATCCTGCAGGCAAACGGCATATAAAGCAGATACCCAGTAAGTATATGATGGTAATATGTTTTCAAAACAATGCATGTTGAATGTTTGTTGTGACATTACTCTAGCTTAGAATATACAGGGTGAATTCGGAATACAACGAATAACTTTGGAATGGTGTTCCTAAGTCAAACCAAACAAAAAATGTCGTATAAGTATATAGCCTATCTCGATCCGTTTTGGTCTGTCGCTGTCGGTATGAACGTATTTTTTACATTACTGATCATTGCTTTTAAACTACTAGAGGTTATCTTCAAACTAGGTACACATATGTTGGTTAATAAGACCTATCTTTGTGCGGAGTATCAAGTTTCTACTTTCTAACGTTTCAAAATGGCGGCCGTTTTTATTTTTCAAAGCTTAATAAATCAGGAGCTATATAAATCTCATAACAATAACTAGAGACAACAAAGTTGCGAAATTTAATTTCTTTTCAGGAAATGTACCATTTTTATAGGGCTATAATACTAATAACGGAGAAAAGTCATTTTTTATTACTTTCTCCCCCTATACAATGTATATGGAGAAAGTATTGTTTTCGTCAAAATTTTCGAATTTGAGTTGGTAGTGGATATATTCGTTTTAGTGCTCCCTGAATCCAAAAAAATGGTTTTTGGCGTGGTGTCTGTCTGTCTGTGTGTGTGGATGTATGTGTGTGTGTGTGTGTGGATGTAAACAAAGCTAGAGACGACACCAGTGGACCGATTTTCATGAAATTTGGCATGTAGGTATAAAGCGGTGGTATCTCCAGGCGTATTTTTCATTTTTTTGAATTTTTGATTTTTAAGGGTATTCACACCATAAAAACCCATAAAAAATGACAAAAATCCAAATTTCTCAAAAACGGCTCTAACGATTTTGATAAAAATTTCATGGTTTTTAGTGCTTAAGATGACAAACAAAATGACACCACCCGCATGTCTGTAAAAATTCAGGTTCAGAAGCTATGGGGGTTTAAGTGTTAAAACATTCATATTTTTGAAATTTCACAAAATGTGTGACCTCTAAAGAAAATACACTTGCAACCATTAAATTTGACTTGAAAAACTAAATAATCTAGTATTTTGAATCATGAGTTTATGTCAACTGGTTGCGGAGATAATTGATATTTTAGTTCGGCGGTAAACGCAGTACGTTGTCCAATGTTATTCTCATGGCAAATATTTAAAAATCGATATCTCCGTTATTTACTAACCGTTTTTGATAACATTTGGCATATATTTGTGTGATAATTAATTGTTAATTTGTTTTATTTCACTAAATATGTTTTCTGGTTTTAAATGACTTGAAGGGAGAAAGTATGTGTCAGTTTCCTGATACCGTTTATTATAAATGAAACTTCTTGCTAAATTATTAAATTTGCCCGAATTTACGGTTGAAACTTAAAAAAATTGTCTACGTTATTTGTGTTATGACCCTATTGAAATTGTACACATCCTTAAAGGAAATTAAATTTTGTTCCTTTTTTATCTCTTATTATTTGTTATAAGATTTTATAGTTTCTTATTTATTAAGCTTTTTAAAATAAAAACGGCCGCCATTTTGAAATGATAAAGAGTATAAGCTTGATACTCCGCATAAAGATAGGTCCTATTAGCCAATATATGTGTGTGAAAACCCACCGCAAAAACTGTATTTTGTGGACAGCTCCTTAAATTAGGACACCACATATTATGATTCATGGTTTGTTGAAGGTAATAGTCCTTCATGCATGAAAGGATTGCCAGCCCTAGTTTATTAATGGTGAGCCCAGAGACTGACATTGGGTCTCTTGGACAACTGTACAGAAAGTTATTAAAACAAAATCAAGAACGCAGCAAGGCACTCATGTGGGAATGCTGATGCTGACGGTCAGCACGGTTCACATGGGTCAAGCTGCATCAGCAGGTCGTTGCCGCTGAGCCTGTAGTCAGTCAGTCAGAGAGTTGACTCGAGTGCGTGTGCGTTGTCCACGGCGCGCCGCGCTGCGCCGCCGCGTCGGTCGGGGTTCGCGTTCTCTATCCCCCAAAATTAGGCCTTTAATTAGTGATTTGAAGTTTGTATTTAAAATTCTAAATTATTAATGCTCACATGTTAGTTTGAAGTTGAACCGTTAAATTGGTTTAATAAATTTAGATGTTTGTAACCACGTACGTATTATTTGAGCTCCCAACCGGCAAATGATGCGTAATTATCTCGGCTACTGGCACATGTGTACCAAGTTTGAAGTTGGACCTCTATTAGTTTTTAGGTTATAATCAGTCATGTACGTTCAGTCCGACGGATGGAAAACGGAGCGAGATAGGCTATATACTTATATGAAATTTTTTAATATAAATACAAAAATATACCCCTTAAAAAGTTACGTAGGTCTCAAGAATTCTTCGTGGAATTTTATAATGTATTATGGAAGGAATTAAGTTAGGTTTAAGTTTAGTTAATAACTAGATAAATATATCACATTATTTATTACCTATCGACTATACAGGGATAGGCAAAAGTGTGGATACCCCCACCTAACTTTTTAATGCGTCATAGTAGGAAAACCAAACTCAGCACACCATCACAGAAAACTGCACTTTTTAACGAGAGTCCCTTTTTCGCCTCCACCCCAAAAATGGGGCACCTTAGGGGCAGCTCCAAATCTTTAAATGCAAACCCCTATCGAGTGACCCCTCATTTTAAAGGGTTTGTCAAATTTTGAGATGGGTAACAAGCTAAAGTATGGATACCCCACCTTAACTAATAAACGGATTACATTAGGTAAACTAAAGTCAGCTCAACTTTACACGACTCAAAACTGTACTTTTTTGTAGCAAAAACAACTTTTCCTCCGCCTTCAAAATGGGGCCCCCCTTTGGGGGCAGCCGGGCAGTCCCAAATTTTTAAATGTGGACCCCTATCGAGTGACCCCTCATTTTAAAGGGTTTGTCAAAAGAAATACAATGGCGCAAACCGGAGGTCGATATCACCCACCCATTGGCGTTGTCGATTGGGACCCTCTGACAAAAGAAGGAGTCTTTTGCGGCATCACCCCCCAAATGAACCAAAATGGCGGTCATTTCAAAATTTGGGGTGGGTAAGCAAGGTAAAGTATGGATACCCCCCCCTTTAGTATTAAATGGGATACAGTAGGTAAACTAAACTCAGCTCACCACGTTATACGACATAAAACCGAACTTTTTTTTAACTAAAACAACTTTGCCTCGGCCCCCAAAATGGGGCCTTCTTTGGGGGTAGCCCAAAATTTTTAAATGTGGACCCCTATCAAGTGACCCCTCATTTTGAAGGGTTTGTCAATAGAAATAAAATGGTGCAAACCGGGGGTCAATATCACAGCCCCTGACCAAAATGGCATGCATTTCAAAATCTGAAAGGTTACAAGAAAAGCACTATTGTCAGGCCTTCTCCTCCTTTCCAAATTTTGAAATTGTCGCCATTTTGATTAGGGGTGTGATATTGACCCACGGTTTGCACCATTTTATTTCTATTGACAAACCCTTCAAAATGAGGGGTCACTTGATTAGGGGTCTACATTTAAAAATTTGTGGCTGCCCCCAAAGGGAGCCCCATTTTGGGGGCCGAGGCAAAGTTGTTTTAGTTATAAAAAAGTTCGGTTTTATTTCGTATAACATGGTGAGCTGAGTTTAGTTTACCTACAGTATCCCATTTAATACTTAAGGGGGGGGAGGTTTCCATACTTTACCTTATTTACCCATCCCAAATTTTGAAATAGCCGCCATTTTGGTTAGGGAGGTGATATCGACCTCCGGTTTGCGCTATTGTATTTCTTTTGACAAACCCTTTAAAATGATGGCTCACTCGATAGGAGTTTGCATTTAAAAACTTGGGGCTGCCCCTAAGGTGCCCCATTTTTGGGGTGGGGGCGAAAATGGGACTCTCGTTAAAAAGTGCAGTTTTTAATTCTGTGAAGATATGCTGAGTTTGGTTTTCCTATACTATGACGCATTAAAAGGTTAGGTTGGGGTATCCACACTTTTGCCTAACCCTGTATAGTAATTTTAATGTAAATCAAATCCATTGATGGGATTCAGTAAATGAACAAAATGCATTTTTAAATATACGTTATTGCAGTATTAAAAGTTGTATTGTTTCTGTACGTTCAGTGTGTGAGACATTTTCTTTATTTCTAAGTAAATCCAAGTTTTATTCAGTTATTTCAAATAAGCTTCATTACGCTACAAAAATGTACAATAATTTAACTACTAATGTAATTACTCAATATACGAGTACATAGAAGTTGCAGGGCAAAATAAATTAGTTGATTGTTAATCATTAACACATTTACCGTACAAGCAGTGTGGCCTTGGTACAAGCCACAATCAAAAGCCCACATAAATAGTATTTTACAACTGTTATAACATTATCTGCTTTTTTATTCTTATATTTCTTATATATATTTCTTCACAGTTAATGAGTTATTGGGCTTTAAACGTTTACTTTGCTACCAAAGATACACAAAAAGTAAAGTTAGGTTAAATATCATGAAAACTGTTATACCTTCGATATATATTGATATAACATAAAATAAAGGCTATTTAATTAATAAAAATTAATACCCCCGTTGCAGCAGACCTGCATACTCAGCAGGTACAACATATTTCAAATGCAAAACAGCATATTTCAATCCAACATAGCGAGATTTGACATGTTTTTGTAAGGTCGATAAGAATAACATAGGGAATGAGTATGCAGGTTTGCTGCCACAAAAATGGAAATATCGGGCATTTTAGACTATTAAACATTAGATCTCATCTAGATGAAGCCACAAACCAAGTGTTTTCAAGATATGTTGAGAAATAAGCGAGATATAGAATTTTACTTATTTCCCATAAGGTTAACATTGAGACAACGTACTGTGTTTACCACTTTCAATATCTCGGTAACCAATGGACATAGAGCAGTGATTCAACATACTAAATTGTTTGTTTTTTTTGAGCTGAATTCAATGGTGCAAACAAAATTTGATAAATTTTATTTTTCTATGTGAAAAACTCAAAAAAACCATTTTTGTGGGGTTTATCCCCTTTTACCCCCCCCTTCCGGTGGTCCGATCGGGCTGGTTTACGAACTCGTCCGAGTGATTACCACTTTACATGTCTGTACCAAATTTCATTAAGATCGGACCATATTTACGGCCGCTATCGTGTTAACAGACATACATATATATATATATGTATGTATATATATATATATAAATTCGAACGAATGGTGATTTTTACTTCTGGGGACCCCAAAATGAAAAATTAAAATGGTATCGTACATAGGTCTTACCATGAGTACTACCGAAATAGCTTATTCCTTTAAGGAAATTCGCTAAAAAAAGATAAATGCTCTACGTTACTGTTGCAAAGTCGCTTTCGTTTTTTTATAGCGGTACACTTTGGCGCGGCAGCCATATTGATGACGCCACTACTTGGACACCCACCACTCACCAACCTTAAGAATTGCCTTTTTTGAGTCTCAAGATTATGGGTTTAACAGAACATAACAGAGATAATGATCAATTTGGGTAAATAAAATGTGTCCTAGCTCTTTGTCTACTGTCATTTATCTACAAGAATGGTTTACGCTTTAAAGACACAAACTTCGGATTTACCCTCCGTTTTATATGAGAGTTTACTATTGAACTCTAATAATCTAATAAGAAAATGAAAACCACCCCGAAATTAGGTAACAATACATAATGGTATGTTTAACTTCGATGGAAAATAGATAGTTATTTATTTTGTAATCTTAGAATGGACAGGTAAAACCGCAAGACAAACATTCTCTCCATCAGACTTTTGGACTGTTCATATATACACAAATTAATTAGGAATGAAATCGTTTTCATTGTAATTCCTTAGAACAAATATTTGTCATGTGTTAAAGATAGACTAGTACACCCGTGCGGCTCTATGCGCCGCAAAATTATTTTGAAAATGAAAGAATAATAAACTAATAAAAACTTTAATTGAACAACAAGTTTGTCAGTCAAGTAGCACTTCTTCGAACACCACGTTAGATGTGGAAAAACATCCATCTGGAAGTACCCTCTGGTTACCGGTTTCGTTGATGAAAACTTTAGTGCCATCGAATGACCTAGACCTACTAAGGGCAACATAAAGTTGGCCGTGAGTGAATACAGGCTTAGGTAGGTAAATTGCAGATTTAGTTAGTGATTGGCCCTGTGCTTTATTAATTGTCATAGCAAACGCTAACAGGAGAGGAAATTGCAATCTTTGCATCTTAAATGGTAGATTTGTCTCTGATGGACACATTTTGATTCTGGGAATGAATATTTGTTCTCCCTCACTGGTTCCTGTTAGAACCTTGCATTCTACAGTGTTGTCGTGTAATCTAGCTACCTGTAGGCGTGTGCCATTTATTAAGCCTTTTGCAGTATTCAAGTTTCTTATCAACAAAACGACTGCACCAATTTTCAAACAAAGATGGTGTCTTGGGAGGCCGCTAATCTCAACACTGTTGAGGAATTCCGTTGGGCATTCCAGTTGTGCATCCATGTTGTCGGCCAGCAATGTGTCAACACTATCGTAAACCTTAATTTCGCCTTGAATGGTGGATAAAACATCATTATTTATTATGTCACAATCTGAATTATTTGGGGCTAAAATTGCGCGATTCTTTATTTCCCCAGTCCGAATGCAATTTTCCACATCCGGGTATATGAAATCAATTGGAGAGCCAATACCAAGCAACCTTTCCGGTAAAATAGGAAACCCATCTGACGTCCTAGGCAAAGAGTTGTTCCCCACCTCTAATAAAAAGTTAGCAAAAATATCTTCCCCATCATTTACTCGCATATTCTTTGTAAGTTTCAATTTTTTTATGCAGGGCCACAGTGGGTTATTTTTTAGACAATTCTCAACTATGACAGTACGTCCTGCATGAGGTACCACAGGTAAAGTTTGTCGAAAATCCCCTGAGAATAATACCACTTTTCCTGCAAATGGTAATTGCTTAAGATTTGGATCCGATGACAAATCTCTAAAAAGCCTATCAATGACTGTAATAGCATTAGATGGCGTCATGCTGATCTCATCTATTATAATAAGTTTAGCTGAGTTTAAGTATCGGCCATGTGGAGAGTTTGGAGTGACACCGGACACAGAATTTTCCAGGATAGGTATAGGTAGTTTAAATGATTATGAAGAGTACGTCCGCCTTCTATTAAACTTGCTGCAATACCTGAAAGTAATAAATTAATGTAATATATAATGCATTTTTTAATTAAAATATTTATAATAACAAATGTATCCTTTAAAATGTTAAGGTTGTTAATGCATTTATTGGGTGTAGCCGTTATCTACGATTCTATAATAACTTTATACGGGTTTATTTTCATAAAGGTAGTAATTTTCTATATTATTTTCCAATTAAGATAATCAATATTTAATCCTCTAAGTTATTTTGGTAAAATTGAGCTAATATTATGATTTATAAGTTATTTTTTAAACCACAATTTTACCTGTAAAAGCAACAGGAAGTGCAACCATCTTCAACCTTCCAAGTTTGGCAAGTAAAGTTTTTTGTATATATGTTTTGCCACATCCTGCTGGAGCATCTAAGTAGAACAAACTGGGAGATCTGTCCCGTGATTGGACCTTTTCAATTATTGAATCAATGATTTTCTTTTGGTCTTCATTAGCTTTTGAGTATAAAGAATCAAACTCAACTCGTTTCATTTCTGTGTTTGCTTGGTTTACAACCTGATTCAAACGAATAACAGGAGTCGGTAAACCGAGATCTCTGCAGCTTGTATTGTGCGTCCTTAAAATTTCTTCAATTTGAGATAGAGCTTCATTCAGTGCTTCTTCCTCCGATGAACCCCGATTTGTAAAATCTTCGATCATATAAGCTTTAAATTCATTCCATAAGTCTAGGCTCTCAGTTGGTACGTTAAGCCCAAGAAGACATCCAAATAAATTACGAAGATCATTAGGTGAAGCATAGTAAACAGCTTCTTGAAGAGTGTTTCGACTCAGTTACGAGTTTTCAGCAATCCCTCTTGCTATGGCGGCATCTCGGTACGTTTCATAAACATGACCATCAATGGTGCGAATGTCATTAAAACATCTTGCACCTTTAACATGAAGGAGGAGTAAACGAAGATGAAAAAGCTCAACATTCTTTGTAGAAACAACATTTAACCGTGCAATAATTCTATCATGACCTCTTTGTCGCTTCCGCCAAACTTTACCGTTGTCTTGCCAGGTGTAGTGCTTCGGAATTTCACAGTAGGTGTATTCCCTTGCTGATTCATCCGTTTCATTCAAACGAAACCAAGCCATCAGTTTAGTATTTCTTGGTTCTAGAGCTTGTTCTTCATTTCCTTGAACAAAGGTAACTCGTTGCTGGTCTTCCAGGTGGCATTCTAGATTAATCACAGTGTGTGATTGGTGGTGCATCGGGTACTCTTGGATTCTCCACATCGCCTCTGCAGAGCCTACCCACCTGGCGTTCAAATATCCCTGAACTTCATCATATATAATGGTGTCACCATTTCTAAACTCAATTGAAGCAGAGTCAAAACCTTTATAAATATATTTATAAATGTACTTAACAGATTTAACTGTACTGCATATTTCAACATTGATATGAGCATTGAACTTCTTGAGAAGATAGGGGTTATAAGGTACTACAAATCTGTTATCTACTGTTGATCCACGAACAATTACAGTTTTTCCATCATCTCTACGTCTGTAGATAGGGTACCCATTAACATTTTCTCGCGTTTGATCCAGAAACTGTTTTGGGAAAGATTTAGAGCATTTACCTTCAATCATACATGGTGCGTTTGGATTTGTGGTGCCACATGGCCCGTGAATCATGTTGCGAGCAACGATTTCGTGCAGTTCTGGGTACAAAACTGGTTCGGGAATTTCTGCCCAAACTAATTTATCAATGTCATCTGAATCTCTTAGTTTGAAGTCTCTATCAAGAGTTATAAGAATGTGTGCATGTGGAAGGCCCCTTTTTTGGAATTCAATTGTATAAATACTAGCAATCACTGTACCGAAAATCTTACTATCTGTTATTTCTTTCAAGAGTTCTTTTAATTTCTCATGAAATACTCTTACTACTAAATCTGGTCTCATGTTTACGGATTCGTTGTACTTCAGGTTTGATTTAATATCTTCCCAATTTGGGTTGCAGATAAAGGTAATAAACAGATCAGGCTTACCTTGTTGACGAACTATTGCCATTGCATCCAAGTAATTGCTATGTAGATTTCGATAGCTGCCTTGAAATGATTTAGGAAGTATGACCTGCCGACCAACATTAAGCCCTTCGTTTTCAGCGCGAGCTCGAATAGCATCGTGAAGGTTCATGTAGAGGTCAGCCCGAAGTTTTGACTGTTCACGGGGAATAAAGGGAAGCCGATCTCCCTCTATTCTTGTGAACATATCCACGATATACTGAAGAGATAATTTCCCCCCATGGATGACAGGAGAATAATCTTCTCTGACCGAAAGTCTGTGAGATGCAAACTGCAACTGAGTCACAGTGTTGCGACGCAAGGTTGCTCGGTGCTCCACTTGTGGCATTTCCCGAAACCAGCCTTCTTCTCCATATGGAAAAAGTAGGGGTAAGCTATGGGGTCAAGTCCAGAGCAGTGTGCACCTAAATTTTCCGGATATCCATTTTTCGGATATACTATGAACTCAGGGGCTCCCTCAGGACAACCATCATCAGATTTAAATACGGCTGCTACATCATTTGCCGTTGGTAGATTATATCTTCTTTGATCTCTGTTTCTATATGAGTATAACACCATTTTGACATTCTGTTGCTGGTCACCTGGTGTTTCTCTTAAAACCTGGCCCATAGTTTTAAATGCCTGAGCATATGGATTAGTTTGATTAAATAAATTTGTTAGCTCAAGCATAACATTTACGTTACAGGAATTATTTTGAGGTGCATCATATCGCATTCTTACCGCTTGCTCTGTATCGTAAAAATATATTTGGGCATAAGAAGAGCTTTCTTGGTTTGCATCTAAATTAATACCTATTCTGTGATGCACCTGGCCGTTCACTATAAAGAAGTAGGGTCCTCCTTGGTTCGGTTTTATATTGGCACTGGAACTTACCATAGCCAAAGCCTGGTTATAATTTCTACAGTATTTCTTGAAATGTTTGGCCTTCTGCGAGTCTCCGGTGAACATCTCTTCTAATGCGGGGTGCGATCTTATAGGAGGAAGATCTACTTTTCCCCCGTGACAACATTGGGTGTATTCGCCCCTAGTTCTTGCTCTGATCGAAAATACAGAGCATTGCAATTTCTGCATATCTGACCCATAGGTCCCAGACAATGCAATGCAGGATTTCGGTTCGTCAAGCCAGGTCTTCTCTCTTCTGCATCACGTCTTATGCGCATCAAATCTCGCACCAATCTCCGTCTCTGCCTGTTTTCCCTATTTACTCTTCGGACTCTTGGCATAATTTATTAAAGTATTTTTTCAGTAAAAACAAACAAAAAAATTGTTATGATATTATACGTTAAGGGTTATAATTTACTATCTCACATCAATGTAAATGTACGATATAAAATAAAATAATCAAACATCATATGTTTTTTTAGATTGTCAGCAAGTAACATATGTTTTGCTTCCAACTTTTTCTTTCTGACAGCAGCTGGAATTTTATATCAACTTCAATTCCCATGTTAATCTTATGGAAGAAAAAACGTACTTTAGATGCACTTCGTACATTTTTGAAAAATAATATTGAAAAACGAAAACCTTAATGTACAACTACGAATTGGGACAAACATTTTGACATGTCAAACATTAAAATCGGCTCTCACAAAAAACAGCCCTCACGTATTAATATAAGAGATACTTAAATCTCTGATTACGACATAGTTTGTCAATCATAATATCTAACTAGTTGGTAATAGTTTGACCCAATAATAATCAAATCGGCGATACAAAATATAGTATATAGATCAAGAATACGCAGGGAACAAATTGAAATTTTAATCGCTGCTTAAAATCTGAGCTGCTTAGAATTTGAATTGTATGTACATATATAATAACAATCTATAAACAAGCATTATAGAAGACGCTTCGGGATTCATGTTGCATATAAATCATCTCGTTACCCAGAGCTCGGGGAAATACTGTGACGATGTACTCAGTTAATATAACACTGATGGGCTACATTTTATTTGCCGGTGCCTAAATGGTCCTCTTTTCCAAACAGCTTCTTTTTAATTATTTCAAAACCTCTATTAATAGCAGATATTATAGCCTGTATATACGTAGATAATTGTATTAGTAGTGTTTGTATCAAGTTAATTTTTGGTTTTTCAATTTTTTGTAATTTTATTACATTTAAAGGGATTCAACACATTAAATTCATAAATAAAGAAAAATCTTAATCTCTCAAAAACGGCAAAACTATTCTCATAAAAGTTTCACAGTTAGTAGTGCTTAAGTGGAATCTCTACTTTAAAAGCTAAAATGGTTATTATGGGTAAAATAAACACAATGATGGGCTTTCGGATACCTATTTTCCCGCTACCCCTTTAATTTTAACCAGTAAATTTAAATACAATAATCATAGTATTTATAAATCTAGCAAAAAATTAACTTTTACATGACTGCATGAAAAAAAATATATGTAAGCAATCTTTACATTTCTTAAAATTTATGTTATATTATTAAGTCGACAGCACCAGGAGGACCGAGCGTTGCTCGGTGAAATATTGAATTTCAACAATAATCATATATGCCTACTAACAATATTTTTTATTTCATAACGAACATTGGTCTTAAAGAGTAAGTAAATTTTCAAAGGGAGAAAAGATTATAGTTGCAATCTTTCTACATCAGTGTTTCTCAACCGGTGGTACGCGTACCACTTGTGGTACGCGAAGGAATTTTAGGTGGTACGCGAGACATTAAGAAGTTAAAAAAAATACAATTCAAGGTATCCGAACGACAGCTGCTCTGTCGACATCACAGACGCACGTATTATTGAGATGTTTATAGGTTAGCAACCTTGTCTATTTCTATATTATGGTCCATAATACAGAATGCAAATTTCGTGCTAGCTTTTAGATCGAAAGAATTCATTAGAAAATCCGTTTTCCAATCAGTTTGACTGATATAATTATTCCCAATCACAAGATTTCCAGAATTTCACTTATTTTTATAATGAACGTGGATACAGTATAGAAGCAATAAGACATACGTTTCGGACCCATGAGGTCCGTCACGATTGTGTATAAGTGGGACATGCAGGATTATTTATCTGGCCTTTCTATGGAGAATTAAGTAATTTCCACTTATCAACTCTGCTAAACAAAATATAATTTTGAAGGTGAATATTAGGCATGTAAAGTCTGTTAACTTATTTTTTTTAGCAAATTTTAGGTCGTTGGCATTTCAATTCAATTTTCATGGCAACTGAGTATAGTTACTCATTTCAATTAGACCTAATATAACAATATTATGGGCAATATTAAGAGTAACAACTCTTTCATAAAGTGTTTTGAATTGACATTTTTAAGTAAACTTTTTCGCATATGAGAATCAATTATGGTTTGGGGAGACCTATGAACGTCATTAGATCTGATGTATATATTTTCGTAGTAGGCCTAAATTAAAGTATATTGGAAGAAACAGAACAATTTTACTTCGAATCGCCAAAATATGTGGAAGTACTAACAAACCTTATACACCTTATATTAAAACACCGGTATTACTTATTTACTTATGTTTTTAAATTAATTATATGTGGGATTGGAAATTACAAAGGCAATTTCTCATAATTAACCTAGCCATGTTTCTACATTAACCAAGGGAAGGAATAGTAATGTATTAGTAATAATCCTACTAATAAGCATAGTAAGGCGGGATCCCTCAGTATATGGGGTGGGTGGAGGGGGGTTCCTTGCGGTGGTACGCCAAAATACTTGAAAAGGTTTAGGTGGTACGCGAGCACAAAAAGGTTGGGAACCACTGTTCTACATCATTACATTCGATAAGACAAAGGAATGCAAAACATGTTAAAAATGAGATCACATAATGAACCATCCAAACAATCACGATCATCATTTTTTTTAAATAAAAGAAGAAAAACGTTATAAAATTGAATGATTACATACAATAAGATAACAAAATATTTCTCTTCGCAACATAATATTATGCTTGAAAAAATAAGGAAACGGATACCTTAACAGTTATATTACCATTAATGAACACTCAAAACAATCAAGATTATCATTTTATAAAAAATAAGACTACATAAATATAAAGTATTATCGTATTACCTATAGTACATAGCAATGAAAATTTGGTTTAATTTACTTAAAGTGAATCTTTTATATACAGAAACACAATAAAATTATAAACTGCAGTGCAACAGAATAACGCTAAAGGGGGAAAAAACATCAAGAACTCAGATTGTTGGTCGCAAACTAATAAAATGCACATCTTCAATGTAGAAATCAACAGTAAACAAATAAGATTATCGCTTTACACAAATAAAATAAAATTAATAGAATAAATTATACGAAGGAAAGAAAAACAGTATAATACTTTTATGAGTTGTGTAGGGCTTATCATAACGTTACAAACGAATGTTCATCAAATAAAAAAAAATGTTTTCCTCAAAAAATTATATAATTACAATTTTACAAAATATTTAACCAAATTACATACGTTAGAGGAAGCAAGGAAACGACTTCAAAATTAATATACAAAAAAGGCCTACATAAATAAATTTAATAAAAACTTATGTTCAGTAAATATATACAAAAATAATAATCCTTGCTTCAAAAAAAATATATAATCAAAGGAAATAATAATATAATATACACTCAATTCAAGTGAATACTTCATTCCACACTATTAGTCCAATAAAATTGTCTTAAAAACCCCCTCCACGGGAAAATTTTGGGTTAAGTTTGATTTTTGTAGTTTCTCATGTTTTTTGGGGCGCTGAATCAAAATCCGATGTTTGTTAACGAAATTTCGTGACGGAATATTGCAAAAAATTCAAAATAAGGTAAAAATACTGAATTTTTTACGTATTTTTGCTTATAACTTAAAAACAGTAAAATTTGTGTAATAAATATTTATGAACAAAAAGAAAGTACATAAAATTTCCTACAAGATACACTACTTGTTTTTATTTCTATGACAAAGTCTATAGACTGCGCAGCAAATTGAAAATTTATTTTTTTCCATATAAGCTAATTTCCCTATAACGAATACGCTGTTCCTGTATGAGTTCTAGTAAAACCTAGGCCCCAAGGCTACTATAACTTTTCATGTTGATGTCCTCAGACCCCAAAAACACCATCCGTTCAAATTCTTTTACACATGCATATACATGTACAGTTGTTTACATATAAATTTACACTTTTTTCTTTTATTGAAGATAACTCTCGTAAAAATTAATAAATTACATTCAAACATGGTGGATATATTAAACATGTGATGCAATTATACCAGTTAAAAAATTAGCTACGTCGGCCAATTGTAACGGCATTAAGGGGGGATTATTTTGTGATCCGACAATGATTGATCCATATAAAACTAAGTAAACTAATATATTACTCTAACCACAGTCTAAGTTCTTTAAGGGACACAGTTTAACGTACACAGCCTGTTTCTGGGAATCATTCATGTCTGATGATTGACTTACCAAAAACCAAGTCAGTTAAAAGAAAATAGAAAATGTTTGTTGTTATGGGAAAGTTATTGTTTTCTTCGTTACAATAAGTGTTGAAGCTTTAAAACTTATGTCTTTTTGAAGACTAAACAATACCATACAATAAACCAAAAAGTTTAGTTTTAATCCTTTAAGATTTTTCCTGGAGTGATGCACAACATTTTTCCTGGAGTGATGCACGAGCAAACAGAACTTATCACCTGCATAATTTCATTAGGCAACCCACATACAACAAAAGAATGCAACCGGAACTTTTTTACAGCACATTCTGATCACATGCACCGATAACAAGTTAAGAAACATAACGTAAAAAAACTGTATCCGTAAACTGACACATACTTTCTCCCTTAAAGTCATCTAAGGTATAAGAAACCTATAGGGTGAGTGCACCAGTGAATGACCGGTCGATGTCTCATGTTAATTTCAAATTACTCAATTATTTCATAGTCACAGTTACACGTTTTACTGTAGATTTACTGTATGGTTTAGGGATTAAGCAATATTAGTTAATTACGTTACTTAATGAGAATACTGGTTGTAATATTAACTAAAAGACAAATATGTCAATGCTCCAACAAATGACCGGGACTGCAACAGCGAATGACCGATCTTGTACCAATGAATTACCGGTCACTTTTGGCTAAATAACTATCACAAAATTAAAAATTTATCTGACATCAATGAATAAGGATAAATGTAAGCTGAGAGTATAGATAATTGCTAGTAAAACTTACCGTTCCAGTGAATGATTGCGAAGTTTTTCCCCGGTCATTCGCTGGTTTTTGCCCTAGTTACGTTCCAATTCATGACCGCCCTCAGTAATAATTATTATAGCATGTAGAGCAATGTAATTGATTTTAAATAGTAAGATTGTTTGAATGCTTTTTTGACTTAATATATTGAGTAAACCAAACACTACAAAACATTGAGCTACTGATAAAATATGTTTGCCAAAAGACTTGGGGGGCTTCGCCCCCCCCATTACTCTGCCCATGAATTTACACTGCCTTAACGAGAAAGAGTTATTTGTGCATCTAGGAACTAAAGTACTTTAGTCCCGTGATGCACACAAATTTTTTCCTCCACCTACACCATTAATAATAACTAGGTATAACACTGTAACTTTACCTCCAGATGATCCTTTTCTCCAACAAACTGCATTCCAATCACATAGCCTATATAAATGAATAATGAAAGGTATTTAGGCTTTAATTTTAACCATTTTATTCACACTCTTCTTTAAAAATACTCTAAGCTTAACTTATTTGTTCACAAATATGCAGGAATATAGCCTAAACTACACCAAACTCAAAATGGATACGCTGTCCTGTATACAACGGAAACGGACGATCGGATGCTGTGACACTCTCTTCAATTTAAAGAAACAAATTAAAATTGACAGTGTTGCCAAATTTTCTCACTGTCCACAGCGGCGTTGCCGGAGTTCTTCCCATGTATTTCTTATGAGATTACTTTTAGTCCCGTGGGACTAAAAGTAAGTAAATCCCATGGAGTATAAACTAGTACTTTAGTATTCTATTCCAGGGACTAAAAGACGACTATAGATAGTAGGTGGAGGAAAAATAATTTAAATCTCTCTTTACAAAACTACAAATATATTTTTGTATTCCCCCCCTTTATGCTGCCCATGATTAACCAGCCATAATGGTTTGATTGTTTTTAGCGAATTTCCTTAAAGGAATAAGCTATTACCGTAGGTCTCATGGTAAAACCTAAGCCCGAGACCATGTTAACTTTTCATTTTGGGGCCCCCAGAAGCAAAAACCACTATTCGTTTGAATTTATATATATTTATATATATATATGTCTGTTAAAACGATAGCGGCCGCAAATATGGTCCGATCTTAATGAAATTTGGTACAGACGTGTAAAGTAGTAATCACTCGGATGAGTTCATGAACCAGCCCGATCGGACCACCGGAAGGGGGGGTAAAGGGGGGTAAACCCCCCAAAAATGGGTTTTTTGAGTTTTTTACATAGAAAATTAAAAATTATCCAATTTTTGCTAGCATTATTGAATTCAGCTCAAAAAAACAAACAATTTAGTCTGTTGAATCACTGCTCTATGTCCATTGGTTTCCGAGATATTGAAAGTGGTAAACACAGTACGTTGTCCCAATGTTAACCTTATGGGAAATAAAGAAAATTCTATATCTCGCTTATTTCTCAATATATCTTGATAAAACTTGGTAAATGGCTTCTTCTAGTTCAGATCAACTAAATATTGAATTAAAACCACCTAGTTTTAATACACCCGTAGCAGCAAACCTGTAGACTCATTCCCTATGTTATTCTTATGGAGCTTACAAAAACATGTTGAATCTCGGTATGTTGGATTGAAATATGTTGTTTTGCATTTGGAATTCGCTGAGTATGCAGGTCTGCTGCAACGGGGGTATTTTTTCTATTAGGATTGAGTAAACTTAGCTCTAAACAAATGTGAGCGACTAATAAGCTACACACCAAAGCAGTTGTTTCCGAAAGGACATGGGGGGCTTTGCCCCGCCCCACGCCCCTCACTCTTTTCACTGAATGAATGAATTGTGAATGAATTAATTGTGAATGAATGAATTGTGAATGAATGAATTGTTTTTATTTCCTTAAATACATACAGAAGACATAAAAATATACACAGTATTATGATGGAAATATTTCCCACAAAGGTAAACCTGTGCGTGGGAAATGAGTTCATTATCAGTTCAGTCTTCCACAAGCACTTCATCACTTTCATAAAAACCTAAAACTGTGTAAATTTTGGAAAATGTTTGACTTAAAAATTTGATTAAACTAGAAATATCAAGATCCATGCATGCATAAACCATTCACGTCGAAAGCCAAAGGAAAAAACCCTGCAAAATTATGTTGGATGATGAGTTAACAGAGACCTGGACCAACTCTCTCTCACTCACACTCACACACACACACACACACACACACACACACACACACACACACACACACACACACACACACACACACACACACACACTGTAATAAAAGATAACCTAAAACAAGACTTTAATTCACAGAATTGTACATTTTGAATGACAGAACTATTTACAAACATAACTATTTATTTAAAACATGTGATTATTGTAACATTCTCCCCTCCCATGTTTGGACGTACTCCTTTAGATAGACAGGGGGCTTTCGAGGTCCGGCACTCCTTCTTATAGTGTTTTCAGTAGCTTCATCAACTGGAATAGTGTTGTTCTCATCAGATTCATTTACACAATGTTGTGAGTCATCAGAAAAACCAGTGCTGCTGTCAGGTTCCTCATGAGTAGACTGAGATGGTGTGGAAAACTCCTCATTATGACCGAATTCCTGGTCCACAGTTCTGGAAGGAGCCAAGTGGCGAGTTGAAACAGTTGTTTCTAGCCCGTCATGAAAACGAATATGAGCATACTCTGGATTCCCTTCTAAGAGTGTGACCTCCACTACTAATGGATCAAATTTAGATCGAAGATCAAATCGTCGAAGCAGAACAGTTCCTGGGTTCAAAAGCCAGGATGGAGTAAATATTCCGTTTGAAGAATGTCTAGGAAATGCAAACATCCTTTCGTGCGGTGTGGCATTAGTTGCAGTGCACAGAAGGGATCGAATCGAGTGGAGAGCATCTATTAAAACATCTTCCCATCGAGAAATAGGTAGTCCACGATCATTGGGGGCAAGTTGTATAGTCTTCCATACAGTTCCATTAAATCGTTCCACCTGCCCATTACCCTGAGGATTATAGGGTTTAGTTCTACTTAGAGCCACTCCATAAGCCGAAAGCCAAGTTTTCAACTCCTGATACATGAATCCTGATCCTGAGCTGTTTAAGAGATATGATAACGAGGACGCAGAGGTATCAGGACATGGGAAAACAAAAGGAAACCTTGAATATTCATCAATTACAGTTAACATGTACTTGTTTCGAGAACTAGAGGGAAGTGGGCCCTTTAAGTCTATATTGAGCCTCTCAAAAGGTGCAGAGGCTTTGAATAGGGTACCTTGATGTTAATAAAATTTTGGCTTTACTTCGGCGCATGTGCGGCAAGCTGATGTTATTCTCCGCACATCCTCCATTGAGTATGGGAGATTCTTGCTACGGATCCAGTAACAGAATCTCGAAACACCAGGATGGCATAACCTTTTATGGAGGGATATCAAATTAGCGTCTGCACAGGTTACTCCAGATGATATGGCACTAACTCTTGATAATGCATCAGCAGCGTGATTGTCTCTTCCACGACGATAGACAATGTCGTAAGAATAGCAAGAGAGATCCAGCCTCCATCTCGTGATCTTCTCATTCTTGATTTTACTCCCATGCTTCATGTCGAACATAAATGCTACGGAACGTTGATCAGTAACAAGACGAAAGTGTCTACACAAAAGAAAATGTTTCCAATGCCGGATAGCTTCCACAATGGCATATGCCTCCTTCTCAACTGACGAATGACGTTTCTCTGAATCGGACAAAGTACAAGAGAAGAATGCTACAGGGCGATTGTTCTGACTTAAGGTAGCAGTAATAGTAGTGTCTGAAGCATCCGGTTTCACACAAAACGGGATATCAGTATCAATACATGCCACGGATGCGTCTTCAATATCCTTCTTTAGATTGTGAAATGCTGTTAGAGCCTCGACAGAGAGAGGAAAGGAGCACTCCGTTAAGTGTTTAATCTTTTCAGAAAAACGAGGAATGAATTTCGAATAGTGAGAGAACATACCTAGAGCCCTCCTCTCAAAGAAGCAGTATCAGTTGGTGGGGTGTAATCTTTAAGCGACTGGAATCGTTTAGGATCAGGTCTAATAACGCCATCGCTAATTGTGTGACCTAGAAGAGTAATATTGCGCAAAGAAAATGAGCTTTTCTCATGATTGATTGTTAGATTGTACTTTGAAGCTGCTTGCATGAAATTCTTAAGGTTTTCATCGTGTTCATTCTGAGTGCGACCGCAGATGGTAATGTCATCGAGATAGGCGAAAGTGTCTTTCAATTTTTCTCTACGTATTACCTGGTCCATAGTCCGTTGATAAGCAGCTACACCATTTGTAGTACCAAAGGGAATTCTTGTAAACTGGTAGAGTTCTCCAGCAGCTTCAAAAGCAGTAAATGGACGATCCTTTTCAGGAATAGGGACCTGATGGTACGCACTACGTAGATCTATAGTGCTGAAAACTTTGTATCTTTGTAGCTACTTTAGAGACTATGTCATTTATAGAAGGGATAGGGTAAGCATCTAATTCAGTAAACAGATTTATAGTTCGGGAGTAATCGATTACGCCTCTTGTAATTTGGTGTAGATGCAACTAAGACTTGGGCTCTCCATGGTGAAAAGCTCTTTTCGATTACGCCATCATTTAAAAGATTATTTACTTCAGCTTCAATAAATTGAGTGTCATTGAGAGAATGTCGAACAGATTTAACAGCCACTGATTTACAGTTTGGAGATAGATTAATAAATAAATTTGCAGGTTCAACGTTGGCAGCAGAAAGAGCGCTTACTAACAATGGAGATTTACCCCCTCCGAACTCGAATTGAACTGATGAGTGCTGTTGCAATAAATCACGACCTATAATTACTTCTGCGCATAGGTTAGACATAACCGAGAGTTTAGTATCTGGGTATTTATGACCTAGCATTTCCAGATTAGTTTTACAAATGCCCTTAATGCCACAAGTTCGATGACCATTAACAATGACTGTTGTTTTTACTTTCGACTGATGTGATATTGGACAAGATATTTCACGAGTTGAACCTTCAACAGATGCAGTATTTTTCTTTGGTTGAGAACGGCAAACCTTTTGGTAGTGGCCGAATTTGCCGCATCTATTACAAACCTTGTCGTTTGCAGGGCAGTTAGTGCGAGGATGCCTTGATTCCCCACAGAAATATCATTTGGCACGCATAGCACCTACTGAAGTGTCAGAGTTGCTATAGGGTTCGCTGGTGATATTTTTATTGACTGGTAATCTGTTAGAGACGGCATTTACTGTAGGACTGGGAATGTCATATAGCTGTGATTGATACTGAGCCATTTCTAAAGAGCGAGCATGTCTGTGAGCATCAGCCAAAGAAACAGTTTCGTTTCCAAGGAGACGTTGGCGTATTACCGGGCTAAGTAATCCTCTTATAAATGAATCACGGATACAATCATCACGGTTGGTTTCAGCAGTTACTGCTTTGAATTGGCAATCACGACTAAGAAGTTTTAATGAATCAACGTACTGGTCTATTGATTTATTAGGTTGTTCTTTACAACTCAACAGCTTATGTCTGGCAAAGACTTCATTGATTGGTTTTACGAATAAATTCTTAAGCACTGTAACAGCGTCATTGTAAGTGTTACATTGACTTACGTATTCATAGATGTCGGGAGATATGTAGTTGATGAGAAGACGGTGTTTGTCCTCCTCATCCGCAGTAGTGCTTCTTAAGAAATTGGTGAATCTTTTATACCAGTGTTTCCATGTTGTTGAAGTATTGCTTGAGTTTGGATCTACGTCTAGGACGTTAGGACAGAGTAGTTTTTCCATGTACCTTTTATATGTGGATTAAATTGTAATAAAGAAAACAAAGATAACCTAAAACAAAGCTTTAATTCACAGAATTGTACATTTTGAATGACAGTACTCTTTACAAACATAACTATTTATTTAAAACATGTGATTATTATAACACACACATACGCACGCTCACGCACATACAAATCACAGTCTCGCGCTCGCTCACAAAAACCTTTATCTTTATCAAAGGAAACTATGCGTAAATTGATATGAGTTAACGATTTATTTTGTTCACGGCCGACTCTAACAATCCACTTATTTACCAGACGCTTACATTTAAGATAACTGCACGGCTCAGGATATTTTAATTCATCTGGAAGTTTTGAAAAAATAATACTTGCAATATAATGGGAAGAGGTTTTATTAATAGTTTTCATGACTTTATGGAACTGTATTTATAACCAATCTAGTCGGATAATTGTGGGTGGGATGGTCGAAAATAGGTAATTTATCCTTAAAAATATAAACTATTAGCGTCCTTACATAAAGCTGAGAAATATTCAAAACGAGAACGAGCTATTCATCGAAAAGAAAATTCGTTGGAAAGATAAGAGGTTTGCGTAGAGCAACTTTGTAAGGGTTCATTTTTTCACCCTTAATTTTTTGTTATTTTCTTTATAAAATTATATAGCATAACCCCCACAATAGATAGTTCATTAGTTTCTACCACCAACCAGAACAGGCTTCAGTAACAATCAATCATCGATGATAAACTCAGAGGTTAGGAGTTGACCCTTACTGGGCATGGGCAGTTAGCGGCCGCGGCCCGATGTTGGTGCCGCCGAGCCGGCAGCAGACTACGAAAACGCGTTTCTGCGCATGACCGGCCAGAGTCGCTAATAAAACCAGCCGGACCGCCGCGGGCCGCGAGTTGTGCTACCGAATCCTGCCACGACAACTCGCCTCTTGAAGTAAGTGCCTACCCGATCGACTTGTTGTGCAAAAAATTATTAATTTTGCTGAAATAACTTGTTGCCACTTTTGAGGCCGTAGCTTACTTGCATTGGCTTTATTGGATGATTTAAGTCACATACTGATTATTTATGAGAGAATAACGACTTGTCAGATTTTGAGGTTATGTAACCAAATTGCCAATTTCATTTGCTGACTTCATTTAGAAGCTTTAAATTGATTGCATACTGAATGCCTGATGGCTAAATGACTGCTTTGTTTAATTAATGCTTTCTGCTAAAAGGCTTATTGTATAATACTGCTATAATTTGAACACTTGCACTTGTTATTTTATGCTTGCATTGTGATTTTGTATTTTGCTATGTTGTCTGTTATTTAGGTGCAACGTTCACAGGTAAGCCTATGGCTAAGTAAACCCCTACTGTATTGCTGTGATTTATTGCTATGAACCTTTGCTAGTATAATTTGGTCCATGTGTTGCACCTACCTCAGCCTCCATGTACCCAGCTTTACTGAAGTGATTATTATGAGTTAATCTTTGGTTAAGCCTTTGATATTATCGTAAAGCGAGTGTTTATAATTGGAATACAAGCATTATTATAGCCCGTAGTACACCTAAGCATTAGGTTTAGTAATAATAGTCAAAAATATCCGGAAATAATAAGCTAACCTAAACTAATGGAAACTTAATGATTATGGCTAGTGCCTGCTGTTAGGATTTATAATACTATCCTAAAACCCCTCCACCACCTATTGCTGACGAACACACAGCATCCTGAGGGCAGCGTATGCCAATTCCTTTCTTAAACTAATTCGATAAATAGGCGAAAGGGGATTTTAGGTTAGCGACCGGGCTGTTATTTAGCAGTATTTTATACATTGTTTTGGGGTTATGGCATTACTCCTATCAACCTTCCACTCTCATTGCTGACGAATACACAGCTTCCCGTCGGCAGCGTATGCCAATCCTAACCTATCCTAACCTCTTACTTGTCCATTTGGGGAAGCGTAGGGATAGCGATTAGGTTTTCTTCGTGGGGTTCACACGTATGTTCCCATCAATCCGATTACCTACCCTCTCTCATTGCTGACGAATACACAGCATCCCGAGGGCAGCGTATGCCAATCCTAACCTATCCTAACCTCTGACTTGTCCATTTGGGAAGCATAGGGATAGCGATTAGGTTTTCTTCGTGGGGTTCACACGTATGTTCCCATCGATCCGATTACCTACCCTCTCTCATTGCTGAAGAATATACAGCATCCCGAGGGCAGTGTATGCCAACCTACCCCATTCCTAATTCTAGTCAAGGGGTTAGCGGGGCTATAAGGTTTTTAGGATTGAATACGAGTAAGGCAACGATGAAGATTGGTCGCTAATAGCTTGTGCTTGGACCCTTAGTCTGAGTTGCCTTCTCATTTTGCTAAGATAATTACCTGAAATAAATGAACTAGATCAATTAATACTTTGATATTAGAATTAGACCGAATAACTTATTCTCACGACTTTTCGACCGACCCCTGGGAATTGTAGCCCAGCTAGGCTGGACTATCCGAGCAAAAGGAACAAAAACTACGTCGACTAGTAAATTTCCTCACAACTTTTAATATAGTTTTTGCATTATTTCAATAGGTGCAAGAATGCTTTTATAACCTCCGACCCAAGCCAAATTCCCATATTGCAAAATAGACTGACGCGAAATAAATATTTTGTAAGCGTTTTAATGGTAGAACTTTCCTCAGATTTGCAAAAAAAACGAATTTCCGCAATTTTACCCTAATTTGATTGACATCACTAGTCCACTTAAATCGATGGTTAAGAACAACACCAAGATATTTATACTCATTCACACACTCAATCGTTTCACAACTACTACATTCACTCTCGGCGCCACAACTGTGTAACTTAAGTACAAGATCTGAGGGATAAAAGTCAGCTCTAAGTGAAATTGGCATGTATTTAGTTTTAGAAAGATTGACAGTTAGTTTATTCTGATCAAACCATCGCTTGACGGTGAGGAGGCCGTGCTCAGCATTGCTAAACGCGTCCCTCCAGCTGTCTCCCTCGAATAAAAAAGCTGTGTCATCATCATAAAGAAATAACTGACCGTTCCCTATATCAACTCTACCAAGATTGTTAATGTAAATTAAGAATAACAAAGGTCCCAAGGTCGAGCCTTGAATAACCCCGTAATCTATCTTTTTTGAAGAACTGTTTTTACCAAGAACTGAGACAATCTGATACCGATCGCGAAAATAATTTTTAAACCAATCCAGAGTCGAGTTACTTAAGCCAATACATTCTAATTTATGAATAAGAAGTTCCCGGTCGATTGTGTCAAAAGCTTTTGCTAAATCTATAAAAACTAAAATGGGCTTCTTATTTCTTCCTAGAATTTCGTGAACGCTCTTGGTAAGTAAAATGAATAGTCATTTAAATTTTTATTATTACGAAATCCAAATTGTTTATCAGTAAGAATGTTGTTGTTCATTAAATATTTTTCTAGCTGACACCTAACACATTTTTCAAACAGTTTAGCAAGTACACTAGCTAAAGTAATAGGTCTGAAGTTACTAAAAAGGTTTTTCTGACCCCCTTTGAAAATTGGAATGACCTTCCCCATTTTAAAAACATTACCCATAATTAACGTGCCATGATGGTTTGAATGTTTTTTTCCTATTAGAATTAAGTAAACCTAGCTTTATAAAACTATAAGTGACTAATAAAATATGTTTGCTTGATTATGTGTAATCAAATTATGTAGGAAACGAATAATTAACCTACAAATCTACATTACCTTACTTTCTCAATTAATTTCAGACACATTTGTCTTAATGTAACTGATTGCACTCTTCTCGGCACAAAAGTTTGTCATTAAAATGATTTGTTTTGATTTGGATTTTTGCGGACATTTGCCATCACTGATTAGTAAAAAACAAGATTCACGACGTTTCGGGATCTGGAATCTGATCCCGTCTTCAGGTGGAAGAAAACCTAGGACATAACAAGATTAGTAACACATGGCCAGGAAAGCCTGGACAAAAACACAGCTAAAACAGAGAACTGTAAAAGCAGACACAAAAACACTATGCTGAAAAGAAAAACAATAACACAAAATAACACAGGAATCATAAGACATACGATCAGTCTTAGCTCAGCTCTGATCGGGTGTGGACGTGCTCTCTCCGGTCTGGTGATTCTTGATACTTGTGATTCCTGTGTTATTTTGTGTTATTGTTTTTCTTTTCAGCATAGTGTTTTTGTGTCTGATTTTACAGTTCTCTGTTTTAGCTGTGTTTTTGTCCAGGCTTTCCTGGCCATATGTTACTAATCTTGTTATGTTCTAGGTTTTCTTCCACCTGAAGACGGGATCAGATTCCAGATCCCGAAACGTCGTGAATCTTGTTTTTTACTAATCAGTTATGGCAAATGTCCGCAAAAATCCAAATCAAAATATAAAACCACCATCACCAACAATGAATTTCAAACAAAGAAAATGATTTGTGTCATAAATAAACGGTATCAGGAAACTGACGCACACTTTCTCCCTTAAAGTAATTTAAAATTATAAAACTCATATAATGAAATAAAACAAATTAACAATTAATTATCACACAAAAACATTCCAAATGGTATCAAAATCGATTGGTAAATAATGGAGATATCGGTTTTTAATATTTGCCATAAGAATAACATTGGACAATATACTGCGTTTACCGCCGAACTGAAATATCAATTATCTCCGCAACCAGTTCACGTAGACTAATGATTCAAAATACTGGATTACTTAGTTTTACGAGTCAAATTTAATTGTGGCAAGTATATTTTCTTTAGAAGTTACAGATTTTGTGAGATTTGAAAAATATGAATTTGTTATCACTTAAACAAGCATGACTTCTGAACCTGAATTTTTACTGGTGGTGTGATTTTGTTTGTCATCTTAAGCACTAAAAATCATTAAAATTTTACCAAAAACCTTAGAGACGTTTTTAAGAAATTTGGATTTTTTTAATTTTTATGGGTTTTTATGGGGTAAATACCGTTAAACATAAAAAAAATTCAAAAAAAGAAAAAAAACGCCTGGAGATACCACGGCTTGATACCTACATGCCAAATTTCATGAAATTCAGACCACTGGTGTCGTATATAACTTTGTTTACATACACACACACACACACACACATCCATACATCCACACGGACGGACAGACACCACTACGAAAACCACTTTTTTGGATTCAGGGAGCACTAAAACAAATATTTCCACTAACAACTCAAATTTGAAAATTTTTTCGAAAACAATACTTTGTCCAAATACTATGTATAAGGGGGAGAAAGTAAAAAATGTAAAATTTTTTTTAATCGCAATTTTACATACTCGCGTAGATCTGGCCACCCGCCATCTTGACTTGGGTTGTGTGGCTTATACCCGGTAGACAATTTGCCACCGCCTTTTCATTTTTATTAAGCATCTGCTTATTGTTCACCTTGGCCTACGGAAGCTTCTAGAGCTCTCGCCCGGGTTCTTGATCCGCTTGAGTGGCGCGGAATAACTGGTCACGAGGACGGCGCCCATGATGAGCCGTCCTTGGATCCGCGACCCAATCCTCTTCTTTTCGAATCTGGCTACGCCGACCTTATTATAAAAATAATTATACTCTCCATGCAAAATTAATTAATTCTTTGTGAATTTCATGCTTGATTATGTGTAATCAAATTATGTAAGAAATAAATCATTAACCTACACATCTACATTATCCTAAATTCTCATTTTAATTTCAGACACATTTATTTGTCTTGATATAACTGATTGCATTCTTCTTGGCAGAAAAGTTTGTTATTAAAACTATTTGGGTCATACAAATTATATTTTTATTTTTTGATCGTAATTTTGTAAAAGTGGCGTTTGCTGGGATGAAATTCACATTCGTTCATCAATGTACTTTTATACATGCAATAGTATCTTTACTCATTGTTTTTAACGTTTTATTAGTTTTACTTAAATAAAACGATTTCTCTGAGCTATATGGAATCAGCTGTTGATAAAAAGAACATGACAATGTGCTCCTGTTGGTGCCATCAACCGTCATTCATATAAACTATCTAGACTATAGCAACAAAACAGAAATGATCTACAAATTCTACAAATGCATATGAATTTTTATATTTCTAGGCTTAAATAATAATAATCATTTTAACGTAGTCGAAAAAACTGACAATTGATAGGCATGTAGCATGTTATTTAAATGCTTCGTGAAATACTTTTTATTCTAAATTCCTCAGTTATTTTCCTTTCATTTGAAAACAATCTTTATTTGTATCTCGTAGTTTACTAAAATAAATTATTGTCCAATGTTAAACTTTTATGGTGATATTTTGTAAGTTAAAATATAAAATTACTCCAAAAATACTATACCAATATGCTGTATAATTTAATGGCATTTTTCCTATGACATACTAAACGTTTGTACGAAATTTGGAAATGATTATTGTAGCGGTTTTTTAGTAATCGCGCAACGCACACAGTCACACACACACACACACACACACACACACACACACACACACACACACACACACACACACACACACACACACACACACACACACACACACACACACACACACACACGCACGCACGCACACGCACAGTGACAGACAACGAATCTTTAACTCCGCTAATACTAAGACTTTAACTCGTTCACTCATCGATTAATCCTTTAACCCCTCTAGAATTTACCGATCAGGCCTATTTCTTAACAGGTCTACTTAGATTATACTGTATGTTTAAAATATTCACCATGTTAGAATTTAATTTATTTATTGTTACGAGAGTTGTCTTCAGTAAGAGAAAAATGTGTAAATTTATATATAAATAACTGTGTATGTATATGCATGTGTAAAAGAAAGTATATGCACATCAAATAAAGCATGCCATACATGAAAACGGGGATTCTCAACACGATGCCAATAATGTCTTTTTAAAGTTTATACAAGTTACATTAAAAACATTTTTGGTAGCACATGGTGTTTGTTTCACCACATCTGACAAATCGCCTCGTTGCGTTGGTTTACAATTCTTTTTTTACAGTTTTATTAACCGTTCAGCAAAAATCACAATGTTGCTATACAGGCTAAAAAAAATCAAAAATCCTAGGGCGAAATAAAAATTTTGCCCGTTCAAACATTGCTTGTTTTAGAGTATAGGAAAGGAATATGATTTGAAATGTAACAGAAACGAAACACTTTAATAAAGGTCTTGGATGTCGTTCAACGCTGTCTTTGCTACATTTCCATAAAGGAAGTAAATGGAGTAGTAAAAAGACTTATGAAAATTGCATTTTACCGCAAATGCAACGGCTGTGTTTTATGTCGTCGTACGTAGAAGTAGCTCGTGTTTTATGTCACGATGTTCCGCTGATATTGAACTCGACACGAGTTTCAAAACAGAAAACAAGCACGCACGGAGTACGCTAACAGGAGGGAACGAATTTCTGTCTCCGATGTTGAATTGCCTTTTCAGATTCCCGAAAACTCCAAATTCGGGGCATTTACCCCCAAAAGGGATGCTTTAACCAATGGATTAGAATTTGAACAATGGTCTTTTAGGAATTTGAAGACAATCGGACAAAAATCTTGGCCGCGAGAATGTAAAATCATCTTGAGACAGCGTACTGCATGAGGTAAATTTACAAATTGTTTATCTTTTATACCAAAAAAGCTCTGGGAGATAGATTAGAATTTGTTTTTAATTTCTCTTCTGACAAATTATACTTAAATTACACTGTGTTCTTACATACCCCGTTTGTAGGTATTAAACCAAAATATCTCCAGGCGTTTTTTCATTTTTTGAATCTTATTTGTTCTTAAGGGTATTTACCCCATAAGAAGCAGTAAAAAAGATAAAAATCCAATTATCAAAAATGGCTCTAACGATTTATATAAAAATTTCTTGGTTTCCAGTGCTTAAGGTACAAAATAAAATGACACCACCCGCATGTCAGTAATTTCAGGGTCAGAATGTATGGGGATTTAAGAATTAAAAATTTGAATTTTTCCAATTTCCTTAAAATTATAATAGTTAATCAATACATGCAACTATTTAATTGGCTTGAAAAAATAGATAACTCGGTATTTTTAATTATTAGTCTATGTCAACTGGTTTCGGAGATAATTGATATTTTCGTTCGGCGGTCAACGCAGTACGTTGTCTATTGTTATTTTTATGGTAAATATAAAAAAAAACTATATCTCCGTTTATTACAAAACGAATATAATGAAGTTTGGCATGTATTTGTGGGATGATTGTGAATTTGTTGTAGAGGTTTTTTTATTTCATTATATTATAGATTTTCTTGCTTTAAATGGCTTTAAGCGAGGAAGTATGGTTAATTTGCTGATACCTTATATTATGACATTTTTCGATGTTAAAATAGTAGTTTATGCAACGATTGTATTATGTATGTCTTTAAGCCACGAGTGAGAGTGTTCTAAATATCTCACGAGTGGCTTAAAGGCATAATACAATTGTTGCGTACACTACTTTATCTATGACCAACAATATACGACAACATTTCCCCGGAAGTTAAACAAAACTCATGACTTTAACTAATGATTGAATAGGTCAACTCAAATTTGAGGTTAGGCACATAAGCAGAGTTAACCGTGAATCGTTGTGGAACAATCAGCTGATGGGATAAGTCAACTCAAACATGATTCGTAATGCAACAATCAGCTGATGTGCGAATTGCGTAATTGTCATAATGACACTACTTTCGTCAAATGCTACGCTCCCATTGGTCTAGAACCTGTATTATAAAGTGACACCAGTTGCATAACGTTAACTTTATGCGACGGGTTTGTATTTTGGTTCAATAATGGACCTCATTAAAACATTAGTTGTTACATCGTTATTGGTGGTTATTGCAATGGTCGTAGATAAAAAAATCATAGAAAACACTAATTTATGGAAAACACTAACACTTTTTTCAACTTCACAACATTTCTCAGATTCGTTTCATTATTCCTAATCCTTGTTAATTAAGCTTGATTATGATTTATCACGTGAAATTATTTCCACATCCAGAAATCTTTCAACAAACTTTTTTAAAGTTAGTAGCCCTGAAAATTAAAAATTTCAACAGCAATTAAGTCTATGTAATTTTAAGTCTTCAAGATTTATAAGATTTTGCAGTATACTTATCTATGCTTTTTTTATTATTTAGTTATGGACTTTTCCCCCCTCTACTAAACGCATGTTAACTACCTTACATTGCATAATGGTCGTTCATGCAGACTACTGCTCAAATATCAAGCGTTTAATAAGGGAAAAGAATTATTTATACATAACTAGAAAAATAAATACCCCCGTCGAATTTCCATAGGATTTATTTTTTATATGTGAGCATTCAACTTATGTAAAGGAAAATATCGTTTGAATATGTTTTGTAAATAATAAATTCAAAACTTCTATTTAATCATTCATGAGCTTAAAACCTGAGGAAAATTTACAAAGGGATCACATTGGTTTTTTTAGTAATATGTACACTTTTTGTATTTTATAAGTTCTTAGCCTTTTAATTTTCAAAAAATGTAGTCTTGTTATAGTATATAAATGTCAGGAAACATAAAATCAATTAATTCAAAATACTGGAAAAACAAATAATATAATCCCATGAAAAAATTAAATTTAAACAAATGGTTATTTTATGAATAAAATATCCCTTTTAGTTGCAGCAGACTTGCATCTCCAGCCAATTAATAAAACATAATATCATTCCTCAGGCTTGTAAACATACCATATATTATGCTACATTATCAGGAAGTATAGATAAAGACACCCCCCCACCCCCATTGCATACAGTTTCCTTATAAAACTTAAAAATAATTTGTATTTTTAAAATAGTATATTTTATGCAAAATCATGATCAATGAACTGTAACCATTCAAAATAAACACAAATAAAATATTAATCACCTGAGAATTTAATCATATATTCAGAATTGTATTTTTTTAAATCTCTTAAATCAGGGTAACTTTACGTTTTGGAGGGTAAAATTAAAAATAATATTGGACAACGTACTGTGTTTAGCACTTTCAATATCTCAGCAACGGATTGACGTAGAATAATAATTCAAAATGCTAAATTGTTCGTTTTTTAAGCTGAATCCAATTTTGACACTTAAATTTGCAAAAAAATAATATAAAGATATTAAATCCTAAAAATAAATTTTTTTTCGTCAAAAAACCGTCCTTAGAGTTAACTTATCGCGCTGGTTTTCGAACTCGAAGTAATAAATGTCACTCTAGACGTATGTACCAAATTTTATCGCGGTTGGACCTTTTTTACGAAAGTTATCGTGCCTACGGACAAGTATATACATATATATATAAGTAGGTGTGGATGGTACGTTTTAAAATAGCTGAGCTAAGCAAAAATGGGAATTAGTGTCGTAATTGTGACGTATGGGTGACGTGTTTTATGACGTATTAGGGTAAAATGATAAAACAGTGTCGTTTTTGAGGCGTATGGGTGACGTATTAGTGAGGTATTTGATGACGGATGTGTGTCGTAGTGAATGACGTCACAGAGTCGATGATGTGTAGATTTGAGGTGTTGATCGGGGTGGACGGCGCGACGGGGCCGCCGAGAGGCCGTAGCGGCGGGGGACGGTCAGAGTTGCGCGGTGCCGGCCGGTTACCGTATCGTCGGTGTCAAAACGACCGGTCGGAGAACTTGGACTTGGAAAATAAATCGAAGTTTTACCGTAAAGTATGAGATATAGACGAAATATAAATGAAAGGGATTTTCCGATGAAGTAGTTTTACCGTACAGTCGAACTTAGTGTTGTGGTGAGTTTTGACGCTAAGCGTATTGTCGACGTCGATGTAAATTATATTTTCATCACTCTGTATACGAAAATTGCCCGTTACCGTACAGCTGAGATCTACGAAAACTCTCGATTTCCTTACGTCAAAACAAGTAATGATCAGCTGCTTTTTCGGTACCCAAACATTTCATTCCCGTACCCAAACAAACCATTTCCGTACCAAAACAAAATATTGCCGTACCCAAACAAACGAATTCCTTAATTTGACAGTTCAACCAGCTGACTTTATAAACTAAAATAGACATTTCAGCCGTATTGTGCTTACTTAAAGAAAAATGACTAAATTATGAAATGTTGGATCATTTTTTATAAGTTTGGTCACTTATTTGCATCGTGATGAAAAGTACTGTTCCCAACTCGTCACAAAAGTACCATTTCGGGGCTCGATAGTGTTTTACTTGCTCGGCTTACGCCTCGCAAGTTAAACACTATCTTGCCCCGAAATGGGCTACTTTCGTGACTAGTAGTGAAATATACTATTTTATACTGTCGCCAAAATAGAGTTGTAACTTTCCGAAGACGCGGGAATGAAATCGTTTTTCCCGTACCGCCGGCAACAAAAATACCGGTCGGAGAACTTGGACTTGGAAAAATAAATTAAGGTTTTACCGAACTGTTGTGAAATGTAGGCCAAGGCCACCTAGATGTGTTTTTAAAAAAAATATTTATTTTTCAAAACTGCAATTCGGAATTTTCAGTTATAGCTAAGTAATTTACAAATTTGGAAAACACGACAATAAGCCACAGTGAGTTGTAAGTTGAATTATTCTGTTTGGTCTGGTCCGGTGTTTTGCGGCACATCATTAGGTGGGTACACGGGATCCGAAGTCCCGTCGTCGGTGCCTGTTGATTCTTCCGGTGGAACGTTTTCGGTTGTTGATACTTCAATCGTAGGTGACGCTGTGGGTTCCGGAGACCATTCGGGGCTGTGTTGAGAACAAGAGGACGACGAGGAATCTACCCATCCGCAAAGATTGCTGTCGAACTCCACGGTGACCTTCAGTTGTATCGGTGGATGGTCCGCTATTAAGTGTAGAAATGTCTCATGTAGAATTCCTAGATCGATCTCGTCACAAATGACCAGTTGGAACTGCATGGTGCGGGGTCTTGGGGATCGCTGATGTCGGCAGGTCCGCTGTCGAGGGAAGAATGGCGACTGGCGACGTGCACTCCGCGTATTTATGCATGGAGGGGGGGGAGGCACGTGTTCCCCAGGCACTGTTTCAAGGTCACCGTAGGAGGTTTTTAAAAAATTGTGTAATTTAAAATGGCTAAAGCAAAATGATACATAAAAAAACTAAACCCACGGAAATAAACTTGAGTACGAAATAACTAAACTACAATTATTTATTTACCGTACATAAAGAGTAAACATGAGTAAAACTGAGCCTACATATGCAATAGGGATCCAAACCACAGCATAGTCAAATTGAGAAAAACCAGGTTAAGTTTACTACTTCATAATTAATTCATGCTTAATATTAACGTTATAAGTTTGTATTTTTCATATAAAAAGGACTCTACACTGTTTATAAACATAATTTTTTAGGCTATAGGTCCTATATTAACCTTTTTATTGATTATTTTGAGGCTTGGATCTTTATTGAGTAATGCGCTTTCCCGATACCCATATTATGCAATAAAGATTTTGTGGGTTGGTTAGTTTTTGCAAAATTAGTTTTGTTGCTAGTCAACCCTTTTCCCATTAAGATATCAGGTTATTTTAATAATAACCACACATCTCCATGTAAAATGCCTTTATTGTACCGTACATATGTCTGTAATAATATTATTATTATTATTATTACTAATGGTACAAGAACATTACTATGATAATAGTAAGAATATCAAGTAAAAAATATTAATAGGCCTAATAAAATATAAAACTAATTATTCTACTATTTTTTTAAAAAAACATTGAAAGTAGAATTAATTGTTAACCACTGTCTGTTGACCTATGACTATAGACTACTCTAAGTCTTCATCATATTCTACATCAAAATCTAGATTTTCAACATTGTACCCATCAATATCATCCACCACATGTTTACTCGAGTGAAGGTTCTTGTAGAATTTTCTTGCATCGGTTGGGATGAGACTCATCAAGGACTTAATATCTTCAAGTTTTGCCTTGCTGAGTGGCTTCCCCGCAGGCCACAGGATATCCAGATCTTCGCAAAATACCTGTTCGGCCTTAAGTGGGCGGCCTTTGACTTTTTTTTGAATATTTACTTCGATGTACGGAGACAAAGGTCCAAGGCTTGTTTTGAAATGTAGAACGAAAGGGGAGTTTTTGCTCAGAGTAACCTCTTGACATTTAAGCCAATTTATTTTTTCTCCGAGAACATCTTTCTTTCTATTTGTTGTGGAATCTTCTAAACGCTTTGTTGAGAAGAAATCTTCCTTGCGCATTCTTTCAGTTATCAGTGGCTTCTTTTTCTTGCATGATTTCATTACCGACAAGTAATCATCAACTGTGTATAGTCGTACCTGCTTTTTCAAAGCGGACTCAATAAATGCAAAGTCTGTATCGTTAGGGAGGAAACTATGTCCGGAAACAAGAAATTTCAGTGAAATGCTATGCAAGTTTGGGAAACTATACAAAATATGATTGAGCATTAGAACCAATTTTATGTTGCGGTTCTGTCCACCGCATGAATCAGCCCACAAATTCACGTGGTGTACCTTTTCATCGAGATGTTTGCCGATAAACTTTTTTATACATGACCCTATTTCCTGAGCACCACGTCCAGCTTCATTTTCAGTCCATACAAAACAATAGCCTTGACCTTCTTTCACAGAATGAATCCCTAGGTTATAAACACAGAGCTGCCGCTTATAATATACAACATTAGTTGGAATTTTTGGCAAAGGCAGTGTTTTTTCAAGATCAAATGTAATTGTTTCAATGGTTTCATTTTCTTTAGCCAGTTTTTTATCATCATTAAGTCTTTGTCTGCTGGATTCCTGACTTTCAAGATGTATCTCTCTTTGGATTACAATTTGTTTCTTAATTTCCCCATCAGTTTCATTGTTAATTTTAATGTTTAATTTGTCGCACAAGTTGCACGTGTCCTTTTGATAGGGTTTACGGCGAAGATTGAAATTTGAATAGAATATATCCCTATATTTTGGGAGACTGACTGGGTTTTCTGGATTTTCTATTTTGTACAAGTCATACATGACTGGAATAGTCATATGTGCAGGCAAATACTCACGGTCTGTCTTTGCTCGTAAATAGTGGGATTTGTACTTTGGAATTTTTTTTATATGATCTATTACACGTTTGAGTTGGTCACTGGATATTTTGTTGCTACCACCAGCCTTACCACGTTTGTCTACCAAACTGTTGGATCTTATTTTTGAAAGAGCATTTGCTACTCTCTTAGGTGATATTCCATATGTGTAAATAAACATGTCTCTACACACAGCAGTGTTTCCAATCATGTATATTTGAGAAAAAGTTTTTTTTTGTGTCGTTATTTGTATAGTGTCGTTTAACATTATTTTCTGTAACTAAAGCGCCAATGTAGGCTGTTTGTGCATTATAATTCCCCAATTCCCAAAACTTATTAAATTCCATTTTTCTAAATTCAGCACTTACTTTGTCATGGCAGTTATTTTTACATAGGCAGATATATTCTTTAAATTCCCTTGGCTCTACCTCTTTACCTTTAGCTGATATATAAAACTTATTAGAATTTTTCCTTTCTTTCCTGAGCATTCTGGTTTGACCAGGATACTTCAGTTTCCTACCTTTTTTTGGCCTAGCCTGGTCTATATTAGCATCTGAAATTTCCTCCATTTGGTTGTCAACATCCTCCGGTATTTGATTTTGACTAATCAATACTTGGTTTTCAATCGTAGTGATGTCAGTGAGAACTGAATCAAATTGGTTTTCAATAATTATGACTTCTCCAGCTACCTCATTATTAGGACTATTATGTACTAGGCCTACCTCAAAATTTAAAACCGGATCATATTGTTTTTCATCCATACTCCCTTCCAACAGAATTTCTGCTTCTTGAGGTGTCATTTGTCCAAGTTCTTTCAGGAAACCACTATCACTCATTGCAAGATCAATATCACTTAGATCCATTACCATTGTGGGCAGAGTTTAGTTTGGATCATTCACTTCAAAAATCGGCTGATTTAAACAGGGGTGAGTGCAGTCTATTTCTTGGTTTTTCTGCTCGTCAACCCGAACCGATGTGGTGCACTCAGCGTCTTCATTTTTCTGATGATCAACCTGAACAGGGCCGGTACATTCAACGTGTTCATTTTTATGGTGATCAACCTGAAACAAATACAAATAAATTAGGAACCTTTAAATAGCAGGAGTTTCTATGAGATAAGTTTATGAGGTAGGCCTACTATAAAAACAGATAGACCTTCTTGTTGGTATATTATTAATCATATAAGCCTATACCATTATTCAATACACTTCTGATTATCCGAGGTCTTCAAGACTGAAACTATTTCGGTTACCAAAAACCTCGGATGATTCAGAGCTTACATGTATTTTGGGAGTAGGCAGGTTGTAATAATATTTATGTGAAAAGTTTTATTATGTATACTAATAATCAAGAAATAGGCCAATAAAAGTCCTTTTGAGTATTTTATAGATAAAACCACATGTTTGCATATTATTATTACGTTTGACTAGAAAATATAAACATATATCAAAGTTATTTATTTATGCCAAGAGCTTCCTCGGATAACCGGGCTCGGTTGAGTGAAGGTTAACTAAGCCTTATAAAGTTATTACCGTAGCCTATATCAATAAAAACCCTTGCCTCAATCCCAAGGTTTTTTATTCTTTTATGGATTTTTAGCTTGCAGAGGTTATCAACGTAGGTTATGTTAAATAATTAGTACAAGTGGGTTAGCGGCACTTCAGACCTCCAAAAACAGGCCTACTTTACTTAATATGTTTTCAGTCAGATATTAAAGAAAGCTGAGAGACAAAACAACTCTAAATTAATTACTATCAACATTTTCCTGAAAATAACCGATTTGTTGACTTATATAGTTGGTTGTTATAGTCCAAACATAACCAAAAAAGTCCATTTCTTACCTTGAGTTTCTTTTTGATACAGCTTTCAGGTCCAGTACTGTCTTCTTCTGTTTTTTTCTTCAAGGCAATTTCAAGTAGTAGTTTACCTCTAGAACTCATAATGGTACTTTACTGTCGACATTTATTAAAACACTATTTTATTTACTACAAGAACATAACCACTGTTTGTACATAATGCAGCTGCACAAACAAGAGTAATCCAATCTGATAGAGCAAAGAGTAATACAAAATGCAATACAGATCCAAGCCAAATGAAGTGTGGGTTGGATCTTAATTTCTGGTCAGCTGATTAAGCAATAAAGATCCAGGCAACTGGATCTTTGTTGCTAAATCTGAAATTGCTAAAACACACATGTGGGTTGGTTCGAAGCAAGATTTTACTGCTTAAATCAGCTCATTTCGGTTGGATCATTTTTGCATAAGAAAGATCTATGTTTCTTTTACCTAAAGATTAACAAACCTCAATTTTTTTTAATTTGTGGGTTGGATCCCTATTGCATATGTACGCTCAACTAAGATGAACTATTTACATGGAGAGTAATCTCGGTAGAGTTGTTCGCTGAAGGGCCTTGTAAGACTAAGTAGAATGACCCTGGCATCTAAGTCCTCGTTCATAAGCACACTGACAAATCGTTTCGGAAGGTAGACTTGGAACTTTGGTGAATCGCCTTCTTTGTACGGTGAATCGCCAAGAACAGCGAGGACCGCTTCGCCAACTGATGTGTCCATTTTCCTCATCGCGTGAACTGTATAGTGTTTCTTCACTTGTAGTTCGCTGCATATTTTTATAGTTATGAGGTCGGATTTTGAATGTTGGTTGAACTTATCGGCTAGGGATTGCAATTTTTCCATCGATGTCATGGTGAGATGTTAGATGTTTCCCGTGTGGCGATCTGAGTACGAATGATTATGCCACAAGTCTTACGTATATATGTGGTATTTCCCCCTCCACTAGTTACTGGACATCAATGCACCGACCTTGTACGAGATAATGCACAATTAGTGTTCTTATGATGAGGATTTTTCACTCCGATGCATGGACCGTTTAAATGCGTTGCAAAGTCTTTGCCTAGTGTAACATTTGTTACGTTACACTTACAGTATTTTTCGATGTATTTGGTTTTTTTCACTTCCAGTAGTGTAAATTTCGTCGTACTGTCAACAGTAGTGACGCATTATATTGTGGAGCTCCTTGTACTGTGTAAAACCTTCATCCCATTCAATGTGGTTGAGATGTGTTGTTTTCCAAATGTTGGTTCTTGCACTCTTACTATTCAAAAGTCTAAAAGGGTAAGGCGGTTTAAATAGTAAATAATTTACAACATTAGTTGATATATCGAAAAATGCAAGCTCTTTAATTACAAACTTGTTTCGATTGTTCTTAAATGCCTGAAATTTTACAGCACATCTTTTGGGAGGTGGTGTAATTTCACCATAAAATGTAAGCGTCCTGTCTATTTTTGTGAGCAACTTGATGACACTGACACAAATATGGAAGAGAAATATGTTTTATCCACTGTCTTATTTAAGAGGACCAATTGTTTCTATTTTTACAATGTTTTAATTTACATTCACACAGCGGCTTAGGAAAACACGTGGAACAAGGATAAGATAAATCTTCATAATGAAACTTGGAACACGTTTCTTCACAGCAAGTCCAAAAATCTGGAGTCTTGTTGATTTTTAAAGTGACGGACTTTAGTATTTCAGCTTTAAACGATTTGCAAAGACATCTACAAAAACCAAAACTTTCACAACGCCTACACGCCATCCCATCTACTTGACATATGGGCCGAGTAAAACACTTATTTTCACAACAGTATCTGATCATACTTGTTTGAGAGTTCTTCTCCATGATCACTGAGTAAAGACAGACAAAGTTTTCGACTTGCACCATATTTATTACAAGAGAGAAGAATAATAATTTGTGTGCATTGTATATTTTTCAAGGTCATGCAAAAGGCGTTTAAAAAGCGGGCATTGCAGTACTTTACCACTTACAAAGTGTTATTTTCATCGGCCTCATTTTTGCTCTCGTCTTCATGATCGTTCGTAGCAGGTTCTTCATTTTTGTCTTCAGGGCCGTTAGTCGTAGAGTCCTCCGGTTTGACGATTTCGCTTTTGAGCTGATTGCGCTAAATTTCTGTTTTTCTGTAAAACGACACTTCTTGAGGCAAGCGGTTGTATACAGAGCTATCCAACGGCCTTTAGAGCAATGGGACTTAAGGGTTTCTGATCATACAACTATCGAGATAGTCAAAGATAATCGAACTGTATGACGTGAGCTGTTGTAAGTATCTGATTATTACAGGTGTCAGATTGGAGAGGATACAAAATACCTCATAAGTCAAAAGTATCTTTTTGTTGTGTCTGGATAAGTCCCTGAATCTCACATATTGGGTTCCTCTGAGTCGGATATTGTCGATTTCCAAGTCTGATTCGTCAAACCCCATCGCTGTTTTTCTCCCAGTCAAATTGTTGAAAAGATATATGGCACTCTCCAAACAACTTTATCTAAAGTTAGCTTCCAATCAAGAGTTGTTGTGGACGTTCCAGAGTCAGCTACTATCACACCCGAATCGCAGGATGATCGCAACAAAACCAATTCTTGCTTAACATTAATTATTATCCTTTTGTAGTCTTCAGCAAATCCTAATAAAAGTTTCAAAGGAACGCAAAAATCGAAATAACCATTTGGATTTGTTGCGAATTTCGTTTCACTTGGCAATACCCATCCACTTGTAATCAATGAGTTTGATTCAATTGGTGACAGTGAAACCAATCCTTTTATTGTACTGCTAACTCCGACTTTCTTTGTGGAGTCAACAATGATCCCTGATAATTCGTATCGAATTTCTTCAAATAAAGAAGCCATGGGATTGTTAGTGAAAGGAACTTTTGATCCAGCATCCCCACTTGTCGTTGTTACTCTTCCTTCGATATAAATATAGCTTTCACAAGGCAATGTATAAGCATCTTGATGTTATATTGGAATTCGTATCTCGTTATTGTTTCCCAATTTCGATGAAGCGTAAGGGTTGTGTGAGTGATACTCCTTCTCCCATAAGGTTTCGTCGAAAACTGGACCATTTTTTATGTCCAGTATGTCCATATTTGTTAACTATAAATCCCAGTCTTTCCAGAAATTGCACGTTCTCTCTACTTAGCCCCTCCTCGTTCCGAGTGGTACTGAACTTCTCCGAAGTTTCGATGATATTATATGCAAAATTAAGACCCATTGTTACCTAACGACACTTGTCTGATATGTAGATGTATAGTTATAACTTCTCCTCTAAAATCTACTTCGTCTCCGTCTTGATCTCGTACGTTCAGCACGATGTCCGATATGTGACTGGTGTTTAATGGGAGATAAATTAGCTTATGTGGTTTTTCAACTATCTTAAATCCTGGCGGTACAGTTGGGTAAAACGAATGCAATATATGCTTATTTGACCCATCCTTATAAGCACCTTGAACTATGTTGCAGGTAATATTGATTACGCTAACTTTAACAATACTTACAGTTTTTGGACTTGTGTGAGAAACGTTTGGTTCAAGTATCGATGAAAAGGGTGGAAATCCTATCAAGGAACCGATCGAAGCCGGTTGAGTAGTCGATGAAATATTTGCACTTTATTTTACTTCTTAAGTTGTTGTTATTAGCTCGCAGTTCAATGACATAATTTCCCAGATGGTTCTGAAATTCTTTGTTAATGTCCGTTATTTCATATGAACCGGTTGTAATCTCAACAACCTCAGTTTCTCCATACGAATCTTGACTATTTTTATTACGAATGTAGTGAAGCTTATTGTTGACTCCTTCTATTATGTTTGGAATTGAATTATATGTAGAAAAATCCAACAGTGCAACTTCCCACTGTCTGTTAGGTGTCAGTTGCAATGGTGGGAAAAGGGTGCTCCGTAAAGTTGACGAACAACCATTAATGGTTACTGTAAAAGACGCCATCATGAAGTTGACTAACGCTAGTAGCTAGAAACTCCAAACATAAATGTCCACAAACCGACGAGTCTCTACTTTGCTTTTGATCGAAGATTTTAGACCTTCACGGAAATATTGCTTTAGCTCTATTGGAAAGGGAAGATATCCAAAACTGTCAAAATAATAAACAGAATCCAAGGTTTTTTTTGTAACAGACCCAGTGTATACCAACACCGTTGGCATCATCAAGATTTACAATTGCAGTTTCGTTTTTCCAAATACTCTTTGTAGTGCAGGAAAATAGTGACGGATCCTGGAATTTTAATTCAGCAGGCAGAAAATTGGTGGAAAGGTCGCAAATAAAGCTGGGATCATCATACTAAAATTCCCAAAAAATCCCACTTGGGCAACATGCCGCCATCTTGAAAAAACCATTTCCGGGCCGTGTTTCTCTGAACATTTTTTCGATTAACACGAAAACCATAATATATATGAAAAAGGTGTAAACGCCGTTTTTGTAGAAAATAAAATTTCCAATAAAATGAGTATAAATATGTATAAGAAATATAGATTATAACTGTTGATATTATTAATTTTATAAAATAGTGTAATTCAGATACCACTGCCATAAGGAATATATGTAAAATTTAATGTAAAATACATTCCCTAAGGGACGAATCCATTTAACCTCAACAAATAATAAACTATACCCATGGAATTCTGATCAACATTTCAGTTATTTGACACCTCAATCATCGAAATCGGTTCACTATAAAGGCGTGGGTAAGCTCGCAAAAAGTATATTCCTTCAGGAATTTTCACAAATGTTATCATAAGGAATCATTTTTGTGAGCTTACTCACGCTTTTATAGTGAATTAATTTTGATGATTGAGGTGGCAAATAACTGGAATTTTCATCAGGATTCTAAAGATATAATTTATTATTCATTGAGGTTAAATGGATTCGTCCCCTAGGGAGTGTATTTTAAATCAAATTTTACATGTATTCCTTATGGCAGTGGTATTTGAATTACAACATTTTAGAAAATTAATAATATCAACAGAAATAATCAATATTTCCTGTACATATTTATACTCATTTTATTGGAAATTTTATTTTCTACAAAAAACATGATTTACACTTTTTTCATACTGTTATGGTTTTCGTGTTAATCAAAAAAATGTTCAGAGAAACACGGACCGGAAATGGTTTTTTCAAGATGGCGGCATGTTGCCCAAGTGGGATTTTTTGGGAATTTTAGTACGATGATCCCAGTTTTATTTGCGACCTTTCCACCAATTCTCTGCCTGCTAAATTAAAATTCCGCAATCACGCTAAATTTTGCATAATTTTCCTGCACTATTGGCAAGTCATTGCGCATAAACACCCCCCTAAAAATGGAATATTTATGCAAAATGTGTATCTTTCCAAATCCGTGTTGCTCAATGCTTTATTTGGTACTATTAACTTATGTTTCTCACTCAGTATACACGGTAAGGTTTTCAATACAAGCCTTTTCCGTTTACTTTTTTTTAGAGCATTTACAGGATCTTTTTCTCTTTCGCTTGCCATGGGAATTAGTATTTCTAGCTCTCTTGCCTCCTCCAGAAACTTTTCTTTTGCGTACATTTCGTTTTCTCCTTCTCGATCCACCTCCCACTGCAGTCTTTGCTTTCATGGCTGCTGTTACCGCTAGAGCGGCTGCTCGTTCACCAAGACTAGCATCATTAGACTTAACTCTTTGCCAAGCTCTCTCGGCCAAAGCCCTTTCAGCAATCGCTCTTCCTTGCAGGCCTCGTCCAATTTATTAATACCAGGGTCCCCACGAGCCAATCGCTGACGTAATTTGGTCCCTGGTCCACAATACTAATATCCACCCGGGATATGAAGTTCTATTGGCAAAGCGTCGATGGCTGTGTTCACAAGATTTCCAGTTGGTAAAGTGTCAATGGCTTTTTTGAAAATAGAAACTGCAGAACTAGTGAGTCCTCCTCCTCTTCTCATGGGAGTTTAACAACAAATGAATCCATTGTCGTTTCTCATTGTATTTTATACAATAAGATTAACGTGAGGCTTTTCATGTGAATGCGGAAGAGGTAATGCGTCATTTGCCTCATTTGTAACATTATATGCGTAATATATATTGTTCGAGTATTCTTTCTCACTTTTGGCAACGGAACTAATGGTAAGTGGAACTGTAGATGACAATTTTTCAAGTTTATCGTATAGGTCTTGTTTTAGTTTGTTTATTTCTTGAGAAAGAAGTGCAAAATTTACAGCGTCCGAGTCATTTACGGAAGTAGCTACGCTTTTTTATTAATTTGTTTTTAGTATCAAACATGCCATCGTCACTGTCACAATGTAAGGAAACTGTACGGATAGTTTACAGGTTTACGGCTTCTTCACTATCAATAGCACCTGCTAAATTGCAAATACGTTTCCTTTTCAGGTCATAATGGCCGTCCTCCGTTAAATAGAATCCTTCACCAGGAGGACCTCTTAAAACTTCACGAGCAACAGAGGACTCGTGGCGACCGAACTCATCCACACTCATTTTAAGACTGAGTGTTTACACTATAAAACCCCTACTTTTTAACTCCTATGTTAATGCTACCATTTCACTGTCTAATCCATTGTGTCCAGCCTGAATTGATCCATACAACAACCGCATTCTATCAACCAGTTTGTTCACATCGTTATAATACATTATATTAGTCTCGTACATTGACTTCATCGTCATCCCCTTACCTTTGACGAAACGACTTTTGCCTCTATATTTAGAAAACAGCTTTGCGATTATGTTGCTGTACTTTTCAGATCTGTGTATAGGCGTGGGAGGAGAGTACGCCTTCCTATGAGAATTCGTTAGTACACAAATCTTTTTTGAATATTAACTCAAACAACCCAGCCGTACCTTTAAATGTTTGGCCTTTTATAATTATATTATCTTTATCATCGACAGATAAGTTACTATCACCTATCCTGAGTCTATCGTTTTCTAGACGTGAACCGTACGCGTGATATTTTGCACTTTTACGACCACTGTGTAAATTTTTAATATATATTTTCTTGACAATGGTCCTTTATTCCCGATTTCCTGACTCAAAATACTGATGTTTGTTGGTGATTCAGGTTGATCTTCAGAATTTTCATGATGTCCCTCTTCTGTTAAGTTCCCTTCTTTACCCTCCTCCTCCAACTCCTCCTCCTCCTCCTCCTCCTCCTCCTCCTCTATAATGTCACTTGATTTACTAAACGATTCTGTATCATTAGTAGAACTTTTCGTTTCGGTTTTCTTAAGTTCTTTTTTAGCAGATATTTCATCTGTCAATAGAGAAGGTTTTTTTAACGTATCATTCAATTTGTTAAGAGGGTCGACAATCGGTTTAAATGTTTCTTCTAAAAACCGGTTTCTTTCCGTAGGCCCTACTTTCAATGCTTGGTGTTTCTTTCGTATTGAGTCACTTAGCGCTTTTATTTCACTTAGAAACTCCTGTCGACCCGTCATGATTGTTGTTCTCTTTACTCCACGACTTCGAAAGACATACTAAAGGTTAAATGCACTAACATATACTTTTAATGTACAATTACAAAGTGATCGAATCCAATCCTGTAGCGACCTTTATCCATTGGTATTTCTTTGTCGATAACGATATACCCGTATTTTTCTTTCCAAGCTTTTCCACAAATTTCACGAAATTTCTCAAAACTCATGTCAGCTCCAACGTGATCATTGTAAACATGTTTAAGATTTCTCTCATCCTGCTTGAAAGCAATTAAAAAGTTTACATTGTCTCTGATTAACTGTTTGGGTATCTTGCTATACGTTTGTCCTATGTAAATGGAATCAATTTGATTATGTCTACCCATTGAAAAATACGATCTTATTCTTTCGTAGTTCTCACTTGAAACATCGTCGAAAATAAAAATTGAGTGCGGCTTAGCTTAATTTGGTTCCATAATCTCAATGCTAGCATAAAACTTGTGAAATGAAACGTCTGGTACATCATCTAAAATCCTCTGTAATAATAGGTATTTTGGTTGATTTAAAGACTTCGAAAATATATATATACTATCGAAACTTAGTCTATATTGTTTAGTTATCAAATTAAAAACTACAATAGTCTTTCCACAGTTTGATGGTCCGCTGATAATACACCTAACCGAGTCTGGAAACGAAGTTCCGTGCTTATTTACAGCGTTATTAAAGCTATCAGGAGTCAAATGATCTATGTTATTAATATCAAGTTTTTCATAACGCCTTATAACTTCCATTTCACAATGAAACTTGTAATTGCTCGATCGAGTGGGAGGAGAGTATCACCTTCCTACCGATAGCAAAATATTAAAGCAAGTCCTTTTTGTTTATCCACGAATCTTCCGATTTGTTAAATCCTAACCAACGGACCAAAATTCGATCTCCTTTCCTCTTTAAAATCTTTTCCACTAAATAAACATTTCCTGATCTTGATTTCAACAATTCATGACCGTAAATTCCTCCTTGCAAAATTTAACCTTTACTATCTAAGTATATACGTTTCAGGGATAGTAGGTTGCACTCTTCGTTTTTCAATTGTCAATTGTCAAATACTTCGTTTGTCCAATTCGGAAGATATCCTTTAGCGAAAACGTGTTTATATTTGCCCAATCTTACTTTATCCCCTATAGCAAACGGCTGGTTTGGTTTTATTTTTAATGCGCTTTATCAAGTCAGACTCGAGTTTTTTCTTTACTTTAATAGGTTTCTTCCCCATTGTATGGTGTTTTCTTTCATTGTAGTCATTTATCAGCATGGGGAGGATATCATACCATACGTACGATCCTCGTTCTGAAAACTTCTTGTACATTGCAGTTTTTAAAGTGCGATTGAAGCGTTCTACAATAGCAGCCTTTTTTCACTAAAGGTCGAGTAATGGTTTATTTTATATTTTTTCATTAACCGTGAAAAGTCTTTATTGAAAAACTCCTTCCCCTCATCTGTTTGAAGATTCAAAATACGTCCCTTAATTTTTTCAATACCTCCTCCATTGCACTGGTAATTGTTTGTCCTTTTTTATCTTTCAGAGGAACAGCATAAGCTGCCTTCGTAAAACAATTAAGAACGGTTAAGATATACTTGAATCCTTTATTTTCTCTGCTGTGAGGTATTAATTCCACAAGATCTCCTTGGTATAGGTCGTTTATGCCTTTCAAGACTGTCTGTCTTCAAGGAAAGTTTTTTCGGGCAGGTTTGTGCAATTCTTCAATAACAAGATTTCTATTATCCATCGTACTACTCTTATTTACTACGAAAGCGTAATGACAAAACTGACAGAGGGCTCTATGATTTTAAGGCCTTTCATAGGGGCCCAAGTGAGTATTATACGAGTGACAGTTGTTGGCCTTGAGAAAGACCTTTTTATGGTGATATTTAGCAAGTAGGGCATTAAGAGGGTATCAAACAGTGTTTTTCTTCAAAATGTTCAATGAATTTCCCTCAGTGAATATTGACCGTAAGGAAGAGTGTGAATGTTATCGTGAAGGATCACTCGCTTGTCATCGTTTGCTGAGAGTGATTTTTTAGTCACTGTGATGCTAAATAGATTGTGGTTAAAGCTCCGAATTGTGTCGAACGTAGCATTGTACTCAGTCCCTTTGAAGAGACAGTTGTAGTAGTGTTCGAATTTAACATTTCTTGTAAGATATAACTTCTCTACTCCTTTTGCTTTTTTGACTACTCCTCTCTCTTCGTCGTCTACCTGTCTCGAAGTTGACGTATCATTGATAAATAATTTTAACGCATACATTTTGGACATGAGTGCTACAACTTCTTCCAGGGGTATTCCACCTGTCTCATCCTTAAACTTCCCAAGAACTTTCTTGTTGACCGACTTATCGTATGTTTTATGATCAGTCGGATAGTCAGAAATGTCTAAATCACCCCTGTAAGGGAAGGTCCTCAGATCTTCGTATAAGTCCAGAGTCTTTATCCAATAAATGATTCCGTCTGTGTCCATATAGCTGATACCAATTTGGTCTCTTTTGTAAAATTTTACCATCTTGTTATAATGAAAATCGTACTTGTGCGTCTCTGAAATATCAAGCACGCACATACCAACCTAGAGAGGTCCATCGGACACAATAAAACTGATACAAACACAAAACACATTATTTAAAAAACGAAATTTACAAAAACAGGCCTGTTCGGTACCGCACATTTCCATACCCGAGCATGCAGTCGACTGCGTGCTCGGGTATGGAAATGTGCGGTACCGAACAGGCCTGTTTTTTGTAAATTTCGTTTTTTAAATAATGTGTTTTGTGTTTGTATCAGTTTTATATTTTAACGACGCCTTATGGCTGAACTTCAATGTCTGAGGATGGCACAGTGATGCTGAAACGGCCGTAACATTTGTTACAACTTCATGAGCTGACTGACGAAGGTAAATAATTGCTTTTAATTTAGTCAAAGGAGCAGCTCAGGGGCTAAAAAATATGGATTTTAACTTAAATTCATGTGATTTCTTTTGTTCTCTAGACATTTTCCGTAGACGCTGTTAGTCATAAGTTTGAAGAATTCCTTTTGAAAATTTGACGTTGCAGCTGCTCTTCTAGAGATGTTTGAATCAATGTATTTCTTCAGCCAACAGCTCTGTGAAAATTGAAGTACCCGATTAACCTTCATTATTTTTATTCCTAAGTCTATAGCTTGTTGCACGGTCCAGTAGTGAGCAATATAATTGTTCTTGTTTTCTAGGGTCGTCAAAAGTTTTTGATACTTTCCCGTGGGAGGAATTTCTGACCACGGTAATGGGGGCAAATCATAATGTTCGTTATGAAGATGTTCAGGATATTCAAAGTCAAAGTCCAAAATATACCCTACATCACCATATTTCGGAATGCTAAGAATGACCCCTAGGTTATCAGGATCTACCCAAGAAAAGCCACCGTGTGGAAGTGGCTGGCACATGCTAGGACCGTACAGGTTATTTGCATCGAAGTAACCTATGTAGACAGACTCTTCGTTGGGTTTGTAATTCGGAAGATCGTTATTATTCGCGTTAACTTATCTAGTAACAGCACTTGTAAGCCCACTTCGAACTCCGGCTTCCACCATGAGAACCATGTCAATATCAGTCAGAGGTTGAAGTTCACATTTTGTCTCTTTCATCATGGCTTGCCATGCTAATCCTGGAGAGGTATAGTAATAAAAACAATCTAGTCCATAAGCTGACATACACACATTTCGAAACTGTTCCATAACATCAAAAAGTAAAGTGACATCCAATCGGACATAGAAATCGTTGTAGTCTCCTGATGTTGACATATTGAGCTCTCTCCATACTCTCATGGCGTGGTCGTAATCTTCTGGGTCAATTTCCGATTCATTGAGTTTGTTGTAAAACATTTCCGGAGGCGGTAGGGAAGTTTCTTCGAATCTCTCCAGGGAATCTATATAATCGTAAGGAAAACTCTCTTTCTCAGCACCAGGTCCATCTTGTGGTCGGGGACCAGCTTTCTTGTTTCAACAAAGTCATCCCTCTGCAGGTTTTTGGAAAGAGTGCTCAAACTAAAGGGTAGAAATCTCAAGGAATCGATGAATCGTAATTTTATATCTTTATAGGTTTTCGTGAAACTAAATATAAAGACAGCCGTTCCCTATAATTTCTGTTTTGGCGATAATCTATCTAATCTAATCTAACTCTTATAATAATTCAGTTTAGTCCAACCTTCAGACAACTAAATCTCTAGATCTACCAGGCCGATTTTATTAATTAATGGGTCATTGGAAAGCTCTCTCCCTGTAGATTGTCAAATAATTATGAAAGTTTGTTTTTGTTCAGATTTATGGTGAAAAAGTAAAAAACACATGTATTCCATAAGAAATGCATTGAAAATGGGTTTTTTCACATTTTTCATTTCGAGGCAAATTTTGGTTGGCTTTATTGAGTAGTTTCAAGAAATGCGTGATAGCCATTCGTAGGAAATCTAATTCTCTTTCAGAATATCACCTTCCACTTTAGCTGATTTCTGCACCATTTAAAAGTTATTTGCAAAAAACCTAAGCAACCTCCGAATTTATAGTGGTGAGAAAATACTGAATAAGAGATATTTTTGTTAAACTTTGTACAACTAAATCTAGAGTTCTACCGAACAGATTTTAATACTTAACAGGTCGTTGGAAAGATCCATCCACAGATTTGCAAATAATTATGAAAGTTAGGTTTGTTTAAAGATTTATGGGGAAAAGTAACAACACATATTTTCTATAAGAAATAGATAAAAAAACTGCTTTTTAAAGTTTCTTTTTGTAGCCAGGTTTTGGCTGTCCATTATTAGTATAAAAAAATGCATAATACCAAATTGTAGGAAATGTTATTCTCTTTCAGAATATTACCTTCCACTTTGGTCGATTTCTTCACCGTTTAAAAGTTATTTGCAAAAAGCTAAGCAATCTCAGAATTAATAGGTAGTGAGAAAATATTGAGTTAGAGATATTTTTTAACTTTGTACAACTAAATCTACAGTTCTATACGAAATTTTCTCCCTCTGGATTTGCAAATAATAAAAAAACTTGATTTTTTCCAGATTTATGGAAAAAATTTGTAAATACCCACATGCTTCCTATAAAAAATACCTAAGGACAGGGGGTATAAGTTCCTTTGTAGCCAATTATCAGTATTTTCAAGAAATTAATTCCGATGTCTTTTGGGAAATTTTATTGTCTTTCAGAATATTATCTTCCACTTTGGTCGATTTCTTCAGCATTTTAAAGTCACTTGCAAAAACGCTAAACAACCTCCGAATTTATAGTGGTGAGAAAATACTGAGCTACAGATTTTTTGCAAAACTTTGTGCAACTGAATCTACAGTTCTACCAGAGAGATTTTAATATGCGGTCTTTGGAAAGCTTTCTCCCTGTAGATTTAAAAATAATTGTGATAATTTAACTTTTATATAAGATTTATGATGGAAAAGTTTAAAAATCATGTTTTCTATAGGAAATACATTAACAGCTGATCATCTGATCATGTTTTTTTCAAAACAATTTTATTTTTGAAAAAATCTAATTATCTTTCTGGCATTTCACAAGAAAACCCGATATACTATGTACTATTTTTCTAGAGCCGTTGTATTTAACCACAACGGGCATTGAAGCTAGTAATAAATAAAGAAGGTGCACGGCAGTCCCTAAACAAAGGAGGTCATTGCTCACGGCGCCAGTGTTTGCTCTCGGTCAGCTTCATGTTTATATAAGCAGAGCTCGATCTTTTGCCGGTATTAAAATATACATTTGAGAAACAAGAGAACATGGGAAAATGCAGGTGTATCCAAAAAAAATATTTACCGGAAACTACTGCGATAGATCAAATGATCTTCAGTTTAATCAAAGTTTCAGTAGTTTAACCATAATTTTATCATTGAATTCAGCCCTTTGATTAAACTTTAAAAGTATATAAATAGGCTGTTTATTCCTTATTCTTCTTCTATCTGATTTTTTGCTCGATTTCGAGCTACGTGTTATCTCGTAGTACATAAAAGTCAGCAAACATGTTATCAATCTACCCAGATCCAAGAGATAAAACAAATCAATCATCACATGAACAAATTAATTTCAATCATATGGTTTGTATTATAATTTTTTTAAATCCCATTTTAAGGGAATTTAATGAAAATATTGGGGATTTGATACCAAGATTTGGATAGTATAAGTCCCTTCAGGGGACAATGAACTGCATTTAGCACATCCAAAATCTCAGTGACCGATTGATGTAGAGTAACAATTCAAAATGCTATATTGTTTATTTTTTTAAGCTGAATTAAATTTAGACCATTAAATTTGCATAAAATTAATAGAAATATGATAAATCTTTAAAATAAATTTGATTTTGTAAAAAAACGTCTTAGAGTGTTACCGATTCGAACCCGATCTTGCTGGTTTCGAACTTAAAATCATGAATACCGCTCTAAATATTTGTTCCAAATTTCATCAAGATTGGACTTTTTTATGAGAGTTATCGTGCCTACGGACACACACACAAACACACACACACACACACACACACACACACACACCCACACATATATATATATATACCAAAATGAACGAACGTTGTTTTTGGGCTCTAGGGACCTCAAACGAAAAAATAACATTGTCCCGGGCTTAAAACTCACCATGCCGCCTACGGTAATAGCTACTTCCCTATAGGGGGAAATTCGCAAAAAACTACACGAAGTACGATAATACCCCCGTTGCAGCAGACCTGCATACTAAGCGAAAAAAAAATATATATATATAATTATCCATCTAATAATAATAGTAACCCTCATTAGTGAACACAATTAATCTATATATACATAACACGTACAGACAGACAGAAAACTAAGCACGCTGGACCCATGTTTATGGGAAAATGTGATTGTCTTGACGCGGGGAATAACGCTATATATGTTTGTCCAGATAGTTACGGGGCATTCTGTAATAAATATATGTATATCCAAACATTCAAACGAACAGTGTTTTTTGCTTCTGGTGGCCCCAAAACGAAAAGTTGTCATGGTCTCGGGCTTAGGTCTTACTATGAGACCTACAGTAATAGCTAACCTAAGGGGGAAATTCGCTAAAAGGACTGATGGAATTGAAAGTCAAATGTAAGTCAAGAGGATCTTGTAATAGTTAAGTAAAGACAATTAGTTATGGGCAATGGCGTTTTCTCTGGTAGCGTTGGATGCATTTATATAGTCTGATTAACCGAACTTGCGCGCATCCACGTTATAATATGAAAATTGAAAAAATACTTCTTTTGAATGAAATTTTAACTTACGATCAAAATATTTCTAAATGATATTAGGACGACATGAGGCCAAAATAAGGTTTGTCCCCACAACAAAAACCTAAAGATGTAGCTAAAGACAAATTCTAGCTTGTATTGAACTTTTACATTTAAATAATCAGTTTTAAAATATATGTACGTTTTAAGAATACACAAATTACAAAAATGTATTCACTACAACTTTCAACATTATAGTTTTCGTAGACATCCATACCAGGGCTCAATGTGACCAAGTGTGAAGAATATAACCTGTAAAATAAGTTTCAAATAGTTATTGCAGATTCAATTGGTGATCAATTTTGCTGGATTGTATTGGATGCTTCATAAATGCTATGGCAATGCAAATGGGCTTCCACAGCTCTAAAAGCTTTTAAGCGGTAAAGCGGAATAAATTTTGTCTTTCCCACGGCTTTAGAAAATGAATTACAATTGTTGTAAGGTCAGAGGAACGGGTACGCCATATGGTTGTTAGAAAAGTACAACACTTTTTTCTTCAATTTTGAATTCATCATAAATAAAGCTAATAATAATGGGGGTAAGAGTTGATTCTTATTCCATTAAATTCTTTCACTAATTCTATTATATTAACTAATTTTGTTACTCATTTTATAAAAAGCATGCTTCTATAAAAGCATCCTGTCTAACGGTACGTCCTGAGTGCACCCTGGTTCCGATTCCGACTCAGATTCAGATTTTCGGCGACAGGAATGACACTTGTATTTTAACGGAAGTGGCAATTGTGGCAGACGGAAGCAGAGCTTGCGCGCAGGTGCCTGCTCACCGGAATGTATTATTCATTCCGGTTGCGGATTCCAGTTTCCGATTGCTCCAGTCGCCGTTTTAAATAAATAGCAACATTTAATTTTGAAACCTAATTTCAGCATTTTAATGGATTTACCAGCTTTAATCTCTCATATTATAAGAAACCCACCAATCTGGGATTAAATACTCATAGCATATTCAAACAGAGATATAGTAGATAAATGTTGGAAAGAAATTTCGTTGGAACTCGGCGTTGAAGGTTAGTGAAACAACCTATTTGTGCAAGATCAATACTTCTAAATTTATGTTCAATGACTGTAGGCTTAGTGGATAAGACAAAATAAGGATTTTTTACAAATAAAGCAGCTTATTCAAACTTAAAAGAGTAATGGTCTGATTCAAGTCACAGGGACTAAATGTAAAATTTGAAATGATAGGTTATTTATATCAGTCAACTAAAATGGTTTGTAGCGTTAAAATATTCCTTATGCACCTCCAATTTTTTGTAAGTCAATTGTTGTTTCCTTATCTGCTCGTCGCACTATCTCAATATACTTTTTGTTGATTTGCACGAACTAGAAAGATAAGGTACACAAATTACATCCTGACTATGTCAAAGTTGCGAGCATGCATTATCTTTGTTGTTAAGCTTACTTTTCTGCCGTTTAGGCTACCATTATAAAATAATTAATTGATTCGTGGTTTTTTTTACCACTCCCCGACATCTTTTCCGCAGAGGCCTCCTAAATTACCAATTTGCCTTGTAAATTGATTCATAACACCTATTAAATTAGGAATTTATTACATTAGCTGCACTGGTGAAATAATATATTGGCACCTCTAATGCCTGCTCGCCGAGTTGGCAAAGCCTTTGTAATAAAGTGCTTTTACACCCCCAAAAGTAATTTCCACAGCAACCAAGACCAAGGGTATCCTTACCAAGGTACCGAGTAAATATCAACCAAGTTCAGTGGTTCAATAAAGTAAAACCCACAAAATAACATACACATTTCTAAATAAACATTCAGGAAAAGGGTAACCCAGAGCACCCCAGGGTACCCAACTACCTTACGGTACCCGAGTGCCCAACTGCACCTGAGTATCCCAGGGTACCCGAACACCCATGGTACCCGAGCACCCCAGAGTATCCCAACACCTCACAGTACCCAAGCACCTCACGGTGCCCAGGCACCCTATGGTACCGTAACACCCTGTGGTACCTGTACACCCGACGGTACCCAAGCACCAGGTACCCAAGTACCTCCTGGTACTCACTGGAGGGGAGGATGGAGCATCATGGTGCCCAATGGTGGGGACAGCGGGCATATAAGGCGGACTTTGGGGACCAGGAAGGCAGTTGGGCCCAGGCGGCCCGACCCACCGGATGGGCGTGTTGAGCCCCCAGCACCCGCATGGGTGTGGTGAGCCCGCGGAAGACCGGACGGGCGTGTTGAGCCCCCGGTACATTGGATGGGCGTGTTGAGCCCCCGACACCCCGCATGGGCGTGCTGAGCCCGCGAAAGGCCGGAAGGGCGTGTTGAGCCCCCGGTACGTTGGATGGGCGTGTTGAGCCCCCGACACCCCGCATGGGCGTGCTGAGCCCGCGAAAGGCCGGAAGGGCGTGTTGAGCCCCCGGTACGCTGGACGGGCGTGCTGAGCCCCCGACACCCCGCATGGGCGTGTTGAGCCCCCGGTACGTCGGATGGGCGTGCTGAGCCCCCGACACCCCGCATGGGCGTGTTGAGCCCGCGGAAGGCCGGACGGGCGTGTTGAGCCCCCGGCCTCAGTCCGAAGAATCTCAGTGACCGATTGATATAGAGTAACAATTCAAAATGCTATATTGTTTATTTTTTAAGCTGAATTAAATTTAGACCATTAAATTTGCATAAAATTAATAGAAATATGATAAATCTTTAAAATAAATTTTATTTTGTAAAAAACGTCTTAGAGTGTACCGATCTTGCTGGTTTCGAACTTAAAGTCATGAATACCGCTCTAAATATTTGTTCCAAATTTCATCAAGATTGGACTTTTTTATGAGAGTTATCGTGCCTACGGACACACACACAAACACACACACACACACACACACACACACACACACACACACACACACACACACACATACACATATATATATATATATATATATATATATATATATATATATATATGTATCTTTCATTAATACTTGGCTTTAATACCTAACTGGGTAAGATCGCCATTACAAGAATGTGTAATGTATAGTGTACAATGCTCTTCAATTAAATGTTTGAATAATTAATGAACGATGAGAAATAAACGAGGTACAAGCGATTAAATCTTGATGATTCTTTTACAAACTGTATATTGCAGAGAATATAATAAACAATAGAGTCCGGCTTTGGGAGTTTTCCTCGAAAAATTTATTAAAAAATAAAATCTAGCACATATTGTACCTCATTGCAAAACATAAATATTGAAACTATAAAATTAAACATGGGATACCTATTTTCCGTCTTGTACTAATGTTACCCTGTTGGTAATTAAAAAAAACCATTGTTAATACTTTAAGACGGTTAGCGCCGATATAATTAACTCGGAAAATTCATTAATCCCTCCGAACTAGATTACGTTCAAAGGTAATCAAAAGGTGCACCGATCAAACAACGTTAGATTAGCGAGGGTTAATAATAGAACCAGAGTGGGTGTCACATCTATGAATTGCTTACCAAGAAAATTTGTAGCCTATTTCTACTGCAAGAGGCTTCAAAATTAATGAATTTTGAATTACAAGTTCTTCCTCTATTCTGACGAATTTTTTATCAGTGTTTTATTGAAATATCTATTCTCTAGTCTTGGAGACCTAAGACTGAATTAAGGAGATGATAGCAACTTTACTTCTAAGATTCAAATAATGACAAATATTTCGATATTACTACAACGTGATTGGTACCAACTATAATACCCCATAAGCAAATTCCTCCAGACTATATTAGTTTGAAAGGTAAAATATTGGTACTCGTTATGCCTACAATCTACGTGGCCTTATATGGCTTTATGACTTGTATACTCAGATTATATAGTACAGTGGACACAGTTTATTTAGTACAGTAGTCAACAAAGCTTACAAAAAAATAATCTGTCTTATAGCTGTCTATATTGCTATCCAAAATGTATCTTTCTGAATTTATCGGTTCCTACTTGTCCCTCGGGCGGCGTTTGGCCGGTCCGAGCCTTGGAAGGAGAAGTGGACCATAGTGGCTGGCGTGATCTATAGGACCCTCAACTGACGGACTCCCAAGCTATCCAATCTTGGAAAGACTCTCCTCTGCATTATGAAGGGCTTCTACCTTTCCCATCCCTTCCTTCTGCGAACTGTAAGGGTACCTGCCTAGCCGGATACGTGGGGGGTATTTATTCATTGAAAATCAAACAATTTCCAAACAACGTTTTTTTGCGTACGTTAGTAATAATAAATACCACCGTTGCAGCAGACCTGCAAACTCAGTGAATTTCAAATGCAAAATAACATATTTTAATCCAGCATAGCGAGATTTGACAATGTTTGGTAAGCTCCATAAAAATAACATGGGGAATGAGTATGCAGGTTTGCTGCAACAAGTATGTTTAAACTGGTTGGTTTTAATTCAATATTTAGTAGATCTGGACTAGAAGAAGCCATTTACCAAGGTTTATCAAGATATGTTGAGAAATAAGCGAGATATAGAATTTTACTTATTTCCCATAAGGTTAACATTGAGACAACGTACTGTGTTTACCACTTTCAATATCTCGGTAACCAAAGGACATAGAGCAGTGATTCAAAATACTAAATTGTTTGTTTTTTGAGTTGAATTCAATGGTGCCAACAAAAATTTGATAAATTTTATATTTCTATGTGAAAAAAATAAAAAAAACCCATTTTTTGGGGGGTTTATCCCCTCTTACCCCCCCTTCCGGTGGTCCGATCGCGCTGGTTCACGAAATCGTCCGAGTGATTACCACTTTACAAGTCTGTACCAAATTTCATTAAGATCGGACCATATTTACGGCCGCTATCATGTTAACAGACACACACATATATATATATATATATATATATATTATGCAATAAATGACAAGAACTGAGAACCCTTTGTTTAAATAAAATAACATTCAGAACTAGATTTAAAGAACACATCCAGGCCCTGAAAAGCAACAACACCACAACCATGAAGTCGACATTTGCTGAACACCTTTTAGACTCCAACTACAATTACGAAAGCATTGACAAAAATATGACGATAATAGAGTATATGACAAAAGGTAGCAAAATGGACAACAAAGAAGAATTACACATATATTTGAAACATAAAGAAAACCCCAACAGTGTCTTAAATACCCAAATTAATTTAAATAACCCAATATTTCACAAGATATGGAATATGAAAACAAAAATGAAATACATATACATATGTTAATTTTAAATTTTGTTTACTTTTAATTTTATTTATTTACATTTTATAATTTTAATATCCATCCATCAACTTGACTATGTAACTTTAAAAAAAAACCTTGATAATGGGCTTAGATCCCGAAACATGTCGGTTGGAAATAAAATCTAACAAAGGGTACTCAGTTCTTGTCATTTATTGCATATTAAATATAGTAGCCCTTAACACTGAATCAAAAAAAATCATATATATATTATATACAGTGTGTAAAAAAGTCCCGGAACGGCTAAATATTTTTTGAACAGAATTGGTTTGAGAAATAAAACTTTACACATTCAGTCCTATGTAAAAAATCTACTTTCTGAGGTACTTACCGACTCTTGGCCCCCGGTGGGGGGCGGCCCACAAGGAGTCGGCACAAAATCTTAAATGTAAGCATAGGTCGATATGCACATCACGTTAAAGGGCTAATTAAGTAGAGTTCAATGCCGCAAACCGCACTTCAAAAGGTCCATTCGTTACAAAATGGCGGCTGATCAAAAATCTAAAGGAAATACAATGTGTTCGCTCAAAGATTGCTTAAAAATTGTTTACAGACTACGTCTGAAAGATCTAAGCTCCGGAATAGTATGTCAGACCTAAAATCCAATATTTTAGGGTGCCGTAGAGGATATTACCTCCAAGGGGGGACGGCCCACAAGGAGTCGGTAAAAAATCTTAAATGTAAGCATAGGTCAATATGCACATGATTTGAAAGAGCTAATCAAGTAGAGATCAATGCCGCAAACCGCACTTCAAAAGGTTCATTTCTTACAAAATGGCGGCTGATTCAAGTTTTCAACAAAAGTTCATAGGTTTAGGTTTGTTGCGGGGAGGGGGTGGAATAAAAGTTTTAGTAAATCAAATTGCGTAAGAAACCTAAGCCTACGTATTTTTGTTACAAACTTAAATCACCCGCCATTTTTTAACCAATAATCCTTTTGAAATGCGGTTTGCGGCATTGAATTTTATTTTTTTAGACCTTTAAAATAATGTGCATATGGAGCCATGCTTACATTTAAGATTTTGCACCGGCCGTCCCCCATTGGAGCTAACATCCTCTTCGGCACCCTAAAAAATAGGCTTTTAGGCCTGGCATTCAATCCCGGAGTTTTGATTCTCCAGACATAGGTTGTGAACAATTTTTTAGACGATATTTAGGCGAAAACTTTGTAATTCGATTAGATTTTTGATCAGCCGCCATTTTGTAACGAATGGACCTTTTGAAGTGCGGTTTGCGGCATTGAATTCTACTAGAAGAGCCCTTTAAAATGATGTGCATGTCGACCTATGCTTACGTTTAAGATTTTGTACTGACTCCTTGTGGGCCGTCCCCCACCGGTGCCCAAGAGTCAGTAAACACCTCAGAAAGTAGTTTTTTCACATAGGAGTGAATGTGCAAAGTTTGATTCCTCAAGCCAATTCGGTTCAAAAAATATTAAGCCGTTCCGGGACTTTTTTTACACACTGTATATATATATAAATTCGAACGAATGGTGTTTTTGCTTCTGGGCACCCCAAAATGAAAAGTTAACATGGTCTCGGACTTAGGTCTTACCATGAGTACTACCGTAATAGCTTATTCCTTTAAGGAAATTCGCTAAAACAGCGCAGGGGTCCATAAATGATGTGTTTCCACAAAATTTTTTTTTTAATATACTGGTTCAAACAGAGTTTGTATTCATTTTAGGTTATATTTCTCGCTGATTTTATTTTTATTTCAGTATGCTATTTCAATTGCTGTAGTCTTCTCTGCGTCTGAAGACTTAAGGGTACGTTCATACTGGAGCCGGGAGGCAAGCCTGGTTGGTAGCCGGGAGGGAAGCTTTGACCCAGGCTCTGACCCTGGCTCAAAGCGAGTGTATGAGCTGATGTTTGATTCAATAAACGAAATGTCAAATTAAATATGATTGTTTACTTTTATTTTGGTTGTGAATAGCGATTTTCTAATGTTACAAGTACTTCATTTAGAACTTTATATTATCTGTTATATGTTTTAAACTGCTTTTATTTATTAGTTTGATAACTTAGATGAAGATAAATAAAGAATATAACTTTAAATAAGAATATTACTTTCATTGCAAATGATTGGGATGAAACAAACGTTAACACTACTTAACCAAGAAAGTACCTGGTGGACCGAGCCTTGCTCGGTGTTATTTCATGTTTACCAGTTCATCCAGTTACTATAAAATATTTCAATGTCATAAAATTGATAAATAGAAATCATTTTTTATTGCTCCATGGACTCTTCATCCCATTTGCTATATTTTCCCTTGATGGCTGTAGATTCCAAAGAGCTGTTACGATTACTTCATTTGTTTACACTTTCCTTGTTTATTTGATTATTAGATTTTCTTTGGCCAAGTAGTCTGCATAAAAGACGTTTTGAGCCATTACTTATTTCTAGACTTTGAAGGAAATCCTCGGAGCCGTTTTTGAGATAAATGTGCAAGCAAGCATACATACAAGATAACATTGCTCATATAAGAGTATAAGATACATTGAGATCGCCGAGTGAACGAATAAAAGTGGTGGATGAATGGACGCAACTTGGTGAATTTTATATTCTGTGAAGAAATTTCAAAGATTATTCTGATTTTTGGCTAAATGAATTTGTTGGTGGTGATTATTGTTTGTGGTATGTGAATTCCTTCTTACATCATCTTAAATTTGGTGTGTGAATCAGACTAAAACTGCTTGAACAAAAAATACTTAAATTTATGTCCAAAAAAGTTTTGCTTTCCGGAAATTTTATTGTAAATATATTTTAAATTATGGTTAATACTATAAAATAAATTTGACCTTTTTCCATGGTAAGAACATTTACTGACCAAACTACCGGTATTCTAAAATAAAGAATATTTATTTTACTACATTATGAAATTATGAGGCAAAAGATTTTTTTCTTGGGATATTAGGTTATAGGCTATAGTTTCACATAGACGACGAGGTGTCTTTCGCAATAGGAAGTTAATGGTAAAACTTCCTTGTTTGGGTTGCACAAAACTTAAAAGTCTCTTGCCTCTTCTCATAGAACATGACGTAATATTAGATGTGCGATCCTAAAAAAGACTAACTCAGTTTAATCTCAGTTTAGTGTAACATAAATGTGTGCAGTATTAACACTCGCATGCTTGCATGAAGTTGGACTAAATTTTACTTTAAACATGTTTTACATCAATAAATTTAATATTATCCTAGAGCGTGACGTGAATCTCGCTGGCGGAGGGCGGAGGTCTGGAATGGTCGAAAAAGCATGATGGAATGATTAAGTGAACTAGGTCGAAACTTGCGTGAAATGCCGCGCTGCAACGACGACCCACTAACCTAAAGAAATATCCTTTAGTTACGAATTAAACATTTTATTAAGTTAGAATAATATACGATAGGTAGTTCTGATATCTCAAATATACAATGCGCTTAACAATCTTATCTCCTCCGTCTACGTGATGTTCTTTTATAGGATCGCACATATAATATTACGTCACGTTCTATGAGAAGAGGCAAGAGACTTTTAAGTTTTGTGCAACCCAAAATGACATTAGTGCGGTCCATAGTAGCCAGCAAAGATTTTTTAATTATCCTTTTCCTGATTATATCGATGAATAGAACTTTCAATTTGTTTTATGTGTTCATAGGTATTTATTTATTTATTTATTTATTTATTTATTTACTGACGGAAAATCCATTTTTAACAAAGCCAATACATTTTGTATAACATTCCAAAAAAATTATAATAATAAAAATATAAATTAATATCAAGATGCGTGATATAAAAAGGAAAAAAATAGCAAGCACAACTGAAACAAATGCAGCAGAAATGACAACACAATATCACAATATCATGCCTTAAACCTTATTAAATAAGTTTGAGTGTAATAAATAGAAATAAACAACAAGCAGACTAGAGTTTAAGTTCATGAAAAATAACAAACACGGAATAGTTTATAAATAAATAACAAGCACAGACTAGAATTTAAGGTAAGTAGAAATAACTAACCGGCACAAACCTATAGTAACGGTAACCATAACAATAACATTCGAAAACATCACAAACCTACATGCTAACAAGCAAAATGAACAAGCAAAGGAAAAAAAATTTACAAGCATTAGGCATCGAAAAAAATAATTAACAAAAGTGCAGGAATATTACAGAAGGTGCGTTCAGCTGGATCAGGTACGAAGAGCATTGCAGTGGGCCAGCAGCATCCTTCTCTTATGGAGAAGCTTGTCCAGAACAGGTCGACATCAGGTGGAAGCAGGTTAGCCTGGCGTTGGACACGGACCATTGTACTACTCAGTTCATACAAGGTTCCGTGGTGAAGTCTGGCAAACATCTCTCTGGACCTTGTATTCGTTGGTACACGAAGGCTGATCAGTTTCAGAAGGTTGGGACAGTCTATGTGGCCGTTTAAGATTTTGAAAAGAAATATGATATCTTGCATACTTCTTCTGAGCTCCAGGGGCGGCAAGCGAAGATCCTGGGAGAGATCCTGTATAGGGACATCAAAATAGCCATAGCCCATACGGATGCCAACAAGTCGAAGAAAACGAGTCTGGATCTTACTTAACTGGTCATTGAGAAATGACTGATGAGGGGACCAGACCACAGAGCAATATTCACGATGAGGCCTGACAAAGGCGATATAGAGTGATCTTAATGTTTCTGGCTGGCGGAGGATCCTGAGACACGGAAAAATATGTCTTTTTTTCTATGTGTTATTACAAACATTATTTTATACTGTTGCCTTTTTTAATTTATCCCTTATATTTACTTACTTTGCATGAAACTAAAACGTCGTGTAGTATAATTAACTTACTTACTGAAATAAACTACTTTTATACGACAACAGTTTGTTTTCAATATTTCTTTTCTGCATGCACGTTTTCCTTCGTATCTATTCACCTGATGATTTTACAATAAGCTTTTTTTACAAATAACCATCCAGGATTGCTCCCTTGCTCTGACCCTGGCTCAGTGATTTTATCCCCAATAGAAAGCTTCCTGACTGGCTGGTTTGAACCGTCTCGTAAGCGATGGAGCGAGTGTGCTTGCCTCCCGCCTCCTGTATAAACGTACCCTAATAAGGCAAATGATTGCAGTATACAAACAGGTTTCCCAACTTAACTATGCCACCATTTGTATCTCAGAAACTATTATATTTAGAGAAAGCTTTAAATGGAGGATTTCACCTATTATTTAAGACAAAAAAATATAAATCCAATTTTTTTGCAAATGACCGTCATTTTCCATTATGGGGAACAAGTTTGATTTTTCTCACAAACACCCAGTATTTTATGGCATGTTTAGATTATACGAATACTGTACTTTTAAGAACTTTTTATTCTTTGATACTTTTTCCTAAGCTCAACGGTTAAGGATGTAAAAGCGGTTCAAGTTTGATTTTCCCCCATTTGAAATGCATTGTGTCCATTTTAACTGTGCCATCCCATGCATTCCTTATGGAGTATAAAAATATTCCAAATTATTCATTTCCACGAGTGAATCTCGATTTAAAAGCATTTCTATGCTTTAATCTCAACTAAAATCTCATTTTAAGGCACTTTTGATCTTCAATATGTTTCATTTGACCCAACCGTTATCGAAATACAGACTACTGGAAATATCGCAATCCTTTTTTTAGGGGAAAATTCAAACTTTTACAGCTCATATCTCTCCTTAACCATTGGGTTCAGATAAATTTAAAAGAATAAAATGTTCTTAGAATCCAAATACGTCATAAAAACAGAGTGTTCTATAAGAAAAATCAAATTGGAAAATGGCAGCCATTCACAAAAAAATGGAAATTATTTTTTTTTTTAAGAAGGCTTAGTCCTCCATTTAGTTTTTTTCTAAATTTAGTAGCTCATCAGATGCCTATAATGGCACAGTTAAGTTGGACACCCTGTATACTAAAAACCTCGCTATTTGTGATTCCTCATTTGTGTTTTATTAGTGTTCATTCGTAAAGTTTAGCGTGGTGATTTGTAAATAATTTCCAATTACTTTATACTAGTGAATAAGTATTATAATGTGCATTAAAAAACAAAAGTATATTTTTTTCTGCTATATTGCTACCATTCAACTTTGACCATATTAGTAAAGTATTCAAAAAATTGGTATTTTTTAACATATGACCAGAATAGTTACAGAGAAATAGCAACCAGCCATCAATTACAACAATAATTGCTATATAATTATAACACCCCCGTTGCAGCAGACCTGCAAACTCAGCGAATTTCAAATGCAAACAACATATTTCCAATATAGCGAGATTTGACATGTTTTGGTAAGCTCCATAAGAATAACATGGGGAATGAGTATGCAGGTTTGCTGCTACAGGTATATTAAAACTGGGTGGTTTCAATTCAATATTTAGTATAACTGTACTAGAAGAAGCTATTTACCAAGTTTTATCAAGATATGTTGACAAATAAGCGAGATATAGAATTTTACTTATTTCCCATAAGGTTAACATTAGGACAACGTACTGTGTTTACCACCTTCAATATCTCGGCAACCAATGGACATAGAGCAATGATTCAACATACAAAATTGTTTGTTTTATCGAGCTGAATTCAATGGTGCCAACAAAAATTGGATAAATTTTATTTTTCTGTGTAAAAAACTCAAAAAACACATTTTCGGGGGGTTTTTCCCCCTTTACCCCCCCTTCCAATGGTCCGATCGGGCTGGTTTACGAACTCGTCCGAATAATGACTACTTTACACGTCTGTGCCAAATTTCATTCCAAACGGACCATTTTTGCGAGCGCTATCGTGCTCACAGACACACACACACACACACACACACACACACACACACACACACACACACACACACACACACATATATATATATATATATATATATATATAATTTAGAACGAATAGTGTTTATGGCTTCTAGGGGCCCCAAAACGAAAAGGTATACTGGTCCCGGGCTTAGATCTTACCATGAGACCTACGGTAGTAGCTTCTTCCCTATAGGGGAAATTCGCTAAAAGACGTTTTTTTCTTTGCTAGGGTGCTAATTTTAAGTTTAACTGGGCGACATGAAGGAATTGTTATTAAAATTCCCCTGAATCAGTCTGAACCCTAATGACATGTCTAGAGCGCTATATTACATTCCGATGAAAACGAGGCCGATGCCAACGTATGGCTTGAGAATATTCTACCAATGACTCAATTACAGACTATTGAACATTAACGGTAATTTTAATACTTGAAATGATTCAAGGTGACAAAATAATTTGTCTTTTTGGCTGGCATATATCGTGATCGAACTATTATTATTATATAGGTTTGGGTGGTTAATGTAGAACGAAAGAATAATTCGCTTCTCTCTTTTCTTCTCTGTTTTATATCATAGTACGGTACAATTGGATCTACGCCTGGACTACCAGATAAGTTTCTTCCTGCTCCAGAGGGTTCAATAAACTTTTACAAAGATGTAACAAAAGGTTGCACTGATATGAGGCTCGGGTTTGGGTGTGAGAACAAGCGAGGTAAATGGGGAGGAGGAATTGCTTATTTACTATTTTTAAATATTTCGAATCGGAATGTTGGTGAACCAGTTTTATACGAGTACTTTGCATTAATAATCTCCTCTAAATTGAGAGCAAAAATATACCATATACGTTACCCACTTATTTTGAACGGTTCTTGAGATAATGAGGGGTAAATGCCAACTGTTAATAATTTTATTCATGTTGGTAACCCTAACTACAATGGTGACCAGCTTTTCCCGTAAAACTCCAGTAAATTTTACATAATTCACAGTTTTTTTTATTTGTACGTTGAAAACTACTTAATTCTGTTTTACTAGTGCCGCATCAGGACGAGAGTGATATATTTTCAGTGTAAGAAGCCACCAAATTGTTTTCTTAGCACAAAATAAATAGCCAGCCATCGATCGGCTATCGGTCCATAAGCTTCACCGCCTCGATTTTCCAAACTAATTTATCTTGGCCAATTTTAAATTCCGTATCGAATCTCATGATGTATTGTGAACTGATAATTGCCGACTTCACTTTCTAATAATTTTTTACCCGAAGATAAACAAAAAATACAGCAAAGTGGGTCTAAAAATTATTCACAAGCAAATTTTAAGATGGCGCAAGCAAATCTTTAGTAGCCTTCAGAGCGAACAAGAAAGAAGACCCAAGTCACTCCAGTCGACTCCTACTGGCGACCGGAAACCGGCTCCATACTACTTCAACTCCAGTCCAGTCCACATCATCATAATTCATAATCCCGTCCACATAATTCATCATCAATATTATATTCCAATGCATACAGAACCCTCTAAATAGGTACACCCAATGTATTTTTTTTTGTTCCGCCGCCGAAAAGCAGAGGAGAAATTGGCGCTGATGCATGGAATAGTTCAAGCTGCGTCCGTATAGTCCGCGCTTCTGCTCACCATCCACAATGTCAAAATGAGAATGTTTGTAAACACAAACAGGTTAACGTCATGGTAAATTGCTTAATTTATTTATTTTCCGGTTCAATACAAAATAAGTATTATACACAGAATGTAATAACAGTAACTATATAGCGCGTGAAACATTATTAGGCTCGCTCTCTTGGAGACACCCAGGAACTAATGTTCAATCAAAGTCTAATCTATTTAATTCATGATGTCTTGCAGAACTCTCGCCTTCAAACGCCTATTCACTGTTGGTATACAAATATCGAAAAATTGTGCACCGTGAACAATACCAATATTGTTAAGGAATTTGGCAGCACTTTTCTTTACGAAGTCTTCAATTGAGTCTACATAAAATTCTTGATGAATTTGTCTGTTCCGAACAAACCAGGGCGAGTTAACACATATCCTAAAAATTTTATTTTGAAACACTTGAATTTTGTTAAATTTAGCTTTTGAAATTGATAATCCCCAGATAGGGCAGGCATACATCACCAAAGGTCTTAAAATAGATTTATACAATAAAATTCCATGTTCAGGTTTGAGCGAAGACTTTCTATTTAACAAGGGGAAAAGAATTGATAGTCGAGAAAAGCCTTGTGCCAATTTTGAATTAACATGTAGATTCCAATTTAGATATAACAATACAAAACAATAACATAGAACTTTTAAAATATTACAACCAGCTGCTTGACTTTGGAAAGTCAGCTTGATCTGTAAACTCCTACAACAATCCCAATCGGCCAGAAAAATTAAAGTAGTGCCATCTCTTTTTCGGCGGCGGGGATTATTGATTTTTCCATAAGGTGTCCCTACTTAGAGGGTTCTGTATACATTGTTATACAGTATATAGCCATTATAACCCCTCTGCTGAAAACATGCCAGGTGGCACTACAACGCATAGTATGTCTCGGCTTCGACTGGATCTGGGGGATGGCACTGGCTTGTGAAATATCACCAACGGTTCCCAGCGAGCAGAACTTATCACAGCAGCACAAATCATTGTTTTTAATGAGACACCAATGGCACATCGCTTCGTTTTTGAGATTCTTGACCAATCTCTTCGAAACCTTATGATTCACCTGTGCCATTCGGAGATTGAAAATCCTCCTTTGCTCCGGGGATTTTCTTCAGAATGCGCCTGTTGTTACTACTCGCACGCCATCAGACGTTCCTTGTGGTTCAGTTCGGGCGTCTGATCCATAGGGGTGCATCAAAGTGTTTTCTCTGACGACTCCGTATCGGACTTGTAGTTCCATCACCTACTGCAAATTCCTTCTTGGTGTAGGAAATGGAGTAATTACTTCGGTTCCTCTTTAAGAGGAACGGGATGGCTAAAATCTAATTCCACTCTTTGGAGTTAGACATGTGACGTCTTTGACCGATTTAATTAATTCCGTCTTTCCAGCTAATGACCTTATTGATTTTGAGTTGTGTTCCCGGCGTGCAATTCTCCCAACTCTAACTGTGAATTTCAAGGAAATAAAGGACCACATTTTGAATTCTTTGGACGGTCACCTTTATGAGTTGAGAAGTGCCAAACGTTTTGATAAACAAAACGACGATGGGCTGGTAGATGATGTCCAACTCTTGAACCAAGCCAGTGCCAATGGTGTGTCTGATCATATCCTGCGACTGAAAGTCGGTTCCGTGTGCCTTGTTATGTGGAATCTCAACATCGCTGAAGGACTCGTAAAAGGCACTCGCAATAGTTCACAAATATTTTCATTTAATTTTATAAAAAAATTAGTATATATAAATAAACAAGGAACATAATATAATAATTATATCCACCATTAATTTAATAATAATTTTCTACATTTATTAGTAACTAGCTGACCCGACAGGCGTTGTCATGTCTTCTTATGAATAATTTGTTTTAGTTTGAATAAAAATATCAAAATATTCACATCAACAACATAGCTGTTATTCTAAAGCTTTTTTAATATACAACATTGTTAGTTTTGCTTTCTGTCGCAAAAATTATATTTTCAGTTTTCCGACACGGGAACAGGCGACATACAATTGGCCATGTGAAAATCATGGATTTTGAAGGTTGTTTCCACAAACATTCAACGACTGTCCATTTAATTCGGACATTGCAAATGCAAGCTGCTGGAAATTGTTGCCGCTTAAAGTCAAAGGGCGTATCGTTTGGAATCATTTGGATAATAAAAACGTCTTCACCTTTGTAGTTTTTTTTTGCGAAATCGTTGCCTCAATTATGATGTTAATTAATTTTTTCACCATCAGCTGGGTGCCATTTCAAAACCGTAGTGAGTTAATGCTTCGCAACACAATAATTACTGAACCGACTTTTAGCTGAATGGATATTCTTCATTATTTAAGCTGATATCACATAATCAATTTCATTCGGTTTTATGCTCTCAACCAACCAAATAAGGATGTGTGGAAGTTGCAGCCCGCGTTTTTGTCATTTACCTGAATACGTCCCACAATGCGTCTCGCCAAACATGCAATGCTTAACAATAAAATCCATGAGTAACTTTGATTTTCTTTTAAAAACTCCTGTGGTAATATGGCGATCAATGGGAGATTGGCCAGGAAATAATTCTTGTAGAATTTCTGACCAATTTGAGTTGCACGTCAACGTAATAAACAAATCTGGAGTACCATAATGACGTACATCCAACTTAGCATCCTGAGCGTACTCATGCGCATATGTCGCGGACTTCCGACGTATGTTTCTGGGACATTAGTTACTCTGCCGTCATTAAATGCATTTCAATCAGTATTGGTAGCATCCCGAAGATGTACGTATTCCACAGAACAGAGTTTTGCCTGGTTCAACCTGATATGCCAATGGTGTCAATTGTAGTTGGCCACTGGTGCAGTACATTACAGGGGCTTAATTTTTTAACCTAAAATCATTGCAACCGTTAACACACAATGTTCATTGAACCAATAGGAACTATTGGCAATAAACTGTAATCGATCGTCGCGTTATAATTGAACGCAGCTCAATGGGGATTGAATGCAATATCTCCTCGTTGATGGTTTAGATTATAAAGCATCTTCATTTCGAGACTCGTTTTGCTTGTCATTTTGACTTGCCCGAAGGTGTCCTACACTCACAGCACTGCGTTCTCTACGGCCCAGGTTGTTGCATCGAGGATAACGTGGCATTTTCAAGAATCAGAATGAATCGTCCTATGAAGCGTCCTAGAAACCTCATTCAACCCCTAAATCCGACGAATTAATGAACCAAGTTACGCATTCTTCAAATGTTTGGCAATGTTATTTCGAAACTGATACTTTTGCCTCATCCCCTGGCCCCACCAACCCTTTCTACTTCCAAACACATAACAGGAACCCAACCGTTCCTACGTGGGATTGCCTAAGACCGCAATTTACAGCATCACCACACAATTAGTAATGATTTCTTTTTATTTCATTTCGCTGCTTTTTTTGATTGACGGAATTTCAATCAAAACTGGTACTGTTTGATTTTGTTATGGGGTGGTTGTGTAGGTCTGTTGGACTTTTGTTTTGTTAGGGTTTTGTGTTCTTTTGGGGGGGGGGGGGGGTACTGGAACGAGATATATAGTATTCAATCAGCAAATTATAAAGACAACAATCTAATAGAAACCCTGTCATACGAAATAAATAACATCGTGCCTAAGACTATTATCAAATTAAGATATAAACCAAATAATATTTTTTGGAAAAAATATCAATCGTTGGTTCTGTCATGAAGTATCTTAGGTTATTTTTGGATCAGCGTGGGCCTTTTTATCATCGTAGTTTCCAGTAATATCGCATTTGTCATGGACAACGCTTAGCAGTTTCATTAGATTGAAGGGAATACATCCAAAAACTTGGCTTTTTAGGACTTGATCATCATTTGTTCTAAGTTAAACAGTATTTTTACTGAACTACAATTATTGTTTTTTCGATTGCTCCCATTTTCTTAATTTCAAAACCTTGATCAATAAAATGTTTAAGTAAGAGTTTAATTAAATGAGGAGATTCGGCAAAGTAATAAACTTTCCTCTCTTGTGCATATGGGTTGTCAAAGTGCGGGTTCTGTGGTGAGATGTTTAAATCTCCCCAAACACCAAGGTTGGAACCACCCAAGTCGCTTACCACCCCTACAACTGGGTTTCCAATAGCTTCTAATTCATTTATTTGTTTTTGAAGTATTGACATTGATTGGTTGGTGAAATTTATAATATATCGGTTGCTTCCAATTTACAACTAAGCCACGGGTGAAAACGACCTGTACTACCTTAAAAAGTCCTAAGATCTATTCCTTCTTCCTGTCAAATCCGATCTCTTGTGACAGGTACATTTCGTCATATAACATGATTGTCAGATGCTGCATTTCCGTCAGAGTTTTTGTATTACTTTGAAGGAGTTTTAGTACATACTTAAAAACTCCCCCATCAAGACAAAATTATTTCAATGTCCATTTTCTCAATGTCCTTAGGGCTGGTAAAGGGTAGTGCATTTTTGCCCTCAGGTACCGGTACGCCTTAGGACTGACGCCCCCCAGTGAAATTGCGGCTTCATAATCTTATATGGTCCAACTAAACAGTTTCTTATTCGTTAACAGTGACTATCGGATCTGGGGTGAATATCTGAGACAGAGCTGTGTGGAATTGGTCATTAATATTTTTTTTCTCTTTTTTATCCTATGTATTTCTTCCAGGAGTTTTCTTTTCTGAAATTTACAGGACTTTAACTTCTTTGAGAGACTGTCTCTCTCCCTCTCAAGTTGGTCAATTTTGTTTATTAGTATGGCCAATTCGTCTCCTGCAATTACTTCAGGTAATCAGAAAAAGTAAATATACTTAAAAGTATCCATAAACAAAAATACAGTACACACTACAGTGAAGAAACGGCAATCAACAGAAAAACATAACCAGCATAACTTGACCACCTCTTTTGAATTTAACGAATAAATGTTAATTTGGAATAGTTCACAGATTTATCACTAGGTGAGGTTGCTCTGAATTTTTAAAAGCCTCTTTCATGAGTCTCTTTTGTGGGATATTTTCCGAAACCATAATAAGCACATCTAGAGGATAAGAGCTTTAATTTTATACCAAATATACAAATAAATACTTAGGGATAAACATAATAATCTCAATCAATAAGAAATTTAATATTTTGCTTTGGGTACAGAATAAAAATATTAAATTTAATAATTGTGAATATAGAGAGAGAATGTTTAGCGATCTGATACCTTATACTTTCCATTGTCGTCTCTTCTTCCCTCCTTTTGTTGCAGTTTTTTGTAGACTAGTAAAAATATCGGGTTCGACATGGACTTAATTGTCTTCAGACAATCTAAAAATAACAAACAAATTGATCAGTTATTGAATTTTTTCTAATTAAGTACTAGGAGGGCTGAAATTGCTTGGTATTGTAAGGTTATATTTTTTTTGTGTTATGTATATCATTTACCGATTTACTGACAACAGTTATATATTTCTTTAGATTCCTCCCTCCTCTTTCTACTACTATAACAACCCCTAATGTTTTGTCAAGTTTTTTAAGATTATGTAAATAGATCAAATAGTTATCAGTTTTTTGCTTAAAATTGTGGGTACACTACCAGTTGTTTAGCAAAAGCAAAAATTTAAATTGTATTTAGGAGTTTGTAATAAATTCAATGAAAAAACTGTTTAAGACGTTACATTTTTACTATCAATAAATAGTTCACAGGAGCACACTCTGCTTGTGGCTTAGTCCTCAGATGAAAACTGGTACATATGGAACGTGTATATGAAATCTTTACTCCAGGTTTAAAGTCATTAATAAAAGCATTGAATAACTTTGAATATATGCAATTCTGTAATCATATTTTTAACATTATTATCAATTTATAGTTTATTCTGTTAGATTATCATGTCCTCGAGCCCCTGACCCATCAAATCCCCTTTTCGGTCTTTGGTCCCTTGCTCTTTTGTCACCCCATGTGATTAAAATAGTATATTTAGCAACAAGGGCCAAAAATGAGGTTTTGCAGGCTCGAGATCGTATTTCAAATTCGAAACGAAGTCGAGAATTTGAAACGATCGAGAGGTGCTAAAACCTTCCGGCCGAGGTGCGAACGCTATTTTTCACCACAATGAAATATACCCTATATAACGTTAGTAGAATAAAATGACCACACCTTCGCTTTTTACAGTGGACCACACCTTCTAGTTTCGTTTTATGAGAAAGCAAGTCGCATGTTGCGAGTTGCTTTGTGATGTATTGCAAGCCGGCAGGATGGAATACCGCTTGTGTTTTTTGTGACGGACGGGTCGCTGTGGGAAGTTCTCACTGAGAGCGTGCAGCTCATTGAAATTCAGTTTAGATGTACATCGGCATTTAATCTGTCGTATGTTTTTTGCAACATTGTTTGAGAGCTATCTTGGGGATTTAACTCGAGTCGTCTACGAAATAGGCATGGGAATAGAATCCTGTTTACGGGTCAGTATCCGGTCAAGGTGGTAGAATCCTGTTTACGGGTCAGTATCTGGTCAAGGTGGATGCACCCGTCGGTTGAATGATCCTGACCGAAGGACACTGCAGTTGCAATGACATCTTTCAAGGTTAGGGGGTAATGCCCTAACCTTGAAACCTGTTGAGGTACTTGCAGCCATCTGCTGCAAGTGAACGACCTTAGCCAGACTGAGATGTAGCATACATACATACTAATTGAAACTTGGTATTATTAAATGTGGTTATTGTACCTTCATTGTGATTATAATGGAGGGGGAAGAGTGAATAACACGGTGATTATTATAAACAGAATTTATTATCAGAAAACAATTAACACCAACACCTTTTGTAATATATGTTAGATAAATATTGCAAGATTTATAATAATTACTGTTTTAATGAAATACATTTTTTAAATAAATTTCTCAAAGTAAAAAAAGATGGCATCTTGTTCCTTGGATAAAATATGGAATACAATATTAGGTAATATATATTTTTAACAAGGAGAGATAGACATACTTGATTTATTAAGCATAGATTTAATCTGTTTTTATTGAATATAGCCAGGAAATGTGTTGCTTCAAATCTACTCTCTGTAAAGTTCTTATTTTAGGTTATATTTTAGCAAAGTCCAGGGATGCATTATGACATTGTTGGATTTTCCAGGATATCCAAACAAATTATTTTTTACTTTTACTATTTTGAAGGAAAATATTTTTTTTTAAGACTTATCTTTCTATAACCATTTTTACTTTTGCATTGAATTCAATTGAGGAGTAAGTGATAAATTTATCCTTTGAATTTTCAGTTATTTTTTATACTTTATTTGCCATCTTCAGACCTGAGTACACATTTTATTTAAAACAAACCTAACCAAACAGTCTTTCAATGCTTCAATTAGAGTACATTTATTTGAGAGTAATAATGTATTCGCTGGAAGAACCTTTACCACTATAAACGAGATGTAGATTTGGTAAACGATTGTATTCCTCAATTCGTTTCTTATCGAAGATTTGCAGAAATCTTCTGGGTAAGAAGACATCACCGATTGTTGATGATTTTCCTTCATCCAATTTATCCTCAAAGTCGAGAGATGCAATTATTGCATTGTTGGATTTTCCAGGACGGCCAAACAAATTATTTTTTACTTCAACGATTCTGAAGGACACTATTTTATAAGGCTTATCCTTCTTCAAATCTTCCATTTTTACTCTTGCATTGAATTCAATGCAAGACTTTGCGTTAAATTCTTCCTTCAAACTTCCGGCCATTTTTCACCTGAAACATAAATAGAATATAATTATATTATATATAAAATATAATTACAAACATTTTTATTAAAAGAAAACAGAGATAATTTATACTAAAGATAAATTATTTTTGCCTGTAACTCGTCTACTTGCAGACAGACGCCTGTGGTGGGGAGAGTGGGGAGGCACAAAATGGTTGCAAGCTAGGTACTTGTCTATAAAAGCACACTCTGACCAATCATTGGTTCAGTTCAGCCTACCCTTTGCTGTATTTTGTATCTCTTACGATGTTTAAGGTTAAAGTTTTTTTTCTTGAGCGATCTGTTGAAGATGTTTTTCGCCTCTGCCAGACCATCAGAGAACGGTTTCCCCAATCTACATTTGCAGGTAAATAAATTAACGATTTATTCTTCTCTAATTATTATTTTGTAAAATATAATCTTTTTGTATCACTGATTTTTCTTAATACAATACTTAAATTTGGATGATTTTTTTGACAATAAATAAAAAGGTTGTGGAAAAATTGGATATTTGTACACTCATCTTCTGTGTAAGAAGCTGACTGATTAAAGAATATTTATACTATCACTTTTAAAGTGATTTATTTATTTTATAACATCTGTGTTTTTATTTTGGTGGTGAGTTTAACAGTTAGTTGTTTTAAACTTTTGGTGATACTTTAATAAAATCCTTTCATTGGTACAATAATCAATTGTATATAATTTGTTGAAATGTATTTTTATATGAAAAATAATTTTGACTTTGCAAAAAAAACATTTCTTCACATTTAAATTGTGTATTTTACTCATTCAAAATGTATATTTGCGATAGTATGTATAATTCCAAAGAGCAATGTATGTACAATATATAGATTCATCAATTTGAATCTGTAAAATATATATTTAAATCAATAAATATTTTAATTTAAATTTTGTTTCCAGACATCGCCGGGTCCGAGGAGAACACCGTTGTGCTGGAGGAGATTTCCTGTGAGAAAACTGGACCAATTGGAGAAGGTGGGTTATTAATAATAATAATGATTTTCTTTTAATATTAATAATATTTTAGTAGAAAACACGAGAGTAGTTTTCAACAAACAAACATTTTCCTATTACTTAAACGCCTCATTTTTCTAAAATGCAATATATGTACAACATGTGTGTTTCAATTCTTGTATCATACATATTGAAGGAACTCAAAGAATTCTCTAATGCTAATGTGAATATAAGTGATAATCGATTTAATTGTAACCATTTGCTGATGGATAAAGACTTTTTTGGCTCAGCCAAGGTAAATAGATTCGTTCACTTTATTTATCTATTTGAAACACCTATAATTGATTTAGCTAAGATAAATAGATTGGTTCACTTCATTTATCTATTCGAAACATCAATTTTGTTTACTTATAATAAAAATTTAAGATATTATGTTTAACGAATTTAAAATTGAGAAATATATATTTATACCATTAATTTTATATCTAAAGAAGGCTGCTTATGTTTACACATGATTTGAAGCCAGATATTTTCATGCAAAATTAGTATACATCTGTTACTAAAGATTGTGACAGCTGTGTTAATTTCATATTTCACGTGAGAGAATTATATCCCTGAAATGAGATTACTAAAAACCTTTATTGGAATGCGGTAATTTCAGAAACATACAATCAAGTTTGTTGTCTCAAAAATTGATATTTTTTTGGAATATATATCTTTTTTATAATCTTTGTTTATACTAATAAATATTTTAATTTGTATTTTTTCTTCTTCCAGCTAATTTCCCCAGTACGTCGAGGCAGAGTGTTATCACGTTAAGTGATGATGAGTCATCTCCAGGAATTAATCAAGGTATGTTGATTTAATATATAAGATCATTAATAAAGGGATACAGTAAAAAATATTATGTTTCCACCTGCTTTCTCTTAACAACAATGGTAACTTTTAAATTTGGTGTAGTCTCATCTGCTCAGTCAAAATTGTTAATTTTTACCTCATTCAAAATAGCAAAAACATCTGCTCACTGAAATTGCTAGATAATTTTTATTCTTTAAGTGAGTTATAAATTAACAATTCTGGTTATGTGGTTGATGTTGAACCGAATTTGAAAGTTAATATTTGTCTTAAGGGAGAAGCAAATAATCCCGCAAGATTTGAATATTTTTTAAGTTGTGAAATGGGGGAATTTTAAACATAAATTAAATACAAAATCATTTTAATTTTGATTACTTTTTGCTATCTAAACTTAGAGAGGAAAATTAGGGAAGAAACAATAATCAATTTTTTTCATTTTCCATCATAGTATATTAATAATCTTTTGCAAATGAAAAATATATATATATATATATATATATCATTACTGTACTTTTCATAAACATTGAATGAAAATGTTAAAAGTATTTGTAGTAACAATCTTTATATTATGTTTTTGTGGTTAAATCAAGTCTATTTGCAATTTTAAACACATCATACCTTATATTTTTTTTTTGGGGGGGGGGGAAATTGTTTGGAAAAAATAAATGATTATAGGTTATGTTTTATATGTGTTTACAGTGTAAACAAGAATTGGGAATATGTAAAAAAAAAGATTAAAATTAACAATTTAACCATTTCAAATATAAAAAAATGATAAAGATTTGTATTTTTAAATATATTTCTTTGTGCAGGAGGCAGCTTGCTGAGAGAATTCCTGGAGAAAAGATCAGTTCCGGCGGGGATCAAGAGGCGAGAGTACAAGAAAAGAAGATCAAGCCGGGTGGAAAGCGTCAAGGAAAAAAAACGACGAAACAAATAATGATTGTCAACCCCTATAAACCCCCTACCCCTTCACCTCCTAATCCATCCCCTAATCCTTCTTCCCCTCCCCCCACTATAGAGATTCAACCGCCATCAGTTCCCTCCATAGAAACTCCCACCCTTCCTCAACTTCAATTATCCACCCCACTTTTGCTTCCCTCCCAAGGGGAATTAACATATTTCCCCTTCCCTACACTCCAACCACAAGAATATTCCTCCCCTCTATCACCTTCCATCCTTAATGAGGGGCAAATAACATATTTGCCCTCTCCAACTCCCGTCATCCCCGTCGCATCCCTTGATGCCAGTGAAGAAACACCCCCAAATTTTCTCTTGCCCTCTTCAACCCCCGTCATCCCTGTTGCAACCCTTGACGACAATGAAGAAACACCCCCAAATTTCCTCTTGCCCTCTTCAACCCCTGTTATCCCTGTTGCAACTCTAGCAACCCCTGTCGAAACGCTTCCTATCCCAAATTTTCTCACAATTCAGGAAATGGAGGAAGAGCTGAGGGCGGTTGAATCTCGGTGGGAGTAACCCCCCCCTCCCCACCCCCCACCTCCCCATCTACTGTTCTTTAGTGTAAATTGTATAATATTTTCTTTATTGTAAAAATTTAAATGTAAATTGTAAATAATTTGTCTGTTTTAAATTGAATTAGTTTGTTGTAAATAGGTTTATAATGTAAATTTACAATGTATTTAATTATTTTTTTTTAATCATGTTTTAATATAAAATACTAATATATTGTAATAATGGTAAATTATAATTATTAATTGGAAATAAAAGAATCTGTAATAATTATAGTCTTTTTAAGATACTTATTTCCTTATCCCCAATATAAGTAAGAATATTAAATTAAGCAAATATAAGAGACACATTTCAAGTTGATGATGTAAAATTAAGTGTTAAATTTAGAAATTTGAACATTTGAAATCAACATTTTTGAAATTTCTTTGATGAGGAAGTTAATTCTGAAATATTATGGAACAAAATTTTTATTACTAAAGTTGAAATGTATTAGAAAATTATCATATGTGTTATAAGTCAGTAAAATTTAAAATTCAAAAAAGTTCACTTTTAAATATAAGAAAAATAATTATTTTTTTTAAGTAACATTGAAATATTTGTGAGTAGTGGTAAAATTAATTTTCTGGAAAAAATTTTTATTTTTATTTTTATAATAAATATGAAAATTTAAGTAGTGGGGAAATGGGCGTTCTGGAGCAATGAAAATAAAAATTTGGAAATGTTGTCTAAGGAAACTAAAGACAACGAAATAGATAATTAAAAAAAAACAATCTGAAATTATATGTGAGTAGTGATATAGTGGGTGTATTGGAGCAGTAAAATGAAAAATATTTATATTATTTTTAGTATTTAAAGATATAAAAATAACTAGAAACACCTTTTTGAAGGAGTTTCTCTCTGTATGTACGTATGTGTGCTCACTACAGATAGAATGAATGCACTTTTAAAATTAATAAAAGCAGATATATCTAAATAATAAAATTGGTCGATAAAGTATTGTACTTACTTGATAAGGGTTACAGTGACTATGTCTGAAAATGAACACGTAGAACTGATAGTTACAGCAGCACACAAGTGAGTGAAGATACTCTGCAGCTGTGAGTGAATTTATGCTCCTCCTATACTACGTCACTTTAGTCCTCCCCACTCCGAAATTGGACAATCTACAAGATTCGACCCCTCCATTACTTTAAACTCAAGGTTATGAAGGAATGACCTTGAACGAATGTCCTTGAGCTTAAAGTATAACCTTGAACAAATGTCCTTGAGGTATGACCTTGAACGAATGTCCTTGAGGTATGACCTTGAACGAATGTCCTTGAGGTATGACCTTGAACGAATGTCCTTGAGGAATAACCTTGAACGTGTCCTTGGCACAACCTTGAATATGACCTTGAGAATAGCCTTGAGAGAGGTGACCTTGAATATCTCTTTAAGAAAAACTTAGATATGTCCTTGGAAATGACCTTGAAAGAAGGCACCTTGAACTTAAATGACCTTGAAAAAACATCATTGATCTTATCATTAACCTTGAGGTATAACCTTGAGTGTGTCCTTGAGAAAACCTTGGATGTGTCCTTGGTAGTGACCTTGTTCTCAAGGACGGCTGTATCGTCACATCGTCAAGGTTGTCCCCACTCTTTTCAACCTTGAAAGAGGGGATTTATACCCGCAGTTGTTGCAACGATGGTTTAGTCACAGCCATCGTACCCTGAGCTTCTCCATCGGACTGCCAGCCGGTGACACTACCCATCGCTTAACGATCCACTTCGAACTTCATCATCACTTCTCCTTACTGCGGCACACCTTCATGGATACGTCTTACCAGCTGGCAGATCGAATTACATCACTAGCGGGGTTGGGATTTACATCCCACTCATACATCCTCCGATATTGAAGAGGTAGATATCTTAGTTTTTTTTTTAGTTAGTCTCCTTACAGATATAAATATTTTTCTTAACACAACCATTGAAAATATTAATCTGCTTTTAACAAGAAATGGGATCATTAACAATTAGAGTAGATGTGCATGGTAGTGGTTAGTGGAATTTCCTAATATTAACAAATAGATTTTTAATTTAATTGTAAAGGTTTAACTTCATTTATATTGTTTAATCATGTGAATTATGAAATTGAAATTAAATTAAAAAATAAAATATTTTATTCAATTTGTGTTGTGAAAAAATATAATTCCAAATATCATTGTTGACATTTAAAATATTCTGTATACAAGTAAAATTATATTTTGTTTATTTCTCAACTGAATAACGTTGAAGTAAAACAAATATATATATATATATATATATATATATATATATATTTAAATATATTATTTTTCTATCTATTTTTTAAATTCAGTCATTTATCAAATTTATACAAAGAAAAATCTTTAAAATTATTATAATAGTATTTATTGAAAATTTTTAATTTTATTGTTTGTTTTTTTTTTAGACCTGGTTACGAGATGACATCGGAAAAAGAAGAAACCTCTAACACTGCAAGAGAATCAATGATCTGCTCTTCCTGCGGACAACAATTTCAAACACCACTCTCCATGGACTTTCATCGATGTGCTGCTCAACTCTGGTTACCTTGTCTACTCTGCAACAAAGCCTACTTCCGAACCAGGTTAGAGTTAATAGAACATCTTAAAAACTCCTGTTTTCGTTGTCAAAATCCACCTGTTATTAAAAGAAAAAGGAAAAGTGTTTATTTGGAAGATTAGAATCAGCTATCAAGTGTTCCCGCTTTGAAGCAAAAACACCACCACTACAACTGTCTTCACCACATCATCCACTGGGGAACGATAGAGAATCACCATTAGAAGATATAGTGTTGGAAGATCGAGAAGATGCATCAGTTGAAGGATCAAAGAAAGAAGAGTATAATAACCTCCAACTAGTTGAAACTGCACTAAACGGTTATGTAAAAACTTATCAACTTACTTGTACAAAAGATTGTGAAACCAATATTGATAATTTCTTAGAAAGTGCAGTTCCCGCTCTTGAGGACACCATAAAAAAGGAACTTAAAACGGTGCAAGGATTAAAATATTCATTATGGCTCGAGGCGAATTTCATAAGTCCCACAGGAGAGACTAGTGATCAATTGAGGAACTTCAAGACTTCAACTATAACAATATACCAGACAACTTCTGATGAAGAAATTAAAAGTCATATTTTGAAGAATATTGAAAAGCTCAAGATGGAAATGGAAGAAAACTCAGGACGTGGAAGTGGATGGACGTTTCAAGCAGTACATGGTCTTCAGTTGCGTCTCAGTAAATGTAACATCTATAAAACTGCTCCAAAAAGGTATGTTCAGCTTCCTAGGACAATTTCTATTCGAAATGCTTGTATAAACGTTGTAAATAATGATGAATATTGTTTTAAATATGCAATACTTTCTAAACTATATCCAGGAAGCAAACGAGAAATTGAAAGTAGGGATTTATCATTTATCAGGCATTCATACAACTTTTCTAATATATTTTTTCCTGTTTCAATTAATGAAATTAAAAAGTTTGAGCAGCAAAATGAGAATACAAGCGTCAATGTTTTTACACTTGACAGTCAGCAAACAATATTACCTCTAAGAATTGTAAATCAGGAGAAAAAGGATCATTTTGATTTGTTATTAATTTCAGATCCAAAAGTGAACGAAAATAAACATTATGTTTTCATAAAAGATTTTGAAAAACTGGTTAGAAAACAACTTACACAAGATAGGCATCGTATAACCATATGTAAGCGGTGTTTTACTTATAAAAAAAATAGGCGTTGTAACCGTTTTGGAGGTGGAAAGTTATGGTTAAAAGAACATCAAACCTATTGTAACACATTTAAACCAGCACAAGTTTGTTTACCTTCAAAAGAGAGCTGTGAAATGTCATTTAAAAATATTAGTCATCATTATAATATACCAATTGTTATTTATGCAGACTTAGAATCAACACTTGCTCCAATCAGCCGATGTGAAACATCTCCAGAGATGAAAACCGTGCAAACCCATATTCATGAAATTAATAGTTTTGCATTGCTTGTTAAATCAAATCTTCCTGAATCATTGTTAACTAAGTGGGATATCCCTACTAAAGTTATAGTCTGTAGAGAGGAAAATTCAGCTTTTAAACTGATGACAAGGTTGAGGCAAATAGCTCAAAATATCAGCTTGTTATATCAACAAAATGTTCCAATGGTACCTTTAACTATTGAAGAAGAAGAAGATTACAACTCAAGTACCGAATGTACATTTTGTGAAAGAAGATATTCGGAAACAATTGTTAAAGTTCGCGACCACGATCATATAAGTGGAAAATATAGAGGTAGCTACTGTCAGGGATGTAATATAAATCTGAAAGTACCCAAGTTTGTTCCGGTGGTATTCCATAACCTCAGTGGATATGACAGTCATTTTTTAATACGTACCCTCAATCTATTTAACAGCAGGATATCGATTATTCCAAGCAGTTCGGAAAAATTTATTTCGTTCTCTGTATTTGTTGATAAAATTGAACTGCGATTTTTAGATAGTTTAAAATTTACCTTATGCTCTTTGGACTCTCTTGTAAAGACAATGCCCCATGATGAAATGAAAGAAACCATAAAAATGGTTAATGATCCCAAAAAGATTGAGTTGTGTTTCCAAAAAGGTATTTATCCTTATGATTATATAGATAGTACTGAGAAATTTGAAGAAGAACACCTTCCACCACGTGAAGCATTTTACAATCGATTGACGGATACGCATCTTACTGAAGAAGAATACAAACATGCAGAAAATGTATGGAAAGAGTTTAAATTTAAAAACTTGGGTGAGTATCATGATATATATTTGTCTCTAGATGTAACTCTTTTGTGTGATGTCATGGAAACATTTAGAAAGATTTGTTTTCAAAATTATAAACTAGATCCATTTCATTCTTACACTGCCCCCGGACTCTCTTGGAATGCAATGCTGAAAACAACAAAAGTATCTTTGGAACTAATCACGGATTATGATATTTATTTATTTATTGAAGCTGCTGTTCGTGGCGGCCTTGTGACATGTAACTTACGTCATGCAGTCAGCAACAATCCTGATCTTGAAAATCCTTCTGATTATGATTCATCCAAACCAACATCACATATAATGTATTTTGATGCAACAAATTTATATGGTTATAGCATGAAGAGCTTTTTACCAACTGGAGGATTTAAATGGGTTGAAAATGTTGAGAGCATTGATTATCGAAATATTCCTGATGATTCACCTATTGGATATTTGATTGAGGGAGATTTTGAATATGTTAAATCATTACACGATCTACATAATGATTTACCACTACTACCCTTAAATGAGAAACCACCAAATGGAACAACAAAAAAACTGCTGGCTACCTTAAATGATAAAAATGGGTACATTGCTCACCATTCTATATTTGCTTTAGCAGATAAGTTAGGTTTGAAGATTAAAAAAGTAAATCGTGCTTTGCAATTTGAACAATCGCCGTGGTTAAAACCCTATGTAGAGATAAATACGAAATTACGTCAAAATGCAAATAATGACTTTGAGAAAAACTTCTTCAAACTTATGACAAACAGCATTTATGGAAAAAGTTGTGAAAATCAGAAGAACAGAATCAACATAAAACTTGTTACAAATGAAAGCGAATTTCTAAAAGAATCAGCTAAAGTAAACTATTTGGATAGAACAATTATAAATGAAGGTTTAGTTGCTGTTCACCTTGCTAAAAACCGTATAGAACTTAATCGACCTTTGTATATTGGACAATGCATCCTTGATTTAGCCAAAAAACACATGTATGATTTCCATTATAATGTCATGTTAAAACACTTTGAAAACATAGTACTAATTTATACAGATACAGACAGCCTCATATATTTAATAACAACGGAAAACCTCAATGAAACATTGGCTAAATTAGCAGAATATTTTGATTTCAGTTCTTATCCCAAAGATCATAAGCTATACAAAGCGCATTTACCAGAAAACACAAAAAAAATTGGTACATTTAAGGATGAAACTTCTGGACGTGGAATACAGGAGCATGTAGGGTTGAAGGCAAAAATGTATGCTTTTCGCTTTAATAACAAGGCAGAGCAGGCTGGAAAGGATGTACATATGAAGGCAAAAGGGGTTCAAACTTCAGCTTTAAAAAAACAATTTTTATTTAATCATTACAAACAAACTTTGTTTGAAAATAAAGTTTTTCATGCTGATTTTAATGTCATACGATCAAAAAACCATCTTGTTTTTACAGAGAAGGTGAAAAAGAGGGCTTTGACGTCATTTGATGATAAGAGACATATCTTAAAGGATGGCATCCACACTTTAGCTCATGGACATTATTTAATAAAAATCAGCAGGGAAAGGGGAATTTAAGATTCCTTATTTTATAAATTTTGTTGCTATTGATAACTCATGTAATATTTTATTTATACTGAGTGTAAACATGAATTATATTTTATTTCTCTATGTTTCTGTAAAATAAAAATTTCTTCCATTTTGTCATTGTAATGTGCATGTGATGTGATCAAGATCATGTAAAAATATACATATATTATAGCAAAATGAGTTTTACTTTATTCATACCTTTAATCTATTAAAAAACCAGGAATATGAAATAAAAAGACAGAATTTACCTGTTAATCATTACAATTTATTTATAATTGAAACAGATTTATCGAAAAGGTGTGTATATTATCAGTTTTTTAACCATGGGAACTCCTTTGATAACTCTTCTATTACTCTTGTAGACACACGATCACTGCAGAGAGCTCGAATTTCTGCATCCAACCATGCTCCAAATGGAGAAATAATCCCTCGATTGTGATCTGAAGCTTCAATGATTAACTTTGAGTAGTGATGGTTTCGTACTTGAACTGGAAGTTGTCCTTTGATTTCTTCTTTAGCAAGAAGCTGCTCGCTTTGTTCTTGTGAGTTGGCGGCAATTGCCATTTGACGAAAGATGTTTTTAAAATCTTTTGTATACTGTAGTATAAGGCGGTTAGCAGCTGGTTTACATGAAGAACATAGCTGATAGTATTCATGCATGCTTTCTAGAAAGAGAATCAAATTTTTCCACTCTTCTTTGTTCATTGTGATTTCAGGAGTTGGACGTTCTTCAATAAAATTGAAAATAGCATTTATTTCTGGGTCCTCCCAATCAATTGCTTGCGTAAATGTTTTCCTTGATCGTTGAAGTCTAACAGTTGGATCTGTATTTTTTGATGGTAAAATTTTCATATGTTCAGTATGAAGCGGGTGAAAGTCCTTACATAAACGCGGTGATGCAAAGAAATCATCAACTCGTTTTCTGTAATATGCAATAGTGTTCAGACAATCAGCAGATAATGGTATTTGCATCCACCATTTTTTATCTACAATGTACATTGATGGTTCAAAGACCTCATCAATGTCTAGACCAATTAAAATATACAAGGTGTCAGAGAGAATAAACCTCTGCTTGACTATTAATGTGGTTTCAAAGTATCCAATGCTAGTATTATAAGAGTGTGATAAGTTTTGAAGAGGAATTGATGAAATGCTTTGAGGACTTACATTGTTTTCTGAATAATCTTCTTGCTGATAGTAATAGTTAACCAATGTTGTGGGTGTATCTGTTTGACGACATGACTTCAGTGGAGAAATCGTAGTAACATCTTTGGTGATGGCGGCAGTAGAAGAGGAGACTAATGTAGGTGGTGTAGCAGTAACAGCAGTTGCAGAGGTGGTAGTGGAAGCAGAAGAGAGTGTTGTTGGGGTGATTCTACGACGTTTTTTCTTCTTCTCAGATGTAGGTGGTGGTAGCTTACGCTTCCCGACGATATTTTCCAGTAAGGAGAAATCCATGACAGTAGTCTAGAAGGAAGCTTGTGCACACTCACAACACTCTTACATAAACTAAGGCTGCTGTTCTCACGCTCCTTATATCATATCGTATCCCCTCCTATGAAAAGGCTGGAGGGGAGGGGGTATGAGTTTGTTGACCTTAAGAACCAGATGCATCCTGTTTGAAATTTATATTCTTCTCATGATATGTTTATTAAATTTATGCAGGTGGATAAATATCCTACTGATATTTATATTTTGTTACATAAAACATAATGTCATAGATTATTTTTTTTTATGTCTGTTTTTTTTTTATTCCTGCGGCTCATCAGAAATAGGTAGTGGTAAAGGAACCTTTTTTGTATGCATATGTTTATTTGGGAAGTTTTTACCCATTTAGTGAGTTTTCGGTAAGAAAACATTTTTGTATCTTCATCCCAAACTATTTCATCAAATGCATCATAAGCAATCTTGTTTTCAATTCCCCAACGAATTGTTCTATGTGAATATATTTCTATATCTGTACCATATGCTACATAGTGGAGACCTTTCTCTTTAGTATACAAAGCAGTTAACACTGGTCTATTTGCACTGGTTTCAACTAAATTAAAGTATTTATTACCTGCTCTAAAGTTATTAACACTGCTGTCATATGTAAGAGTTTGATCAAAAGTGCTTGCATCAGAAAATGTATCCCCAGCCACTACGTTTATAATTTTTTTATTATTTGCATCCCAAGACGTTTCATCATCATTTAACTGTAAACATTTATGAAGTGTTTTTTCAAGTTTACAAATTCGAGTTTCCAATTCCTTATATTTTTCAATATCAACATACGAGGGTGCAGCCTTTAATTGCTCCAAAACATCTACACGCTGTACAAGCGCATTGTAATTTTTCTTTTTAACGTAATATGAATCTAAATATCGACGATTTACCGAATCATCTTCTTCTTCGGGATCAGCAACAAATCGTAACCGTTTATTCCCAACATCTATGTGTGCTCCCTCTTCATAAATCGTTGTTAATGGAGTCCGCTGTAACAACAGCGAGTTCCCAAACTTATCCTTTACGTGTCTAAACATAACTGAAGGTATTTTTATTCATCGGATGTGTTTTATAACCAACTATTATGACGATTACTAAACCCATACCATTTTACATAGGAACGATTACCTTTACGACGTAACACCTTTTCAACAAGATATGTATCAGGATACTTGGTTTTTTGTAATTCATATGAATAAAATCCCCCTTTGATGATATTCCCCTCCATATCTTGTAAATAATATATTGGTGGTATGGTTTTGCGTATATGATGAATTTTGAACAATTCTGTTGAAAATGACGGAGTATAACGCTTTTCAAATATGGTTTTATATTTTGATATTCTAACAACATCTTGTAATTTAAATAATATTCTTTTATTAATTTTCTTTTTGAACATATTTATTTTGGGTAATAAATCTTTTTCATTTGATTTTTTAACATCCATAGGTTTCATACCTATTGTTCGGTGAACTCTTGAATTATATTTTCGAATCAAAATTGGTAATAAGGATAGCCATTTATAAGTTCCCTGTATTCCAAATTCTTTCCACATCCAATTCTTCAATGTTCTATTAAATCTTTCAACAACTGATGCCTTTAAATGTGTATATGTGCTGTAGTGATTTATTTTTTTGTTTTGCATAAGCTTTTGGAAAGGATTATTATAAAACTCTTTCCCATCATCTGTTTGGAGGTTTTTTGGTATCCTTGGATGGCTTTCTTTTAATAAAATCTTAAATGCGTCAGTAACATCTACCCCTGATTTACTTTTAACAGGTATTCCCCAGGCAAATTTGGAAAGGACATCAATTACTGTAAGTATATATTTCATACCATTATTTGATCTGCTGTAAGACCTCATATCCACAAGGTCAGCCTGCCATAAATCATCTATACCTTTCGTATACACCTTACGTCGAATGAAGTTTTTCCTTGGCTGCTTATGTAGTTCGTTAATAATTTCAGCTTTTGCAGCTGCATCACTAACGGTGGCTTCCTTTCTTGGTGTCTTCATTGCACTAATGAGTTTAACATCATCTATATGGTTTTAGGAGGATGTTACAATATTATTAGGTATTAAAATAAAATACACTTGAAGTAAGGTAGTAAAATCATATTTATTATTAGCATATTTCAGTGATATATGTAAATCAGTAATTAGTTGTACATGTTTCAAGCATAACATAAACTAAATACATCAGATTTAACAACTTTCGGAATTTCATAGCATCCACATACACCTTCACCTTCTGGCTTTTCAAAAGACTTCTTCTGTCGTTCCTCTTCACTTTCAATCTTTTTATTCTTTTTTACTTCCTCTTCTTTTAGTTGAGTTTGATAATGCACAAACATGCAGAATGGTGAATTATGTTCATGATCATAAAAAGGATCATCATTTTCTTCCCATGTCATTAAAATAAGTCCACAATAGACACATTTTGTGTTATCTTTTGTACTGCACATATAAATGAATCCTTGATCAGCTAGATCTTTGACTGTCGGTGATGATATTTTCCAGTCAATGAAAGTTTTTGCCCTAATTTCAGGGTTGTTTAAATCTATTTTATCTGTGTTCTTGCTACACCATTCAGCTAGTGTTTGAACAGCTTTTTCAGTACAATAAAAACCTGGGGCATGTATATTGTGGAATAAACATTTTTTATAGATGTTTTGATTTTTTTCTGAATCTTTTTCATTCAGATCAAGTAGCGGATCTCGTGGTAGTGGCGGACATTCAAGTAATTCTAAGCTGACCACTGCACGTTCAAAGTTGAAAATCTCCTCCAAAACCTTGGCTTTTTCCGTTGATGGTGCAAAAAGTACATGTATACCACGACAAATATGAGTAAGCACAGACTGAAGGTTTTCATAAGGGGTAAATCCATTTGTATAATAAAGACCATGGAAATGGGTACTCATCCAATTATTATGATATTCAAAAGCATTATTATCCCAAGTGCTTAACATTAACTGCTGTTGATCCTGCGGTGGTTGAAATATCCAGTGCTGTGTACATTTAGAATCAATGTCTATAACTGATAGCTCTTTTACAATAACTTGTTTATCCTTGCTAATAAAAGCTGAAAAGTCAATAATACCTTTTCTGACCATCTTATAAACACAACAACACTCCTTCCACAAGCACGATCAATATCAAACTGAATGTTCCTCCCGTATATTCATAGTTTTGTTCAAGGAACATAACAGATGGAGGGGGTAACCTTAATCCAGTTTACGAATAAGATTTGTTGAAGGGTCATAAATAAAAGATTTATCATATATTATTAAACAGTAGGCAGCTGTATTATCTGGAATATCTTTAAGTGTTTCAAATTCTAAACGAATATCTACTGATGCAGATTTAACCGATTCGTTTTGTTTTGAACAATCAATTATCATAATAGGTGCATAATCCTTGAATTGTGTCTTAGTTAAAAGTGGTTGTGTTACAGTATTGTAGTACGATTCTTGAAATCTAGTATACATATCATATAAAACAGCAAAATGATTTTTATCTATGTCTAATTTCATTTCATCATATGGATAACTCAATGAGTTCAAATGCAGTTTCAAGTTGCTTATTGAACAGTGGTCAAAATGTGCTGTATTTGATTTTATGTTGTTTTTCCGATCAGTTTGAAATGCAAATTACGTATCGTGGTCTTTCAACTTGTGATGCAGTCTTTACCGTCCAAGAATGCTGTTTCGTTTTTGGTAATACAGGATACTCGTATAACTCCCAAGAGCGATATTCCACTGGAATGCTAGTTCCACGTTTCATCTGTTTCAACAGTGCAATTTGCTGCGTGTTATTTAGTGTTATATAGGGTATTCTCCAACTCAGTTTTTCAAGTTTTACTTCGACATCTTCTGGCGTTGTATCACTTGCGTCCGTTGGGATCCACTTTACAGCATTTTTATCACTTGCAGAGCGTATAAGAACAAGTTCATGACGAACATTAACAATAATTTTCTTATAATCTTCAGCAAAACCAAAAATGCTACTTAGAGGAACACAGAAATTGAAATTTCCTTTTGAATCAATCACATCATCATCCAGAGTGCTATTTATTTTACTAGCAGATGATACCCAACCACCATTGCCAAGGGTTTTCAAGTCATTTTCATTAAAAGAAGCATATCCTTTTAATGTTGATGTCACTCCAGGATTTCGTACACGGTCTATAACAATTCCATTAATTTCATATCGTGCTTCATCAAATAAAAAGGAGAAGGCATTGTTGACAAATTTGGTCTTTGACGGAATGTTCCCATCTGATTTTAACAACTTTCCTTCAATATACAAATAACTACTTGATGGTAAAACACAGAGATCAGATTGCTGGATTGGCAAACGAATTTCATCATTATTTTTGAGTGTCATTGATGCATACGGTAGGTGGGTGTGCCATTCCACATGAGATATTGTATCATCAAATGGTACACTTTGTAAAATGTTTAAAGTATCCATTTGTTTTCACCTGAATGTTAATACACTATGAAACTTTATTCTTGATGTGAACTGAATGACGGATCGTTTTATACTGATGCTTTTGTGGTATTACTGTTTGGTACGTAATGGCTTAAGACTCCTTAGATTACTGCTTCACTGTGATTGTCTGTATTATCTTCTCCCATGGTTTTCTCTTGTGGTCACAGCAACAACAGCAACAACTACAGCAACAACAACAGCAGCAACAGCAACAGCACCCACAATAGGGATTTTCTCCATCAAAATATATGCTTTCTATGGTAGTAATAGTATCCATTTTTATTTTGTTTTATTGCAACACTGTTAAGCCAAGTGATCGAAGAAACTGTTTGTTCTTTAATGTCAATCGGGTGAAAGATCGTTTCGTACTGACAAGTTTAAACTTATTGCAATTTGTTTTGAGGGATGAGTTTATTCTTGTTGGTAAACCACAACGATTGTTTGCATAAACGTAGCCCATGATGTCTTAAACATGAATGATAAGAATTCATAAATATACGTCTTCTTTTAAATTTTTTTTAAATGTAGACGTATTGATATACGTTCACCTCGAAAGTTGACAAGTTTGCCTGTTTGATCAACTATTTTCAGTGTTATGTTATCTATTACATGCGTGGTAATGGGGAGATAAATTACCGGTGATGGCACCTCGAGGAGTATATATCCAACTGGAACATTAGGATAAAATTGATGAATAGTATGAGCAGGTTCTCCATTAACATATGACCCTGTAGCAATATTACATTCTATTCTAATTGCATTAATGTTAAATATATCTACAACACCTTTTGTAGTCACCCGTTTCTTCGCCTTAACAATTGTGTCTTCAGTAAAACCCAACAACTTTCCTATAGAATCAGGTTTGGTGAAATCTATATCAAATGTTGCTTTGATAGAAGTTTGCATTGTGTTGTTGTTTGTAGATATATCAACATGATATAGTTTTCCAGGTGTTGATATTTTGTTAAATTCTTCTCGAAGATATTGTGCTATATCTTTTATTTCGTATGCACCAACCGGTATTTCAATAACTTTTCCTCCATCATAATAGAATTTGTTGTTTGTACTGTCAACATTTGGAATTGAGTTATATGTTTCAAAACTCAAAAGACCTATTTGATATTCACTCTTCTCATCTAACACTATAGGTGGAAAGTAGTCTGCTGATAAAACCGACTCTGTTCCATCAAGGGCAAGAGTAAGGGACATGACTGAATAGCTCATTGTCTCGATGTCGACTGTTATTTACTTAAAGAAAGAAAAGCCAGACATAGGTGCCCACAAATTTCACTATTCTCATGTATATTTTGATAGCCAGTTCTGTTATATGAAACATATGTACCACTTAAATATTTTTGAATTTCAAGTGGTGGTCGTAAATCACCATAACTATCGAAATAATAAACTTTCAAACCTTTTTTTCGAAAGCATACCCAATGAGTACCGTTTCCACTTGTAACATCAAGATTTATAATGGTTGACTCATTTTTCCAGGGCTTAGATGGTAGATTGTCCAGCATAAAAACTCCTCTAAAATGTGGAATCCTTAACTGTTTGGCCAAAGATATCAATTCAAAATTATTAAGCGCCCTATTAGGCAAAAGCTTTACAAGTTTTTTGCCTGTTTTAAATAAGGTGTCATATAAAGTCCAAGACCTTTTTTGTAAGGTTTTAAATACAATCCTTTCCCCTGTCTCAAGGCAATTGCTTCCATTGTTTTATTATGACGCTGCATTTCTGCTAATTTTCGTCTAGCATCTTTTATTTCTCCAACTGTTTTAGCAACACCTGCTGCTCCACCTGCAAGACTCCCAATTGCACTTAACCCAGCAAAAATTGGTAGTAATGGTAGGACACCTCCAGTTTTTGGAAGTGTTAACACACGTTCTCCTTTTTTTCTATATAACCATCTGATTTGATTTCTTTTATGGTTTTTCATCATTTTACGCGCACCTTGTAATGCATATAATGCTGCTTTTTTCATTCCAATACCTTGCATCCCTTTTTTTGATTTTAAACCAGCACCACGAATTGCATCCCTAGCATGTTTTATAATCCTGGTGAGTGGAATTACCTTGAGTTTCTTCACTTTCTTGCATTTCCGATTTTGTTTATGTTTTTTCTTCAATCCAAATCCAACTCTTCTTTTCTGTTTTTTTCCAATTCTTCCTCCTATTTTAGTTTTCATATTCATTCCTGTCGTAACCAACCAGGAGGCGACTTTTTCTCCCCAGGGAATGTCTTTAGATTTGTATCGTTCCCAAGCTTTGCTAGCTAGTATGCGGTCTGCTTTTAATCGCGAGGATAAATCCTTATTTTTACTATATGCAATATCGTGTTCTAAACAGGCTTCGTCTAATGGGTTGATAGGTTTATCACCACGTGCTAACCGTTCATATAATTTGGTGCCAGGACCGCAGTAATTATAACCAAAGAGATGGAGTTCAAATGGAAGTTTGTTGATAATACTATTAAGTGATCCTCCTTCTTTGACGCGTCGTTTCATACTGACGTCCTCTCTTTACTTGACATCTGGTTAAACACAAGTGAGGTCAGTAGCTTGTTTGATGTCAACAAGGATGAAGTTTAAAAAACAGCAGGATTTGTTCACCATTAACAATAATATTGATTCAGTGGCTAACTTAATATCAAAAAGCTCTAACGAATATGGAAACAAACATGGCCCTTTGTTACCTAACAGTATAAGATGTATTATTTGTGGACCATCAAACTGTGGAAAAACAAATGTTATGTTTAGTTTACTCACAAATTCAAATACTTTAAAATTTGAAAATATATACATATTTAGCAAATCATTACACCAGCCCAAATACATTTTACTTTCTCGAATTATGAATGATGTTCCCGAAATTGGATATTTTGCTTTTGACAATGGTGAAGATGTCCCTGATCCAGATGAAGCAAAAAAAAATTCAATCATGATTTTTGATGATGTCGCGTGTGACAATCAGGATCGGATGCGGAAATATTTTAGTATGGGTCGACATAAGGACGTAGATTGTTTTTATCTAACCCAATCATATACAAGAATACCAAAACACCTTCTTAGAGATAATGCTAATATGCTCATACTTTTTAAACAAGATGATTTAAATTTGAAGCATATATACGATGAACATGTTAATACAGATATGTCACTAACACAATTTAAATACTTATGCAACGAATGTTGGAATAAAGATCGCTACAGCTTTGTAGTAATTTGCAAAGATTTTGATCTAAATAGTGGACGTTATAGATGTGGTTTGGACACCTATGTTCAAGATATATGAAATTTGTATACTCACAAGTGATCATTAACTAACAATGAGTGGTAATGAGAGGAGTAATATGAGGGAAAAGAAGCGAAAGGTAAAAATAAGTATGAGGAAAGGATTAAAAGAAAAGCAAAACAAGATTATTCAGCATATGCGTTACAATAATACACAGGAAAACAGACTTTCACGAGCAGTTATTATAAAAGAAGAATTACAAAAGTTAGTTAAGGCAGTGCGAAATAAGTACCGTCAATTACGTCGCTCGGCAGATGAAGTGCGTGACTCTATGGAGATTGGTGCAAGACCTTTTGTTGAACCCCTACAAAAAGCTGTTACAGAAAGTTTGAAAAAGTTTGGTTTACCATATTTCATAAAAAAAGAAGAAAAAGAAACCATTCTTCCAAAAACTGATCAGGCTGATATTAAGGAAGACGTTATCAAAAGAAAAACAGAAATAAAGAAAACATTAGACACTTCAACACAAACTGAAAAAGTCTTTTCCGCAAAGAAATATTTGGACCGCATTGGTGATTCTGCATTTAAAGATAAATTGGATTTTATATATGGAGTGCGTCCAGATGGTGGGGGTGGAACATTAATTGGTGACTCAAAAATTAAATTCACCCGTACCCATGTGCTTATAAAGGATAAATCTTTTAAAATCTCACCTGGTCTTCTAGAATTACTGTTTATGAAGGTTCCAAATCGCTTACTAATCAACCCTAATGATGTGACAAACTATAAGGAAATTCTCTTACTTACAAACGCTCATCTTCAAGGTTATTCTTCTGACAAACAAATTAATTCAAATAGAGGAAAAAAATATACATCTGTTATTTCACCAATGTTTTTATCAAAAAGTTCATCAAACGATCCATCAGAAAGTACAATGTCTCAAACAGATGAAAGTTTTGATTTAGTTGAGGGAAGCGGTATTTATAAAAATACACAGTTCACAACTTACAACACCAATGTGAACACTCTTGTAAACAGATTAAGACTTCTTATTATGTCACGTTCCGCCGGTCATACAGGACACAACGAAGAAATCTCACAAATCCTCACCACCTTACGCGAGAACAGGATAATACTCTAATTTATGGATACTAAGAAGAAAAAGTCTGTGATGTTTGATGATTATTATGTTTATTGGAAATACAAACCCCGAGTTGACAATGAAGAAGAATTAACATGGACACAAATTGCTTTGGATGAGATACGTTTTAAAAACAAATTAGAATCTCTATTGCTGAAAAAAATTAAACATTTAATCACTTGTAAAAAGGATGACCACCATGAATGTTCATTCTATGTTTTCATAAAATAAATTTTATATATTCTACTACATTGTTTTTTATTTCAAACTTCCTCATGTGGAGGAGGAGGTGATACAAACCATCTCCTCCACGGCGACCCGTCCGTCACAAAAAACACAAGCGGTATTCCATCCTGCCGGCTTGCAATACATCACAAAGCAACTCGCAACATGCGACTTGCTTTCTCATAAAACGAAACTAGAAGGTGTGGTCCACTGTAAAAAGCGAAGGTGTGGTCATTTTATTCTACTAACGTTATAAATCTAATTATTTATTTGATACAAAACTTTGAGTTTACGAGCGACGAAACAACTTCCATATTATGGTTTAAACATTCATCTTTTGCAAAGGTCTTGTTGCTTTGGAAACCTAAAGTATTTGACATTTTCGGGGGTATTTTTATCATGAGAACTGGAAAACCGTAAAAAGAACAAGTTGGCATTATTAACTCAGCAAAAAACCGTTTACCTAATTAATACAACATCATTCTAAGTAAGACGGCCTCTTACGGCACGGCGGTGCGTCTCTTCAAGAGGATTAGGCAGGTGAGCGGAAAAGGAAGTGATTAAAAACATTGCTTATGATGGAGAAATACGTGTTTTCCATATAGTAAAATGGTAAAGGGGAATTATGACAGAGTAAATGAACCAAGAGTCAGTTTTTAATTAAGTACAGGCTGTTTTAATTAAAAAATGAGTAGCGGGCTGAGCAGATTCATATAATGGCTGAAAAAGGGAAAAACTTTCAGTATATATATATATATATATATATATATATATATATATATATATATATATTTATAATTTCGTCATAACTTAACCTTAACTGTCCACTTTGTATTTGTTGAAGTAAATTAATATTTGAAGAGTCCTAGAGGATATTTTTATTAATTATGGTATTTCAGTCTCTCTTTCAGTGTTTATCCATTAAAATGTTCACAAATTTTATTTATCTGACTTATCAAATTTCAAAATAGCAGTAATTTAAAGGCGGGCAGTTTTTATGAAATTTGACTTTGAAAATTTAAAATGGCCGACATTTTGAAACTTTATAAGTCTGATTATTTTTTTTTTGAATCTGTTTAGTTATAAACTTAAAGTGTATAGGTATATCAATGGTTTAGTTAAAACATCTCCAATGACTTTTGTTGCAGCAGTCTCGCTTATTCAGCAAATTTCGAAATAAAAAGATCATTTTTCAATTCAACAGCGAAATTTTACATGTTTTTGTAAGCTCTATAACAATAACTTTGGGAATAGGTTTGCTGCAACAAATATGTTAAAACCGGGTCGTTTAGTTCAATATTTAGTAGATCTGAACTGAAGAAGCCGTGTACCAAGTTTTATCTAGACATGATAAGAATTAAGGAAGATGAAGATTTGTTAATGTCCCATAAGGATAACATGGGGAATTTACAAATTCGCCGGAAGTTCTTTTTTGAAGGAACTTGCCAAAACCCACTGTTCGCGGCGAGCTTTGAAAACAATTTTGCCCCAGATATTGTGCTAAGAGAGGTTTCAATTTTTGGAATAGGATGGTATGGCTGCTGTCCACATTCATTCAGTTTGGTCAAGTCAACACAAATGCAAATATTGCCATAAGCTTTATTTATGTATAACGATCCAAGAAGAGAGAAGATTAAACAGGCACTCATCCTTCGAACCAAACATGGCATATTATCTGGAACATCCAGATCAAGATTATGAAAAAAAACAGGACCAAGAAGAAAGAAAGAGATTGAGAAATCCCAAACTGGAGCTACGGACTGTTCAATCTGGCTGAAGAAACACCCGAAAGAAATGTCAAATCGACACCCGCAGAAAACTCTCCCCCAGCGGATCCTAACAAAAAACGTAAAATATCTTATGAAGAATATATAAGAATTTTCGGGCTGTTAGTTAGCTATTGTATGAGGGTCTGGTATGACATCCAGACCATTGAACATTTCATGAAATACAGTGCAAAAGTTACTTTGATCTTGTCAATACCTTTAAGTCTTGCATAGCTGGACGCAATAAGGGAGTCACTATACTGTTACACACGTATACGGGGTGGTTAATATTTACACCTTTATATGAGAAATTGGGTCGAGTACACCCCAAATTTTCTAGTTAGTTTAGCGATACCAGCCCCATACAATTCGAGTAATGTTGGCTGAACCCTGTTTTCAGGAATTAATAGTTACATCAGCTCCCGAATCTACTTCAGATGTTAAAGGCTTTCCCTCAAACAATAACTCTACATTCCATGGCTTGCAGTTTGTCCCACCCCCAGTTGATCATAATAAGGAACCTATAAATACTTTATTATTTGTATTTGTTAGGTCACTTACATCATTACTTTGATTAGTGTTTACCTCACTGGTTCCTCTGGATCGACAGACGTTTGCATAGTGTCCCAACTTCTTATAAATGTTGAACGTAGCCTTGTTTGCTGGACCCGAGCTCCTAGGGATGGTCTACTGCCTCACCAGGAACATTGTGTTGTGTATTCATGTTTTCTTTGACGAAATTGCCGACCATGTTGTTAAACAGACGTCTTATTTTGAGAACCTATTTCACTGACAGGTTATATTGTATCAACTGCATAATCCCTTAATTCATTTAAATCTCTCTTTACACCCTCTCAGGGCCGGATTTAAACATAGAACTATCTACCTATTCCAATACATTTGAGATACTCGGAAATTAATTCGAAAGGAGAGGAGGTGGAGATGTTTAACGCTATTTTAGAGAACTTAATCGCTATTTTAGAAGATTTAATCGGTATATTTTAATTTCTTTAGAGTGTCGAAAGCCTCATTTGATGAACTGAAATTGAAGCTCAGAGTGATTCAATCCAGCGTTAAAACACATTTTTTATAGGAATCGCCAACATGCGACAACCAATTATTGAGATGACCATAACATTGACGTAAGTGTGGAAAATAATCAATATCAATATACATATATAAAAAGAGAAGTGCGTAAAATAATCAATATCAATATACATATATAAAAAGAGAAGTGCGTGTTGGTATATTTAGTGCTGCAATCAATTGGTGAGACTTACAATCACCCTAATATCAAAAATGCAACACTTCAAAATTATGCTACTTTTAAATTAGTTTTTGTTTCTTTTCATGAACAAACCTGTACTGACCTTCTGGTTAAGTAGTAATTGCAATTTCTTAATAGTTATAGCAATACGTCTATTATAGCAAGCTTTACCCGTAAAACAAATCCGTGCGGTATAATACGGTTAACAATACAGTTTCGCGCTTTTTCCCACAGCATTGCCCCTTCAAATCGGCCCAGCTGCAACCCCAACGCACAGCTGTGGGAACAACGCACAGCTGTGCTCGAAATCACTGTGGAAATCACTACACGAGCCCCACGGGGAGCGAGCTATCCAGTTGTGTTTATTTACATCGATGGGTGGCAACGTACTCGAACCAATATGCCTCTTAATAAAAAATCTTAAGGAAAATAATCATATGTGACGTGTACGAAACCCCTCTGTTGGCTGTTAACTAAGGAGTCCCGTACACGACCACATTGGGAACGTAGCTCTATTAAATAAAGAGACATGCTTGACAAAGAAAAATACGTTTATTCACAGGCTAACGACAAAGTGCTCAAACAACTGAAATACTCTATAAAAACTAAGTTTCTAGTACAATTAAAACTCAAAACCAAACTAACATTTCTCATTACTTTTATTGTTATATCAAAGGTTTAAAATGAATTACAGAAAACAAAGGGTGAGCAGCCTGGAACTTGTATGATTTAAAAAGACCTATCTTTTAAATTTGGAAAAACACTAAGATTACTTACGTGGGCCCTGGCCTGACGGGCCACGAGCCCTGAGGCCCCTCGGTCCTCCAACACACACCCAAAAACCCCTCCTAAGCAAATGACCCCATCCTCTTGTTACCTGACCTACTTAAAGCCTGAGCTGACAGTCAGTCAGCATAACAAGAGTCTGTTTAATAATAATTCCAGTCTACTCACACAACAAGCTCAAATACTTCCCCTTTACAAAGGACAAACTACACATCACATCCCCCCATCTACGGGAGACGATGTCCTCAGCGTCTTTGAAACAAACAATCCTGCCCCCCCTCAAAAACCTGCAATCTACTTGACAATGAACCCAATGAACAATGAACCCCCAAATAACTTAAACAAACAAAAAAAACTTATAGGTGATCAAAAGAAGGGATGGGGAAAAAAGGTTGATTTGAATTGCATGGATAGTAAGGAACGGACTGACCAATTGTTGCCGATGAATCTTCTACGTCGCCATGCCGTGAAGTAGTGTAGAACCATGATGCGACGTAGCAAAGGGCCTGATGCGTGTGTCTCCCAAAACCTTTTGACAGTCCATTTGAAGTGAAGCGGCACCACCAGCAGAGAAGGGTGGCAATCCTCCATGGACGAAACCGGGAGTGTAGTCGTTGGTAGCAACCAGATGCTGGAATCTCTTCTCACCACCGCGTCACCATGATGGTGGCCCCTCAAAGCGTGATGACCCTTGCTCGGTATGATGAAGTCCCGTTTCACCATTGTAGACACCCATTCAGCCAAGTTCCACAGATGAGGTCCAGACTACGCAGCAGACTGGATCCCGGAGAAGTCAGATTCTATTGGTCAGTCCATAAGGTTGAAGAAAGAATGGAAAAGGTGGTACGGCTCCAAAAAATACAACACTCATTTCAATCGAATTAGTTAATAAATTTTGTATTAAACCCCTTCCTAAATTTGCCACTAAATTTTCTAAAAAACCCACTTAATAAAATTCCGCAAATTACAAAAACGTTCCATGCTACGAGAAGAAGTATTTGGCTGTTGATTTTCCTTTAAGTACAATTTATAAAACAAATTGTAAAAAAAATTGATACCAAATGTGTGTTACATACAATCATTTCTCGATACATTTTAAATGTTAAAAACATTAACCAATCCTCAAATTTATCAAACTTTTCTTTCAAAACCAACTTATAAAAAAAAACTCTTACGAACAGTTATCCTTTACAAGACCAAATTATCCAAAACTTGTTTGTTTTAATTCATTCTCATTGAAAAGTCTACTAAAAGTAAATATAGATTATTCAATCTAGTTTTCAAATACCAAATTATCCAAAACTTGTTTGTTTTAATTCATTCTCATTGAAAAGTCTACTAAAAGTAAATATAGATTATTCAATCTAGTTTTCAAATACAAAAACAGTCGCAATATTTTCTGTAAAAAGACATTCTTTTTCCCTGCTCAGGCAAACCAAAATCAATCTTAAAGTGTTCAGAGGAAAACTTAACATTATTAAAAATCAGTATCATTCTTAACATGAATCAATTCATTTTGCCAAGAAATCCATAGTCAGCCCGAAAATTAACTTTATTCACAAGAAATTACATTGAAAACTTCAGTTTTCCAAAATTAATAAGCAGTACTACCACACAAAAAATCTTTAGTTACCATTTGTATGTAAGAAAACCGATAAAAAAATCACAAAAACCCTTGAGAAAATCACTTTGTTCAATCTAACATTTGATGTAAGAAAAAATTAACAAACACATATAATTCCGAGTAATCTTAATTTGACTTTTAATCCCTAACTTCCCTCAATTAATTAACTTCATCAAAAACTAATAAATACCCCTTAAATTTAGGTTTGGGCCCAAACCAATTTAAAACTAAATTTTTGTTACAAAAAAACCCGAATCACCCGAATCATGATCAAGGAAGCAATGGCCAAATCTCCCATCCATCACCACACCCATATTTACAAACTAGAACAGCACATGCAATGACCCAAGCAATTTCAGACAGTCAGCAAGGTCAGGTGGCCAGTCTCTGTCTGGTATCAGCATTCTTCAATCTGCAAACTGTAAACAGCTGACCGCATTCAAAACACTCACTGCAACTTTCCTCATACGAACCACCTGTATCATAATCAAATATCCTTATTCTAAACTACCTTCCAAAAACATTACCACTAAGAAATCTTAAACATACAGGTTATAAACCACTAACACTTGTAAACCAAAAACTGCTAACCCAAATCTATCCCCTTAATTAACTTATCAATTATGCCTCTGCAACAACGCAGAGGCATAATTGATCTCATCTTAGACTATCTTGATCCTCATCATAGTCTAATAGACTATGATGAGGATCAAGATGAGGACTTAAGTAGCTGATGATATTTATTCTTCTTTTGGCATAAGTGATGAGTCAAAAACTACAGATGACGAAATTGTTTGTTTGTTTGGGAAACATTTTTCCCCGGCGAAACTTGATTTTTGAAAGATCGAAATTTAAGACGAAAAAACTAAAGGCCGATGAACCAATTGACGATTTTATAGTTAACCTTCATTCCTTAGCAAAGACTTGTTACTAGAGTTCTCTTAATGATGACATGGTATTGATGGTTTTGTTATTTGGTGTAAATGACATTGCTCAGTGATCGCTTACTGATGGACATGGATATGAATTTGGATTAAGCTATAACAGTAATCCGTCATACAGAGGGTGCATGGCCGGATTTAGAACTTTTGGGCCCCTAAGCTCCCTCAGTGGTGCGGGCCCCCAGGGCCAGATTGACCAAATGTCTGTTATTAGGAGAACATGTCCTCCTTTTTAACCATTGTACTCCATTCATTCCGACTTGTCGGTCGCATTATGTGGCCAACAAAACAAGCCTCTCGTTCTTTTCGTCGCAGTCACAGTCACATCTGGCCTTTTGTTGTGGCCAGAAAATCTGTCGTTTCTACAGCAGCTGACAGGAAAATGTCCCGGTCGTTTTGCGACCGACAAGTCTCGCGCTTTTGGATATCTACTGACCACATCGCGGGCGGGAAATCTATTGCTGTTGTAACAACATTACAAGTTTTATTCTTCAAATTGATTTCGAATCCATCTGGCCCTTTATTGAACATTGGACTTGCCGACTATGCTTCTGCTGACCGAAGAGAGAGAGAGAGAGAGAGAGAGAGAGAGAGAGAGAGAGAGACAGAGAGAGAGAGAACTTTTGCTGACTATTGAAAACCATGCAAAAATTGACAGCTGCACATCAAGACCGCGTGGACTGTCTCAACCAATCAGATACATGCTATATTACTCATTATTGACCTGATTGGCCACCTTCGGTTAGTGGGGGAGAAACTGGGACATCACGGAAAAGCCTAGGGTGATTAGTCTCCTAGGAACCTCTAAGATAGTCTCACGGTCATCCGCGATAAGTCGCCGCGTCGAGTCGGTCCGCGAGTGAAGTGAATGTGTAGGCCTATTGTTTTTTAAAAGGCCTGTTGCCAATCATGGCAGAGTAAATAATTTTGTGTGTGTCAAGTGCTTCAACCGATGTATGTAATTCTTTATTTTAAATTGTAATAACCTAGTCATAGTCACCTGCTTGCTCATTCAAAAATAATGTCTTCCCAAAATTATAGAATCAAAAGTCCCTTCCTTTTGAAGGAGTTTTAAATTAAAGCAATTTTTCTTTATCACCCTTTTTGATTCATTGGAAGTTAAGTTCAATTCAATACTCCACAGTCTGATTTTCCTAAAGTAAAAATAATGTAATTTTTGTATAACTCAGATTTTAGTTCTTTCCTTACTGGTCATCACCCCATTGTTCTATTAAATTTTATTCTAAAAGATATTTTTCTCTCTTTTTTTGGTTTTTAAAATTATAGAGTAATTCTTTAAATGAACAGCCTTTGATTGATCATTCTAATCATTCTTTTAGAGACAGGTACCTCCTTGAGGACGTTACCCTGAATATGAGTGAAGGATGAGTGTGATGATCGTGGTGATAGTGGCGCGATATTGTAGCCTTGTTACTCACTAAGGTTGGCACGTTCCTTAGAGAAGATTGTTAATTAATTAATAGCCCAACAACCAATGGCAGCTGACTCCAGAAACGATCCCGAAGCTCTCACAAAGCGTCCCCCTTACAGTTAAGCACAGTTCTATCACTGATGTTTATACTGCAGCTGGCAAATCTGTCGGTCACATCACTGCTCCTTTGTACAAAAAAAAAACTCGCTCATAATATCGCGGCTGGTTAATCTCTCGGTCATATTGCGGCCGGAAAATCGTCCAGTGTTTCCGTGGCCAGCAAATCTCTCGGTCACAATGCGATCGGGAAATCTTTCGACATATCGCGGCCGGTAAATATGTCGGTCGCATTGCGGCTGTCTGTATTTTACATCAAAGATAGTGCTCAGTTATTCTATTTAAAAGCTACATTTCTGATTTCACTGGTCGGGATTTTTTTTAATAGTCTGGGAGGAAAGGTAAGACAAAAGTTGGAATTTTAATATGTGAAATCTAGTGGATACCACACTTAAGATTTTCAACGGCTGGCAAATTTCTCGGTCATATTATGACAATAGCAAAAATCTCTTGGCTAGCCTAGGCTCGCGAACATCGGTTGTATCGCTGTCAGTAAATCTCTCGGACATTTCGCGGCCGTCATTTGGCAAAGCTTTTTCAACAAAACTCAGCATCCTACACATTTTAAAAAGGGTTAACATTGAGCTACAGAGCAAATGTCTGAAAATCTAGCCCCCACCCCAATCAAAATGCTGAAAGTATTCCCATGAATATTATTATCCTGCAGTCAATGATGTTTTATCTTTTGAGCTGTCGGCTATTTAAGTGATGAAATTACGTTGTTTATGTTTCACGTTCAATCGGGATAGCAGTTTACTTAATTATCTTTTCATTCTGGGTCGAAGTTTATTGAGTACCAAACAATGTGTTAGTTCCTGGATTCTGAAAAATAGTTTTTATATATTTTTGTGTGGCGGGTGGAATAGAACTACCTATTCCAATACATTTGAGATGCTCGGAAATTAATTCGAAAGGAGAGGAGGTGGAGATGTTTAACGCTATTTTAGAGAACTTAATCGCTATTTTAGAAGATTTAATCGGTATATTTTAATTTCTTTAGAGTGTCGAAAGCCTCATTTGATGAACTGAAATTGAAGCTCAGAGTGATTCAATCCAGCGTTAAAACACATTTTTTATAGGAATCGCCAACATGCGACAACCAATTATTGAGATGACCATAACATTGACGTAAGTGTGGAAACTAATCAATATCAATATACATATATAAAAAGAGAAGTGCGTGTTGGTATATTTAGTGCTGCAATCAATTGGTGAGACTTACAATCACCCTAATATCAAAAATGCAACACTTCAAAATTATGCTACTTTTAAATTAGTTTTTGTTTCTTTTCATGAACAAACCTGTACTGACCTTCTGGTTAAGTAGTAATTGCAATTTCTTAATAGTTATAGCAATACGTCTATTATAGCAAGCTTTACCCGTAAAACAAATCCGTGCGGTATAATACGGTTAACAATACAGTTTCGCGCTTTTTCCCACAGCATTGCCCCTTCAAATCGGCCCAGCTGCAACCCCAACGCACAGCTGTGGGAACAACGCACAGCTGTGCTCGAAATCACTGTGGAAATCACTACACGAGCCCCACGGGGAGCGAGCTATCCAGTTGTGTTTATTTACATCGATGGGTGGCAACGTACTCGAACCAATATGCCTCTTAATAAAAAATCTTAAGGAAAATAATCATATGTGACGTGTACGAAACCCCTCTGTTGGCTGTTAACTAAGGAGTCCCGTACACGACCACATTGGGAACGTAGCTCTATTAAATAAAGAGACATGCTTGACAAAGAAAAATACGTTTATTCACAGGCTAACGACAAAGTGCTCAAACAACTGAAATACTCTATAAAAACTAAGTTTCTAGTACAATTAAAACTCAAAACCAAACTAACATTTCTCATTACTTTTATTGTTATATCAAAGGTTTGAAATGAATTAAAGAAAACAAAGGGTGAGCAGCCTGGAACTTGTATGATTTAAAAAGACCTATCTTTTAAATTTGGAAAAACACTAAGATTACTTACGTGGGCCCTGGCCTGACGGGCCACGAGCCCTGAGGCCCCTCGGTCCTCCAACACACACCCAAAAACCCCTCCTAAGCAAATGACCCCATCCTCTTGTTACCTGACCTACTTAAAGCCTGAGCTGACAGTCAGTCAGCATAACAAGAGTCTGTTTAATAATAATTCCAGTCTACTCACACAACAAGCTCAAATACTTCCCCTTTACAAAGGACAAACTACACATCACATCCCCCCATCTACGGGAGACGATGTCCTCAGCGTCTTTGAAACAAACAATCCTGCCCCCCCTCAAAAACCTGCAATCTACTTGACAATGAACCCAATGAACAATGAACCCCCAAATAACTATCAAATTCACTAAAATTTTTGACACTCAATTCCTGATAATTCTGCTCAATATCTGGATCATTGATGAAGCGATAGCGAAATCTCTGGGGCTGTTCCGATTTTCCAAAGTGAGTATGTGTGTTTATCCGCTCGGTATAAAATAACGGTTGGATTTCATGCCTTGAACCTTTCGCCATCTTATTATTTTGCTTTCCGATGGATAATAAAGTATAAATTAGATTTTTTTAAAGCTTTACATTTAAAATACTACTTTCAGTAGTGACTTGACTTTTAAAACCTCAGTTGACTCGTGTAGTTTGTTTTGAGAAGCGGCTGCATTTGTTTTCATTCGGTATTACAAAGTAAATAAAAATGTATTCATATTTCTCGTCGGGTTGCAGTACGAATATTTAAAAGATGTTGTTACCAGTAGCAAACAAATGATTTTTGCATTGCACCTGAGTGAAGTGTTTATTCGTTTTCAAAATAGGCCAAAGCATGTTTAACGAACATTAACAACAACAAGAATATGTGTCATTTATTTGTGGATTGCACCAGAAAGTCACCAGTTCCCACGTTCCCAGTTCCAATTAAGGCTACCTACATGTCAAGGCCATGAAATTGTTTTGGAAGGCTAAACAGGTAAGATAAAATAGGCTAAAAGCTTTTTGGATCATGGAAGCTAAGAATGGTAATAATATGATGAACGGACTCAATTACTTATGTTTTTGGCACAACAATTGTGGAAGTTTTAAATAGGCCTAAACTTTAGTTTAATATTAATTTTTATCTTACTATTTGTTAATTCAATCCATTTATCATTTAGTTTTCACTATATGGCAACTACTAATGAAATCATGTAAGAATTTACCAAACTCTTTAATGTTATAAGTTAAGCCTTCTCAACCATCAAGGTTCTCAGTTTCCATCTAGATTTAATATTAAGGTTAAATTTATTTTGGCTGTTGGGCTATTAATTAACAGTCCTGTATAAGGAACTGTCATTCATACTTGGCTTAAAATAATACATATCTCCAGGGGTAGGTCACAATTTCAAGGAATGTACAATGTACTTCTTCTGCTTGTAGGATATGTTTGGCGTTTGGACAAGTTTAGGTATAAGGCCTACCGAAAACAAGTTATCAAAATGACATTGACGCCCATCCTGTTCTCAAAAAAATTGGATCAAGACCAATAATCTAAAGTAAGTTCAAGTTAATGCAGATAAACTTGTTCAATAAACGATATTAATAACTTTAAGTATAATTTATTTTATGCAGGCCTATACTCAGTAATAGCTCAGTTAAATAAAATAACACATTTTTTATGAGTCATAGCTTTCATGATGTTGATAATGGTAAGAATGAAACTAAGTTTTTATGACATGATTGCCAATTTTCAAAGACTAAATTTATATAAACTACATCTTTAAATGAACAACTTTAATGATCAGAGACTGTCATACAGGTAGGCTGTTCGGCAATCAGAGAATACAATAAGTTGGTCCTTTTAGCGAATTTCCCCTATAGGGAGGAAGCTATTACCGTAGGTCTCATGGTAAGACCTAAGCTCGGGACCACTATAACTTTTCGTTTTGGGGCCCCCAGAAGCAAAAAACACTATTCGTTCGAATTTTTATATATTTATATATATATATATATATATCTATATATATATATATATATCTATATATATATATATCTATATATATATATATCTATGTGTCTGTTAGCACGATAGCGGCCGCAAAAATGGTCCGATCTTCATGAAATTTGGTACGGACATGTAAAGTGGTAATCAATTGGACGAGTTCGTGAACCAGCCCGATCGGACCACCGGAAGGGGGGGTAAAGGGGGATAAACCCCCCCAAAAATGGGTTTTTAGATTTTTTTAAATAGAAAAATAAAATTTATCGAATTTTTGTTGGCACTATTGAATTCAGCTCAAAAAAACAAACAATTTAGTATTTTGAAACACTGCTCTATGTCCATTGGTTACCGAGATATTGAAAGTGGTAAACACAGTACGTTGTCCCAATGTTAACCTTATGGGAAATAACTAAAATTCTACATCTCGCTTATTTCTCAACGTATCTCAATAAAACTTGGTAAATAGCTTCTTCTAGTTCAGATCTACTAAATATTGAATTAAAACCACCCAGTTTTAATATACCTGTAGCAGCACACCTGCATACTCATTCCCCATGTTATTCTTATGGAGCTTACAAAAACATGTCAAATCTCGCTATGTAGGATTGAAATATGTTGTTTTGCATTTGAAATTCGCTGAGTATGCAGGTCTGCTGCAACGAGGGTATTTATAATCCTGACACAAAACAGTTGGTAGACTACACTTTTTACAAAGGCAATGAAAAGTCTTGGTATTATACTTTGGTATTATTCTCTATTTTTAGAGAGATTTTTTGACTGGATACCAATAATAACTGCATAATTGAAGAGAACATACTTTAATTGACTTACTGTCCAAATTTGATATGATTATGATTAGCAGTCTTTGTGTTATGCCTCCCAGAAGGCAGCGATGTCGGCGAGGTAAAGCGTCACCACCGCAAGCGGCAACACCCGATCGCCACCCTTATATAGCGCGCTGCAGCGGTTATGTTAGGTTAGGTTATCATAAATATGTTAGTAAGACTTTCCTCGTTTCGTTACAAATCAAACGATACTGGATAAGTCATACTTTAGCCCGCCAAATCCCGTAGACAAGTGATGCACACACTCCGTCAACAACCTGACCTAGGCCTACTTAGAGGGGATTTGGCGGGCGAAGGTATGATTCATCTGGTATCGTTCGATTCGTAACGAAACGAGGAAAGTCCTACTAACATATTTATGATAACCTAACCTAACATAACCGACGCAGCGCGCTGTATGAGGGTGGCCTCCGTATAATACCAAAGTACTGAAAAGTCTCCTCTTTATTGTCAATGATAAAAGCTGGTCGTCCTTGGAAATTAAAATTGTTGCACTCTGCGGTTAACCTTTAAAACTAACTATTCCAAGCCATGTCCAATTGTTTAGTTGTAAAAAAAATTAATTGGATTTGATTAGCTGTTGATGTATAAGGCCACTACTCTGAAAATTCAGCCATTATGTAAACAAGAGGTGCTCTTTCTTTAAATTCTGAGATGTATTGGCAAATTTTCATAAAAATATCCCTTAAACATTAGAATTGACTCAGCTGTTATCAATTTATAAATCTAAATAAATAAAACCCTTTTTGTTTAAAGATATAGACAAAATAAAAGTACCCACTTTGCAGCAGACCTGCATACTCAGCGAATTTCAAATGCTTAAATTAATCGTTTAGATGAGCCTCAAATCAAGTAGAATCAAATTAAATCCTAAAATGAGCATACAACCATTTTCTCCATAATAACAACATGGGAAATGAGTATGCAAGTTTGCTGCCATGGAAAGGTGAAATTTAAATATTTTTTGCAATAATCCAGTAGATATCAACGAGATGGAAGCCATGAACCTCGCTTATTCTCGCATTGAGAAATAAGCGAGATATAGAATTTTATGTATTTCCCATAAGGTTAGTATTGGGACAACGTACTGTTTACCAATAGCGATATCTCGGGAACCAATGGACATAGAGCAACGATTTAAGATACTAAATTATTTGTTTTTAAGCTAAATTCAATGGTCCAAAAAATAATTTTATATTTTTTGTTTTCCTACATAAAAATCCCAAAAACCCATTTTTGGAGGGGTTTACCCCCCTAAACTCCCCTTCCAATGGTCCAATCACGCTGGTTTTCGAACTCATCGGAATAATTACTATTTTACATCTCTGTGCCAAACATTCAGATCAGACCATTTTTACGCAAGTTATCGTGCTTAAAGACACATATATATGTATAGGGCTGCCATACGTCCCGGTTTGACTGGGGCAGTCCTGGTGTCCCGGCCGGTTTTCCTGATGTCCCAGTCAGTTTTTAAATTGTGTATTATGTTATTAAATAATTAACCATACTGGTAGTTTAACAAGTGCGCTACGGCGGTGAATGGCTTACAAAAAGCAGGTAGTCTACTGCAAGTTAACTATGGTATCTCTTGCTCATAATTTTATGAAAAAGAACAAAGACATTTAAAAAAAGTTCATACCAGTGCGAAATATGAATGGTTTGGGAGCAGCAGTGAAAATTATTAAATCCCAACAAAAACAAGGGAAAATAAATTATAATATATGTATTTTTTGTTTATATTGTGTACTATTTGCATTAAATGCTTTTGTATTTTTCATTTAACTAAAATTAATTTTAAGTATTGTTTAATGTATTAAATTATTATTATCCTTGTTAAAAATGTATTTATAGTTCTAAATTTATCATCATAAAAATTGCACTGTCACTATACAAAAAGTCAAATTTTTTTTCATATCATTAAAACTTACAATTTTTTTTTAACTTTTATAAATGTTTTCCAAATTACAAGTTTGTTCAAAAAGTAATTTTGAACTCATAATAGATTTACCTAAAAATTATTAGTTTGACTCAATAATCTGGACACAAAATAAGTCTGCTTGAAGTTAATTTTCACTTTAAAAAATTTTTCAAAAATTCCGGAGGGGGGCCACCGGACCCCTGTCTGTCTTCTTGGCGGCAACCCATATCCCCCCAATCCCCCGCTGTGTCTCCTCCTCGTCGAAGAGCATGTCCCAATTTGACCCTTTGAAAATATGGCAGGCCTATATATATATATATATATATATATATATATATATATATATATATATATATATGAATGGTGTTATTTGGCATCTGGGGATCTCAAAACAAAAAGTTATGATGGTCTCGGGCTTAGGACTTACCATGAGATATATGGTAACAGCTTCTTCCCTATACGGGAAATTTGCTAAAAGTGTATTACAGTTTAAAAAAAGCTTTAATTAATTATCTGCCACTTATGATTATTTTTGTTTCAGGGTAAGAAGAAATTATTCAGCCTTTTTTGGGAGACAGTGGTTTATGTCAGTTTTAAAAATATCTGTAGGTCTAAATATGTAATGTTTATTTTAGTCTTTTTTTACATTTTCCTCATATTTTCTATTTAGAATTCTCTTAAATTTTGAATGAAGTGAATAAATCTGTAAAAATTATAAATCATGCTTAAAAGTCATTTAAGACGTCATATAGCTACATTAAATATTTGAATATAATGTATTTCATTAATTGTAGTTGTTTTTATATATAAAATGAATAAATTAGTTATATGCAGTCTTAATGATTTATTTCCTTTGAAATAATAGTAAAATGTTTTTTTGTTATCCTAAGTGTGTGTGCTTGCTTGCACAATTATCTCAAAAACAGCTCTGAAGAGTTCCTTAAAAGTCTAGAAATAAGTCTTTTTTAGCCAAAAAAGGTCTTCAATGCAGAGTAATTGTCAAGTGAAAATCTAATAACTTAATAAAAATAATATAAAAGTTGTAAAATTTTAATATTGGTCCAATGAGTTGTCATGATAGCAACGAAATAAACAAGGAACGTTATTTTTCCTTTTCCTCCTATGTTGGGGGGCGAAGCCACTGCTATACCTTTTGGAAAAACAGATTTTGATAGTCGCTCATAGTTTTGTAGAGCAATGTTTACTTTACCAGAAGACAAAAAATCTTTGAACCATCATGGGTTTTTTAACTGAATGCAGCATATGTAGTTCAAAAATCAGGTTAAATTGAAGCAAATGTATAATTCAATGAAAGCGAAGCCCTTGGATGTCTAAAGCAAAAGTAAAATTGGAAGGAAAAAGGTAATTTTGGTATTTTCTCTTAACTTGCATGCAACCAACACATAGCTACACCATGTTTAATTTATTGACATAGATTTTTGACAGGGTATCTATCAGTTCTTAATTCGGGAAAATGACGGGAATTTCGTCAGTTCAAGAATAGTCATAAAAATTTATGAATTTAAACCTTTGATTGAGAAATAGTGGTTTTCGATGATTTTTGTTGTCGCGGCTGACAAATCTCACAATCGAATCGTGACATATATTTCGGTAACATCGCGGCCGGATAATCAATCCATGGCCGTCACATCTCTTGGTCATTTCATAGCCAGAATCGCTCACTCATTACGTAGGTGGAAAATCGCCTCATTTTCGCAGCCAGAAAATAGCTTACTTGCTCTGTGGCCAGCAGAGTCTCTCGCTCTCTTCGTGGCCATCACATTTATCGGCCAAATCGTGGCCAGAAATTCTGTCGTTTATACAGCAGCTGACATATTTCTTGGTTGTTTCGTGGCAAACAAGTCTCTCACATTTTTGCTGTCTATTGAACACATCGTGGCCACAAAGTCTGTAGCTTATACCGCCGTCGGCAAATCTCTCGGTCATATTGTGGCCAGAAAATCGCTCGATCTTTCCGCGGCTGGTAAATCTTTTGGTCGCATTGAGGCCGGTAAAAAGATGCGTGATCGTCTTGCAAAGCTACTTCCGCCGTTCCTGCCCCAACCACATGCGTATGGTAAATACGTACTATCAATTTAAACATCCCTTTGCTTATTTTACAAAGTTGCTCCTGTGATCAGTCAATAAGCGTCGGTGAATTTCATGGTCATTTACTTCTTTTGCAAAGTTACTCCTAAAGTTATCCGCGATCGGTATGTTTAGTCTACCCGTCCGCGGTCGCTAAACATGCATGATCATCTTTCTCAAAATTACTCCTATTATGAACGTGCAGTGGTTTACTGTAATATACGAGGGCTGCCCAAAAAGTAAATTACGTTTTTTTCTCTACATTTTGCCCAGGGGTCTCATCTCCGTGACTGATAGTGTGGCCTAAACCTCCAATCCTGGTCCAAATCTAAGTCAAATCTCGTTGCTGACCAACCATGCATTTCATTCTTTCAGCGTTTCATAATGGCGGTGTCCTTTGAAAATCCCGCCTTATTGATTTAACCTAATAATGTTGCTGTGCTCCTTACCATTTGCAATCAATTTCCTGTCTAAAAATTCCCTTAACCTTGAAAAAAGGTATGGGTTGTACAGGTTCGCCCGAAAATGTTTCACTTGAGGGGCAAAGTTCTGTGAAGTTGCTGCCCACCCCACACAGCAGCAACAACTTCACAGAACGTTGCCGCTTCAAGTGAGTTATTTTCAGACAAACCTGCATATAACCCCTGCCTGGTCTTAAGTAATTACCTTTTTTCAAGGTTACGGGAATTTTTAGACAGGAAAGAAGCAATATTATTAGTTTGAAGAAACTTCACGTGTTTTTTAAGGGACACCGCCATTTTGAAACTCTGTAAAGATGAAATTCGTGGTCGGTCGGCAACGAGACTTGGCTCAGATTTGGACCAGGAGTGGAGGATTAGGCCGCACTATCAGTCACGGACATGAGACCACTGGGCTGGATGTAGAGACAATAATATGTAGATGACACTCGTAATTTTTAAAAATCAACTTCAAAATTGCAAGACCTGAGCCTACAACATAAATGTGTTTTTGTTACAGAAAACGTGATGAAAGCACCGAAGAAAAATGAACTACCCTATTGAACAGGAAGTGGACACACCATGTAAATCAAATCGCTATACATTGTTCACCGTACATTGTATCACAGCCAATCTAAATTAACTGAATAAAATCTTATCTACCTGTCTACCCATCTGTCTTTTTATTCACAATCCACTACTGATATTGTCATATGTTATCATTTTAAAGTTTGGTAGCAAAGTTTAATTTTAATCCAACCTCAGCTCTGCCTCTACATTTTCTTTATTTAATTTGCTTAAGGAATTTTATAGGGGTTTTAAATTTTATAGTGATAATCTATCGTTTTACACATTGTCAATTGCTTGGAGACTAAGAAATGATTCCAGGATCAGCTGGCCTGATTTAAAACTTGACCTTGACTCGCCAGCATTATTGAAATTAGTATCGTCTTTTTTGTTCCCTGAAACAAAGTAAGTTAATTTTTTCAGGTTATTCTTATGGTAGGTAGGTAACCTGAAAGTGAGTGCCCAACCCCTTCATATTGTGGTGAAAAGAAAAGAGGTGTGCTATTCCGATTCACGACTGACGTCACTCAGATTACAAAGCAGCAGTTCTGATAGACTGCTGATTGTAACTGTTAAGAAGCAGTTGTTTGAATTTTATTGTAAATAAAAACAAATGCTTTTTATTAAAATTATAGTTCCAATCAGCTGTCTATAAAAAATGCCTATTTGTCATCTGAGTAATGTCAGTCTGGAATCGAAACGCTCCTGAATTTTGTGATACCCAGGATATCCCAATCCTACTCTCAGCATCTCCTCTGGTGAAATATCTTATCCTTAGGACTTTCCTTGGGTATTGCCAGGACATTCTCATAAGAATGTGGGTGTTCCCCAGGATATCCCGTTGGGACTTAACCGGACATTCGGATATCCCTGCGTGATCCTTTCCTGGCCCCAAGGATACAGTGGGAGTTCCCAATATCCCCGTGGATTGTTCCTAAGGATATCCTAGGGGTGGTTTTGTGCTGTGTTGGGGTCTAAATTGTACCACTGCACAGGCAAATACAAGTAACCTTGTAGAGGTAGGTCTTGGCAAAATTTAAAACCAATTAAGTTACCGGTAGTTGTCGATAAATGCAACAAACCTAGTTCTCGCATCTCCTCTTCACCTCCAACATTCTTTAGAGGGTTTCATAAATAAAATTATTCTATTAAAGTTCCAACCAATGACAGACATCTCTGAGTATACAAGATATGCGTAAGTTGAAAGTCGCTTGTACTATTTATAATGTTAGTGACTTAACACAAGTTCAATAAATAACATAAAACATGATAAATAATAACATTAACTGTGATATGTTATTATTTATCATGATGCACTGATAACATAACATGTAATAAATAAAAATCTGTTTTATTTATTAAAACAGAATGAGATCACGGGCTTAAGACCATAACGATCAGTTTGTCTACTGCAAGACAGCTGATTGCAACACTTGATAAATAAGCAGACGACAAAAAGAGAAAGGGTGGGGAGCGAGGGAGGAGGGGAAGGGCTCCCGAACACGGAGTGACCCCACACCGCTAGACGCTAGGTTCTCATGTGTGGTTGCCGGATCATTACACCAAGGTGATTCTGAGCGGTTTTCTTACTCGAGGAACGCACAGTGTGTATGCAATTCAGTGTGTATGCAATTCAGTGTGTAGCCTCGGTTGGAAGTTTTTAGGGTACGAGTTTTCATCGTCGACTATCGACGTGATTCTATGAGCGGTGATAGTTTGTATCAGACACTCCGTGATGAGAATTGCGTGGGTGAAGATCGATTTGTGTTCCCTGATGAGCTTCCAAGAGTGGAAACGATCGTGTTGTCATCGAACAAAATTCTTATGTTCATGATGCACTGTACCCTTCAACCGAGAAAGAACGTGGTGGCGTTGTAAATCATCTCTCTGTTACCCTTGAATTGCTCTTGGCGGATGACTCTCGTGAGACTGGGTTTTTATTTACTGGTCTCAATGTTTATGTTAGTTTCTGGCGTGTGTCTAACAATTTATACATGTTTGATCCTCACGCCGTTAACGCTGATCGTCGTGTTGACATGAACGACAATTTTGCCAGGCTTTTTCGTTGTGAAAATTATTTTTCATCGGCAAATTTATTGTTGTCCAACGCAGTGTGTGACGGCCGTGAGCGACAGTTTTCAATATCACAATTGCGATTCGGCAGTGACAATGACAGCTTTATACCTTTGGAATTTGCCTCTCAAGCTATGGAAACTAATTTATCTCCTCCTCGGTCTTTTAAGCTTAAAACTATTAATTATGATAAGAAATTAGATTTTCTGGTGCCAGTTGTGGTGATCTCACCCTTAAGAAAATCAGAGTCACTTCCAAATATTGCCCAAACTAAAAAAACCATAGGAAGACCTAAAAAGGTTAAACGTGGCAGGCCTAAAGTGCAGGATACTTCCAGGGAGGAGCAGGTGAAAAAGGCGAAGAAGAAGTATAATAAAACGCATCCTGAGAAACATAGGGAAGATGTTCGACGGTATAATGACCGTCACCCAGAAGTTAATAGGGCGGCTGTTGAGCGTTACTCTCAGCAGCACCCTGACGCATCACGCCAGAGAGTAAAAGTTTTTCGACTTAAAAATCCTAAACTGTCTGACCTTCGCCACTTGCCGGTTTCTCTTGCTCGGAGCATTTTTAATCACGGCCCTATGGCGTCCTGGAGAGGTGACTTATTAAATAAAATAGAACCTCTAAAATTGCAGAAAATCAGCCTATGGGGAGACAATGTTTATAAATGCCCCCACTGTAGTGCTCGGCTTTTCGAGGAAGAAAAGGATCGAAAAAAATGGAGCTGGGGCGCACAATGTCTTATCTCTACCACCTCTGAGAGAATCATTTTATGACAATCGACGCTTCCTCGAAAGAGCTCGTGCCTACAATTACCTGTTTGCCTTCTGTGCTCTTGAAATTTCGGGAGGTTATCGTCATCCGAGTGGTCTTTCTTTCTTCAAAATTGAAGGTAGAATGTATCATCAGGTTTACAACTTGGACGCTCCTGGGCAAAAATTTACCACCAAGGCCGGTGACGTCCAGTTAGTGAACCGATCCCGCCTTTACATCGACGATGGCGAAGAACGTAGGATCATTGCCATGGGTAGGTCTCTTGACAGCGAAATATTAGGAAATATCACACATTTTCTCAACAGAGAAAACCCATTTGTTGAGCACTACCGGCGATTGGGTAATGAGCCGGCTGTCAACGCTCACTTGGATTTTGAGTTGACAAGCAAAGCTATCCATGGCCCTGTTCTGGGTGACAGGCAAACAGGCATTGAGTGTCATGCCGCACTAAGCACTTCAGAGGCAATTACAGAACCTCGAAGGTTAACAGTATGGAAGGTTGGCTCTCCGAAACCTACGTCCATGGATTTGTTTAGTCCCCTGATGGAACCTTTCCAATATCCCCTCTTGTATCCGCAAGGTACTTTGGGTTGGCATATCGGCATGGTTGATAACTGCGGAAATAAATTGACTCAGTTCAGGCACTCACGGTGTCTCTTACTCTCCGATCCTCGTTTTTCTATCTACGGCCGTCTCTCCCAAGCCTGGCAGGTGGAGATGTTCGCTAGACACGAGGAGGAGAAGCTAAGGTTCATTAAGTTCTCTCAGCAAAGGTCTACTGAGAATGCCATGCGGATATGGCCACAGGACGAGCTCGAGGCGGCGGTACAAGAGGGTGGGCAGATGGGAAGACAAGTTCGTAACGACATCAACAAAGATGAAACTATTCAAGGGAGGGTGCAGTACAGCCCGGTAAAGTTTATCTCCCAAGTTCATTCACTGGAGGTCCAAGGTATATGAAAGTCCATTACGAAAACGCGATGGCCATCGTTTCTCGTCTTGGCTTTCCTACTTTTTTCCTAACGTTTACATACAGTGCAACTTGGGAGGAAAACAAGAAGGCTTGTCCTCGCGGGAGTGGGCGCAGTGATCCCAGCACAGCATGCAGAATCTTCCGTATAAAACTTTTAGAGCTTCTCCGAGACCTGCGTAAAGGAGCTATGTTCGGCCGTGCTATTTTTTAAATTTTTGTTATAGAAATGCAAATGAGAGGGTTACCTCATAAACATGTATTCAAAATTGACGGCGACGGTCCAGTTCAGGCGGACGAAATAGACTCCATTATTCGTGCGGACATTCCCTCGGAGGATGAAGCTGGAGGAAGACTACGCATGCTAGTGTTAAAGGCACATGATTCACGGCCCATGCGGAACGGACTTCAGAACAGATTTTCCGTGCTGGCGACTATTGGACTTTCCCATCTCGGAATCAGAGCCCCAGGGCCGGATTTAGAACGTTTGGGCCCCTATGCTCATTCAGTGGCGCGGGCCCTCGAGGCCAGAGTGACCAAATGTCCCTTTTTAGGAGGACATGTCCTTTTTAACCATTGTTCTCCGTTCTTCCTGACTTATCGTTCGCATTGCGGCAGACAAAAACAAGCCTCTCGTTCTTTGGCCGTCATATCTGGCCTTTTGTTGTGGCCAGAAAATCTGTCGTTTTTACTACAGCTGACAGGCATATTTCTCGGTCGTTTCGCGACCGATAAGTCTCTCGCGCTTTTGGCCACATTGCGGACGGGAAATCAGTTGTTTATACCGCAGATGGCAAATCTCTGTCGGTCACATCACGGCTGTTAAATCGCGGTCGTACCAAAACCAACACTCTCGGTCATAATACCGCGGCTGGCAATTCTCTTAGTCACATTGCGGCCGGAAAATCGTCCAGGGTTTCCTGGCCAGCAAATCTTTCGGTCGCAAACTCTATTAGCCTATCGGGTAAAAATGAGGGGTCAGTATTATTCTCCTTCTGATTGGTCAAGGCTAATTTGTGTCCTAGCTGCAGGTTATATGTTTCCGGTCCCCACGTCACATTTTAATTTTCATTTTAAAGTCGTCCGATAGGGACATCTCCGAAACAAATTATGTATTTTTAAGGCACAATTCCGAAAGGGCACAACTCCGAAGGTCATAACTCCGAAAGGCACTGCTCCAAAAGCATATTTCCGACAAAGCAGATCTCCGAAAGTCTTTATTCCGAGTTTTTTCTGAGTTGTGCTCTTTCGGAGATATGCTTTCGGAGTAGTGTTCTTTCGGAGATATGCTTTTTAGACCATATATTTAATTTGTACTGTAACTAACCTATAGAAATTGTTCTTATTCCTAACTTTATAATGTGTTTCCAGGAACACAATTCCGAAAGGCACGACTCCGAAATAACCCTAAAGAGCAAAATTCCCAAAAGCATATCTCCGAAAAAAAACACTACTCCCAAAGCATATCTCCGAAAGAGCACAACTCCGAAAGAATATCTCCGAAAGAGCAAAACCATTAACTAACAAATCGGTCATAGGGTTTGCTCAGTCATCGAGGCGTCACTCAGTACGTCGTATTTCCGAAAGGCGCAACTCCGACAGTCGTAACTCCGAAAGAGCACAACTCCGAAAGTCATAATTCCGAAAGGCAGTGCTCCGAAAGCATATAATGTCCGAAAGGGCACAACTCTGAAAGTCATGACTCCGAAAGGAACTGTTCCGAAAGAACTCGGTGTTAAGATTTTCGGAGATGTGCATTTTCGGAAATATGTTTTCGGAGTAGTGCCTTTTGAAGTTATGACTTTCGGAGTAGTGTGTTTCGGAATTATGTCTCAAAAATACGTCTGAAAGTTAGAAATGAGATCAATGCCGAGAAGTTATAAATACATTATTAGAAAAGCATATCTCCGAAAGGTCATTATTCCGAAAGCACAACTCCGACATAGCACTACTCCGAAAGCATAGCTCCGATAGAGCACTATGACGAAAAATTTTTTCGGAGATATGCCTTTCGGAGTTATGACTTTCGGAGCAATGAAGGCTTCCGATTTTGGATTTCATTTTCGACTGCGTTAACGTGAATTCTATTATTATTTTCTTCTCTACCATTTTCTTTTTCTCTACAGACCCCTTCCCCCACCGCCACTTCAAGACCTTTGCAGCATACAAAGCGGCGTTGTGCGCAATCGTAGCTGACTTGCAGTCGACGATATTTAATCTTTTGAGCTGTCTGCTATTTAAGTGCTGAAATTACGTTGTTTGTTAATCTTTCACGATTAATCGGGATAACAATGTATTAATTATCTTTTTACTCTTGGTCGAAGTTTACTGAGCACCAAACTACGTTAAATCCTGGATTTAAAAAATAATTTGTATATATTTTTGTGTGGCGCGGGCCCTCTTGTGGTGCGGGCCCCTAGGCGCGCGCCTATGGCGCCTATGCTTAAATCCGGCCCTGCAGAGCCCACCGTCGAATGTCTCCCTGTCCATCTTGAAGGGAAGCAAAGTGTTTGTTTCAGACCAAACGAGTTGGCAGACGCAATGGGTAGGCAAGCTCTAAACTTATATTGTATTTTATCCGGCCTATACATCCAAAACTCGATGAGCTATGTTACCAGTCGTTTTATGAGCAATTTATCATGCATACCAAGTGACCCAGTGGCAGTTCTGAGGTTTTCGACCATCCTGACGGGAAACATTTTATCACAGCACGTCAGCGTGGAGAGAAAGTATGGCGTCTTTTTTGGGTTTCACCCATCAGAACTGAGCAGTACTTTCTTCGTCAATGATCCTGCCTTGCCGTGGGTACGCCGACCTTCCATCACACGGTGGTCCTAATTGCCGTTCATTTCAGGAAGTTGCCCGTAAACTCGGTCTGATTGAAGACAAAGACGAGTACCATTATGCTCTGCGAGAGGCAGCTCAATTCATGACTGGACCAAGGCTTCGATCCCTTTTCGTGCTACTCTGCAACTCGGGAGCACCTGCTGCTATCCTCTGGGATGCTTTTCGAGAATTCCTCTCTGAGGATCACCTGGAGAGGAACCCAAATGATCGTGAGCTAGCTTTTAAACTAGCTCTAATCGAAATTGACCGAAGCCTACGTCGTCAAGGCTCTTGCTTGACCGACCATGGCCTCCCCGATGTTCAGGATGGTACTACTGAGCTTGGAAGGGAACTTTTAACTTACAGTGTAAGTAATCGGCTGGCTTTTGTATCTGACTGGGAACCAAGGCTCTCCGATGACCAGAGAATCGTTTTGAATCATGTTCTTTCTCTCTTAAATACTCACGGGGACTGTTCGACGAAACTCATATTTCTAGATGGTCCAGGTGGATACGGCAAATCAGCACTTCTACGTGTAATTCTTGCATCTGTTCGCAGTCGTCGTCAAGTTGCCATTGCTGTTGCCAGCTCTGGGATCGCAGCAGGAAACTTGCCAGGCGGCACTACAGCTCATAGCATGTTCCGGCTTCCTCTTGATCTCGGGGACGGCACAGGCTTTTGGAATATGACCAACGGATCCCAGCGAGCAGAGCTGATACGAGCTGCAGAACTCATCGTTTTCGATGAGGCCCCAATGGCGTACAGGTTTATCTTTGAGATTCTCGATAGGTCTCTGCGAGATCTTATGAACTCCAATGTTCCATTCGGTGGTAAAATATTTCTCTGCTCGGGGGATTTTCGACAAATCGCGCCAGTGGTAGTGAAAGCTTGCACTCCTAGCGACATTGCTTACGTTTCACTGCGGGCGTCACATCTTTGGCCACATTTTAAAGTATTTTCTTTGACGACGCCGCACAGGACTAGTGTTCCGTTGAATACTCCAACTTTTTCCTTGGACGTAGGCAATGGAACGATTAGTTCTACTTCGATTGGCGAAGACCACGACAGATGCAGTCTCATTCCACTGCCAGGAATAAGATGTGTGACCGCTTTAGAAGACCTTATTAATTTTGTCTTTCCTAAAGATGACATGAATAACCATGACCAGATTTCAAATCCGGCGGTTCTTTCAACTCTTAATGCGAACGTCCACGAGATAAATGACATAGTGTTGAGATCTGTTGACGGTTTGCTCTATGAGTTGAGGAGTGCCGACACCGTTGATAAGGAGAGCAATGACGGCATGGACGTCGACGTGAACTTGTTAAACCAGGCTACTGGCAAGGGTGTACCCAACCACATTCTGCGGGTCAAGATCGGCTCTATCTGCCTCGTAATGAGGAATCTGAACATCGACAGCGGCCTAGTGAACGGCACAAAAGTAATTGTAACTGCGATCAGCCCCCGCTTTATTACAGTTCTACTTCCTGGACAAACAGTACCTATTTGTATTCCTCGGATTACATTTGCGTTTCCATTTGTCGAGGGATCCCCTCTTCGTGTCCGCCGTCTTCAGTTTCCTCTTACGTTGGCTTACTCTATGACTGGTTATAAAAGCCAGGGTCAGACCATTGATCGCGGGGTCCGGTTCAGAGGAGGTTGCGGGGCACATTGGATGACGTCATGATGTTGGCCCATTTCACATATTCCGCAGGTCAGGTCTATGACGTTGACGATGGCAGACGACAGTGTCATCTGTCATCATTCTGTCCGCTTATGATTAACTTTCTTTTAAATCAAGATTCAAGATCCTTTATTGTCATAAAACACAAATATAGTGCATGGACAATCGTCAAAATTTGTATACAAATATTATAGCCTAATATTTAATGATGCCAACTAATATTGAATTAGGCTAGCAAAATTGAGAATGCTAATAATGGTGAGTGATTTCAAATTAAATCTCGATGGAAGTTGTCATCAACAGAGGATTGATTAAATTCAATTCCGATTTATTGTCTCAGAGAACCATAGAGCAAAATAGTTAATCTCCCTGCCCCCTTCTTAGTCTCGTGTCGGCTGGAACCACCTCAAAAAGCTATTTATTTATTTTTGTTTTTTAATTTAGGCCCAGAGAGAGGTCCCCCCCAAATATAAATTTAAGACATAGGCAGATTTCTGGGGGTGCCAGGGGTTCTCCGGCACCCCCTGATTATTTGGCGGCCAAAGGGGGGGATCAATTTTCAATATAACTTTGGCTTTTTGACATAAATTACATACAGGGCAAAATAAAATAAACAGATATTTTATTGGAGTATGCCTGCAATTAAGACCTAAATCCGCCGATAAGCATCCGACTAGTAAGTCATTCCACATTAATCAGTTATACAGGGTGTTGTTTTTTTTAACGCACCCAAAACTATATTTCATCACTGAAGGATTAACCCCCAAGGTCCCCCGGATTTGACGCCACTCACTATATTTATTATTTTCTTTAGGGATACATAAAAAGTAAGGCCTACAATTCACAAGGTTTAGCACCTCAAAACAAACATAACAAAACTAATGCGAGAAATTCGGGTTCATTTAAACAAAAAACACCCTGTACTTTATATACTTCTCTTGAAATGGCGACCTACCCAGGTAGGTATTTGTAAGCCAAGCTAAACAACAGATGAGTGAACAATGATTGTGACGCGATCTTGTAGTCTTGTCACTAAGGCCGACATGTATGTTCCTTAGACAATACACCGCATCAAACATAAGCTTGCTCGTACATGGTACATATTTTATACTGGTAACAAAGAGGACCATAGTCTTTTATGTACGAGTGTGCGCCCAAGTGTTTTTGCGAGCATTTTTCTAGGGCCTAGTGGCTCTTACGCTTTTCTGAAAATGGATTGTGGTCTAAAAATTAATTTAGGCTACTAAATATTTCCTTTCATATAACAGTGCATAATAAGTTAATCATGTTTGTTGAATATAAACTCTGCATTTATTTCTTAAATTGTTTTGTAGCAGTCTCTCCTTCCGCTTAGGGGTTTTATGAGTATGATGTCTCATAGGGTTAGATCTTTTTAGGAAATAAAAGATATGCAGTGATTGTGATCTGTGGCTGCAGCTAAAAAATTTAATCCGTTATAGCTTTCTTCTGAAGAATCGGAATTGTCTTGATTGCACATGAAAAAGATTTTCTTTCTTGACTAAAAACCCAATTTCAAATCTGTTACATTTGCCAAAACATTAAGATGTCTATCACCAACTAGTAAAAATCAGTTATTTTACTTGATGACCAAGGTAGTAGAAAAAGAACACTATTATAACTTCTTTACGCCCAAATCAAAATATCTGGATGGTAAACTGCCTGTAACTAACTCTCAACTAGGTTGTTTGTAAATGACTTATTTGCATAGCCTACTTGTGTGAGCTTTCCAATGAGGTTTTGGTTTGATTTTTGACTTAACAGAAAATAAATATCATTAAATGTGATCAAACTTGGATCAACAAAACAATTTCATCTATATAATGTGCATTATTCAATCTTAAACTTGGGTTGCATTTTGAGAAAAATCACCCTGTATAGTTGCTCAGTGTCTACGAAATATCAATTATGGGCAATAAATGAACTAAACAATACATAAAGAGTAATCCTCATTTCATTAACGGTATCTTCAAGAGAAATGTCATCATAGAAAATTACCTAAAGGGATCCGCCACTATCTCCAACTTTTTTTTATTTTTGACTTTTTTATGACTTTAGTATTTTTTTCTTATGTGTACTTGGCTAATTAGAAGATTTGATGTGAAATATAGGACATATTTTAATAAAATGTCATGGTTTCGGTCCTTTTTTACGTTTTTTACCAATTTTTCGTATATTTTATTTCTTTGAATAATTTTTTTACTATTCAACTAATTGCAAAAACCAAGCTACCATTTTATTTTATTCCTTACATAAAAAGGAAAAACCTGGTGTATAGAAACCATGGTAACTCAAAAAACAATAATGTGCTGAGCATATTTTCAATATCACATTTTTACAAGAGGAAAAAACGGGGTTTTTTAATAAATATTATTAAATTTTATATTAAATCTGCTTGTGTTGTGATCCCTTTACACCAGAATCTTTCAAAAAGTATCAAGATTACGTGGTAAAAATTTTATTACAATAGGCCTAGTAATTACATAGTTATTCAGACTTTTGTTGGACAAAACATGGAAAAACACAATTCCGAGAAAACGGCTCTCAAAGTTTTATAAGTATTTTTTCACACTAGAATTCGCCTGGGCGATTCTCGCATTGTTTTACATTTATAAAAATTTTATCATGAAAAAATATTCCGATTGGCATAAAATTGCACACACATGTTCACTATTAAATGCTGAATCTAAGAACATCACTTTTGAAATAAACGGTATCAGGAAACTGACACATACTTTCTCCCTTCAAGTCATTTAAAACAAGAAAACATATATAGTGAAATAAAACAAATTAACAATTGATTGTCACACAAATACTTACCAAATTTTATCAAAATCGGTTAGTAAATAAAGGAAATTTCGGTTTTTGAATATTTGCCATAAGAACAACATTGGACAACGTACTGCGTTTACCGCCAAACTAAAATATCAATTATCTTTGCAACCGGTTGACGTAGACTAATGATTCAAAATGTTAGATTGTTTAGTTTTTCAAGCCAAATTTAATGGTTGCAAGTATATTTTCTTTAAACGTTACATTTTTTGTGAAATTTGAAAAATATGAATTTTTTAACACTTAAACCCCCATAACTTCTGAACCTGAATTTTTACAGACATGCGGGTGGTGTCATTTTGTTTGTCATCCTAAGCACTAAAAACCATGAAATTTTTATCAAAATCGTTAGAGCCGTTTTTGAGAAATGAGGATTTTTGTCATTTTTTATGGGTTTTTATGGGGTAAATACCCTTAAAAATCAAAAATTCAAAAAAATGAAAAATACGCCTGGAGATACCACGGCTTTATACCTATATGCCAAATTTCATGAAAACCGGACCACTGGTGTCGTCTCTAGCTTTGTATACACACACACACACACACACACACACACACACACCACGCCAAAAACCACTTTTTTGGATTCAGGGAGCACTAAAACGAATATATCCACTAACAACTCAAATTCGAAAATTTTTGACGAAAACGATACTTTCTCCTTATACATTGTACAGGGGGGAGAAAGTAAAATGTCAAAAAATTTAAAAAATCAGTCAGAGATAGTGGCGGATCCCCTTAACAAGTAAGCAATCCTAATACATTTCTGGGTATATGCCGAAGGGAGAAAGTGTGAAATTGTATGTTCAGCTAAGAAATAAAGCTGTGTATGTTGATTAAAAACAGTTTTTGAAACAAATTAATTAACTAATTCCTCATTTGAAGGTATCTTTCAATAAATCTGGTCTCATTTGTCTAGAGCTTTGATGAAGTATTAATACCATGAAGTGCTGTAAGAATTAAGTAGCAAAATTAAGTGGCATACTAAAAAATGCTCATTTTGGGGTGGATAAAATAAAAACCAGTAACTTATAAGCTACTTTAATGACAACTGAAATAATGTTTAAATTAAACATCAAATACACAATATAAATCCAATATATATTTATTAATAAGATTATTTTTAAATAAAAATTCAATTACAGCAAAATTTATATTTAATACAATTAAGAGTATGAAAAAATACAAAAATATGGTATCTATCTTCTAAGTTTCAGTAGATGTAGTTGCGAGAGAGCCGAGGCTAATCAGAGTTTGTAAACCCCAATTTTGGTGTTATTCAAGGGATTTTACAGTCGTGTTTTATCTTTAGTTGTTCTTATTTCCAAGCTCCAACCGCAATCCTGAGAACAGATTTAAGAAAAAATAAATACATGGCGCTAACGCACGTAGTGCTGGAGACATAAACCTTACGATTACTAAGGCACTAGCACACTCTAGCCGTGGCAGGGGCAAAACTGAAATTGAACACGGCCTAAACATTACACAGAGGTTATAAGTGTTAAAAAGGCTCCAAATTAAAAAAATAAGGTTACAATTTATAAAAATGTTCTGGGGGAGGGCCCCCGGACCCCCCCCTGTCCTGCAGGGGGGTTTTCAATACGTCCCGGCCACCGATGTGCCATAGCTCCGGTAATTTTTTCTTAAAAAAAAGAACTATCATTATTTTCGGAAATCAAGCCCTGGCGATATCTAACAAATGTCCGCGAAAATCAAAATAAACAAGACGAAGAAATAAATAATAGACAATAACCTTTTGCTCCTATTCTTGGGTTTCACTCACCTTAGTAACATTTCCTTTGGGAAATGTTGGGACTTGTCAAATTAATGAAAAACACACACAACTCACATGCAACACCCACGACAAACACACAAACATTTAATATACGAACATATTTAATGTTAGAGCATCTGTCATGAGTGTTGCATGTGATTTGTGTGTTTTTCATCAACTTGACAAGCCCAAAAAAGGAAATTTTACTAAGGTGAGTGAAGCCCAAATAGGGACGTAATAATAATCCTCACATATAAAATAAACCTCATACTTATTGACTGACTGATTAAATAAATAAATATTTGATATTTTGTTCTTTACTACTAGTTTTGTGTTTGTAATTAGTTTGCTATGTAGAGGTTTGCCCTTGTAGTTTCAAATTTTGGATAGTGCCCGAAACAGTAAGTACTAAGCTTAGTCTTATTTTTATATTATACAAGATACCTATCCTAAAATGAGTAATCAAAATTATATAGGAATACATTTATTGATTCTAATACAATGTCAAATAATTTTGCAAGGTGTACATCAAGGTTTACAAACATGGGGTCTTGGCATTACGCTTCAGGCCAAAGTTCTGAATTTACAATAGTACTCCTACAGTTCAGTGGTAGTAGCATACAACTCTCTCAAAGGTGGTTTCGTGCCGGCTGACAATTTCAGTATTGTTTGGATATATAGAATAATAGGCCTAATTAAAGTCCAATATTATATATTTGGATGATTGTAACTATATAGCCAATTGAGCTTCAGTTCGGTGGCCGAAATGAAATAGTTTATCTTGGTCTTGATAAAATTTATACAATTAATAATTCGAAATACAATAAATCAATTAATTAATAAAGTTCTTGAAAATCCTGCTTCAGTTAACTATTACTACACTTGCCAGTAGTTAAGTGTAGTTGGTTGAATCTTACCAAATCAGCATGCAATATTTCTTCGCCAGGTACATAATAATAATCTAGATGCTAAATTTATCAAAAGGAGTGACTCTGTGAGGTACTCTGGCAGTTTTTCCTTAATTTTAGGTATTAGCTCAGCAAACCGCTAGTCCTCTGACTAGGGAATATAATTATAGGAACTGTGTCCTTTTAAAAGAAGTTAACACCATCCTATATCTTCAATGGCTGAGGCTGGAGTCCTTGTTCTCTTCAACTCACATGGAAATAGTTTATCTTGGTCTTGATAAAATTTATACTTGGCATCAGCAATAACAGCAATATTAAATTATATTTCATTGGTGGCTTCAATGCCAAGTCTCGGTTTGACCACCCGCCGCCGTCAAACCTAACTCAATCTGACCTATTTTAACCTGACTTAACCTGACCTATTTTAACCTGACCTATTTTATTTTTCCAGCTGAAAGTCAGACCCGTCCCCCAGATGGGTCTGACTTTTCAAGTTTAAACTTGACAATTTCAAGCTCTCTCATTGGTTCAATTATCCTGCTTTGTGATTGGTTATAAATAGGTGTTCTCTTCTCTGATTGGCTGAGAGATTTTAGGTCTTAAAAATTTTTCCCTCAACTCATTCTCTTACTTGCTCCTGTGCCGGTAAGACGTCCCTGCGTTACTTTGCTCTTTGATATTGCATAACCTAACTTTTATACTTGAAAATGTCTAGTCTTACTGCTTATGTGTTTAATAACTGACCAGTTACTGTCCACTTTGATTGTGAAAATAGCCCATGGTTTAAAGCAAAAGAAGTAACTAAAATACTAGAATATTTAGATACAAATCAAGCAATTAGAAAAAATGTTGATAAAGATGATACGCTTACTTTTGAAAATATTAGACCCGTCTCCCAGACGGGTCTGACTTATAATGAAAAAACATCAATTTTTTTTAAGGAAAGCGGATTATATTAATTGATTTTATCAACAAAAAAGCCTGAGGCAAAGGAATTTAAAAAAATGGGTAACAAAAGAGGTTTTACCTTCACCTATTTTAAACCTAACTGAACCTGACCTCTTTTAACCTAACTCTACCTAACCTATTTTATCCTAACTTAAGCTGAATATTGGGTTTGATTAAAAATTGGTATATGGGAACATTTGAGTCAAACACTGTAAAATACGATGATCAAAGGGAGCACAATGACTACCGGTTGGTCGCCATGACAACTCGAGTTAAACACGAACTCATACAGAGATCACCGAACTTACACGAACTCGGATCCTAACGAGTCAACAACTCGGAAAACTGCAACCCCACAATTATATGAAACAAAATAATTTACTTAGGTGGATAGGCAAAGTACTCTTAAATTATTACAATAAAAGGCCAAATAATAACTATATAGGTATGCTGTGACTCTCAACTTAGAGAATGAATGAAATATTGAGCTCTGGTTATATGAAGGTATCAGCTGTTTCTCTACTAATTTATCCTTTTAACAGTAAACATTGTTATTGCTTAAATGTTTTCTATTTTTTTTTTTTGCTTACATTATCTATAATTACTCTTCATGATTAGATGGTGGTAAACATTTAGGGAGGTATAAAAACCTCCCTTGACATATAGTGAAGAAATAAAATAAAACAACTCTAACCAAGAATTCCAAAACATGAATCATTGTTTGAAAATTATTATAATGTAAAGTCTACACTGAAGTCTTAAGTCCCTGGATTTTAGCAGTCCAATATGATTGCAAATTAGGGCTCCTTGGTCATATAATTGACACCCATAATGCTGCCCTCGTAAGCCAAAAGACAGTAACTGACAAAAAAGTCGGATTTTGAGGTTATGGTTGATTTTAATGTTTTAGACCACGAGGAATCCAAAAATCACAGCCAGAAAACTGTATCTCTTATAGTTTTTGAGATATAGAGGTCGTATGTCACAGTAACTGCTGATAATTTATGTTTTTCCAAGCCAAATAACAGTATCTACAGGTTCTAAGCCAGAAAACAGTATCTACACTGTAGATACTGTTTTTTAGCTTAGAAAACTGTTCTTACTGTTTTTTTGCTTAGAAATCTGTAATATGACTAACAGTTACTGCAAGTATTTGAATAACAATGTATTTATTATTTTGGCTACTCATCACTGTTTTTGTAATACTAAAATAAGAAAACAATTTTATATATAGATTTTAAAATACCTCTTTGTAAAACAGCAAACTTACTCTATGCAGGATGTTTTTCATAAATGTTATAAAAGACTTTGCAAACATCTGATTTTGTATCTGTTGTACAGCTGATAGATTTTGTTGTGTTTGTTTTGGTTCAGTACATTTTTCTGTTCAAACATCTTTTTAGAAGTGATGTTAATTTTTAAGCCTTTCTAAATAATGTTTTGTGAAAGTGAACTGTTAGGTAGTTTGTTGTAGGCCTAATAGTAAAATGCCTTATACATGTGAAGCATGCAAACAAACCTTTTCTCGTTGTGTTTTCATAAACCATAGTGTTCGATGTAACTCCAACACCAAATTAGGTCCAAGTCAAAATGAAAGATTAGTTTCAAGAAATATTCAGCAACTTATGTCTACGCCAGAGCCTGCACCATGTAATAAGGTAAGACCTTTAACAATATTCATATATAGGTTCAAGTTTGAAGCTATGACACTTGTAATAACAATTTGTTGATTAATAGGCCTAGGCCTACTTTATATTGGGATAGTACGTTACTTAATTTTCTTTCTGCAAGAAAAGATTGGAAAACTTTCGGAATTCGTCTCAGACATACGGTAATATATTGATTGGTTTATTTCGATATTTCGAATAGGTAAGGTTAGGTTATTTTTGGTTAGGTTATAGATATATCGATATTAAAACAACGATATATTTCGGCGGAGACGAATGCCGAAATTTCGCCAAAAGATCAGTAAGTAGGCTACTTTGTTTTTGATGCCAATTTGTTATTAAGAACTTTATTTTAGCTATCAAGAATAACTATGTGAGAATTACTTTAAAATAGGCTATATGCCTTAGTCTATGATTACATATTTAATTATTGTTACAGGATGATTCACCTACACATCTTGAAAATGATGCCCTATTTATGGTTGTCAGTTTGGACAAGACGTCTTGTAATGCCGAGGTTACCGGTACTGAGAAAACCCAAGATGATTCTAACACAAGTTTAAGTAATATCTTTTTGGAAGATGGAGCAAACCAAAGTAACAGTTGTGAGATTGGATCATTATTACAGGATAATATCGGTGATATAGAAGAAAACCTTTTTAATATGATGACTGACTCCATGGATCCACAAATTATAGACGGAGTAATGGAATTAGATCATGAACTGGATGACAATACTGTTGAGAATGAAGAAATTGTTGGTGGAGTTGAATTGTTGATCGAAGAAGAAAACAGACAAGACAATCCAATCATATTTCCTGAAAATGAAGAACTTCAGCCAGAAGAAAATATAGAGAATGAGGTAAGATTGGTGGACTAGGCCTACACTTGTTATAAGAATAGGCTTAAAAAAATCAAAAGTAGGCCTAGGTACTAATCTGTTTATACTCAGCCTACTTTGACTTTTTAAGTTGAGAACATACCTCACACAGCCAATTTAATTTTTCATGAACATTTGTTTACATTTAATCTGAGGCATAAAAACCACATGTAAGTTACCGTACAATTTACAATTTTACCTACGGCCATTGCAATAAACACCTGGTAAGTTATTACAAAAAACAGTATATAAAGAGGTACGTTATTAAACCAAAATACAAACCAGTAGTCAAATGATAACAGGTTGTAGACCAATGAGAGCTCGGCATTTAGTAACACAAGTAGTGTCAATATAAAAATAACGCAGTTTGTTGTATACTTAATTTATTGTTGGTTGTAAATAAAGTAGTGTATGCAATGATTATATTTAGCCTTTAAACTACTAACTCGTGAGATATGAAAAGTGGCTTAAAGGCCTTCACAATACAATCGTTGCGTAAACCGCTATTAATTACAATTACTGGGCCTATTTTAACTGTCAAATTTTTTTACAGAGCTTTCAAATCAATCAAGCAGAACCACCCAAAGGTTTCACTAAAAAAGGAATCCCTAGAAAAAGAGCAGCACCAAGAAAAAAGGAAGAAATAAAAACAAAGCGGCAAAGAAACAAAGAAAAACATAATTTGCAACCTCCCTACCGCGATGCTTGTAAGAGAAATTGTATTCAAAAGATACCAGAAGAAAGGAGGTGTGAAATATATGAACAATTTTGGACAATGGAGGTCAATGAAAGAAAAGTTTTTATTTTAGGCCACGTAGAGAAAACAAAAACATCTAGAAATACATCAAAAGAAGATATTTCACGAAGAGGGAAGACTTTCTATTACCACCTTACCAACTCCGAAGGTGAAAGAAAAATTGTGTGCAAGACATTCTTTCTGGCCACTCTCGGTTACAAGAAAAAAAATGACATGTTCGTACTAAATGTATTAAATCAATCAATAAGTGGTGTTTCTCCTAAGTGTGACAAGCGAGGCAGACATACCCCTCACAATTTCATTGATAAAACTGTAATAAAAGATCATATATTGAAGTACAACCCTTGCATTTCTCATTACAGGAGAGAACATGCTCCCAACCGTAGATATTTGCCAGCAGAACTGTCAATTGTTGAAATGTACAATGCTTTTAAAGAAGAGCATGAAGAACATGTTTGTTCATATGATTTATACCGATCTGTTTTATTAGAAATGAATATTTCTTTCACTAGGCTAGGGCACGAAGAATGCGAAAAATGTACTAAATACAAGCTTCACAACCCTCAGCACGTACAAGAAAATGATGACTCATGTTTGGAGTGTACAGAATATCTGGCCCACAAAAAAAAGTATACCGAGGCTCGTATGTCTTATGAAACCTACATTGATGAAAGCCGATTAAATGAATATGGTCAAGACGGAATTGTGGTGTTTTCAATGGACCTTCAAAAGGTAATAATGTTACCGCACATGGAACAGTTCAAGCAAGCCGTGTTCACTAAAAGAATAGTTGTATTTAATGAATCATTTGTGCCTGTTGGCACCAAACAGAAAATCGAGCCCGTAGCCTGCATATGGCATGAAGCAATATCAGGGCGGAAAAAAGAAGACATAAAGAGTGCTTTGCATGCATTCATTTCCCATTTCAGAGACGCAAAAGAAATCCATATTTGGATGGATAACTGTGCGAGTCAAAACAAAAACTGGGCTTTGTTCTCTTATATGGCAGGCTTGATAAATAGTTCAGATATTGCAACTGACAAAATTGTTTTCAACTATTTGGAACCCGGACATACCTTTATGTCCGCTGATCATTTCCACCATCAAGTAACTCAACAGGTAGGTCTTAATTTATTTTAACTAATTCTTGTCGGAATGGTTTTTTCGTGGCGGTGTTATTATTAATTTGTTGTCGGCTACACATCACTTTCTAAAATTATTAAAAAAAACATTGTATTTTTAATAACAATTTATTTATTTTTGGCTCTATATTGAGAACCATCTTCAGTCATTTAGATAAGGTTATCAACAATTTTGGTTGACTAATAATCAGCAAACCTAACTAAACTAAAATTGAAATAGCATTGCACTTAAGACTACCTACTTTTTTTCAATTATATGTACAAAATAATGGGGTAGTAGTAACTGACCCTATAATAGAATTCAAATGTTGCAACAAGAGAATACTAAATTTTTGGTGTTTGCTTTCAGATCAAAACAAAAGGAAAAATATACGATTTTGAAGATTTTCAAGATGCTGTTATGAAAAGCAACTCAGGTAAAGTGATTGTGAAGAGCTTAAATCACAGTGATTTTTTCAATTCCTTTGACTTTTCGTCAACCTACAAGATAACAAATAGGATTCCGAGGCCATACCTCAGCGATATGGTTCAAGCTTTTTTCCAAAGAGACTCTTTTGATATCCAGTACAAGACCTCCTTTACGAGTGAAGAACTTGAAAGGATTTCTATTTTGAAACCAGGTTACCTTAAAAAAAGAGAGGTTCCCGTTCCAACCCGAAGATCACAACCAAGAGGGATCAATCAAGCTAAAAAAACTGACATCATCCAAAAGTTACTTCCGTTGATGCCTGAAAATAGGCACTCATTTTGGTTAAACTTACCCGCAAGCAGTGACGTGCTCGATTTAATTACTGAACAAGATATTGAATAAAGTGTAAAGAGTTTGATGTTCTAGACTAGGATGTTTAATGCTCAGTGTTTCATATAATGAACAAGAGTTTAAAAAGAATATGAAACTAGGCCTATTGAATATTTTATAATTTTTTCGTTTTACTTAAGTAGGCTATTAAGTTTACGTTTTATTTAATGAACAAGAGTTTTAAAAATGTGAAAGTAGAACTATTAAAGATTTGATATGGTTTACTTAAGTATTAAGTTTACGTTTTACTTAACTTAAGTATTAAATAAATGTTGCCTTAGAGTATAAAAGAATGTTGTAACCAAACATGAAAGTTACTGTGTAACGTACGTTAAGTTACACTGTGTGTAAGTTAATGGTGCTTGGCTATTATTATTGTTACGGTTGTAGGCTATTAAGTTTACGTTTTATTTAATGAACAAGAGTTTTAAAAATATAAAATTAGAACTATTAAAGATTTGATATGTTTTACTTAAGTATTAAGTTTACGTTTTACTTAACTTAAGTATTAAATACATGTTGGCGTAGAGTATAAAAGAATGTTGTTACCAAACATGAAAGTTACTGTGTAACGTACGTTAAGTTACACTGTGTGTAAGTTATGGTGCTTGTAACTAGAATTGTTTGTTATTATTTGAACAAAATAATAATGGCTTAGAGTATAATGTTGTAACCAAACATGAAAGTATAAAAAAAGTTTAAGAAATGCCTTTCTACTTCAGATTTATAAATGTAACTCTTTTAGCATTATATTAAATTAAATTAAACTTAAAAGTAAAATATTAAGTTTTTAGATTGCCCCAAATTTTGTTCCTTGTAAGTATAAGTCACATTAAATTAATATTAAAAAATAAATTAAATTAAAGACCAAAGTTAAGTACCCAAAGGAACTCAATATATTTTCTTAGTATACTTTGGCCTTTTGATTAAAATATTAATAGGTATGCCCTCAGTGTGGTGTAAATAATAACAAATATATACATATTTATATTTTTGTTATTAATGTAATAAAATGTATTTTAGTTAAACAAACATCAATCAAGACTTTACAAACATTTAGGTAGTTACTTTTTTTGCCTTCTGATCAATGACCAGAATACAGTCTTACACTAAGCAAAAAAACAGTATGTGTAGTTACTGTTTTTTGGCCTAGTACTTACTAACACACATTACAGTAAGTGCAGAGATTTAAATAAAGGAGTCGTTTTATCTGTTTAAAAACGTTATTTTTGAATTCTAGAGCAAAAAATACGTTATATTGAAAAAAAAAATCATAAAAAAATCTTCATCTAGTGCTCGGCAATGTCCAAAACGGAAAACCTTAAATATCTCAAAACTATGAAAAATGCAGTTACTGTTTTTTAGCTTAGGAGGGCAGAATGGTTCCCAACTTCAACTGATCATCTTAGTTTTTTTTTTAATTATGTCTAGGGATTATTACTTTGATAGTTAATATTTCTTAGTTAAGAGTAAAAAGTAATGAATTAAAGGTTTGCTTATAATTTAATAAGACATTTTATAACTTCTAATATAACAACTTAAAACCAACCACCCAAAAAATAAAACCAAGCAACCAACAAACTCAAAATCAAACATCTTTATTAGATGAAAACATTAAGTGACAGCACAAGTAAGGTTCATTAATAAATAAATATATTTGATAGTTTAAGGGGGAATGATATTTTTCTTCTTTACATGATCATAAACTGACAATAGACAATTTTTCATTATCTCTCAACCCCGTCTGATAAACGGAGTTTTCATAGACAAGTTAGGTAAAAATAGACGCAAACGCAAACGCACATACAAACGCAATGCAAACACAAAGCATACATAAAGCATACACAAATCATACATAAACCATACGTAAAGCAAACACAATAAAAACGTAAAGCATACAAAAAGCAAACGCAATGCAAACGTAAACACACATGCAAACACATATGCGAACGCAAACAAACATGCAAACGCATATGCAAACACTTACTGAAGAGAGCACCGTTTCAGTGCTCTTTTCAGAAAAGCAATATCTAAAGCCATCCCACAATAACTTTAACTGAACTTTTCCAAGTCAAAAATTTTTAGGGCCCACGTTTCCACACCACGGTAAGCCTTTATGGCTATGCCGTAGGGGCCTCGGCGCACTCTTTTTGTTAACCCAGAGCATCCCCTGTAGGCCTAACCTCTGGGGTGAGGATAGAACTGCTACAAGCTCTATCACTCACACTAATAGATTTTTTTGGTCCTCTGTTGGTCTGTTCATTATGTATGAGGTATTTAGCCATTTACTTGGACTATGTCCTTTCATTTTGGCTAATAACCCCTCCATTTACTTAGACAAACAGAGAATTTTTATATTTTTTGACTCAAACAATTGATTTTACATTCTATAAACCTAACAAAGCTTAGTAAGAGAGCTACTCATTATCTTTGAAATCTAACAATATCCCACCGGGCATATTAATTGAATGACCCAGAATTTTTAAAGTTCTGAGCCAAACTATTAACTTTGCCCTACATTCACACATCATTCAGGTTTACGGGTTTTTACACCGCGCCAGGGACCTTCATTCAAGGTTTAAGGGCTTTTACACCACGCCAGGGACCTTCATTCACACCGGACATCAAGTCCTTGTCTGTGGCAGACGCAAGAAATCATTTTCTACGGCAACCAAGCCAACTTTCCATCCACATATGGACTTACCAGGGGTTAGCCTAGCTAAAATGTGGGTGTCTGTCCACAGAACAGAAGCTTTCAAGACTACGCCTTACTAACTTCTCACATACACACTCACATTCACACAGTGGGATACATTAGATCTGTTTAAGATAACTTTGAATCTTTAATATCAGTAAATGGAAGGTAAAACTTCTTTGGAAATAGCCTTTTTACTAGCTCTCTTGCTTCAGGATTAGGAGAACGTAAAATCAAAGTTAGTAATCCCAATTCATCAACAAAATAGGTTCTACCATCATGTTTTTTGAGACCTTGTTTTGGGTCTCTGGAAAATCTTTAAAAATCTTTATACTGTTACCATTCAAAGAAGATTTAATCCCCCGTCCAACCTCAAGATGCCCCAAGGCTTTAGCTATATCCATAGCTTTAAACCAAGGGTTACCTTCACTATCAAACAATACCAAGACTAAATGTTCATTAAGATTACAATATTTAGCAGGCATTATAAAACAATTATGCAAGTATTTAAACTGTTAATACCTTGTCAACACATCTGCTCAGAAGCACTGTCCAATACAGAATGACCTCAGTATTGAGAACAAGATGTTTATACATTACATTTAAGGGTTACCGCACTCATCTAAGATGTAAGGTAGCAGCTAGGAACAGTAACAACAGTTACTTCCAAAGTTATAATATCTGATAGTGTCTTAACTTGAGAAAATATTTTTTCAAAATGATAATCAAAAACTGCCGGTGTTAGTTTGTTTAGCTGTAAAAATGGAATATTTCCTGAGGTATCACCATGGTTGATTGTTATTTGTATAAAAGCTTTAGATGTCAAATTCTGTGTTATATGACATACTATTTGTTCTGAAAATGTCAAAGGCCATTCAAAAACATCTATTGAACCTGTTAACTAAAACTTATATTCTGTACACGTCAAACAGAATTTAGAAATTTCCTTTAGCTTTGTCTTGGACAAAAATTTCAAAAAGACTGCCATGGCAAATACAAATATATTATCACAGCAACGGAGCAGCTCTAGTACATCCGCTCAGTACCACAGCTAAAAGCAGACTAACATTTTGGAGCATGTGTTAAGAGGTATATGAGCTCTATGTTTGGTGGTGTACATGCCTGGTTTAAGTTACTGTATTCTTTGTTTTTTGTATCCATAAGGCACTGTATCATATCCATCAACTAATTTCCTTTTTGAACCAGTAATTTTAAACATTTTTGTTTCATTGGTAGTTACAACATTTTTGTCTTTAGTTCTCCTGATTCTACTCTCATGAATTTCTATAATCTGAGGAACTTCACTGAGAACCATATCTTTCAATGTCTCAAAGTTTAGTAATTTAGATGTTTTTAAATTCAATGTTAAACCCTTAAGTTTACAAACTGACACTAACTTATTTTGATTTGTAGACCATATAAGATAGGCATAGGTTTTAGGTCCCCCAGAGACAAACTCAGTTATATATGAACCTGGGCCATACTCTACAAGTTCATCTGTCATTTCACCTAAGTAATCACCTGTAAGAACTCTATACAAACCTTCCCGGAAGTAATAAATACAACTGTCGGTATCATAGTAAAGGACCTGGTCTCCTAAAGCTTTTAAATATTCATATAATTTCAATCTAGCATGAGCTGTAGTATAGGCTGCAATTACAACATTAACAGTTTTCAATGTTTTCAATTATTTAAAGTTAATAAAAACAAATACAGCTATTTATAAAATCAGGCAAATACACCAACCTTAGATTATTATAAAATCAGATGTAAAAGTATACTTAAATTTATGCAATTCAAAAGTTAGTATGTTATCTCAATATCAAGAGCAGAGCAAAGTATGTCTACACTAAACTGCAGTCTAGAGCAGAGTGAAGAACTGAGCTAAAGGTAGCAGATATATAAGGTAGTACGTACCGTACAGAAATCGGTAACTAAACAAATCAAAAGAACAACTGTACATGTCAATACAAGGAGGTTGACTACACAATCCAAAAGAACAACTATACATCTTAATAATCTAACTACTTAAATCAAAAGAACAACTACACATGTCAATGCTAGTAAACTGACTACACAAATCAAAAGGACAACCATTTAAAAGCTACAAGAGCAAAGTTAATTATTAAATATCTATTTCCTTTATGGACAATAAATGTTAATTTTCCCATTAATATTTAAATTAATGTCTTAATACCTCAATATATGATAAAAAAGTATAGACTAAGGTAGCAAAGTCTCAAATGTACCCACATACCAATTTTAATTAAAATTCAATAATTAGTTTCTGAGCTATAGTATTTATTTTTTGCCCCTTCAATTTCTGTGATGCAATCTGCAACAACCAGTTTAAGTCTTAGCATAAGTTGATATGTCCCTATACATCAAGTTATATTAATATTCATTGCTTAGTTCCAAATATATCAAATTTTTAATGTAGCCCCTTCAATTATCTAAATACTCACCCACACTACAGGTTTTAAGTATGATTCAAATTGTAGCAAAGGCTAACAAGTGTCCACATACCAAGTTTTATCAAATTTGGACAAGTAGTTCCTGAGTTATTAAATTTTTCAATTTTTACATGGGAAATTGCCCCTTTATTTTTGATAGATGCAAACCACTTTATAAAAGTTAAGTTTTCTTAGTATGGTCATATGCCCCATGATGTCGGATGTCCAGAGGGTCGATTTTTGGACCCAAAATTGCTCTAGGACCAACCGTTTTCAAGATATCGACGATTTTATGTATTTTTTGTCAAATTTGAGAAGAAAAAGAACAAATTGAGGGAGAGGGCGGGGTAAGAGGGGGGTTTAGGATTTTGGAAAAGGTAAAGGAGGTTAAGAAGTACCTAAATGCCAAATTTTATCTAAATTGACCAAGCCATTCCAGAGATATTTAATTTTAAGTCAAATTTCATATAATATTATAACATTACAAAGGACTAATGTGACATACCCAGCATATCATATAGTATACATATGTCTTTTAATACTCTATGTAATTAACTGCACTTTATTATAGTAACACTATAGGGGAATAATGTGACATAACATATAGTGTTATTTATATAAATATGAATGTTTTCACTGTCTACAGTTGCTAACACTGGTTACGGTACAGGGATCGGGGGACGGTAACGGACCCTTATGACATAACCCGGTGTCACGTTTTGGCGGGCCACGGCCGCCATCTTGCTCCCAGTTCTAACGTTTTGGCGGGAAAAAGTGAGGTTATGTCGCCGCCGGCGGCGGGAAAAAAGTGAGGTTATGAGTTTTGGCGGGAAAGAATGTGAGGTTATGTGTTTTGGCGGGAAAAGACGCCGCCATCTTGTTTCCGGTGACGTCACATTTTGGCGGGAAATATCACTCATTATAATCAATCTACTTTATTATAAAACAAATTATACAAATAATTTAATGGTTTTAATATAAAAAGGATATAAGCAATAAACAGGAGAATTTCACCTCATGATGGTCTAATAAACAGGGATCTACCAATAAACAGGGATCTACCTCATGATGGTCTAAAACCCTCCAGATTTACATTGTTATGGCAGCAAACCTGCATATTCACTTTCCATATTATTTTAATTAAGGAAAATTTTAACTTGCTTATTTATGGATGTAAGTTTATATTCCATGATATGAAGTTTATGATAATTATTAAATAAAACATTTCAAAATCACTGAGTATGAGTAAGTAGCAAAGCGGGAAATATTAAGGTGTATGGAGATAAGGAAGAGTGGGATATTTATGTTTTTCCCATAAGGTTAACAATGGAAAGTGAGAATGGAAAGCAGGTTTGCTGCCATAACAATGTAAATCTGGAGGGTCTTAGTCCATAACTAGGTAGATCCCAACAAGATGAAGCCGTATACGTAGTTTTATTTAAATATATTGAGAAATAACTGAATTATCATATTAAATTATTTCATGATAAATTATCATGCATACTCACTTTCCATTGTTAACCTTAAGGGAAAAACTTAAATATCCCACTCTTTCTTATCTCCATACACCTTAATATTTCCCGCTTTGCTACTTACTCATACTCAGTGATTTTGAAATGTTTGATTTAATAATTATTATAAACTTCATATCAAGGAATATAAACTTACATCCATAAATAAGCAAGTTACAATTTTCTTTACTTAGAATAACATGGAAAGTGAGTATGCAGGTTTGCTGCCATAACAATATAAATCTGGAGGGTTTTAGACCATAATTAGGTAGATCCTAACAAGATGAAGCCATAAACGAAGTTTTATTTAAATATGTTGAGAAATAACTGAATTATCATATTAAATTATTTCCCCATAAGGATAACATTAGAGAATGAGTATGCAGGTTTGCTGCCCTAAAGTAAAAGAGGAGAGGACTTTCGGCTATTAACCATTACCTCTCAGCTAGTCGAAGCCACATTCCACGTTTGATTCAAATATGTTAAAAAATAATCAAAGTATACATTTTTATAAGTTTCACCAAATTTTAGTATTTTTTGATACCTCACGAAATTTTGGATTTTGACAAAAATAATCCCCATATAAAGCATACTTAAATTGATATTTCTTTGTTCTCCATTAAATTCTAAAATTTTTGGTAAAGTTGCAAGCAAAACACTCGAACGGTTTCAGTATGAAGCCGCTGTCAAAAACAAAAAATATTTTTGGTTTTTGAATTTTAAGGAAAAATTTGATTTTTAGACAACGTTTTCTCAGTCACACTCATCTTTTTTGTATAAAATAGTTATGAAATCTCTTTCAAATTTAATATTCTATCTAGCTATGAAGGTTTTATCAAAATATTTTGTCAACTTTTCATTCTAGGAGTCAAAATGTTCAATAGGTACACTGAAATCCGAAAAAATCCTATTTTCCTTAATAGATAGAAAACGATTTAGTTTAGGACCTATGTTTACTGGACATTTTTTTCTCATTTTGACCCAAGGAACCATATCCTGAAGTTTGTCAGGGTTATCGTGAAACACCCTGTATATAGATCTATACAGGGTGTTTCATGATAAGTGTAAACAAATTCACCAGTTGATTCCTTACACCAAGACAAGAAAAAAATGTTATGTGAACATGGGTCCGAAAACTAGTTGTTTTGGAGTTACAGCCAAAAATTGATTTTTTTCAGTTTTAAGTGTATTTATTGCACTTTTTGCCTCTAGATTAAACAATTATGAAGATATTTTGATGAAATTTTCACAGTTAGATAGATTATGAAATTCCAAAGAAATATCATTACTTTTCAGTACTGAAATTTTAAATATGGCTTAGTAAAAGTTGTTGAAAAATAAAACTTTTCCAAAAAATTCAATGCCTCAAAAAATACTTTATTTTTGATTGCTTATGAAAGTTTTACTATTGAAGTATTTTGAATGCAACTTTCTCAAAAACTGTGGAATTTCATGGAGAACAAAATAATAACAACTTTTTTACATCTTCGCCTGACTTTTTATGTTATTATCCAAAATATTGGAAGATGACAAAAATTAAGTAAATCATCAAAAGACCAGTCAGTCAAAAACATTGCGTAGAGCTTGAGGAATTTTTTATTATGATGATTTTTTATGAAATCTTCCGAGAACTGTCGATTGTAAAATTTAAGAAATCGAAAATCCCCAAAAATCCAAGCACAAGACCAACTACAGAAAATTATTCAAAATGGCGGCATTTTCCCTTCACAGGATGGGCTGTGAATAGAAACTTGCTCCCTTCCCTTTTATTTATATACATGATATGTTTTTCAACGTTGGACTCCACAATAATTTTGCTTTGTAATGTACTTCATTTCGATTGATTTCCGTGGCTTACGGAAACAGTGCTGTCAACTCACTTAAAAACAGTAACAACGGAACAATACATACAAGACGAAACAACGAAAATGGAATATGATTAAACAAAATTAAACCCAATTGTGTTGTACTTTTTCAACAAGCATACATTCAATTTTTATCTTAAGCAATTTTTCAAACTGATTTCAGCATTGTATTCATCAAGTAATAATTCTCAATTACTGCTTACAAAATCTGGAATGAAAACTGGCTTTATCGAATTATTAAGGTAGTTTCTCTTCATACGTTAAGAGCTTTTATAGAATATTGCGGATCCAAGATGGCGTCCGTAATTGAGTAAATGCAGAAATCAATCAAAATAAAGTACATTACGAACCAAAAATTATTGTGGTAGTCCGTTGAGAAACATAAAATGTACAAATAAAAAGGAAGGGGTAAGTTTGCGTTCATGACCTATTCTGTGGAGGGAAAATGCCGCCATTTTGAATAATTTTCTGTAGCGGGTCTTGTGCTTGGATTTTTGGGGATTCTGGATTTCTTAAATCTTACAATCGACAGTTATTGGAAGGTTTAATAAAAAATCATCATACTAAAAAATTTCTCAGGCTCTATGCAATTTTGTTTGACTGGCTAGTCTTTCGATGATTCACTTTCTAATTTTTGGCACCTTCCAATATTTTAGTTAATAACATAAAAAGTCACAGGCGAAGATGTAAAAAAGTTGTTATTATTTTGTTCTCCTTGAAATTCCGCAGTTTTTGGGAAAGTTGCATTCAAAATACTTTAATAGTAAAAATTTCATAAGCAATCAAAAATAAAATATTTTTTGAGGCATTGAATTTTTTGGAAAGATTTTATTTTTCAACAACTTTTACTAAGCCATATTTAAAATTTCAGTACTGAAAAGTAATGATATTTCTTTGGAATTTCATAATCTATTTAACTGTGAAAATTTCATCAAAATATCTTCATATTTTTTTAATTTTTTTAATTTTATATATATATATATATATATATATATACAAATTTGAACCAATGGTATTTTTGGTATCTGGAGTCACCAAAACGTATAGTTATGATGGTACCGCGCTTAGGTCTTACCATGAGACCTACGGTAATAGCTTCTTTCCTATAGGGGAAATTCGCTAAAAATGTGCAGGTAACTATAGGCTTAACATATATTGATGTAAAATTTGTAATTCTGATTGCAGCCGTTACAGGTGTAGCGCACAAATTTATGTACAATTTGTAATTCTGATTGCAGCCATTTTAGGCGCATCACTAATTTTTTTTAAATTTTAAAATTTGAATTTTATTTTTTTAATTTATTGTTTTCTTGAATTAGTCCAGTAAAAATATTGTTTAACCTAGAACTAATTGCAACACGAGCGTTTATGACGGTATTCTGCTCAAAAAAATGAGCATATTAACATATCCAAAATCGGACCATGGGAAACCCCTTAAAATTACGTTTCAAAATGGCGGCTTTTTTAACATTGGAAAGTTTTTGAAAAAAGCCACTCGGTTGCATTTTTTATCTACATTTAACAAGATATTGAGTTGGGACCGCCGCCAATAATTATTGAATGGCTACTCGTGCATTTTGACAGGGTGAAAATTTTTGGCCGCCATCTAGGATCCGCCATATTGGATTTATAATATTTTTTCAAATGTAAAGGTGGTCGTGTGACACATGATTTAGAACTAGATTTTTACGCTGATATCAATTCTGAAGTCCGTTTTCAAAGATATCGATTCGTTTTTAAGATATGCTCAAAATAAAATTCTTCCCTGTACATTTCTTATGGGGGCTAAATAAATAATAACATTATTACGATTATTTTTCTTATATCTCAGGAACCAAGCAAGGCTTTTAGTTCGTTTTGATCTTAAAATGATGTGTGATTTTTTGGCTTTTATTTGGGAAATTAATCAATAAAATCGGACAAGCGTGAAACGAGCTATAAAGCTAAATGCTACAAGAAAATTTTTTTTTTTTAATTTATTTTTCGTTAAAGATTTATACCTCAGGTTTGAAATGAGTTAAAAGGTTCCTTCTGGTGTCAAATTACTCGGTTAAGTATAAGCTTTCATATGAACTATGACTAATCGAAATCTGACTAATATAAAGGAGTTATGATCCATAATTCAACTTAAATTCTTCTAACTTTCGAAATTTGTCACCACTTAAAGACTTATATCTCCAAATTTAGCTGAGACTCAGGCCTAATTAAGGTCTTAATTAACTCAGTACATTACTGGCTTTAAGTTAAGCTCTTAACCATTTAAATGGGTTGAGTTAGATGCGAGTTACGGACCTTTAATCAAAATAAAAATATTTTTTTCAGAATTTTTAATTTAGTTAAGGACGGGTATCTCCAGTTTTGTTTAAGGAATATAGGTTTGAATGGTTTTAAAACACTCAGTAAGCTATCAGCTCTCATTTGAGCCATTGATCATTAAAATCGGACAAATTTGGAGTGAGTTATATTGTTTTTATTAATTTTTTGTAACTATTTTTTGTGTCACATTTAAAGCTTACAGGGTATCAATAAAACCAAACATTTACCTATTTTAAAGGGGAAACTGTGTAATCCAGAAATGCTAAACATAATTGTCCTCCACTAACTCAGATATGTAGAATTCATGGAAAATGTGTTAATCGCGATTTATCTACAGGGTGTTCTTAAAATTAAGGCCAAGGTAAAAATATCACAATATTGTTAAGTAAACCTATAACACGTTTTATATCATTTTACAGGTCCTGCTGAACGGAACATTCTGTGGAAAACTGAACTAAATTATCTCTAGCCGTTTCAAAATGGCGGCCATTTTAGAGATATTTTCCAATATTTACGGGAAACATTGGATTTTTTAAACCACTACAAGTATTTTAGTTCTGTTTAGAAATTCTTAATCCTTGTCAACTCAGTTTTGCTATGGTAACTGCTATGACCATCTACTTATTATATAAAATCAACTATAGTTCCTATGGAAACCAAATAAAAACTACAAACATTATTCAAAAAAATAGTAAGAAATAATGCATATGGGGTGAAACTTAAAGGGATATTAAGGACCTGGGTAGACCCATGTTTTGCCTGGGTAGATGATATACCTTGGTGCGAAATTTCAGCTTATTCCCCTCGGAAGTTTTTGCATTTACCTGAAACAACTTATACAAAAACAACACCGAAACGACCTTTATTTCATATTATATAAATAAATGAATATATACATAAATAAATAAATTATATATATATAAATATATATACCGGGTGTCCCATAATAGCCCCTCCAACTTTTTCCTATATTTTTTCAAATATCAATTTTACTCCACCCCCAAACATTATTGGGTGGTTAATACTTCATTTTGAGAGGTTACTCAGTTTTGGCCGCCATCTTGGATTCGCCATATTGGATCCAAAATAATTTTTCCAAATGTAAAAGTGGTGTTGTGACCCATAATTTCAAATTACATTTTTTCACTGATTACAATGCCGCAATCCGTTTTTTAGTATCTCAATTAGTTCTCAAGATATGGTAGTTTTAATTAATTTATTTTCAACCAATTTAAACATTACAAATTGATAAAATAGGCCCATAACCACAAAATAATGCTAGATAATGACGAATAACCACCACCAGTCATTGTAGAGCGCTTTACACGTAACTTTCATCGATTTAATTTTTGGCCGCCATATTGGATCCGCCATTTTCGAATGAGGCAAGTTATTTCACATATGAAGTTGGTATTGTGACCCATCATTTTAATCTAGCTTTTTACGCCGAATTCAATTTTCAATTTTTATTTAATTTTTACGGCCGCAACCCATTTTTAGCAATACAACTTAGTTTTTGAAATATTCATGTTTTTTGATATATTTATTAGAAACATGTCAATATCTTGATACCCCCATTGCAGCAGACCTGCATGTTCAGCGAATTTCAAATGCAAAACAACATATTTTAATCCAACATACCGAGATTCAACATGTTTTTGTAAGCTCCATAAGAATAACATGGGGAATGAGTATGCAGGTTTGCTGCTACGGCTATATTAAAACTGGGTGGTTTTAATTCAATATTTAGTTGATCTGAACTAGAAGAAGCCATTTACCAAGTTTTATCAAGATATGTTGAGAAATAAGCGAGATATAGAATTTTCTTTATTTCCCATAAGGTTAACATTGGGACAACGTACTGTGTTTACCACTTTCAATATCTCGGAAACCAATGGACATAGAGCAGTGATTCAAAATACTAAATTGTTTGTTTTTTTGAGCTGAATTCAACAATGCTAGCAGGATAATTTTTAATCATCTATGCAAAAAACTCAAAAACCTATTTTTGGGGGGTTTGCCCCCCTTTACCCCCCCCCTTCCGGTGGTCCGATCGGGCTGGTTCACGAACTCGTCCGAGTGATTACCACTTTACACGTCTGTACCAAATTTCATTAAGATCGGACCATATTTACGGCCGCTATCGTGTTAACAGACATATATATATATATATATATATATATATATATATAAATATCAGGAACAGTACCGGACCAAGAATCGAGCCCTGCGGAACTCCGCTGGTGATGATTTTTTCTGAGGATCTGTGGGTTTCAATTTTAGATTTTCTTTGGTGTAGAATTTCAACACATTGTTTTCGATTTTCCATGAAAGAATTCAGCCACTTGAGAGCTGGGCCTTGAATTCCAAGAGCCTTTCATTTGGAAGAGAGAATTTGAGCATCGCCACAATCGAACGCTTTTGAGAGGACAGCTAAGCAGCCAATCACCGACTCTCCGTCGTCCAACGCATCTATGCATTGATTTACAAAGTCAATAAGAGCCAATTTTGTGGATTTATTTTTGCGAAATCCATATTGCTTTTTGCAGTTTGAAATGATAACTACTCACATTAACTATGATGATAAAACTTGCTTACAATTATAAAATACTCATAAAAAATACACTTACATCATAGATAGATATTGTAGGTTAGGTTAGGTTGACACATTTTCAACTTTCAGAACATTTATTTTGTACACTAATTAATTAAGTTCTTATAAACGGACATTTTCAACTTTCGGCACTTCTATATTGTACAATAAACAATCTTCTAACCCAATTTATTCATTTAATACTTTGCTCACTTACCAAAAAAGTGCATTCTATAAAATGTCTAGTCAAAGTGTTTAAATTCCTATTAATATTACTTCATTTCACACTTTGCCTAAAAGCATCAGGCAATGTATAGATTGCCTAGTAATGCTATAAAATGCCTGAATTTCATACTTTGCCGGTAACATATATAAATTCGAACGAATGGTGTGTTTTTTCTTCTGGGGGCCCCAAAACGAAAAGTTATTATGGTCTCGGGCTAAGGTCTTAATACGGCAATAGCTTCTTCCCTATAGGGGAAATTCGCTAATAAAGCCAAAATTTCACCTTTAACGTATTTCTCCCAACGAGGTTTTCATTTTATTCTTAATATTTAAATAAGCAGCTGATTGTTTCGTTTGTGTTTAGGTCAGATTGTCAATAATCAACAATTGATGTATTGTCTACGTTGAACTATCGATTTGTGAATTTAGCGAGTTTTGCAATATTAACCTTCATCTTGACCACTCAGAGGAAACACATAATGACACCTCGATCGAGGCTATATTTTTACTCAATAATACATACATCTTTGCTATATATAAAGCAAGAATCCTAATGGATCATGAGGAGACAATTTATTTTACCTTAAACATACGGGACTCTTCTACACAATCCAATGTATTTCTATCTTATGTTTGTTCTTTTTCTGGCCAAACCATCCATCCAATCGCCATAAAGTTTGGGAAGTTGCTCTACATATCCCAGGAAAGGTTCCTATCCTATATTCGGTCCAGTTCCGGTTGGCCGGAGGCCACCCCTAAAATCCCGCGCCACGTTCGGCGGCGCTGTCCGCTGCCTAGGCGATGAGTCACCTACTGGCTGTGATTATACAATGGTACACTTTTTAACAGAATACAAATTTAACATTTTTAAAAGCATATTTGAAATCTACTAAAAATGTTTTGAAAAGTGATATAAAATTCGACCTAGGTATCAAAACCCAGTGACTCAGAAACGGATTTGTTCGTTTATAAACATTGTCATAATTAGATTAAATGTTATAATACTAGGTCGAATTTTATATCACTTTTCATAACTTTTTTAGAAGAATTCAAATGTTTTTAAAAATTATAAATTATTATTCTGTTAAAAAAGTTTACCATTGTATGAACACAGCTAGTAGGTGACTCATCGCCTGGGCAGCGGACAGCCCCGCCGGGCGTGGCGAGGGATTATAGGGGTGGCCTCAGGTAGTCCCGGGTCCACCGGCCAACGTGAACTGGACAGAATATAATCCCCTTTGCAAAGGTATAATAAGGCAAATATAATATACCAGCTGTAGGTTTTAAACACATCAAAAGTTAATGCTCAAGCTAGTTGCGGGGATGCATTTATTCAGCTTGGCCTCTCCCCTTGTCTCTTCATTTTTTATTTTTCTGTATATATAAAATTGAATATAAACCCAGTAAACCTGTTTTAGTTAATCTGCTATGACCAGCTAGCACAGAAAATTTTTCTTAGTATTCTATATACCCACCGTTTCGTCGGATGCAAGTTCGCACTCTTTTTCTGAAATGATTTACTGCACGGTAAATTTCTGCCTCCTCAAGAGATTGAATCGCGTCTCGGATTCTTTGAATCATGTCGTGCCTTGTAGTCGGACGTTCTCGATACACAATATCCTTTAGTCTCCCCCATAACAAATAGTCGAGTACTGTTAGATCAGGGGAGCGAGGTGGAAAAGGTGCGGGTCCACGAATCCCTAACCAACGGTTAGGGAATATTCTGTTGAGATCTGCTCGGCTTACGACAGCCGTGTGCGCAGGACAACAATCCTGCTGAAAAAACATGTTGCTGCCAGCTGGTACATCTTCCAACAAAATCGGCAACTCATCCTCCAAAAGTTCAACATAACGATTTCTATCTAAATTCCCGTCCAATATTACAGGACCTATGACTTTGTTCTTTATAATGCCACACCATACATTCACCTTCCACACGTGCTGATAATCTACCGGTCTCAACCAATGTGGGTTTTCTTGAGACCAAAACAGAAAATTCCACGTTATGGTTAAGCCATCACTTTTAAAAGTTCACTCGTCGGACCACAATACATTTTGTTGAAGTTTCGAGGTTGACGACGTATCCAGTTGCAAAACACTTGGCGGAGCATTTAGTCATTGTCATTTAGATCCTGTTTGAAAATCATCCTGTAAGGATGGAACTTTAGTTCTTTCATGGTTCTGTTAATGCTTGTTCTGCTCACACCTGTAATATTTTTAAAATGTAGAGAAATGTTATAAACATATAAAATAGTTACATATTAGAAATCATGCGCAATACGGCAGATTGGACCGAAACCCGAGTCTTGTGATCACAGCCCGGACCAAGTAGGCTAGGACCCCATGCTGTAATTGCCACAGGTTTTTGAAGCTTCTCTCAGATGCAAAGAAAGCATCGTCTCATAAACTATACTAACGAATATTAAAATGAAAAATAATAAAAGAGCATTAGTATCTAAAGAATGGGATATAAAATAATCAATTTTAATAGATTAAATAATTTGGAACTTTATATAATATCGATCAAACAAGATATTAATATCAAAGAAACCGAGCTGGTGTAATTAACTCGCATAGTAACCCACTAGAGATTAATGCCAGAAAGTCGGAGTTCAAATTTGTAAATAGGTATCATGTGAGCCTACTTTAACAAAAAAAAATTTGTAGCTAAAAAGGATTAATTCAGGTAGTATCTGTGTTTTATACTTTATTATAAGAAATATCAAGTACTAAGGATGATTCTATCCATTTTACGGTGGGGAATAAGGAGTTAAATATTGAAATGGAAATTCTTTTAATCAAGGTAAACTTTAAATTTACTACAAGAAAGTTGTACACACCTGATTCTATTTCTCGACGCTGTATGGAGTCATCAGGATTAATAAGCACATCTCCTATAATATCAGCTGATTTTTCATCCAAAACCCGTCGACGAACTGTTCTATTCTTATTCTGATGAGGTTGTACAAGGCCTTCTGTCTGAATCCGTCGGGATAATCTTGCAATAACTTGCCGAGAGTGAGGAACTCGATCCGGAAAACGTTGTTGCCATAGATTAGCGGCAGCACTGAAAGATCCGGCTTCAAAAGTAATTCGAAGCATTTCAAAAGCTTCTTGATTTGAGTAAACCGTTTGTGAAAAAAAGTAAAAAGGCAACAATTTAAAATCAATACATCAGTTTTGAAATAAATTAACTTGAATATTCAGATAACTTCATAATTACAACACGGCACCATGACATGAAAAAATAGTGAAAACAAATACAAGAACAACAATAAAAGTTAAATCAGCTGTTTTGTTGCATCAGCTGTTTTAATTCACTTTATTATGTTCGTCAAAAATCAATAGAACTTGTTTGCAGACACTGAAAATCATGTTTCCACCAGTACAGCTGTGGATTCTCCATTACAACCATCAGTATAGTTTGTTATCAAAATCAGCACTTTAAAATTATCTTAAATAAACAAAATTAATTTATTTATCGAGTAAAAAATTGTAATTTGCACATAAAAAAGGTTAAAAGTATTTAAAAGATTTTTGTTCGAATATTTTTTTTGGCTATTGATACCGGTTAAAGAATTTAGATTTTAAGGATTCCAAATGTAATTTGTTGGTTCTTTTTTGTTTTTTTGAAGTGTTTCTATGTAACATATCGTAGTATTGGTAAGTGTAAGAGGAATTCATGTTATGAATCAGAATAAAATAATATTCAGTGGATTATGAGATACAGGAAGTCAAAAATACCTCTAAAACCTTTTTAAATGGCCGCAATTTTAGAACGGATTGAGATAATTGATTTCTGTTTTCACCAAAATGTTTCTCTTGACGAGACTTTTAAAACGACATAAAATGTGTCATATGTTTACAATTGAAATATTCGAGATATGAACTCGTGACCATTAGTTCTGGGATACCCTGTAGATATTTCATAATGAAATTACTTTTATTACTTTTTTGGAGTTACTTTTTTTACTTTTATATGCGATTTAGTGATTACGATTTTTTTTTCTGGTGTTTCTAGATCAAACCGTTAATAAGGTAAAAGGGGTGGACGGGTGGTTTGGGACACCTGGTATATAAATTTGAACGAAAGGTTGTGTTTAACTTCTTTTGCTAAAATCTATATCTATCTATTATCTATTACATAATTAATTTGATAGGGGTTATTTTGTGAGTAGAACTCCTCCTAGAGTTTCTAACCAATTTTAATGTTTTTGGTGTCATTTTAAAGAGCTCACTCTGAGGTCGTGCCTCCCTTAAAATGAGCTCAATGACTGTTAAGGGCGTTGGCCCAGTGGCCCTCAAAGTTACCATATTATTCTTATGGAAGATAGGATGCGCAATTTAAGGCACATGTAATCAGCTGGTGTTTAAGGTTTGTTTTTATTTACATGTCACAAATAAATGTTTGATTCTGCAAACAAGTTCTAACTAATTAAATGGAAAAATATCAAAAAATTTTAAACATGATAAAGGTCACAACATATGCCACCAATTAGATGAAAAAGAGATATCCGCTTTTTAAGAACTAATCATCTCAACTATATGAGAACCGTTCGTTTGCTGATTAACGAAGAAGACATAGATTCCTAGAAATTGGGGAAAGCGAATGTCTGCCAAAGAACTACCATTCTCAATGAAAATATGGACTTACTTTGTAATAATTGTAGAGGAAAACACTTTAAGGTGAAAAAAAAAAACTGGTACGTTAAGGATATTTTATCTGTGTTGCCATAAAAGTGAAGTGAATTTAGAAGAATAAACCCAATAAAACTGTATTAAACATCTCATTGACAGAGTCAGTTACTGTTTAGGGAAACAAAATAACAAATAAATAGCACCTAAACAACATCAGATCCTACCACTCCGCATTTGCGATGGTGAATTTTGAAGCACATATAGATGAACCCAATGTAGGAGGTGTATAATACTTTCCAATTCACGATATTTTTTATCATCGAATTGAGACTTTACTTTCTGCAGAAAACCATAAATTTAAGTACACTTAGGTATATTTATATAACGTTAATACAACAACCGACCAAAGAATGGTAATTGAAGCAAATAAAAAAATAATTACGACGGTCAGCTAATGCAGGAAATCGGTAAGTACTTGAGTAATGTGAATCACCGTGTTCGCCCTTTTAAAACAGTGGCTTGGATTTGTAAATAGACTGGCGCCAAAGATGTTACCATAAACATTGTTAATGACAAATATACAGACCAAAGACGATACAATCAAGCAATCACGACAGACTTAGTAGCTATATTTCGGTCTGCTGGCTGACGGTGCTCTGCCTGGCGAGAAAAACATAGCAGTGTAGTCAAAAACCCAACTTTATACGCTGTATTTCAGTTTTTGAACCTCCTGTTGATTCCATGGCCTATCCTCTTTTATTTACAAATTGAGCTAGATAATGGCTGGCATGTAGGTATTAAACATGCTCAATGAACCTTTCTGGTACGAAACCATCTAATTATGTAGTCATGTAACCATGTAATCATTCCTCTTTTTGACTTGCTGTACGGGATTTTTTTAGTATTCTGCATTGGTCCGAATACCTTCTTTTACATCGGGTGGTTGATATGTATGTGAGGATAGAATGCACTCGACTTGGCTTTAATTCGGAATCATCCAACTGGGTGTAGATATGTTTTTAAATGTAACAGACTTTGTCATCAGGAAGCTAACCACTAAAACTCACATATTGAAAGTAATTGTGTAATCCTCCCTTCTCCATTTATAGGATCACCACAAAATATGAACCAAAACTACCTGGAAGTAATAGCTATCGTTCAACGGTTTGGAAAACCTTTTTTATTCGTAACGATGACATGTAATCCTAGGTGGTCTGTAATAACTGAGAATTTGGAACCTGGAGCTCGGCACATTTTCGACCTGATTTAATAGCAAGCGTTTTTCACAGCAAGTTAAAGGAGCTGATACCAGGAAAAAAAACACTTATTTGGAAAAGCTAATTTATTGTGTGACGCTGATAAACACAATATAGTTTAAGAAACGTGGAGTACCACAGTTCTGAACGAATCCAAGAAGTCGATGGTATCGATCACGTTGTCCATGCACAATTTCCTAATCTTGAAGCACTATCATTTATAACTATAAATGAATATATTAATTACTAAAACTGATCTTATCAGTACCTAAATATTGCTCGATTTCGAGCAACAGGCTACCTAGTAGTTACATGCTACAGCGTTGTTTGACTCTATATATTTTATTATAATCATATAATGAAAAATGACGACAAGAAAACTTAATATTATAAGCCAGACAAAGTACGATTTTCAATGTTTACAAATACCTGAAACCCCTTGATACACTTGTGCCGACTTTGACAGCCTGGGGACTGGGGAGTGTTCCACCAAATGCAAAAAGTGACTGCTGAAGCTTACTGTGTTTCTCTCTTAACTGTACAAAGAGTGACGGGAGAAGGAAAGAAGGCTTAAGATCGATGCTGAAATAAGTTATGACACTCTTGTCATTCCAGACTTAGTTACCGAATTTTCCTCGCCTCAAAGAAAACAATGTCACAAGGAGTGGATCACTGATCTTGATAAGTTTGACAAGGACGTTGTGCTGCGGGCCTTTTTGGAGTTCTATTGGGGGGGGGGGGGAATTCGTTCCCACTGGAACAATTCGAATTCCATTAGAAAACATGAATGACGATGCCTGTAAATTCCTCATGGAACGTAGCGATATCCTTGCTCCCCGTGTTACGTTCTTAAGATAAATTCACGACTTGGGCTAAGAAGAAAACTCGCGCCCAACCATCTACTTTAGACGAGACATGGGTTAACCAAAACCTACATGAGACTTTCCTTGTTCCTTATGTTTATTTTAATAACCTCATCTAGATGTTTATTGGCCCATCCAAACAGATTGTATTTTTTCGACCCCCCTCCTAATGTAAAATTCTAGTTTATCCTAGTGTAAAAGATACTGAAACTTTTGTAAATACAACTTCGACACTAAGTTACTCATGTTTAGTTGACTTTTTTACCTTTTTGAAGGTTCTGACCTTTGACAGAAATATTTATTGCTAGTAATGCTTTGAAAAATATAATTTGAATTTTTAATATTGTATGATTTCCTCGTAACATAATGTAGTCTATGCATAACTTTAATATCCAAGGATATCAAGATAATTTGTAAAAATAAAACAATGTAGTTTGCACATTTAAAATTGAGTGAATGCATATTTATACAAATACTTGGAGGTTAATTACGTAGGGGCTCTAGAGAATTTTCAAAACATTTTAAATAATCAAAAGGGCCTGATTATTTTCACTGATGATTAAAAGAATAGTAGAGGTCATACCTTAATAAAATGTTGATTAACATAAGGCATTTTATAATTATTACGTTTCATATTCAACTCCCAAAAATTGCCTCTTATCACTCCAAATCAAACGGTAACAATTAGGTTGATAAGTAACTAGAACTTGCTTTGATGATCAACAATTCCCTTGGTTCAATTCAAACCTAGTAAATCATGGCATATTTTCATGCAGGATTAGGTTGTTAGAATTTCTATTTGCCACAACAAAGTATAATTCAATGCATTACTTTTTAGCGTGGCAGAAACTAGACAAAAGATGTTGGTCTAAACAGTTCTGCTATTGCATTTAATTTGGCGGACGGAAAAGTGATCAAACACATTCCCAACATTTTTAATTCTGACAGTTTCATTAAGTTCAAAACATCGTAAATATTAAACAGTTTTAGAAATTTTAATGACACATTTGTCTCGTGTAAATCAAAGCCTCTGACAAATCTGACTATTTATTACATTATTCTGCTGTCTGCCGACTTGCAGACAAAGATGATAGCTACGTGTTGACAAGAAAGGAAAAGAGGAAAGTAGGGGTAACATATCGACTTGCGGGGGCAGTCGTTAGTTCGACCGCCTATTATTTTTGAACCGACTCTAGTTTAGGCAAAGACATTTTTCATATTCCTTTTATTTTGAATTAACAACTGAAAAGAATATATGTCAAAACAATATTGGAAAATGGGATTTTGGAGGCTCAAGATCAAGTTTCTAGTTCAAGACTTGTCAGGAACTCGAAAAGATTGAGAGCTAGCGAAACACGTTCACTTGTGTTTTGAATAATATTTTTCAACACCAAACGGTATAAACTACTAGTGTTTAAATGCTGCAGTTTTCTGTGCAATCGTTGTTTTGTTTATGTTAATGGTTGTTTCCCTTACTCCTTCACTATCGATTGCTAGAAACCGGCTCAGTGTAAAAAAACTAAACAGGTGGGTCCGGGTCATGATGTTGCTGTAGAAGAAGAGATTCTTCACATGGTGCAAGAAAACCCTGGGATAATTACAAGGCAGCTTACAATGGAAACTGGCATGTTACGATGGAAGTTCCACAAAGTTTTAAAAGGTAATCACTTCCATCCTTATCATTTTACAAAGGTCCAAGGTCTAGAGTCCAGTGATTATGAGGCCAGGAGAGACTTGTCGTTGGCTCCTTCAACGTGACATTGAAGAGTAACAATTTTTAAGATCCTGTGGACTGACGAGAGAAGGTATTATCAATACTAATAACATGCACCTTTGGAACAAGGAAAATCCACGAGCAACTTAGAGAAACTTCTTTTCAGAAGCGATTTGACCTCAATATTTGGGAAGGTGTAATAGGGGACCAATTCATAGGACCTCACATTTTTGAAGGTAATTTGAACGGTGTGACATACTTGGACTTTTTACAGCACACCCTACATCAGTTGCTCGACGAAGTAGAGCCAACACGAAGAGCAGAAATACTATATCAACAGCGCGGTGCCCCTCCACATTTTACAGAAGACGTTTGTACGTGGCTCACCCAGAACTATCCAGATTGGATTGGGCGTGGGGGAGTGATTCCTTTGCCTGCTCGATCTCCAGAGTTAAGCCCTTTGGATTTTTTCGTGTGGGGCTACATGAAGAGTGAAGTGTACGCAAGTGAAGTAAACAGTGTAGATGAATTACGAAACCGAGTCATAGCAGCTGTGGAAAAAGTAAGAGAGAAACTTACTTTCAAAGTGACTGTGGGCGCTATGCGAAAGCGGGCGAGGGCTTGCGTGAGACAAAATGGAGGGCACTTTGAACAGACATTGAAATAAGTGTTAACGGTGCTAAACGGTTTTAAGCGTTTTTTAAAGGTTTTTAATAAACTATGGGTTTTTACTAAAATTTAAAGATGTGTCGGATTTTACTTCAACCAAGTTTTGTATTTCAAAATGTTTTCTTTAATACTTGTCGCATTACAGTTACGTATGAACAGGGTGTAAGTTATTTAAGAAAATGAAAAATTTGTTTTTTTATTTATAACATTATTAGCTTAAAGTTTTTTCCCAAGAAAACTCTTGGTGAACTTCTTCATTTTCTGGCGTAAAAGCTTCTAAGGGTACGTTAAATTCACCTAAAAAAACGTGCATTGAAAAGGGTTTCAATGCACGGTTTTTAACCTAATTACGTTTATCCAAACATAAATGAAATTTATAAATAAAATATAAGACCATCATAGGGTTATTATATATCGTTTTAAAGCTAATTAAATGGAGAAGTTTTTTTATATGAATGTTGTTTTATTTCTATCAACAAACAGAAATTTAAACTTTAAACACACTGTTCAAGACCTTAAGTATGTTGAACCCCAATATATTTGTATTATTCCTAAGGGAAATTTAGTGAGGATTCTGAAAAAATACAATTAAGTCCATAAACAAATAAATAACTAATGCAACATTTTGTCACTATCACTTTTTTTAACACTTATGACCAGGCACCCTGTATACATATATATATATATATATATATATATATGTGTGTATATATACAGTGCTTGATTTGTAAAAATTGAGGTACCGGAACTGTAATTGCCAGTTTGTACATAACCCCCCCCCCCCTTATAATTCTTCCCTTCAACAAAGTACAGTTCGCACATTATATCTCCGGCTATGACCACTATGCTACTAACCGTGTCATATGATAATTATAACATATGATACTGGTAAATACAACATTTGACAAGCAGTGGTGTTTTAGAAATGTTTTCAGAAAAGTACCCCCTCTCCCCCCCGCACCATACAATCAGCTGACTCAGTCATAGTCGGAGATATAATGCGCGAACTGTATTATTTGTCTATATGAATAATTAGGTCGATTTAAAAAGCCACATTTTATCTAACTCAAATTTTTTAATAAGTAAATTAAAAACTAACGAAGCATTATTTTATTGTAATTACTAACAAGCATTAAACTAACAAAAAATAAATAGTCTAAAGAAATTCTAGATTTTTTTATGATGCCTTGTGCGAGTATCGGGTCTTTTTAGCGTTTTCAACATTCGACTTAGCTCGAGACTACACAAAATTGCGCTAATTTCGGGCCGAAACTCCGCGCGTAATTTCAGTAAAAGTTCGGTCGAGTACACGCGATCGTCTCTTCCGAAAAATACTCCGGCCGATTATACGCGATTGTCTTTTGCGGCAAATTCTCCGGCCGATCTTACGCAAAATTCTCCTGCCGTTCATACGCGATAGTCTTTTGTGGCAAATTCTCCGGCCGATCTTACACGATCGTCTTTAGCGTCAAAATTCTCCGACCGTTCATACGCGATCGTCATTGGCGGCAAATTCTCCAGCGGATTACACGCGATTGTCTCTTATACGACAAATACTCCCCGATTACACACGATCCTCTCTCGTGGCGAAATCCTCCGGCCGATTGTACGTGATTGCATTTTACGGCAAATTATCCGTCCGATTGCACGCGATCGTTTCTAACTAAAAATACTCTGACCGATTAAGATTTACAAGATCGACTCTTGCGGCAGAAAGAGGTCCCGGAACGCCGTTCCGCCGCAAATCAAGCACTGTATATATATATATATATATATATATATATATATATATATATATATATATATATACAGTCAACAATATAACAACAGTTCTAACAATACTGTATATATATATATATTGTTTTCTAACGACTTCCCGTCTCTAATCCAAAATTACAATATCAGCTGCATAATGTATGCAGACGATACAACTCTCTTTTTAACAAATTTTCCGCTAGGAGAAAACTCACGCTGCCCTAGAACACGACTAGGGGTCTCAATCCCGGACCTAAATTCCAATCCCGGGATTTCGGGATTGACAAAAGCCGATCCCGGGATCAGTCCCGGGATTCCCGTTTTCCATATATGCCTATCTAGAATATATTGCTGTGTGAGAACAACACTTATGGCATTTTTTATTAAAACTACCAATAATTCTATCTTACAAACTCGTTAATTATGAGCTTGTTGATGGTTGATTACCTGTTGTTCCAAATTGTTCAATGTCTTTTACATTGTGCGTGCTTGACAAATAAGTGTGTTGTCCCTTCCTAGAGCCGCCTAATATTTATTAAACAAATTTGAAAATCTTACATTGCGCTGTTTTTCCGTCCTTTTCTGTAAGACGATGATAACAAACAAATGAAACATCGCAATCTTTCTTATGGGCCACAAGACAATTTTTTTGGTCACTCATATTACTTCACTATTCACAATAATTAATTCACAGATCAGGTTAGGTTGTTTCATCAATAACAATTATTGATGAAACTCACTACTCACTACACAAAATCGTCCCGACCGCTCAGATGTTCGCTAAACAAAACCTTGATAGCAACTGAAAGTTTTGGTGATCAGCTAGATAAAAATGCAGTAGGATAAAAAATACCAAAATTAAGTCCCCTGTGTGGGCGTGGCCTTTAGGATACATCGAATCGTGGGAATTAACTGCAAAGGAAGTTCGGAGCAGCGATAAGGAAACTATTGAGTACTGTCCCATTATATTCCAGGAATAAGGTTATTGTTGAATTGAATTTTGATTTTGGACAAAGTGAACTTTGGGTAAGTTAGAGTCTAAAGGGGCGTGAGTTAAAAAAATTAAAAAAAAACGTTGCTATTAATTATTAGTATTGGAATATTAATTTCCTAAACAATTTTATGTTTATATGTTTGAAAGGACGACTTTAGCAATAGTTAAACATTAAAATCACGCAAAAATTCAGAAACAATGATTCTTTTGCAATCCCGTCAATCCCGGGATTGAGAGACTCTGATCCCGGGATTTCAGGTATTCAAAAGCGACCGGGATCCCGAATCCCGGGATTGAGAACCCTAAACACGACCAAAGATACCTTGTACGGAGTCTTTTTTTAACCTAACAATTAAATTAATCATGTTTTTGTGTCTTTGCACAAACCATCACCTCCCAATAAGGGACACATCACTGGAGGCCTGGGGGCGGAGCCCCCAGCGAGCCGTAAGGCGAGTATATACATACATATATATATATACCGGGTGTCTCATTTTCCAATATGGCGGAAAACTTTTTGATTTTTCTTATGGAACACCCTATATTTTAGGGCGATTTTGGATTTTACGCTTAATTTTAAGAACTTTTTACCCTCCCTAATTTTTTCCTAAACTCAATGGTTCAGGAGATATGAGAAGTTAAAGTTTTATTTTTTCCCATTTAAAATGCATTGTGTCCATTCAATTGTGCCATTCCATGTATTCCTTATGAAGTAAAATCATATTTAAACCAACAAATTTCCACGATTAAATCTCGACTAAAAATTATTATATGATTAAACCTCAACTAAACTAACATTTTAGGCACTTTTATTCTTTAGTATCTTTTATTAAACCCAACCTTTTTCGATATACAGACTACCAAAAATGTCCCAATGCATTTTAAATGGGAAAAAAATCTAACTTTAACTGTTCATACCTCCTTAACCATTGGGTTCAGAAGAAAATTATAAAGGATAAATAGTTCCTAAAATTAAGCGTAAAATCCAAAAACACTCTAAAATATAGGGTGTTCCATAAGAAAAATCAAAGTTGTCCGCCATATTGGAAAATGGCGGCCATATTTTTAAATTTCAAAGTGACTACAAAAAACAGCGTTAAAGTTAAGGGAAGTGCCCCATAAGAAGTACATACGTACATACATACATACATACATACATCCCACGTCGTCTCGATTGACCATTCTTCTGGCGTGAGACCTGTCACGACTACTTAAAAAACTAGGCAGCACTTCTTCTTCTTGAAGGTTGTCACACACTCGAGTAAGGGTCAGGTTAGGGTTAGGTTAGGCTAAGTCAAGTAATAGGGTAGCTGGTATAGGCACTGGTTTAAAAGATGTTTCTTGAGTTCTACTTTAAATTTCTTCGAGTCATCTATTTGTATTAATTGGGATGGGAGCTGAGAGAGGAGCTTAAGGCCAATGTATTCAGGTTTACATTCAAATAATTTTAAGTTGTGACTGTGAGAGGGATTAAAGTATTGGTTTCTTGTGTTATGGGTATGCTGGTGAGCCTTTACAAGCTTTTGATCTTTAACATAGGAAATAACTTCGAACATGTAGATACATGGGACAGTAAGAATGCCAAGGTTTTTAAAATGAGAAAAACAAGATTCTGAAGGTTTAAGTCTTAAAATACATCTAATGGCCCTCTTCTGAAGGGTAAAAATTCTATTTAAATTGGCTTTACTGGATATGCCCCAAAGTATTATGGAATACCTAATCAAGCTCTCTATCAGTCCATAATAAACAAGTTTTGATAATGAAAGGTTATTTAAGGATGAAATATTTTTTTAAAGAAAAATGTTGGAAGAAATCTGTTTGGCCAATTTATCAACATGATCGTTCCACCTGAGGCCACCGTCCAACCTCACTCCCAGATAGTCTACATAGGGAGTCTCTTCGATAGTTGTCTCGTTGAGAATTACAGAAGGAAAGACGGTGTTTGACCTAGTTAATCTATTTCGATTTTGATCTGTCATGAAGTGGAGGAACTGGGTTTTTTTGTGGATTGATGTGAAGGTTTATATTAGAATAGTATTGGGAAAGAGTATTGATATTACAGAAGGCGTTTTGCTCTAGGCTATTTAAATCTTTATCGGAAGTAAAAATGGTAGTGTCATCTGCAAAAATAGTTAAAAGGTTGCCAGAGAGATAATCAGAAATGTCGTTTATGTAAATTAAAAAAAGAATAGGGCCTAGAATTGAGCCCTGCGGAACTCCTAAGGTGCTAAGTTTGGGATTTGAAAGAGAAGATTTTTTGGTATTGTCAGAATCAAGAAAGTCTATTTTTGTGATGTGGGTTCTATTGGAAAGATAGGATTTTAACCAATTCAAGGCCTTATCTTTGATGCCTATTGCGGATAGTTTGTGCAAAAGAATAGGGTGAGAGACGCAATCGAACGCCTTGGATAGGTCGATGAAACAGCCAATGGCTGTCTCACCCCCATCCAAGGAGTCGATGCAGGAATTAATGAAGTTTACCAAGGCTCGTTTACTGGACTTTTGTTTTTGGTAACCAAATTGGTTGGAAAACAGGATCGAATGATTACTGAGATAATTTACTAATGCATTGCAGACCGCCTTTTCGAGAATCTTGGAAATGGTGGGTAGGAGTGAGATTGGACGGTAGTTCTCAGGCAGACGTGGATCATTTTTCTTAAACAAGGGCTTGATTAAGGCAAGCTTAGCACTATCCGGAAATTCACCAGCCTCCAAAGATCTGTTGATTACAAATAAAAGTGGATCAGTCAACTCCAGACAACAATTCTTAACTAAATCCATGGGTATACCATCGTGACCTGCTGATTTTTTGCTTGGCATAGAAGAAATTATTTTGATAAGCTCTTTTTTACATATGGAAGGAAACTGATTAAGTTCATATTCAAGTTGTGGAGGCAAATTAAAAGAATTATTATGAGACTCATTTAAAACAATCAATCAATCAATCAAACAGAACTAAGACTAAGAATATCAGGAATGTCTGAGAAAAAATTATTAAAAATGTTACTAACTTCAACTGGATTGTCAACTACCATATTATCTACTTCCAATACAATATTACTGAGAGGCTGAGAATTTGTCTTATTTCTAGATTCATTTACAAACTGCCATGAAGTCTTACAAGGGTTTTTTGAAGTGGTTATCTTACTTTTTACAAAATCTGATTTGGCCTTTAAAATCGCCTTCCTATAACTAAGTTTCTGACTATTATAAAATTGCTTAGTTGCACTGTCCTTTGTTGTGATCCACTGCGAATAAGTGTCCATGAGCTTCACTTTCAAAGTCTTAATTTCATCCGTGATCCAAGGATTTTTTTTAGGCCCCTGTAGCTTAAATTTCCGTAAAGGGCAAGCTATATCTATATGATAATTTAAAGTTTCAATAAATTCCTTATAAATATTACTGACAGTTGACGCACTATAAATCGAACTCCAATTATCCCCACCAAACATAACCCTTAGCTCTCTAATACTATTAGCAGAGAAAACCCTACTCACTACATGTTGAACACATTTATCTATTGATTCTATGACCGGAACCTCGAAAACAAGAGCGAGGTGATCAGAAATACATGGTTCTATATGAAAAATATTGCCATTTTCATTAGTTACAAAGTAGTCCAGACAACTACTTGAACGTTCATTAAGTCTGGTTGGGAGATCAGCTTGAATATTTAAGCCATAGCAAGAGAGAATGTCTTGAAATACATAACAATCATTTTTGTGAAGATTAGGGTCCAGATTAAAATCACCTGAGATTATAAGCTGACGGTTATCCTTTGCTCTGGTAAACAAATATTTATCCAAAGATGCAAAAAAGGAGTTTAAAATCTGTCTGTCATTATTTGGAGGTCTATAAATGACTGCGCATGATGTGAGGAGCTTGTTAATGCTTAACCTAACCTCAGATAACTCAAAAAATGAGGGAGCTGAAAATTTGCTGGAGTCGGGATTTTCCTGTTTTCTTACCAGTTCCGGGTTAAGATCATTCCTAATATAAATGACAAAGCCACCCCCTATCTTGTCTTCACGACAAAAGGAGCTGTGTAACAAATAGTTGGAAAAACTAATATTTGAAAGAGAAAAACTGTTTAGACCGTGTTCTGTGACCAAAAAAACATGGGGTTGCTCCTCCTCGAGAAAAACTTCAATTTGGTCCCTCTTAGATGAAATACCTCTTTGAACGTTCAAGTGTAGAAATCTTAAGTTATTAATAGGTTTGTGAGATTGAATACGAGGTTCCGGGATACAAAGTAATGAAGGCCTTAAATCTAAGTTGAGTTCTGTGGGACTAAAAAATCTGATTTTAGTTTTAAGAGTGAATTAGCGATGATTGAGCTTACAACATCCTTCCCCCTATCATTCAAATGCAAACCCTTCCAGGTATAGTGCTTTCTGAACAAAGAAAGGTTAATAGATATAAACAGCCAGCCTAGTTTACTACAAGTTTCTCTTAACCTAACAGTAGAAAGGTCCCCACTTGAGTTTTAACATGGGCTCTTATGGAGAATAGATTTAACATGGGCTCTTATGGAGAGTATATTTAACATAGAGTCTTATGGAGTAATAAATTGCTTAAAATTGTATTTTACTATTGTTCTGAATATATTATAATCATTGTGTTTTTATCTTATAATTAATTGTAAATGCTGAGTGTTTGTGTCTAGTGAGGTAATTAACAGCAAACTACTGGGTTTAAAACCCCTAGTGAGGGAATATTTAAATGATCCTTTATTATAGTACAAAATATCTTTATAGCAATTTTAATTTACCTTTAACCTTCCTACTAACCTTTAATTAAGTATCAGCATCTCATGTTTTATGTAAACAAAGCAGATGTTTTTAGATCCCAATGCTTTTTAAATGGCAGATATTTTACATTATTTCTTGTTTTCTGGTGAATGTTAAGTAATTTCATTATTTTTCCCATCACGAAATAGAGACCTTTAATCTGAGCACTCTCCCATCTTTCTATGACTTGCCAGACGCCTAAAATCTTGATCTAAATGACCGCCTTACAAAATTAAATATTTGATTATTACTACTTGAGGTGAAATTTTCTTTTATTGCCTGTATCTTTTTTATATTAAAACCACTAGATTATTTTTATAATTTGTTTCACAATAAAGTAGATTGATTATAATGAGTAATATATTTTTGTTATTGGATCCAACAAGTGCTAATGAGAACAAGTAGGGTAGGCAGCGATTGGGTCCCGGAAGTGTCATGGCGGCGCCCATGTGGCGGGAAAGTCAACCGGAAACAAGATGGCGGCGCCCATATGGCGGGAAAGTACCTAACCTAACCTCAAAATGGCGGGAAAGTACCTAACCTCAAAGTACATAGAGTATAGTACATAGAGTGACACGCCAACCCCCTATAGGCATAGAGTATAACCCCATAGAGTGCTATAATATTACGTCACGCTACCCCTATTACATATGTATTTGCATACGTACTTCCTATGTCATGCTACCGTGGCGGTGGTGGTGGTGGCGAGTCTTTAAAACAAGCGAGCGAACAACCGAAACACTGCACTAAACACCACATTGCGTTCAAGACTGACTCAGTATTGATTCAGCTATCGACAGGAAGTATGGTATCCTGTTTGGTGGTTTCGTTGACTGATAAGCTATTTGTTCTTGCTGTACTTTTAGCTTGCATGATATTTATTAAAAGACATACGGGAAGTATGTCGTCATTGTCCCCCGTCCCCCGCCCCCCTGTACTGTAACCAGTGTTGGCAACTGTAGACAGTGAAAACATTCATATTTATATAAATAATACTATATGTTATGTCACATTATTCCCCTATAGTGTTACTATAGAAAGTGCAGTTAATCACATAGAGTATTAAAAGACATGTGTATACTATATGGTATGCTGGGTATGTTACATTAGTCCTTTGTAATGTTATAATATTATATGAAATTCTACTTAAAATTAAATAACTCTGGAATGGGTTAGTTAATATAGCTAAAATTTGGTATTTAGGTACTTCTTAACCTCTTCCGCCTTTTCCAAAACCTTACACCCCCCTCTTACTCCACCCACCCCCTCTTTTTGTTTTTTTTCTTCTCAAATATGACAAAAAATATATAAAATCATCGATATCTCGAAAACGGTAAGTCCTACGTCATTTTTGAGGCCAAAAATCATCTACTACGTAGTGTAGGTGCCCCCCAGACGGTACTGACACATATGACAGTCTTAACTAGGATGTTGCGGGTTGCATCTTGAAAAATGAAGGGGCAATTATCATGTAAAAACTTAAAATTTAATAACTCAGGAACTACCGGTCCGAATTTGATAAAACTTGGTATGTGGATACTTGTTAACTTCTGCTACAATTTAAATCATACTTATACCCTGTAATACGGGTGAGTATCTAGAGAATTGAAGGCGCTATGTTTAAAAATTAATATCTTAAGAACTAGTTGATTGATATTAATGTAACTTGGTATATAGGTACATGTCAACCTATGCTAAGGCTTAAACTGGGTGATGCGGGTTGCATCACAGAAATTGAAGGGCAAAAAAATTAAAATGCTATAGCTTAGAAACTAATTATTGAATTTTATTTAAAACTTGTATATGGGTACATTTGAATCTCTGCTACTTTAGTCTGTACTTTTTTATCATATATTGAGGTATTAAGTCATTAATTTAAATATTAATGGGAAAATTAACATTTATTGTCCATAAAGGAAATGGATATTTAATAATTAACTTTGCTCTTGTAGCTTTTAAATGGTTGTCCTTTTGATTTGTGTAGTCAGTTTACTAGCATTGACATGTATAGTTGTTCTTTTGGATTGGGTAGTTAGCCTCCTTGTATTAACATGTACAGTTGTTCTTTTGATTTGTGTAGTTACCGATTTCTGTACGGTACGTACTACCTTATATATCTGCTACCTTTAGCTCAGTTCTTCATTCTGCTCTAGACTTTTGTTCAGTGTAGACATTCTTTGCTCTGCTCCTGATATTGAGATAATATACTAACTTTTGAATTGCATAAATTTAAGTATACTTTTAAATCTGACTTTTTATAATTTTTGGTTGGTGTATTTGTCTGATTTTATTAATAGCTGTATTTGTTTTTATTATCTTTAAATAATGCAGTCTGTTTCTAAGAAGAGTTCTCCAACTAAGGAACCAATTGTTTTTATTGGCGAAGAACAAACTTATAATCGAAAATTTAGACTGTATGGGCTTAGTACTACTTTTAAGTTTACTAAGCCCCCTAAAGGCGTGAGTGAGTTTGACTGGATTCGTAAAGGGCTTGATAAAATAGTTGAAAGGGAGAAAGGTAAAGCTTCTCCTACAGACTATCTTGGCTTTAAACTAATGTCTATCAATTTGAAAAGTAAGGAACCGGGGTATACTAACATGCGGCTAGCTTCTGAAGTAACCAGTGATGATATTTGGCAGATTTTTGGGGGAATACTTCAAAGTAACTCCGGAAACATTACTTCATCTGATACTTTTAGAATAGATGTTTCAAGGGTAAATGTCCCTGTTGGAAAAGGTAGAGTAAGGCCTGGTCTCTATAATAGTTTTGAGGAAGAATGCAAGGCAAGGCGTGGTATAGTTGTCATTAATAACAAAGATAACCTATGTCTCCCTAGAGCTTTAGTTGTAGGCAAGGCTTATGCTAAAAATGATCCCCAAATCTATGCTATTCGCTTAGACCAAGGATTGAAGCAGACTTTGAGAGCTAAGAAACTCATGGCTAAGACTTGTGTAGAAATCCCTGAGGGTGGGGCAGGTATCCCTGAATTAGAGAAATTCCAGGCTCATCTGAAAAAGTACAGAATAACAGTGTATAATTATGACAGTAAAGGTAGAGAAGTATATTTTGTTGGTGGAAATGATGATGCAAAATTTAAAATTAACCTATTGTTTCATGATGGTCATTATAATGTAATCACTAATTTAACTGCTGCGTTTGTTTGCAAATATTTTTGTGAAGCTTGTCATTTTCCCTATGACCATAAGGGTGCGCATATGTGTTCTAACTGCTGCTCTTCCTGTCATTCAATTTCCCCTCCTTGTAAGCTTGAACATGGAGGCATAACATGCCGGTTTTGCAAACGCTTTTTTAAGAATGAACGGTGTTTTATAGCTCACCAAGGACAGGTTTGTAAGACTATACAGCTTTGCCAGCATTGTAAGAAGCTAGTTTTCCCGACTAAACGTAAAGATGTCCATGTTTGCGGAGAGGTTTATTGTAATCCATGTGGTGCTTTTAAAGACCCAAAACATCAGTGCTATATACAAGTTGACCGGAGAAGCCCAAAGAACCGAGACTTTCTCTTTATTTTCTTTGATTTTGAAACAAGACAGGATGAGGTCTTGGCCTCAGATCCTAGTAAAAATGTCCACAAGGTTAACTTATGTGTGTCTCAGCAGTATTGTTTTAAGTGTATCAATGGAGGAGAGTGTGAAATTTGTTCAGAGAGACAAAAAGTATTTGAAAAAGACCCTGTTAAGGAGTTTATGAACTATGTAATGACAGTGAGAAAACAGTTTAAACAAGTTTGTGTGATTGCTCACAACGGTCAGGGCTTTGATTTTCAGTTTATTTTAAAGTATATCATAGAAGAAACCAAGTTTACACCAAAAATCACTCCCCGGGGAACAAAATTGATACTAATTGAAGTAGATAATGTGAGGTTTGTTGATTCATTGAGTTATTTTCCTATGTCTCTTTCTGCACTCCCTAAAGCTTTTGATCTACCTCCTGAGAGAAAGAAGGGTTACTTCCCACATTTGTTTAACACCCTAGCAAATCAAAATTATGTTGGTCCTATGCCTGACAAACAGTAATACTGCCCTGAGACCATGTTTGAGAAAAATTATAATGACTTTGAGAAATGGTATGATGAAAGAGTAGCTGAAAATTATGTGTTTGATTTTAAAAAAGAAATCTTGGAGTATTGTATCTCAGATGTTGAAATCTTGGCTCAAGCCTGTATTAAATTTAGAGCCTTACTTCTTGAACAGTGTAATGTAGACCCATTTCTAGAATCAATCACTATAGCAAGTGCATGTAACTTGGTTTTTCGCCGTAACTTTTTAAAACCTAATACTATTGGCTTGATCCCTAAAAACGGGTATAGACTAACTGATAATCAATCAGCATTGGCTTTACAGTGGCTGACTTGGGAAGAGGAAAAGCGTGGGGTAAAACTTCAACATGCAGGCAGAGGGAGGGAAGTCAAAATTAAGGGGTTGAAAGTCGATGGGTTTGACGGGAAGAATATTTATGAATTTCATGGGTGTTATTGGCATGGATGCCCCAAATGTTATCCCTACAACAGAGAGGCTCCTCTAAAGGAGGATCCCTCTGATACATTACATTTGCGTTATGAGAAAACCAAATCTAAAATTGAAAAGCTTGGGGAAGTTGTAGAGATGTGGGAGTGTGACTTTAACAATTTAAAGAAAGAACACAAACTAAATCATTTGGATAAGCTTTCTATTTTAAACACTTTACCATTAAACGCTAGAGATGCATTCTTTGGGGGTAGGACAGACAATATAAAATCATATTACAAGTGTAAAGAGGGAGAGACAATCCAGTATGTAGATGTTTGCTCTTTGTACCCATATGTAAATAAATATTGTAAATATCCTGTAGGCCATCCAAAGATTTACATTGGAAATAAAGAATGCTTAGAAAGAGGTCTTGAAGTGGATGGTTTAATGAAATGTAAGATCTTACCTCCTTTCAATCTTTATCATCCTGTACTCCCGGCTAAAATGAATGACAAGTTAATGTTTGTACTATGTAGGACTTGTGAGGAAACTTCAAATCAAGGTGATTGTGTTCATGAGTGTGAGGAGAGAGCTTTAGTGGGTACCTGGACTATGGATGAAATTAGAAAAGCAGTAGAAAAAGGCTATGTAATATTAGACATGTATGAGCTGTGGGAGTATCAGATGGTGACTTTTGAGGAAGCAGGGTTGTTCACTGACTTTATAAATAAATTTCTAAAGTTAAAACAAGAGGCATCAGGGTTTCCAGAATGGTGTAAAACTGAAGAAGACAAAGACTTGTATGTTTCCAAGTTCTTAGAGCATGAAGGGATTCAATTGGAAAAGGACAAAATTATTAAGAATGGGGGTTTGAGATCACTTGCGAAGCTTATGCTAAATTCATTTTGGGGAAAATTTGGACAAAGAGAGAACATGGAAAAAACTTCACTTGTTAGAAACTCTAAAGATTTATTTGCATTGTTTACTCAGATTGGAAGTGTAGTTAGATTTATTGAAGCTATTAATGAAGAAGTAGTATTAGTCAACTGGAAAAACTTAGATGAGGCTAGGGAGACATTGAAAACTGTTAATGTTGTAATTGCAGCCTACACTACAGCTCATGCCAGATTGAAATTATATGAATATTTAGAAGCTTTAGGAGACCAGGTCTTATACTATGATACCGACAGTTGTATTTATTACTTCCGGGAAGGTTTGTACAGAGTCCCTACAGGAGATTACCTTGGGGAAATGACAGATGAACTTGTAGAGTATGGCCCAGGTTCATATATAACTGAGTTTGTCTCTGGGGGACCTAAAACCTACGCCTACCTTGTCTGGTCAACTAACAAGCAAGCCCTTGTCTCAGTCTGTAAAATAAAGGGTTTAACATTGAATTTAAAAACTTCTAAATTACTAAACTTTAAGACATTGAAAGATATGGTTCTTAGCGAAGTTCCTCAAATTATAGAAATTCATGAGAGTAGAATCAGGAGAACTAAAGATAAAAATGTTGTAACTACCAATGAAACAAAAATGTTTAAAATTACTGGTTCAAAAAGGAAATTAGTTGATGGATATGATACAGTGCCGTTTGGATATAAAAAACAAAGAATACAGTAACATAAACCAGGCATGTACACCACCAAACATAGAGCTCATATACCTCTTAACACATGCTCCAAAATGTTAGTCTGTTTTTAGCTGTGGTACTGAGCGGATGTACTAGAGCTGCTCTGTTGCTATAATAATATACTTGTATTTGCTATGGCAGTCTTTTTGAAATTTTTGTCCAAGACAAAGCTAAAGGAAAACTCTAAATTTTGTTTGACCTGAATAGAATATAAGTTTCAGTTAACAGGTTCAATAGATGTTTTTGAATGGCCTTTGACATTTTCAGAGCAAATAGTATGTCATATAACACAGAATTTGACATCTAAAGCTTTTATACAAATAACAATCAACCATGGTGATACCTCAGGAAATATTCCATTTTTACAGCTAAACAAACTAACACCGGCAGTTTTTGATTATCATTTTGAAAAAATATTTTCTCAAGTTAAGACACTATCAGATATTATAACTTTGGAAGTAACTGATGTTACTGTTCCTAGCTGCTACCTTACATCTTAGATGAGTGCGGTAACCCTTAAATGTAATGTATAAACATCTTGTTCTCAATACTGAGGTCATTCTGTCTTGGACAGTGCTCCTGAGCAGACGCGTTGACAAGATATTAACAGTTTAAGTGTTTGCTTAATTGTTTTATAATGCCTGCTAAATATTGTAATCTTAATGAACATTTAGTCTTGGTATTGTTTGATAGTGAGGGTAATCCTTGGTTTAAAGCTATGGATATAGCTAAAGCCTTGGGGCATCTTGAGGTTAGACGGGGGATTAAATCTTCTTTAAATGGTAACAGTATAAAGATTTTTAAAGAATTTCCAGAGACCCAAAAACAAGGTATCAAAAAACATGATGGTAGAACCTATTTTGTTGATGAATCTGGATTACTAACTTTGATTTTACGTTCTCCTAATCCTGAAGCAAGAGAGCTGGTAAAAAGACTGTTTCCAAAGAAGTTTTATCTTCCATTTATCGATATTAAAGATTCAAAGTTATCTTAAACAGATCTAATGTATCCCACTGTATGAGTGTGAGTGTGTATGTGAGAAGTTAGTAAGGCTTAGTCTTGAAAGCTTCTGTTCTGTGGACAGACACCCACATTTTGGCAGGGCTAATCCCTGGTAAGTCCATATGTGGATGGCGGGTTGGCTTAGTTGCCGTAGAAAATTATTTCCCGCGTCTGCCACAGACAAGGGCCTAGTAGACTGTGGCGCCTAGATCTGAGGAGGGTCTAGGCTACACCTTTGAACAGCCCGGCGTGTATGGAGGTCACTGGCGCGGCGTAAAAGCCCGTAAACCTGAATGAAGGTCCCTGGCGCGGTGTAAAAACCCGTAAACCTGAATGGTGTGTGAATGTGGTGGGCAAAGTTAATAGTTTGGCTCAGAACTTTAAAAATTCTGGGTCATTCAATTAATATGCCCGGTGGGATATTTTTAGATTTCAAAGATAATGAGTAGCTCTCTTACTAAGCTTTGTTAGGTTTATAGAATGTAAAATTAATTGTTTGAGTCAAAAAATATAAAGATCCTCTGTTGGTCTCAGTAAATGGAGAGAGATACGGGTAGAGGACAAAGTCACTACCTTAAACCTCATACACAATGAACAGACCAGCAGAAGAACAAAAAATATATAAACATATAAAATACAAAGAATATTTCGGAGGCAGCAAATTGTTATGGAATGGCTGTCACGACTCACTGCGTTGGATGGGGCAGTGGGTTAAACAAGTGAGGCCTACTGGGGAACTCACTATAATAAAAAACGCGCCGGCGTCCATACGGCCTGGTAACGACCTACCGTGGTGTGGAAACTGGACGTTCAAAATTTTCAACATTACCGTGAGAGATAGAACTAATGGTTCTATCCTCACCCCAGAGGTTAGGCCTACAGGGGATGCTCTGGGTTAACAAAAAGAGTGCGCCGAGGCCCCTACGGCATAGCCATAAAGGCTTACCGTGGTGTGGAAACGTGGGCCCTAAAAATTTGTTGACTTAGAAGAGTTCAGTTAAAGTTATTATGGGATGGCTTTAGATATTGCTTTTCTGAAAAGAGCACTGAAACGGTGCTCTCTTCAGTGAGCGTTTGCATATGCGTTTGCGTTTGCATGTTTGTTTGCGTTCGCATATGTGTTTGTATGTGTGTTTACGTTTGCATTGCGTTTGCTTTGTGTATGCTTTACGTTTTTATTGTGTTTGCTTTACGTATGGTTTATGTATGATTTGTGTATGCTTTATGTATGCTTTGTGTTTGCATTGCGTTTGTATGTGCGTTTGCGTTTGCGTGACGCGTTTGTGTATGCTTTGCGTTTGCTTTACGTATGCTTTGCGTTTGTTTGCATATGCGTTTGCATGTGAGTTTGCGTTTGCGTGATGCGTTTGTGTATGCTTTGCGTTTATTTTTACCTAACTTGACTATGAAAACCCCGTTTATCAGACGGGGTTGAGAGATAATGAAAAATTGTCTATTGTCAGTTTATGATCATGTAAAGAAAAAAAATATCATTCCCCCTTAAACTATCAATAGGTCAGGTTAAGTTAGGTTAAAAGAGGTCAGGTTGAGTTAGGTTAAAAGAGGTCAGGTTGAGTTAGGTTTAAAATAGGTCAGGTTAAGTTAGGTTTGACCGAGACTTGGCATCAGCAATAACAGCAATACTAATTAATATTTCATTGGCGGCTTCAATGCCAAGTCTCGGTCAAACCTAACTTAACCTGACCTATTTTAAACCTAACTCAACCTGACCTCTTTTAACCTAACTCAACCTGACCTCTTTTAACCTAACTTAACCTGACCTATTTTAACCTAACTTAACCTGGCCTATTTTATCCTAACTTAACCTATTGTATTTTATTTAAAACATTTATTTATTATAGATAAATTCTTTTATACTATACTTCTTAGAGGCAAAACTCCATTAGTAGATAGACTCATATGAGCCAGGTTCTTTAGCAAGTACTGTATGAGATTAGATATTCAAAGAGAGCACCGATTCGGTGCTCTCTACTTCCGGTCCATACGAAACACGATGACTACCGGTTGGCCGCCATGACATAACCCGAGTCAGACACGAACTTGTACGGAGATTACCGAACTTACACGAACTCGGATCCTAACGAGTCAACAAGTCGGAAAAATGCAACCCTATTGGTTCAGTTCGAGTCAGAAACGAACTCGTCTGGGGATAGATGAAAACATTAAGTGACAACACAAGTAAGGTTCATTAATAAATAAATATATTTGATAGTTTAAGGGGGAATGATATTTTTTTTCTTTACATGATCATAAACTGACAATAGACAATTTTTCATTATCTCTCAACCCCGTCTGATAAACGGGGTTTTCATAGTCAAGTTAGGTAAAAATAAACGCAAAGCATACACAAACGCATCACGCAAACGCAAACTCACATGCAAACGCATATGCAAACAAACGCAAAGCATACGTAAAGCAAACGCAAAGCATACACAAACGCGTCACGCAAACGCAAACGCACATACAAACGCAATGCAAACACAAAGCATACATAAAGCATACACAAATCATACATAAACCATACGTAAAGCAAACGCAATAAAAACGTAAAGCATACACAAAGCAAACGCAATGCAAACGTAAACACACATACAAACACATATGCGAACACAAACAAACATGCAAACGCAAACGCATATGCAAACGCTCACTGAAGAGAGCACCGTTTCAGTGCTCTTTTCAGAAAAGCAATATCTAAAGCCATCCCATAATAACTTTAACTGAACTCTTCTAAGTCAACAAATTTTTAGGGCCCACGTTTCCATACCACGGTAAGCCTTTATGGCTATGCCGTAGGGGCCTCGGCGCACTCTTTTTGTTAACCCAGAGCATCCCCTGTAGGCCTAACCTCTGGGGTGAGGATAGAACCATTAGTTCTATCTCTCACGGTAATGTTGAAAATTTTGAACGTCCAGTTTCCACACCACGGTAGGTCGTAACCAGGCCGTATGGACGCCGGCGCGTTTTTTATTATAGTGAGTTCCCCAGTAGGCCTAGTCTCACTTGTTTAACCCACTGCCCCATCCAACGCAGTGAGTCGTGACAGCCATTCCATAACAATTTGCTGCCTCCGAAATATTCTTTGTATTTTATATGTTTATATTTTTTTTGTTCTTCTGTTGGTCTGTTCATTGTGTATGAGGTTTAAGGTAGTGACTTTGTCCTCTACACGTATCTCTCTCCATTTACTGAGACCAACAGAGGATCTTTATATTTTTTGACTCAAACAATTGATTTTACATTCTATAAACCTAACAAAGCTTAGTAAGAGAGCTACTCATTATCTTTGAAATCTAAAAATATCCCACCGGGCATATTAATTGAATGACCCAGAATTTTTAAAGTTCTGAGCCAAACTATTAACTTTGCCCACCACATTCACACACCATTCAGGTTTACGGGTTTTTACACCGCGCCAGGGACCTTCATTCAGGTTTACGGGCTTTTACGCCGCGCCAGTGACCTCCATACACACCGGGCTGTTCAAAGGTGTAGCCTAGACCCTCCTCAGATCTAGGCGCCACAGTCTACTAGGCCCTTCATCACATTCACACCGGGCTGTTCAAAGGTGTAGCCTAGATCCTCCTCGGATCTAGGCGCCACAATCTACTAGGCCCTTGTCTGTGGCAGACGCGGGAAATAATTTTCTACGGCAACTAAGCCAACCCGCCATCCACATATGGACTTACCAGGGATTAGCCCTGCCAAAATGTGGGTGTCTGTCCACAGAACAGAAGCTTTCAAGACTAAGCCTTACTAACTTCTCACATACACACTCACACTCATACAGTGGGATACATTAGATCTGTTTAAGATAACTTTGAATCTTTAATATCGATAAATGGAAGATAAAACTTCTTTGGAAACAGTCTTTTTACCAGCTCTCTTGCTTCAGGATTAGGAGAACGTAAAATCAAAGTTAGTAATCCAGATTCATCAACAAAATAGGTTCTACCATCATGTTTTTTGATACCTTGTTTTTGGGTCTCTGGAAATTCTTTAAAAATCTTTATACTGTTACCATTTAAAGAAGATTTAATCCCCCGTCTAACCTCAAGATGCCCCAAGGCTTTAGCTATATCCATAGCTTTAAACCAAGGATTACCCTCACTATCAAACAATACCAAGACTAAATGTTCATTAAGATTACAATATTTAGCAGGCATTATAAAACAATTAAGCAAACACTTAAACTGTTAATATCTTGTCAACGCGTCTGCTCAGGAGCACTGTCCAAGACAGAATGACCTCAGTATTGAGAACAAGATGTTTATACATTACATTTAAGGGTTACCGCACTCATCTAAGATGTAAGGTAGCAGCTAGGAACAGTAACATCAGTTACTTCCAAAGTTATAATATCTGATAGTGTCTTAACTTGAGAAAATATTTTTTCAAAATGATAATCAAAAACTGCCGGTGTTAGTTTGTTTAGCTGTAAAAATGGAATATTTCCTGAGGTATCACCATGGTTGATTGTTATTTGTATAAAAGCTTTAGATGTCAAATTCTGTGTTATATGACATACTATTTGCTCTGAAAATGTCAAAGGCCATTCAAAAACATCTATTGAACCTGTTAACTGAAACTTATATTCTATTCAGGTCAAACAAAATTTAGAGTTTTCCTTTAGCTTTGTCTTGGACAAAAATTTCAAAAAGACTGCCATAGCAAATACAAGTATATTATTATAGCAACAGAGCAGCTCTAGTACATCCGCTCAGTACCACAGCTAAAAACAGACTAACATTTTGGAGCATGTGTTAAGAGGTATATGAGCTCTATGTTTGGTGGTGTACATGCCTGGTTTATGTTACTGTATTCTTTGTTTTTTATATCCAAACGGCACTGTATCATATCCATCAACTAATTTCCTTTTTGAACCAGTAATTTTAAACATTTTTGTTTCATTGGTAGTTACAACATTTTTATCTTTAGTTCTCCTGATTCTACTCTCATGAATTTCTATAATTCGAGGAACTTCGCTAAGAACCATATCTTTCAATGTCTTAAAGTTTAGTAATTTAGAAGTTTTTAAATTCAATGTTAAACCCTTTATTTTACAGACTGAGACAAGGGCTTGCTTGTTAGTTGACCAGACAAGGTAGGCGTAGGTTTTAGGTCCCCCAGAGACAAACTCAGTTATATATGAACCTGGGCCATACTCTACAAGTTCATCTGTCATTTCCCCAAGGTAATCTCCTGTAGGGACTCTGTACAAACCTTCCCGGAAGTAATAAATACAACTGTCGGTATCATAGTATAAGACCTGGTCTCCTAAAGCTTCTAAATATTCATATAATTTCAATCTGGCATGAGCTGTAGTGTAGGCTGCAATTACAACATTAACAGTTTTCAATGTCTCCCTAGCCTCATCTAAGTTTTTCCAGTTGACTAATACTACTTCTTCATTAATAGCTTCAATAAATCTAACTACACTTCCAATCTGAGTAAACAATGCAAATAAATCTTTAGAGTTTCTAACAAGTGAAGTTTTTTCCATGTTCTCTCTTTGTCCAAATTTTCCCCAAAATGAATTTAGCATAAGCTTCGCAAGTGATCTCAAACCCCCATTCTTAATAATTTTGTCCTTTTCCAATTGAATCCCTTCATGCTCTAAGAACTTGGAAACATACAAGTCTTTGTCTTCTTCAGTTTTACACCATTCTGGAAACCCTGATGCCTCTTGTTTTAACTTTAGAAATTTATTTATAAAGTCAGTGAACAACCCTGCTTCCTCAAAAGTCACCATCTGATACTCCCACAGCTCATACATGTCTAATATTACATAGCCTTTTTCTACTGCTTTTCTAATTTCATCCATAGTCCAGGTACCCACTAAAGCTCTCTCCTCACACTCATGAACACAATCACCTTGATTTGAAGTTTCCTCACAAGTCCTACATAGTACAAACATTAACTTGTCATTCATTTTAGCCGGGAGTACAGGATGATAAAGATTGAAAGGAGGTAAGATCTTACATTTCATTAAACCATCCACTTCAAGACCTCTTTCTAAGCATTCTTTATTTCCAATGTAAATCTTTGGATGGCCTACAGGATATTTACAATATTTATTTACATATGGGTACAAAGAGCAAACATCTACATACTGGATTGTCTCTCCCTCTTTACACTTGTAATATGATTTTATATTGTCTGTCCTACCCCCAAAGAATGCATCTCTAGCGTTTAATGGTAAAGTGTTTAAAATAGAAAGCTTATCCAAATGATTTAGTTTGTGTTCTTTCTTTAAATTGTTAAAGTCACACTCCCACATCTCTACAACTTCCCCAAGCTTTTCAATTTTAGATTTGGTTTTCTCATAACGCAAATGTAATGTATCAGAGGGATCCTCCTTTAGAGGAGCCTCTCTGTTGTAGGGATAACATTTGGGGCATACATGCCAATAACACCCATGAAATTCATAAATATTCTTCCCGTCAAACCCATCGACTTTCAACCCCTTAATTTTGACTTCCCTCCCTCTGCCTGCATGTTGAAGTTTTACCCCACGCTTTTCCTCTTCCCAAGTCAGCCACTGTAAAGCCAATGCTGATTATCAGTTAGTCTATACCCGTTTTTAGGGATCAAGCCAATAGTATTAGGTTTTAAAAAGTTACGGCGAAAAACCAAGTTACATGCACTTGCTATAGTGATTGATTCTAGAAATGGGTCTACATTACACTGTTCAAGAAGTAAGGCTCTAAATTTAATACAGGCTTGAGCCAAGATTTCAACATCTGAGATACAATACTCCAAGATTTCTTTTTTAAAATCAAACACATAATTTTCAGCTACTCTTTCATCATACCATTTCTCAAAGTCATTATAATTTTTCTCAAACATGGTCTCAGGGCAGTAGTACTGTTTGTCAGGCATAGGACCAACATAATTTTGATTTGCTAGGGTGTTAAACAAATGTGGGAAGTAACCCTTCTTTCTCTCAGGAGGTAGATCAAAAGCTTTAGGGAGTGCAGAAAGAGACATAGGAAAATAACTCAATGAATCAACAAACCTCACATTATCTACTTCAATTAGTATCAATTTTGTTCCCCGGGGAGTGATTTTTGGTGTAAACTTGGTTTCTTCTATGATATACTTTAAAATAAACTGAAAATCAAAGCCCTGACCGTTGTGAGCAATCACACAAACTTGTTTAAACTGTTTTCTCACTGTCATTACATAGTTCATAAACTCCTTAACAGGGTCTTTTTCAAATACTTTTTGTCTCTCTGAACAAATTTCACACTCTCCTCCATTGATATACTTAAAACAATACTGCTGAGACACACATAAGTTAACCTTGTGGACATTTTTACTAGGATCTGAGGCCAAGACCTCATCCTGTCTTGTTTCAAAATCAAAGAAAATAAAGAGAAAGTCTCGGTTCTTTGGGCTTCTCCGGTCAACTTGTATATAGCACTGATGTTTTGGGTCTTTAAAAGCACCACATGGATTACAATAAACCTCTCCGCAAACATGGACATCTTTACGTTTAGTCGGGAAAACTAGCTTTTTACAATGCTGGCAAAGCTGTATAGTCTTACAAACCTGTCCTTGGTGAGATATAAAACACCGTTCATTCTTAAAAAAGCGTTTGCAAAACCGGCATGTTATGCCTCCATGTTCAAGCTTACAAGGAGGGGAAATTGAATGACAGGAAGAGCAGCAGTTAGAACACCTATGCGCACCCTTATGGTCATAGGGAAAATGGCAAGCTTCACAAAAATATTTGCAAACAAACGCAGCAGTTAAATTAGTGATTACATTATAATGACCATCATGAAACAATAGGTTAATTTTAAATTTTGCATCATCATTTCCACCAACAAAATATACTTCTCTACCTTTACTGTCATAATTATACACTGTTATTCTGTACTTTTTCAGATGAGCCTGGAATTTCTCTAATTCAGGGATACCTGCCCCACCCTCAGGGATTTCTACACAAGTCTTAGCCATGAGTTTCTTAGCTCTCAAAGTCTGCTTCAATCCTTGGTCTAAGCGAATAGCATAGATTTGGGGATCATTTTTAGCATAAGCCTTGCCTACAACTAAAGCTCTAGGGAGACATAGGTTATCTTTGTTATTAATGACAACTATACCACGCCTTGCCTTGCATTCTTCCTCAAAACTATTATAGAGACCAGGCCTTACTCTACCTTTTCCAACAGGGACATTTACCCTTGAAACATCTATTCTAAAAGTATCAGATGAAGTAATGTTTCCGGAGTTACTTTGAAGTATTCCCCCAAAAATCTGCCAAATATCATCACTGGTTACTTCAGAAGCTAGCCGCATGTTAGTATACCCCGGTTCCTTACTTTTCAAATTGATAGACATTAGTTTAAAGCCAAGATAGTCTGTAGGAGAAGCTTTACCTTTCTCCCTTTCAACTATTTTATCAAGCCCTTTACGAATCCAGTCAAACTCACTCACGCCTTTAGGGGGCTTAGTAAACTTAAAAGTAGTACTAAGCCCATACAGTCTAAATTTTCGATTATAAGTTTGTTCTTCGCCAATAAAAACAATTGGTTCCTTAGTTGGAGAACTCTTCTTAGAAACAGACTGCATTATTTAAAGATAATAAAAACAAATACAGCTATTAATAAAATCAGACAAATACACCAACCAAAAATTATAAAAAGTCAGATTTAAAAGTATACTTAAATTTATGCAATTCAAAAGTTAGTATATTATCTCAATATCAGGAGCAGAGCAAAGAATGTCTACACTGAACAAAAGTCTAGAGCAGAATGAAGAACTGAGCTAAAGGTAGCAGATATATAAGGTAGTACGTACCGTACAGAAATCGGTAACTACACAAATCAAAAGAACAACTGTACATGTTAATACAAGGAGGCTAACTACCCAATCCAAAAGAACAACTATACATGTCAATGCTAGTAAACTGACTACACAAATCAAAAGGACAACCATTTAAAAGCTACAAGAGCAAAGTTAATTATTAAATATCCATTTCCTTTATGGACAATAAATGTTAATTTTCCCATTAATATTTAAATTAATGACTTAATACCTCAATATATGATAAAAAAGTACAGACTAAAGTAGCAGAGATTCAAATGTACCCATATACAAGTTTTAAATAAAATTCAATAATTAGTTTCTAAGCTATAGCATTTTAATTTTTTCCCCTTCAATTTCTGTGATGCAACCCGCATCACCCAGTTTAAGACTTAGCATAGGTTGACATGTACCTATATACCAAGTTACATTAATATCAATCAACTAGTTCTTAAGATATTAATTTTTAAACATAGCGCCTTCAATTCTCTAGATACTCACCCGTATTACAGGGTATAAGTATGATTTAAATTGTAGCAGAAGTTAACAAGTATCCACATACCAAGTTTTATCAAATTCGGACCGGTAGTTCCTGAGTTATTAAATTTTAAGTTTTTACATGATAATTGCCCCTTCATTTTTCAAGATGCAACCCGCAACATCCTAGTTAAGACTGTCATATGTGTCAGTACCGTCTGGGGGGCACCTACACTACGTAGTAGTTGATTTTTGGCCTCAAAAATGACGTAGGACTTACCGTTTTCGAGATATCGACGATTTTATATATTTTTTGTCATATTTGAGAAGAAAAAAAAACAAAAAGAGGGGGTGGGTGGAGTAAGAGGGGGGTGTAAGGTTTTGGAAAAGGCGGAAGAGGTTAAGAAGTACCTAAATACCAAATTTTAGCTATATTAACTAACCCATTCCAGAGTTATTTAATTTTAAGTAGAATTTCATATAATATTATAACATTACAAAGGACTAATGTAACATACCCAACATACCATATAGTATACACATGTCTTTTAATACTCTATGTGATTAACTGCACTTTCTATAGTAACACTATAGGGGAATAATGTGACATAACATATAGTATTATTTATATAAATATGAATGTTTTCACTGTCTACAGTTGCCAACACTGGTTACAGTACAGGGGGGCGGGGGACGGGGGACAATGACGACATACTTCCCGTATGTCTTTTAATAAATATCATGCAAGCTAAAAGTACAGCAAGAACAAATAGCTTATCAGTCAACGAAACCACCAAACAGGATACCGTACTTCCTGTCGATAGCTGAATCAATACTGAGTCAGTCTTGAACGCAATGTGGTGTTTAGTGCAGTGTTTCGGTTGTTCGCTCGCTTGTTTTAAAGACTCGCCACCACCACCACCGCCACGGTAGCATGACATAGGAAGTACGTATGCAAATACATATGTAATAGGGGTAGCGTGACGTAATATTATAGCACTCTATGGGGTTATACTCTATGCCTATAGGGGGTTGGCGTGACACTCTATGTACTATACTCTATGTACTTTGAGGTTAGGTACTTTCCCGCCATTTTGAGGTTAGGTTAGGTACTTTCCCGCCATATGGGCGCCGCCATCTTGTTTCCGGTTGACTTTCCCGCCACATGGGCGCCGCCATGACACTTCCGGGACCCAATCGCTGCCTACCCTACTTGTTCTCATTAGCACTTGTTGGATCCAATAACAAAAATATATCACTCATTATAATCAATCTACTTTATTGTAAAACAAATTATAAAAATAATCTAGTGGTTTTAATATAAAAAAGATACAGGCAATAACCAAGAAAATTTCACCTCAAGTAGTAATAATCAAATATTTAATTTTGTAAGGCGGTCATTTAGATCAAGATTTTAGGCGTCTGGCAAGTCATAGAAAGATGGGAGAGTGCTCAGATTAAAGGTCTCTATTTCGTGATGGGAAAAATAATGAAATTACTTAACATTCACCAGAAAACAAGAAATAATGTAAAATATCTGCCATTTAAAAAGCATTGGGATCTAAAAACATCTGCTTTGTTTACATAAAACATGAGATGCTGATACTTAATTAATGGTAAGTAGGAAGGTTAAAGGTAAATTAAAATTGCTATAAAGATATTTTGTACTATAATAAAGGATCATTTAAATATTCCCTCACTAGGGGTTTTAAACCCAGTAGTTTGCTGTTAATTACCTCACTAGACACAAACACTCAGCATTTACAATTAATTATAAGATAAAAACACAATGATTATAATATATTCAGAACAATAGTAAAATACAATTTTAAGCAATTTATTACTCCATAAGACTCAATGTTAAATATACTCTCCATAAGAGCCCATGTTAAATCTATTCTCCATAAGAGCCCATGTTAAATCTATTCTCCATAAGAGCCCATGTTAAAACTCAAGTGGGGACCTTTCTACTCCTAACATTTTGTTTTTTAATCGATTCATTAAAGGACAAGTCGTCATACCTATAGGGAGTTTCGACTACAACTACGCTATGCTTCACACCGGATTTCTGAGACTTAAGATTTATATCCTCGATCATCCTGCTTACTGACTCTTCCGAGGTGTCATTGACGCCACCCATAATGACGTTCAAGGTCTTCTTCCTTCTACATTCTTGATCCTTCACAATACTACTAACATAATGGTTCATTGGAGCCCCAGGAAATATCGCTGAAGAGACTTTCACCTTTTCGTCACTAAGCTTATCCTCTAACCTTTGTCTAATATCACGACCATCAGCTGTTAAATGTACTTGATTGAAATCGGGCATGGGACTTATGCTAGGCTTAAAACTAAGGTTGTTGATAGGCTCACAAGCATATTTTATTTCTGTGATCTGTGACTGCTGGTTAGAAACAGGGGAGAATTCCCTAACATCAGATTCAACATTGGGTTCTTGTTCTTCGCTAGGCTTAATACTAGATTTCATATCTTGAAGCTGTTTTTCAAGTGAAGTGATTTTTAGACACAATTCCTTATTTTCATTAAAAAGTACATTATTCAAATCTCTGACCTCAGCGAGTTCATTGGTTAAAAGCCTAACCGGATCATTATGGTACAATTTTTTACCCCAAGTTAAACAGGCTGCACAGGCCCAAGAATCAGGTTCTCTCATCTGTTTGAAAATGTTTTTTTTTAAGTCCAGAACATTCTTTCCAAGAGTGGAACCAGCGTTCACAGATGTCACATTGAATTGAGTCGCATTCTGAATAAAAAATAGCCAATTCACAAAAGCCACAGGCTATGACAGAGTTATTTAGGTTAGTGGAATTTTCAGGCATACTGTTGGGGGGGGGGGGTAGGACCTGAAGCTCAAAATTTGTTACAAGATTTTTTTGTTTAAGTTTTTAGTTTTACTATTTTTTTCGGTTTTTTAATTTTTTAAGAAGACTGGCAAGGAAAAAAGTTCTTTGTCAGATTGATATTAAAAAAGTTAGCTATTGGTTCACTTTAGGTGAGGCACCCGGTATATGTATATATATCTAGAAACTTGAAGGAATGGTGTTTTTTGTTTCTAGGGGCCTCAAAACTAAAAGTTATTATTGTCTTGGGCTTAGCTCTTACCAAGAGACCTACGATAATAGCTTCTTCCCTATAGGGAAAAATTCGCTAAAAGGTAAACATGTACTGCAGCAGGATAGATTCAAACTCTTTAATCATAAGCCACATCATTCAGGTCTAAAACTGTTTCAGGCACTGCCACAACATCTTCAATCAATTGATTAAATCTCAATATTATAAATCCTAGTAAAATGTAATCCGAGTAAAATTTTTCTTTTTAAATTAGAACTGCTTTTTATGATTTCAATCTTTTTTTTAATGTCACCAAAAATAACTTATCCATCTCCTCCCACAGAACTACGGAAGAAATACTCAAGTATTCGAGTAATAATTTAGTAGTACTTAAACCATATGTTTATTGTTATCTCTTGTAGCTTAGTTTTTACTGGATTTAGGAATTTAAATTTAAATATTTGGGAAATTTCATCGTTCTACTGGAATATTCATGGACAAGACGGAATTGTTTCAAACTATTGTTTCATACTAAAACTACCGGAAGATATTAGTCCACCTTGGCATTTTAGTTGGGGTTGGATGGCATGTTCATGAAACTAGATTGTGTAAAGCAAAGATTAGTTACCAATTCCTTTTTTATGTTTTCAAGTTTACTTAAAAGTAAAAAACTTACTTCAAAAGTAACTCCTATTCACTTAAAAGTAATTCCTATTCATACAACTTGAATTGCCAAGTGACAAAGAATACTTATTGCAAATGGTTGTCACTTAAATGGTTGTTTCAATGATTTTTTAAGAGTTTGACTAAGAATTTATAGCCGTTAGAGCTATCATATTCAATGTTTTGGCATCAAGGTGTAACTCCTTCCAAAGGTGAGGAGACATTATTGCGAAACCTGTGTACTGACCCGTAACCCGAAACCTTTAAAATATACAACTTTTTATAACGAACATTAGGGGTTTAAAAAGTATCCCTATCGTTTCACAGTTCATAAAAAACTGCACATCGCACAATTAATCCGCAAGGAACGGTTATCCAGTTTTCAGTTTGTTCAGGAAGGTTTTTCAGTAGTGTTTGTTCATCACATGTAGTTCACTATAATCGCACTTCATATTAAAGTCCTGAATTGACATCGGGTTTCGTTTAATTGATTTTATTTTATGTTTTATACCCGATTAATCATTAAGAAGAAGATAAAGACACTTAAAAGTGCAATTGTTCACAAATGCTTTCGATCTCGGAGGCCCGGGTTCAAATCCCGCCCATCACCAATGGCATTTTCGCTATGTGAAAATGCCGTGACCCACTAGGCCTAGCCTGAAGTTTTGTGTAAAACGGTTCCGGGCTAGGTCTAGCGTCCTGGGATGTGGAGGGAGGAAAAAAAATACCAGCTCATATTGACAATTTAATAAGTTATATTTAACTGATAGGGAATGCTAACTCAAATATTCATTTTATATAACATATTTTTTTAATTTGATCCGTTTATTAAAATTAGTGAAGTGCAAATACCAAAAACCAAGATACTAGAACATATGTTCGATTGTTGAAGTGCATATTAGAATGATTCCTGCTTCTTCTGGGAGATGGCCTAGTGTTAACTTCTTTTAATCAGGACCTCTGCCCAAGTGTTAAATTAAACCCAATGAAAAACAGTAACCTGTTTCATATCTATATTTTATAGCCGGCGGTATACCAGGTCTTCTTATTCCCATTTAGTGGCAGATTTAAATATTTAAAGACCTGGGTGAAGAGTAAAATTCCGGTAAGATCTTCCCATTGTGTAACTGAATCAGACCTTCATCATCACCAAGAATCTTAGATAGTTGTTCACCAGAGACCCAAAATTTCCAATATTGATAATGAACTAAAATTAATATCAAGAAGTAAAAAAAGTAAATTTAATTAATTCAATCAAGACAATGATCACAGTAAATATCTTAGTAACTAACAGAAACAAATTTTAAAATTTCATGTAAATCAAGACCATTGTTAAAGAAGCCATAGTTGTGACCAGAGACAGACTTTATTTGAATTAATTAAAAATAGATATATATTGAAATTTTTTATTCCTATCCAAAATTTACAATCTAATTCCTGCATTAACATTCAATAATATTAATAATCTGATTATCCGATGAATGTTTTTATTATAGAACAACGCACCAACGCCCTATCCTAAGAGGTGTGTTCTACAGAGATTAGTCCGGTGCCATGTTGATGAATAAATTATATTGAAATTTTATACTTTCCCATATATTTTTTTAATAATTGTAACCCCCTTAAAGTTATAGTTTGAGTAGGTTTGAGTAGTCATCTATTGTATTTCTTGAATTAACATTAATTCCGTATAGTAACCATATCTTTTTATCTATCAAGCTTTTATTAAATAGATTTATTACAGCGTTAGGAACCAGCTGACTCCATATTGTATCCGGAGGAAGAACGAAGACATAGGTCCCTATTAGATAAATTAAGAATAAATAAACCACCCACCTGTGATTCATTTGACAATTTGTTTATTTATAATAGGTCATGGAGTATTTCAAGAGAAATGATGAAATTACAGTAGAGAAGATTTATTACTTCACAATTCGAAATGTTTAGCCAGACCAGTAATCAAAATTGTAATGCTAAAGAAACGAACTTGAGAAAACGTGCATAAAAAAATCTCCCTCGTTTAAAGCATTGTTGTACTAAACGAACAATTTAGTATCTTTCATTTACAACAGCCCTGCATAAATGTGTTTTTTAAGTTCTGAAGGATATTGTACAGGAAAATATTTTAACATTAATTATCATGTCTAGGCTTTGCAAAATTTGGATAATTGTTTACACGGTTAATTTTTAAACAGTTAAACTATCCTTTCTCCAAGGGATGGTCTTCTACTCCTTGTCTCAGCTGTTATTTACTGATATTTAAAAACAAAACAAAAGACATTTAAGAGAAGTTACTTAATCTTCATTGATTATTTACTGAAACAGAAGTTTGAGCGTTGAGAACTCTTAAGCCTTTTATAATTTCCTAAGTTGAAAGTTGGTGTTTATTCACATAATTAATTTAACGTTTTATTGTTTGGATTTTAAATGAATGATCAACTAAAACTACAACGACATCAAAATAACGATTTGAATTCCTTGTTTGAAAAATTAAAAAATTCTTATTTTGTTAATTGTTATTTAAAAGGACATGTGTATTTTGAAGTCAATTGGCCTTTAAGACAATTCGTTGTGTTGAGCGTATTAAATCCAAATTTTTTTTTCCGGCAAGAGCTTTCTATAACTACTAGCATTAGCAATCACTCATTGCCCACCTCCCAAACCTTCCCCTGACCTTGCTTTTTATTTATCCTTAATCATTTGTGAATTTTATTCCGGGAACTGATCATAACCACATCAACAAAGTTTCAAGTTTGTTTTTCAAAGATAATAACGTAAATAGTTCATTCATATCATGTCAAACATCGCCTTGTCGACTATTAACCATTCAGTTGTGATGTGGTGTATGATTACAATGTGGTAGAATTATATTCTCGAGAAATTAAATTATACGTCGAGCTTACAGCTTCCAACTTTCCCCTCCCGCCATAACCAAGTTACTGCCTCCGAGAGGCATCAATTAAGTTGGTCTTTACTGGATTTCACCAGTGAAAGAATCATACATAATTTACGAAATAACGAAGCTGTGTCGGGAAATAACAACTATGTACGCTAAAACATGCCTATTCAGATAGATTTGTTTGAATACAACTTAATTATGTTGATGGAAAAATTTACGCAGTTTACATTGGGACAAAATCATATAACCTAATACTCTAAACTAAACCATTTTATTGTATATTTGTCATATTATGCTTATGGCCTATTAAACATCAATTTTATAGTAGTTTATGCAACGATTATATTATGAATGTCTTTAAGCCACGAGTGAAAGTGTTCTAAATATCTCACGAGTGGCTTAAAGGCATAATACAATCGTTGCAAACACTACTTTATCTATGACCAACAATATACGACAAACTGTACCCCGAGGTTAAACAAAACTCATGACTTTTACTACTTATCGAATAGGTCAAGCCAAACTTGAAGTTAGGTATATAAGCCATGAATCGTTGTGAAACAATCAGCTGATGGGATAAGTCAACTCACATAAAACTGAAACATGAGTCGTAGTGCAACAATCAGCTTATGTGCGAATTGCGTTATTTCTAACTGTTGTTCGTCGAATTCTGAGCTGACATTAGTCTAGTTAAGAGATTGTATTCCTAAAATTTTCATTAGATAACTGGTTGGTTTTTGGTTTTTTAATGTACATCATTATAATGTTTATTGTAATACCATATTGCTTTTTGCAATGGTCGTAGATAAAATTCATTAGACTCCCGATGTTAACTTTATGTTACCCTCCGCTCTCAAACCAACATCCCACAACTTGATGAGTCGGTTGGTTTATTGACATCTCTGTCCCGGATACCCTGTAGTGCCTGTCAATTGTTAATTCTAACATCTTACCAAATTTAAAATGAACTATAACGACTTATAGTTTTCTGGTGCAGTAACGATTTCAACGGTTTTATTATCATATTTAAGTTTGAAACTTAACCGAAAATAAAAAGGAGGAAATTATGAACTAATAGATAAACCCCTTACATATTGACGCTGTTATTTTTGACGATGTCCTTCAGTTCCTAAGGTTTTTTAATAAAGCATAAGGAGAAATATTCACTCTGGAAAATGTAAATTAGCATAAAATTGACTGCAAATTAAAAATTTGTCAAAAAACAGCAAAGTATAATCCATTAATGATATTTTTCTGGTACATAATTTCTTTACGTTTCACTGTTAGGCTCACTTGTCTTGGGGACGAAATGCGGGATATGGACTCTCTTGAAATCTTTTATAATAAGACCATAAGTTACTCCAAATCTGATAAACTCCTCTAAGACCTCCCTCGGTGAATCAACATCTAAGACAAAACAAAACACGCTGAAACTTTTAAACATTTTGAAATATTAATTATTTAACGTACATTAAACCAAAAATCAAAATGAGATCACTTGGTTTATGCAAAACAATCAGTTTATTCTTTGTTTGAATTTCATTGTTGGCTATGAAACATCGTGAAACTTGACGTGATTGATCCGTTGTCCGACGGGCTGCACTGTTTTTTGTAATTTGCAGAGGCAAGTACCAACTACTTTTATAAAAGGCAGTTGATAATGGCGAGACGCAGAAAGCACTCCTGCAAATTACAAAATCAGTGCAGCCCGAAGGACCAGGGATCATTCACGTCATGTTTTATAGGCGCACGGACCTATACCTTCATTAGATCTTGAAACTTTTTTTACTTATCAATTTGCGACAAATGTCCGCCAAAATATAAATAAAAACAAATTTGTTAGTATTAAAACAATATAATAAAATTTGTAAATTCATGTTATGCTTACTTACTTTGAACTCGTTAAGAATATCCAAACGTTCGAACCAAAAATGTCAACTTAACTAAATTTGACAGCAAAACTCTGGCCACTTACCTGCTGCGCGGCCGCAGACGCCGATGTACAGGTTCCTGCCCGGGTAGTGGCGCTGTTGGTCGCCCAGCTGCGGGCTCAGCAGCCAGCCGCGCCCCTCGTACACGCTGCCTTCGCCCCCTACCACAAAACTGACCACCACGTTACTTCCCAGCCTCTGTACCTGCTGCGCGGCCACAGACGCCGATGTACAGGTTCTTGCCCGGGTAGTGGCGCTGTTGGTCGCCCAGCTGTGGGCTCAGCAGCCAGCCGCGCCCCTCGCACACGCTGCCTTCGCCCCCTACCACAAAACTGACCACCACGTTACTTCCCAGCCTCTGTACCTGCTGCGCGGCCGCAGACGCCGATGTACAGGTTCCTGCCCGGGTAGTGGCGCTGTTGGTCGCCCAGCTGCGGGCTCAGCAGCCAGCCGCGCCCCTCGTACACGCTGCCTTCGCCCCCTACCACAAAACTGACCACCACATTACTTCCCAGCCTATGTACCTGCTGCGCGGCCGCAGACGCCGATGTACAGGTTCCTGCCCGGGTAGTGGCGCTGTTGGTCGCCCAGCTGTGGGCTCAGCAGCCAGCCGCGCCCCTCGTACACGCTGCCTTCGCCCCCTACCACAAAACTGACCACCACGTTACTTCCCAGCCTATGTACCTGCTGCGCGGCCGCAGACGCCGATGTACAGGTTCCTGCCCGGGTAGTGGCGCTGTTGGTCGCCCAGCTGTGGGCTCAGCAGCCAGCCGCGCCCCTCGTACACGCTGCCTTCGCCCCCTACCACAAAACTGACCACCACATTACTTCCCAGCCTATGTACCTGCTGCGCGGCCGCAGACGCCGATGTACAGGTTCCTGCCCGGGTAGTGGCGCTGTTGGTCGCCCAGCTGTGGGCTCAGCAGCCAGCCGCGCCCCTCGTACACGCTGCCTTCGCCCCCTACCACAAAACTGACCACCACGTTACTTCCCAGCGTATGTACCTGCTGCGCGGCCGCAGACGCCGATGTACAGGTTCCTGCCCGGGTAGTGGCGCTGTTGGTCGCCCAGCTGTGGGCTCAGCAGCCAGCCGCGCCCCTCGTACACGCTGCCTTCGCCCCCTACCACAAAACTGACCACCACGTTACTTCCCAGCCTCTGTACCTGCTGCGCGGCTGCAGACGCCGATGTACAGGTTCTTGCCCGGGTAGTGGCGCTGTTGGTCGCCCAGCTGCGGGCTCAGCAGCCAGCCGCGCCCCTCGTACACGCTGCCTTCGCCCCCTACCACAAAACTGACCACCACGTTACTTCCCAGCCTATGTACCTGCTGCGCGGCCGCAGACGCCGATGTACAGGTTCCTGCCCGGGTAGTGGCGCTGTTGGTCGCCCAGCTGCGGGCTCAGCAGCCAGCCGCGCCCCTCGTACACGCTGCCTTCGCCCCCTACCACAAAACTGACCACCACGTTACTTCCCAGCCTATGTACCTGCTGCGCGGCCGCAGACGCCGATGTACAGGTTCCTGCCCGGGTAGTGGCGCTGTTGGTCGCCCAGCTGCGGGCTCAGCAGCCAGCCGCGCCCCTCGTACACGCTGCCTTCGCCCCCTACCACAAAACTGACCACCACGTTACTTCCCAGCCTCTGTACCTGCTGCGCGGCCGCAGACGCCGATGTACAGGTTCTTGCCCGGGTAGTGGCGCTGTTGGTCGCCCAGCTGCGGGCTCAGCAGCCAGCCGCGCCCCTCGTACACGCTGCCTTCGCCCCCTACCACAAAACTGACCACCACGTTACTTCCCAGCCTCTGTACCTGCTGCGCGGCCGCAGACGCCGATGTACAGGTTCCTGCCCGGGTAGTGGCGCTCTTGGTCGCCCAGCTGCGGGCTCAGCAGCCAGCCGCGCCCCTCGTACACGCTGCCTTCGCCCCCTACCACAAAACTGACCACCATGTTACTTCCCAGCCTATGTACCTGCTGCGCGGCCGCAGACGCCGATGTACAGGTTCCTGCCCGGGTAGTGGCGCTGTTGGTCGCCCAGCTGTGGGCTCAGCAGCCAGCCGCGCCCCTCGTACACGCTGCCTCCGCCCCCTACCACAAAACTGACCACCACGTTACTTCCCAGCCTATGTACCTGCTGCGCGGCCGCAGACGCCGATGTACAGGTTCCTGCCCGGGTAGTGGCACTGTTGGTCGCCCAGCTGCGGGCTCAGCAGCCAGCCGCGCCCCTCGCACACGCTGCCTTCGCCCCCTACCACAAAACTGACCACCACGTTACTTCCCAGCCTATGTACCTGCTGCGCGGCCGCAGACGCCGATGTACAGGTTCCTGCCCGGGTAGTGGCGCTGTTGGTCGCCCAGCTGCGGGCTCAGCAGCCAGCCGCGCCCCTCGTACACGCTGCCTTCGCCCCCTACCACAAAACTGACCACCACGTTACTTCCCAGCCTCTGTACCTGCTGCGCGGCCGCAGACGCCGGTGTACAGGTTCCTGCCCGGGTAGTGGCGCTGTTGGTCGCCCAGCTGCGGGCTCAGCAGCCAGCCGCGCCCCTCGTACACGCTGCCTTCGCCCCCTACCACAAAACTGACCACCACGTTACTTCCCAGCCTCTGTACCTGCTGCGCGGCCGCAGACGCCGATGTACAGGTTCCTGCCCGGGTAGTGGCGCTGTTGGTCGCCCAGCTGTGGGCTCAGCAGCCAGCCGCGCCCCTCGCACACGCTGCCTTCGCCCCCTACCACATAACTGACCACCACGTTACTTCCCAGCCTATGTACCTGCTGCGCGGCCGCAGACGCCGATGTACAGGTTCCTGCCCGGGTAGTGGCGCTGTTGGTCGCCCAGCTGTGGGCTCAGCAGCCAGCCGCGCCCCTCGCACACGCTGCCTTCGCCCCCTACCACAAAACTGACCACCACGTTACTTCCCAGCCTATGTACCTGCTGCGCGGCCGCAGACGCCGATGTACAGGTTCCTGCCCGGGTAGTGGCGCTGTTGGTCGCCCAGCTGTGGGCTCAGCAGCCAGCCGCGCCCCTCGCACACGCTGCCTTCGCCCCCTACCACAAAACTGACCACCATGTTACTTCCCAGCCTATGTACCTGCTGCGCGGCCGCAGACGCCGATGTACAGGTTCCTGCCCGGGTAGTGGCGCTGTTGGTCGCCCAGCTGTGGGCTCAGCAGCCAGCCGCGCCCCTCGCACACGCTGCCTTCGCCCCCTACCACAAAACTGACCACCACGTTACTTCCCAGCCTATGTACCTGCTGCGCGGCCGCAGACGCCGATGTACAGGTTCCTGCCCGGGTAGTGGCGCTGTTGGTCGCCCAGCTGTGGGCTCAGCAGCCAGCCGCGCCCCTCGCACACGCTGCCTTCGCCCCCTACCACAAAACTGACCACCACGTTACTTCCCAGCCTCTGTACCTGCTGCGCGGCTGCAGACGCCGATGTACAGGTTCCTGCCCGGGTAGTGGCGCTGTTGGTCCTGTGTACCTGCTGCGCCACAATGTGTGTCCTCTGTACTACAATATTTAATTATTATGTTCTAACCTTTATACGAAAATGTTTACACGAAAATGATTATTATGTTGTAACCCCTTTATCAATCCAATTATTTTTTTTGGTGTTCTTATTGTATGACAGAATGTAATCGAACAATCATGATATTCAACTATAAAATAAAAACTTTAAACTAGTATATTTCATCATTTCCAAATTATGTTTAAAGAGGCATGTACGGGAAACGGAGAGTTTAGCCATTTTAAAATAACGGATTCTTACACTACAGTTTATTCTTCTAGACATTAAATACATCATGAACGATAATCATCAGGTAGTAAGGTTGAAGCAAATACAATACGTATCTTCCGTTGTAATTAAAGTAAAGTAATCATTCTACCAGAAAGCTAACTGAGAGCTCATAGTTTTTTTTATATCCGCCTATTGTGCAGACTAGTGCACGACAACAGGCAATAGTGCGATTACAATGGCAACAGCCCACCAGAAAGTGATCTTAGAGAAAAAATAAAGTAACAAAAAGTAAATCGCGTCAAATTAAAAATGTATCAAAAGTCAGAGGGTAATTTTTGGGTTGCTTGAATCTCGCCAGTGATAATCCAGGACATTCGGGCCGAAATAATGTCGGCTAGATGTTTGCAGAACAACCGACGGCGCGCACAAGAAAACATAACGAAGCGTTTAAATCCTTATCATTTGGAACTTTACAGAAAAATATCAATTTTATACCTCAAACATTGTTTGACCTATGATTTTAGAAATTGTTGCAGCCTTTCTCGATGACCGTGAACATTAAGTTACTTGTAAGGCAGGTCCTCGAGCTTGTGGAGCCGGATGTGCTGGCGCTGCAGGCGCTGCATCAGCTCGCGACACTGCGCGACGGTGCGGCAGGCGTCCGTCTCCAGGTAGGAGCACAGCACGACGCGCGCTGGCGGCTCCTGCGGCGTCTTGTGCCAGGGGATCCACGCGTTCCACTCCTCGCGGGGGACGATCGTCACCCCCATCCCGCCCGCTCGACTGCAACGGGTCCGTGTAATCAGTTTCTTCCGTTCTTATTTCATAGTTAAGTGTTTTAGGAAAACATCTTACAACTAGTAATAGCTAGTTATAAAAGCGAAACTTTATAATCCGTCGTCTCCATCGTCAAAATCGATGTTGAAAATTGATGTTATTCGACATTTACAAGCTCGATTATTTTAATATTGTTAACGTTTTGATGTCGTAATCGAGACATCACTAATCAATAGTTCATAACCCAACTACAATTTTAACTAACATGATGAAACATTACAGTCGCACTTTGTGAATAAACTTACTAAGCGATGTTCTAACGTTATCGACATATCAGAACCCAACTATGTTTTTAACTGACATGACGAACAAAAACCTGATTTCATATCCTTCGCGACCTTGCATTTGATTCATTGTCAGTCGTCAGCGTCGTCTTCACTAAAGGTATGCAATTGAGTATACTTATGGCTCCATGCACATATAAGTTAGCTTCCAATGACATTTTGCAATGTTCGAACCATGTACCTTTTCTCAGTGATTTTGATGTTTTACTACTTCTATCCATCACTACAGCCACTTTTCACTCCTAGATTCAACGCAATTTCTAATATCAAAACAAATCAGTTAGATAACAAAGTTTTGACATTACTTAAATCGAGAAGATTATCAAACATAGTCTTGTCCAATTTCTGAACAAAAATTCCTTCTTCAGTTAAAACCAGTTTGGATTGAGAGAAGGTCTATCAACGGAAGATGCACTCTTACAATTTCTAAGCCCAGTTTACGAATCTTTAAATGACAACTTTCATAGCACAGCTTTATTCATAGACATCACAAAAGCATTTACTACCGTTGACCATAAAATACTCCTTGAAAAAATGTGGTGTGCTGGTGTGAGAGGAATTTCACTTGATTGGTTTTCAAGCTATTTGACTGAAAGACCCCAATTAACAAAATTAAACAATGATGTTTTTAGTAGTAGAGGCTATTTAAAACATGGTGTTCCCCAGGGGTCCGTCTTGGGTCCTATCTTGTTCCTTGTATATATAAACGACCTATGCAATGCACATGGTAGGCTCACAGCGTTTGCAGACGATACCGCCCTAACATTCTCTGGAAATAGTTTAATGGAAATTAAAAATTTTATGCAAGAAGACCTTATATTGCTACGCTATTGGTTTGACAAAAATTATTTAGTCCTTAGTGAAAAAACAAAATATATGATTTTTGGCTTGCGACAAAATTACTTTTTTTATGAACCACTTTATAACCATTATTCAAATTACCATGGTCGTAGTTGTCCTATTATTGAACGTGTCCTAGAAATAAAATATCTTGGTTTAGTAATAAATTGTAATCTTTCTTGGAAAGGACGTGTTTCAAAGCTTCGTAGGGAATTATTTAGTGCCTTGCGTAAATTTTATTTACTTAAGAACCTTTGTCCACAAAAAGTTCTTCTCTACGTTTATCACGCTTTGGTTAGTTCTAGACTGGGATATGGGTTAAGCTGCTGGGGTGGAGTCTACTTTTCAACAATCAAACCTCTTGCCACACTACAAAAAAACATAGTTCGAGTTATTTAAAAAAAGAATAGATTTTAGCACTCCTGGCCTTTGTTTATTAATTTAAAAATTCTTCCACTAAGACACTTTTACATTTTTAAGATTCTAAATATATTTTATAAAATAATTTCTACTGAACACTCCATAGATCGTAATTATAGGTACAACCTTAGAAACTGCAATACAGTGCCCATCCCACGCCCTAAACTTACTTTATATAGACAGTTTTTCAATTTTATTGTTCCACGTGTTTTTAATCTTACCTCCTGTCATATTGTTAATCAAAATTCACATGCACAGTACTATAAGAAATTAAAATCCTGTTTGTTATCTAAAGAAAACATTGATTACTTGTTTCAGATTATCATTTTAATATACTGTAAATAAAGTATGATATGGACTGATTAACTCAGTTTGTTATGTGCTAGAAAGGACTTGCCATGTACAAATCTATTAATTGGCTTATATTTTGATAAGCTATGTAATAGTGTAACATAATCAGTTAGAAGCCATGTTTCTGTATTTTAGTTTGTTGTGATGGAAGCCTCATTACTGGCATTGCCTAGGAGGCCCCTAATTTATTCATTGCCAATTGTATTCCTGTATATCTCTTTTCAAATATAAATTCATAATAATGTACAAGTTTGTGTAAGGTTAATTAGCTATATTTTGATAATATTTAGATTTAAGAATTTTTTACTTTGCACTATCTTGTAACCTATGTATGTACAGTGAAAGAAGTTTGTATGTTATGTTATGTCATGCTTTTTGGTGATGAATAAAGAATTATTTTCATTCATTCATTCATTCAAATATACTATAGGGTATCAGTTTCTCTAATTCTAATAGGACTAGTGGCTTGAAAGGCTAAATGTCCCTAATGAGGGAAAATTCAAACAATATTTATTTATTTTAGAACAAAATCCTTAACAGCATACTTTATTTTGACATCTAGCCTACCACATGGTTTAAAATCAAGTATCAGCATCACATGTTTCGTGTAAGCAAAGCAGACGTTTTTACAAATTTTAAAGTCGTGTTCAAAACGAAGGGGAGTCTCCAGCTAGTTATGCAGCTTATTTGAGGAAACTTACAAGGTATTGTAAATTTCCTAATGACTGGTTTGATGAGGTTTTATGTACACAATTTGTGAATGGCTTAAGGTCTCAAGATTTAAAGATAAATCTTTTAGAGTTACAAAAGCTAAATTTTAATACCCCCCGTTGCAGCAGACCTGCATACTCAGCGAATTTCACATGCAAAACAACATATTTCAATCCAAAATGGCGAGATTTGACATGTTTTGGTAAGCTCCATTAGAATAACATAGGGAATGAGTATGCAGGTTTGCTGCTACAGGTATATTAAAACTGGGTGGCTTTAATGCAATATTTAGTAGATCTGAATTAGAAGAAGCTATTCACCAAGTTTTATCAAGATATGTTTAGAAATAACCGAGATATAGAATTTCCCATAAGGTTAACATTGGGACAACGTACTGTGTTTACTACTTTCAATATCTCAGTAACCAATGGACATAGATCAGTGATTCAAGATACTAAATTGTTTGTTTTTTTGAGCTGAATTCAATGGTGCCAACAAAAATTCGATAAATTGTATTTTTCTATGTAAAAAACCCATTCTTGGGGGGGTTTTTCCTCTTAACCCCCCCTCCCTTCCAATGGTCCGATCGGGCTGGTTCACGAACTCGTCCGAGTGATTACCACTTTACACGTTTGTACCAAAATTAATTAAGATTGGACCATTTTTACGGCCGCTATCGTGCTAAAGGACACACATTTCAGGAGGTGATTCCTTACATCAAAACTAAGAAAAAAGTTCCTGTAACATGGGTCCTAAAATGCTCGGTTATCCGTCTGTCGGTCTGTATGTGTTTTTAACATGATTTTGCACAACTTTGGAACTACTAAAGCTGTCAACTTCAAACTTAAGACGTATGTTCTGACTAATAGGACCTATTTTGGTGCGGAGTATCAAGTTTCTACTTTGTACCATTTCAAAATGGCAGCAATTTTTATAATTTAAAACTAAATATCTTAAAAACCGTAAATTTTTCAAAAATTGTACAAGAGAAAAAAAAGTTGTGCAATTTGACTTCCTACGAAACCATGTAAAGATTATTAAGATCGAACTACAATGAACGGAGTTATTGCAATTTTTCTAACAGAATTCAAGCAAATTTGCTATAGCTACCATAAAACAAGCATGTATTATGTTGGAAAAATTGCAATAACTCTGTTAATTGTTGTTCGATCTTAATAATATTTATGCAGTTTTGTAGGAAATAAAATTGCGCAACGTTTTTGTTTCTTGTACAATTTTTGAAAAATTTACGGTTTTTAAGATATTAAGTTTAAAAATATAGAAAAAGCTTCCATTTTGAAATGGTACAAAGTAGAAACTTGATACTCCGTACCAAAATATGTTCTAAAGATCAGCATATACCCCTGTATAAACTTTTTTGCTAATTTTGACCCAAGGAATCTCTACGTAAATTATTGCCCCATATTTTTTGAACACCCTGTATATGGATATACAGGATGTCCGGAAATTATGGTAAAATATTTTAGTATATGATAGTACAGGTAAAAATGAGAAAAAAGTTCATATAGACATAGGTCTAAAAGTGCTTCATTTTCCGTCTGTGTGTCTTTTTGTGATTTTTACGTATTTAATCATATCTCACGAACCTCTTAACGCATGAACTTCAAACTTGGTACATGTATGACCACTAGTAAGACCTATTTTTGTAAGAAGTATCAAATTTCTACATTGTACCGTTTCAAAATGGCGACTGGTTTTTGTTTTCAAAGCTAAATACCTTAAAAACCGTAAATTTTAGAAAAATTATACATGAGACAAAAAAGTTGTGAAATTTAATCCAATTAACGGTGATATTAAGATTATGATGATCAGAGTACCAAAAACGGAGAAATTTTAACTTTTCTGAATAAAAACATGGTCCTTTAGAACAAACTGTCAGAAATTTTCATGTTTTTATGTGGAAAAATTAAAATTTCTCCGTTATTAGTACTCCAATCATCATAATCTTAATATCACCGTTAATTGGATTAAATTTCACAACTTTTTTGTCTCAAGTATAATTTTTCTAAAATTTAAGGTTTTTAAGGTATTTAGCTTTGAAAACAAAAAACAGTCGCCATTTTGAAATGGTACAAAGTAGAAATTTGATACTTCTTACAAAATAGGTCTTAATAGTGGTCATCCATGTACCAAGTCTAAAGTTTATGCGTTCAGAGGTTCGTGAGATATGATTAAATATGTAAAAATCACAAACAGACACACAGACGGAAAACGAAGCACTTTTGGATCTATGTTTATATGAACTTTTTCTCTTAATTTTACCTGTACTATCATATACTAAAATATTTTACCATAATTTCTGGACACCCTGTATATTTTGTGTCCCTAAAGTCCCGGAACGGTTTAATATCTTTTAAAACAAGCCAGATATCAAAACAATATTTTGTATACCTTTTAGTACTAAAAAAAACTACTTTTTGATGTATGTCATTTCTGCCCCTGCCCCCAAAATTGGATTTTGGGGGGGTAGCCCCAAAATTTTAAATGTTAATCCTCATCGTTCGACTGCTTATTTTAAGGGGCTTCTTAAAAGAAACACAATGCCGCAAACCGAAGGTCGACATCATGCTCCATTCCAAAATGGCAGCAAAATGGCATTCAAAAATTAAAAAATGCTGTCTGTCAATTAAAATTGAGTATTTTTTGTGTTCGGCAATTCACATTTAAATCGAATAAGAACCACCAGGAACACATTTTCACTACTTAAAAGATACAAAAATAATAATCTCTTGTTGTCATCATCCAGGCTCAACCCTCCAAAATGGTTTTTGGGGGGTGGGGGTTTTTCCAACCAATTCCAATATCAGCTCACATCGTATGACCACTCGTTTTAATATTCTGACGAGTTAAAAAAATAAGCCAAAGCTTGTTTTAATGAAATTTAAAAAAAATAGTTATTTTTGTGGCAAATATTTGGTACTTCATGTATGGGGGTTTTTCTAAAAGGTAACGCATAGACGACCCTCCGCAGGTATGTATAGACCTTTGCCGCTGAGCCAAATGTCGCATTCAGGCGGATATCTATTAGTATGTTAGTTAAATAATTTTGTCAATATCAAAATGTATTTATTTATTACAAGTAAGGCAACTTTTTTGAAATTTAATTAAAACAAGCTTTGGCTTATTTTTTTACAAAGCAAATTAAAATGAGTGGTCATACGATGTGAGTTGATATTGGAATTGGTTGGACAAACCCCCAGCCCCCCAAAGCCATTTTGGAGGGTTGAGCCTTGATGATGACAACAAGAAATTATAATTTTGATATATAAAATCTTAAATATCTTAAATAACTGTAAAAGTAAATTAAATTTTCCGAGAATGTTAATTTTTCAGCTACGCCTTTATTACAAAATGAATTAATAATCAGCTGCATACACACATATACAGGGTTCGGAAAAATTCTGTAATGTATTAAATAGCCTTTGTATTTTGCTCAATGAAATGAAAGTTTGCAGTTATGTATCAGTCATAAATAGAAATATTTTCACATGTTTCATTATTTTTCGCATGACCAAGGAGCATCCCACAATGGAAGTCTTGAAATTCTTAAATGCAAGCATACCTCGAGTTGTACCTAATTTTAAAGGTCTTAGTAGATCATAACAGCGCAAACCGCGTCTCAAAAAGTTAAACCGTTCAGAAGTTACAGCTCCTCAAAGATTTTAATGTTGGCTATTAAACTCAATGTTAGGTGCTGGTCTATCACTTCTTATGTCCTTGTTTTAATATTTTTCTTTTTAACTTTATTTAATTTTACTTTGATTACCATCTGTTAATTTATTCAAATGTTTTATTTTTGTTTTGGTTTCATTTTTCACAAAAAACTGCTCTAAAAAAGTTATTCTACAATGTCTTAAATTATTTTGGAAAAAATAACGATTATGTGAGTTTCAAAACCTAATGAACATATCACAATGTGCTTCAAGATTATTACCAAGATGAACAAAGATATTATGTATAAAACAATTGGAAAGGCAATCTATCATCACAACCAAAGTAAGGACAATGAAGACAAGTAAGTGACATTCATTCATGATTATATTTGTGTTCCTATTAAACAATGATTGTGTCCAGACTCTTCAGTAACAAATTAAATTAAATATACCTAAAACATGTAAAGAGCAGTTTTTTGTGATTAATTATCATTCATACATTAGCTTAATAAATTAATTATACCTACAAATAATCAACAATTGTCTGACTTGAATATAAGTCTGGTCCTCCTTTTAACATAGCGTTTTTGGTCCTCTGGGCCGGATTATTTGAATTTCAGACTATGTGATACAGTCCAGACTCATTTTAGCCGCATTTTCTTTATTTCAACCTCATTTTTCCTTACTATCGCATTTTCATTTTCTTCCCATTTGTTTTAACGCATTTATCATTTGCCCTTTCGTGTCTGACCGCACCTAGCATACTGTGCTAATTCCATAATTATGCCACGCACTACGGACTTCAAGCCGGCTACATACAACCGTCTGACGTCCTTAACTCGATCACGTTTTGAAGCATTAAAGATAATTGTAGCCGAAAAACAAGATCAGACTGATGTTGTCACAAGTTTACAACAACGGACTCTTAAAGGGTATGCTTCGGAAATACAGCGTAGGTTTGGCGATTTCGAGTCAAATATTAACCACGCACTTGCATATGACGAAGAAGATGCTGTAACTGACGATAAATTAGCTACAGACCAATCAGAAATCTCAAACTTGTATGCGTATTTGATGTCGGCTATTCCAGAGATCGTAGGTTCTAATGTCAATCCAACTGAACAGTCAGATCAACTTGTTACAACGACTAATCTCGGGGACAGTTGTGCATTGTGCATCTCGTCTTCCAAAACTTGAGTTATCCAAATTCAATGGAGACTATGCGAGCTGGACTACATTTATAAATCTGTTTAACACGACAATCCATAATTATCCAGCTTTATCCAAAGTAATTAAATTTCAATATTTAATAACAGTTCTTTCGGGTGAGGCTCTTAATTTAGTCAAGAATCTTACTTTGACTGGTGCAAACTATGACGTTGCGTATAACATTCTCACGGATCGTTACCAGAACGATCGTAGACTGCAGTTACTCCACATCAATCAAGTCTTGGACCTTCCTGACACTTCCAGTAAAAATGTCACTGGCATTCGTCATTTCTTAAATTGCTATACCGAAAACTTGTAGGCATTAATAGCCATAAAATGTGACATTACCGGCTCCAATCCTTTGCTTGTTGGTGTTCTCTTACGCAAAATGGACTTAGAGTTAAAGAAAAAGCTTGAATCTACGCGTGATGTTGTCGCAACCAATAAACATTCGTTACCGACTGTGTCTGAAATTATAGAGTTTCTAAATAACGAGTGTAATAGACATGAAGACGCACTTTGTTCCCTAGGAACACGAACTTGCATGGTAGAGTCACGCACGTCACCGACTAGGTTCAAAGTTAATCATCAACCACGGGGTTCTGGACCTAAGAATGTTTTAGCATCTACAGCTTTAAATCCTATCGATTCTTTGAAATGAATTTGCTGTGCTATGACCGACCATCGAATTTTTGCATGTTCTACATTTTTCTCGAAAAGTCCTCAAGAACGGTTTAATATTATAAAATCGAAGCAACATTGCATTTCATGTTTAGGCAACCATGATCTCAAAGCGTGCAAATCTCAATCAACATGTAAAATTTGCCACAAACGCCATAACACGCTTTTGCATTTTCCATCAGATAAGTCAGGCTCTAATTCCAATCAGGTCAGCACTAATGTTAAATCTGGTGGTCATGATTCTGAAAATGGTCATCAATCTAAATCAGAATCAGTTACTGTATGCTCACACAACAGTGAAACAGATAGTAACAAACCAGTAACAGTGTTGTTAGGGACTGTACTAATAAATGTACGTACAGAAACCGGGACTGTTCATACATTTCGAGCGCTTTTGGATACTGGTAGTATGTCCACACTGGTAACTGAACGTGCAGTAAACTTATTAAATACAAAACGCCACATGTGTAATGTTCAAATTGTGGGTATCAATCAACATGTATAAAAAAACAAAGGCCAAATTTACGGGACAATCGAAACTTTAACTGGAACTCCCATATTTAGGAATCATACCATGGTGATTTTAAATAGACTGACAACGCATCTACCACGGGTTCCCATTGTACGGGAAGTTATTAATCTTGCACAACAGTACCAACTAGCTGATCCTAATTTTTACAGTCCAAACCGCATCGATGTGATCTTAGGAGCTGCTATTTTTCCGCATATAATTACAGGTCCTCAGATTCAATTGGGTCCTGATCTTCCGCATATTATCCAATCTCAATTTGGTAACATTGTCATGGGTACTTCTCCATGTGATCCTACTTCATCTTCCTTATCTGACCACATGATTTCTTCTAGTTCATGTTGTCAGTCAATTCCCATTGATACCTTACATGACGCAATTCAACAGTTTTGGGTACAAGAAGATGTACCATCTCATAACAAGCAATCGCAAAAGGATGACGCATGTGAACGTCTATTCTCAGAAACCCATACACGTGATGATAGTGGTCGTTACGTTGTTCGTCTTCCTTTTAAAGATTCCAATCCAGTTCTAGGTTCATCTCGCACAAACGCAGAAATCCGATTGAAGGCTATGGAACGTAAATTCGCATCCAACGAACGTTTCGCTTTAAATAATAAATAAATAAATAAAAATGTCTTTATTTATCCAGCGATTTTCAGTAACAACTGCTTTTCAAAATAACTTTCGTCAATCAATCTTATTCTAATCATACAAAAAAGAAACAATATTTACAGTAACAACAAACAATTAAAATCTAACATAGTAAAAAAAAAATAGCAGTCAAACTAATTTTCAAATAAACATTTAATATTTCTTTTAAATGTACCGACTGCGAGCTCTTTGAGGCTCGCCGGGAGTCCATTGTACAACGACGGACCGAAATAGGCAAAGCCCTTCCTGCCAACCTCGCGACTGATCCTCGGAAAGTGGAGGAGCTTGTCTTGCCGGGTGCTACGCAAAGCGACATCCCGCCGATGGGAGAGTTTGTCACAGAGGTACTGAGGCTCTCCAACAATAAGAGCTTTGTGGACCAAACAGCAGGTCAGCACTCTGCATACGGCATCCATGGGGAGTAGATGTAGGGCCTCCCTGAAAGGTGACACGTGGTCACAACGGCTGAGGCAGAACACAAACCTGATGGCACTGTTCTGAACCTTTTGAATCCTCCCCATATTTTCTTTGGAGATGCTATTACCGTATGCAGGATAGCAGTATTGAAAAACTGATAGAATCAGTGACTGCACTAGCTGAACTTTCGCTGCCTCTGGTAACAAATTTCTGAACCTGTACAGCCCCCTCAACCTGCCAACGGCACGCTGGATAGTCTGACTAATGTGGTCAGAAAAAGAGAGATCACTGTCCAATGTGACACCGAGAGTTTTTAGACTGTCACTTATTAAAAGTACCTCACCATTTAACATAATGGCCAAGGCTCTCTCATTAAGGGACTGTACAAGATTATGTGGAGCTAAGTAGATCGCACTGCATTTCTTTACATTCAACTTAAGGCCATTTTTGACTGACCAACAAGAGATTTTCTCTAGGTCGTCATTTATGCAGCCAATCGCATAGTCAACCGTCTCAGGCCAGTAAGATAACTGAAGCTGACAATCATCAGCGTACATGTGGACTGTGCAATGCTGTAAACATCTTGGGAAATCAGATGTATACAGGTTAAACAAAATAGGCCCAAGACAACTGCCTTGAGGTACACCTCGATCCTTTATGAGCAACTCAGATGTCTCATTACCCACTCTGGTGACCTGCGCTCTGTGATTTAAGTATGACTTAAACCAATTCACTGCTTCTCTACCAAACCCGTAAAAGTGCATCTTTGCTAATAAAAGTTCATGATTTAAAGAGTCAAAAGCCTGCGAATAGTCAAGCATGACAACTGTACTGTACTTGCCCTCATCTTTGGCTCTGAACAAATCATCAAACATATTCACTAAGGCTGTGCATGTACTGTGGTTTTTTCTAAACCCAGACTGTAGTTTTGGCAAAATACTTTCAGTATTTAAATAAGGAATCATTTGACGAATGGCAGCTTTCTCTAATATTTTTGAAGAGGCAGGCAGTATTGATATTGGTCTTAGCTGTTCCACACTTTTCGGATTCACAGTTTTAGGGAGTGGATGCACTATACTATTTTTCCAGTTTTCAGGAAATCTCCCTTCTCCCAGTGACTCATTTACTAGGTGTGTTATAGCCGAGATCGCAAAGGGGCTCACTGATCTAATCATATCAATGGAAATTGAATCGCTACCCACAGCGCCAGATTTGATTTCTTTCATGATTTCTATTATCTCATTTTCAGTGACAGCTCTAAAATTAAATTCGTGTTCAGATTCATGAAATCTATTGTTTGTAAAATAATTGATGTGTTCTTTAGAGGCGTTTACATCAGAGCCCATTTTCTGAAAGTAGCGGTTTATTTCATTTGGGGTGATTTCAAGTGGCAAATCGATGTCATCATTCTTTCCCAAAACATCACACCGCTTTAAGGAAGACCAGAATTCTCTTGGGTTCTTGCTAATTCCAAGTTTGTCGGAGAAATATTTTTTCTTTTCTCTCCACAGCAATCTATTTAATGAATTTCTTACATTTTTATAATGTTGCCAATCGTCATCGTTCCTAGTCTTCCAGTATTTGTTTCTCAATTTGTTTTTCGTCTTAGTCAGCCTTTTTATTTCAATCGTTCTCCAAGGCGCTTTTTTCTTTGTCACTCTTTTACAAACAATTGGTGCGTTCTTGTCATATATTTTCCTTATATTTGAGGTAATGAATTGTTCTACATTTTCAACCCCTTGTATTGATAATGCACCATTCTAATCAATTTCTGAAATCTGATTAATAACGCTATCCGGTTCAAATCTGGAAAAGTCTCTATATGTAATAAACTTGACTTTCCTTTTGTCTTTCTGACAGGCGATCTCACAATAAACAAGCTTATGATCCGTAATTTTCACACCCCTGTGATCTTCAATGCTTGCTGTGTCTATTATGCCGTTCCTCTTGATCTCGACTCCCTTGTCCACTATAATGTGGTCTAACAAGGTGGCCGAGTTTGCTGTCACTCTAGTTGGCTTATCTATTAATTGAATAGTATTGGTTTCTTTTAAGAGGCGGCTTAGGTACTTAGTCTCATTACACACATTGTTCATCAAGTCAATATTGTTGTCTCCTAGATATATCACTGAGTTTACTTCAGCTGCCAGGTCAACAAAAAGGGAATGAAACAAAGTTGAAAGGTGGGTATACCTCACATAAGACGGCCTGTAGCCCACACAAATGCCAAGCCTAACACCCTTTGCTTTCACAACAATACAAAGAGACTCCAAACCAGGGGGTAACTCCTCAGAAAGAGTATGCTCCTCGTATAGTATGCCATCTCTGACATAAATAATCACACCACCTCCAACTTCCTCAACTGATGGAGTTAATGAATTTTGATGGCGGTCACAACGGAGCATTGAATACCCTTGTATTCGAAAGCTGTCTGAAGGTGTGCCAGGAAGAAGCCAAGTCTCAGTAACTCCAAAGACGTCGATATCATAATCCCTTAGTAGTGAACACATTTCATCGAATCCAGTGTTCAGGGAACGGATGTTCTAGTGAGCTACTTTTAGACTCCTTGTGGCCTCCCCCTCAACTAGTTTCCCGAGGTAGAAGAAGACAAACTCTTTCGAGCGTCATCTCCATCCCCAGGATCCAAGCCAAGATGGGAGGTTGATGCCTCTTCCTGCACACAGGGTGAGGCTGGCTCCAGAGATTGCAGGACGCTGCGGATGGTCCTCAAAATCAGTGATCCTAAGCGTGACACACCTCCCCGGCTGAGATGAACACCATCTCGGGCAAGATCCTCTCGCGAAAGCACCCGGTTGACATCTACAAAGGTCACGCCGAAGTTCTGACACATCAGCTCCAACTGTGAATTAAAATTATTCAAAGCTTTATAAGTCAAATCAGATCTTACTAAAATGCTGTTTAACACAACGTTTGCTAAAGGGAACCTAGTTCTAACAGTGTAGAGCAAATCTGCCATGCCGTGAAGGGCCTCACGCTTTCCCTGCCCGCCATTGTACCCTGGACCCCCATTGTAGCCTTTTCTTAAGTTGTTGGTACCTACATTTAGATAAATCAAATTAAAATCCCTACCTACATGCTCTAAAATTCTTACTTTAATATCGTCTATTTTGCCACCCGAACAAAACTCCACGATAACTCCTTCCGTACAACAATTATTATTTTACAATTACAACTATGCCTTTATTACAATTACAATTATAACTTTATTATATCGTGATTTAATGTCAGAGTAAATAATGCTCAATCACATGACAGAATGTGACGATCCGACATCCACGGACGTTCATTATTATTTACCTCATCATAGTGTTTTAAAGGAGTCAAGTTCGACTACTAAGTTAAGAACGGTTTTCGATGCCAGTTGTAAATCAAGTTCCGGATTTTCATTAAATGATCTACTCATAACAGGTACCAAACTCCAGTCTAATATCGCAGACTTATTGATTCAATTTCGCCGTCACCATACTGTTGTTTGTTGTGACATAAAACAAATTTATCGGCAAATTCTCATACATCCAGATGATCGCAAGTTTCAATTGATTTTGTGGAGATCCAATGAGGATCAGCTGATTAAGTCTTTTCAATTAAACACTGTCACTTACGGTGTTAATAGTTCACCCTATCTTGCCATCCGCACATTACATCAGTTGGCAGTGGATGAAGGTCATAAGTTTCCAGATGCATCTCACGCATTACTTCACCATACCTATGTTGATGACATTATCACCGGCGCTGATTCCATTCCAGCAGCTCTAGAATTACAACGTCAACTTCAAGGACTACTCCCAAGTGGAGGTTTCGAGCTTCGTAAATGGGTGTCAAACGCCGATCAACTGTTGCAACACATGCCAGACGATCATCGAGAATCTCCCAAATTCATTTCCAATTCTAATAATCCTAACTTCACAGTGTTAGGACTTCATTGGTCACCAACGACTGACTCATTTTCTTACTCTGCGCAAGGAATCAAAATATCTCAAACCACCACGAAACGCACAGTTTTGAGGCAATTGCTCAAATATACGATCCATGTGGGTTTTTGACTCCTTTCATTATGACTGCCAAATGCTTCATGCAATTAATTTGGACGTTAGGTTTGAGTTGAGGCACCTCACTTCCGTCTGAAGTTCAGGATCAGTAGACACACATAATATCTGATACTCACTGTCTAACGCAAATCAGTATACCACGTTCACTAAACCTTAATTCGTCGCCTAAAATCGAACTACACGGATTTTGTGATGCTTCAGAGCGAGGATACGCAGGAGTTGTTTATTTTAGAAATGAAGGTCCAGATCACAAAGTAGCTATCAATTTAATCATGGCTAAAAGTAGAGTCGCTCCATTGAAGAAGGTCACAATCCCTCGTCTTGAACTGAGTGCTGCTCATTTACTATCAAAATTAGTTTCTCATGTCACTAGCTTATTTCCCAATGTAATCAAAACCGAAAACATTTGGTTATGGAGTGATTCCACTGTTGCTCTTGCATGGATTAGAACACCTCCCTACCGTTTAAAAACATATGTTGCTAATCGGGTTGCTCAAATCCAGGAAGTAACACCACCAGAACTTTGGCATCATGTCTCATCACAAGACAATCCAGCAGATTGCGCTTCTCGAGGATTGCCATTGAATCAACTAATGGATCACATTTTGTGGTGGAACGGACCTTCATGGTTATCACATCTGATCACAGATTGGCCACCAGTTCAAATGGATAATATACATAATGATCAACTATTGGAATTGAAATCCGATCCCTTACCAATTTTTGTCGCCACACCTAAGGAAGAATGGTCATTACTGTCCAACTATTCTTCTTGGACAAAATTAGTACGCATTATGGCTTGGATTCTAAGGTTTGCACATAACTGTAAAACCGCATTTCACCAAACTGGTCATCTCACTGTTGCTGAACTCAACTCAGCTAAATTCAAGATATATTTTTCTGTACAACAGACTGTGTTTCATAAAGAATATCATGAGCTTGTTCAAGGCAAACTTCCATCAAATCTTTGCCATCTTAATCCTTTCATCGACAGCCATCAACTCATACGTATCGGAGGTCGACTACGCAATTCAGCATTAACATTTGATATTAAACACCCAGTTTTGCTTCCAAAAAAGCATCATGTCTTTAACATACTCATTGACTGTTTTCATTTGCAAAGCCTTCACGGAGGCCCACAACTAGTGCAGGCTCTATTAACACAAGAAGTTTGGATATTAAATGCAAGAAATGTCATCCGACTCAGAGTACACAAATGTTTGACTTGTAACAGGTTTCGCAATACTGATAGAACACCGTTAATGGCTGACTTACCGTCAGTTCGGACTTCACCAGCAAAACTATTTGCTTCTACTGGAGTTGACTATTGTGGTCCTTTCCCAGTTAAGGATATCAATTTGAGGTCTGTTAAGACTTTTAAAGTTTATTTGCGTATATTCATTTGCATGGTGACCAAAGCCATCCTTATCGAAGTGGTCACAGACTTGACTACAGACGCATTTATAGCTGCACTCACTCGATTTATATCGAGACGTGGACGATGCACTGGTATTTTTTCAGACTGTGGTTCAAATTTTGTAGGAGCTGATGCAGTGTTACGCAAGATTGTCAAAACTACGATAACTGACCCAAAACCACAATCACAAATTCAAACTTTCGCTGCAAACCTTTCAATTCGGTTCCATTTCAATCCGCCGTTAGCACCACATCACGGAGGACTTTGGGAACGAGCCGTACGTAATGTTAAACACCATCTTGTTAGAGTCATGGGAATGACCCTTTTCACATTGACTGAATTAATGACACTAACAACACGCATTGAAGCAATGCTCAACTCTCGCCCACTAACAGCAATGTCAAATGACCCCAACGACCTAACAGTATTAACACCTGGACATTTCCTCACGGGAGCTCCATTAGTCGCCCTTCCTGAAACTAATCTGACAACTGTTCCATCAAACCGCTTGAAAAATTGGCAAGTTGTCCAACAGTACGCCCAACGTATCTGGAAGAGATGGAGCCTCGAGTACTTAAATACACTACAACAACGTGTCAAATGGACTTCAAGTCGACCGAACTTGAAGATTGGAGACTTGGTGTTAATGAAGACCAATGCAACCGCACTACTATGGCCAAGAGCACGTGTCGTCGAAGTATTTCCTGGCTCAGACAACATTGTTCGAGTTGTCAAGATTAAAACTCAAGAATGCTTAAAGTAAAAAAATATTTAAATATTTAAAATAATATATATTTTAACATATATATTTTTTTAAATATTTTTAAATATTTTAAATATTTAAAATATTTTAAATATTTAAAGAAAAATAATATTTTAAACAAACAAGAGATAAAAGATATAATAAATTTAACTAGAAATTGTACAACTCAGAATTATTTTGGATTTAAATGGAAATATTATACGCAAGAAAATGGACTAGCGATGGGCTCTCCTTTATCTGGTTTAGTATCAGATATCTTCATGTACGACCTAGAAGTAAATAAAATCATAAATCAATCTAATCCACACATAAATAACATTATATACTGGCACAGATACGTTGACGACATAATTTGCCTTTTCAATGGAAATAAAAAAGAAAGCTAAGAACTCCTAAACCACCTAAATTCTTTATCTCCTAAAATAAAATTTACACAAGAAATTCAAACAAAATAAATCAACTATTTAGATGTAACTATCAGTAAAAAGAATAATAAATATTAATTTCTGAAATATCGCAAACCATCTCAAACTGACCTACTAATACCATCAAATTCCCATGGCAATATACAATGTCAGCATTTAGAGCAATGATAAACAGACTCTTGAATATTCCAATGAATAAAGAAGACTTTGAAAAAGAAAAGTCTATATTTAAATATTTGGCGAAAAAGAATGGCTATAAATAAAACTTAGTAGAAAACATGATTAAAATAATAAAAACAAAAGACTGAGACCAAAAGAAGAATACGAGAACAAGAACAAAGAAAAGAAATACATCTCTGTACCCCACAACATTTTCCTTAACAAAGCAAAGCGGAAAACGTTGGACAAGAAGAAATACCGCTCAAGCTACAGAACAAAGAACAATTCTTTGTATTTAATCAAGAAGAAAATTAATGAAAGCAACAGCAACAATAAAAATGATTACAACAAATCTGGCATTTTTTAGATAAATTGTTCTGACCGTGACAAATTCTACATAAGACAAACCTGAAGGTCTTTCTGTTCGCGCTTTAAAAAACGTATCCAAGCGCTCAAAAGCAATAATAACACCACTATGAAAAGTACATTCGTAGAACACTAGTAGGGGGTATTGGTAGGTTCAACCCCAGCAGGGTGGTAGTGGTCGGTCTAAAAATAGAACTCCCCCCCCCCCCCCCCGGCTAAAAATAGATTTCTAAAAATAGCTAACCTAAAAAAAAAAATAAAAAAAAATAAAATAAAATAAAAAAATAAAATAAAAAAAAAAAAAAGTTTTTCAAAAAAAAAAAAAAAAAAAAAAAAAAAAAAAAAAAAAAAAAAAAACCTAACTTTCACTTTTTGGTGACGTCATAGAGGTCAATGACCTTTCAACCTTAGATTGCCCCCCCCCCCCCCCGTGACGTCATAGACTACCACCCTGCTGAGACCTGGAATTTAAATCTTGATTGACAGGACTGTTATGGAAAGTTAATGACTCGGCTATTGTTGGCACAGGGCTGTCCTAGCTTTCACCGTACCGTCTTCAGTTTAGGTTGGGAGCTTGACAAGTACGGACGCAAGTATGGACTGTGACTACTGGGACTGTGAGATCAGCGATGAAGAGTTGGCGAGAGTTTGCGCTGAAGCTGAGAGGATGGAGGTGGAAGAGGAGCAGCAGCACAACTACATCAGCAACAGGAATTGGATCAATCCGAAGGAACAATGGAAAGAAGAAAAATTCACTGATTTGGACTGTCGCTACTTTACTCCAACACTAAAATTCTTTACACTCCCAGACCTTGAAGAATATGAGAAGCAGCTAATGTGGCGTGGGAAGGAGTTTTGGAGTAGATGGGCAGGATGCCCATCAGACGATGACTTGGAATGGTTTTCATCAGATTATTACTACTTGGAAAATGAGTATCCACTTGAACAGGATGAGAAATGGGAACCAATAGAAACAGAGCAAAAATACTTCAGGGAAGTCGAAAAATATTGGTTTCCGGATAACCATTGGTGCCGACCATTGAAATATGTATGGTGGCCGGAGGAATCTTACTTGAAACTATTGGAAAATAAAAATTGATTATCCTGTAAAATCCTTTCACCTCCACCCTCTCAGCGAAAAACAGCCTTTTTAAAGGCTACCTAAGCCTTAAAATGACTTAGAAATAAGATAGAAACAGCCGCTTGTTCGGTTGCTTCTGGAAAGGTCATTGACCTTTGTGGCCATTAATAGGACCCCCCCCCCCCCCCCGACCACTAACCCAAAAAAAAAAAAAAAGACCCCCCCCCCCCCCCCATACCAGTCAGGTCATTGACATGATTAGGGCAATGACAGGATTAACGAAAGTAGACCCATTAGTGAAACTATAATCAGTGCTTTTACTGGTGGAATTAGAAAGCTGGCGTGACATGTTAAGCGGCTAGCAACCTATTTTGGCCTGGGAAAGTTTGGAAGTTTTAGAAACTACTGGCTAATGACCTTGTTGTTACATCCGTGTTGATGACCTCGGCTGACTGTTGCTGATATTACGGTCTCAGGTGTTCATTTTGGTTTTGGAGCTCGAACAATGAAGACGCTACAGCAACTGAGCGCTGCATGCATTGCTGATGCTTTCCGTTGTTGGGGGGAGGTTGAGCAAGGTCTTGGACACATTTTACCTCCGTCCATAGTAAAACTTGTAATAAGAGAAAGAGCAAGGAAAGATTTTGAGGAACAACGAGAAGAACTTGAGGTGCGAGAAAATACAGACTGGCTGTCAGGAAGAATGGTTACAATGTACTATGACTTGTATTTGGAAGATCAAGTAAGGAAAGAGATGTTGGATTTTTTCCTCAACAACATCGAATTAATGTTTCCGTAAGGAATTTGAATAAATGGGGAAATAAACTGTGGAAAAATAAAAGTTAACACCTTAAATCCTCCCTCCTCCCCATCAGCGATCAATCGGCCTTTTTAAAGGCCACCTAAGCCTTAAAATGACTTAGAAATAAGATAGAAACAGCCGCTCGTTTGGTTGCTTCAGGAAAGGTCATTGACCTTTGTGGCTATTAATAGAACCCCCCCCCCCCCCCCCGACCACTAACCAAAAAAAAAAGACCCCCCCCCCCCCCGACCACTAACCTCAAAAAGAAAAAAAAAAGACCCCCCCCCCCCCCCCATACCAGTCAGGTCATTGACATGATTAGGGCAATGACAGGATTATCGAAAGTAGACCCATTAGCGAGATTATAATCAGTGCTGTGGAATTAGAAACCACCAGTTTACTGGTGGAATTAGAAAGTTGGGGCTGACAGGATTATCGAAAGTAGATCCATTAGCGGAACTATAATCAATGCTTTTACTGGTGGAAATAGAAAGCTGGGGCTATTAGCAGGTATTAAGGGAACAATGTCTTGTTGGTTCTGCTTATAGCTGGAAATCTAGAAACTTCTGGACAATGACCGTCCGGTCACGTAGACCTGCTTTCACCGTATAAAGACCTCACCGTTTCTAGCTCAGTTTAGTTTGGGAGTTTGCAACGATCAGTTAGCAAGTGCGCGTGTGCTCTGTGCTGTCAGTGATCTGTATACTCTTTGTGTCACAACACCCAGTGCTACATCATCTTTATTTCTTCAATCACTGAGTAAGTTATTACATTATTTATTTTAATTGATTTTTTTCTTTTATTATAAATTTTAATTCTAAACTTTAAATGTGGCTTATAAATGTGTGAAGGATGATATTAATTTTGAATAACTACAGATTAGCTTAATTTAACTTTCATATGTTTCACAAAGTAATTTGACGTAAATTGAAGAAAAATATAAAAACTTAAAGTTTAAAAATGAAATAATAATTTATTTTTATTTTGATTTTATTTTATTTATTTATTTATTTATTTATTTTTTTTTTTTTTTTTGAAAATCACTTTTAACTTAATTGAGTTTTAAAGTTTCATAAATGACCTTTCAGTTTTAATGATAGTTGTCATAATGATTAAAAGAATTTATTAAAGGATTTAGTTGTAAAGTAGTAAATGACTTAGAGATCATTGACCTCCATGGTTATAATTAGCCCTGACCCCCCCCCCCCCCCCCAGCCAAAAATAGACCTGACCTGACCCCCCCCCCCCCCCCGAGCCAAAAATAGACCTGACCCCCCCCCCCCCCCGAGCCAAAAATAGACCTGACCTGACCCCCCCCCCCCCCCGAGCCAAAAATAGACTTGACCCCCCCCCCCCCGAGCCAAAAATAGACCTGACCCCCCCCCCCCCCCCGAGCCAAAAATAGACCTGACCTGACCCCCCCCCCCCCCCGAGCCAAAAATAGACCTGACCTGACCCCCCCCCCCCCCCCCTTCTAAAATATATTCAGGACTTGTACAAATTTTCAGACTTTTAAATGCTGTTCTTGTATTATAGTTGCATGATAGTTTTAAGTTAAGTTTGTACAATTCGGCTGGCATATAACCGGGGGGCGGCTAGACACTGTATAGATTGGATATGTTTTGTCAAAATTGTAGTTAAACAACTACTACTATACAGTGTTGGGCTCAGGTCAAACTCGGGTCAGTTCACGGATTTTACAAACTTGTGTGCATGATAGAAATTAATAAATAGCATAAGTTCTTATGAAAGTGTTCAGTCTGCATCGAGACAATGTAGAGACAGTGTCATGTCGCATAGGTTTCTACGTACAGCGAGGCTTGTTTTGTGATTTCAGGATGGAGTTCCACTGCGACGTCTGCGGCAAGTCCTACAAGAGCCGGGATGCACATCGCCGTCATCAGGCGGAGCACAATGCTCCGAAGCTGGACTGTGTGCTTTGCGGCTACTCCACTACTCGTAGGGACTTGATGAAAAAGCACAAGTCGTCAGTGGGACACCAACAGCGATCTACAGGGGTGCAGCCGCCTCCACCAGAGCCTCGCTTCGTCTGTGGAGTGTGTAGCACCTCTTTTACACTGGAGAAGAACCTCCAGCAGCATATGCGGGAGCAGCATGACCCGGACGTCGAGAGGAACTTCCGCTGCCAGTATTGTGGACGGCAATTCTCTCGGCGTGGGAACCATGCGGCGCATGAGGAGTTTCACTGCCCCGTGAAGAGGGAAGCAGAGTGGGGCCCGTCAGTGTCTTTCTCAGCTTCCCGGCCAGGGGTGAAGCGTCCGCACCCGCAGCAGCTGGAGGAGTCGGCACAGCCTGAAGAGGAGTCACCGCAGCCGGGACCGTCTTCAGAGCCTTCGCCGGGACCTTCTTCAGTGACTTCACCGGGACCTTCTTCTTCGGAGCCTCAGCCTGAAGAGGAGTCACCGCAGCCGGCACCGTCTTCAGAGCCTCAGCCTCGCGTGGTGAGTGTCGCCGACGACGACGGCCCGACCTTTGTGCGTGTGGAGGTCGGGTTCGGCAATAGGCTCCAAACATTCGCGCTGAAGGAGCCTATGCCGACACTCAGAACAATCCCCGAGGTGATGAGAGACTTAAGGTGCCATTTAGTTAGATTGTTAAGGAACGCGATCGAGGAACACCCTAATATTAAAGTGAACTTGTTCCTCGAGTGCGAGTTTGTTGATATTACCGGTGAGAATAAGTGTAAGCGGGCATTCAAGACCAAAAATGCTCCTCTCGATAGCACGAGCGACTATGAAAAATTTGTTGAACTATCCTTTGAAAAGCTCGTGCATGAGAAGGAGCAATGCGAAATGGTAGGCTCCGGTTGGACATACCTGCGCGTGACGAACTTGGAAGTGCGAATAAACAGGTATAGTCCATTGGGCGGTGGAGCGCGACATATTTCACTGCCCAAATCGCTCGCGGGTACGCGAAGTGTAGTGAATGTGTTTAACAAGGACGACAAGTGCTTCGCCTACGCTATGCTGAGCAAGTTCGTTGTGTCACACCCCGAGCGGCCGGAGTCTTACCCGCAGGCCTTGTTTGCCCGCTACAATTTTGAAGGACTCAAGTTCCCCGTTGCACCTAAAGACATTGCACGGTTTGAACGAAACAATCCTAATGTTAGTGTGAATGTTTATGCACTCGAGGTTATGTATATAGAAGCGCTAGGGTGTTCCCGGTACACTGTGTATCCGCTTCGTACCTGTCGGCGGGAAATGGCAGATCATACAGATTTGCTGTACCTGACTAAAGACGGCAATGCACATTACTGCTGGATTAGGGACTTGAGCCGTCTCGTCAGGCCGCAGCTGACACGACATGAGCAAAAACTGTATGTATGTAAGCGGTGTTTCGCACACTTCGATGATCGCGAAAACAAACTCGGCTTGGACGGTAAGACAAGACTGGAGCAGCATCGACGGTACTGCGGAGTGGAGGTGCCGCTTCGCATGGACCTCGCTGCGAAGAAGACCATCCAGTTTAGCCACCCGGAGTTCAGCAGGAAGGACCGCTTCGCCATCTATGCGGACTTCGAGTGTGCTCTGCAGCCTGCATCGGAGGTGTCCAACGACGAGCATCCGGCTGGAGGTACAGCGTCTCGCATCCATGTCCCGTATGCCTTCTGCTACCATGTCCATGACAACCGTGGGGAAGCGTGCAAGACGGTGACATACTTCGGTGACGATGCATCTAGGGTCTTCATGCACCGCCTGAAGGAAGATGTGAGACGCATCAAGGAACTCCTCTTCAATGACAGGAACCTTCGTGCTACGCTTTCGCCATCGGAGTGGGCAGAGTTTCGTGCTGCCACAGTGTGTTACTTGTGCGGTAAACAGTTCGTTGACGGTAGCAAGGACGTGAAAGTGCGCGACCACAACCACGCGGCTCCGTACGAATACCGCGGTGCGGCACACCGGTCGTGCAATCTTCGCTATCGGGAACAACAAATCATCAATGTGTATTTTCATAACCTATCCAACTATGATGGACACTTCATTGTGCGCGAGTTGGCAGTGGATCCTGGTAGCGTTGAGGTTGTCGCCCATACGGAGGAACGATACATATCCTTCACAAAGAAATTCGTCTACGACGAGGTCATCGGCGAGGCACCCACTGCAGCGAGACGACGACGACGGCGACGTCAGCAGCAGCAGCAGCCTTCGAACCGACCGCCGTCGCCACAGCCTTCAACTTCAGTGCAGCAGCCGCCACAGCCTTCTACATCATCGGAGCCGGCGCAGCAGCAGCAGAAGAAGAAGCAGCGGAAGAAGAGAGGACTTGTAATCCGAGTACGATTTGTTGACTCGTACAAGTTCCTTTCTTCGAGCCTTGCCAGCCTTGCAGCAGCTTTACCACCGGAGCAACTCGTCGAGACGAAGAAAGCGTTCCCCGACCCGGCGAAATTCGACCTTGTGCGACGAAAGGGGGTGTTCCCATACAACTTTGTAACGTCGCTCGAAGTGTTGGGGTCAACCACGGACCTTCCGCCCAAGGAGGCATTCTATAATGACCTCACACTCGAGCACATCTCGGACACGGACTATCAACATGCACGAAACGTATGGGACACCTTCCAGTGCGCGACCCTGGGAGATTATGCGTCGGTGTATCTGCAGTGTGACGTAGCTCTACTGACAGACATTTTCGAACAATTTCGTGATACGTCCCTGCAGCAATACGGACTTGACCCGGCGCATTACCTCACCCTGCCCTCCTACGCGTGGGATGTAATGTTAAAGTTGACAGATGTGAAACTAGACACAGTGCGGGACTTTGATATGTTTATGTTTTTTGAACAGGGCATCAGGGGAGGTATCTCCCAGGCAATTACGCGTCATGCAAAGGCGAATCACGACCGGTGCCGCACAGAAGATCGTGTAGCCGATGAACCATCACGTTACCTAATGTACTTCGACGCGAATAACCTGTACGGATGGGCCATGTCGGAACCTTTGCCTACAGGACAATTTGAATGGCTCTCCGAACAGGAAATACAAGACTTGGACATTGCGTCACTTGATCCGTACGGTGAGTTCGGGTACGTGTTGGAGGTGGACTTACATTATCCTGAACGGCTGCACGATCTTCATAAAGATTTACCATACTGTTGCGAAACCCGCCGCCCGCCGACAGGTAAATTCCCGAAGCTGATGACTACATTATACGATAAGGAACGATACATTTGCCACTACAGAGTCCTCCAACAGGCCCTGCAGAACGAGTTAGAGCTGACTCGCATTCATCGTGTTGTTCGTTTCCGTCAGTCTTGTTGGCTAGCGCCGTACATCCAGAAGAACACGGAGCTGCGGAAACTTGCCAAGACCAAGTTTGAACAGGACTTTTTCAAACTTATGAACAACGCGGTCTTCGGCAAGACAATCGAGAATGTGAGGAAGCGACTCAACATGGAACTGGTGGTCAACAAACAACGCTTCAGCAAGCTGGTGGTAAAACCAAACTTCTTGGACAGGACATACTATGGGAACAACGTCACACTCATGCACATGGCCAAGATCCGCATAGTGCTCGACAAGCCAATCTATGTCGGCATGTGCGTGCTTGACATATCAAAGTGGTTGATGTATGACTTCTTAGCGAGGATGAAACGGAAGTATAAGGATAGGCTAGAAGTCGACTATATGGATACAGATAGTTTTATCCTGTCCATCATCAGCAACGACTTCTACAAGGAAATGAAGGAACACCTTGACGACTTTGACACCAGTTCCTACCCGAGGACTCATGACTGCTTCAGCATGACCAACGCCAAAGTCCTTGGCAAGTTCAAGGACGAGTGCAACGGGCTACCGCTGTTGGAGTACCTAGGCTTGCGGTCTAAGCTGTACTTCTTGGACATTTGCGACGATGAAGAGAACAGTGAAAACAGCGAGACCGCGGCCAATGATGGACCATCGCCACCAAAACGTGTAAAAACCGTTAAGAAGGCGAAAGGTGTTGATAGGGGCGTAGTGAAGAACGTTTTAACCCCGGACGACTACCGCGAGTGCCTCTTACACGGAGTGATTAAGCGAACTGTGAATACGCGTTTCCAGTCGCGACATCACCGCGTTTATACCGTGCAGGTTGAAAAAATTTCTTTAAGCTCCACGGACGATAAACGGTACATCTTACCGGACGGTGTACATACTTTGCCGTGGGGCCATAAAGACATCCCCGACATGGGTGATGGTGGCGGTGATGACAGCGGTAGTGTAGGTTCGAACGAGGAAAACCTACGCACCCTCGTCGACCTACTCGATGCTGAAGATGAGGACCTGTAGTGGCTAACGGACAGTGTGCGCGAGTGGGTAACCCCAAACTGTGACAGTGCGCGAACTACTTCGTGGGGACAGTGCGCGAGTTGTACTGCACGCGAATGGGTAACCTCCAAACTTTGACAGTGCGTGACTTCACCGTGGGGACAGTGCGCGAGTTGTGCTGCACGCGAGTGTTTGTGCGCGAATGGAGGTTACCCAAAACAGTGCGCGAGTGGGTGGATCGGAGCGGGTGTAGGGGTGTGTGGGAGCCCGCTCGGGGGGGAAACCCCCAAAAACAATTGTTAGCATATTACTGCATTATTAGTGTGTGATTTAATAAAGTGATCAATAAAATGATTTATCATCACACTCGGGTTTTTTCTTCCCACTTTTTTCTTATTCTATATGGAATAAGGTATAATAATAAGTCAATGTAGTAATTATTATTATTTTATTTTTCCAATCGACCTTATACCTATCAATAAAGGTTATATAAAAATTAGATGTAGAATTCTGCGAAGAGCATCTGGACCAGCATATCATTCTCAGCAGTGGAGTCACCGAAGAGTTGGACAAAATCATTCATCTTCATGTCATAGTTGGTACGGCAGTACAGGTAGGTCAGACAGTAGTGGCCGCAAACCGAAGTATCCAAGCCTTGTAGACGGTACTTGTTGTAGGTGTAATGCAACATATGGCCATTGATGTTACGTCTCAGAAATTGTTGAAAATCGCCATGATACGGAGGTCTGCCAAAACTGTCGAAATATTCAACAACATAACTGTTATTGTTGCTGGTATCTTGTCCTCCAGCTCTGTAGAATGCCACCCAATGTTCTCCACTATGTGTATGCGGTTGGGTGTTTACCACTAATGCAGATGACGGAGCAATATGTCTCGGTAGACGATCTGATGCAAACACTCCGACATGTTGTACATTCGGTAATTGTAGTAAATATTTTCTTATAGTTGTGGTATTCATTCTTGTGAAACTGTAGTCAGATCCAAGCTGGTATACACTGATTTAGTCGTTGTAGTCTTTTTACGGTTTTGTTCGTTGTTGTGGCGATGAGGACAGCAACAATAACACGTTCCACAATGTGACTCTTTAGCTGTTAGTAGTAGCCAGCCACGTAGCAGTGTGCAATTGACCAAAGCACAACGGTGTTGTACACTTTTATGCTGACCGCAACGTATCGTATTGGTGGACAATAGATTGCCAATGGTGGACAATGATCCGCATCCAATATCACCCATGTCAACTACTAGCACTTTGTCATTGTTTGTTATAAGATGTTTCATGGTATATTGTTTCTTTTCCGATCCTTTTACGTACACAACTGATTGGTTATTGAGACATGTACGTAGTTTATCAATCAATACATGGTACGATATATCACCATGATTCCAGTCAATACCGTGACAGTGTTTGGTTAACCAGTAACTTTCTCGAAGTTTTTCTTCAGACAAAAAGTCACGATCAAACGGTGGACGAGCAATGTGGTGAATCAGTAGTGTTCCAGTACACACATCAATAACACTGACTTCTTTTACTATATAATAATTACTGTTGTCTTTGAAACATTGTAAATCCAACACCACAGACGACTGACACAATTGATGTTCTGCCGACATGTTTATTATAACACTGTCAGTGATGTACTGGCTGTAATGCACTAGTTGACTGTGCTTTATACATTTAGCCGGCATAGTCCACCGATACGTTACGATGTCGATCAATCTCAATGACATTGTCCAGTTCTGCATAGACAATAATGTTGACTGATTCGGTCAATGCTTCGCTGAATCCAATCTCGATGCGTAGATTTCCATTGCGTACCAGGTTCCAATGGCTGGACTCGTTAGCGCTCAAGTCAGGTGTTAAGTCAAACGCTAACAGACAATAACCTTTTTCGAAATCTTGTCTGCTGATATCATTACCGCTATTGTCAAAATGTATTCCGGTACCGCTGAACAGTGTGTGATACGATAGCGCATAGGCAACATCCGTATCATTACCAAACACTGGCTGTAATGCTTTCATCGGCACTTGTTCACCATCCAAGTACAGTGCGAAATAATTCATCTTGAAATGTTGGAAATTAAATGGATTTTTCTTGTAATCTCCGTTGAATGCTTGATTAGTAATCATGCCGACAATTACACGTTTTGGTAACTGACCCAAGTACACACTGTCCAATGTTTTGCTCAGTATGCCAGCGGGTAATGTGATTGATTTCACTTCAACACGTGTGATCGGATATTTGGCAGTACCACTCTCGAGTGTTTTACTATGTGCCAACAGTACGCTCGGATTGATTTTACAACGACGAACAAACAGATTTGTCTCTTTGATATGTACTTTATATGTTGTGTTATTGTCCGACATGATGGCAAATGCGTTCCTCGATCTGATCAAACGTAAACGCATCTCTACACCGTTTAACATGAACTTGTTCTGATTGCACAAGTCAATGTGTAGATGACCGATCATGTCTGCATAGTGACTCTTTTCAGTAAATTTTCGTCGTTGTACTAGTCCTTCATTTTCTTCTTTACAATTATCCATGTTATTAGAGTCATCTTTGTAGAATAACACACTTGTCATGTGTGACTTTTTAGCATCATGTCCGTAGTTTAAAAGGTTTTCTAAATACGCACGATAGGCGTAGGTATTGTTTTGCGGTGACACTAGTTTATTATTCAAGTGTAAATCCACTTGGCTAAATAGCGAATGTAACCAGTTATTAACCGGACCAAATTCCTTAATCGCATCGGCAGCTGTAAATTTTGTTCCATCTTCTTTGACAATAGTGGCTTGTACGTGTAATAATGTTTGTGATAAGTCCGTATATTCATCACCATGTCCGGGTATGACAAATTCAATAGGTGAGTCATCCGTCAATGACGATATGGGTTTATATTGCACCCATTTACCACTGTCAATGCTGGTCTGTGTCGGTGGTAGCGAGAATAAGTCTAATTCCGTCTTTGTACATTCGCATGATTTCTGGTGAATAAATGACATGGTGTTTAAGAGAAAATATCAATTTGTCTTCTCGATGAACTAGTTGTCTTCCGCTTTTTCTTATGTTGCACACGCCGCTTTACTTTACGTGTCACTCGTTTACGTAACTTTCGTTTAGTCACTGATGATTTGCGTAGCTTACGTTTCCTCGCTGGAGACGTCCGTGCTCGAAGGAGTTTCGTCAAAGACTGTGGTGTGACACGTGTGATGCGCCTCTTCTTATAGACACCACTGCCGCCACCGCGAAGCACGCGTTCCAGTTTGTCGTCAGCTCGACGTTTAAGTCCACCAGTAAATTGTTTAAGACGTTCATTCGCTGCATTTCGTGGGTTCATAGTACCATCAGCTATATCACTGAGAAACCCAACACCTGAACGTAATGCCTCCTTGCCCACAGCAGTTGCACCTGACTTGATTAATGGCATGACTGAACGAACAAGTCCACCAAGAAAACTTCCAATCCCATGTCCACGTTGATACGGTGCGCCTCTATACACTGATACAATACCACTACTACCGCCAAGTTGTTGATCACGGTAGTATTTGAGGTAGGGATCGTTAAGATTCATTATACTATTGTAACTGCTGGTACTCTGCGGAGGTGAAGTTTCATGTACGTAGTACCGAACTCGAATGGCAAGTGATGACCTTTGTCGTCCCTTAAATCAATTTCCACACTCTCGAACGAGCTCTTTATGACAGGCATGTAGTGCGGTGAAGTGAAATGCACAACCTTATGAGACCCGTATTTATAGTCAGTGGTGTCAATGTTGACTATTTTTAACAGTGGTGCTACAGTGTCACCCACTAATTGCGGTTCTACAAGGTCACAATAGACATAAATGTCTGCTGGAATGCCAGCTAATAAGTTTGGTGGTCTTGTAGCTTTCCTATGTCTTTTCACATCCACATTATTTACATCATATCCTAACTGTAACGCTAAAGTGGGGCTAAGTTCAAGTTGTGTTAGTGTATCTGTCATTGTAATCAATTCAACCTTTTTTGTATCACTATCATACTCGAACTCAATACTGTTAAGTTTAAGTTTTGTATTCCCGTTAATTGCTGCTAGCAATTCATTAATATCTTTGTAATTGCCAGACTCCACTTTAGCTACAGTCAAATTTGTATTAGTAACTTCATTATCTTCAATTTCAGCAGTTGGTTTTGTGTAAATATATATGTTAGCATCATTACCAACTGTTAAAAACGAGCATGGATAGTGTGCTTCAACTAGTGCTATTTCCCAATCTGCTCCGTCACCACCAGGCAAATGTATTGTTGATGGAAAATGTGTCACATAATGAGTCACTGTATTGTTCGGATAGTAGTCCATCGAACTATTGCTAGGCAGTGTCAAATAAAACTGATTATGTCTAGACAGTGACATGACGGTTAGGTTAGGTTAGGTTATTTGTTTCACTTCAGATGCAGGTATCCAAGAATTAAATTCGTCTCCGTAACCTACCCACTTGACGAGGTAACGCTTACTGCGACCTCTACCCTTAGTGTCAAGTATTTTATCAATTTGGTACAATCGATCCGGTCCTATTGTCACCTTTTGTAGCTCATGTTCATAGAAACGACCGACTAAGGGTTTACCATTCAAGTCCCTTATTATATACAATGGTAGTGGTTGTGATCCATATTCTCGATCAATAACAAAAAATTCTTTACTCCAATTGGTCTCGTAGCCTTTTGCAAATGTACCTTTCTCTTTAGCAATACGCACTGTATCACCCGGTTTGAACTTTGGTTTTTTACGTTTTGGTAATGAGCTGTCTTTGTACATATGACTCCATACTTGGTACACTGTACTTTTGTTTGCTTTCACAACGTCCATCGGACATAAACCATTACCCAAACTTCGGTGTGCACTGTTATTGTAAGCATCAACCAATTCATCCAACACATCGATATAACGAAATGTGTTTTTATATGTTAAATATCGCCACATACGTGTTTTCAGTGTGCGATTGACTCGTTCGACAACAGCCGCTTTAACATCGGGGTTTTGTGTAGTGACATATTTCACATGATAATCTCTAAACACACGGTTCACTTTTGAACCTATAAACTCTGTTCCTTTGTCAGTTTGTAAACAACATGGTGGTACAGTGTAAGGACTGTTATAAATTCGTTCGAATGCTGCTGCCACTTCTTCACCGCTCTTACGTTTTAATGGTTCCACATATAACCGCTTACTAAACACATCAATCACTGTTAGCAAGTAATTGTAGCCATCATTATATGAACTAAGTCCTCGCATATCATTCAGGTCAGCTTGCCATAATTCATTCGGTCCAAACACAACATATCTGTTACGTGGAAATCGTTTTCGAACAGGTTTGTGTAATGTATAGGTGTCTTGGGTGCGTAACCATTCGATAACTTGTCGTTTTGTTTTGTTCTTTTTCTTCTTACTTCGACGTAATGCTCTGACAAGTGGGCTAATACCACCAAACGAGCCTGGGTTTGCAGGATCATAATACACTTTCTCTTCCATCACTGTTCATGACTATAGTGTAAATGACTATCACATACCAAGTACACCTATACTTATACATTTTAATCTATAGTGAATGCATCCCACTGTAAAGGTTTTCCTCTTCGTGCTCCTGTCCTTGACCTTAATCTATGGGCTATTGGCGTTGGGCTCGGTGATGGCGGATAATATAACGAGTGGTGTGGTGTTGAAGGAGTATGCTGTCTTGATGGTGAAGGTGTAACCAAACCTTCTTCCAAATATGGTTCACGACCAATATACTGTCGAGCTTGTGCATTGCTTACGTACTCGGTCGGTACGTTCATATCATTTAATGCATCCAATACTTCATGCCAGCCTGTAGGTACATTTTCCAGTCTTCGCACTCGTACAATTGCATGTAACACATCAATAATGTTCGAACCAGGTATTCTAGTGTTATGAACAATAACCGTACCATCAGGGTCCCATGTGATTATCTGTTTGTTACGTTTTATAAATCTTAACAAGTTGCGTACATCCTTTTGATACGTGGCAGGAAATGTTTGTACAATATCATCCTCATTATCCTCTTCTTGTATCATTGGTAAAGAGATAGGGTTACGTTTTTGTGAGCTAAAATATAAAAATCTCTGCAATACTTGTTGATACTGTTTCCACTTTTCACTATCATCCAATGTTTTGTCTTGTAATATTCGATGCATTTCAACATCCAAACTATTAGTGTTAACCATGGATGAACGAGTAAGTTTTGATTGTGGGACAGTAGCTACAGGCATGGGCTCACTACGCATTCGCTCAATTAGCTCTTGTGGCACAATAAGCATTTTTTTCGAATGTTCCAAGTTGGGACTATCCATTTTTCACTCTAACTAATTGCACTATTAAGAACTGTTTGTAATACAGTACTTAATAACAGTGGTAATAGAAATCCACCACCGTGTTGTACAAGATATTTACGTTTCTTGCCCCAATTCTCACCACGTTTCACTAGACGTCTGAGCACCTTTTTATGTTTACGCAATTGTCGTTTTTGTTTGTCTGTTAACTGGATATTACCACGTAACAAGTTGTATGCGCACTCGCACACTGATCTGATACGACTGACGTCACAAGCCTTCAACAGTGCTTTACGTTCCTTCGGTGTAGCGTGTATCAGTGCCGTTAACAGAGCAGCGTCTTTCTTCACACACTGTGACATTACGACTGAGTGACTGGTCTCTAGTGTACACCTTTTATTTATACTTTTTCGGTTGATAAACATATTGTTGTTTTTCATCAGGTAATATACCCGTACGTATACGCACCTCGTCTGGTGTGGACTGTTTTAAATCCAACAACAAATAACCATGCGGAGTACGTGTAGCATCAGCATACGCTTCTTCAATAAACCTTGTATTTTCCGGATACACTTGTCGGGCTAAATGTTTTATTTGAGCCCGGTCTCTTGGATTTTTAAAAAGCACTATATAATGAGCATTTAGTGAAATGTCTCTTTGCCCTCGTCCTTGGTGGAAAATGTTTTGTGTTATAAAAAATACACTCAAGTTCCTATGGTGAGAGCCCTTAGTAAACAAGTCCACTATTGTATTGGATCCTGAGGTGGCTGATGATTCACGCATCATATCATCAACAATTACCAAAGTGGGTGTACCATCAAAGTCCTCCATATTTGGTAACCCTTCCCTATATTGCACATTACCACTATCACTTACACCAGGATTTAAACCCGGGGAATGATGCCAGTAAATATTATTGAACTTTGTATCACACATAAAATCCAAATACTTAATAAATCTGGCTACAAAATATGATTTCCCCGAGCCAGAAGGTCCGGCCACTATGGCTGAAAATGGATGTTGCCACCTCAAGTCCATTTTGTCAACTGAACAAAACTACACACTTACTATCACTCTTATAAACTTAAAAAAAAAAAAAAAATAAAAATGGGTATAGGGAGTTGATAAATAAACAAGACGGTTTATTCTGTAAATGTGGCTATACTTATTTACTTGTAAAACTATCAAAATTTATAATTATTTAAGAGTTTCTTCATGTTTCTTGCTTTACAAATTTGATTCTTCTTCTTTTAAACAAACTCCAAAGGAGTAAATTTACTGCCAGGTGCAGCCGTACGTCTCACCAAATGAAGGCGATCCCCGTAGCCTGCGTTGTACTGCTCGATCATGATGTCACTGAGGCCCTCGTTGAAGCGTCGTGGTAGGTACACCCGAAGATAGTAGTCCTCGCCGACTTGTCCTTCCAATGTAGCCATGATGGTCGGTCCGTACGGTGTGTTAACTCGTTCCAGTTGCGCAATCCGGTAGCCACACTCTTCACGGAGATCCGTAATTTTACTATACGGTGCACTCGCTTTGCAAGAATTTAAACACGTCTTCAAGTCCATCTTCATGTCCATCTTCACAGGCGCACACTGTTTAACATTCACGGGAATCATAGACATAATGAGTACGCAACACTTACGGTATCAAGTCAGAACAACAACACGACCACACGGTACGGTGACTGGACAGCGAATGATGTAGGGTGGGGGGGTCACAGCGCAGCTAAGTAGTGTCAGACTTTCACCATTAAGCCGGACCTTCCCCAATTAGGCAGGATTTCTAGAACATTCTTAACCGCATTCCATTGTCAGGTGTGCAGCGCCAAACTTTCCCCAATTAGTATAGCTTTCTTGACCGCATTCCACAGTTAGGTGAGCGGCGCCAGACTTTCCCCGATCAGTCAAGCTTTCTAGTACATTCTTGTCCGCATTCCATTGCTCGGAAATACACTCCCTTAGTTTAATTTTGTCTTGTTAACCTCATTTCTGATTTTGTAACTTTCCACATCTCTCAGGTGTTTCAGCCGGTCTTTTACGTTTCACCACCACCTTTTTGTCTCCACTCCTTGATGTTGCACAATCTTGAGTCGGTTTGCGCCATGCTGCTAATGGCATCTTACTTTGTATCAGTCCATTTAATTTAGGTACTCCGGTCTTAGCATCAACCCACTTATTTTGCAATTGTAATAATAATGGGTTTAAAGTGTTGAATAATTCGTCATTATCATTTAAATATATTCCACAATTGTAAGTGGGAGCACCTTTGTTATACAAATGCAACTTGAGCAATACTTTTCCACAATTATCCGGGTTCTGTACTGTATATTGATACTCATTGTCAGTCCACATTATTGTCGGAGAATCATTAGTAGACCTTACGCTCCATCCACTTGCAATGTTACTGCTAATTTCCTTGTTGCTGCTAGTTGAAGTGGTGTCCGTCTGCACACTTGCTTCATTAGTCTTCTTTTTTCTTGTAACACGTTTCTTCTTTTGCGGTGGTTGTTTTTCATCAGTCACTGTAGGCATTTGTAATAAATCCGGAAAATATATCGCATTATCATCACTAACTTGATTCATTTCTTCTATCTCTTTCATCAATAACCTAATTGATTCATCCACTTCACTGATTGTAGTCATGATGTTAAACACGACCGCTCACACTGATTGCACTCACCAAACTGACCTTACAAGCTGATGTCTCGATAGTCATATTCTAACACCACTGCACTCTCATGACTTAAACTTGAACTATAACTCATTGTATCTAAAAACACACATCTTGCATTACACAACACATATTTAAGCATTAACTGCTGACATAAACCTCTTCGCTTATAATTTCTATCTCTGATTTTACAAAAAGTCATATCAATTAATTTACTCGCTATTCCAAAACTTTCCCGCATATTGTCACTACAACACGACATTTTGGTCTAGCCTTCACAGTCAACTAATAGTTGTCCTAAATTCCTACACTCTTACACAACAGTGTAAGACCAACTTTCACATTCCATTAGTGAAAGTAGTGGTCGGACTGGTTTCAGGGGGGGGGGGGGGGGGGTCACAGAGGTCAATGACCTTTCCTGATGCAGCTGAACAAGCAGCTGTTATATATCTTATTTCTAAGTCATTTTAAGGCTTAGGTGGCCTTTAAAAAGACCGTTTTTCACTGAGAGGGTGGAGGTGAAAAGATTTTACAGGGTAATAAACTTTTTATTTTTTTCGCCAATAAATTTCTATTTCATGAAGGTAGTACTGTTCTGCTCCCCATGGTTTCCATCGTTCCTCTTCTTCAATGTTATACTCTTCCTTTAAATGTTTCTTATTACATGCCTCTTCTATTTCCCTGAAGTTAGCACCAGGTTGAGACTGATACACAGACCAAGCAACTTCATATCGCTCCATGAGTTTCTGTCTAAAGTAAAACAGGTTGTCAAATATACACGGAACATTGTCTTGAAGTAAAAAGTGACCCTCAAGAAATTCAATCTCATCCGGTGTTAAGTTAAGCGGATTGATCCAATTCCTGTTGCTGATGTAGTTGTTCTGCTGATCCTGTTGCTGTTGCTCCTCTTCCACCTCCATCCTCTCAGCTTCAGCACAAACTCTCGCCAACTCTTCATCATTGATCTCACAGTCCCAGTAGTCACAGTCCATACTTGTCAAATTCCCAACCTAAACTGAAGACGGTACGGTGAAAGCTAGGACAGCCCTGTGCCAACAATAGCCGAGTCATTAACTTTCCATAACGGTCCTGTCAATCAAGATTTAAATTCCAGGTCTCAGCAGGGTGGTAGTCTATGTCGCGACGGGGGGGGGGGGGGGGGATGAAAGGTCAATGACCTCTATGACGTCACCAAAAAGTGAAAGTTAGGTTTTTTTTTTTTTTTTTTTTTTTTTTTTTTTTTTTTTTTTTTTAGACAACTTTTTTTTTTTTTTTTTTTTAGGTTAGCTATTTTTAGAAATCTATTTTTAGCCGGGGGGGGGGGGGGGGGGGGTTCTATTTTTAGACCGACCACTACCACCCTGCTGGGGTTGAACCTACCAATACCCCCTACTAACACTTAGTAAAAACCAATCACGAATACAAAAGTATGAAGGATAATCTTAAAATAATAGAATATTTAAAAAAGGGAGACAAAATTAATTCCAAAATAAACTATTATAATTATTTAGGTTACAAAAAAGAACCCCAAAACCTATTAAATACCCATATTGAACTAAACAATCCATCATATGAAAAAAAGGACATATGCAAGAAGATAGCGTCAAGAATGTTTAATATTCTATACTGTACTACAAATAAGAAACATCTGTTTTCATAAACACTATAATTTTGAACTTTGTATTAGGTTAGGTTTTTGTTTTTACTATGAAAATGGCCACGAGCCGAAACATGTTGTCAATTATAATCAAATAAATATTTAACTAGTGGCTTGTAGGGGCAAAAGCCCCTAAAAACAAAATAACAATGCTGAATATTTAATGTAAGACATTTAACAATCTGTAGTATTTATTAAACGTTTGATGAGTAATGTTAAAGGTATTTTGTCATTTGCTAGTATGTTTCATACTTTTAAGAAAGGGCACAACTTCAGTATAGTAAAGGGCTGAACAGTGTGGCCTTGGCTGAATCCCTGGAAAAGTGGCTCTATCCGTCGATCTCAAATTAAACCGAGTTCTCTTTGTTTTTAATAAAACATATGAAAATGGTTTTAAGGACTTCTAAAGGTTAGCCACAGATTGTAGCACTTAATTTATATCCCCAGGAAAGTCATAAGATGAACACAAAAATGTAAACAAATTGTGACGTCATCAAAAGATCGACATCAAGCTTGTATGTAGTCTCTAGCTGTTCAAAAGTATATATTGGGCGGTTAAAGGGTACTCCCATTTGTGTTAGTATATTCAAGATTCAATGTACTTTATTGATCAAAATTAAAGTTGATGTTGCACTCAATCAAGGCCGCACTACACTCAATCGCTGTTACTGCAGCAGCACACTCTTAGTTGCTTGGCCAAAAATTTGACCATTTCCGACCTCACATAAAACCGGCAGAGCTTAAAAATGCTAAGTTTTTTCTATACTTAGATTGTGTTAATATTGCAAGTCACTTGGCTTTAAATCAGCATCTACGACTACTAATGTAAACAAAATAGACTATTTATTTCTTAATGTTTTTAAAAGAGTGAGTATGTTAAAGCCCCTAAATTATAAAACAAGAAAATTCAAAAGTAAAAAAAAAACAGTTATATCTTATAGTAGGTTCAACCTACATTCAAAGCTAAATTTTAAATAAACCATATTACATATCAACATGTGGTTTTAAACCAAGTAAAAGGATCACATGTTTTAAGTAAACAAAGCAGACGTTTTTAGATCCCAATGTCATTTAAATGGCAGATATTTTACGTTATTTCTCGTTTTCTGGTGAATTTCAAGCAATTTCAGTATTTTTCCCGCCATCATGGAATGGGAACCTTTAATTAGAGCCTTTTCCCATCTTTCTACGACTTGCCAGACGCCCACAATTTTGACGCAAAGAATCGCCTTACGAAATTAAATATATGATTATGTACAAAAAAGGGTTCTGACCTTTTAGGTTAATTGGTTTCCATACAGTAGAGGATTTAGTAAAAGCTTGCATGAAATCTAAGATGGCCGCCTATTTTTCAAGATGGAGGCTAAACCCAGGGTCGTACATGATTAGACTATGTTCCATCGTTTTTATCACATTTTTTCCATTAGAAAACAATCATTCCAATCAATTTGATTTTCAATTACTTCTAGGTCGAGCTGGTTTATACTCAACTTTTTAGAAATCAGTACTGCACACTTAGTTTCAAGGGAAGATATTCTATTGATAATCGGATGCATTTATGCCAATATTAAGTTTGTTTCATTTAATTTTGAACTGATATGTTGTTTGTAATTTTGTTTTGTGTCCCCTCTATTAAAACGCATAAATATTTAAAAGTTTGAGCACTGTCGTTCCATGGAATTACGTAATCTGGATTTCAATATTTTTCACTGAGTTTATTTTCTGATATTTACTTTTTTAAATCAAAATAATTAAGTTTAGGATTTCAAAAATTTGAATGAAGTTTTGAGATGTGAAAATAGGAAAGCGAGAGGAGGGGCTGATACTTCTTCCGCAACAGTCAGTATATCATTGTTACAAAACCTCGCTCATCTGAAACTTTGACCATTAACTATAAACTCCTATGGATTCACACCTGAGCATAAATAAAAATTTCACAATACCACCCATTTGACCCCTCGTTTTATATTTGGTAGAGCAATGTTACAATTATTTTTTTTTTCAAACTCATTTTTTATAAAGCTCATAAAACCCTTCCATACAAAATCTGTTCATTTTACATTAAACCCCCCTATACGTAGTAGAGAGAAACAATTGTTTTCGTAAAAATCTTCAAATTTGTGTTTTTAGTAGATATATACGTTTTCGTGGAAAGTTGTTTTCGGAGTGGCGCTGCCTGCCCATGTGTAAGTGTGTGTTTGTTTGTGTGTGTGTGTGTGTGTGTGTGTGTGTGTGTGTGTGTGTGTGTGTGTGTGTGTGTGTGTGTGTGTGTGTGTGGGTGGGTGGGTGGGTGGGTGGGTTGGTGGGTGGATGTAAACAGAGCTAGAGACACCAGTAATCCGATTTCCATGAAATTTTGCATGTACGTGTAAAACCATGATATCTCCAAGATTTTTTTAATTTTTAATTTTTAAGGTTGTTTACTCCATAAAAACCCATAAATATCAATAAAAATCCAAATTTCTCTAAAACGGTTCTAACGATTTTGGTAAAAGTTTCACGGTTTTTAGTGCTTAGGATGGCAAACAAAATTACACTACCCGCATGTCTGTAAAAATTCAGGTTCAGAAGTTATGGGTATTTTAAATGTTAAGAAATTCAAATTTCTCGAAATCTGTAATTTCGAAAGAAAATTTAACTGCAACCATTAAATGTGGCTTGAAAAAATTAATAATCCAGTATTTCAAATTGTTAGTCTACGTTAACAGGTTACGGAAAAATTGATATTTTGTTTGGGATTGAGTTTGGCGGTAAAAACAGTACGTTGTCCAGTGTTATGCTTATAGCAAATATTTAAAAACCAATATCTCCGTTAATTACAAACCTATTTTATAAAATATAACATAAATATAATATATAAAATATTATATAATATTTTATAAAATATAATATTATATATAAAATATACAGGGTGTCTTGCAACCCTATGAACAAACATACATAGCGTTATTCCTTGGGTCAAGACAAAAACTGACTGTCTGTATGTGTTTTTTACAAACAAATTCATAACTCCTAAACGGTTTTGAGATACAGCGTTGAGATTTTGCACAAATGTTTATCTTATTAGCTTCTATCATCGTTTAAAATTATACTAAAATATCAGTAACCATTTCAAACTGGCGGCCATTTACATTTTTTGATGCCAAATTTCACGAAAACTGTTAATGTAAATAACAGATTGCAAGATACATAAAAGTAAGTCCATTTTATGTAGTTTTCAGTGATATCTTATTTGTTAAGATTGAATAAATATTTACTGAGAAATTAGTTTTTTTCGTAATGCATGACCACTTTTCCCCATATAAACAATGTTAAAACACGGGGTGTTTAAAATTAAACTTTAACGGCTTATATCCACTTAACTATTGAGTTTAGGAAAAAATGTCAAAGAATAATGAGTTCTTAAAATTAAGCGTAGAATCCAAATACGCCATAAAATGCAGGGTGTTCCATAACAAAAATCAAAGTTGTCCGCCATTTTGGAAAATGGCGGCCATTTACAAGAAAATGGAATTCATATTTTTAAATGTCTTAAAAAGGTAGGTGAAGTCCCTTAAAGTTATCTCTAAATTCAATATTTTCTGAGATACCAGTGGTGGCACAGTTAAGTTGGACACCTCTTAATTTTAACATTGTTTAAATGGAGAAAAGTGGTCAGGCACAACGAAAAAATTTTATTTCTCAGTAAATCTTTATCCAATCTCAACAAATAATGTATCATTGAAAACTACATAAAATGGACTTACTTTTATTTACCTTTCGATTTTTTGTTTAAATAACGGTTTTAGTTTAATTTGGCAACAAATAATTTAAATGAACGCCATTTTGAAACGGTTATTGATATGTTGGTATAATTTTAAACGATGATAGAATAAACATTTGTGCAAAATCTCAACGCTGTACCTTAAACTGTTTAGGAGTTATGAATTTGTTTGTAAAAAACACATACAGACATATAGACGGAAAACTAGGCACCAGAGACCCATGTTCCTATGGTGAGATGTGTTTGCCTTTACCCAAAGAATAATGCTATGTATGTTTGTTCATAGGGTTGCAAGACAGCCTGTGTAAAATATATACATATAAAATTTAAAAATATATTTCCTGGTTTTAAACGACTATAAGGGAGAAAGTATGTGTCAGGTTCCTGATACCTTTTATTTCAACATTTAAAACAACGGTTTGAGCTGAAAGGGGTTGATAATGTTAGTAATTATGAACAATTGAAGACTTTGAACGCCTGTATCTTCGTCAGTTATTGTGAAAAAACAACAAAAATCAATAAACATTTTCATAAAATCAAATGCCACAATTTCGCGCTCGACAATATTGTAAATATCAACCATAGATTCAGGGTTAATTTGAAGAAAAGGCATTTTTTAGTTGCTAAAATTCCCATTTTACTTAAAACTTACTTTTTTTAATAAGCCCTTAAAAGAGGTAAAACCTCTTGGGTATAACGAACACATCATTGGAGGGAATTGAATGAATGAATGAAAATACTTCTTTATTGAGGCGAACTTAGGACCACATGGTCCTTTCTTACAGCTAACCTCTAATACTACATACAAAATCAAAGTATGCTTACAATTTATATATAAAAAAAGTTTTCTTAGATATAAAAATAAGCAAAATATAATTTATATAATAATAATAATGCCCTAACATCCGCACGCACTCACCCATTCATTCACTGCCACAGCTAGGCCTAACGCACGCCAACCCGCCACGCCACGGTCATCCGCTCCAGATGTTTCTTCAGCGCCACCGTCAGCCGTACACGATTTTCAACGGATTTTGTTTCATGGGGCAGAGAGTTCCAGAGGCGGCAGGCTGTTACAGTGAAAGATTTATTGAAAGTTGTGGACTTGTGTCGGGGAATGCGTAGCGTTGACGAGCCAGAGCGGGTGTTTCTTGCGCCTCTCTCACTTAAGAATTAAAATTTGCCGCAAGATAATTTGGGATTCCAAGGTTGATTACAGAATGAGTAATTTGAATGATTCGAATTTGCCTTAGATCTGAAAGCTTTAAAAGAGAAGAATGAATGTAATAAGGTGTGATGCGATCATCTCGTCGAAGATTGTATAAAAATAGGATGCAATAATTTTGAACGCGTTGTAATTTTGTCTCCAAGGCCACAGTCATGTCATTAATTATAGTACAGCAGTAATTAAAGTGAGGAAACGCCAGTGATTTGATAAGTAGTAGTTTAATGTGAAAAGGTTAGAGTTGCTGCATTTTTTTCAATGTGTGAACGGCGGCAAAAACCTTTTTGCATGTATTCACCAACGCATCAGTCAAGTCCAGTGTGTTGTTTATCTTCAAACCAAGACTCTTAACTGTATTGCAGTATGGCAAAGGTAGGCCATTAAATGTAATTTTTAGTGCTTCGTCTAGATGTAATCTTCTTAGTAACCGTGAATTTCCTAGAATGATTGGCTTTGTTTTGTCTGGATTTAGTTTAAGTCCGTTCTTTGTTGCCCAATGGACAATACTGTCAATGTCATTCGTTAAAGTAATAGTTTCATTCAGTTGGCTGACTTTGAAGTGAGCGTATATTTGTAGATCGTCAGCGTATGAGTGAAACTTGGTATTGAGTAAAACTGAACTAATGTTGTTTGTTTGTGTAAATAGTGAAAAGTAGTGGCCCAAATATAGAACCCTGGGGAGCACCACAGGAAACATTTTTCAAGTCAGAAGTCATTCTGTCATGACACACACACTGCTTACGGCCTTGAAGGTTTGATCTCATCCAAGTTAGTGAAGCATTTGAAAAACCTAATAGATTGAGTTTGACTAGAAGAATTTCATGATTTACTGTATCAAAAGCCTTACTGAAGTCAAATAATGTGAGAACTGTACACTGACTATGATCCATGGCCAATTGTATGTCGTCAGTGATCTTTAATAGGGCTGTTTCGGTGCTGTGGGAACGTCGGAAACCTGATTGAAATGGGTTGAGAATATTATTATGTGAAAGAAAATCGGATATTTGGGAATGCTCTACTCTTTCGAGGGTTTTAGAAAGAGCAGGGAGCATGCTGATCAGTCTGTAATCCTGTGGAAGGGAGGGGGATGAGATCTTATTCAGAGGGCGGACTAGAGCAAACTTCCATTTATATGGGCAAATGCCTGTTCTTAAAGATGTCTTGAAAATATGAGTTAAAGTGGGGAGGAGAGCAAACAAGATTCGTTTAATTAAAGAAATTGAAATATTATCGGACCCTGTAGCATCAGACGTTATACGTCCTACCGCCCTTAAAACATCAATTTGCAAGACAGGCTTAAACATGAACTGAACGCATTTACTATCCTTTCTTACGATCCTTAAGCTCAAGTGGTTTACAGACCTGCTTCTTGTAATCCTTATTGTCGCTAAAGGCAACTAGTTTCGACACCTATATGGTGTCATCTTCAAGGCCGTCCAGGATGTGATGATTCACTTCATTTGAAGATCGTCGAATTAATTGAGAAAACACATACGTACGTACTGACGGACACGACATCACGAACAAAAAACGAACAAAAAACATCGAAAACCCGGCACGAACGAGGAAGAAGTCTAGACTTCTTCCTCGTTCGTGCCGGGTCGCGTGTCCGTTCCTCAATTAAAGTAGTTTTTGTGTGTTTCGATGTTTTTTGTTCGTTTTTTGTTCGTGATGTCGTGTCCGTCAGTACGTACGTATGTGTTTTCTCAATTAATTCGACGATCTTCAAATGAAGTGAATCATCACATCCTGGACGGCCTTGAAGATGACACCATATAGGTGTCGAAACTAGTTGTCTGTAGCGACAATAAGGATTACAAGAAGCAGGTCTCTAAACCACTTTAGTATTCCCTGTAATCCGGAGGCTATAAACACAACCTTAAGCTCAGTCAAATAATGTTGTAGGGCTAAACTATTTGTCATTGAAGAAAAAGATAGGAAGTAATCGTTTAAGTCTTTAACGGTAAAGAAATTGGAACAGCAGTTTTTTTCTTCCCAATGCCAAGTTTTTTTTACATTACGCCACAGAACACTGGAATTCTGTTTTCTGCCAGAGAACAAGCCATGAATATAACGATGCCTGGAGTTACGGAGCTGCTGTTTAACTTGGTTACGCAACTGCCGATATTGGACCATAAGCCCGGGATCACCGGACCTTTTAGCTCGGCAAAGAACTGAATCCCGCCGAGCCATTAACCAAAGGATCTCGCTAGAAATCCAGGGGACAGGGCGTTTCTTACTGATTCTGTGGGTAACGATTGGGGCATGTTTGTCGTACAATTTTAAATTAAATTATTAAGGGCGTCCACCATATCGTTTACTGACTCCAGATTGTGTATGGAGTGCCAAGGAGTTGAAGTTACATCTGTTAAAAAATTTTCTTCATTTAAATTTCGAAAATTTCTGTACGTAACAATTTTTTGTTTGATTCTTGGAGCTCTCAAGGCAAGGGCACAATAAACAAGGTCATGTCGAGGGATGGCAGGGACCGGAAGTTGCCCATGGTGGACTGAAATTTAAGGGTTGCTAACGCTAACGACTATTAGGTCTAAAATGGTATCGGCCTCAGCAGTATAATGTGTCGGGTCCAGTGGGAGTATAGTCATGTAGCATGATGCAAACATGTTAGTCAGTTGACGGCAATCATACCGTTCTGGTTTTAGTAAGTCACAGTTGAAGTCACCCATAATCAATACACGACCGTAGCCTGGCAAGAGGCGCAAGAGTAAGTTTTCTAAGTCCGCCAGATACCCAACACCTGGGGGACGATAACAAATCCCCAGAAGAAGGGCATCCGAACAAGACAAGCCAATCTCCAAAAAAATGAATTCAGGCTTCGCCGAGTACTCACCAGGAGGTGAATACAACTGCCTGGTTTTTAAACCTTCCCTATCATAGGCGGCGATTCCACCTCCAATTTTTCCTAAACGATCGTTCCGAATGAGAGAATAACCAGGCAGTGCAACAAATCCAGACGAAATTCTCGGCTTTAACCATGTTTCCGAAATTGCAATAATTTCTAAATTTCGATGCCGAAATATTGCTCTGACTTCGTCAATGTGTTTGCTGAGAGACTGGGCGTTGATGTGCGCGGCTTTGAATTGTTTTGAGAACGGGGCAAGGTCGTTGATAAGGATCTGAGCGTTATCAGTCGGCGGCGGGGGAGGGGTGGCTGAGGCGACGTTGTGCAGGTCAGCTATGCTGGACCTGCAGTCCGGTTCCTTATTGCAGAGTGATAAGGGTTTTTTTGGGGTTCTAATTTGGGGTTGATATTTAAGTATTTTTAACGCCGAAAAAATATGGACTAACTTTACTTTGATCAAAACTTGCTTGATTTTGATGCTAAAACATTTACAAAAATAAAATTAAAGTTATTTTAATGACCTTAAAAATATTCAGTAATTCTAAAATATTATTTTTTTAGCTATTTCAACATTGAAATTGTGGGGGTTTGCGGTTCGAACCACTCTTTAAAAGCTATAACTTGGCTCCTGCTGGGTTTACAATCTTCATAAGCCCACTATTTTCTTATTTTTTTTAAGCAATAATATATCTAAGTATACGTTAAAACTCCTAGTATTTGAGTTATTTGCGAAAACCCATTTGAAAAAGTGGGTTTGTTTTTTTTTTGGGGGGGGGGAAATCGCCATTTTCAATCGTGAATATCTCTAAAAGTATTGACTTACAGAAAAAAAACTTTATGAAATAAAAGTTGCTTAGAATTGGTCAATGTATTCATTTCTGGGCTAAGTTTTAATGTAACAATTTTCACCCCTAAGAAGGGTACCCACCCCCTGGTAAAAAGCAACCCTTAAAACCTTTAATTTTGAAGTACTGGGTAACAAGAACCTAAATCCAAATTTTAATGCAAATCGGTTTTGGCCGAGAAATTTCTCCAGGTAAATGGTCAGTTACTGGACTAATCACTATTGTAGTTTTAGTCTTTCTCGTGTGGTTTTGTTTGATTTATTATTCTTAATTGTTTTGGTTTTTTTTAAGCTTTGTTACATTTAATAGATAGTCATTATTTCTTGATTGGTTGTAAATAATTTTTATTTCTTGTTGTTTGCCTTCTTTGTTCGATGAAAACTTTGAAGCACTTATGATAAACCATTGTGCTATTCCGGTTTTTACGTGCAACGCACTCTTAGAATTGAAATTTTAATATTTCTTTGTGTTGGTGTTTTTTCCATTGACTGAGGTTTGGACTCCTTCATCTGTTCTATACCTAACATCGAGGAAAGATAGTTTATCATTATACTCATTATCTGATGCAAAATGATCGTTGATCTTAAGACTATTAATACGACTAAACAAGTTGTCTTAATAATTAAAACTAGATTTACAAACGCAATCTACGTCGTCCAACCAAATAATTGAGTTTTCTGCTTATGTAGTTAGTACAATATTTACAAAATGGTAAATTTAAATGTTAATTACTATGGGAATAAGACCTAGATTACCTGCATTAGTAAACCTACTTTTTGTACGTAAAATTGTGAATCAAATTGGAAATAATTTGATTGAACGCAAAATTTTAGCATTTCCATGAAATTTGATACAGATAACGACGTCCTACCCTTTAAGTTTGAATCATTTTCTAGTTTATTTTCAAGATTCAAGATTCAAGATATTTATTTCCTTTGAACATAGAACAGTGTTTAATAAAACATAAAAATAAATGGAAATATTCCTCACAAGACTCTACGTCTGAGCGTGAGGAGAGTCCATTAACAGTCCACGAAGCGCACACTGGCTCATAAAAAAAAAAAAATTATAATAATAACAATAATAAGGTGACCTGTAAAATTAAAAATAACTAATTTACTGACAAAATGCAAACTAATTAACATAAAAAATACACAAAAAATTGAAAAAACAGATGTAAAAATAAATTAAGAATCAAATTTCAGTGGGTACATCAGAATATTCAGAGGCTGTTTACGGTAGAAGTAGATTTTTCATGTGTAAGGCGAGTGCAAGAGCAGCTCCGCAGCATCGGCGCCGATATCGATTTCGTATCATTTGTAACATTTCATCGAATAGAATATTTGTGAACGTGCTTGATATATCACCCTCACGTAGCTTATAATTTTATCTTAATGGTCGATAACTTGGTTTAAATTTTTTCTACAAAGTCTAGTGAATTATAAATTAAAGATCTTTATTACCAAATAAAAGTTTTAATATTGATAGTTCATAGTAAGGTGAATTGATTGATCTCGCTATCGGCCTTCGTGGGACACTTTCTTTTTGTTTTCTCTTTGGTACTCCGTAAATATAATAACAATATTTAAATTCTTTATTGCTGTAGGACAATACACTATTGCAAAGCATGCGTCATTTTTTTAAATTAGATAAACAAATTTCAATGTAATAAAAAATACAAGGATAAGTTTCTAAAGTAACAAAATTTAAAAGTAAATAATACAAAAATAAAATAAGTATACAATAAGTATTAGCCAGCCAAATTGATTAAAAATTTTAAGTTGAGCAGGAAATATTTAATTTCAAGCCGATGCTTCCCCCGAGGTGTAGTCCATGAACTCGTCCACCAAGTAGAACACGTTCGACACTAAAAAGCGAATTAATTTTGATTTTAATTTTGTTTAAACATTTTCAAAACGAATGCCTTCGGGAACGTTATTCAGTATGGAGACACCCATCTGGGAGGGTAGTCGTGGCATAGTTGCCAACCTGTGCTGCGTTGTTCTATACACATTTCTGGATCTAGTGTTGTATCCATGTACATCCCTACCCTGTACTGGGTGGCTTTTAAACTAGCAGAAAAGCGCAGTTTCCAGAATGTACAGCTGAGCCAGTATTAGCAATCCTAGTTCTCTAGGCGTTGCGGCACGACTCTCTAAATTTGAGTTTTGCTATAATTTGTCCTTGGCTTTTTTTAAGGACAAAGATACGGTTGAAATTAGCCTGAGAGCAGCTGCTCCACAAGGCAGTACCATATCTGATGACATTGAATCAGACCGTAGTAAGCCATAAGCAATAAATTTCTGGGACAGTGTTCAGAAAGTCTTCAAACCAGGTATATTCCTGATGAGACCTTTTTACATACACTGTCAACATGAACAGTCCACGTCAGCTCATCATCAACAAACATTCCGATGAATTTAGTGAAACCGACTTCTTGTCTGAAACCGAGTATTGTCTATCATTGCAGTCGGACTGCAAGAATTTAAAGCGGTGCTGCCTCCAAATACCATGCAGTTTGCAGTGGCGGCCGGCCCATAGGGACTCTCGGACGCCGCCTACCCCAAAAGATTTTAAAACATACTGAATTAAAATTGGTTTACATATTTATCCGATAAATGTGTAAAAAACTACTAATTTTCATTATGCTGACCATTAATGATAAATTAATTTCAACTATATGCATCGAAATATGTTGCGAAAGTATTAGGCGTCAACTGCTATTGCGCGTATATCCCGCGGACGCTGGCCGGAGCGTCCCAATCCTAACGCATGCTATCTTATGGAAAATCCTGCAGACAATCGTGAGGGTGCTTTGACGTCACTGCCATGTTGTGATATAGGGCATCTCGGGCAGCGTCCGAAGATGCGCGCGCACATCAGTAATCAGTGCAGCCACCACAATCTCTTTAGGGCAATAAGAAACTGAACCTTTGCTGCCGTTATGACTGCACGATTCATGTTGGCGAACCTGTTGTTTATTCGTTTTAGTAACCATAGCAACCCGCCAATCTCTGCAACCTCCAAAACTTAACCTAAACGGTGAGCCATGGTGAAGCAAGTGAGGTTATTTGTTTACATGCTGTGGTTCATGTATCTATTTTACTCCAATGAGTTGGTAATCGTAATCAGTAATGGTGATAAGTGATTGTTATTATTTTAATAGTGAATTCAGCGGATATTGGTAATATTACAGACCATGAAATGTGAATAGCAATCGAAGGTAGGTGTAGGCCTGATACACAAAATCCGTAATATACTCTTTTAATATTTAGTAGTAAGTGAGTCCTCCTGTTCATCCAGCCGCCACTGGCAGTTTGATTTCAAAGGAATCGAGTTGAGATTTTTTTTCAAAGTATTGAATGTGAGAGTTTATTTCCTCAAATGAGGAAATTTCAATTTGCTCAATTTTGTCTGAACTGAAACAGAGAGTCGTGTCATCCACGTACTGGACAATTTGTCCAATTCCAATGAGAGAATTTAAATCATTAAAAACACCAGGAATAAGAGGGGGCCGAGAATTGATCCCTGAGGTACTCCGTATCTCAAGTTGGCTGTATGTGAAGTCGTTCCATTGACCTGAACTTGTTGTGTCCTTCCGGAGAGGTATGACCTCAACCATTTGTGTGGTAAGCCACGAACTCCGCAATTCCACAAACTGTCAAGGAGGATATTGTGTTCAACACAATCGAAAGCCTTGGACAAGTCTAGAAAGACACTTAGTGTCATGTTGTGCTTGTCCAAGTTACTTACAATCATTTTCACTAAGTGGATGATTGTGTCAACAGTTGATTTTCCTTTTTGGAAACCAAACTGATCTTTGGACAAAATTTTGTATTTGTCAACAAAATTTAGCATCCTGCTCATGAAGATTTTTCAAAAACTTTACATAGCACCGGCAGGATTGAGATTGGCCTATAGTTGTTTGGTTGTTGTGAATCTTCTTTTTTTTTAAAATAGGAATCACTTTTGCAACCTTAAGAGAATTTGGGAATAGGCCTGTTTTGAATGAGAGATTGATTGATTGAGTTAAAGGGGCCACGATGCCATTGTGGCATTTTTTCAGATGCCATGTTGACATATCGTTGATATCCAACGACTTTTTTGCCCTCATATCGCAAATCGCCTTAGAGACCTCCTGCTCAGTTACGTCACTTAGGAACATCGATTCGGCCGGACATAACTGCCCAGGAACCGCCAGGGGTACTAGCGTGAGGCCAGTGTCTCCGCTATTTGCAAAAAATGTATTGAAATTACCAGCCACCTCCACCAGCTCCCGGACAATCTTACCCTCCACCTCCAATTCAATAGCCTGTGACTTTTGGGCAGACACCTTATAATACCCCAAGCTTTCTTTGAAAAATTGTCTGTATTGTTAATGTTTTGTTTACTTCGTAGCTTTTTACGGCGTTAATGACGTTTCCGTAAATTTGTTTGTATAAGTTGTAAAAGCTTTAAACTCGAGGTTGTTCGTTGATTGTAATTGTTTCCAACACATTTTCAAATTTTCCCTGGACACCAAAATGCCTTTAGTGATCCAGGTGTTTTGTTTGAACCGCTAGCTCAATTTTTATATTTTTTAGGGCAAAAGGAATCAAGATGGAAATTTAGGCAGTTGTTAAAAGAATCAAAACGTTTATCTGCACGATGTACTTATGTAAGACAGTCCCATTTTTCTGTTTGAAGTTTTTGATCAAGAAGGTAAACATTTTCGGGCCTGGTGTCCCTTTTGGTTTGAGCAGTGCCTTGGTAGCGGAGTGGTGTCCGACCTTCGACAGTGGCGACCAGAGCATAATGGTCAGACAATGTTTGGTGGTTTAGAAAATTGGGGGGAAAGCCTTCTTAATAAATTACTTGAAAGTGTATTTTTATTGTCTTTAGAAGCAGATTGTCTCAAGTCATTATTAGTTAGGTCTTTGGGAATGATTTATACTGTCCACTTTCAAGTAAATCTTACATTTCTCCTTCATAGTCACTGCTCTACCTTTGTTCGCAGTGAAGAATATTTTAATATCGTCTTTTCTGAAATTATTAAGAGCTATTTTCCTTCTTAAACTGAGATTTTTTTTGATGTTATATTTTATTCTCAGTATATTTACAATGTTACTTCTGCTAAAATATTTGATTTTATAATATTCAATTTTCTAATATTCTAATATTTGATTTTGTGGTAGTATAACAATACTATTTTCAGTTCTTTGTTTGAAATTCATTGTTGGTGATGGTGATTTTATATTTGGATTTGGATTTTTGCGGACATTTGCCCGCAATTAATCAGCGATTGATTAGTAATTGCTGATTAGTGATTGTTTTTTACTAATCAGTGATGGCTAATGTCCGCAAAAATCCATATCAAAATACTATTTTCAGTTTCTGCAATCCTACTAACATTATAGGTTTGAAGGTTCGTGAATTTTAGCGGATTTCCCCTATAGGGAAGAAGCTGTTACCGTAGGTCTCATGGTAAGATCTAAGTCCATAACTTTTTGCTTAGAGGTCCCCAGATGCCAAAACCACAATTCGTTCATTTTCATAAATATATACAGGGTGTTTCGAACCTCTCTCTCGAAACTCCGTGGGCACGTTCCTTAGGTCAAAACAAACAAAAAATATTATACAGGGTGGCTGGTCATCAGTGTGACAAAACTTTTTGGTGAAAGTACAAAGTAAATGTGAAAAGAAAATTATTTTTCCAAAATTCTCACTCAAAAATTTACGTAGTTATTGAATTTATAGATCATTTGCGAAAATCAGTGTAATTTCACTTTAACCTTAAGTTTCACTACTACTACTATGTTTTTCTTCAATTTTTACAACATTTTTGAAATCTACATAAAATTTTCTTTAAAAATAATCCAAATTATAACTTCTCAATTGCATTGTATTAACCTTAACTGCCTGTTAAAGTAAAAAAAAGTAATGGTTAAAAAATTCTAACGAAACAAGCATACAGAAAATTTTTTTATAAACACCTTCTGACACTGTCAAATATTATTAAAAACTTTCCCATTTAATAAGCTTTAAAATGGTATAATTCAATCTAGCGTTTAAAATGCTCACACCTGAAAGACTGTATGTTGAGTGCAGGAAAGCATGGTGACTCTAAAAATAATCTGAATATTAGTTTTTTCACCACAACCGTAAAAACACGAAATTTAGGTATAAATTGGCCAAATTAACTAGAATTTACGCTAAGTTTTTACAAACTACCTCATTACTTTATTTTGTGTTCAAATCGCTTTCCATTTTCCCTCACATACGCTCTTGCTCTTTTCCGCATAGCCCTCACAGTGACCTTGTGTGAAAGTGCCTCTCTTACTTTATTTGCAGCATTGAAAATCTTATTGCAAATATCTTCTTCTCTTTGGATAAAATTGAGGCAAGTTGTGCTGTAACATATCTAAATTATTTTAGTACCTTCAAGTTTCGTTCAATTGTATGATATTACTAATTACTACAGCCCACACATTTATGCTAAATTGGTGCTGGAAAGAAGATTCTCTCATCGATTTTAGATTTTTAGTTGCCCTCAAATCAATGTTATGTGAGTTGAACACTCCTTTTTTAGTAAACTGTGCCGCATCGGCCCAAAATACTTTCTTAAAAAAGGCATACTGTACGATTTATTCATTTAAAAATCAGCGACAAAACACAACTCTAGCTTTGTAATAATTTTCCTCAAGAGCCTGTACTAGAGTAAAATGATACGGGTGGAACTTGTTGTCTTTTAAAATCCTTGAAACTTTCCAGCGAGAAAGGCCAGTCTAACTTGAAAGTTGCCTGGTGGTCACTTCTAGATTTTCTTCAACCCGTGCTAGGTCTTCTTCAGTAAAACATCAATATTTGGCCCTACCTCTTTTTTAGTATTTTCAACAGATCCTGTTTCCAATGGGCGTAGGTAGACTTGTGGACTTGGAATCACACGACCAGGATACCACAACGTCATATTCCATCTGGGCCGCTCGAGCATTTCCGTTAGAGAATCCATAAATAAAGTGCATTTCAACGTACTCCCGATTAGAAAAATACATTAATTAGCTTGATTCACCGGCTCTGACTGACCAGAACGTAAGTCAGAACAGTTTATCTTCATTTAGTAATAAGAATGTCTTGGGATTGATAAAACAGGAATTAGACATCACAACCTTTTATTTTTGGCCAATTTATACCCAAGTTTTGTGTTTTATGGTTGTGGTGAAAAAAAAACTAATTTTCAGATTTTTTTTACTTTTTTATGTTTTTTGTTTTTCTCTATGTTGTGCAATAATGTGTGTATAGTAAAATACTCGCTTCGCTCGCTGGGGGCTCCGCCCCCAGGCCCCCGTTTGTGTTCCCTGCAGTTGAACAATACCCAATATTGAAGGACCCCAATAGGGCGTTAATTGCCAGTGTTGAGATAATTTTAAGCTGGAGATTTTGTGTACGTACTTCAAAGAAAACTGATGAAGAACCTATGAATTTTCAACGGATATAGTAAGGGTTGGTGAAAATTATGTGTATGAAGGTATATTTATATTCGAATGTTATTATTGAGAATTAGTTAAGTTGGATGTGAGAAGAGAGCCTATGCATGTGATTTACTTAGTGCTGTCGGTGATTAAAGATTTTGATTATGTTTTTATTGGGATGAATTTTGAGGAATGCAGATGGGTTTTTGAAATTAATTTTGAAATATATTGTTAAGATGAAATGGTTAAAGAAAGTTGGATTTCAATTACGAATAACTTTTGTATTAAGGAAGAATTCATTCAATTTTATTTCCTTGTCAGTTTACCTAGCAATAGTTTATAGTAGGCGTATCCAGTTCCGCCAAACGGGGAGGTCATGAAACGTAGAAACCATGTATTTACAACACTATAAAAACCAAATAGATATAAAATAAATGGGGAGTTTGTTTTAAGGCAGGCCCCCTTGCCTCTGCCTGTGAAAAGGTTAAAAATCAGATCTATTTACACCAACGAAAACAAAAATAATGGGGAGTTTGACGAAGCCTTAATTGTTGCCCTCTCCCTTGCCTCTGCCGTAAACAATTAGAACAGAATCATTAACATAATTTTAAACAACTATGTACAACACCGGGGACTTTTTTTAAGCAGACCCCCTATCGTACTGCGTGAATAGTCTAATTACAACGAGGAGTTTTCATCATCTCGCAGATCCCCTAGCCTACTGAGGACGTATTTATCAGTATTAAAGAAGGAGGTCGTTAAAGACTATGTTCTTCACATGGGCGCACCGAAATTGCGCCGCAAAATCCAGGTAGACACCGAAATTGCGCCATGACTCTAAATCTTGTCCCAGGGGTAGACCGATATTGCGCCGCAGCCCTTCCTAGAATCACATGAGGGAGGCAAGCACTGACTCCTCACCTCGCCTTCGAAGTCGGAACACAGGAATTCCTTAAAAACCTTCGTTATCGCCCCTTGGAGGGAAGTGGCGAGTGAGCAACGGAGTCAGGCTAAATTTGAAAATTCATACAGATGGTTGGCTTTAATGGCTGATATGGAGGTGTTATACAAGAATTCAAGATTGGTTCTTCGGACAAAAATACTTCTACTGGTATCTTCTTTACACCTGCCAAGTGGATATAAGCTGTATCAAAAAGTGCAAGGTTTTACGTAACCCAACGTACTAACACTTGATTTCACTTGATTAATCGCCGTACTGTTTGATTTCTATTTCCGGTAACTAATTAATTTATCAACTATATCGTTCGATTTTATATGGTGCTGGAATATAGCAACTCATAACATTTTTTCTGAAGGGCTATTTCTGTATTGATATCATTGATTTATAATTTTTGTAATGAGAATCGCAAACAATAAACACCTAATTCTAATTAACTATAATGGATCACTTGCTCGTGAATGGAGCTACCTATCGCTTAGGTGTCTTATGCAAAACTGACAAATCATTTGTGGAGTACAAATATTTTGTGGTTCGTCAACTGGTCAACTGGTGGACGAGGGTAACATTCCTAAATCATTGCGTAGTGTTGCAGTCTACAGGTAACTGCCACCCTCACGACGCAATATTGGTAAGGGATTAGTGAACCTTTTTTGTCAGATTGATTTGCGGCGCAATTTCGGTGCCTAACTCTACTCAGCAAAACGTAGAGCTGACCATGCGTGAAGCAATCCGTGCGTAGATCAACACCGACTGATTCTATCGTCTGACCTTGGCTCTTGTAACCGGTCATACAATAGGCCATCATCAGTGGGAACTGGCCCATCCAGAAAGATCATTTTGTATGACCTACAAACCCCGCGGCTATTAAGAAGTGAACGAATGTAAACAAAAACCTGCCTCTGATCATCAGACAGTTTGACTACCCACTCCTCAACCAACGCTCTTTGTTGATTTTCACCATAGATGAGCAGTTCTCTACCCAACTCAGTAGTGTCTTCTTCCATATCAGGGAGATCGTAATTGGATAAACAGGAACCCTGACGGCGTAAACTACGATCAATTTCGACGAGGGCAAGATGGTAGGCCAGCTTTGGATCATTGGGATTCCTTTCAATGTGATCCTCGCAAACGAGGTCTCTGAACTTGTCCCACAAGATTTCTCCAGGAGTCCCCATGTTACAAAGGAGAACAAAGAGAGAGCGGAGTCTCGGGCCTGTCATGAATTGCGCAGCATCTTGCAACGCGTAGTCGTACTCATCTTTGTCTTAGACCAAACCGAGTTTCCGTGTGAGTTCCTGGAATGTGCGGACAGTTGGGACCACCAAGTAACAGAAGATCGAGATAATCGCAAGGAACAAACATAAGTAGGACACGAAGGTAGTATCGCTCGGTCCGATTTGGAGAAACCCAAAACATTCATATTTTATTTATGATTTATTGTTATATATTTCCTGTTAAGCGAATTTGGCAAATGCTTAACTTCAGAGAGTTTCGGGGTTTCAAACGAAAAATCTTAACCCTCTCAAGGGAGGCGTCAGGATTACGCTGCGAGTACCGCTGAACGTCTTCCCTGATTTTTCAGGGTTTATACAAGTCTACATTTTTATATCAGGTAGTAAGACATTGAGCAATTCGATTTTGAAATGCCCCCGTTGCAGCAGACCTGCATACTCGGCGAATTTCAAATGCAAAACAACATATTCAATCCAACATAGCGAGATTTTACATGTTTTAGTAAGCTCCATAAGAATAAACTACACTTTAAGGCAAGAATGAAAAGAATTGTGGTTCTAGATTGTTTTGGTTATATATTTTATAAAAATATAGCAGGATAATTCAAAAAGTATAATAATAAAGTATTTAATTTAACAATGCCTATATTGCTGAACAGCCAATACTGCATTACCGACTTAGTTCGAAGATTCAGAAGTTATAGATTCTACTGTAAGATACAGTATGATGGTAAGGAAGATTAGCGAGAACCTATAAGGCTAGATTTTAAAGAATCAAAATTGGAGACATAGGAAAATTTCGAAGATTTTTAACTTTATATGCATTTTCAAGCTAAGAACTAGTTATTTTATTGGTGATTTGTAATATATATGCTGTAGAGATGATGTGTAGCATATTTCAGGCCTCTACATTTAATATCAAGCCAACTGGAGCTGGAAAAACGAAGGGGAATCTTCAAAAATTTCAAATTCTAGAGCTATCTAAGGGTGAAGGAGACGAGATAGGGCAAAAAGTCATAGGACCAAAGTTGTAGATAGTGAAAAATCCGTGGCACATGGTGCAGTCTGTTTTTCGATAGGACCATCCGTTCGGCCACTAGAGCTCCAAATAACTTTATTTCAAAAAGCTTTTTTAGCGATTTTTTAATAACTTTTTTGAGGGGGTTAAAATTAAAAATTGTGAGTTCTGATAATTTTCCCCATATGTTCAGTCTAAAAGGGAAGTGCGTGCAAAATTTCAAGTCTGTAGGTCATCGGGAAGTGGAAAACAGTTCGTATACCTGAGTTACACCAGCGGTTGTATATATATTAGACTCGCCTTACGGCTCGCTGGGGGCTCCGCCCCCAGGCCCCCTTTGGGAGGCTCTCGTGAGAGGGTGGGGTTTGCATATTGAAGTCAACGTACAGATTTTTAAGTTTTACAAACTCTGAGTAACACCCCTTTGGTGGTGTTCAAGGAAATAGTTGGTGGTCGGGATGTTGTAGGTTGTGGTGAGAATTAATTATAAAAATAAGGTGAAACCAGGGGGTGGATGATGAAAATTCACAGGACGAAAGTAACAGCGGCATTGAAAACAGTTTAATAACTGTTTTCAATGCCGCTGTACAAGATATCTGTGGTAGTGTTCAAGGGGATAGTTGGTGGTGGGGATGAAGGGGTTGTTGATTGTGGGGGGTTAATTTTGTTGGTGTGGCCAGGTGAGGAAAATGAAAAAATGGATCTCTAAACGATAAAAAATATATGGGGGTGGTTTTGGTTGTTGAGTGGTTAATTATTTGATAGTAAAGAGGGGATAAGTGGGTCATGTGTAAGGCAAAAGTATTTATTTGGAAGTAACAATGCCTAAGTTTTGAAAATGCTTAATTCTCTTAATTTTTTGGTTGTAATAAGAGGTTGAAAGGGGTTAGATATGGAAAATTACTGGGTAAACGTGGTCTGTAACACTGACTTGTCTCTTGACAAAAGTTGGTCTCTCAGTTCAAGAATAAATTTCAGAGAACTTTTTAGGTTTAAAGACGGAGTAACATTGAAATATGACATGTAATAACCCTAAAGGGTAAAGGCTCCTGAGGTGAAGGGGGTTTGGATATTAAAAAGTCGCTTGACACATTATCGTTACAATGTGTTTTAGTGCCGGTAAGTGGTAGTGGAGGTGGTTTTGATCGTGGGGAGGTTATTAATTAAGTTATAAAGAAGATTGGTTATGCCAGGGGGCCAGGCAATAGTGTTTCAAGGCCATTTTAGGGGTGAAGCAGCTAAGATAGGGCAAAATATCACAGGACCAAAGTTGTTGATCGTTTAAAATCCGTGGCACTTGGTGCAGTCCATTTTTTGATAGGAACATCCGTACAGTCTTTAGAGCTCAAAATAACAGTTTATAGAAAATCATTTTTGAAGGTTTAATAATAATCTTTTGAGGGGGTTAAAACTTAAAATTGCGCTTTTGCATAATTTTACCCCCGGTGTTAATCAATCAGAAAAGTGCATGAAAAATTTCAGGTTTCTAGGTCAACTGGAAGTCATTTATAAACTGTTTGCAAATTTTTGAATATGAAGGCGACACGGAATGAAAAACCTGGAAAATATCTCTGGAATTTGGCAAATTTCGAAGATTTTTTTAACTCTTTAGGCATTTAACTACCAAGAAACAGTTAAATTATTGGTGGTTCGCAACATATAAGCTATATAGATGATGTGTGCCGATTTTCAGCGCTTTACGTTTAATATCAAGTCAATTGGACCTGTAAACCTAACGAAGACCTTCGAAAATTTAAGGTTCTAGAGCTATCTAAGGGTGAAGAAGACCAGATACGGCAAAAAGTCACAGGACCAAAGTTGTAGATCGAGTAAATTCCGTGTCACATGGTGATGTCCGTTTTTAGGTAGGACCATCCGTTCAGCCACTAAAGGTCAAAATAATAGTTTTAAAAAAGCTTTTTCACTCCGCCCCCAGGCCCTCTTAAAGGGTTTCACCCCAAAGCGGAGGATTTGTATTAAAACTAACAAAACGAATAAACTGTTAACAAATGCCCAGCAAAATGAATTATTACTAGTTTTTGGGGTGAATAGTTTCAATGGGGTTTATGGTAGGGGGTAGGGTAATTATTACTGAAATTATTCATTAAATTTCTGGAAAATCAGATAGGTTTCAATTTCTGAGATATTTTACAAAAACCAATTTATAAAAAGACTAAAGTAAAATGTCCAAACCAATTTTTTCCAAAAGAATAATATGGGAAATGAGTATGCAGGTTCGCTGACAAGGAAATGTAAAAACTCAAGATACAAAAACCTATTTATAAAAAGATAAATCAGATAAAAGTAAAAATTGAATTTTTTTCAGTATTCCAGCAGGTAACAACTAAATAAAGATATCTATCAATTTTTATTCAGATTTGTTGAGAAATAGCGATATATAGAATTTTATTTATTTCTCATAAGGTAAACATTGAGACACATTACTGGACAGAACAATTATTCACAGTACCAAATTGTTATTTCCAATTTAAATCTAATGGTTCAATCCAGGATCTGATGATTTTCATTTTCTATATGTAAAAGACCACAAAACCCCATTTTAAAGGGTTTATCTATCCCCACCTAACCCCTAACCCCACCATCCGATGGTCCGATCAGGCTAGTGTTGGGTAGTTCCTAATCCTCCCTTTTGAATTAGTAAGATTTATAAGAGTGCTATTTTAATAAACAAATTAAATCGATTTAAACTTAAAATCAACATATCACAGTTTTTCCACATCATTTACGTGAGAAATGAGCATGCATGTTTGATGTCATAGAAATGAACGAATTGGGAAATTTAGGCCATTATTCGACTAAACAACAACTAAATTAAGCCACATAACAAACTTTATTTTTAAAAAAATTTTAAAAAGAAAAGGTTTTATTATTGCTGATTTATAACATAGCTTGTAAGCGATTTTTGTATTTTTTTGAGGAGGTTAAAATAAAAATGGCGTTTTTTTTATATTTTTTCCTATATATTGACCAGCTAAGAAATATTCATGCCAAATTTAAAGTTTCTAGCTAATCGGGATGAAATACCTCAATAAAATCGCTGACATTAACGAATTTTGAAGTTTTTTAACTTTATATGCAACTTTATATAACAAACTGGTTATATTATTCCTGATTTGTAACATATATGCTTTAGAGATCATGTATGCCAAATTTCAGCCCTCTACTTATAACATTCAATTATCTAGAGCTGAAAACCTGGAGGAAATATTAAAATTCAACGAAAGTTTAACTTTTGAGGGCTATTTTAGGGGTTGAAACGGGGTGAATTCTGCGCATGACCCCTGATAACCCTAAAGGATCAATCCTACCATCTCATTGTGAAATTTGAGGTCTAGAAGCTAAAAATGAATATTGAAGAATCATCAAAACCCAAAATAAACTGAAAAATGTACATGAATTTTAACTTTAGAGGTCATTTTGGGGGTGAAGGAGTTGAGATAAGGCAAAATACGTAATGACCAAAATTGTAGTAAATATAATTTCAACTAAGGAAATAACCTTTGTTTTTGAACAGAACCTTTATTTTAGCCTCCAGAGGCAAGAATCAAACAGTACTTTTATCGAAATTCAAGTTTTCCCCCATTTCACCCCCTTTTAGGGGGTGAGGGGGGTTGAAATTGTTTGTTTTGAGGATTGTATATTTAGTATGACCACCCAATAAATATTCCCGAAAATTTATACGGGCCTACGTAGTATACCAAGTCAACTCTTGCCGGAAAACCCAGGTAAGATCTATGAAAATTGAAAAATCTAGTTCAATCTAAGGGTGAAGGAGGCGAGATAGGACAAAAAGTCATAGGACCAAAGTTGTAGATCATGAAAAATCCGTGGCACGTGGTGCAGTCCGTTTTTCAATAGGACCTCTGGTTTAGCCGCTACAGGCCAAAAACGAAAAGTACTTTTTTCGAACTTCAATTTTTCCCCCCTTTTCCCCCCCTTTGGAGGGGTCGGGGGTTGAAATGTTTCGTTTTGATAATTTTCCCTGGGGTTTGACCACCAAAGGAATATCCGTGCCAAATTTCAAGTCTCTAGCTTATCTGGAAGTACTTAAGAATTTGTATCTATAGATGAGTTACACATCCGGCTGTATATATATTAGACTCGCCTTACGGCTCGCTGGGGGCTCCGCCCCCAGGCCCCCTTAAAGGGTTTCGCCCCAAAGCGGCAAATTTGTATTAAAAATAACAAAACGAATAAACTGTTAACAAATGCTCAGCAAAATTAATTATTACTAGTCTTTGGGGTGAATAGTTTCATAAATTTTAACTTTAGAGGTCATTTTGGAGGTAAAGGAGTTGAGATAAGGCAAAATATGTAATGACCAAAATTGTAGTAAAATTAATTTCAACTAAGGAAATAACCTTTGTTTTTGAACAGAACCTTTATTTTAGCCACCAGAGGCAAAAATCAAACAGTACTTTTATCGAAATTCAAGTTTTCCCCCATTTCAACCCCTTTTAGGAGATGAGGGGGGTTGAAATTGTTTGTTTTGGGCATTGTATATTTAGTATAACCACCCAATAAATAATCCTGCAAATTTATAGGGGCCCAGGTAGTATACCAAGTCAACTCTTGCCGGAAAACCTAGGGAAGATCTATGTAAATTGAAAAATCTAGTTCAATCTAAGGGTGAAGGAGACGAGATAGGACAAAAGGTCACAGGACCAAAGTTGTGGATCATGAAAAATCCGTGACACGTGGTGCAGTCCGTTTTTCAATAGGACCTATGGTTTAGCCGCTACAGCCCAAAAACGAAAAGTACTTTTTTCGAACTTCAATTTTCCCCCCTTTTCCCCCCTTTTGGGGGGTCGGGGTTGGAAATGTATCGTTTTGATGATTTTCCCTGGGGTTTACGGCTCGCTGGGGGCTCCGCCCCCAGGCCCCCTTAAAGGGTTTCGCCCCAAAGCGGAGAGTTTGTATTAAAAGTAAAAAACGAATAAACTGTTTACAAATGCTCAGCAAAAGTAATTATTACTAGTTTTGGGGTGAATAGTTTTAATGGGGTTTATGGTGGGGGGGGGTAATTATTACTGAAATGATTCATTAAATTTCGGAAAAATCAGATAGGTTTCAATTTTTGAGATATTTTACAAAAACCTTTTTATAAAAAGACTAAAGTAAAATGTCAAAACCAATTTTCTCCATAACAATATAATATGGGAAATGAGATGCAGGTTCGCTGACATGGAAATGTAAATTTTCTCCATAAGTATATAAATTACTGGACAGAGAATAATTATTCACAGTACCAAATTGTTGTTTTCTTTTTCAATTTAAATCCAATGGTCCAACCCAGAATCTGATAATTTTCATTTTCTATGTAAAAGATCCCAAAAACCCATTTTTGACGGGTTTATCCATCCCATCCTAGCCCCACCATCCGATGGTCCGATCAGGCTAGTGTTGGGTATTTCCTCTTCCTCCCTTTTGAATTAGTAAGATTTATAAGAGTTCAATTTTAATAATCAAATTAAATCTAATTAAACTTACAAATCAACATATTAAAGTTTTTCCACATCATTAACCTGAGAAATGAGCATGCATGTTTGATGTCACATAAATGAACGAATTGGGAAATTTAGGCCATTATTCGACTAAACATCAACTAAATTAAGCCACATAACAGCCTTTATTGAACAAAAATTAAAAAAAGAAAAAGTTTTATTATTGCTGATTTATACATAGCTAGTAAGTGATTTTTTGTAATTTTTTTGAGGTTAAAATAAAAAAATGGCGTTTTTTACAATTTTTCCTATATATTGACCATCCAAGAAATATTCATGTCACATTTAAAGTTTCTAGCTAATCGGGAAGTTTGGTTTGAACCGGTATGAAATACCTCGAGAAAATCGCTGACATTTGGCGAATTTTGAAGTTTTTTTTTAAATTAATATGCAATTTTATATTATGAACTAGTTATACTATTCCTGATTTGTAACATATATGCTGTAGAGATTATGTATGCCAAATTTCAGCCCTCTACGTATAACATTAAATCATCTGGAGCTGAAAACCTAGAGGAAATGTAAAAAATTCAACGAAAGTTTAACTTCTGAGGGCTATTTTAGGGGTTGAAAAGGGGTGAATTCTGCGAATGTCCCCTGATAACCCTAAAGGATCAAACTTACTATCTCATTGTGAATTTTGAGGTCTATAAGCTAAAAAGAAGTATAAAATAAATCATCAAACCCCAAAATAAACCGACAAATTTATAAGAATTCTAAATTTAGAGGTCATTTTGGGAGTGAAGGAGGTGAGATAAGGCAAAATACATAATAACCAAAATTGTGGGAAATTTCATTTCAACTAAGGAAATAACCTTAGTTTTTGAACAGAACCTTTATTTTATTCGCCAGAGGCAAAAATCAAACAGTACTTTTATCGAAATTCAAGTTCTCCCCCATTTCACACCCTTTTAGGGGGTGAGGGGGGTTGAAATTGTTTGTTATGAGGGTTGTATATTTAGTATGACCACCCAATAAATATTCCCAAAAAATTATACGGGCTTACGTAGTATACCAAGTCAACTATTGCCGGAAAACCCAGGTAAGATCTATGAAAATTGAAAAATCTAGTTCAATCTAAGGGTGAAGGAGACGAGATAGGACAAAAAGTCACAGGACCAATGTTGTAGATCGTGAAAAATCCGTGACACGTGGTGCAGTCCGTTTTTCAATAGGACCTCTGGTTTAGCCGCTACAGCCCAAAAACGAAAAGTACTTTTTTCGAACTTCAATTTTTTCCCCCTTTTCCCCCCTTTGGGGGGGTCGGGGGTGGAAATGTTTCGTTTTGATAATTTTCCCTGGGGTTTGACCACCAAAGGAATATCCGTGCCAAATTTCAAGTCTCTAGCTTATCTGGAAGTACTTTAGAATTTGTATCTTTACACATCCGGCTGTATATATATTAGACTCGCCTTACGGCTCGCTGGGGGCTCCGCCCCCAGGCCCCCTTTGGGAGGCTCTCGGGAGAGGGGGGATTTGCATATTGAAGTCAACATACAGATTTGTATCAAACTGTTTACAAACCCTGAGAACAAGGTATCTTTGGTGGTAATCAAGGAGATAGTTGGTGGTTGGGGTGTTTTTGGTTGAGTGATAAGAAATAATTATATAAAAATGAGGCGAAACCAGAGGGTGGATGATGAAATTTACAGGACTAACGAAATTAAACTGTTTACAATGCCGCTGTACAAGAAGTTTGTGGTAGTGTTAAAGGGGATAGTTGGTGGTGGGGATAAGGGGGTTGTTTTTTGGTGGGGGGGTTAATTTTGTTGGTGAGGCCAGGTGAGGAAAAAGAAAAAATTGTGAGGAAAACGAAAAAGGGATCTCTAAACGATAAAAAATGTATATGAAAAACACGAGTCAAGTGCAATGGAAGTTTAACTTATGAGGACTTCTGAGGGGTTGAAATGGGGTAACATTGACGAATGGCTTATGCTAATGGATTATGCTAAAGGGTCAGGGTTTTTTATATTGAAAAGACACAATACATAATTAATTTTACTGTTTAGGTTCAGATTCCCAGCTCATGGTACGTTTGGTGGTGTACAGCATTTGGTAGTTGGTGGCGGGGATGGTTTTGGTTGTTGGGAGGTTAATTATTTGATAGGAAACAGGGGATAAGTGGGGTCATGGGTAAGGCAAAAGTATTAGTTTGGAAGTAATAATGCCTAAGTTTTGAAAATGCTTAATTCACTTCACTACTTAAGGGTGAAGGAGGCGAGATAGGGGAAAAAGTCATAGGACCAAAGTTGTAGATCGTAAAAAATCAGTGACTCCTGGTGCTGCCCGTTTCTTGATAGGACCATCGGTTCGGCCAGTAGAGCTCAATATATGATTTAGGCAATTAAAGCTGGAAAACCTCGGGTAAATGTGTGGAAATTCAACTTTCTAGAGCTACTTAAAAGTGAAGGAGGCGAGATAGGGGAAAAATTCATAGGACCAAAGTTGTAGATCGTAAAAAATCAGTGACTCCTGGTGCCGGCCGTTTCTCGATAGGACCATCGGTTAGGCCACTAGAGCTCAATATAACATACCTAAAAAGGACTTTTTTAGCGATTTTTTTCATATGTTTTGGAGGGAGTTTAAATAAAAAATGGCGAGATTTGATAATTTCTCCTGTATTTTATCCTCCATTGGTGATTTGTATCATATATGTTGTAGACAAGATGTGTACCAAATTTAAGCCATGTATGTTTAATATCAAGTCAACTGGAGTGGAAAAATCTGGGGGAAATCTTCGAAAATTGATAGTTACAAGTTGATGGTTACCTAAGGGTAAAAGAGACGAGATGAAAAAAAATTTTTTGAGGTTCTGTTATCATTTTTGAGAAGGTTATAATTTAAAATTGCGATTAATAAATATAACCGTCGGTTTAAAGCAATGAGGAAAATACAAGCTAAATTTCGTATTCCTTGCTCAACCGGAAGTCATAAGGGGTGTAGGTATTGTATGAAGGCGACACGGAATGAAATGCCTCGAGAATGTTGTTAAGAATCAGTTATATTATTGCAATTGGAGCTGGAAAACCTAGCGAAACCTTCGAAAATCAAAGGTTCTAGAGCTATCTGAGGGTGAAGGAGACCAGATACGGCAAAAAGTCATAGGACCAAAGTTGTAGATCGTGAAAAATCCGTGGCACATGGTGCAGTCCGTTTTCTGATAGGACCATCCGTTCAGCCACTAAAGGTCAAAATAACCGTTTTAAAAAAACTTTTTCACAGATTTATTAATAAATTATTGAAGGGGTTGGAATTTAAATTTGTAGTTTTGATACTTTTACGCTCAGTTTTTAAGCAATGAGAAAAGTGCATGCTAAATTTTATTTTTCTAGCGCAACCGGAAGTCATAGATATACGGTTTGCAAATTTTCAGAAGTCTATGTAGAATAAGAACGTGACACGGAATGAAATACCTTGAAAAAATCACTGGCATTTGGCAAATTTCGAAGATTTTTTAACTTCATATGCATTTAATTATTATGAAATAGTTATATTACTGGTGATTTGTAACATATATGTTTTAGAGATGATGAGTGCCAATTTTCAGCCCTCTACGTATAATATTAAGTGAATTGGATATGGAAAACCTACGGGAGATGTTCGAAAATTTAAATTTCTAGAGCTATCTAAGGGTGAAGGAGACCAGATACGGCAAAAAGTCATAGGACCAAAGTTGTAGATCGTGAAAAATCCGTGGCACATGGTGCAATCCGTTTCTCGATAGGACCATCCGTTCGTCCACTAGAGCTCTAAATAACATTTCCTTAAAATAAGCTTTTTTAGCGATTTTTTAATAATTTTTTTGAGGAGGTTAAAATAAAAAATCGCGAGTTTCGATAATTTTCCCTGAGGTTTGGTCCCCCAAGGAATATCCGTGCCAAATTTCAAGTCTCTAGCCTATCTGGAAGTACTTTAGAATTTGTATCTATAGATGAGTTACACATCCGGCTGTATATATATTAGATTTACAAAACGTACAGTTGTGTAACAATTGTTTTTAGGAACACCATGCTTTCCTGCACTCAACATACAATTTTTCAGGTATTAAAATTTTAAACACTAGATTGAATCATACCATTTTAAAGCTTATTAAATGGGAAAGTTTTTAATAATATTTGACAGTGTCAGAAGGTGTTTATAAAAAAAGTTCTGTATTATTGTTTCGTTAATATTTTTTTAACTATTACTTTTTTGCTTTAACAGGCAGTTAAGGTTAATATAATGCAATTGAGAAGTTATAATTTGGATTATTTTTAAAGAAACCTTTATGTAGTTTTCAAAAATGTTGTAAAAATTGCAGAAAAACATATTAGTAGTGGTGAAAATTGAGGCTAAAAGTGAAATCACACTGATTTTCGCAAATAATCTATAAACTCAATAACTACGTAGTTTTTTGAGTGATAATTTTGAAAAAATAATTTTCTTGTCACATTTACTTAGTACTTTCACCAAAAATGTTTTGTCACACTGATGACCACCCACCCTGTATAAGTATAGGGTCTATTTTGCTCCGTTTCACGTCTGTGAGTCAGTTTGTGTTTTTCAATTATAACTCTATAAATTTGGAACGGCGTAAGTTAAATCATTGAAACTTTGTACGTAAACTATAGTTAGTATGCCCAAAACTTTAACCAGTTTTCAATTTTTATCTCTTGGAATTTCAAAATGTCGGCCTTATACAAAAATGTAATTCATTAATATCTAAAAACTTTGAGAGGTTAACACTAATCTTTTTAAACACATTTTATTTGCCATTTCATTACAAACATAACGACTAGGGCTCAATCCCGGGATTCGGGATCCCGGTCGCTTTTGAATACCTGATAATCCCGGGACTAGAGTCTCTCAATCCCGGGACTGACGGGATTGCAAAAGAATAATTCTTTCTCAATTTCTACGTGATTTGAATGTTTTAACTACTGCAAAATTTGTCCTTTCAAACGTATGTTTCTAAAAATATGTTTTAGAAAATTAATATTTCAATATTAATGATTAATAGCCAATGTTTACTAATGTTTACTTTCTCAAAAATCAAATTTAAATTCAACAATAACCTTATTCCTGGAATGTATTGGGACAATACTTTAGGCTCAAAACTTCCGTTGCAGTTAATTCTCGATTCGACGTATCATTAGGGTAACGGCTAAAAAGGGGACTTTATTTTAATATTTTTTATCCTACTGAATTTTTATATCTATCTGATCACCAACATTTTAAGTTGCTATCGGGCTTTCGTTTCTGTAGCGAACATCTGAGCGAATCGGGAAGATTTTGTGTAGTGAGTAGTGAGTTTCATCAATCGTTGTTATGGCAATAACTATGTGTGATCTGTGAATTATTTGTGAATATAAAGTAATATTGGTAACGAAAATGTTCTTGTGGCCCATTAGAAGGATTGTGATGTTTCACCCGTTTGTTATTATAATTGGCGCCAATTCTTGGAGCCCACCATAAGACCAATGCTAAAATTAAGATGAGTCTTATGGACGGCGTGGGCCCCAAGAATTGCCGCCAGTTATACCGTCTTACACAAAAGGACGGTAAAACAGCGCAATGTATGTTTCGCAAATTTGTTTAAAACCATTAGACGACTCTACGAATGGATTTTATACACTCATTTGTCAAGTACACACATGATGAAAGCCATTAAAAAATTGGAACAACAGGTAATCAGCCGTCAACAAGCCCACATTTGACAAGTTGTAAGATAAAAATATAGTTAGTTTTTATAAAAAATGCCATAAGTGTTGTTCTCACACAGCAATATATTCTAGATAGGTCTGTAATATAGAAAACGGGAATCCTGGGACTGATCCTGGGATCGGCTTTTGTCAATCCCGAAATCCCGGGATCGGAATTTAGGTCCGGGATTGAGACCCCTAATAACGACACTTTATTTATTAAAATCGGACAATGAATAAGCGAGATACAGCGATTTAAGTTAATTAAGCATGTAAAAGTTTAAGTTAAATTTTTCCAATTTTGTCGACAGGGGTTTTTTAAAGATACTACATGACCCGACAGACGTTGTCCTGTCTTCTTTATGAATAATTTGTTTTAGTTTGAATAAATATCAAAATAGTCACACCAACAGCATAGCTTTTATTCTAAAGCTTTTTTAAAATGCAACATTGTTATGTTTTCTGGCGCAAAAATTATTTTTTCAGTGTACCACCACGGGAACAGTCGACATACAATTGGCCTTGTGAAAATCATGGATTTTCATGGTTGTTTCCACAAAAATTCAACGACTGTCCATTTCATTCGGACATTGCAAATGCAAGCAGCTGGAAATTGTTGCCACTTCAAATCAAAGGGCGTATCGTTTTGAATTATTTGGATACGTGGAATGAAAACGTCTTCACCTTTGTAGTTTTTTTTTGCGAAATCGTTGCCTCAATTATGCTCAATTTTTTCACCGTCAGCTGAGTGCCATTTCAAAACCGTAGTGAGTTAATGCTTCGCAACACAATAATTACTGAACTGACTTTTAGCTGAATGGATATTCTTCATTATTTAAGCTGATATCACATAATCAATTTCATTCGGTTTTATCCTCTCAACCAACCAAATAAGGATGTGTGCGTGTTGCAACCCGCGTTTTTGCCATTCTACTGAATACATCCCACAATGCGTCTCACCGAACATGCAATGCTTAGCAATAAAATCCATGAGTAACTTCATTTTCTTTTAAAACCCTTTGTGGTAATGTGGCGATCAATGGGAGATTGGCTAGGAAATAATTCTTGATGAATTTCTGACCAATTTGAATTGCACGTGAAAGTAATAAACAAATCTGGTGTTCCATAATGACGTACATCCAACTTAGCATCATGAGCGCACTCATGCCCATATGTCGCGGACTTTCGACGTATGTTGCTGGGAGAATAATCACTATGCCGTCTTTAAATGCATTGCAATCAGTATTGATAGAATGCCCAAGATGTACGTATTTCACGGAACGAAGTTTTGCCTGGTTCAACCTGATATGCCAATCGTGTCAATTGTAGTTGGCCACTGGTGCAGCACATTACAGGGGCTTCATTTTTAAACCTATAATCATTGCAACTGTTGACACACAATGTCAACTATAATGCCCGCAACTATTGGCAATAAACTGTAATCGATCGTCGATTAAATCAAGCACATTCGTCTTCATTTCGAGACTCGTTTTGCTTGTCATTTTGGCTTGCCCGAAAGTGTCCTACACTAATAGGACTGCGTTCTCTACGGCCCAGGTTGTTGCGTCGAGGGTAACGTGGCATTTTCAAGAATCAGAATAATACTGAATCAATGTAAACCAATGAATCAATGTGTGAATAATACTGTAAACTTAAAATATAGTCATGGTTTTGGTGAACTATGAACTCAAACACTTCTCAACCTCTCTGGTCAAATAAAAAACTGCAGTTTTTCACACACTCATATAAGGCTTGCAATATGATTTTTTCTAAAACCAAACAAAACTATGAGGATTTATCTTCATTTCAGTACATCCTAAAAGGTTAGTTAGAAAAAAAGGCAGATTCACGTGTCATGTAATCAGAATTCTTCAGATACACAAATTAACTTTAGATTAGACTTTTTAGTTTCACAAAATCCTTGAACTACAAAAGTAAATAATCCAAGTGTAAATAAACACCCCCCCCCCCCCGAAAAAATTTGTATGTCAGTTTCCTGATACATACAAATTTGTGCTCAAATTTGTATGTATCAGGAAACTGACACATACTTTCTCCCTTCAAGTCATTTAAAACCAGAAAACATATGTAGTGAAATAAAACAAATTAACAATTAATTATCACACAAATATATACCAAATTAAATTTTATCAAAATCGGTTAGTAAATAACGGAGATATCGGTTTTTTAATATTTGCCATAAGAATAACATTGGACAACGTACTGCGTTTACCGCCGAACTAAAATATCAATTATCTTTGCAACCAGTTGACGTAGACTAATAATTCAAAATACGATTATTTTGTTTTTCAAGCCAAATTTAATGGTTGCAAGTATATTTTCTTTAAAAGTTACAGTTTTTGTGAAATTTGAAAAATATTAATTTTTTAACACTTAAACCCCTATAACTTCTGAACCTGAAGTTTTACAGTCATGCGGGTGGTGTTATTTTGTTTGCCATCTTAAGCACTAAAAACCATGAAATTTTTATCAAAATCATTAGAGCCGTTTTTGAGAAATTTGAATTTTTGTAATTTTTATGGGTTTTTATGGGGTAAATACCCTTAAAAATCAAAAATTAAAGAAAATACGCCTGGAGATACCACACCTTTATACCTACATGCCAAATTTCATGAAAATCGGACCACTGGTGTCGTCTCTAGCTTTGTTTACATCCACACACACATACATCCACACACACATACATCCACACACACACACACAGACAGACACACCACGCCGAAAACCACTTTTTTGGATTCATTGAGCACTAAAACGAATATATCCACTAACAACTCAAATTTGAAAATTTTGACGAAAACAATACTTTCTCCATATACTACGTATAAGGGGGAGAAAGTAAAAGAATCATCCAGTTTGGTGCACAATTAAAAAAGTTGTAGATGTACAAAGAAATAGGATTTTTTTGTTTATTTAGGTAATAGTAACGTATTAACGTATCAACGTACTGTGTTTACCACTCATTGAATTGATTTTTATTTATATAGACGTTGAGAGCGTGATAGATAATGTTACTTGTTTCCCATAAGGTTAACATTGGGACAACGTACTGTGTTTACCACTTTCAATATTTCAGTAACCAATGGACATACAGCAATGATTCAAGGTACTAAATTGTTTGTTTTTTCAAGAAGAAGTCAATGATGTTAACAAAAATCGGATAATTCTTAATTAACTATGTAAAAAAATCAAAAAACCATTTTTTTTGGGGCGTTTATCTCCTTACCGCCCCTTCCAATGGTCCGATCGAGCTGGTTTTGAACTCATCCGAATAATGACTACTTTACACGTCTGTGCCAAATTTCATTCCAATCGGACCATTTTTGCGAGCGCTATCGTGCTCACAGATATATATATATATATATTTTAGATTGATAATTAAAACCATGAGTACCCCTTTTTTTCAATTTTTATTTCATGACACGTGATTCGACTTTTAAGTCATTTTCACAGTGTACTCTCAAGCTAATATTATGTTGTCCAACAAAATTAAAAATACACAATCATATGATAATTTTATCATGTGGTATTTCTTTTCATTTTGGTGGAGTGAGTGGTATATTTATATATTTTTTGAGTTTAATTATTTTGTCGAAAAGTAAATTCTTTGTTTCAACTTGCATGGTGCTTAGAATATTTGGTTTGTCCTTAAGTGTGTGTGAATAAATTTGTAGTTCTTCTTTAATATTCATTTATGTTCCTTTCTTTTCCAATTCTAAGATTGTCATACTTTTATTTATGTTTCCGTATGTGTGGTCAGATCTTAATATATCTTCTACGGAGATGGATTTTTGTGTTGTCATGTTGTTACATTTGATAGCTTGAATATGAACTGCAAATCGTTTTTTGAATGTTCTGCCTGTCTGGCCAATGTAGTATTTCTCACAATCCTGACAATTTATTTTGTATATTCCAGACTTCTCAAATTCATTTTGGTTCTGACTTTTCGTTTTTGAGTATTGATTTATTAGTTGGAATGCATTGTTTCTAGTTTTATAATTCAACTTGTAATCTGTTCTATTAAATGTCCTAATGCTTTTGTTTATTATTAAGCTGTAAGGAACACAAAGATATTCTGTTTTATTTATATTTTTTTGACTTCTTTGGTTAGCATTTGATTTGGCTTTCATAATCATTCGTTCAATCACTTTTGATTTGTATCCATTTGCTGTTGCAATATTCATTATGGTTCTTTTTTCTTGGTTGAAGTTATTTTGATTCATTGGTATTTTTAATAATCGGTTGATCAACGAATGAAAAGTTGTCATTTTATGTTGCAATGGACTATTGGAGTTGGCTGGTATTATAAGATCAGATTGGTTGGGTTTTCTATACATTTTGAAATTGTGTTTGGATTCTTCATTTTTTATTGTTAAATCTAGGAAATTGATTGAGGATGTCTGTACTTCCATTGTAAACTTAATTGACTTTGAAATTGAATTCAAGAAAGCGAGTAGATTATCAGGGGATTCATGATCGTTTTTTACTAAACAAAATACCATCAACATAGCGAAACCAGTATATTATTTGACTTCTTAGAGGATTACATTGGTTCATAATTTTGGTTGATTCTAAGTTCTCCATATAAATGCTTGATAAAAGACTTGATAAGGGTGAGCCCATGGCTAGACCTTCTTTTTGTTTGTAGAATTGGGAATTATATTCGCTGTTTTTGTTAGTAGCATTAAATCATTTATTTGTGTTGAAGACAGATTTTCGTTCTTCGTTAAATTATATTTTAGAATTTGAAGGGTTTCTTCTATCGGTATGTTAGTGTACATACTAGATACATAAAATGAAATGAATATTGTATCATCTGGTATTTTTATATCTTTGATTTTTTCTATTAGCTCATATGAATTAGAGAGACTTTAGTTTTCTTTTAATGGTAGGACACCTTTTAATTTGTCATTCAGGTATTTTGAAAGTGCGTAAGCTGGAGCATTACGATAGTTGACTGGTCGGAGAGGTATATTGGTTTTATGTGTTTTTGGCTGACCTCTAAGTGTTGGAGCAATTGCTTTAATTGTTTTTAATCTGTTCTTTTCATTTTTTCTGATAATTTTTGATTTTGTTATTACATTATTTATTTTTATTGAATTCTGTGGTAGGATCCTGTGATAGTTTTTGAAATTGATTATTTTTAATGAATTCTTCAACTTTTTCATTGTAGTTTTTGTTTTCTATTATGACTGTTGTGTTACTTTTATCCCCTTTGGTAATCATTGCTTTATTTTCTTTTAGTTTTGTTGAAATTGATTTAATTGTTTTCATGTCTCTTTTGGATTGTTCAATTTTCTTCTTTGTTCTTAATTCAGTGTTTGATTTTTCAATTTCATACATAAGACTTTGTCTGATTGGTTGTTGGTTATCTTGACCTTTGGTACGAATAGAGACTTCTAGTTCTATTAGTTGATCTTCTACAATATTTTGTTTATGATCTAAATTAATGTTGTATTTTTATGATTTACTGAGGATTTCAATTTATTCTGCAGTGAATATGATATCAGTAAGGTTTTCTATTTTAGAGTTGAAAGATATTATTTCATTGTTTCCTCTATATTGTTATTATTTTTAGGAGTTTGTTCTTTAATCAGTTAGTTTATTTTATTATTATGTGTATCTTTCTTTTTCTCAATGATGGGTTGACACCAGTTTTTTATGTATTCATAATGTTTTTCAATGGATTCTGAATGAAGTGTTAGACATTTCTTTTTCAGTTTCTTCTACGCTGTCCTTTATTGTTTTAAGCTTTGAGTATAAGAATTTTATTTCTTCCTTCATCCATATTTTCCGGGCAATCTCAATTGTTTTCATAGCTGCTTTAGATGTCGTTTTGGTCTTTAATTGGATGTAGTTTGGAATAATTTTTTTTTGCAAACATCTTTTGTTGAACTGTATATCATTTTTCACTTTTTCTTGTTGGTATTTGAGTTTGTGAACAATCTTGTGGTTGTTAGCCATATTTATTGATTTACTGTGTTCACTAATGAGGGTTACTATTATTATTAGATGGATAATTAAAACCATGAGTACCCTGTTTTCAATTTTGATTTCACGACACGTGTTTCGACTTTTAAGTCATTTTCACAGTGTACTCTTAACCTAATATTATGTTTCCCAACAAAATTTAAAGTACACAATCATATGATAATTTTATCATGTAGTATTTCTTTTCATTGTTGTGGAGTAAGTGGTATATTTATATATTTTTCTTGAGTTTAATTATTTTGTCGAAAGTAAATTCTTTGATTCAACTTGCATGGTGTTTAAAATATTTGGTTTATCCTTAAGTGTGTGTGAATAAACTTGTAGTTCTTCTTTAATATTAATTTATGTTCCTTTCTTTTCCAGTTCTAAGATTGTCATACTTTCATTTATGTTTCCGTATGTGTGGTCAGATCTTAATATATAATGTTGCGAAATTGGATTTTTGGGTTGACATTTTGTTACATATATATGTATCAATTCGAATGGTGTTTTTTTGCTTCTGGTGGCCATAAAACGAAAAGTTTATGGCCTTGGGCTTAAGTCTTACCATGAGACCTATAATTATAGCTTCTTCCCTTTAGGGGAAATTCGCTAAAACTTGGTAAATTGCTTCTTCTAGTTGAGATCTACTAATTATTGGATTAAAACCACCCATTATCAATATACCCATAGCAGCAAACCTGCATACTCATTCCCCACGTTATTCTTATGGAGCTTACAAACACATGTCAAATCTCGCTATTTTTTAATATGTTCGCAGGTCTGCTGCAACGGGGGTATATTTTGTCATAATATTATGTAAGACATCTGTAATGACTCGTCATACCATGTATGCTGTAACAACATTAGTTTATCATATTATGAATGCAGCTGTAATAACGTATCCATTCAGACAGACGAATGTAAAAACCCATTTCCAAATGACAGATACAAGAACATTGCAGGAGCAATACCAGCAGTTTCTAATCAATTTCAACGTGGGCGAAGCCACAGGTAACATCTAGTTATTTCCAAGTTCAGACTTGTTAGTGATATTATAGTTTAATCCTATGTTTAAAAGATTCAATTCATTGATTGATAATTGTCAAAAGATTTAGTTTAGGTGGAAAATAATTTTATAAACTCAAAACTAATCAACACTTACTCAAACAAGGAGATCAGAGGAAGTGCATAATGCACCAAAAGAATGATTGATGCACAACTTTACGTTACAGTTAACGTTTTTGTTGAATAAGTTGTGGTTCGTCTAGGAAAATGGATTCTAAAAACTTCATTCTGTACCAATAGAGACGCCATTTTACTAAAAACTTTACTTTCAATCCTAAGATAGCAGTGTATTATTGCCTGTAATAGATTGTAATCAAGAGTTTTAAAGTAACTGCCAAACTGTCAAAAACTATATTTTTCTAAAAGACAAGGGTAATCTGTGTATTGAATTAAAACCTCAAACTTCTACTAATTTTCAGTAAAAAAAACGGTAAATTGAAATAAATTTAATGCATAAATTATCTTAAAAAAATTCAAAATGATTCATATTTTCCTGTTAAATAAGGATAACAATAAACACAACAAAAATCATTGTCTACTACGCTTACTAAATAATACGTACCACTCTTAAAATGTTCTTGCCAGTATGTTGCTTACAAACTGACATAGTTAATTGTTTTTCGAAGTTCGACAGTTGATAGGAATGCAAAGCATTTCCGTTTTATCTTTTATCTGTCATGGTGCTTCTTCACCGAGATAGAATTCCCTCTTATTTTGCAATATGTACAGGTAACGGTTTACTATTAGGCAACTAGAATGTTGCCGTGAGTATTTTTAACTACTTTAGATTCAATATTTAAAAAAAAACTGGATGAAAAACCCCATATATATACTAACGGTTTTCTGCATCCGACAGGTTTTCTAGTAAGCACTAACGTAATAAACGGTATCAGGAAACTGACACGTACTTTCTCCCTTAAAGTAATTTAAAACCAGAAAAACTCATATAGTGGAATAAAACAAATTAACAATTAATAATCTCATAATAGCATACCAAATTTCATAAAAATCGGTTAGTAAAAAGAGGAGATATCGGGTTTTAAATATTTGTCATAAGAATAACAACTGACAGCGTACTGCGTTTTTCCGCCGAACTAAAATACCAATTATCTCCGCAACCAGTTGACGTAAACTATTGATTCAAAATACTAGATTATTTAGTTCTTCTAGTCAAATTTAATGGTTGCAAGTATATTTTGTTTAGAAGTTACGGATTTTGTGAACTTTGAAAAAATATGATTTTTTAACACTTAAGCCCCCATAACTTCTGAGCCTCAATTTTTAGAGATATGCGGGTGGTGTCATTTTGTTTGTCATCTTAAGCATTGAAAACCATGATATTTTTATCAAATCGTACTGCGTGTTTCTGCCGAACTAATATACCAATTATCTCCGCAACCAGTTGACGTAAACTATTGATTCAAAATACAGGATTATTTAGTTTTTCTAGTCAAATTTAATGGTTGCAAGTATATTTTGTTTAGAAGTTACGGATTTTGTGAACTTTGAAAAAATATGATTTTTTAACACTTAAGCCCCCATAACTTCTGAGCCTGAATTTTTAGAGACATGCAGGTGGTGTCATTTTGTTTGTCATCTTAAGCATTAAAACCCATGAAATTTTTATCAAAATCGTTAAAGCCGATTTAATAAATTTGGATTTTTGTCATTTTAATGGGTTTTATGGGGTAAACACCCTTAAAAACCAAAAATTCAAAAAAAATGAAAAATGTCTTGAGATACCACAGCTTTATACCTACATGTCAAATTTCATTAAAATCGGACCACTGGGGTCGCCTCTAGCTTTGTTTACACACACACACACACACACACACACACACACACACACACACACACACACACACACGCACGCACGCACGCACACACAGACACCACGTCGTAAACCACTGTTTTCGTTTCAGGGAGCACTAAAACGAATATATCAACTAACAACCCAAATTCAAAATCATGTTAAAAACACATACAGACCGACAGAGGGATAACCGAGCATTTTAGGACCCATGCTTATAGGAATTCTTTTCTTATTTTTGATGTAAGTAACCATATCTTGAAATCTGTAAGGGTTTTTCGTAAACACCCTGTATAAAAGATGGTAAATGTATACAAATGGTGGAAAATGGCGATCGATCTCCATTTACATAAATACCATATTGTACGTAAATACAGTATAAGTGGCAATATATTTTAAATGTTATAAGACTGTTTTTATTTACATTATTACAATACATGGTCTGGTAACTTTTTAACATTTAGTTTGTTTGGAATTATTAACCCACATTTAATTTTTGATTCCGGATTTCCACGAATGTTATGCATGACTAATAAAGAACTTTTGTGGATACTGTTGTAGATTTTATACTAGTGGCTTCAAGGGGCTAAGCTCCTAATCACGAAATAAAACAACTCGTCTCATTATAGTACAAATTACCTTTATAGTAAACTGACTTTTAGATCCAACACATGTTACTATCTAGCGCATAGAAAACCATGAATCAGTACCACATTTTTTATGTTAAGGCAGACGTTTTAATACCCCGAGGCCTTTTTAATGGCAGAGATATTACGTTACTTCTCATTTTCTGGTAAACTTCAAGCAATTTCAGTATTTTCCCTGAGTCCCTGGGACCTTCAATTTGGGCCCCCTCCCACTATCCTGAGAAACGCACACTTTTCGCTTAAGTAATTATATACGGGTGTCCATTAAAAACGTTTCAGGAGGCGATTCCTTACATCAAAACTGAGAAAAAAGTTGATTGCGTCGTAATTTGGAGCAAAATAATCTATTGTTGTGCTGCGCCATGCGCTGAAGCAGACCAATTATGCTGCCTTGTCAGCTAAATTGGACCATAACTCTCTCAGTTGTTTGTGGATCGATTTTCATAATTTTGGTGTCTTTAGATTGGAAATTAAATGAACCAAAAAATTGTCATTGTTTTTAATGTTTTAAAAACGTACCTTTTTCGGTTATTTGGTAAAGATTTTAAGCGGCCGCCATTTTGAAATTTACCACTTGATCATGTTGATTTCTTTTCCAAAACTGACCTTGTCTAGTTATAGGTACATACCGAGTTTTAAAAATCGGTAAAAGAACTTCCCAGATAAAAAATTTTTGTAAAAATACAAAATGGCGGATATCTGTGTATATATCCATTGGTGGGCGAAATTTCATACCGAGCAGAGCAGGTCATGACGTCATCGTTGATACGATCACCTTCGAGGGGTCGAAGTCGTCAACGGTAGATTATACATTGATAGATAAATATCTATCAATGTATAATCGGTTACGGTAGTGACTTCACGCAGAATTTGGAAGAATTAAGCTTCCTATAACATTGATCTTGCCAAACTTAAGACCAAGAGTACTTTATAAAAATAGATAGAATTAGAAATTTTAGAAATGAGATAGAATTAGAATTTTTTTAATGATTGGTTAGCTTATTGAGTTATTTACGTTTAGCTTTGTTGATGTTTCAAAGTCAACCAGGAGTCTAATTTCATTTTAATGTTATGAAGTTATTTCTTGAATATTGTCATTGATAAATCAGCACCGTTGTAGTAGAAATCGTACAAATCTTGCTTGCCATGTATAGTGATGTATTTAAAAATTTGAATCATAGAGTTTAGTAACATTATAATAATCAGATATGCAGACTATTTTAGTCCGAGTCAAATAATAACTCAAATAACTTGGCCTAGTCCGTCCATAGCATTAATTTTAGTGTCAATGTTAGCTTTACGGACAGCCTGGGCCACATAATTTGACTCGGAGTATACTTAAATATTCCTGTAAAATCATTTATTTGGTTTAGGAGATGGTATTCAATAATCAAATATAGGCCTACCTTGAGATTAACAGAAGAACTCGTGCTGATCAACAAGTGTTTTTTTTTGTTTTTCTTTGTTTTTAAAAAGAGGGTGGCGGCCTCTTGTTACCTTGCATTTGCCCCCCCACATGGGCCTCAGGCCTGTGCGTGGAAGTTATCAAGCAAACCCAAGGAGTGAGCCGGTACAGTACCAGGATGAACAGTACTGTTAAAAAGTATGCGGCATCATCGGGACTCGATCCTGCGACGCTGCCGCCACAGAACCGGGGCCGAGTGCGCTACCAACTGCGCCACCGACTCACTAACCCCCCCCCCCCCCCCTTATAGGGTTTTAAGTGTTCACCCCTTTAACACGGTGAAAAAGCTTGATGACTCAGAATTAAATTTAAGATTACATAATACTTATGATCAAAATAAATCTATGGAATTCACAACTGCTCAAGACTTAGTAGATAAGCCTAATAATGTTGAAAATAATTATTCAATGATTTTTATAGGCCAACTGGTTTATCCACTGAGAGCTATGTAAAGGATCGATGAGTATAGATTAAATTCTGCCAAAAACGGTTCACATGTTCTCTTATTTTCAAAAATAAACTAGCCTCCAACACAAACATAAAAAAATTAAATATATTCTAAAACACACGGAGAGTTTTTTGAGGCAGTTCTCCTACTCTGCCAAAAATGGTTAACATGTTCTCTTATTTATTTTGAAAAATAAACTAGCCTAAACTAAGTTCACCTACCTCCATATTTTCATATATTACTATATTCTGACATTCAACTAGAATAAGTAGGGAATCACTCCATGGGCCCTATTTTTGAAACGGTTGAGAGTTGAGTAGTGAGTCACTCGTCAAGTTACCTGCCAGCTGATGGTAGCATTGTTTAAACCACCACGTGGGATGTCAAAGTTTCAGACGATGCATCTGTCAAACTAGAAAGCCAAATGTAAACATTGACCAATTTAAGGAATTACCTCATTTTTCGTGGCTTTAACTAAACTATCTTGGTATATTTATAGGTCAATTTTGTTGTAGGGCATTTTATAAATAGATCAAAGGCTATCCGAACTCATTTAAATATTTGGTATCAAAAAGTAAACATAACCTAACTGGAAAGGCTTTCCATGATTACTATTATTACATCCTCCAAAAGAGAAGAAGAAGAAGCTTGTTTCCTGTCTACTCACACGTTTTTACTCAACAGCTTATTGCTTGGTGAGTAAAAATTGTTGGATTGGTGAGATACTCAATGTATATGACGTCTATATTTAGATTATGAATTTTTAAGAATAAATGCCTATTCAAACGATATACACAGATGTTAAGGGGCTAAATTCATTAAGTTCGGTAGGAATATTTTTATTTTTATCTTTGAATTCTTTTTATAAATAGAAACAAATAACTTGAGGGTTGAGTGACTAAATCACTCGCCAACTCAACCATTTCATAAATAGGGTACCATGAGAGACAGAGAGAGAGAGGAGAAACAGACAACTAAAACGATTTAAAAGATGAAATACTCGACTACTAGAAGTTACAAACTGAAGTTGCAAACTCGACTATCAACTATCGAGACCCTCATCGATAAACTAACCATCGTATCATCGATGACGTCATGACCTGCTCTGCTCGGTATGAAATTTCGCCCACTATATCCATTTTAGGACCTTCGTATCAACTTTTTTTTGTTCAGATGCAAGTAATGTAGATTTGACTTCTTTACAAAGATTTTTAAGTTATTAAAACTAAAATTCAAAATGGTCTTCAAATTTATTTTTCTTTTGTAGACAATTTGTTTATAAAAGTAAAAGAATAATAATAACGGATTGTTGCTCATCGCATTATTTTATTATTTAAGTAGCAGATACCCGCGGCTTCGCCCGGTGAAAAACAAATGTTAAGGTAAATTGTACGTTGATAGCATATGCAATTTTTTAATTACAAAGTGGACTGTATTGATTTTAATCACATATCTTTACTCTGAGTTTTGATTCCGCCCCAGATGGAAATGAGAAGTTGATCGTTTCCTGTATTGATCACAGTATTATATTTCCCTCGAGATGTGCAAGTAGTAAGAACTGGCTACAATTTGCTGAAAAATTCTTATTTTACAATTTAGTCCTGAATACTGAAATTTCCCGGTTAATCCATTGAACTTTCAAATTCATTGTGTTTCAATTAGTTTGAAAAGGAAAATATTGCCACTTCAGAGTCAACTCAGAATTTTCATGGTACCAAGTTCTCGCCTAAATCATGATACTCATGAGAATATGAGCATAACCCGGAGTATATAACTGTTAAAAACGACAGTAAAAGGCGCAAAGGGCGGAATTTTGCTCTAACATCTAAGTTTTGTATGTTTTGAAAACTAGACCAAAAAATTTTCTGATCCAATTTTTTGTATCTTAATCATCGTCAGCCACTCAAAAAAATTCACTTCTGAAATCCCCGTTTCTAGTTGAAGCTTTATACTCTGATTGGAATGTCCATGTCTAGTTCAACATTCCGGTTTTGGTACTTCGGATGGTCCGTAAAACGCGAGTAGCCCAAATGGTATCTGACAAATATATTGTGTAGATGGCCTTCATAGTTTTCTACGTTTCATTAGGTTGAATTTTGTTTCTTTTTTCCTAAATATATTATTTAGACCTACTTTCATAATTTTTATTAATATCTTAAAACAGTGAAAAGGCTCCCTTTTGCATTTTATAATGTACCTTATTTTAACTTCGTTGATTACGACAATTAAATAAACGCATTATTATTCAGATTTTCCAGACTATAATGAGAGTTGAAAGAAAATTAAAAGTCCTTTCTTTGAACGCATCTAAAGCCTGTAAAGAATATTTTTGCCAAGTTTCATGTCCCAAAGCCGTATAAGTATTTAATAAAATAAGCTTTGAAAGCTATAAGAGGTTGAAATTTTGAATTAAGAGATATAACCTATTTTAGCCTTTTTAGTGAAAAAATTTAAAATCCTACTTTAGTATGCGCCAAACGAATAGGCGCGAATGAATTCCTATTATTTATTTAACGAATATTTGGGCCAAATTTCATGGCTCAAAGCCTTATATTTTATTTCAAAAACTGTGATCAGTGAGTCATTCAGTCAGTCAATCAACCGTTTTTGGCTTTTATTTATACCGTGAATGGTAATATACGTTTAATATTTCCGGAATCATAAAAAAATGTCTCAAAATCAATTGTAAAAATTCCGTTTATATCTTAATATTAAACCAAATAAGTAAGTTGAATGCAAATACCGCACTTGTAATTATGTATTTCGGCTGTTTTACTTGAAGAAGTATTTAGAGCTAACACTTTGCTTTTTAGGTTTCCGAACCAGATTCCAAAGCAAAATCTAACTTTTATTATTTTAAGTGCCAGGATTACGAACAGTACTTAATTACTATTAAAGACTATGAATAATGCAAGACAACGAAAAGCGAGACAAGACAAAATGCTGCAATTCCCTCGTGCGAGATTACAGTCTAGTCAAGGAGGATTCTCATTTTTCGGTCCACTTCTACTCAATACAACAAGAGTTAATTCAAAAATAATGGGAAACATATTTGATAAATGAGGTAAAAACTACTAGATAAATAAGGTTACGTTAACATCTTACATATATTATGCAAGAACACTTTTGTTTTAATATAAACCTTCTCAGATGGGAGTTTCCTTTCTGAATAAAGTACCGGAAAGTATTAGATTCGAAAACTGTGAAACAAAATTCAAACCAAAATTAAGGTGCTTTTTAGTGCCGCAAGAGTTCTACTCGGGGGAGGAGTTCATGACCGACACATCAGGAACAGCATCGGCTTGACGCATCATCGATTTCATTATTACATACAAAATAAAATAAAATAAAATAAATGGCTGTGTATAGCTTGAAAACAAAAATACCTTTTTATTTTTTTCTGAAGAAATTCAAATTTAATCAGTGCAAATTGTTAATATTGTATTATTGCTATGTAATACTTGCATTGTTCTCAAGCAATAAAGTTTATTTATTTAATATTATTTATATTAGTTTTGAATATTGGGAAACTTTCTGCACTAGCTAAGTGTGAATTCATCATGAGTATATTTGGTACACAAATAAAAGTATAACAAACTGCGAAGACTAACTACGTTTTTTTATCACATATTTTTTATATTGTTTACTGGGGTAGACAAAACGAGCTTCCCTGACGTAACCCACATATCAGCGCCCATCAATTGAGCAATAAGAAAGTATTCTTCAAGTTTTTTTTCTGTCTCTCCGAGTTGAGCTCGAGTATTTTTCCTATTGCGTTTTAATCAAGCTCTTGATTAGGGTTTATATTACCATTTCGTTTGGCTGAAAGCATCTCACAGTGTTGTTTGATATGCTAGGACTCTAAAATGGTGTATTCTTGATACCATTGAGTGTATTCCTCTAAGCCGTCCACAACAAATTGCAAACAAGCGGCTTGAGATATAAGCGAGGACGACCCCACCCAAGGAACAACGTAAAAATATTTTTAAACCTGATTCCAAATACCGGAGATCGTGGGTTTGTATATCAGAGTTTTGAAATGTAAACAAATGCCATGTTATGCATCACTTTAAAGCTCTAAACAAGACGAATAATTTGGTTGAAACAGAGTTCACTTATCTATATTAATTTTATAATGGCAGAAATGTTCGTGTAAAATATTGGTATTAACGGAGTACCCTGTACCTCGAGAACCAAAAAACATTATTTTATTCTGTTTAAAAACTATTAATCCCTATAAACTCAGCTTTAGTTTGATACACAACATGCTAACACTTAGAAAATCAAAGCTTTTTTAATAAACTTTTTTAAGTTGGTACACCTGGAAATCAAAAATTTCAAGTGGCAGCAAATGTTAAATAGCACATAATTTTACAAGTCTTAAGGACTCTAGAAACTAATAAAAACCTACCTCCTATCTTTGGTGGTTTCTTAGTTATAAACAAAAAATTCCATAAAGCCCATGAGACTGCAGTGTCTCGAGGACTGCAAATTCAACATGGGCTTTATATGGAAGAAATAGAGTTTTTTTTATAACTACGAAACCACCAAAGATAGGAGGAAGGTATGAATTGAAGAGTTGCTAGACTTTACAAGACCTGTAAAATTATGCGCTATTTGCAATTAATTTTTTTTTCAGAGCTACCAACATAAAATTGAATTGTCAAAACCTTTTATTTTCTAAATGTTGGTATGTCGTATATCAAATTAAAGCAAAGTTTACAAGTATTAATAATTTTTGAAACGAAAAGTAAAATGTTTAGGGGTTCTCGAGATACAGGGTATTCTGTAAACCCCAATATTTTTGACGACAATGGGCCCCATTTTGAAATTAATAAGTGAATTCTGTTTTCCCAAAATTTTTTGTCTTGTTTAGAGCTTTCGAATGATATTTATAACATGACATACAATTACATTTGAAAATTCTGAGGTTCGAATGGTAGTTTTTGGAGGACCCTAAATGTTAAAAACGTAACAAATATTTTGTTGGGTATGAGTTAGTGGGAAAAGGTTGTGTTTAGTTCTTGTATGTCAAGCCGTTCGTCTACAATCTGTTGTGGACGGCTTAGAAGACCCACCCTGTGTAAATGTGCAGATATTAAAATTAATGTATCTATATTTCCTTTTTATATACTTTAACATGTCACGGCTCAGGTTAAATGAAAATGAATTAAACATGATTAAATTGCATCCTTTTGAACAACTACCAAATCGTTCCGTACCAACCAAGAATTGGTGGCAGGTTTTATTGGTGGTAGCTTACATTTTATGATTTAATCAAATATCTTAATACTTAAAACACGCTAGTTATTTTTAACGTAACCTATAGTTCTGAACCGATTTTAATAATTTAGGTGTCGTGAAACTATAGGTCCTTTGGTAATCATTGGCTTTTGGGCTGTTAACAGTCCTGTTTCAGGAACATGTCGGCCTTAGTCAGAAATAAGACCAAAAGATCACGTAACAATCTTCCTACACTCGTATTCCGGTTAAAACGCGTTCCTGTATTTAAAAGGTAACAAAGAGCTATTCATGCTTGTCGCCACGTTTTGCAGGGAACTAGTCTATGAAGCTCAAACTTACTAAATTATATATGATATTAAATTTGTTTTATTTATTTTTATTTTCCTCCATAAGATTGAAATTGTAAAATAAATTTCAAGTAAATGGCTGATTAGAGTAAACGCAGTTTGTTTCAGCAAAGGCGTTTGTTATTAAGGGGTTATTACAGGAATTACAAATGTCATTAATAGTGAATCTGCAACGGTAATCTAATTCATTCAAAGCCACATAAAAGATCTTTATCACGATAGCAGTTGAAATTTATTGTAATAATTAATTCAGTCATAATAACTAAATCTCATCTTGAGATTGATGATGGTGAACAAGCACCTTTTTGTCAATAAAACCTCCTTTTATCCCGACCATGATCAGATTCGCAAGTGAAGTGTACATTATTTCCGGCAACTCACCAGCTGGAACATAGAAACGTACATGGTTGGTAATTAAAAACTGCAAATTTAGGGAAATGTATTATAAGAAGATATTTAGTGCTACAACAATAAAATTACCACAGTGTCACATAACGTAAAAACAATAAAAAAATCAGGGAAAATAAAATAATACAGGTTTTTTCACACTAACTTTCTAACCTTAAAAAGACAATATTTTCTTAAGCTTTGTTTCATTTCATATATAACAAAGAAATGTTTTAGGTAATCGTTTTACTTACTTCACATTCTAGTTTTTAAGTTATCATCTTGAAATATTTACGGGAATTTCAAGTAAACTACTCGACCACTGATTTGAAAACCTCCACTAAATCTAAAGGTAAGAAAAATCATAGACCAAGCCAAAACTTACTGTTGCTGTCGATAATGAATGCGATATACAGCGAGGAGCTCCAGAACGCTTCCCTGTGTCTGATGGCCGGCTGGGCGAGCCAGCCCCGTCCCTCGCTCGCCGACCCGTCACTCCCTATACAAAAACTGATAACATTAATTTTCGTGATAAAAAAAGTTCAAACAATCACTCTAAGGAGCGAATTGTAATTCCTTTATCAAATAGCGTTATTGATACGATAACTTCTCAAATCAAAATAAACTACTAGGCCTCAAGCTACAGCTTATCACACAACCCTTACTTGTAAAATATATCCAAGGCCCTGTTGCGTATCGAGGACTTGTGCAGAGTCCGCACGCGGTCGCGGCACTCCGCCTCGCTCGTGCACGGGCAGGCGATGGTGCGGGTCAGGAACAAGTTCTTCACTGGCAGGTTTAAATATTCCACCTCGCCGTGCAACCAGCCTCCATACTCCTCCCTCGGTACAATTCTGAACACCATCTGCACGCAACAAAATACGTTTCTGCAAGACACCTCACTGGCCGATCTAAGTAGACAATAGCCTCGTCTTTTCTGCTCTCTTTCCGCGAAACAATTCTCTAAACAATTTCACATCACAAAGGCCTAAGTAGCAAACCTGTCAAGTAAGTCTGAAACTCTTCCAAGTATCTATTTTGCCCTTAGAGATATTCCAGCAGATGTCAATGCAAATAGTGATGTCAAACTTAAATAGTGATGTCAAACTTTTAGGGTTTTCATTAGATAATCAGCTCAGTTGGGAACCTCATGTAACTAATCTTTGGAAAACTCTCAAGAATTGTGTTTTTATTAAGAAAGCCTAAGTCATCTGTTAGTTCAGATACCTTAATTATTGTATACTGTGGACTTTTTCGATCTTTAGTTAGCTATGGGATATGCCTGTTGGGCAATTCTTGCAATGCCCAGAGAGTTTCCCTTTGGCAAAAGAAAGCCATCAGAGTTCTAGACAACCTATCAAGCAGGCAATCATGTAAAACTAGCTTTCAGAATCTAAGGATAATTACTTTTCCTTCTTTGTATATTTCAAGTAGCCTAATTCATGTTAAACAAAATATCCATTCTTTTTCTTGTCAAAACACCGTTCACAACTATTCAACTAGACACAAAAATAATCTTGTAACACCCTATGTAAGACTTTCTGAAACTTTGAACAGTCATTTTTATCATCAGCTCAAGTTTTTCAATATACTTCCCAGCAATATTAGAAACCTATCTTGTAATAGATTTAAGTTAGTTATGACTGAGTGGATGAAAAAAAACAAGCTTTTTACTCTGAAGCCGAGTACATGGACTTTAAATTCTCCTGATGGCCTAGTAGTCACTCAAACATTGTTATTTTAATTTTAATTCCCTTCTGTGACATTGTACCAATTTGTTAGTATAAGTTTATCATGATGTACTTTAAAGAAAATAAAGTATATTGTCTATTGCCTATTGTCTATCGGTACGATTACACTAATCCTAGAGGTAACACAGTAAACAGTTGGCGAAATATGTAATGACACCTCCAGGTAAACCATTGTGCCATTTAGACACTGACATGGAGATACAAACCTTAATTACTTCTTAGATTTGCATATATAATTATAAACACGATTTAGTTTTCTTTAACTTTTTTTACTGTACTAAAAAAATATTTCCAATGTAAAATCACAGCGCTCATGATATTCCAGCAATGAATTACGAAGAAAATGCTTGAAAAATTGGATGAAATTAAATTTTATGAATTAAACGTAAAATTTACATATTAATTAACTCTATTTGTTTTTCTTTACAATGCGAGTACTGATAATGCCGCCCGCGCCCCTTTAAAATTACTGCGTGGTACTATTTTAACCCTAGACAATTTACAGATTAATTTATGTTTTAACAACCGTCTCTGAATTGTTCATTCTAAAATTTACACATGCATAGATCATTACTGTTCTCTTGAAAACTCATGTTTAGCATCACACAGTAGCTACTCTAGTGCTACTACCTTCACTAATCGCAGTCATACACTGCAAATCACCATTATCTTGAATAATGACTCATTGGCCAGGTTGAATATAAATTGTTGACGCGATCCTTACCGTACAAAGTGGTAAACTGTGCTGTTAGAATAACATGTTGCAATGTTTAGTTTATTTTCACATTCATTATAATTTTTTATGTTGGTGGTCTGTTTCTAGTGTTAAACAGTTTCTCTGTATAATTCAGCTTTACCAGAAATACAGTATATTTAAATCAATTTTACTCACACAATATTCGAAAAGAAGAAATTTACTCAAAAATTAATTTTAAGATTTGTTAAAAAATAAAGAAGCAGGAGGGACAAAAGAGAATATTAATAACATACAACATCAATAAAATTAAAAATGAATACATCTTCAGATAGGTATTTGTCTCTCTGTAAGTATAGAAGCGGTTGCATTACTGTGAACTTGCCTATTTTGTATTGGGCGAGTACTTTAAGTAGATTTTTTAATAATCCATCCATTTATCCATCTATCTAAAAAAAATTTCTCGACTTTAGTTCGTAGTATATCGACCCCTATAAATACTTTCCTATACACATTTTGTACATACAGTAAATAAAGCTATTAATATCTAGATGTGTCTTTTGCATTTTTGTGAAATATCCCATTAAAGGCCTTCGTGCAGGAGGCTTTTGACATTTCAGAGAATTTGCTAATAATGTATGATTTTTGAACTATTGTAAATTAAAATAATAATGACATAGATGAAAATTAGACACGTTTATTTCACCAATACAGGTTTTCTAGATATTTCATAGAAAATTTATGTATTTACTTAGGTATTCGGGAAGCACCATCTTAATCTTGCTAGTATTCACTAACAAAACTGCAGCATTTATTTTTGTAGATTTTTGATATTGTGGAGCAAAAAAACTTATTTTACTTTAAACTGAAGGGAACATCTCTTGAATTAAATAACAAAATCTCTTGAATTAAATAAAAACTCGCAGTAACAAATTCGAATTTACACGACCTTTGTATTAACACAGTTGTTGATACTATTTACTGCCTTGAATATTTTGTTTAAACCTTGACTTTTGCCTTGTTTTGGAAATGTTTTCACAGTGTTTTTTCTACCCCTTCTTTGAACTGTATTTTTGTACATTTCCCAATAAACCTTGTTTTATCTTCAATAAAATGACGACATTTATAGTCATCGTGGTCATTGTTAGTCTTGTTTTCTAAGATGCCTTAGGAGTCTCATCAAGCCACTTTAATGTGGAAAAGAAGCAAGGAGTTTCTCGTGACATATCATTGGATAGCATATTCTTACTTTCCTGTTTTGCAATTGGATGCAGCTGTTTTCTTGGTTTGTAATGTCATTAGCCTTGCCTCTTAAGGGAGGGTAGTAGAGCGAAATGTTGCGTTTCTTATTGCAATACTCGACATTCCCAGACTTATTTATTTCTATACACGGATAACACCATTTATACAAGCAATATCACCAATCAGGAACTAGGCTGAATAGTTGTAGGTCTACTAGTCAATTATTCTACTAGGCTAAAGAAATCATTAACATATCAAGCAGAAACTAGGCTAGCAACAAAAAAAAATAAATGAGTAATAATAAATAGTACACAATGATAACAGGCAATAACATTTACAAATCAACAGAAATAAATCCATCAACATTCATGCTAAAAAAAGTCCATAAACTCTGGCGATTCATGCTAAAATTGTTAAATTTGTATACCTACAAACAATAATTAATAAAACAAGCAGCAGTCTAATCACACATTTTAAAGTGATATCAAGCGAATACAATCATTTAATACATTAACAATAAAATTTAACAATTAATATACTTTAAAGATCGTATCAAATAGTAGATAAAAAGCATAAATACAGGCGCTAAATATTGTACATAAGTGTTTATATCATGCTTTTTATCATGAATTAAGCCAACATCGTTTTTACCATGCAACAAATATTATTAATCATTATGGCCAAGTAAGTCTTCTTCACGTTCATTACGCTGCAGTTGAAGAAATCTAGATAGTCATTCAATTGGTTTCCTAGCCCAGGGGTTCTCAACCTGGGCATCGCGACCCCCAGGGTGGTCGCGGGCAGGGTCCCAGGGGTCGCGGAAGCTACGAAAATTAAAATTTATTTTGCTCAAAATGTAGGCCCGACTTAGACCAAAATAGATTTGAATATCTAATTTTTATACTTTAAGATGGAAGTGGTAATCTCTTGAGCAATAATTATAGACCAATGACAATTTTGGCAATCGGACCCAATTTCGATTCTGTAAGGAATCGAACCGGTGACCCTCAGGTTATCAGATAAACACTTTAAACTCTAAGCTTATGCAATGTCGGCCTAGGTCAGTGTTGGCCTCCTTCACATTTTCTTACAGGAAATTCTTGCGGCTTGTGATTTTAGACCTAATTGTACCTCTCTGCTTCACTAATTGTAAATCTCATTTTCTGTGACATAGTTTGATATTGTTAAAAATAACTCAAAATATGTACAACTGAATGAAGAGTGACTGTGTGATTTTTATTTTAAGCAGCAACTTATTCACGCAAAAAATGACCTAATGTAAAATGACAGTGATATTCCAACATCGCACTATGAATGAAACGCTTATTAAAAACATGAAATAACAATGTATCACGTTTTGAAATTAAATACACACGTCAATCACGTTTTACGTTTTAGTTCACAATATGAAATTTAAAACTTATTACAAATACAGGAGTTAAATTACTTTAGAAGGCAGAAGGAGCCTGATCACTTACTTTTATTTGGTGCTACTTACTTTCAATTATTTTCGTTCCCAAACAATGTACTCACATATGGTTTTTCAAACACAAATTAAATATCCCTCAATAAAACGAAGACTAAGATTAATGTAGACTACGATATTTTGTACATTATTGGAATCTCAAATACTGAACGTTAATTCATTATAAAGATAGCTAGGAATCATTAGTTACCACAGATTACAATGTAACCTTATAAATATAAATATTGGAAACATTTACTTGGGATAAAACCAACGTTTCATCACTTTAAAATGATTGTTGTAGAGATAAATATAACATTCTCAATGAAGTATTTTGATACTGAAGTTTACTGCTTTCTAGACTCTAGCTCTAGACGAAAGTACTGTCGTGTTTTCAGTTGTAAAGAAGTAAAATTATAACAAATTGAAATTGTAAAAGAAAACTTAGTGTACTCTTAGTGAATTTGAAAATCCTTTTTTTTATTTAGTAAACAGTTCTCATTTTTTAGCTTAAAATTTATTTCCAAATGATTTAACGTGATCACGATATGATTTGTTTAAATCGCTTGGATTGAATGGCACACGGCATCAAAGTCTTTTGATTATCTAACAATCAGAATAGTTTACATGTGCGATATTCTGATTTGGCTGAAAAAAGGTTAATCGTATAAAATTAGTGATTGGTTGATCATTTTGTTTATTGGTTTCATCGTTAATTTTTCATAAGTACCAATCTGGTCCCTCTGATATCTTTTTCGCGCTAATTAAACGCGTTTTAAACAGAATTAGATGGAGTTTTATGGTTGTTAAAAACATTCACGATTGTAAAATTGGTATCATACCGTATATTTCGCCACAAACCTCTTCGCAAAGTAAGATAATAAATATTAAATTTTATACAATTTGTATTTTCGACATAATTTTCTTAGCCATCATCAAATTACTCAATTGTTTGCTCTGTACATGGTTCCGTTTAAGGAGCGTCTATAAAAGAATAATTTAGGGTTAAAACGTTTAACTGACCTTAATACTGAACTGATACTGCAACAAAATCTACATCGATGGGTGGGACACCTTAAAGTTTACTGGTCAACAGTCAAGGGCGAAACTTTGAGTACCCTGTGAACTCCCCCTTCCCTTCAGTTAACCTATTTCTATGCCGTGGTCTTTGTGGATTGCTGCTGTAAAGGAAGTTTCAAATCGCCCTTGAAAATGGACTTGCACGTTGGATAGTATTGGTTTATAGGCGCCAAGACCGTGTACACGTGCTTTTGAAGCGTTTTTGAGAGTGGTTAAATAAAAACTTTAGTTTTCAAAAAGCCTTATATAAGAAGTCACAACGGGAGGGCAGGAGGTCAAGTAGGTTGTTATAATGAGATCATGGCCTTAGTTTACTAACTATAAATATTATACCGGGTGTCTCACCTAAAGTGAACCAATAGCTAACTTTTTTATTATAAATCTAATGAAGAACTTATGGGGGACTTCCCTTCATTTTTAACGCTGCTTTTTGGAGTCACTTTGAAATTAAAAAGATATGGCCGCCATTTTCCAATATGGCGGACAACTTTGATTTTTTTATGAAACACCCTATATTTTATGGCGTTTCCGGATTTTACGCTTAGTTTTAGGAACATTTTATTCTTTCTATTTTTTCCTAAACCCAAAGGTAGAGGAAGTATGAGCAGTTTAAGTTAGATTTTCCCCTTTTAAAATGCATGGGGAATTTGTTGGTAGTCTGTATATCGAAAACGGTTAGGTTAAAAAAGATACCAAATAATATCAGTGCCTAAAATGTGAGTTTAGATGAGATTTAATGATAAAATAATTTGTAGTCGAGATCCACCCGTTGAAATGTATTATTTTGAATATGCTTTTACTCCATAAGAAATGCATGGGATGGCATAGTTAAATGGGCACAATGCACTTTAAATGGGGTAAAATCAAACTTTACTCCTGAACCTCCTGAACCATTGAGTTTAGGAAAAAATGAGAAAGTATAAAAGTTCCTAAAATTAAGCGTAAAATCCAAAGACGCCATAAAATATAGAGTGTTCCGTAAGAAAAATCAAAGTTTCCTGCCATATTGGAAAATTGCGGCCATATTTTTAAATTTCGAAGTGACTCCAAAAAGTAGCGTTAAAAATAAAGGGAAGTCCCCCATAAGAAGTTCTTTGTCAGATTTATAATAAAAAAGTTAGCTATTGGTTCACTTTAGGTGAGACACCCGGTATATTAAAAATAGGGTTGAATTTCTTTTAATTACACTCGAAAAAAAAGATTCAACATTTTTCTGAAATTATAACAATTTCTTGATTGTTTCCTTTACACGGACTAAAAAACTGACAATATCTAAGATCCCAAAATATTTATTAGGGACCTACCTCAAGTTCTTCAATTTTTTTTTTGAAATTTTCTTAATATATAAATGTTATGTACTATCAAAAAAGTTAAATTAACAAATTAAATATTTTCTTTTAACATCGGATATTTACTGGGGGCAGGGAAGGTTTTAGTTATTGGTTTATTTTTAATCACCTTGTATAAAGGACGGGAAACACCTAGCAAACATGAAAAATAAATTTTGGTAGGCCTTCTTAATGAAGAAAGTTGTTAGATGTAACAACTCTGATTCCTCGTACTGATTATAATAACGTAAAATTAGCTACATCTTCCAAACTAATAACAAAAACATTGGCTCTATTATTCTAAGAAAAATTGTTTTGTTTGTGTAAATATTCACGATTTCTAAATTATTGTTCTCTTCTTAAAACAATAGTTTCAAATTTATTACCTTTTATACAAATGATAATAATACATTATTAGACTATATTAAAATCGGTTGGGCAGGAGAGCAAACAGCTCGGAATAAACCCCGCTATTCTTTTCATATACAAGATATAATATACAATAATGACAAAATAATATTTTGTGTGTTTGAGCCTCGGATGAAACATAACTGGATCGCGCCTTCCAATGCTAAAGTCGGGCGAAAAGCGTGCCATCGTTTTCACCGTTGGGTGGCAAAAAGGTCTTATCTGGCGGGACCCCGACGCCAGTCGAGTGAACAGCGCTTCAATCAAACTGGCATTTACCAAACAATAAACCGAATAAACAAATATAATTTTATATCACATTTTACAGCTTGAAATGACGAATATTATGATAACTATTTTGATTCCAAAAACTAATTGCGTGGATTTTAATAATTTGTTTAGCGCCAAATGTTTTTAATTCTATTAAAATAAGAGGTGAAAAAAGTAGTAAGCGAGGAAGTTTTTTATATTTTGGTCAGGTAAAAAGTGTCAGTGACAAAGTTGTAGATAACATTCCAGAGATATTTTTTTGTCCGAACAATTTTTTTGTAGGATTTCTCGTTTTTGCTGTAGAGATTAATTTAAATAATTGATTATCGGTGACGCGCGAATAAGAAAGACCTCATATGATAACGCATGGGCCGACTGTCTTTCTACGACAGACTTCCCTACATTGAACGAACATCTTTATTATTTGTTTTTAATAATTTCTAGCTGACATATTGTCCCTTATCTTTTTTAATATCATTACAATTCAAAGTTATGTCTAAATTAGGAAATATTTGTTTCTACTTTTACGAAAAATATTTATAAGATTTAAAACTGATGCGCCTTATCTTTTAAGACTAAAGATAAACATTAAAATAAAAAATAAATATTGTATCATACACCTATTTGCGAATATTGACTTTTTACTGTCAAAAAAGGAAGGATAAAAAATAACATTAAGAAAAAACTCACATTCTTCGTAAGTAGATAAGAACGATGTAACGTGTTGTTAATATTATTTCCGTATGCTTCTACTGTTCCTATTTACAATTACTGGTAATAATTTTAAACTTATATAAAATGAGAAGTGAAATAAACATACAATAGGTACTAGGAAAATAAAAAAGTATTTTTAGAGTGAAGTCATTGTTTAAAATTATTTTTCCTGGAAGCAAAATTATCAGCTCTTCCTCATAAACAAGGTTGTGGTGGGTGAAATTGAACTTCAGTAATGATAAAATATATATTAATTTTATTTTGACAATTTAATACACAAAACTAGTTTATCAGAGCTTTATCTTTCTAAAAATATAACGTTTACCTGGTCTCAACGTCAAGGTCCGCTTGAAAAAAATCGAAATTGAAAATTTGTCAAGAAACTGGTATTTCCGATTATTTTAAAGAAAACCAGTCGTTTTATTTTTATTCAAACCATATAAATTACATATCAGCATTATTTAAGATATATTCTTCCCACTCACATAGGTTTTGACATATTATAGTGACATATTAAGGTCAGAGAGAGACTTATCTGATGTAAAGACTCAACGTGCGGCGGCCAGTTTAGACCTTCTTACCACCCAACGGCCTGGGAGGCTGGCACGTTTTTCGTCTATTGAGAGCGCGATCCAGTAATATTTAATCCGAGGTTTGAGCATGATAATTCGTGTCAAAATGATCCGTTCTGAATCAAATTTAGCATAGGCTTGTGTTAAGAATAAATTATTCGGACGAGTTCGAAACAATATATTTTAATATTCGAAAATATATGAAAAGGTTTCGTGGCAAACAGTAACATTGGCTACTTTAGGCATTATGAATTAAAGTAAACATTGGGATTTACTTTAACAAAGATTTTGAATCGTCCGCCCATCACGCCTCGATGTGTCAAACGAGCGTTGGGCACTTCATGAAATGTCCAGTTTCGTTGGGCACATACTGTAATTTTCATTGAAATAATCGAGTTACACTATGTGCCCAGGCGCGCTGAGCACTTCATGAAGTGCCTGGGCTGCGTTGGGCTCTTCATGAAGTGCCCAATTACAGCAAGTGGCTACGACATAGACAGACTTGACATTAATTTATTTGAGTCGTTGCCTGAATAATTTATTTACACATTTGTAATGCGATGAGTATGCAAGTCTGCTATAACGGGGGTATTTTTAATTCCTTTGAAGGTATGTATTAAGGCTCTATCTCTAAGAGGTGTTCTCATCAAAGAAGACAGTGTGGAAGAAATCAAACCTGAAGGTCCCACCGTATTAACCTCCTGAAAGTCGGAAGAACTCATTTGTTAGGTTTTCATCATTGAATACACTCTTAATGGTATTTTCGTTTGTTTTCCGTTTCATCCACACAACTTATCGAATAGAAGTCAACCCAGGACCTTTGTCCGAGGAGAACTGAAAACCATCATATATTTAATTTCGCAAGGCAATTCTTTGCGTCAAAATTGTGCGCGTCCGGCAAGTCGTAGAAAGATGGGAGATGGCTCAAATTAAAGGTCTCTATCCCGTTATAGCGGGAAAAATAATGAAATTGCTATAAATTCACCGGGAAACGAGAAATAACGTAAAATAGCTGCCATTTAAAAAGCATTGAGATCTAAAAACAACCGCTTTGTTTACATTAAACATGTGATGCTAATACTTGATTGAAAACCATGTGGTAAGCTAGATATCAATATAAGGTAGAATGAAGGTATTTTGTACTATAATAAATATGGATTGTTTGAATTTTCCCTTCTCAGGGGCTTTCAGCCCCTTCAAGCCACTAGTTTCTTTGAAAATTTACAGTTAATTCAATCTGAAGTATTTAAAAAAATAAATGAATAACTTGAATAATAACAAACTTTGATCATGAACATGACTATGATCCCCTACATACCCTAATTGTCTATGAGGCAGTCACCCCATGAAAACTTTGATTCGTTTTATGCGAACTTAATACACCTGATAAAGCATAGTAAGTTTGAGGATCAGAAAGAAAAATCATAAAAGCACTAATAGTTCTTGGAATCAGCAACAAGAAATTACAGGAAAAACTTAATAATAAAGCCTTTTATGTTTGAGGATCAGGAAGAAAAAATCATAAAAGCACTAATAGTTCTTCGAGTCAGCAACAAGGAATTACAGGAAAAACTTTTAAGAGAAGATACAAGTTTTGAACTTTTGTAAGGCATCAGAGTTTGCTGGGAAATATATGGAAATTATCAATAGCAATAGGATCATTGATCATGAGAAGTTTAATGTTGAATCATTATCAAAACTGCATTAAAAGGTGATGTTTAGTCGAATTCAAAGACAGGGGGATAAAGAGGAGGAATGAAAATTGTATACGGAGGAGAGCAAGTGTCAGACAAGAAGCTCAAGGGAGAGATGTTTATTATAGCACATGTTTTAGAATCATATGATATAAATTATTATTATTATTATTTTTGTTTGTTTACATGAAGTAGTCCAGTTTAGTTTGTTAATAAAAAATATGATTGTTCATCTGTTCGTTTGACACCTAAAAACATCCCAGGCACAGATTTTTATATTTACTGTGACTCATCGACGTCCAGTAAACGTACTTTTGTCCCTCGATCTCTCTGATGCTCCATTTTCAGTTTCTTCCACAACATTAATCATACAGGTATCAAAGCTTATGCGAAACTTGTGGCAGAACGGTTTGTTTGGCCCCGCCTACAGCAGAATTGTCGCAATCGGGCCCGTGTCTGTGAAAATTTACAAAGTTCAAAAGTAACTTCTCATGTACAAGCGCCTCCTGGAAATTTTCCCAGACATCGTGTTTCCAGGACATGAAATCGACCTCACTGGACCTCTCCCCTCTGAAGGATCTTACCGCTAATGTCTCACAGTTGTGGATAGATTTACTAGATGGTGTAAAGTTTGGCCTCTGCAAACCACTACAGCCATCGACGTAGCTGAAACATTGATCATCTGTTGGATTTCACGTTTTGGGAAACATTATCGGATTACTACAGACCAAGGAAGGCAGTTCGAATCTAATCTCTTTCGCCGTCTTGTTGTGTCTATAGGTAACGAGCGTCATCGTATCTGCAGCTTGCTTCCTTGCCGATGGAATAGTCGAACGTTTCCACTGACAGTTAAAAACTGCAATTATGATGTGCCATCCTAAGACTACCTGGCTCCAAGCTTTACCGACCGTCTTGCTTGGGATTCTCAGCGCATTTCGTTCTGATCTGAAAACTTACTCAGCAGAATTGGTGTATGGTGAACCTCTTTGATTTCCGGCGAACTGATGATTTTAGTCCAGTGTTCAACAGCAGCAACTAGATCCCTCAGATTTTCTGTCCATCCGCAGCCACATATCCAAGCTCCGACCCGTGCCTGGATCGAATAAAGAAACCGAACTCTTCGTTTTTCAAGATCTAGATGACTGTTCGCATGACTTCTTGAGGAGATGACAACTTGCGGAAATCTTTGCAGCCTCTGTATACAGGTCCATATGAAGTGGTCGAGCAAGGCAACTAAACGATGACAATCACCGTCAACGGTCACCAGTCACGTGTCAGAATCAATCGGGTGAAACCAGTCTATTGTTTTGCTGATGTAGCGGCCTAAAAGGGAATCAATCAATTAAGGACAAGGAAGGTCCTCCTACAGCACCCGGTTGGGGCGCCGAGTTTGAGATCTTCCGGACTTCCAGGCTAAGTGGGGGACTAGTATGGTGCTGATGAAACTCTTCATGAACTTTTTTTACAGCTGATGTAAATATTTAATTCCTTCATTCATATTTTTCGTTATGCTTTCGTTATGCTACTAGTTCTTGGTGTCAAATTAAGTTGATGTAAAAATAAATTTCGGTATAATTATTTCTCGTAGTAACTCCAACGTCTCACTTACAAATGTGAGCGTCATCCAAATGCCACTTACAAATGTGGGTCATGTATTATTTTATCTTTCTTAAAGTCGAAATAGATATCGATGAATTTTAATTTCCCAATTTTATGTTATACAATGAGAAAGAATCAAAATATTAACGACTTTCGAGAGGTGTGAATCTGAAGGGCATTTCTAGGAGTTGAAAAAACAACTTTGTTAATAAATTCAGTAATGTTTATCTCACACCTCAGATTTGGTTTAAAATTTCAGAAGTCCTTAACTCTACAGATTTTACATAATTATCCGTAGAAAGATGGACTTTCCAGGTGTTTATAGTGTTATTGACTGAATATACAAACGTCATTTTTATATAGTTAAGAATTCTTATACTTATTATGAAATAAAAATATTTAAAACCTTTTATATCGAATATTTTTTTAATGACAAGCCAGGTTAAGTTATAATTTGCCTCTATGGTTTAAGGCGTAAAGTTTTGTTAAAAATGCAAAATGTTGGCAGTAAGAATAAATTTTGCGTTTTAGCTATAATAAAATGGTTTTTAAAACTTTGATTTGCTTTAAGTTAATATTAAATAAAAAATACTATTCTAATGAATGTGTATATGGGTTTTACGTTTTTTCTTCCGTGCAATTTCATTAGGGTCATTCGGAAGAGGGAAGATGGTTCCTGACAGTCCGGCTTGAGCTGTCAGAGGCAGCTGTGCGGGCGTGGTCAAATCGAATTTATTACATGAGTTTCTCACCTGACACAAACTAACCTGTACCTTCAGTTTCAAATTAGGCTATTCTTCATTATTTAAACGAAACAACTCCTTGGTTTGCAATGACTTAATATGCATGCAGCATGGAAATATTTGAGCACCCACGTATTTGTACTGTGTTTGAATTCTGAAGCCTATATCTTTGTGTTTATTTTTATTATTATTATTATTATTAAAACTATCTATGAATTTGAGGGACATTGAAACGTTTTTTTTTTACTTATATGATAATAGTGGTGAAAAGATTCATATTGATCTTTCCATACTCTTACAGTAAGTGAGAAAAAAGTAAAATAACATTTTTCAAAATTACCATACTTGCATTGTTAAAAATGGTTTAAAGTGCGTTTGAATACATTTTTAAGGATTTTATCGTCATTTTCCGAATTTTCATGAACTTTTCTTTCGGAAAAATGCAAACATTTTGAGGTTTAAGATATTTGATGCTTTGAATTGTGTGTTTGTTGATAAAAATCAAACAACATTCATTGTGTTAGTTATATGTTACAATGGACTGTAGGACACGTCAAATTTTATAAAAAAATCCCCTTCTGATAAGCTTTAAAGGATGTACAGGTTTAGACAAAAGTATGGATACCCTCCCTTTTCACTTGAATGGCATTTACTTTCAAATGTAAACTTCTATAAAGTGACCCCTCATTGAAAAGGGTTTGTTAAAATAAATACAATGGCACAAACCGGAGTTCAATATCATACCCCAAACTACAATTGCGGTCATTAAAAAATTTGAGATAGGTAAACTAGTTTAAGGGTGGATACTCCATTTCAACTTGTAAAGTTGGAAAGCTAAACACGGACTTCCCTTATAAGATAGAAACTTGGACGTTTTTGTTTAAGTCACAACTTTGCCTCCTCCCCTGAATAGAGTATTTTGGGGGCAGCTCAAATTTGTCAAATGTAAACTATCCCTCTCATTTGTTAGAGTTTGCCAAGAGGAATAAAATGGTACGAACACAAGGTCGATAAGAAACTCCTAGCCAAAATGGCAAGCATTTAAATATCTAAATTTGTAAAATGTATGCTTGTTCACTCATTGATATGTTTATATGTCCGTTATTTTGGTTAAGGGTTTCATATCGAATTTGTATTTGTGCCATTTTATTACTTTGAATTTAAACATAAAATCAAATTTAAATCATCAAGACAAATAAGGCAAGAATTACAAAATGGTTTTATAAAACTTTGATTTGCATAAGATAATATTCAATAAAAAATACTATTCTAATGAATGTGTATATGGGTTTTACGTTTTTTTTCGTGCAATTTCATTAGGGTCATTCGGATGAGGGAAGATGGTCCTGACAGTCCGGCTTGAGCTGTCGGCAGCTGTGCGGGCGTGGTCAAATCGAATTTATTACATTAAAAACAATATATTAAATGGTGCTCCCTTCCATACAAAGGACGAGGTGTATCCTTTTTGAAGAATACTCTCCCCTTAACTTAGTATTACACCGAATGGAAGGAATAACGAATTCAGAATATAAAGAAGCATCGAAAATGATAAGTGATGTAGCACCGGTGAGATCGATCCCGGGCAAGTCCAAGGATGGCAACCAGTGCAGGCGTTGCTCCAGCACTGAACATTACACTTTTGAGTCTTTGCCATATACCCTTGGATTCTGCCTATTAGGGGGAACTTCTCAGGAATAAACGGCATCACAATTTCAGGAAAATTTTAGCTGACTCGTTCCGTGATTAAAAGTTGACAGTATATGAAGAAGTGACTTGTACAGCTGAAAACGGGTCACAGAGAAGGATCGACATCTTGCTTATTAACCAAGAAACATATAATGGATATATTATAGATCCAACAATTAGGTACGAAATAAGTAAGGAACAACCTTCAGAAGTCGATATTGAGAAGACAAATATTTACGAACCCACTATTCCTTTTTTAGAGAAAAATACATATTAAAACATTGAAGTAATTGGTTTGTTTATTGGATCAAAAGGGACCATCACAAAGGGGGTATACATTTTGGCGAACATTTAATCTGGACCAAATCATTCTAAAGAAAATTTCCATAGTGAGATTAAAAATCTCAATTGAAATATTAAGAAACCATTTATTTATACAACGAATGAAGCTAAAACAAAATCATAGTTTAAATTGAATTTAATGTTTTGTGACATCCTTTGTATGTAGCAACTTACTCAATGGAGTAAGAAGGTTATAATTTATTTCAATAAATTATCTTATATTGATAAACTCTTCAAAATGAGGGATCACTCGATAGGAGTTTAGATTTGAAAATTTGGAGCTGCCCCCAAAATACCCCACATGGGGAGCTGATGTTGTGACTACGACAAAAAAGTCCAATTTTCTGTCTTATAATGGAAGTCAGTTTCAACTGACTATATTTTTCCAACTTTAACCCTTTTAAAAGGTAAATTGGGGTATCCACACGAAAGGCTAGTTTGCCCATCTCAAATTTTGAAATGACCATCATTTTGGTTGGGATGTCCTATTGACCTCCGGTTTGCGGCATTGTATTTGTTTTGACAAGGCCTTAAAAATGAGGAGTCTTTTGGTAATGTTTTATATTTGAAAATTTACGGCTGCCCCCAAAATACCCCATTTTCGAAGTGGGGGTGAAAATGGGACCATCACCAGAAAGCGCAGTTTTCCATGTTGTATTGGAATGCCGAGGTTGGTTTTTCTTATATGATGCGTAAAAAAAATAAGAGGGGTTATCCACACTTTTGCCTAACCCCGTATAAAACTCTTATAGTACCAATGTATCAATAGTATCAATGACCCTGATAAACTCTGGTATTTTTTTAGATTCAAGTTTATGTGTGAGTAGACACTATGAGGCTGAAATTGCATGGATTGTAAAATTACATAGATTTAACGTACAAACTTGTGTGTTTGATGATTAAAGAAGTAAATGACAAAGGAACAAAAAGGTTTAATTGTAAAGCTTACTTTTCCAAATAGTATGGCGGATTAGCTATCCTATTATTATGCAATTTATGATAAAAGCACCACATTTAAATGTGGAGTCATCGGCCATCTGTCCCTAGCGGCCGTGGCAGCCATTTTTCAAAATGGCCGCTCCTTTATACAGGAAATACAACAGAAGTTAGATAAAACTGTCCAATTTTGATGAAATCTGGCACAAAAGTGTATAATAGCATTAGTGAGCTTGACCTCAAAAACTAGAAAGATTGGACAATCAGCTGCGATGGCGTCATAAGTTTTATGGCAGTTGACATTTTTCAAAAATCTGTTTTTTGAACTTTTCACGATAAAATCTTTAAATTAATCTTTAAATTAGGACACATACCATGTTAAAGAGCTTAAAAAACAAACAATTTAGTTTTTTTAATCATCAGCGTCGGTTCGGTGGTGCGAAGAAAATGTAAAAAAATACTTTAAAATTCCTTACGCTTATTATGGATTCGTTGTCCAATGTTATTCTTAAGGAGAATATATCAAATGACAAATGAAGCTTATTGGCTTGGTATTTGGCTTAATGTGGTTATAGTTAACAGATATTTGTATAAAATATCCCCGTCGCAGCAAACCTGCATAGTCAGCACAATGTAAAACATGGCAATATTTCAGCTACAGTTGTAAAATGAAAACTAGGTGTTATCCCTTTCATGATATAAATCCGTCGGACATTCACTGAGAGTTCATAGGTTTGCTGTGGCATGGGTGGCTGCTTTCAAAGTATTTGCTTGTTGTTCCTGACTTTTTTTATCTATTATGAAAACGGCGTGTCCAAGAATTCAACGGTTTCCTTGGTCACGAGATGAGGGTTAAAATCAATGAATATGCCTACAAGTATTTGTGCCTCACAAAAATACTCTCAAAACTTCACCGCGCCATGCGAGTGGATCTAGTGTGGGTGTTATAAATAAAACGGAAATACTTATCGAGACGCATCTGTTCTCGATGATTTCGTTAGTGGAATTATGAACACCCATATTCGACAAAGGTTTTTAGAAAAGTCATCATTTATGTTAGAAGAAGCGGAGGACATTTCACGTTCGCTCGAATCTGCACAGAAGAGCTGCGAAGAATATGGATCTTCTCATCTTACTGAAGTATACTGTAACACCTCATCGACTCTACTTGATCAACTAGATGACAGTACAGATCCTGAGGAGTCTCCTACTTCAGCTGCTGTATCAAAAAACTCCAATCAGAAGTGTTTCTACTGTGGAGGCCGACGTCACTTTACTCAAAATGACTGTCTAGCCAAGGATGCTACTTGTTCTGGTTGTAAGAAAAAAGGGCACTTCGTGAAGGTGTGCAAATTGAAGAAATTGCAAGGTAAGACCTTTAATGCCTCTTCAGGGTGTCTACTAACATCTGATTTTTAAATTCCAGTAGTAGAATACCCACCACCTTAGCAGTAACATGGGCTCTTATGGGGAATAGATTTAACACGGGCTCTTGTGGGGAATAGATTTAACATGGGCTCTTATGGAGAGTATATTTAACATTGAGTCTTATGGAGTAATAAATTATTTGAAATTGTAACAGTATTTTACTATTGTTAGGTATATAGTGTAATAAATGTGTTTTTATCTTGTAATCAATTGTAAATGTTGAGTTGTTGTGTCTCAAACGATCCTTTATTATAGTACAAAATACCTTCATAGCAATCTCAATTTACCTTTAACCTTCCTACCTACCTTTAATTAAGTATCAGCATCTCATGTTTTATGTAAACAAAGCAGATGTTTTTAGATCCCAATGCTTTTTAAATGGTAGATATTTTATGTTATTTCTCGTTTTATGGTGAATTTCAAGCAATTTCATTGTTTTTCCCACCATCACGGAATTGAGACCTTTAATTTGAGCCCTCTCCCATCTTTCTATGACTTGCCAGATGTCTGCAGTTTTGATCTAAATGACCGCCTTATGAAGTTAAATATTTGATTATTACTACTTGAGGTGAAATTTTCTTGGTTATTGCCTATATCTTTTTTATATTAAAACCACTAAATTATTTTTATAATTTGTTTTATAATAAAGTAGACTGATTATAATGAGTGATATATTTTTGTTATTGGATTCAACAAGTGCTAATGAGAACAAGTAGTCTAGGCGGAGACTTGGCAGAAATTTGACCTTGAAAATCAGCTGTTCTAAAAAAAAGCGCGCCAAAAACCCGAAAAAGCGAGCCAAAACTCATAACCTCACTTTTCTCCCGCCAAAACGTTATAACTGGAAGCAAGATGGCGGTTGTGCCCTACCAAAACGTGACACTGGGTTGACGTCACAAGGGTCGGCCCCCGTCCCCCGTCCCCTGTACTGTAACTAGTGTTGGCAACTGTAGACAGTGAAAACGTTCATATTTATAACACTATATGTTATGTCACATTATCCCCCTATAGTGTTACTATATAAAGTGCAGTTAATTACATAGAGTATTAAAAGACATATGTATACTATATGATGTGTTAGGTATGTCACATTAGTTCTTTGTAATGTAATAATATTATATAAAATTTGACTTAAAATTAAATATCTCTGAAATGGGCTAGTCAATTTAAATAAAATTTGGTACTTAGGTACTTCTTAACCTCCTCTATCTTTTCCAAAATCTTATAACCCCCTCTTACTCCACCCTCCCCCTCTTTTTGTTCTTTTTCTTCTCAAATATGGCTAAAAATATACAAAATCGTCGATATCTCGAAAACGGTTGGTCCTAGAGCAAATTTGGGCCCAAAAATCGACCCTCCGGACATCCGACCTCATGGGGAATATAACCATACCAAGAAAACTTAACATTTGTAATGTAGTTTGCATCTACCAAAAATGAAGGGGCAATTCCCATGTAAAAATTCAAAATTTAATAACTCAGGAACTACCGGTCCGAATTTGATAAAACTTGGTATGTGGACACTTGATAACTTCTGCTATAATTTGAAACATACTTAAACCCTGTATTGTGGGTGAGTATCTAGATAATTGAAGGGGCTACATTAAAAAATTTAATATCTTAAGAACTAGGTGATGGATATTGATGTAACTTGGTATATAGGTACATGTCAACTTATGCTAAGGCTTAAACTGGGTGATGCGGGTTGCATTACAGAAATTGAAGGGGCAAAAATAAAATATTATATCTTTAATTATTGAATTTTAATTAAATTTGGTATGTGGGTACATTTGAGTCTCTGCTACCTTAGTCTGTATTTTTTTCATATATTGAGGTATTAAGACATTAATTTAAATATTAATGGGAAAATTAACATTTATTGTCCATAAAGGAAACGGATATTTAATAATTAACTTTGCTCTTGTAGCTTTTAAATGGTTGTCCTTTTGATTTGTGTAGTCAGATTACTAGCATTGACATGTGTAGTTGTTCTTTTGATTTAAGTAGTTAGCTTATTAACATGTATAGTTGTTCTTTTGGATTGTGTAGTTAGCCTCCTTGTATTAACATGTACAGTTGTTCTTTTGAGTTGTGTAGTTACTGATTTCTGTACGGTATGTACTACCTTATATATCTGTTACCATTAGCTCAGTTCTTCACTCTGCTCTAGACTTTTGTTCAGTGTAGACATTGTGCGCTTTGCCCTTGATATTGAGATACTATACTAACTTTTGAGTTATTATATATAATTTGTAATCTGATTTTATAATTTCTGGTTGGTGTATTTGCTTGATTTTATTAATAGTAGTATTTGATTTTATTAACTTTAAATAAAGCAGTCTGTGTCTATGAAGAGTTCTCTAACTAAGGAACCAATTGTTTTTATTGGTGAAGAAGAAACTTATAATAAAAAATTTAGACTTTATGGGCTTAGTACTGCTTTTAAGTTTACCAAACCCCCAAAAGGTGTGTCTGAGTTTGACTGGATCCGTAAAGGACTTGATAAAATTGTTGAAAGGGAAAAAGCTGAAGCTTCGCCCACAGACTATCTAGGATTTAAACTAATGTTTATTAATTTGAAAAGTAAGGAGCCAGGGTGTACTGGCATGCGGTTAGCCTCTGAAGTAACCAGTGATGATATTTGGCAGATTTTTGGGGGAATACTTCAAAGTAACTCTGGAAACATTACTTCATCTGATACTTTTAGAGTAGATGTTTCAAGGGTAAATGTCCCTGTTGGAAAAGGTAGAGTAAGACCTGGTCTCTTTAATACTTTTGAGGAAGAGTGTAAGGCAAGAAAGGGGATAGTAGTAATTAATAACAAAGATGACTTATGTCTCCCTAGAGCTATAGTTGTAGGCAAGGCTTATGTGAAGAATGATCCTCAATTCAAGGCTATTCGTCAGGATGATGGTATGAGGCAAACACTTAGAGCTAAAAAACTTATGGCTAAGACTTGTGTAGAAATCCCTGAGGGAGGAGCTGGTATTCCTGAATTAGAGAAATACCAGGCTCGTCTGAAAAAGTACAGAATAACAGTGTATAATTATGAAAGTAAAGGTAGAGAAGTATATTTTGTTGGTGGAAATGATGATGCACGGTTAAAAATTAACTTATTGTTCCATGATGGTCAATATAATGTAATTACTAATTTAACTGCTGCGTTTGTTTGCAAATATTTTTGTGAAGCTTGTCATTTTCCCTATGATCATAAGGGTGAGCATAGGTGTACTAATTGCTGTTTTTCTTGCCATTCTATTTCCCCTCCTTGTAAGCTTGAACATGGAGGCGTAACATGCCGGTTTTGCAAACGCTTTTTTAAGAATGAACGGTGTTTTATAGCTCACTAAGGGCAGATTTGTAAGACAATACAGCTTTGCCAACATTGCAAAATGCTAGTTTTCCCGACTAAACGTAAAGATGTTCATGTTTGCGGAGAGGTTTATTGTAATCCATGTGGTGCTTTTAAAGACCCAAAACATCAGTGCTATATACAAGTTGACCGGAGAAGTCCAAATAACCGAGACTTTTTGTTTATTTTCTTTGATTTTGAAACAAGACAGGATGAGACTTTAGCCTCAGACCCTAATAAAAATGTTCACAAGGTGAACTTATGTGTGTTTCAGCAGTATTGTTTTAAGTGTATCAATGGTCAATGGAGGAGAGTGTGAAATTTGCTCAGAGAGACAAAAAGTATTTGAAAAAGACCCTGTTAAGGAGTTTATGAACTATGTAATGACAGTGAGGAAACAGTTTAAACATGTTTGTGTAATCGCCCATAATGGACAGGGCTTTGACGTTCAGTTTATATTAAAGTATATCATAGAAGAAACCAAGTTTACACCAAACATCACTCCCCGGGGAACAAAATTGATACTAATTGAAGTAGATAATGTAAGGTTTGTTGATTCATTGAGTTATTTTCCTATGTCTCTTTCTGCTCTCCCTAAAGCCTTTGACCTACCTCCTGAGAGGAAGAAGGGCTACTTCCCACACTTGTTCAACACACTTGGAAACCAAAATTATGTGGGCCCTATGCCTGACAAACTGTACTATTGTCCTGAAACTATGTTTGAGAAAAATCATAATGACTTTGAGAAATGGTATGATGAAAGAGTAGCAGGAAACTATGAGTTTGATTTTCAAAAAGAAATCTTGGAGTATTGTATCTCAGATGTGGAAATCTTGGCTCAAGCTTGTATAAAATTTAGAGCCTTACTTCTTGAATAGTGTAATGTAGACCCATTTCTTGAATCAATCACTATAGCAAGTGCTTGTAATTTGGTGTTTCGTCGGAACTTTTTAAAACCTAATACAATCGGTTTGATCCCTAAAAATGGTTATAGACTAACTGATAATCAATCAGCACTGGCTTTACAATGGTTAACTTGGGAAGAGGAAAAGCGTGGGGTAAAAATTCAACATGCAGGCAGAGGAAAGGAAGTCAAAATTAAGGGATTGAAAGTTGATGGGTTTGATGGGAAGAATATTTATGAATTTCATGGGTGTTATTGGCATGGCTGTCCAAAATGTTATCCCTACAACAGAGAGGCTCCTCTAAAGGAGGATCCCTCTGATACATTACATTTGCGTTATGAGAAAACCAAATCTAAAATTGAGAAGCTTGGGGAAGTTATAGAGATGTGGGAGTGTGACGTTAACAATTTAAAGAAGGATCAGAGACTAAACCATTTGGACAAGCTTTCTATTCTAAACACTTTACCATTAAATGCTAGAGATGCATTCTTTGGGGGTAGGACAGACAACATAAAATCATATTACAAGTGTAAAGAGGGAGAGACAGTCCAGTATGTAGATGTTTGCTCTTTGTACCCATATGTAAATAAATATTGTAAATATCCTGTAGGCCATCCAAAGATTTACATTGGAAATAAAGAATGCTTAGAAAGAGGTCTTGAAGTGGATGGTTTAATGAAATGTAAGATCTTACCTCCTTTCAATCTTTATCATCCTGTACTCCCTGCAAAGATGAATGATAAATTGATGTTTGTACTATGTAGGACTTGTGAGGAAAATCAAGGTGATTGTGTTCATGAGTGTGAGGAGAGAGCTTTAGTGGGTACCTGGACTATGGATGAAATTAGAAAAGCAGTAGAAAAAGGCTATGTGATATTAGACATGTATGAACTGTGGGAGTATCAGATGGTAACTTTTGAGGAAGCAGGGTTGTTCACTGACTTTATAAATAAATTTTTAAAGCTAAAACAAGAGGCATCAGGGTTTCCAGAATGGTGTAAAACTGAAGAAGACAAAGACTTGTATGTCTCCAAGTTCTTAGAGCATGAAGGGATTCAATTGGAAAAGGACAAAATTATTAAGAATGGGGGTTTGAGATCACTTGCGAAGCTTATGCTAAATTCATTTTGGAGAACATTTGGACAAAGAGAGAACATGGAAAAAACTTCACTTGTAAGAAATTCTAAGGATTATTATTGAATTTTAATTAAATCTGGTATGTGGGTACATTTGAGTCTCTGCTACCTTAGTCTGTATTTTTTTATCATATATTGAGGTATTAAGACATTAATTTAAATATTAATGGGGAAATTAACATTTATCGTCCATAAAGGAAACGGATATTTAATAATTAACTTTGCTCTTGTAGCTTTTAAATGGTTGTAATTTTGATTTGTGTAGTCAGTTTACTAGCATTGACATGTGTAGTTGTTCTTTTGATTTAAGTAGTTAGCTTATTAACATGTATAGTTGTTCTTTTGGATTGTGTAGTTAGCCTCCTTGTATTAACATTAGGACAAAGAGAGAACATGGAAAACACTTCACTTGTTAGAAATTCTAAGGATTTATTTGCATTGTTTACTCAGCTTGGAAGTGTAGTTAGATTTATCGAGGCTATTAATGAAAAAGTAGTATTAGTCAACTGGAAAAACTTAGATGAGGCTAGGGAGACATTGAAAACTGTTAATGTTGTAATTGCAGCCTATACTACAGCTCATGCTAGATTGAAATTATATGAATTTTTAAAAGCTTTAGGAGACCAGGTCCTTTACTATAATACCGACAGTTGTATTTATTACTTCCGGGAAGGTTTGTATAGAGTTCCTACAGGTGATTACCTTGGGGAAATGACAGATGAACTTGTAGAGTATGGCCCAGGTTCATATATAACTGAGTTTGTCTCTGGGGGACCTAAAACCTATGCCTATCTTGTATGGTCTACAAATCAAAATAAGTTAGTGTCAGTTTGTAAAATTAAGGGTTTAACATTGAATTTGAAAACATCTAAATTACTTAACTTTAAGACATTGAAAGATATGGTTCTCAGTGAAGTTCCTCAAATTATAGAAATTCATGAGAGTAGAATCAGGAGAACTAAAGACAAAAATGTTGTAACTACCAATGAAACAAAATTTTTTTAAATTACCGGTTCAAAAAGGAAATTAGTTGATAGATATGATACAGTGCCTTATGGGTACAAAAAACAAAGGATACAGTAACATAAACCAGGCATGTACACCACCAATCATAGAGCTCATATACCTCTTAACACGTGCTCCAAAATGTTAGTCTGCTTTTAGCTGTGGTACTGAGCGGATGTACTAGAGCTGCTCTGTTGCTATAATAATATACTTGTATTTGCCATGGCAGTCTTTTTGAAATTTTTGTCCAAGACAAAGCTAAAGGAAAACTCTAAATTTCGTTTGACCTGTACAGAATACAAGTTTCAGTTAACAGGTTCAATAGATGTTTTAGAATGGCCTTTGACATTTTCAGAACAAATAGTATGTCATATAACACAGAATTTGACATCTAAAGCTTTTATACAAATAACAATCAACCATGGTGATACCTCAGGAAATATTCCATTTTTACAGCTAAACAAACTAACACCGGCAGTTTTTGATTATCATTTTGAAAAAATATTTTCTCAAGTTAAGACACTATCAGATATTATAACCTTGGAAGTAACTGTTGTTACTGTTCCTAGCTGCTATCTTACATCTTAGATGAGTGCGGTAACCCTTAAATGTAATGTATAAACATCTTGTTCTCAATACTGAGGTCATTTTGTCTTGGACAGTGCTCCTGAGCAGACGTGTTGACAAGGTATTAACAGTTTAAATACTTGCATAATTGTTTTATAATGCCTGCTAAATATTGTAATCTTAATGAACATTTAGTCTTGGTATTGTTTGATAGTGAAGGTAACCCTTGGTTTAAAGCTATGGATATAGCTAAAGCCTTGGGGCATCTTGAGGTTAGACGGGGTATTAAATCTTCTTTAAATGGTAACAGTAAAAAGATTTTTAAAGATTTTCCAGAGACCCAAAAACAAGGTCTCAAAATACATGAGGGTAGAACCTATTTTGTTGATGAATCTGGATTACTAACTTTGATTTTACGTTCTCCTAATCCTGAAGCAAGAGAGCTGGTAAAAAGTCTGTTTCCAAAGAAGTTTTATCTTCCATTTACTGATATTAAAGATTCAAAGTTATCTTAAAGAGATCTAATGTATCCCACTGTATGAGTGTGAGTGTGTATGTGAGAAGTTAGTAAGGCTGAGTCTTGTAAGCTTCTCCTGTGGTTCAGACACCCACATGATGGCGGGGCTAAACCCTGGTAAGTCCACGTGTGGATGGCGGGTTGGCTTAGTTGCCGTAGAAAATGGTTTCCCGCGTCTGCCACAGACAAGGACCCTAGTCCGGTGTGTATGGAGGTCCCTGGCGTGGTGTAAAAGCCCGTAAACCTTGAATGAAGGTCCCTGGCGTGGTGTAAAAACCCGTAAACCTGAATGGTGTGTGAATGTAGGGCAAAGTTAATAGTCTGGCTCAGAACTTAAAAATTTCTGGGTCATTCAATTAATACGCCCGGTGGGATATTGTTAGATTTCAAAGATAATGAGTAGCTCTCTTACTAAGCTTTTTTAGGTTTATAGAATGTAAAATTAATTGTTTGAGTCAAAACATATTAAAATCCTCTGTTTTTCTAAGTAAATGGAGGGGTTATTAGCCAAAATGAAAGGACATAGTCCAAGTAAATGGCTAAATACCTCATACATAATGAACAGACCGACAGAGGACCAAAAAAATCTATTAGTGTGAGAGATAGAGCTTGTAGCAGTTCTATCCTCACCCCAGAGGTTAGGCCTACAGGGGATGCTCTGGGTTAACAAAAAGAGTGCGCCGAGGCCCCTACGGCATAGCCATAAAGGCTTACCGTGGTGTGGAAACGTGGGCCCTAAAACTTTTTTTGACTTAGAAGAGTTCAGTTAAAGTTATTGTGAGATGGCCTTAGATATTGCTTTTCACTCCTGAGCTTATGATTTTTGGTAATTGTAATCCTTTAAAAGTTTTTATTGTTTAATGTATGTTTGATTACTTAGTTTAAAAATAATTCGAATATAATTGCTGGAAACAATTGAAGGTTAATAACCACATCACTAGCTTATTAATTTTGAAAGAAAGTTTAAAATATGAGGATCTTAAAAATGTATGTTGAAATTGTAGCCTTTTTGGTTAGTTTTTCTGATAGTAATAATAATCAAATATTTGAAACCAAAGATACTGCTAGAATCATGAGTAATGCTAACACAAAGGATTCTATCTGAAGTCCTGTTGAATTCAAGTACTCTAAGACAACATCTGAAGAAGGGAGTCTTAAACCTGACCTGTCTCACTTAATGTTTTCATTATAAGTCAGATCCGTCTGGGAGACGGGTCTAATATTTTCAAAAGTAAGCGTATCATCTTTATTAACATTTTTTCTAATTGCTTGATTTGTATCTAAATATTTTAGTATTTTAGCTACTTCTTTTGCTTTAAACCATGGGCTATTTTCACAATCAAAGAGGACAGTAACTGGTCGGTTATTAAACACATAAGCAGTAAGACTAGACATTTCAAGTATGAAATTGAGGTTGTGGTAAAAGAGTAGAGATGTATTTTAACACTAATACATAATAACAACACCTTCAATATGTAAATTAACCCATGTAAAGTTTCGAGAGTGTTACATTTACACCAGTAAAGTTCTCTAAAAATGAATATTTATTAAACACTTTAAACTATATTTTTAAGACCAAACATAAAAAAACCTATAATGAGCTAAATCAACTATTTATTTAAATTATTTTATATGTAACTTAAGTAAACACAAATCTTTTTTATCACTTTCCTTTTGTCTGTACTGGTTTTGGAGTTCATATTCCATCAGGTATTTTAAATAATTAAACCATAATATACAGCTAAATGTATATATATGAAAGTCAATACTAATTTCCCCGTTAATTTTTAAATTAACGGGAAAAATAGCATTCCCTACCCCAGAGGAAGGGCTCCTGGCGATTACTCTGGGTTAACAAAAATAAACGCGCCAGCGTCCATACAGCAAGACCGTTAAGGTCTATTGTGGTGTGGAAACGTGGGCTCTAAAAATTTGTTGACTTAGAAGAGTTCAGTTATTGTGAGATGGCTTTAGATATTGCTTTTCTGAAAAGAGCACTGAAACGGTGCTCTCTTCAGTGTGTGTTTGCATATGCGTTTGTGTATGCTTTGCGTTTGCTTTATGTATGCTTTACGTTTATTTTTACCTAACTTGACCATGAAAACCCCGTCTATCAGACGGGGTTGAGAGATAATGAAAAATTGTCTATTGTCAGTTTATGATCATGTAAAGGAGAAAAATATCATTCCCCTTTAAACTATCAAATATATTTATTTATTAATGGACCTGACTTGTGTCACTTAATGTTTTCATCAATCCCCAGACGAGTTCGTTTCTGACTCGAACTGAACCAATAGGGTTGCAGTTTTCCGAGTTGTTGACTCGTTAGGATCCGAGTTTGTGTAAGTTCGGTAATCTCCGTACGAGTTCGTGTCTAACTCGAGTTATGTCATGGCGGCTAACCGGTAGTCATTGTGTTTCGTACGGACCGGAAGAAGGGAGCACCGATTCGGTGCTCCCTTTGATTATCGTAAATTTTACAGTGTTTGTTAGTGAAACCGGCTTGTATGAGACTATCTGCTTATGACGTTTTACTTTTGAATGGTATATGTTGGGTGTGCACAGGAATTTCTTCAAAGTAGGTGGATATTAAGCTATAAGTTTTAGTAAAATCAAGTTGATTAGTTCAGTTGGTTAGTCTCTATTATTATTTGATGGTAAAAGTAGTCCATGGTTAAAGCCAAAGGTATAAGGCAATAGACCGAAAGTAGAGAGCACCGAATCGGTGCTCTCTTTGAATATCTAATCTCATACAGTACTTGCTAAAGAACCTGCCTGGCTCATATGAGTCGATCTACCAATGGAGTTTTGCCTCTAAGTAGTATAGTATAAAATAATTTATCTATAATAAATAAATGTTTTAAATAAATTCCAATAGTCAGGTTTAGTTAGGATAAAATAGGCCAGGATAAGTTAGGTTAAAATAGGTCAGGTTGAGTTAGGTTAAAAGAGGTCAGGTTCAGTTAGGTTTAAAATAGGTCAGCTTGAGTTAGGTTTGACGGCGGCGGTCGGTCAATCCTAGACTTTGCACCGATGAAATATTAATTAATATTGCTATTATTGCTGATGCCAAGTCTAGGATTGACCGACAAAAAAAAGTCAACACATTTTTAGGGCCCACGCTTCCACACCACGGTAAGCCTTTATGGCTATGCCGTAGGGGCCTCGGCGCACTCTTTTTGTTAACCCAGAGCATCCCCTGTAGGCCTAACCTCTGGGGTGAGGATAGAACTGCTACAAGCTCTATCTCTCACACTAATAGATTTTTTTGGTCCTCTGTTGGTCTGTTCATTATGTATGAGGTATTTAGCCATTTACATGGACTATGTCCTTTCATTTTGGCTAATAACCCCTCCATTTACTTAGACAAACAGAGGGTTTTTATATTTTTTGACTCAAACAATTGATTTTACATTCTATAAACCTAAAAAATCCTAGTAAGAGAGCTACTCATTATCTTTGAAATCTAACAATATCCCACCGGGCATATTAATTGAATGACCCAGAATTTTTAAGTTCTGAGCCAGACTATTAACTTTGCCCTACATTCACACACCATTCAGGTTTACGGGTTTTTACACCACGCCAGGGACCTCCATACACACCGGACTAGAGTCCGTGTCTGTGGCAGACGCGGGAAATCATTTTCTACGGCAACTAAGCCAACCCGCCATCCACACGTGGACTTACCAGGGTTTAGCCCCGCCATCATGTGGGTGTCTGAACCACAGGAGAAGCTTTCAAGACTCAGCCTTACTAACTTCTCACATACACACTCACACTCATACAGTGGGATACATTAGATCTCTTTAAGATAACTTTGAATCTTTAATATCAGTAAATGGAAGATAAAACTTCTTTGGAAACAGACTTTTTACCAGCTCTCTTGCTTCAGGATTAGGAGAACGTAAAATCAAAGTTAGTAATCCAGATTCATCAACAAAATAGGTTCTACCATCATGTATTTTGAGACCTTGTTTTTGGGTCTCTGGAAAATCTTTAAAAATCTTTTTACTGTTACCATTTAAAGAAGATTTAATACCCCGTCTAACCTCAAGATGCCCCAAGGCTTTAGCTATATCCATAGCTTTAAACCAAGGGTTATCTTCACTATCAAACAATACCAAGACTAAATGTTCATTAAGATTACAATATTTAGCAGGCATTATAAAACAATTATGCAAGTATTTAAACTGTTAATACCTTGTCAACACGTCTGCTCAGGAGCACTGTCCAAGACAAAATGACCTCAGTATTGAGAACAAGATGTTTATACATTACATTTAAGGGGAGTTGGCACCTTTATGGGGTCAAAAAATCATTTTTTATTTTCATACATGTCCTTAAAATCTCCGTTTAATTCCCTTTAAAAATATATATAACAATATATGGGTAAGAAAATATTATTATTGTAAAAAAATTATAATATAACATATGACACGATATTTTTAGGCTGATTTGCTGAGTAGTATCCTTACTCACTTATAGTTGTAGGAAAAAATTGGAAAATAGAAAAATTGGGAAAAAAATTTTCAAAAAACAAACATTTCCAAGAAAACAAACATTTTCCAAAATTAGAAAATTACATTACAGAATTGGAAAATTGGAGGTCAAAGAAGAAGAAACCTACTGTCCTGGAGGTTTTTAGTGATAGTGACATATGCGCTACGTTTAAATGTGAATTTCCGAAACCTGTGTATTTTTTATCTTAGGTTCATTTATTTTAAAAAGTATTAAAGATACATCATTGAATTTTTTATGCATCTTCATAAAGTTTTCATACCTAATGGAATTACCCTAGCAGTTTAAAGAAGGTAGGTTGCATAGAACAATTTTTATATCTATAGAAAGATAAAAATAATAATATTTTTTGAGTAAATTTTGATTTTTTTTATAAATACATAAATATTTGGTTAGAAACAATAATTTTGGTACAGCATGTTTATAATATTATAGTTAAAATCTGGTAAAAATTTGGTGTTGATAGCTAACTTAGGTGAGGAGATAATGGTACCTATAGTTATGCTTGTTAGCCCATTTAATTACATTGAATTCGCAAAGGGTACCAACTCCCCTTAAGGGTTACCGCACTCATCTAAGATGTAAGGTAGCAGCTAGGAACAGTAACAACAGTTACTTCCAAGGTTATAATATCTGATAGTGTCTTAACTTGAGAAAATATTTTTTCAAAATGATAATCAAAAACTGCCGGTGTTAGTTTGTTTAGCTGTAAAAATGGAATATTTCCTGAGGTATCACCATGGTTGATTGTTATTTGTATAAAAGCTTTAGATGTCAAATTCTGTGTTATATGACATACTATTTGTTCTGAAAATGTCAAAGGCCATTCTAAAACATCTATTGAACCTGTTAGCTGAAACTTATATTCTGTACAGGTCAAACAAAATTTAGAGTTTTCCTTTAGCTTTGTCTTGGACAAAAATTTCAAAAAGACTGCCATGGCAAATACAAGTATATTATTATAGCAACAGAGCAGCTCTAGTACATCCGCTCAGTACCACAGCTAAAAGCAGACTAACATTTTGGAGCATGTGTTAAGAGCATATACCTCTTAACACATGCTCAATTCAATGTTAAACCCTTAATTTTACAAACTGACACTAACTTATTTTGATTTGTAGACCATACTAGATAGGCATAGGTTTTAGGTCCCCCAGAGACAAACTCAGTTATATATGAACCTGGGCCATACTCTACAAGTTCATCTGTCATTTCCCCAAGGTAATCACCTGTAGGAACTCTATACAAACCTTCCCGGAAGTAATAAATACAACTGTCGATATCATAGTAAAGGACCTGGTCTCCTAAAGCTTTTAAATATTCATATAATTTCAATCTAGCATGAGCTGTAGTATAGGCTGCAATTACAACATTAACAGTTTTCAATGTCTCCCTAGCCTCATCTAAGTTTTTTCCAGTTGACTAATACTACTTTTTCATTAATAGCCTCGATAAATCTAACTACACTTCCAAGCTGAGTAAACAAGGCAAATAAATCCTTAGAATTTCTAACAAGTGAAGTGTTTTCCATGTTCTCTCTTTGTCCTAATGTTAATACAAGGAGGCTAACTACACAATCCAAAAGAACAACTATACATGTTAATAAGCTAACTACTTAAATCAAAAGAACAACTACACATGTCAATGCTAGTAAACTGACTACACAAATCAAAATTACAACCATTTAAAAGCTACAAGAGCAAAGTTAATTATTAAATATCCGTTTCCTTTATGGACGATAAATGTTAATTTTCCCATTAATATTTAAATTAATGTCTAAATACCTCAATATATGATAAAAAAATACAGACTAAGGTAGCAGAGACTCAAATGTACCCACATACCAAATTTAATTAAAATTCAATAATTAAAGATATAATATTTTATTTTTGCCCCTTCAATTTCTGTAATGCAACCCGCATCACCCAGTTTAAGCCTTAGCATAAGTTGACATGTACCTATATACCAAGTTACATCAATATCCATCACCTAGTTCTTAAGATATTAAATTTTTTAATGTAGCCCCTTCAATTATCTAGATACTCACCCACAATACAGGGTTTAAGTATGTTTCAAATTATAGCAGAAAATATCAAGTGTCCACATACCAAGTTTAATCAAATTCGGACCGGTAGTTCCTGAGTTATTAAATTTTGAATTTTTACATGGGAATTGCCCCTTCATTTTTGGTAGATGCAAACCACATTACAAATGTTACGTTTTCTTGGTATGGTTATATTCCCCATGAGGTCGGATACCCGGAGGATCGATTTTTGGGCCCAAAATTGCTCTAGGACCAACCGTTTTCGAGATATCGACGATTTTGTATATTTTTAGCCATATTTGAGAAGAAAAAGAACAAAAAGAGGGGGAGGGTGGAGTAAGAGGGGGTTATAAGATTTTGGAAAAAATAGAGGAGGTTAAGAAGTACCTAAGTACCAAATTTTATTTAAATTGACTAGCCCATTTCAGAGATATTTAATTTTAAGTCAAATTTTATATAATATTATTACATTACAAAGAACTAATGTGACATACCTAACATATCATATAGTATACATATGTCTTTTAATACTCTATGTAATTAACTGCACTTAATATGGTAACACTATAGGGGGATAATGTGACATAACATATAGTGTTATAAATATGAACGTTTTCACTGCCTACAGTTGCCAACACTAGTTACAGTACAGGGGACGGGGGATGGGGGCCGACCCTTGACGTCCCTTGACGTCCCTTGACCCTTGACGTCCCTTGTGACGTCAACCCAGTGTCACGTTTTGGTAGGGCACAACCGCCATCTTGCTTCCAGTTATAACGTTTTGGCGGGAAAAAAGTGAGGTTATGAGTTTTGGCGCGCTTTTTCGGGTTTTTGGCGCGCTTTTTTTTAGAACAACTGATTTTCAAGGTCAAATTTCTGCCAAGTCTCTGCCTAGACTACTTGTTCGCATTAGCACTTGTTGAATCCAATAACAAAAATATATCACTCATTATAATCAGTCTACTTTATTATAAAACAAATTATAAAAATAATTTAGTGGTTTTAATATAAAAAAGATACAGGCAATAACCAAGAAAATTTCACCTCAAGTAGTAATAATCAAATATTTAACTTCATAAGGCGGTCATTTAGATCAAAATTGCAGACATCTGGCAAGTCATAGAAAGATGGGAGAGGGCTCAAATTAAAGGTCTCAATTCCGTGATGGTGGGAAAAATAATGAAATTGCTTGAAATTCACCATAAAACGAGAAATAACATAAAATATCTACCATTTAAAAAGCATTGGGATCTAAAAAAATCTGCTTTGTTTACATAAAACATGAGATGCTGATACTTGATTAAAGGTAGGTAGGAAGGTTAAAGGTAAATTGAGATTGCTATGAAGGTATTTTGTACTATAATAAAGGATCGTTTGAGACACAACAACTCAACATTTACAATTGATTACAAGATAAAAACACATTTATTACACTATATACCTAACAATAGTAAAATACTGTTACAATTTCAAATAATTTATTACTCCATGAGACTCAATGTTAAATATACTCTTCATAAGAGCCCATGTTTAATCTATTCCCCACAAGAGCCCGTGTTAAATCTATTCCCCATAAGAGCCCATGTTACTGCTAAGGTGGGGGGTATTCTACTTCCAGTATATTTCCAGTATTTCAAGATAAATTTTTCCAAAATTCCAGAATCACTTGCCCATCATTTGTCTAACTAAGGAGCACTATTACTAAATTTTCTTATTAATATGAATAATGTTTATTGTTCAAATTAAATAACTGATGTACAGGATTGACAAATAAAATAAATAATATAATAAAACTCGCCAAAAAATAAACGTATTTGTTTGATTTTTATCAGGACATCCCAAGTCACCTTGTAGCCCTACGTCCCTCCCTCTTCATTATCCAAATAACCAATACAAAATTACATTCACAAATTAAAAAGTTCAAATTTCCTGTGAGTACCTTTCTCACTTTATATACACCGTCTCTCACTTTTATATCACATCTTTTATTTTATGAAAAATAATATTAAAATGTGAGTATATGAATATAGGAAATGTTGAGAACATCTCCAATCTTAAAAAAATTACAACATATAAACTTGTAAATCTGATTAAGAATGTTTGGTAAAATTGAACTGAATTACAAGTGGTTTGATTTAGGTTTGCAAACACACATTGCTAAAAAAAGTGTTGTCGAGCTTTTTATATCTGAATGTACTAGACAAAAATATTTTTAAGGGATTTCATCACTCGTATTTCAACAAAATTCCAGTATAATTCTAGTATTTCCAGTATCAAAATAGATTTCCAGTATCAGTAGACACCCTGCTGTTCTTTGGTAATGTCTACACTTTCATGTGCATCTGCTTCAAGTGGACTATCAACAGCCGTTGTTCAGGTAAAGTAAATGAAACACCAGTTAAAATTATGCTGTCTACTGGAGTACTGATAGTTTTATAAACAGAGCCTTTGTTCATACTCGCATCTGGTCTTAATCCAACCCCAGTCGGTTGGTGATGGAAGTGTTGGCGTAGGAACCAGGACCTGACCCCAGACATGTCCGCCCTGGTATACTTCTCCAGGGCTGCCCTCGTCAGTGGGACTAGCTGGATGTTGTTTTTATTCGAAAAGATTCTCCGACGCCCCTTGTTGATATTGGTGCCCGTGCTTGTTCTGGCATAAAGTGGTATGACGAACCTTTCAATGGAGTGCATGGCGTCATTTGTTACATTATCTGGTGCAGTTGAGAGCAAAGTGAGCATCTGGGCAAGCTCAGGTGGCACTGTCCACACTGCCCATGCTGTCCTCTTCCCACGTCCGGCAAAGCAGGAGACCGTGTCACAGCCCGTCAACGCATGGAACATCGGAAGTTCATCTGCCTTTTTAGGGCCCAGAGCCCGAGCAATCTCATGGGCTGCAAAGAAGCAAAACGTCTTACCCCCACACTTAAACTTCCTCATTCAAGATAAGTGCCACACCCCCCGCGAGGACAACCACATCGGTGTCAACTGTGCAGATGAGTTTCTTCTTGCGGACATTTTTAGCAGCGTGGGCGGCCTGCAACATAATGCGGACCACCATATCCTCGACCTCGTGGTTGCAAGGAGCCAATGATGAATTATCCACAATCGATGGCTTTCTCAAGTCATCATCTCCTTTAGTGATGAGCAGCTCCTTGTCTGCAAGCTGGAGTCGCAGAGGACGGCAGAGAGAAAGGCGAACTGCTCTGTCTTGTTTTCGTCAACACTGAGAGAGGTGCCCAGTTCTTAGGTATGGTTTAATCACCATAAAAATAACTGTATTTTTACCCGCTTGGCTCTTGCTGTACCTTTCAACAAGTTTTTTAATGTAGCTATCACACACTAGGTCCAGTCGCGTGGCGTGATGTAGTCTTGAGAGTATGTGAGGCACAAATAAATACTTGTTGGCCATTCTTGTTGATTTTAACCCTCATCTCGTGACCAGGGAACCGGTGACTTCTTGGATACGCCGTTTTTGTAATAGATGCAAAAGCCAGGAACAAAAAGCAAATAATTTGAAAAGCAGATACCCCTGTCATAGCAAGCCAATGTATTCAGTGAGTGGCCGACGGATTTCTAACAAGAAAGGGATAACATCAGTAACTTAAAATGCGATTTTCATTTTACTACTGCAGCTGAAATATTGCCAGGTTTTACATTGTGCTTACTATGCAGGTTTGCTGCGACGGGGATATTTTATACAAATATCTGTTTACGATAACCACATAAAGCCAAATACCAAGTTTTGTCAAAATATATTCATACATAAGCTTCATATTATGTCATTTGATTTATTCTCCATAATAATAACATTGGACAACGTATCCATAATAATAGCATGAGGGATTTTAAGGTAATGTTTTACATTTTCTCCGCAATCACCTAACCTAGGCTGATGATCAAAAAAACTAAGTTGCTTTTTAAGCTCTTCAACATGGTATGAGTCCTAATTTCGTAATTCTAAGATTTCATTGTGAAAAATGCAAAAAACAGATTTTTGAAAAATGTTAACTCATAAAACATGTGGTGCCATCGCATTTGATGGTCTGATCTTTCCAGATTTTGAAGTCTAGCTCACTTAACACTATCCTACACATTCGTGCCAAATTTAATCGAAATCGGACGTTTCTTGAAAATTTAATGTTAAAAAATTATAATTTTGAAAAATGGCCGCCACGGCCGCTAGGGGACAGGGGAGTTGGCCGATGGCTCCACATCTAAATTTGATCACATTACATGTATGTACCTCTGTGCCAAATTTGGTGCTTTTATCATAAAATGCACATAGGTTGTAATATCCTCGCTAAACTGCCGTGCTAGAAGTATTTATTCATAATTAACTCCATAATTAGTATAATAATTTTATATTCTTTCTTTTTTTTCTTTTAGTAAGATACGCATTAATGACGAATTGAACAATATTTAGTGAAGTTACTAAATCATATTCCAAATAGTTGAATATCGTACTCCATTTTTAGTTATTATTTTTTATTTTTCGAGATATCACCATATTTTTTAATGGTGGGTTTTACCCATTGTTTGGGTAAACATTATTTTAAAAGGTTACGGGAAGGCATCTAAAACTCACCCTGCAGGGTGACCGTAAAAGAACTCCCTACTTTTGAGGACCTCTAAATTGTAAATTATAAATCATACTGACTCAAATTATATATCAAATGATTGGTAAACTCACCAAGTTTTTTACAAGTCACACATTTTTTATGAATGTCACTTTGGGCGGCAAACATAAAACAAAAAAATAAAATTTTTCCTGTACGCCAGTAGTGCATTAAAATTCACGTTTGAATGAGTTTTTTTTTTAAGTTTTAACAGTTATCTTGAAAACTAAGAATCCTACAGAAACATCTCAGTTTATGTTTAAAACCTCTTACTTTCATCAAAAACTTGGTGATTTTCCCTTTAATTTGGTAAAAGTAGAAATTTTGGGTTTTTCCAACTTAAGCAGTATGGCACACGAAACACAAAAAAAACCAATTAGTTCGTTTCCAAAATTCATTTCTAAGGATCCAAACAGCTACAAACCTGCAAAAACACCCAAAGTAAAGGGAAAAATTAATTTACTTTCATGTTAGAAACTCAGAGGATTCTATAGAATGCATTGTTTTCAAAATATCTGTTGAATCTAAAAAAACGCATTAAAACGTTATTTTAATCACTACGGGTGCATAGGGAATATTTCATTTTTAATTTTTCCCCCCTATACAATGTATATGGGAAAAGTATTTTTTCGTCAACATTTTCGAATTTGAGTTGATAGTGGATATATTCATTTTAGTGCTCCCTGAATCCAAAAAAGTGGTTTTCGGAGTGGTGTCTGTCTGTGTGTGTGTGGATATATATATATATATGTGTGTGTGTGTGTGTGTGTGTGTGTGTGTGTGTGTGTGTGTGTGTGTGTGTGTGTGTGTGTGTGTGTGTGTGTGTGTGTGTGTGTGTGTGTGTGTGTGTGTGTGTAAATAAAGCTAGACACGACACCAGTGGTTATATTTTCATGAAACTTGGCATATAGGTATCTCCAGGCGTTTTTTTCTTCGAATTTTTGATTTTTAAGGGTATTTACCCCATAAAATCCCATATAAACGACAAAAATCCAAATTTCTCAAAAACGGCTCTAACGATTTTGATAAAAATGCCATGGTTTAGAGTCCTAAAGATGAAAAATCATTAGTCTACGTCAACTGGTTTCGGAGATAATTGATATTTTAGTTTGGCGGTAAACGCAGTTCGTTGTCTAATGTTATTCTTATGGCAAATATTTAAAAACCAATATCTCCAATAAATACAAACCAATTTTGATAAAATTTGGTATGCATTTGTGTGATAATTAATTGTTAATTTGTTTTATTTCATTGTTTAAATGTTTTAATTTTAAATTACATTAAGGGAGAAAGTATGTGTCAGTTTCCTGATACCGTTTATTTGTTTTATGTTTGCCATGAGCCCAAATTGACATTCATCAAAAATTTGTGGCTTATAACAAAAACTTGGTGAGTTTACCTATCATTTGATATATAATTTGTGTCAATAAGATTCATAAATTACAATTTAGGGGTCATCAAAATTAAGGAGTTCTTTTACGGACTCACCCGGTTCGTAGCAGCAATCCTGCATATTCTTTCTCCATGTCATTCAGAATTTTGTTTTAGGCATTTGAAATTCGCTGAGCATGCAGGACTGCTTACTAGTGCAGGTAATATAAAACCAAGCCATTAGATTATAATTAAGCAAATTTTATTTATAAAACTATAGAGTAGTATTAAAAATCTCCCCAAATTAAAAATTGGCTTTTAGTAAATTATGTAACCTATGCATTTTTTAACAAAAACACAACGAACTGGTTTCACGCCAGCCATACTCTGCTTTGGTCGAGAGCTGAGACTCCAACCGTTGAGGCAATGACCTTCTGTTGTCCGAAGCCTAGCGTAAATGGGAGGCGGAGTTCCAGCGGGATCAATTAATTATGCTCGTAATAACCTGAAGTCAGCATATCAGAGACAGGCCAGATACTACAACCTTGACGAAGGGAGGTGACGTATAGAGCTGGCGATCAGGTCATGACGAGATTTCACATCTTGTCGTCTGCCGCTGACGCCATCGCTGGGAAATTGGCCCCAAAGTATCACGGTCCCTGCAACGTGATCGGAATCAAATGACATTTATGAGGTGAAGGACGAGGATTCCCAGCAGCCTCACACAGTCCACGTCAAGGTCTTAAAACCCTTTTGTCTGCGACTGTGATCTTTCTGTTATGAGGAGTCTCAACAAGGCTGAAGGACTCGTAAACGGCACTAAAGTTACAGTGATTGCAGTTACCAACCAGTTGGTTACTGTCAGATTTCCTGGACAAACGCAACCAATATACTGTGTGTCCCAAAAGTCCCGGAACGGTTTAATATCTTTTAAAGTAAGCCAGATATCAAGAAAATATTTTGCATACCCTTTAGTACTGAAAGAAACTACTTTATGATGTATGTGTCATTTCTGCCCCTGCTCCCAAAATTGGATTTTGGGGGGGGGGGGGTAGCCCCAAAATTTTAAATGTGAACCCCCATCGTGCGACTGCTTATTTTAAAGGGCTTGTTAAAAAAAACAATGCCGCAAACGGGAGATCGATATCATGCTCCAGTCTAAAATGGCAGCCATTCAAAAATCAAAAAATGCTGTCCGTCAATTAAAATTGAGTATTTTCTGTGTTCGGCAATTCACATTTAAATCGAATAAGAACCACCAGAACACATTCTAACTACTTAAAAGATACAAAAATAATAATCTCTTGTTGTCATCATCCAGGCTCAACCCTCCAAAATGGTTTTTGGGGGCGTGGGGGTTTGTCCAACTAATTCCAATATCAACTCACGTCGTATGACCATTCATTTTAATTTGCTGAGTAAAAAGATAAGCCAAAGCTTGTTTTAATTAAATTTCAAAAATGTTACCTTACTTGTAATAAATAAATGAATTTTGTTAGTGTCAAAATTATTTAACTAACATAATAATAGACATCCGCGTTAATGCGACCTTTGGCTCAGCGGCAAAGGTCCATAGGTCTATACCTGCGGAGGGTCGTCTATGCGTTACCTTCTAGAAAAACCCCCATACATGAAGTACCAAATATTTGCCACAAAAATAACTAATTTTTTAAAATTTCATTAAAACAAGCTTTGGCTTATTTTTTTACTCATTCAGCATACTAAAACGAGTGGTCATACGATGTGAGCTGATATTAGAATTGGTTGGAAAAACCCCCACTGGTTGATAAATAATAATAATAATAATAATAATAATAATAATAATAATATCAAAAGAAGAGAATAACAAGAAGAATTAATTAAGAACATTATTTTTGATATATATGCGTTTATAATCTACCATTTGAAATGAGTCCTAAGAATCAGCTGACATAAAAGACTGATTTTTAATTCAAAGTAAATGACTTTGTTTTTATTTATGTTTTTTACAGCAAATATAAATCCTGGAAAATGGACACAACTTAATTTTCTTTAAAAATTGTTATTTATTATCAACTATGCATATCATGTTTTTTTTTAATTGTCAATATATTATTACAGTTAAACTTCAAGAATGATTTATTTTATTTAATAATATAAAGGTCCTTCGACTCCACCAATTTTTAAAGGTAAATTACAAAACATTTTTATTGGCCGTATCGAACCGGATTATGAATCAAAACTATGGATAATTTCAACTGTTTAATCAAATGAACTTTCATTAGGTATTTTTTTATTTTGATTTATTTTGAGTTTATTTTGTTTCACCATGCCTCCTAAAAAAGATCCTGAATTTAAAGCTTCAACATATGAGAGATCAACTAAATTAATAAAAAGGAGATTCACTACCATTAGTGATTTAGTTAACAGTATAGTTCTACAATCCGAATCTCCAACTATTGTTCAAACGAAAAAGTTGAATGTATACTTAAATGAAGTCAATGAAAAGATGCAAGAGTTTAAAACAATTTATCAGTTAGCGTTAAATTTGACTGAAGAATATTCTATATCTGATGACGCACTAAATAGTGATCAGGATGAAATCAATGAATTATATGTAGATATTTGTTCTTGCATTGAATCCTTTTTACATGTAGAACAACCTAAATTCACAGATTCATCTTGTGTCACTCAAGACGCATTTCCAAATTGTAGTTCGCAAGTTCGATTACCAAAAATTGAATTACAAAAGTTTAATGGTGACTTAGCTTCATGGACAACATTTATCAATATATTAGAAACCACAATCCATAACAACAATGCACTATCTAAAGTCATGAAGTTTCAGTACTTATTAAGTGTCCTTGCTGATGAACCGTTAAATTTAATCCGCAACCTTAGTCTCACAGAAGACAACTATACGATCGCATATAATCTACTTAGAGATCGTTACCATAATAATCGACGCTTGCAATTGCTGTATCTAAACAAAATTTTGGACTTAACACAAGTGTCTTCAACACATATTACAGGTATACGACAATTTGTCAATTTATTCAATGAAAACACGCAAGCACTGAACGCGCTACATTGTGATGTTCAGGATCCTAACCCTTTACTTACTGCAGTGATTTTACGTAAACTGGACTTAGAGTTACGCAAGAAATTAGAAGGTTTTCGTAGCACATCAGCTAATGCAAATCATTCGTTGCCCACAGTTAAAGAGATCGTGGATTTTCTAGATACGGAATGCTCTCATATGGAAGACGCACTACTGTCTCCATTAGCTACTCGTACTTCAGAAATCAACTCCCCGCATTCTCGTTATAAACCCGCATCTAATAAAATCTTTTCAAAAAGAGATACACGCATTAATACTATCCGCAATCCTTTTCCTGCACTTACTTCTCTCGCAGTTACTTCTCCCACAGTTACTTCTTCCGCACTTACTTCTCCCGCAAATACTCTCAACCACGCATCTTTGCCTTGTGTTATATGCAATGAGCATTCACACAAGATTTACGCATGTCCAATTTTTCAATCCAAAACACCGCAAGAACGATTTCAATTGGTGAAATCTAATCAACAATGTGTCTCATGCTTAGGACCCCACAAAGTAATTAATTGTAAATCGCAATCTTCATGCAAAATATGCCACAAACGTCATAATACGCTGTTGCACTTCAGTGTCAGTGCAGAGGAACATACTTCAAACAAGACAAATGTAGGTAATAATTTAACAAACAAACAAGCAATCAATTCCTTGTCCTCAGGATACTCAATCTAAATCAGGCATGTCAGTTACTCTAACATTTCAGAATCAGGTTTCGCCTCCACCAAACAATGTTACTATATTACTTGGTACTTTGATGGTCAAAATACGATCCTCCGATGGTACTCCTCACATGTTCCGAGCATTACTCGACTGGTAGTATGTGCAATCTTATAACAGAACGTGCCGCTAATGTATTAAACAATAGAAGACACAAAAGTGACATTCAGTTATCGGGAATAGGTAATTTAGTTACCAAAAACAATGGTAAAATTGTAGTAACCCTTGAAACATTATCAGGTCAGAAGGTGTCAGAACCACAGTCTATGTTAATACTTAACAAGTTAACTGTCGACCTTCCTCGTCTGCCATTGTCCCCGGATATCCTTAAACAAACACAATCCTACCATCTAGCTGATCCATCATTCCACATACCTGGACCCATCGATATTGTTTTAGGAGCATCCTTATTTCCAATGTTGTTCACTGGTCAACAATTTTCACTTGGTACTAATATGCCTCATGTGCTTAGTACTCATTTCGAATATGTACTCATGGGTACTGCACCATGTACTCCTGTCCCTTCCGCATCATCTGTATCTACTACCGCATCTACCCTTAATATTTGTCTTCATGCATCAAGCGAAGCAGATTTACATACATCTATCCAACGGTTTTGGGTACAAGTAGAACTTCCAACACTTTCCAAACGTTCACATGAGGAAACATTATGCGATAATCATTTTACTGAAACTCATTTGCGTGATGAACACGGACGATATGTTCTAAGACTACCATTTAAAGAGTCTTGTTCACAATTAGGCGAATCTAGGAGTGCGGCAGAAAATCGACTATTTGCTATGGAAAGGAAGTTTAATTCAAACCCTACATTTAGCAACTTATATCATGACTTCATGAAAGAGTACGAATCTTTAGGGCATATGTCTCCCCTATTGAATTTTGATTGCTCTCGCCCACACTATTTCTTACCGCATCACGGAGTGATCAAAGACAGTAGAAGCACAACAAAGCTGCAAACCGTGTTTGATGCAAGTTGTAAAACAAGCAATGGTGTGCCTCTAAATGATACACTCTTGACAGGTCCTAAACTGAAAAATAATATTTGCGACTTACTATTACAGTTTCGTCGTCATAACGTCGTTTTCTGTTGTGACATAAAACATATGTACAGGCAAATAATTATTCATCCTGATGATCGTCACTTTCAACTCATCTTATGGAGAAATAATCCCAAAGAACCTATTGGTATATATAAGTTGAACACAGTCACTTATGGCATGAACAGTTCACCATATTTGGCTATAAGAACACTTCATCAGTTGGCTGATGATGAAGGAGAACATTATCCAGAAGCAGCTAACGTTTTACGTCATCATTCTTACGTGGACGATATAATCACTGGTGCTGACACCATTGATGAAGCCATTCTACTTCAATCACAATTGATTGAATTACTTAATAAAGGTGGTTTTGAACTGCGAAAATGGGTTTCCAATGCTTCAGAGTTATTGAATACTCTACCCCAAACACATCTTGAAGTACTAAAGTTTCTACATAAATCAACCTTGCCTCACTTCAATGTTCTTGGTCTACAGTGGTCTCCAGCTTCAGGTTCATTCACAAATAATTTTCAACCAATATCAACTTCCAAGTTCCGACAAAACGATCTGTCTTAAGTGCTGTCGCTCAAGTTTTCGATCCTTGTGGTTTTCTTGTTCCATTTATTTTGTTAGCAAAATGTTTCATGCAGTTTCTTTGGACTAAAGGACTATCCTGGGATACACCCATTTCTGCTGATCTTCAACTTCAGTGGAAAACATTTACTGATGATCTTGTGTACCTCCCAGATATTGCCATACCTCGCTCTCTCAATTTATCGAATTCATGTAAAAATGAATTACATGGGTTCTGCGACGCCTCGGAACTTGGTTTCGCTGCAGTTACATATGTAAGGTGTGAAACGTCTGATGCACAAACTTATACAAGCTTACTAATGGCTAAGAGTCGTCTAGCTCCTCTTAAACGAGTCACTATTCCTCGATTGGAATTATGTGCAGCTAATTTATTAGCAAACCTTATTTCACACATTCAATCGTTGTTTCCAAACTTTTTCCACGCAAATAACACTACACTTTGGAGTGATTCAATGGTAGCACTTACGTGGATACAAACTCCCTCTTATCGACTCAAAACGTATGTTGCGAACAGGGTCGCACAAATTCAAGAGTTAGTTCCAACAAATTCCTGGAAACATATTCCATCGGACCAAAATCCAGCTGATTGCGCATCTCGTGGGTTACGATTGACATCACTTATCAATCATAAATCTTGGTTTAATGGTCCTGAATGGCTCTCACATTCTTCAACAACTTGGCCATCTTCTATCATGATTCTTGTTAAACTGGATACTTCCTTAGAATTGAAACCAAATCCACTTCCTGTTTTTGTCAACACAACTAAAGAAGAATGGTCCTTGCTCACAAAGTTTTCTTCTTGGGATAGACTTCAACGTGTTACCGCATACATTATTCGTTTTGCTCATAACTGCCGTAACAAAATTCATCGTTCAGGCAGCTTATCTACACCAGAACTGACTGAAGCTCGAATAAAGATCTTTGCTATTGTTCAACAAAATACTTTATCTGAAGAACTCTCACTTCTATTACATAATAAAATCAGCACAAAACGAATTCAACGTTTGAAACCTTTCATAGGCAGTGATAACCTAATAAGAGTAGTAGGAAGAATTTCTAATGCGTCTACTTCTTACAACAGTAAACATCCGATATTGTTACCCAAGAAACATCATGTGGTAAACATTTTGATCGACCACTACCACCTCCAATACCTTCATGCTGGTCCACAACTAATACAATCATTACTCGCCCAAAATTTTTGGATTTTAAGTGCTAGGAGTATTATTCGATCCCGAATTCACAAATTTATGGTTTGTTTCCGACACCGACCAACCAACACCACTCCACTCATGGGTGATTTGCTTTCATCACGTATTAATCCAGCATCACCATTTCTTAAGACCGGGATTGATTATGGTGGAGCATACACAATAAAGGTAACTAATTTAAGATTCATGAAACACATTAAAGTTTACATCCGCCTATTTATTTGTATGGTAACTAAAGCAGTGCATATTGAAGTGGTAACTGATTTGACAACAGAAGGATTCATCGCAGCTCTGACTCGATTCATCTCCCGACGAGGACTTTGTACCGAAATCTATTCTGATTGTGGAACCAACTTCATAGGTGCAAGCAACACTCTGCGCAAGATTATGAAATCAATCATTCACAACATGGATTCTCAACAACGGATTGAACGATTTGTTGCTACACACTATTCATTTCCATTTCAATCCTCCCGCAGCTCCACATCACGGAAGTCTCTGGGAAAGTGCTATCAAGAGCGCCAAGCATCATCTGCAACGGGTAATCGGTGACACAATACTAACACTGCAAGAATTCGACACATTTGTTGAAGTTTGGGAAACTTTAAGGTGGCCGGTATGGTTGATAAATAATAATAATAATAATAATAATAATAATATCAAAAGAAGAGAATAACAAGAAGAATTAATTAAGAACATTAATTTTGATATATATGTGTTTATAATTTACCATTTGAAATGAGTCCCAGGAATCAGCTGACATAAAAGACTGATTTTTAATTCAAATTAAATATGACTTTGTTTTTATTTATGTTTTTTACAGCAAATATAAATCCTGGAAAAATGGACACAACTTAATTTTCTTTAAAAATTGTTATTTATTATCAACTTTGCATATCATGTTTTTTTTTATTGTCAATATATTATTACAGTTAAACTTCAAGAATGATTTATTTTATTTAATAATATAAATGTCCTTCGACTCCACCAATTTTTAAAGGTAAATTACAAAACACCCCACAAACAATTTTGGAGGGTTGTGCCTTGATGATGACAACAAGAAATTATTATTTTTATATCTTTTAAGTAGTTAATATGTGTTCTGGTGGTTCTTTTTCGATTTAAATATGAATTGCCGAACACAGAAAATACTCAATTTTAATTTACGGACAGCATTTTTTTTAAATTTTTGAATGGCTGCCATTTTAGACTGGAGCATGATATTGACCTCCGGTTTACGGCATTGTGTTTATTTTAACAAGCTCTTTAAAATAAGCAGTCGCACGATGGGGGTTTAAATTTAAAATTTTGGGGCTACCTCCAAAACTCCAATTTTGGGGGCATGGGCAGAAATGACAAATACTTAAAAAAGTAGTTTTTTTTGTACTAAAAGGTATGCAAAATATTGTTTCGATATCTGGCTTCCTTTAAAAGATATTAAACCGTTCCGGGACTTTTGAGACACACGGTATATTCCTAGAATAATTTTTATGTTTGCGTTTGACGAGGGTTCGCCGCTTCGGGTCCGTCAACGTCAGTTTCCACTGATGTTGACCTATTGTTGACTAGGCACAAGAGCCAAGGTTAGACGATAGATTCAGTCAGTGAGGATCTACGCACAGACAGCTCTAGTTTTACTCGTAAGATCTAGGCAACCAGATCACATCTTTGATCTCGTCCGCTCAAAGAGGGTTCACGACGATGATACGTTCGTGAAGGATGTAGTTTTATTTAACGATCTTCTTCGTTAATACCAATTAAGACGTCCGAAGTAGGATAGAGTATCTGTGAGATATTTATAACTGCTTGTTGCAACTAGCCTATCCAGGCAGAATGACAGGGAGTCTGCCTGAAACATATTTGCTTCAAATTAATAAATTACATTTGAAAAATTAGAATAACTCATTTATTGGGAAAAATATGTAAACTAAGATTAAAATGTCAACATAAACAGACTTCAGATTTTTTTTCAAACATGTGATTAGAAATACATCACAGTCATCCCCGCAAAAGAAGAACAACGGGCGAACTAAACTGTGAACATTAGGCGAACCAAAACGTTTCATAAGTCCATTCTTTGGACTAGCTGCCGAGAGCGTCAGCCTAGTTCGAGATCCAGGTATGCTAAGACGTTGCATTTCTGCCTGTGATTTTTCTAGTTTAAATAATTCGTTATTTACGGGTTATTCTTTTCCTAACTATTTCTAAAGTAAAGTCATAGTAAATTTTAAACATCAACACTCTCTCGAAACAATGAGAGGCCTCTTTTGTATCACAATTCCCCCTTTCTACCAAAAGTTTCTTAAAGCCTTTGCTTATTTCTTTATTAATGTTACCGGCAAAGTATGTAATCAGGCATTTTATAGAATGGCCAGATAAAGTATGAAATAATGCTCATTTTATACTTAGCCTAGTCATTCTATAGAATGCCCGTTGGCTCTTTAGGCAAAGTATGAAAAACAGTTTGTGCCCACAGTTCGGACGAAGTCTCAAGGTCAATGCCTCCCCCACCGCTCCCGTTCATCCCTTCTCGGGCCTACGGGGTAGCGGATTTGTACCCCCCGGATTTGTACCCCCCACAAAAAACGCGACGTCATTTTGACCTCTCAGGAGGCGGGGCCTAAATCGCTCGAGGAACAGCCCGCGACTGGAAATGTACCCCCCAATACATTATTGAATCATCAACAGCTAATTGGTTTGAAATTAAATTATTTTCCTTAAATCTGACCCCGGAGTTGTACCCTCCGGATTTGTACCCCACAGGATTTGTAAGGTCAGGCCAAATTCTTAAGTCCGACCCCGGATTTGTACCCCCCGTTGCCAATTTCTTAAGTCCGACCCCGGAATTGTAACCCCCGTGGCCATATCCTTAAGTCCTACCCCGAATTTGTACCCCCCGGATTTGTACCCCTTGTACTCAAATCCATTCTGAACGACCATGGAAATACGCCCTACAGTCCTTTATTGGTTGAGTCAATACAATTAATTCCTAAGAGTGAATAAAATTTCAAGTAAAATAGCTGACTGGAATAAACATTGCCAGCGAAGCTACGACACTAATTTACTGTAATGAGTAAAACTAAAACACTCCATTACTTCATACAGCTTATCATTTGTTGAAATTGGATTGTATATACAAAAACATTTGTTGGAGGTGTTGTACAAAAATATTTTGCAAATTTATTTGTGATACCGTCTGATTAAAACTGAAATTAACTTGTTTCCAAGGTAAAAATTAATTAACACCTAATATTATCTCATTGGAATATAACTCAAATTTAAGCTTCATTTGATTTTTATGTTCCTCATTGGGAGTTTATTGCTCTATAATTTGTGATTTGTAATCTGATTTTTTTATTTTATAACTAGAGGATTATTGATAGGGTTAAAAAGTTTTTTCTTCAATCACTACTAATTTTCATATTTGTTCATTATTCGCTTCTAGAATTGAATCAATCAATAAAAATAAGGTTACATACTTGTACTGTCGTCAATTCTTTTAAAACCTTGAGTAGATTTACTCGAGTTTCGCTACTATTGTATCATTATCAAAATCTTCATACAAGAATATATCTTCACGTTGTCAATAATTACTTCCTACACAAAAACATTAAAAATATTACGTTTGTAACACACATACACTGACACAAATACATTGCCGGCCGGCACGGTGACGAGTTCCAGACTGGTAGCTAACCTATCCCCACCTGACCTTGACTGTCATTATCTACTCTAATCAGCTGTTGTCGTCTGGGTTTTGACAATTCCTCTATTCGATCAAACAATATGTTAGAAACAAATTTTGATTTTTCATTTAAGATTCTGTCTGGGGAACTTTTGACTGACTTGTATATTTCAAAAGTTTCTAAAGTATCCATCATAGCGCCCTTTTTACAATAATGTCAAATTTCCATATTATTTTCAATATTATGTATGTTATGGTTGTAGGTGACAAGGTGTTCGGCAAACTGGGATTTTTGTGCGTTGGATTTGTTTTTAGGGGTGTGCTTTTTAAATCGAGTTTTAAAACAGCGTCCCGTTTGCCCAATATATAACTTGTCACAATCAGAGCAATTTAGTTTGTAAACTCCTGATCCATTAAATTTATCACTGTCTCTTTTCTTAGCAATATTTAATACCTTTTCTAATTTATTGGTAGTCTTACAGGCCAATGTTTTGTCTTACAGACAAAAAGACAAAGTCAAGAATAGAAGCAAAAACAAGCCTATGAACAACAATAGTGTACAGAAACGGTCCATTGTCTCTGGAGAATACGGAGAGAACCTACATCACACCTTAAAAAATAAATTAAGCAAGCAGAATGTCACATTGGCCTGTCAATTTGTTTCTAACATATTGTTTGATCGAATAGAGGAATTGTCAAAACCCAGACGACAACAGCTGATTAGAGTAGATAATGACAGTCAAGGTCAGGTGGGGATAGGTTAGCTACCAGTCTGGAACTCGTCACCGTGCCGGCCGGCAATGTATTTGTGTCAGTGTATGTGTGTTACAAACGTAATATTTTAAATGTTTTTGTGTAGGAAGTTATTATTGACAACGTGAAGATGTATTCTTGTATGAAGATTTTGATAATGATACAATAGTATCGAAACACGATTAAATCTACTCAAGGTTTTAAAAGAATTGACGACAGTACAAGGTATGTAACCTTATTTTTATTAATTTTCATATCATAATAATTTTAAGTTCATGTTTTACGATATTACAAAAGTTATGAATAAGTTTATATAAACAAATTACTGTCAAGGCTATAGTCCTATGACACGAAACAAGACGTAAAATATATGGTTTTTCCCCGAACAAAGTAACTGTAAACGCAAAATTTAATGGCATTTAATATTTGCGCTAAATTGTTTAAGCCTAGGTTCAAATGTTGGCCGTCCCGGTGCCAGGTGAAACAATTTAGTTTCAGCCGAATAATTTATCATTACGTTTTTTAGTGAAATATTTTTTGCTCTAGTTCCCACTAAGACCTTGATTGTTGGTCTGCAAAATATTTATTAGAGATTGATTAAGGTAAAATATTTTCCTAGAGATTCCATGTACTGTACCGAGGAAAAATTTAGAGATTTAATCCCCTAATACGAATAAAATTTGTCAATCGAAGAGAGAAAACTCTTTTCTTTTATTTATATTTAATATAAATAAAAAAAACATAATAATTATAAAAACGGATAATTATAAAAACGTTTTATATAGTTAAAAAACAATTTAACTTTTCATATGCATAACAAATTACAAAATTACAAATATGCACTTTTATTAATTACTGCTTTAATGACCAGCAGCTGTTTTGATAAACATGTCATGAGTTTTGATATAAACGATATCTTTACATATAATAAGATTGATAACCCCTTTGACTCTGGGAAGGAACCCGATTGAGTTAGGACGAAATGGATGGCTTAAGAACCTTATCCGTGAAATTTTACATGGGTTTGAGCACAGGGGGACAAATCCGAGGGGTACAAATTCGGGGTAGGACTTAGGATATGGCCACGCGGGGGTACAATTCCGGGGTCGTACTTAAGAATTTCACCACGGGGGGTACAAATCCGGGGGGTACAATTCCGGGTTCGGACTTAAAAAGCTTAAGAAGTTTAACTGGATTTATATCAATTATGCAACTGTTCAGCCAACCGTGAAATGTCAGTTGATTAAAATACATAATAATTTATCCCTCGTAAAAGTTCGCGGCCGGAATTGTACCCCCCGTCCTGTGACTTCAAAATGACGTCGCGTTTTTCCTGGGGGGGGGGTACAATTCCGCCGACCGCCGTAACACATTTCCATCTTTCAGAACTTTTATATTGTACACTAATTTAAGTTCTTATAAAAGGATGGTAAATGTTCCGTATACGGTAACCTCATGGATTTTGATGAAAACTGTCTTAATGTGTTCCTTTCACTTTTTTATTTACCCTGCAATCCTTAGTCGCCGTTAGAAATGGAACCATCCAGTCGTCCACCAGTAAGTAGTTTTGACACCTATGAAGTGCGTTTTAATACTTTTTATTTCTCGTTTTGAGGTACTTAAAGGGTTTCCCGCAGCAAAATTCGTATTGATGCTGTAATAAAATAGTGAAAGGAACAAATTAAGACAGTTTTCATCAAAATCCATGAGATTTCCGTACACGGAACATTTACCTAAACGGACATTTTCAACTTTCGGCACTTCCATATTGTGCAATAAAACAATTTTCTAACCAAGCTTAAGTCTATACTTTATCCAAATGTTCAACATATAAGAAAGTAAAAATAAAAACAGGGTAGGTGGGATTAATGCAAACCATTTACTCATGCAATTGTTTAGGTCAATAAAATACCCTAACATTTTACAATTCAGACAATAAAACAAAACAAAATCAACACTTTTGGCCTATTTTATAATTTTGTATTTTAAAATATACATTGTTGTTGGGATTAATAACAATTATCCCCAAAGTACAATTAACAATATACTTTGCCTAGTCAAAGTATATACAATTCCTAGTCAAAGTGTTTAAATTAATAATAATATTACTCCATTTCACACTTTGCCTAAAAGCATCAGGCAATGTATAGATTGCCTAGTCATTCTATAAAATGCCTGAATTTCATACTTTGCCGGTAACATTAATACCAGTTTCCTCTCCAATTGAAGTATATTTCGTTTTGAAAAATTTTCTCTATTTCATTTTCATCTTTTACATAAATACAACCAATCCAAAATAGAAATTTTAATATTTTGTTCCTGTTTATTTCAGCGTTCAGTTTGTCTACACTTTGTTCTCTTAATCTCTCCAAGTCTGTTTCCATGTCAGCGTAGCGGGTTGGATTTTGTATCTCCATGTCTGCACTGTCCTTCCGAATGATGTTTCTTCGAGAACGAGGGTCATCATTTTATCTATAACTAGCTGTTGTTAACCCGCTTCGCTGGGTTGAAAAATCTTATGAAGGCTTGAATAGTAGCCCAAAAGATGTAATTTGGAAGCAAGAATTATAACGTCTAATGTAATCTAAAATTCAATATATTTTAATGTTACTCCATACATATTAGCTATATTTGATAAATCCGGGGAAGGCATATTTGGTGGTAGCAGTCATATTTTTCCTTTCAAACAGCACATAATATGCGTTTTCTTTTTGAATTAATCTTTGTGCTATGCAATAACTTCAAATTTTGTCCATCTTGCAAATTACTACATTCGGGTGTTCAATACAATCTACATTCTATTGGAATAATGTGTACTTTACAACCAAAGTACACATTATTCCTTGTTCCTTGTCCTTTTGTAAACAGCTTTTAAACTGTCTAATTTAATTCAGCTTCTTCTGTTTAATCCCTTTTTCAAAGGTTCTCCGTTATATCTCTGTTCTGATTATTTCTTTCATCACCTTATGGTCTGTCTCCCTTTCTGTTCCAAATCTGCTACGACAGTGTTTCTTGATGTCGCTGTGAATTTTCCCTTGATACTCTTAGATGTGTTTCTTTCTCTTCGTTGTTTCGTTTTTTCTTGCAATCGTTCTTTTACGTCATAAGATACGGAATTGCAAACATTTTCTCCTACGTTTTGAAATTTTTTTCGTCTTATTTATACTATCTTTGAATTTATAAAAACAAAAAATATGTAACTCTACATTTTAGTGCACTTCATGTTTTTTAATAACATAACCTAACAGTAAAAATTTACTAAATAATTGAAAACGTAAATAAAAACACATTTGCTAAATAAGACTGTATTCACCTGTTGTACAAAACAATTGTAGGTGCTGCATTCTATTTGCAACCACTTTAACCACAGTTACCTTTTAAAATTAAACCATGTGTTTTGATATAAACAAATAAAACCTCAAGTACTCACAAAATCCTTGACATAGGTCCCTTTCGGACGATCCTGTGCCTACACCCAATAAGATATCGAAACCCAACCACCATAGTGCAGATCATGAGATTCCAAGCTTTAATTTGATACCAAGATCATGGGTCTACGACGTGTAGTTTTGGCTGTAGCACTAAATATACCAACACACAACTCTTCTTTTATATATATATATTGATAAAAAAAGAAACCATAAAGTTATTAACCAGGTGGGGATCGGGCATGCTGCTCATCTATGCGAGTATATTTGTAAATGATATACACTACTCCTAACCCTAACCCTTCTGTATATTTTTAAATATAAAATTATAAAATAGGACAATAAAAACTAACTTTGGTCTCTGTTGTCTGATTTGTTTCATTTTTGGATATGTTGTTAAGGTAAGAAAGTGAACCTGTAAATAGCATATATTAATCATATTTACCCTGTATGTTTTAAATGATAAAATTAAAAAAGGTGTGCAAAATTATTGACTTTGCTATTTATTATTTTATCTGTTCAATATTTGGGTATGTTGTTCAGTTAAGCTAGTATATTAGTAAATAGTATACATTAATCCCAACAACAATGTATATTTTAAAATACAAAAATAAAAAATAGGCCAAAAGTGTTGATTTTGTTTTGTTTTATTGTCTGAATTGTAAAATGTTAGGGTATTTTATTGACCTAAACAATTGCATGAGTAAATGGTTTGCATTAATCCCACCTACCCTGTTTTTATTTTTACTTTCTTATATGTTGAACATTTGGATAAAGTATAGACTTAAGCTTGAGCAATTGTAAAAACCCTGTATAGATAAAAAAAAATAAAATATACAAAAACATTAATGCCCAGTTCATCTTCCATTTTGATATGTTAATGCCAATTGTATTATTGTTACGAATCCAGTACAATTCTAACTATAAAATTAGGAAAAATGCCATAATATTAACTTCGTTCTGTCTTTGATTGTCCTAAGATGTGTGTACTAATGAATCTTATCACAACAGTTAAAATAATTAATTAATAATAGTTTTTGATCAAATGGTCAGACTAACCTATGCTAGGCTAAAGATACTGTATGTGTTTGTATATTTACAATTAAAATAATATAAATATTAACTTTGGTTGTATCGTTTGAGTTATGTGTCGCAGTTCTATGCTATTACAAGTGTAAACAACATAATTCTGCCTGCCTTGTGTCTCTAGCTGTGTCACATGTTGACAGAGAGGCCACACGATTAACATGGGGCCACTATAATTAACACTTTTGTCGTATTCCAACCATGACACGGTCCGGATATGGTATTTATTGTCTGCTCTGAATATTGTTTAAATGGTTTAGAAAAATTGTATCCTTATTGAAACTTTTATCTATAGCAGATTCTATCTACCTTGCAAAATTAACGTTTGTAATTTTGTGATTTTGTTATGTTTTAGTAGTGGTGCCAAAAATCTCAGGGTTTTCTTTGTGGTATGGTCTGTCTATATGGCTAGTAAATGTTGTATATTTTTCCGACACTCACCGACCTTTTAAACTATTAATAAACGCCCATATTTTATTAAGTTTTATTTAGAATAGTTGGAAACTAATGTTTTGTTGATGCTTGCAGTATCACAGTGAAATTTAAATTATCGTCTATATTTTGTAAAAAAACCCCACGAAATTGGGTCAAATCTAATGTGTTTATTTCTTTCTAGTGCCGAATACACCAATATACAGGGTGAGTTTTAATTGTCCCCCCCTTCCTTTTTTTACATTTCTAAAAATAACTACCCCAGACCCCGCCCAAACATTATTGGGTAGTTAGTACTTCGTTTTGAGGGGGTACTCATTTTCGGCCGTCATCTTGGATTCAAAATAATTTTTCAAATGTAAAAGTGGTGTTGTGGCCCATCAATTCAAGCTTTTTTTTAATTTTTATTAGAAATTTTTCAATATCTTGAAAACGAAACACGACAATAAAAAACGGGTTGCGGCATTAAATTTGGCGTAAAAAACTAGTTTGAAATGATGGGTCACAATACCATCTTCTTATTTGAAATAACTTACCTCATTTCGAAATGGCGGATCCATGATGGCGGCCGAAAAATTTACATTGTTGAAAGGTAAGTGTAAATTGCTCGACAATGACTGATGGTGGTTATTCATGACTATCTAGCATTATTTTGTGGTTATGGGCCTATTTTATAAATCTGTAATGTTTAAATTGGTTTAAAATAAATCAATTAAATGTACTTATATCTTGAGAACAAATCAAGTTATTAAAAAACGGATTGCGGCATTGTAATCAGTGAAAAAATGTAGCTTGAAATGATGGGCCACAACACCACTTTAACATTTGAAAAAATTATTTTGGATCCAAGATGACGGCCGAAAATGAGTACCCCCTCAAAACGAGGTACTTACTACCCAATGTTTGAGTGGGATCTGGGGTAGTTATTTTTAGAAATGTAAAAAAAAGTAAGGGGGTGGACAATTAAAACTCACCCTGTATGATCAAAATCACATTAAAAAGCGGTTAATGAAGTATTCAATCCACCATTGGAGGTTGAATAAATTTAACTAGATTTTTCGCCACCCCACAACAGTTATTCAAAAACTCAGTCATCTAAATCAAAGGATTGGAGAAAGTCCTAGGTGAAGGCTGAGTAAAGCCTGAGCAAAGCTGCTGTAGGCGAGACGTTCAGCTGTCCCATTTATTTATGGATTTTCCCTATCCCTATCTGCGACCATCATTGTTGTATTCAGTTCTTAAAATCATAAAAAACTTAAGATTTTACCTAATTTTATAGCCTTTTTCACGATTTAGACGATAATTTATTTCCCTGTGAGCATCAACCAAAAATTGGTTTTCGACTGTCCTAGATAAAACTTAATAAAATAAGCTTCATAATGCTGAATTTAACACATGTATATCTAAGCCACTTCTACGATAAAAAGAGCTACTTAAACGCTTCCAGGACTTTAGGAATACCCAGTATTTAAATGTATTATTTATTGATGCAAAAAACATTTTGAGATTTATACTAAATTAAACTATATTAAGCAAACTATAATTTTGTATCTACACTTTAGTTTTATGGATTACTAAGAACACTTAGAAAGGTATTATTATTATTATTATTATTATTATTATTATTATTATTATTATTATTATTATTATTACGCAAATTATATTTTTATTAAAGTTTTACTGGATTAAAAAGAAGAAGCCTCCTTTGTCAGAAATAGCTCGCAGGAACAACTTCCTTCTCCCCGGGGGAATAAAAGTACCGCGTATTCTACCTGCTTATTTTTACAATGGAAACGAAAAGTTTGTGAAGATTCCCAAATATACAACGAAAATCCTTGCTACAATATAGATGATTTTTTAAATAATTATTAGTTTTTAGAATATAGGTTTTAATTTTCCAATTAGCTACACTTGACTATATTTAAACTACAAAATTTAACAGTAGCCAATTTGGTCGTTTAATAAAAGCATATTAAGAAGAAAAATATATAAACAAATTTAAAACTCTATAAATAACTTATAAATTAATTTAGGGTTACTCTTCGGTTTTGTTGCCATCATGTCGTAAATCAGGTATGAAGAAAGGGTTTTTCATATTTACATTTAGAAGAGAATAAAAAATATCCTAAAATATCTATAAGAATAAGAAAAGACCCTGTCCTCCGAGCACTGTAGGGTAAAACATGAAACGATTAACTAAGTACGTGACCATCGTGTTACGCCATGTCCCTCCGCATAATTTCTGAGGTCTAACTTGCGATTATTATTCAATTACATCAGCAAAACTTACGCGTTTTAGATATTGTAGTGTATATTTTTTATATTCGCAGAAATATAAAGCTACCGAAAATTAATTGTTTACATTAGGATAGCTATTCAACTTGGAGTATTAAATCATAAAAGTTATCACTTAAAGTTATCTAGTGTATTTGTCTTAATATTAATGTAGGTGATAAATACCTTGTATATTTACCACGTTTCAGATGGTAAATATTGCAAATAAGTTTCCAGTTTGCCTTGACATAGTACTGCTACGGAAACAAGTATTTCACAGGGCGAGAGAATAATGTAAGAGATTTTTGCAGAAATATGTTTCCTGAATGGAGGGGAGATTTCCGTGGTCTTACTAAACAAATGGGTCACATTTAAGTAAATCTAGTGCTCCAAAGAAATATTCTTGTTTACCTCTTATTATGATTCAGTTACCAAACTTTGTTATGGATGAAATCCTTTACATTTTATTTATTTTTTAAAACACTAATTTAGAAAACTATTATGGGTGTAAATAAAAGAAAAACTTCAGAAAATATAATTTTTTCATTTTTAATTTGTAAGTAGATTACTGTTGCAGCGGCATTATCAATATACGCCAATCAGCTGTTTTACTTAAAATCGTTTTGTTCCATGGGAGTTTTATTGACTCGACCTTCGAAAAGCAGTGCGACGCAGTCCCAGGATAAAATGTACGTCTTGAACGTTGTATCAGTAGTTACTTACAACTCAGACTCTTACTTCCGTGTTAAAATTAGTATTGAATCCTATGTGCAGCGATTACATAAGTTTATAGTAAATTAGATTTATAAACCGGTGTACCCTTTCTTCCGTTTTACTTCGAAGCTTGAAAACATATTTCAAAAGGATTTTGGGAACGAAAGTATTTCTGTTTTACTTAAGCTAATAAGCTATATACATAAAAAATAAGGTAAATTAATTTGGAATTAAGGCTGAATGGAACAAAAAAACAAATAAACAAACTCACAATCCTTCAAACTTATAATATTAGTAAAATAATAAACCAATCATTGCATTTTATAATTATAAGTGTACATAACAGGTATTTTTAACATATTCTAACTAAAACAATAATAAATAAAATAACGGATTCATTAGAAAAGAGTTTGTTCTTTTTTATTAACCATGTGCTTAGGATGTCTACAATCTGGATTTATTCCTTTAGCCAAAATGTTTCTCAGTACCTAACATTTAAAAGAAAGCGCCTTCGTTGAAAAAAAAGTTAACTAAATACGAAAACAAATCTGTATTTTTTAAACCGAAATAGATAGAAATATTTTTTGTGGCATGGAATGTTGAAAAAAGGTAACGGGATTTTTGACGTAGAAATTTTTTCACCCCCCTAACAGGAAAGGGGGTTACGTTAATTTTTTAAAGTAGCAAACACTATTTAATGACCTCATATTTTGAAGAGTTTTACTAAAGAAATACAATGGCGCAAAACCGAGGTCGATACCTCAACCCTAACTAGAATTGCAGTCATTTTAAACTGTAGGGCACACGAGATGTATGTATATGTATACCTCAATATTCCTTTTAATCGGGCTAACCAAGCACCGACGACCATTAGGAGATAACAAAATGGACGTTTTGGTCGTAATCCCAATTTAATTTTTCATTTAATGACTTCTTCGGAGCTTGGCTTACCCAATATAATCCATTTAAAAGGTAAGTGAGGTATGCAAACTTTATCTCGTGTGCCTATTTCAAAATTTAAAATGGCTGCTATTCTGATTAGGGGTGAGATATCAACCTCTGGTCTGCGCCATTATATTTCTTTTGACAAACCCATCAAAATGGGGATCACTCAATAGGGTTTGCTATTTGAAAAAAAAATTATTACTTCTACCCTTCACCCTGATAGGGGGGGTGAACAAAAATTCCGATGTCAAAAACCCCGGAACCTTTGTTAACGATCAATGCCGCAAACAAAATATTTCTTTCAATTTTGGTTTAAAAAATACAGATTTGTTTCCATACTTAATCTACACATTGTTTATTATATGTACCAAAAATATAAACTTCGAAATTCCCGATATTTAATTCTATTGAAACTTATAATTAACGGTTTAATATTTCACTATTTTAAAATATTGTAGCTCCATGCTGCAATTTGGTAATTTCATGAAGTGTCCAACATACCAAGACACTCGTGATTTTAAGCAAGCTTACACTATGAGAACAACGAAACTGGGAACACGTGCAGAACCACGTTGTACACAACGTTCAAAAGGACACTTTGGAACGTTGGGAACGTTGTGGGAAGCACAACGTTTCTGAGGCACGTCGCAAATCCCCATTTTTCAATTTGTGTGTAGTAAAGTTCATTTCACTTCATGAGGCAAAATCAACCGTAAAATAATAAAACATTAAAAATAAACACTTTATTTTTCTTTGTTGCACCTTTCTTTGACAAATGTTTCTTTGTCACAACATTGTTATAAGTTTTTAATTTATAAAAACTGTTCTAAAATGTCTTTCCCTAATTTGGGAGGCAGTCAAATATGTCTTCGCCCATCAAAATCAATTTGCTCCTCCACAAACGTTTCCATGAACGGATGTCTTGAACTGTCACTACAGGACGTTGAAATGGAATACCTCCTGTACTTCAGGTGGTTTTAAAACTAAAGTTAGTTCGATTTTTAATTAATTCTGATTCCAAATGTTGTTTGATTGAATCTTTTGATATGGAAAAGTGAAACATTTTTATAATAAGCTGCATAAACAATTCCAACATTATGCATTTGGTGTAATTGTTTTGAGGTATGAATAAAAGTTTGGATAAATGTTTTAGCTTGATAATCATTAAGCTTCGTGTAAATAAATTAACTGCAAATTGGAAGAACGTTCCGAGTTCTAAAAACTAATTAAAACTTGAAGATGACTAAACTGAGTCCAACTTAAGACACCTCCGCTTTAGTTAGACTGTATTCCTCAAAATCATCTGAAATAATTATATGAATTTTTAACCGGAACATGACTGATTTTAGCTAATAGTCAGGGATACTTACCATACTAATCATACGTTTTTACTGGTCAATTCAAAAACCTGTTTTAATTAAAGAAGCTTTAGAAGGATATATCAGCAAGTGGATTTAACATTACATTTTATGTAAAGTACTTTCTAGATAACTATATTTTTACATGGAAAATAAGCTATGCATTTAAATGATAAAATTCCTAATAGTGAAATGAATTGGTTATTGTACGTGTCAATAATCAAGCTAAATATCAAACAGCGATAAGTGGTACCTATTTACAAATACTAGATAACTATAAATTTGTTTAAACGGTGAATAAGATATGCATTTAAATGATTGAAATTCCAGTTGGTGAAATCTATTTGGTTATTGTATTTGTTAGTAAAGAGCTACGAATTAAACACTGGTAAGTGAAACTTATTTACAAATACCTAAAACGATGCGTCTTTCGTTACAATATCTTTGTCTTTTGTTACAGCATGTGTGCAACGTAGCAAACGTAGCGAAAATTTAAGCACGCCGATAGAATTGTATTTTACTGACAGGGTGTTTGATTTATAAGTACACAATTTAAATTTGGAACTGTAGTTTAAGTTGTTTATGTATCAAGCCGTAAACAGCGTTAAAAGAGGGCGAATTTCATGGGATTTTCAATGGTATAAGGGAATATATCTTAGCTCGATGTGCACTTGAGTTTTAGGGATAAGTTTTATAGGCTGTTGAAATTTAAATAATATCTGACAAAGATGGCTCACTTATGGTTTCAGTCGTTCAATAACAGTTTTTGCAGGCAAATTTTTGTTGCGGACGTTCAAAGGGCTATTTTACCTTTTAATATTTGAATGGCACGTCGAGTAATCCAAGATTCTCTGAAAATAATAAGGTCTTTGTGCCGTTGCTTAATTCATCGTTCAATCTTGTGATTTTTATTTCAGGGACAAAAGAACATGCACAATAGAATATTTGTATGCTAATGTCCGATGAAGTGTTTTTTCGTGTAGGTTTTGAGTTTCGAGGGAGAGAACTGACACGATTCACAACCATTTTTATCTAAATAAGTGAAAAAGCCAATAAAAATTTGCATTTGAATGCGTTTTTAGCCTTATTCCAATGCAATTGAAACCTGTGCAATTTTAGGAAAAAATTAAGGTTTTAATAATTGCCACAACATTGATCGTCTTTTTCAATAAAATCCTATTAAATATCTTCTTTTGTGCCACGTAACGTTTAGTGAGCCCAAATACTCAGTGAGCTATTTCGAGTCGAAATTGTGTACATACATTGTGAAACTTGGAATTCCAACAGGCTGAGACTCATCCCAAAAACTCAAATGCACATCGAGCTAAGATGGACTGTAGAGGGAGGGCCAGCATATACCCCCCTCCCCCCGTGGGAATTTTCGACATACGTATTTTTTGTTGCTACTGACATGTTATTTAAGGATTTGCTTGTTTGCCACTTTTAAATTACAGCACAACCAAGAAAAACAAAAAATATTATCAATAAATAGTTGAAAAAATAGCGTGGGACCATTTTTAAGAAAAAGTTACTTCATTGCATTTTTTCATTCGTTTTTTGATGTATTGACTCGGGACCAACGCCTAACATTGTTGGGGGGCTAACCCTTTATTTTTACAGGATAATAATTTTTGGCTGCCATCCTGGATCCGCCGTATTTGATATCAACTTTATTTTTTTTATTTAAAGGTGGTGTTGTGACACATCATTATTAATCCAGGTGCTAGGGGGGTTGAGCATGCACTGAAAGTCTGACGCAGTTCGGCTTTTGATTATGTTTGGGGACTCCTAGTAGATGAAAAAAATCGATGTCGTCGCCTTCCCAGCAGGGGCAGTCACGTGGGGGAAGGGGGGAAAGTTCCACGTGGAAGTTCAGATCACTAATAAGTTAATCGCTTATAACTCTGCAACGGATACAGCTAGAAAACTGATTAAAACACCATTTTACTCGAAAATATATGTACTTTCAAATACACACCATATCATAAAAGCATACGCTTAAGAATTCCTTTCAAAATCAAATATTATTGAATTTTATTAGATTAAGTGTTCTTTTTTACAATAATTTGCTTTAAAGCTAATTATGCCATGTTTGTCATCAATACAGCCATTATTTTTATGCTTCGTAATGAATACTGCTTTAAATGAGCATCGAATCAACCATCTAAAAGTGAAACGCGGTGCCGTGCGTGGTTAGATAGTGACGCGACGCGACGCGCGACGACGCGCTGCACCGCACCGCGACTCCCGCCGCGCCGCCCGGGCCCGCCGCGTCGCGTCGGCTGTCGATGTATTGCAGCTTTTCTCTCTGGTAGCAGTGAAGTTATTCTGTGTCAGTACCAACTACCTAGGCAAATCGACTTTTATGAGGAGATTCTTGGTTTTAAACCAGAATAAAATAAAAAGACGATATATTAAAAAAATTAATAACATTGGGTTGTCTAATTAAAAAGAAATTTATTTATTCATTAGCTTCCGAAAGATTACTAATTAATTTCTAGTACTAAGTTGATTAATTAATTGATGTTCCTTATAAACAACTTCGACAATAATTATACGTTTGATAAACTCAAAAATGATCAAAGCCCTAGTGATTGAAATTTTTAATAAAATAATAATAATAATATTCCTTTATTGCGTGAACAATGGGTTTACATTGCATTGCATGCGTCAAACGCAATAAGCTTATAGCAATAAGCTTATGGCATAAATACAGTTATTGAAGCAATAAGCTTATGTCATAAATACAAAACATAAACTTAATACAGATCGTTATTTACATTGTTTTATTGTTAGTATTTAACCGTGATTGTATTGGTACATAAGTTTGCTTAGTGACTGCCTTAAATACTAGTTCTAGTATTCACAGACTGTGACACTACAAGTAAAATTGGCAGTAAAAAGACAGCATGTAAATTCATCAAAGGCCATGAAAATTCCTACAACATTTTGAAATCGTTATGTGATCTAAACATTTCTCAGGATTTTTTGAATGAATTGGAATCACTCTATTTGAGTCTTATAAATAAGAAAGGAACAACTTGCAATGAAAGCCGTTACATTCAGTTTTTTACCAATCCGACAATCACGAAAAATACGGACTGCTCCCCCTTGCCATTTTGGAATGCTTCTGGACGTGACTGTATAAATATTAATCAATTGCCATTTTTTGCGATTTGGGATGAACTATCGCAAGAAACAACAAACAACAAAGAATAGAAACGTAAAGTAATAGGGTTTAATAGTAGTTTATGCAACGATTGTATAATGAACGCCTTTAAGCCACGTTCTAAATATCTCACGAGTGGCTTAAAGGCATAATACAATCGCTGCATACACTATTTTATCTACGACCAACAATATACGACAAAATTTTCCCTTTTACTAATGATGGAATAGGTCAACTCAACTTTGAGGCTAGGCACATAAGCAGACTTAACCATGAAACGTTGTTGAACAATCAGCTGATGGGATAAGTCAACTGAAACATGAATCGTAATGCAACAATCAGCTGATGTGCGAATTGCGTGTGGATTATATCATGTCACAAGCCAAGTCTGGCATTTCCCACCCTGTGCCAAATCCAGGCGGAGCAGCATGTCTTCAAGTGGTACTCCAGACAAAGGTAGGCTGCCTGATACGTCTCAAATTATTAGTATGCTAAATGAGGCCAAAGATGAAAGAAAGAAAATGGAAATTGAAATGACTAAAGCTTTCGATTTTGTACATGCTCAAATTCAAGATCAGAAAGCTGTTTTGAATGAGCGAAATAAGAAAATAACTGATTTTACAAAAGTAGTGGAAGCTCTTCAAACAGAAAACAAGTTGCTTAAGGACAGAGTCAAGGAGCTATAGTCTAGACTTGATTAGAGTGAGCAGTACTCAAGAGCTAATACCCTGGAAATACACGGCATCCCTGAACTTCCAAACGAAGATACCTATGAGATTGTTACCAAGGTCGGTGCGGCATTAGACTTAACTATTTCTAGGGAGATGGTTGATGTCTGTCACCAGTTGTGGAAAAAGATGGAACTCAGCGGCCAGCGGGAATTATTGTAAAGTTGAGGTGAAGCAAAACATGCTTATCAAACGGAGAGCCAAAAAGAACAACTTCACAACGGCAACTGTAGGTTACAACATATCCTCTGGTCCGAACACCATTTATATTAATGAAAGCCTAAGTCCTGGAAGAAGAAGGGTGTATGCAGCTGCTAAGGAGGTAAGAAAGAACAAGCATTTCAAATATCTTTGGGTTCGTAATGGCAAAATATTCTTAAGAAAGGATGACAATTCTGCTGCCATCTCTGTTGCGACTATAGATTATGTTAACTCGCTCTAACGCTTCTGGTGCACTTGCAAGTTTTTAAATTGTTTTTTATCTCATAGTTTTTTATTCTCTAGTCTATCATTCAGTAAATTTTGTAGTAGTCTTAGTTGATTGTTGTTTCTCCATGTTGTTACTCTATATAAAAATTAGTTATTGTGTGTCTTTGCACTAAATGTCAATAACAAGCAGTAGTGATGATTTATTATCTTTAAGTAATTTTTTGAATAATAATGAGTTTAGTAAAAATTTTAATTCATTTTTATTGGTTATTAGTAGATTAAGAAAATTACCTGATGTTATAGTGTTAAATGAGATTTGAATTGATGATTGTGAATATTTCTATAGTGACTGCCTATATGGTTATTGTCATTATTTTGTATTTGATAATAAGTATCGTGCTGGGGGCTTAGTTGTTTACATTTCCAATAAGTACTCGAGTAGACTGGTTGTACCGTCTGCTGCGATACAACAGCAGACGGGCTGTGATTCAGCTGTTGTCATTGTTGATATTCTTCCAACTTTGTCCCTCACGCTACTTGCAATTTATAGGTTGCATTCACATCCAAAACTTCTTTTTATTGACGAATTAGACCATGTTTTATCCGGCATAAATGCTCGTAATTTTTTGATTGTTGGTGATATTAACCTATGTTTGCTTCAAAATTCTTCCGACGCCGATAAATATCAATCTGTCATGGCTAGTCATGGTTTGGATCAAATTATAACAACTGCTACAAGAGTAACTGCTACTTCTATGACTTTAATTGACCATATTTATTTTAGGTCCAGTGTTAATATTGATTGTAATGGTAAAGTAATTGCCTTAGGAATAACCGATCACGACTGTACTGTTTGCAGCCTTATGTGTTCTCAGTTGTTTAAAATGAATTGTACAGATAGTTACTACCAGATCAGAAGAATTGATTTTGTTAAATTTAGAAACCTAGTAGAATTTATTGATTGGTCTTTAGTTGTAAGTTGCAATGATGTATCCTTCAGTTTTAAATTATTTTTAGAATATTTTACATCTGCAATTAATGATGCTACCTTATTTAAGGAAACAAATGTTAAGTATAAAATTTTTAAACCTTGGATGACAACTGAATTATGCAAAAGGGAAGTTTTTAGGAACTCATTGTATAAAAAGGTCAAGAAAAAGCCTAACAATGTCAGGTTATGTCAGTATTTTCAAAGGTTTGCAAGCAAATTGAAGTCGGACATGAACCAAAGAAAAGAACAGTATTATTTATCTCTTTTTGAGTCAAATAAAAGTAATGTGAAAAAACAGTGGCGTACAGTTAATAGTATTTTGGGTTCCAGGGCTACTAACAAGCGTATTGATTCCATTTATTCAGTTGCAAACCCGAATGTCTTGTTGACAAAACCTGAATATATTGCCAATCAGTTTTATAATTTTTTTGTCAATGTAATAGATGAATTACACAACAATTTGGAATCATTGGATGGTTTAAATTGTCCTTGCTATTCATATGTGTTTCCATCATCAACATGCACAAGATCTATGTTTTTTGCACCAATTGTCTCTGATGAAAATAGTAAAATCATTTTAGGTCTTAACTCAAATAAGTCACCTGGGATCGATGGGGTTTCTGTTGCTGTTTTGAAGTCTGTCCATGATTTAATTTCTCCCATTCTTGCAAATATTTTTAATCAAAGCTTAGAATCAGGAATTTGTCCTGATGATTTGAAGACAGCTGTAGTCATTCCCTTATTCAAGAAGGGTGAGATTAGAGATTGTAACAATTTTAGGCCTATATCCCTGCTTCCAGTTTTTTCAAAAATTTTTGAAAAGTTAGTCAAGGTTAGGTTGTTTTTGAATGCGAATAGGTTTCTTAATAAAAATCAATTTGGCTTCATCGATGGTAAGTCAACGGAGGATACTTTGTTGCAATTTTGTTCTCAAATTGCAGATGGGTTGAATGTTAGTAACAACGTGAGTGCTCTGTTTGTTGACATTACAAAAACCTTTGATTCGGTCGATCATAACATTTTATTATCTAAATTATGGAATAGCGGTGTAAGGGGAGTTGTTTGGAATTGGTTTGAAAGTTATTTGAATGGGAGATCTCAGTGTGTAAGATTGCAAAATATTACCAGTTCTAAAAATAAAATTAGTTATGGTGTCCCACAAGGCTCTGTTCTGGGTCCTACACTTTTCTTGGTATATATTAATGATTTATGTTCTGGTTCCTTCTTTGGTAAAATAACTTGTTTCGCGGATGATACTGTAATAAGTTACTCCCTTGGAAAATCTGAATTATTGATTGAAAATATGCAACAGGATCTGGATAAATTAAAACTATGGTTCTCTTCTTATCGAATGGCTCTTAGTAGTAGGACAAAATTCATGCAATCCTCCTTAAGAAGTAAGAATAATGTTAATAATAATTTATTCTACAAATGTGATAGCTGTTTCCCAAATCCTCAAAGTGTGTGTGATGTTTGCTTAAAAATCCAGCAGGTTAAAGAAATTAAATACCTTGGTTTAACAATAGATTAAAATTTTAACTGGAAGTGCCATATTCATAATGTAAAGAATTATTTATTATCATGTTTGAGAAAATTTTACCTTCTAAGGTCTTTTTGTCCAGTAAACATATTAAGAATAGTTTATTTTGCATTAGTCGATTCCAAATTGCAATACGGAATCTCTTGGTGGGGAGGTGTTTATCTCTCCAATCTCCTTCCTTTAATTACATGCCGAAAGAAGATTGTGAGATTGATAATGGGTGTTATTCGTTTTGACCATTCATTTCCTTTATTTCAATCACTAAAACTATTTCCACTTAGCTATTTATTTGTTTTCAGGGTTCTTAGGATTTTTTATATTAAGTCAGGCCATTTAATGGGAAACATACGGGTTTATTCTGATAGGTTGAGGTCTAGAAACTTTGTAATTACTCCTCAGCCATATAATGAGTTTTTTAAACGATCTTTTAAGTATTGTGCCCCAAATGTTTTTAATTTACTTCCAACAGAAATTTGTTTGTGTCAAAACATTAAATCATTTCTAATTAAACTGAAAAATTGGTTGTTTACTGTTCCGGACATTGAAGTGTTCTTTTTACAACATTTTTAATTCTTGTGTTGAAAATTGTTTTGTTTGTGATATTTGGCTTACTTGGATTTATGCGTGATTTTTAATAGTTACTTTTCATTGGTTAATTCCAAAGGGACATTGTTATTTATATTTTAATTTAGATTATGTATTTTGTAAAAGTATATTGTAGCATTATGTATTAATTTGTATTTTTCACAGTATGTCTTTTATAGATTGTGTTGGTACCTCAACACGAAATAATGAGGTACCTAGCTATTCATTCATCCATCTTATAGTGTCTATGTTTCTTATTACAAGAGGATTGTGAATGGGATCTAATCAGAAATGTAATGTTTGTAGTGTTTTTTTGAATGAATAAAGATTTTTTGAATTTGATTTTTTTTGTCCTTGGTATTCATGTTATTTTTCAAGTTTGAGATGTCTTCATTATATTTTACTAAAAAGCTCAGCAATTCATTGTTTAGTTTTGTAGAATTTACTAACTCATCCTTCATGATTTGGTTTTCAAGTTCAAGCACTTTTATTTTTATTTCTAGGGCAGATATTTTTTGGTAATTCATTGATGTTGCTGTAATTGAAGGTTTGTCATGCAATTCTTTTCGAGAGGTCTTGGCTTTTTGAGATCTTGTTTGTATAATGGACATTATTTTTTTTGTCAATGTTGTTTTACACTTTAGAGCTTTTATAGGTTAGGATATTTGTATATTGTGATTTAATGTCAATTAAAAGTGGGATCACCCTAATAATTTAGAAATTTGAAAGACTGTTGTTTAAATTGAGTTTTTAAAGTATCTACCTACTTACAAATGATATAATTTTAGCTTAATATCGTAAAATTCAAAGATTAATTTCATCCTCGATCGCATGCGCACATGAGGATGCGACATCCAAAGTCGCGGTGAAAAGCGGATTAAATAAGTACCCCTGGCGTGAGAATTAAGTATACAGGGTGTCTGTAAAGTCCGTCACCAAACTCCATAACTTGGTTTATTGGTTCAAAATAAGCAAAAAAGTTCCTGTGAAGGTATGTCCTAAAATGCATATTTACCTAGATATCCGCCATTTTGTATTTTTCACAAAATATTTTTTATCTCCGAAGTTTGTGAATCGATTTTTTTGAAACTTAGTATGTACCTATAACTAGTCAAGGTTAGTTAATGAAAAAATAATCAGCATGATCGAATGGTAAATTTCAAAATGGCGGCCGTTCAAAATCTTTAATTTGAAATACCGGAAAAAGGTTACGTAGTACAAAAAAATATGAAGAATAAAAAGTTTTAGAAAATTTAATTTCTAGTCTAATGACATCAGAATTATGAAAATCGGTTTATAAATAACTGAGTTATGGTTGAATTTATCCAACGAGGCAGCATAAATTGGAAGGAGAATGGCCCATTGTTGCATTGAGTCATGCGCTGACATAGGTCAATTACGCTGCCTCAGTAGATAAATTTGACCATAACTCAGTTATTTATTAACCGATTTTCATAATTCTGATGTCATTAGACTGGAAATTAAATTTTCTAAAAATTTATATTTTTCATATTTTTTTGTACTACGTAACCTTTTTCCGGTATTTCAAATTAAAGATTTTGAACGGCCGCCATTTTGAAATTTACCATTCGATCATGCTGATTATTTTTTCATTAACTAACGTTGACTAGTTATAGGTACATACTAAGTTTCAAAAAAATCGATTCACAAACTTCGGAGATAAAAAATATTTTGTGAAAAATACAAAATGGCGGATATCTGGGTAAATATGCATTTTAGGACATACCTTCACAGGAACTTTTTTGCTTATTTTGACCCAATAAACCAAGTTATGGAGTTTGGTGACGGACTTTACAGACACCCTGTATAGAATATAGATAAATATGGTAAATATAAATTTTTGTGGTTACATGCGTAATAAAACACAAGGTATAAACTTAAGGTTTGCTGTTACTGTAACGTTTGATATTAACACCTTTATATATTCGTAACCCTTTTATTTTAAAGGGGATACATCTTACTGACAATTATAAGATATAAAAGCGATCAGCATCAATATAATTAATATAAATATTGGACGCCAAAAACAGCACTTTGTACAGTTTTAGTATAAAATTTGCTCTTTCATATTAGCCGCTTGGGCGAATGGCATTGGTAGAGGCTATATAGGCTACACGTCACGTCACGTCGCGTCCTAATTCGGCCAATTAGGGCGTGTAACTTCGAAAATGGACTTGACGTGATGTGATGTGACGTGTATGTATAGCCTCACCTTAATTAACACAATTTTCAATTCCAACCCACCACTCATTGAAGGTTGAATATTAGAAAGGTCATTCACAAGTACTGAGAACGGACACGACAATTAACAAGCACAAACTAATTCTTTCACTTGGAACGGCCAAAACACATTCCGACTGCAACATTCCTTAGAACTAACAGGTCATCCCAGCGTAGTTACCGATGAATTTCCAGGTTGGCCGGAAATATTTGAGTTATTACCTGCCATTCAATTCAAAAAGTCTAAGTTCCTTTCTAATAAGGGGTGGCTATGGAAAAACAATTCTAAATTCTGGTTAATTTGTAGTAAAAATATAAAATGGTTTCAGAATTTTCAGACTCTCCCGTAAGTCACCTCCTTATGCTTAAGATATGCCGCATAAAACATTTACTAAACTCAAGAGTTAACAAAAATGTTGTTTCTAAGTTAATTAAATGTTTTTTAACTACTCCACGTCTTTGGTAGATTTCAAATGCGGCCCGTTTAAAGAGTTTTATAATTCATGGTAAAGAGTAAAAGAAGCAGGTAATTAGTGCTGATTAAAATGCCTTTGATCAAATTATCTGTGCTCAGTAAGCATTTTTTTGTAAAACGATAGTGATCAAATACAGGGACAGTCAATTGTTTGACATAATAAAATACCCTAAATATTACCCAGGAATATATTAAAAAACCTGTTTTCTAACTTGGTCTTGGTAAACCGGATTACTGGCGGATCTAAAAATAGGCCTATATTAAATGACTCATTGTACGAACTCGATTAAAAACTGCCACTTCATAAACAAGAAAAATCACGAGGACATTCACCACAGTTAAGAAAATATGGTGTAAACGAATCCAGCTGTTCTGTTTCAAATGCCCCTCGACGGAGGAGCGGGATTCTCATAAAACAACCAATAGAATTTGGGGGTGTGGCTAATATGGTGGAGAGTACAGTCAATGACATAAATCGGCATGTGGCCAAAAGTGCTTAGTTCCGTTTGTGCGCCAGGCGCCAAACCCGGACTGTTTTAAAACAGTCCCGATTCGGCGGGAGCGTCAGGTGCCAAACCCGGACTGTTTCATTTTTGCACAGAAACGTCAAAGTCGGACGGCGCCAACTCAGGACTGTTTTGAAACAGTCCCGATTCGGCGGGAGCGTCAGGTGCCAAACCCAGACTGTTTCATTTTTGCACAGAAACGTCAAAGTCGGACAGCGCCAACTCAGGACGGAAAAACAGTCCTGATTTGGCGCTGTCCGACTTTGGCGCGTTCCCATAATTTTTCTAAAATTTACCGATTTTAAGATATTTAGCGTTGAAAATAAAAAAACAGCCGCCATTTTGAAATGGTACAAAGCAGAAACTTGATACTCCATAAAAAGATAGGTCCTGATAGTCATCATACATTTACCAAGTTTGATATTGGTACGTCAAGTCGTTCAAAAATTATAGTCAGTTATGTAAAAATCACGTACAGCCGGAAAACGAAGCGAGATAGACCATATGTTCACATGACATTTTTTGTTTGTTTTGACCTGCTGAGTAACCTGGTAAAGTTTGGCACAGTACTCGCTGGACACCTATAATTATCGAATTTTGGTTTTCTCCTTTGCAAAAAAAAAAAAAAAACAATTAATTTAATAACCTGAATTGTCTCCACGTTCATTGTTACCGAGGTATTGGTAGTACGTCGTTTTAGTGTTAACCTTACAGACCACTATAGGTGTAACATTTTTATATTTGTAATGACATTTTTATAATTTTAAAGCTGTTATGCGTTACCACCGCTATTAAATTCTGATAATTTAAGAATCTTTCAAGAAGAAGTAAACAAGTACCCTTGTTGCAGAAGTCCTGCATACTCAGCGAATTCCATTCGTCGTACTGTATAAATTACTCGAACGTTGCAAGCAGGATTGCTTACGTATATAAATAGTCAAAGAATATTTTAAAAATTTCAATACTACCTTGATTAACCTTCCAATTGATCAACCTTCTAATCAAGTGAACAAAGGGTTTACATATTATAAATGAGGACAGATATTAGCATCCTTAAATATGCATGCCAAAATGCAAGCAGCTTTGGTAATTGAACATAGAGTTAATAATGTATGCTTATGAATAGGAAAATTGTTTTGGTATTAGAAAATAGGTCAGTTGACGGGTAATAACATTTGTCTACCTTGAGATAACGATAACGACTTAACTAACTGAAAAAGTTTAGTCAACTGAAAATGTAAATCAAAGCGTTAATTTTCACAGTTATTAACTTGATGTGCTCCGTTAACTGCAAACATGTTCAAACATCAACTTCATTTATATATTTAAACCAAGCCCTTTTCTAATATATTTTTGGGTTGTTTCTATTTGAATTAAATTAAAGTACCTGGTGGACCGAGCCTTGCTCGGTGTTATTTCATGTTTACCAGTTCATCCAGTTACTATAAAATATCTCAATGTCATAAAATGTATCAATATAAACCTTTTTTATTGCTCCATGGACTCTTCATCCCACCTGCTGTATTTTCCCTTGATAGCTGTAGATTCCAAACAGCTGTTATTATTACTTCATTTGTTTACACTTTCCTTGTTTATTTTCGTTGCTATCACGGCAACCCATAAGGCCAATGTTAAAATTTTACAACTTTAAAATTCGATTTATTACGTTATTAGATTTTCTCTGGCCAAGTAATCTGCGAAAAAGACGTTTTTGAGTCATCAATTACTTATTTCCAGACTTTGAAAGAAATCCTCGGAGCCGATTTTGAGATAAATGTGCAAGCATACAAGCAAGCATACAAGCAAGCATACAAGCAAGCATACAAGCAAGCACGCACGGCCGGACGATAACATTGCTCATATAAGAGTATAGGATTAGCCAATGACAAGGTCTTACAGTGTTATACATATTTATATACCTTGATAAGCCCAAAGGTATTTTAATGTAGCTGAGAAACTAGATATACACTTCGCCTTCCACTTCTGTATTTTCATGGAGTTTTTTACTTGTACAAAAATGTAATCAAGTGAAAAAAAGTTTTTTGGGTGTACGCAAAATAAGTAAACAATTTTGTTTTAAATTTATAGCGAAGTTTTACTAGCTTAGAAAGTGTATCATACAGCAATAGAAAGTTAAAAACCTCAAATTTTTCCTTACCTACTACGAGTGCTTAATATATAAATATTGGCTTGCTTTGTATTCTGAAATGAAATTCTGATCAAACTTTTTGAAGAGAGACCTCATCAACACTTTTTACTACAACAGTAATGCGATGTCTGAGCTCCAAGAGATTCAACGGCAAAGAATTATCTCAAACTCCGCCTTCCACATAACCCTACAAAAAATCACACAGAGTTAAGTCCAGGCTACGTGGAGATGCAAATTGTCAGCAGCACGGTTAATCCAGTGCTACGGTAGACTCTCGTTCGGCCAGTGTGGTGGTGCACAAGCTCGCACAAACTAAGCCGTCGCTCCATACACTCAGCAAGTCTAAGTAAACATTTCCCGAGACGATAGCTTCTTGAAAATGAATTGGACCATACACCTTCTTAAGTACTGCAAACTTTACTTCAGCTTAGGTGAATCACTCTCATATCCAATAGACGCTTGAGGGCTTTCGGTCCCCCAAATTGTTACAGTATGTTTGTTTACGTGGAACGTTGATTTGTCGCCAAAAACACACGCTAAGAAAGAAAGAGTGAAAAAGTCATTTATTTGTTGGAGTGAATAAGTTTTCACTCCGAAAGAGTTAATATTCACTCTAAATTAGTGAAAAAATCCAATCTTTTGGTTGAGTGATGATTTCTCTCGTGAAAAAGTGAAATTTTCACTCATTGATTATATGGTTTTGAAACCATATAAGGAAAGAGTGGGAATTCACTCTTAATTGAGTGAGTTTTTGAAAGTGGTGGAGATCGCTTTCGGCGACGCGACGACGTTACTGAGTCGCCATTGATTTACATTTACATGGCTTACCTGGTTTGTCAAATACCACTCAGTGGAAACATCGTACAGCCCAAACTACTTGACCTAGAACCTTGAAACTTTGCATGGATGTTCCTCTTAGGGCGTAGGCATCCGCTAAGAACGGATTTTACAAAATTCGTAGTATAAAGGGGTTTTGGCGAGGCCGAAGTTTTCAAATTTTCCCATTTAAAAGTATGTTGGACGATTTTTGTTTACATTTTTAATGTTCATAAAACTATGAGCTGGTAGTTAGCTTCGGAAATGTATACGTTGATACAGATGGTAATAAATTGATTCCTTTGATCATCTACTATATATTTGTCAAATACCACTCAGTGGAAACATCATACAGCCCAAACTACTTGACCTAGAACCTTGAAACTTTGCATGGATGTTCCTCTTAGGGCGTAGGCATCCGCTAAGAACGGATTTTACAAAATTCGTAGTATAAAGGGGTTTTTGGCGAGGCCGAAGTTTTCAAATTTTCCCATTTAAAAGTATGTTGGACGATTTTTGTTTACATTTTTAATGTTCATAAAACTATCAGCTGGTAGTTAGCTTCGGAAATGTATACGTTGATACAGATGGTAATAAATTGATTCCTTTGATCATGGCTTCATTGATTTTTGTTGATTTGTTTCAAGAACATAATTATGTACTATACAAAAGTTACATTTCGTTTAGATAAAATCCACCAATAATTAGTTAAGTGGCACCATCTATATTTCGGAAGCGGGAGTTATCGTTTTTCCTGGAGGCGTTCCTAATAATTTTTTATTACATCTATGCCTGCCCGATGATTTGGTGTTTCGTATAATTCGACGTACGCAGTTTTAAACGTGAAGAGCATACTGCCTTTTGTGCCTGAGTCTTGAGGCTAAATCCCGGTAAGATGGAAAGAGAAAAGAACAGTGGTTTTTCAGTCACAAACAGAATTTGCTGAAATGATTTGATTCTTTGATCTATTTATGTATAACTGGCGCCAATTCTTGGGGCCCACGCCGCGCGCCGTCCATAAGCCCAATTAGTCTTATGGACGGCGTGGGCCCCAAGAATTGGCGCCAGGTAATTTATAAATTATACAAATCCCTGATTGTAAGTTATATTTATACTATCTTTTCTACTATATTTTTGTCAAATACCACTGACCTATTATTGTACAGCCAAAACTACTTAACCTAGAACCTTGAAAATTTGCATGGACGTTCCTTACAGAGTGTTGCCAAGAACGGATTTTTTTAGAGGATTTGGTGGAGCTGAAGCTTTAAAAATGCCCCATGTTAATGTAATGAATGATCTTTTGTTTAAATTTCAAATTTTATTAAATCAAGCATATACTAGAGGCTTGAAGGGGCTGATAGCCCCTAAGCATAATCCTTCTTTACTATAGTCCAAAATACCTTCTTAGAAAATTGGCTTTTGGATCCACAAAAGTATGATTACTTCTAGCATTTGGTATTAATGGAACAAAGCAGACCTTTTTATATCCTAATGGTTTTTAAATAACAGCTATTTTACGTTATTTCTCATTATATAGTAAGCTTAAAGCAATTCCAGTATTTTCCCCGAGTCCCTGAGATGGAGACCTTCAGTTTCAGCCCCCCCCCCCCCCCCATAATCCTGCGACCTTCCAAACGCCCACAATTTCTTCGCAAAAATTTCACTAACGTAATTATATATATATGTATAGATCATTTGGTATTAAATCTGCATCGTTATAACATAAACTAAACAAACGTACCTAACTTTTTATCATTTTAAATTATGAAAAACTCAAACCCTTAATTATTATAAAATCAGAAAATCTTAAATTTAAAATATTTTTAGTTATAGTACATTGAACGTGCATATTTATCTGCATTTTGAAACAAATCCCATATGTCAACATCTACCGAATGGCTTTGAATCAAGCATTAGCACCACATGTTTAATGTAAACAAAGCAGACGTTTTTCAATCTTTTCAATCCCAATGCTTTTTAAATGGAAGATATTTTTCGTTATTTCTCATTTTCTGGTATATTTGGACATAATCTACTATTTTTCCCGACCCCCTGGGGTCGAGACCTTTCATTTGAGCCATCTCCTGTCATCCTGCGAGCTGGCAAACTCTCACAATTTTGATTGAAAAAAATCGCTTACAGAATTAATAATATAGATGCTTTTTAAATGGAAGATATTTTTCGTTATTTCTCATTTTCTGGTATATTTGGACATAATCTACTATTTTTCCCGACCCCCTGGGGTCGAGACCTTTCATTTGAGCCATCTCCTGTCATCCTGCGAGCTGGCAAACTCTCACAATTTTGATTGAAATAAATCGCTTACAGAATTAATAATATAGATGCCTAGCTTCACAAACGAATACGTTGTTACAGCTGATTTATAATTTGATTCCTTTTATCATGGTTTTATGGTTGTTTTGATGATTTTGTTAGGTTATTCGTACTATATAAAAGTTACATTTGGTTTAGTTTTGTACCTTATATGTTCAATCATAAGCTCATTATGTGGTACCATCTTTTTAGGCAGCGGGAGCTATAGTTATTTCCTTAGGCCGGCCTTTATGTTTTTAATTACAATCATGCCAGTTACAATAATTTGGCAAATTCCTTTTTCATCTAATTCGACGGTGTCCCGGCTTTTCACGGACAAATAAATGCTGCAATCAGTGGTTGATCTTAAATCATTACTACCCGCCCATATTTTAAGTTAAAACCTACGTAAATCAAGTTTGAAATACTGCCCACGGATAGCACCATAACTGTTTCGAACATTCAACCCTTTACTGTACTTAATTGATGCCCTACTAGGCAATCCAGGGATGTAATGGTAAATCTACAAAGAAGTACCTTAAAATCGACACATTTGGTGTTAAAATCAGTCCGGCCGTTTTCGAGTTATAACGGTGAAAAGAAAACCTTCACTATCTACTGTGGTATATTACATCCTACTGTGGTATCTACATTTTATCCTACATTCCACCATAAAACAAACATATCCCTACATGACATATTCCTTGATATAAATATTTTCTATTCAGTCCTCTAGATTCTTCATATCAAGGTTAGACGATAATTTTTATCGTAAGCGAAGCCACGGGTTCTGTTAGTTGGAAATATACAGTGTGTAAAAAAACCCGGAACGGCTGAATATTTTTTGAACCGCATTGGTTTGAGGAATCAAACTTTACACATTCTCTCCTATGTAAAAAATCTACTTTCTGAAGTACTTACCGACTCTTGGCCCCCGGTGGGGGGCGGCCCACAAGGAGTCGGCACAAAATCTTAAATGTAAGCATAGGTTGATATGAACATCATTTTAAAGGGCTCTTCTAGTAGAGTTCAATGCCGCAAACCGCACTTCAAAAGGTCCATTCGTTACAAAATGGCGGCTGATCAAAAATCTCATAGAATTACAAAGTTTTTGCCTAAATATCGTCTAAAAAATTTTTCACAGCCTATGTCTGGAGAATCTTAACTCCGGGATTGAATGTCAGGCCTAAAAGCCTATTTTTTAGGGTGCTGAAAAGGATGGGGGACGGCCCACGAGGAGTCGGTGCGAAATCTTAAATGTAAGCATGGGTCCATATCCACATCATTTTAAAGGTCTAATCAAATAAAATAAAATTCAATGCCGCAAACCGCATTTCAAAAGGATTATTGGCTAAAAAATGGCGGGTGATTTCAGTTTTCAAAAAAAATACGTAGGCTTACGTTTGTTACGCAATTAAAACTTTTATTCCACCCCACTCCCCCCAACAAACCTAAACCTATGAACTTTTGTTGAAAACTTGAATCAGCCGCCATTTTGTAAGAAATGAGCCTTTTGAAGTGCGGTTTGCGGCATTGATCTGTACTTGATTAGCTCTTTCGAATGATATGCATATCGACATATGCTTACATTTAAGATTTTGTACCGACTCCTTGTGGGCCATATCCCCCCTTTGAGGTAATATCCTTTACGGCACCCTAAAATATAGGATTTTAGGTCTGACATACTACTCCGGAGTTTTTGAAGTGCGGTTTGCGGCATTGAACTCTACTTGATTAGTCCTTTAAAATGAGTGCATATCGACCTATGCTTACATTTAAGATTTTGTGCCGACTCCTTGAGGGGCCGTCCCCGACCGTAAAGTATGATTCCTCAAACCAATGCGGTTCAAAAAATATTTAGCCGTTCCGGAACTTTTTTACTTTCTCCCCCCTTTATACATAGTATATGGAGAAAGGATTGTTTTCGTCAAAATTTTCGAATTTGAGTTGTTAGTGGATACATTCGTTTTATTGCTCCCTGAATGGGTGCGTTCAGCCGCAGTCACCAGTGGTTAAGCGGTTACCATAGTCACTAATAGGCAAATCCACTGCATCTTGACAATCATCAGTGTCCGATTACTTACCGAATCCACCGTAAACACAACATCGGTGGATGCACAACAATGGTCGGTAGGTGTTACGTCCACCACTACCGTTCACTTATTATAGGTTAGTAGATCACCACCCGGTGACTGCGGCTGAACGCGCCCAATCTAAAATAAACGGTATCAGGAAACTGACACATACTTTCTCCCTTCAAGTCACTTAAAACCAGAAAACATATTTAGTGAAATAAAATAAATTAACAATTAATTATCACACAAATATATACCAAATTTTATCAAAATCGGTTAGTAAATAACGGAGATATCGGTTTTTAAACATTTGCCATAAGAATAACATTGGACAACGTACTGCGTTTACCGCCGAATTAAAATATCAATTATCTCCGCAACCAGTTGACGTAAACTAATGATTCAAAATACTAGATTATTTAGTTTTTCAAGTCAAATTTAATGGTTGCAAGTATATTTTCTTTAGAGGTCACAGATTTTGTGAAATTTGCAAAATATGAATTTTTGAACACTGAAACCCCCATAACTTCTGAACCTGAATTTTTACAGACATGCGAGTGGTGTCATTTTGTTTGTCATCCTAAGCACTAAAAACCATGAAATTTTTATAAAAATCGTTAGAGCCGTTTTTGAGAAATTTGGATTTTTGTCATTTTTTATGGGTTTTTATGGGGTAAATACCCTTAAAAATCAAAAATTCTAAAAAATGTAAAATACGCCCGGAGATACCACAGCTTTATACCTATATGCCAAATTTCATGAAAATCGGATCTCTGGTGTCGTCTCTAGCTTTGTTTACATCCACACACACACACACACACACACACACACACACACACACACACACACACACACACACACACACACACACACACACACAGACAGACAGACAGACAGACACCACGCCAAAAACCACTTTTTTGGATTCAGGGAGCACTAAAACTAGGGGTCTCAATCCCGGACCTAAATTCCGATCCCGGGATTTCGGGATATACAAAAGCCGATCCCGGGATCCCGGGATTAGTCCCGGGATTGCCGTTTTCTATTTGGGCCTACCTAGAATATATTGCTGTGTGAGAACAACACTTATGACATTTTTTATTACACTAACTATAATTTTATTGGGCTTGTTTGCGGCTTGTTCACCTTGTTGTTTAAAAATTTTCAATGGCTTTCATGCTGTGTGTATTTGACAAATGAGTGTATAGTCCCTTCATGGAGCCGTCTTATGTTTTTAAACAAATTTGCGAATTATACATTGTGCTGTTTTCACGTCCTTTTGAGTAAGACGATAATAACAAACGGATGAAACATTACAATCCTTCGAATGGGCCACAAGAACATTTCGGTCGCCAATATTACTTCACACGTCACAAATAATTCACAGATCACGCATGGTTATTGCTAAAAAACTCACTACTCCCTACACAAAATCTTCCCGATTCACTTAGATGTTTGCTATACGAAAGCCCGATGGCAACTGAAAATGTTAGTGATCAGATAGATATGAAAATTCAGTGAGATTAAAAATATCAAAATAAATTCCCCTCTGTGGCCCTAGGATACGTCGAATCGCGTGGGAATTAACTGCAACGAAAGTTCAGAGCGACAAGGTAACCATAGAGTACTGTCCCAATAAATTCCAGGAATAAGGTTATTGTTAAATTGAATATTGATTTTGGACAAAGAAAACATTGGGCTCGGTATTTGCTATTGAAATATTAATAGCAAAATATTAATATATTTGCTATTTGAAATCTTAATTTCCTAAAAAAATATTTTTCTTTTATAGGTTTGAAAGGACGACTTATGCAGTTGTCGAAACATTCAGAGCACGCAAAAACTTAGAAAAAAATATTCTTTTGCAATCCCGTCAATCCCGGGATTGTGAGATTCTAATCCCGGGATTATCAGGTATTCAAAATAGACCGGGATCCCGGGATCCCGAATCCCGGGATTGAGAACCCTAACTAAAACAAATATATCCACTGACAACTCAAATTCGAAAATTTTGACGAAAACAATACTTTCTCCATATACTATGTATAGGGGGGAGAAAGTAAAAGTGGTTTTCGGCGTGGTGTCTGTCTGTCTGTCTTTCTCTATGTGTGTGTGTGTGGTTGTATGTGTGGATGTAAACAAAGCTAGAGACGACAACAGTGGTCCGATTTTCATGAAATTTGGCATGTAGGTATAAAGCCGTGGTATCTCCAGGCGTATTTTTCGTTTTTGAATTTTTGATTTCCAAGGGTAAAATTCCCGTAAATACCCCGTAAAACCCCATAAAAAATGACAAACATCCAAATTTCTCAAAAACGGCTCTAATGATTTTTATCCAAATTGTATGGTTTTTAGCGCTTAAGATGACAAATAAAATGACACCACCCGCATGTCTGTAAAAATTCAGGTTCAGACAATATAAGGGTTTAAGCGTTAAAAAATTCATATTTTTCAAATTAAAAAAAAATCTGTAACCTCTAAGGAAAATATCCTTGCAACCATTAAATTCGACTTGAAAAACTAAATAATCCAGTATTTTGAATCATTAGTTTACGTCAACTGGTTGCGGAGATAATTGATATTTTAGTTCGGCGGTAAACGCAGTACGTTGTCCAATGTTATTCTTATGGCAAATATTTAAAATTGATACCTCCGTTATTTACTAACCGATTTGATAAAATTTGGTATTTATTTGTGTGATAATTAATTGTTAATTTGTTTTATTTCACTATTGGTCCAGTGAAGATAGGCGAAAAAACAAACTATAAAGGAAAAAAATGCAAGCAGAAATGTTTTTGATGGAAAATGTGCATCAAGACGTCCTGAGTCAAAAACCAAGTTTTCTACTTCGGGTCAGGTGAGCTAACTCCGCAATCTTGGAAAATGGCGGCCATGTTTGAGATATTGTTACCGACTTAAAATCCACAAAAGTCATCCTATTTCAACAAAATTTAGTAGGGTTGTGTAAAATTAGGTATTCTATTAGAAAAAAATCGCACACAATTTATTTTTTACTATTATAATGTTTTTTTTGCAACTTTTATGTAAAAAATACATGTTTTTTTCGTTTTCTAAGAAAGTTATGAGAATAACTGTTAATCTATGGATATTTCTTAAAAGTACGTAATATACGTACGTTTTTACTTTTTATACAATCAAAAAAATAAGATATTTTTATGCAATTTTTTTAAAAAGTGCTAAAAAATTAAAATTATCTAAATTTAGTTTTTAGTGGTAGAAAATGTTCACAGAGGGGTTCTGAGTCAAAACCCAAGTTTTCTACTCCCGGTCAGGTGAGCTAAATCCACCATCTTGAAAAATGGCGGATATGTTTGATTTACTTATATCATCATAAAATCCACAAAAATCATCCGATTGTGAAAGAATTCCGATTGTAGGGATGTGTATAACTATGGCCACTAATAATACTAAAGGAATAACAAGCATATTATATCATTTAATATATTTGTTATAGTTTTTATGAAAAAATTAGAATTTTTTACATTTTTATGTCAAAATTTACGCCAAACATAAAAACCATGATTTTTTTTAGTTCATAAAACTACAAACAATTTGGTATATTCAACCTTTTGCTATGCTGTTTTTAGTTTTTAAATAACATAACAAATATAAATTTTAAAGTGTCATATCAAAAAAATGTAAAAAAATAAAAATTTTGCAAATTAACGTTTATGTGGTAGAAAATATTCGCAAAGGGGTTCTAAGTCAAAAACCAAGTTTTCTACTTCCGGTCAGGTGAGCCAAATCCGCCATGTTGAAAAATGGCGTATATGTTTGATTTACTTAAATCATCATAAAATCCACAAAAGTCATCCGATTGTTATAAAATTCGGTAGGGATGTGTATAACTATTGCCACTACGTAATACTAAAGGAATAACAAGCATATTTTATCATTTTATTGGTTTTTTTATATAGTGTTTATGAAAAAATTATGTGTTTTACATTTATATTTCAAAATTTACACCAAACATAAAAACCAAGAATGTTTTTGAAAAGTTCATAAAATTACAAACAATTTGATATATTCAACCTTTACTATGCTGTTTTTAGTTTTTAAATAACCCAAAAATATATAAATTTTAAAAATTAAAAAATATTATTTATTGATTATGCCATTTGTTAACTTGTATCTATGTTTAATTTGGTTCTTCATCGTTGTATAGTAATTTGTTGTTCATTTGTTAATTGTAGTCTCTTTTGATATTTATTTATTGTAGTCCCTTTTGAAGCTTAGATATTTATTGCAACTTATTTTTATTTAATATTATTCAAATTATTGTTTTATCACTGATTTTTACATATAACGTGCGTTAAATAAATAGGTAAACGTACTGCAGTCACTAAAGAACGGTGATCTTAGTAATTTTTTATACAACAAACACTAATATACTTACGATTTGGACTATGTAATATATAAATCTTGTTACATGAAAATAAGTTAAATGAATATGCAAAGAATTGTAAAGTTGATGGACCAATCCATGGAATTGAAAACCAAAACAGCAGAGTGATTGTTATCAAAAAATTACCCTAAAAGCCTATGTTATGAATTATTACATTTTCAAATTATTACATATGTCCCTTTTTTAGGTGCCACAATGTAAAAGTCTTAATGAATCAACCAAGCCCCATTTATTTTTTTTTTGTTATTTGAAAACTAAAAACAGCACAGTAAAGGTTGAATATACCAGATTGTTTGTAATTTTATGTACGTTTCAAAAACATGGTTTTTATGTTAAATGTTAATTTCGAAATGAAAAATTGAAAAAACCTATTTTTTACATAAAAAAGTATAAAATGATAAAATATGCTTGTTAATCCTTTAGTATTACGTAGTGGCCATAATTATACACATCCCTACCAAATTTTACCACAATTGGATGACTTTTGTGGATTTTATGATGATTTAAGTAAATCAAACATATCCGTTATTTTTCAAGATGGCGGATTTAGATCACCTGACCGAAAGTAGAAAACTTGGTTTTTGACTTAGAACCACTTTGCGAATATTTTCTACCATATAAACGTTAGTTTGCAAAATTTTTATTTTTAAAATTTTTTGATAAAGACACTTTAAAATTAAATTTGTTATGTTATTTAAAAACTAAAAACAGCATAGTAAAGGTTGAATATACCAAATCGTTTGTAATTTTATGAACTTTTCAAAAAAATTATGGTTTTTATGTTTGGTGTAAGTTTCGATATAAAAATGTAAAAAACAAAATTTTTTCATAAAAACTATAAAAAACATATTAAATGATATGTTAGTAGTAGCCATAGTTATGCACATCCCTACCGAATTCTTTCACAATCGGATGATTTTTGTGGATTTTATGATGATTTAAGTAAATCAAACATATCCGCCATTTTTCAAGATGGCGGATTTAGCTCACCTGACCGGAAGTAGAAAACTTGGGTTTTGACTCAGAACCCCTCTGTGAACATTTTCTACCACTAAAAACTAAATTTAGATAATTTTAATTTTTTAGCACGTTTTAAAAAAATTGCTTAAAATATCTTATTTTTTGATTGTATAAAAAGTAAAAACAGTAAAATACAAGTTGGATATACCAAGTTGTTCGTAATTTTACGTACTTTTAAGAAATATCCATAGATGAACAGCTAACCTCATAACTTTCTTAAAAAACGAGAAAACATGTATTTTTTACATAAAAGTTGCAAAAAAGCCATTAAAATAGTAGAAAGTGTGTGATTGCTTTCTAATAGAATACCCAATTTTACACATCCCTACCAAATTTTGTTGAAGTCGGATGAATTTTGTGGATTTTATGTCGATAAAGGTATTTCAAACATGGCCGCCATTTTCCAAGATGGCGGAGTTAGCTCACCTGACCCGAAGTAGAAAACTTGGTTTTTGACTCAGGACGTCTTGATGCACATTTTCAGCAAAAACATTTCTGCTTGCATTTTTTTTTCCATATTAAAACCTATTTTCACTGGGCTATACAGGGTGTCCGGAAATTATGGTAAAATATTTTAGTATATGATAGTTCAGGTAAAAATAAGAAAAAAAGTTCATATAAACATAGGTCCAAAAGTGCTTCGTTTTCTGTCTGTGTGTCTGTTTGTGATTTTTACGTATTTAATCATATCTCACGAACCTCTTAACGTATAAACTTTAAACTTGGCATATGGATGACCACTATAAAGACCAATTTTTGTATGAAGTATCAAATTTCTACTTTATACCATTTCAAAATGGCGACTGTTTTTTGTTTTCAAAGCTAAATATCTTAAAAACCGTAAATTTTAGGAAAAATATACAAGACACACAAAGGCTGTGAAATTTAATCCAATTAACGCTGATATTAAAGATGATTGGACTACTAATAACGGAGAAATTTTAACTTTTCCGAATAAAAACATGCACATTTCTGATAGTATGTTCTAAAGAACCATGTTTTTATTCAGAAAAGTTAAAATTTCCGCGTTATTAGTATTCTGATCATCATAATTTTAATATCACCGTTTATTGGATTAAATTTAACTGCTTTTTAGTGTCTTGTGTAATTTTTCTAAAATTTACGGTTTTTAATATATTTAGCTTTGAAAACAAAAAAACAGTCGCCTTTTTAAAATGGTACAAATTAGAAATTTGATACTTCATACAAAAATTGGTCTTTATAGTGGTCATCCATATGCCAATTTTAAAGTTTATACGTTAAGAGGTTCGTGAGATATGATTAAATATGTAAAAATCACAAACAGACACACAGACAGAAAACAAAGCACTTTTGAACCTATGTTTATACGAACTTTTTTTTATTATTTTTACCTGTACTATCATATACTAAAATATTTTACCATAATTTCCGGACACCCTGTATATATGTTTTCTGGTTATAAATGACTTGAAGGGAGAAAGTATGTGTCAGTTTCCTGATACCGTTTATTTACACACTGTATTGAACAGTGTATAGCCAAGGATATTAGCGGTTTACATACAGGTAGGCAGAAAAAATTGCTTTAACCACTTACTTGGTTAGTGTTAAAGTAGCTAACGTAATTTAAAGATTAACAATAGTCTGTAGAATCAAGGTTAGGGTGGAGGGGAAACTGAATTCAGTCTCAGCTAAGGTTCTGTGTCACTCGTTGAGTATGCCTGCGCCGTTACATTTTAGGGGTTTTAATTTCAATCATCAAGTTTAGGTACCAGTTAGTTGTCCACAGCAAGTGACGCAAAGAGTCAGAATTGTAGTTCATAAATGGCAATGAGAGGTTAGGATAGTTGGATTTCCATTCTTTCAATAAGTAGTGATTTCACTCTTTTAAAGTTGAACTTCAATCTTTTAAAGACTAAAGTTCCACTCTGAAAAGAACAACACCCACGTTTTCCTTGAGTGGGGATATTCCAATCTTTTCATGAGTAAAAACGGTTCACTTTTTTAAAGGGTGAACCTTCACTCTTTCAGAGTGGCTCAATTTTCTCTACCCCAAAGAAACCATCTTCCTCGTGCAGTTCTTGTTGATGACGTCAAAACTCAAGCCGTTTCACTTTGTCGCTATCATTCAGACTTTGCAGCAACTGCAGTACGTAAGAAACATCTTCAGATTTTTTCTAAAAATCCTCCAAATCGTCGAATGCAGCATTTGAAGCTCCAAACTCACCTTCCGCGTTTATAACCTCGGAGTTTGTGCAAGAGTTGCATGGACTAACTCAGCCTGGGCAACAGACGTCGTTGGTCTTCCGGAGCTATTTCCTTTTCTTAAGCAACCTGTGGTCTTGAACCCGTATCGTACCCAAGGCCCCTGAATCGTAGATTGATTTCCTTTCGGAGGGTTTCTATGATAACGTGTCCGAAAACGACGTTGAACAGAGGTAGCAGGTAGAGTTCTTTCCAGCATACAAAAATACTTTCTGTAGAAGTATTGACGATTTTTTTACCAAATCACTAAACAACTACCTTTACCACATTTTTCGCATTGTTGACAACAGTCATTTATGTGGGAAAAACTGGGGCTGTTTTCCAACCCTTTGGCCACGTTCACACGAACGTCTTTATCCGCGCGTCAAGTGGTCGCGCCTTTGGTTGCGTGTGTTGCGTGAAAACGCTAGATGTAGTATATACCTCAGCGACCCTAGAAGAGTCTGAATACGCTAATAATATTTACTTAAATCACCATCAGAGTGCGTTTTTAAAGTTAAAAAATATAATTAATTATTTTTAACATATGTTATTTGTATGTGTCTTTCATTAAGTAGGTTATGTTGACACTGATCTAAATCGAAATATTTACATCCGCCGTAAATAAATATCTGAAGTTTTAATTGATTTCCATGTAATTACTCATACCGTTTAATTATTTATATTTTATTTTATTATATTTACAATAGTTATACTCGTTAAAAGTTCTTGATAATGAATCCAAGTGGCTTCGATGTTGAAATCTTTATAGAAGAAATTAAGAAACGTCCAGAAATTTGAGATTCTACAACAAAGGCTTTCCATGACCGAAATAAGAAAATATTGGCTTGGTACTCAGTTTGCAGTATATTTTGTGAGAACTTGGAGCAGAAGTCAGATAAAGAAAAGAATGCGATAGGTATTTTTAGCGAATTTCCCCTACAGGGAAGTAGCTATTACCGTAGGCGGCACGGTGAGACTTTAGCCCGGGACCATGTTATTTTTTCATTTTGAGGTCCCCAGACCCCAAAAACACCGTTCGTTCATTTTCATATATATATATATATATATATATATATATATACCTCTCCGTAGGCGCGATAACTTTTGTAAAAAGGTCCGATCTTGATGAAATTTGGAACAAACGTATAAAGCGTCTTGCATGACTTCGAGTTCGAAAACCAGCAAGATTGATTTACTCTAAGAAGGTTATTTTCACAAAATAAAATTTATTTTCAAGATTTAACACCTTTTTACTAATTATTTAATTGTCAAAATTGAATTCAGCTTAAAAAACAAACAATTTAGCATTTTGAATTATTATTCTATGTCAATCCGTTGCTTAAATTTTGGATAATATTCGATGTGCTAAACACAGTACGTTGTCCAATATTGTTTTTTACTTTTCCCTCCAAAAAGTATAGTCACCCTGATTTGAGATTTAAAAAAATACAATTCTGAACATATGATTAAATTTGCAGGTGTTGAATACTTGATTTGTGTTTATTTTGAATAGTTAGAGTTCATTGATCAAGAATTTGCAGAAAATATATACTATGTCAAAAAATACGAATTATTTTTAAATTTAATAAAGAAAGTAAGAGCATTTGGAGTGGGTCTTGGTCTAAACTGCCTGAAAATGTAGCATAATATATGGTATGTTTACAATTATGAGGATTGATAATATGTTTTATTGAAATTGGCTGCAGATGTAGGTCTGTTGCAACAGGGATGTTTTAATTACTATAAAACTGACCATATGATTGAATTTAATTTTTTCAGAAAGATAAAATTATTTGTTTATTTTGGGTGTTTTGAGTTCATTGGTTATATGTTTGTTGACATTTACATTCTATAACAAGATTACAGTTATTAAAAATTAACTGTAGTTATAAAAATTAAAGAATAGGGAGTTCGGGGATAAGTTAATCCTGGAGTTAGTTAACCCGTGGACTAAGATAATCTTAGCATGAAAAATCGGATTTCGGAGTTCGGGGATAAGTTTCTTAACTCTCGGGTTATCTCAATCTGAGGATAAATTTATCTTTTGACTTATGCAAGGAGTTACCGAGGTATTTTGGAGAATTTTCGTATTTGGGTAGTGGTGGGTACTGTGTGCAGACGCATTTTACCTGTGTTTTTCTACCTCAACTGGTTACGTTGCAGTTTAAGCTCAAACTCAAGTATCTAAACTTTTTGACCCGAGAGCGCCGAGCGCGAGCGGCTGAATCCGTAGGGGGATTGTTACACTTATCAAATCCGTAGACCGTAGACGCTCGGGGCACAACAATCCCCATCTGGAGTCAGCCACCGGCTGAGACCGTAGGGGGATTGTAAATACGCGCCCCGGAACGCTGCCGCCGCACTGAGTCGGGATTCTATGTTCATAGCTCTATGGTTGTGACCCATAATTTTGAACTAGATTTTCCACTTATAACAATTTCGCAATCTGTATTTTGAAAGTATATTTTTGTTCTGAAGATATAAGAATTAATTAATAATTATCTTATTTTCAACAGATTTCACCATGATGTAGAGAAAGGACACAATAATCACAAAATTCAACTAGACAGTAACATGATTGTGGAAACACTTCCACTTGATTTTGACGAACTTATAAATTTTGGCAGCCATATTGGATCCGCCAATTTTAAAAGAACCAATTTGTGTTCATTGGTAGGAAATAATACATATTTATTGTTTTTTTAATAATTGTTGAATTTTAATTTCCACAAATTAATGTAGCAAAATTATAGGTCATTTATCCTTATTTTTGTGTATCAACAAAATAAAATATAAATTTGTTTCATTCGTTATTCATTCAATAAACCGTATAAAACTATACATTTTCGTAAAGAACATTTTATTTTGAATCTCTTTGTACGTTAACAATCAATTGGAAAACGTAAGTTTTCTGAGATATTAGGATTTAAAAAATAAAAATTACCGTCATTTTGAATCGTTACTAAGGATAAACTGGACACCCCGTACTAAAATAGACCTTAATAGTCTCAGTGCGCAAATCAAGTTTCAAGCTGGTATCTCAAGCCGTTTTAAAGATACTAGGTGAACACGTGAAAATTCTCAAGATTATTAAATTATAAAATAAATAATTTTACAATTAATTGTGTTCAGTTCTTTAACAAATCTATAAAATATTGATAAATTCAAATTATTAAAATAACTGATAAAAACATATTAATAGTATTGAAATCGAAATGCACTTTTTACAACATCTCTTTAAAACATTCAGGGGGTTGAAGTCCCCTTTTTTAGGGGGGAGGTAGTAATAGTTGTTTTTTTTTTTTTTTTTTTTTGTAAACGCAATAAGTCCGGTGAAAACGATCCTAATAAAATTTTATGTGGGCATTTAAACTCTACGTTTTAAGACTACATAAACATAAATTTGATCGGTACATCCTAAGGGTTCCAAAGGGGGGATTTAGTACCTCAAAAATGTGTTCTTAATGTACTGAATTCAGTTAAAAAAATGAAACAATTTAGTATTTTGAATTATTACTCTATGTCCATTAGTTACCGAGGTTGAAATTGGTAAACACAGTTCATTGTCCAATATTAACCTCAAAATACACAAAAGATCATATATATTGCTTATTCTTTAATATTTTAACGTTATTTCGTATGTAGCTTCTTATAGTTGAGGTCTTGGATCATGTCTCATAAGTTCCATTTTTCTTCATCCCCTAGTCAGCAAACCTATTTACTAATTTCCTGTGATATTTAATTATAAAATAATTTCTGGTATGCCAATACCTCTAATATAACCGGTTCGGATGACAATAATGAAACTTTTTCAGACTTATTTTGATGGAACAATCTTTGGCTCTCAGATTAACCATCAAAAGTTAAATTTTGTTGGGTTTAAGACTTAGTTGAAATGCTCTTATCAATGTTGTACATTTTCTTAATGATTTTTGTTTTTAATAGTTATTGATCAATATCTCAGGTTTTAAGAAAGGTAATGTATTTGATTTTGTCTTGAATTGCTTTAAAAATTATTGATTTTTATTGGACCTTTAAATTGTGTAAATCGGTTGAGATTGAAGCGAGTTATAATGTTTTATCGACATAAAAGTCCAATATTAACCTCAAAATACACAAAAGATCATATATATTGCTTATTCTTTAATATTTTAACGTTATTTCGTATGTAGCTTCTTATAGTTGAGGTCTTGGATCATGTCTCATAAGTTCCATTTTTCTTCATCCCCTAGTCAGCAAACCTATTTACTAATTTCCTGTGATATTTAATTATAAAATAATTTCTGGTATGCCAATACCTCTAATATAACCGGTTCGGATGACAATAATGAAACTTTTTCAGACTTATTTTGATGGAACAATCTTTGGCTCTCAGATTAACCATCAAAAGTTAAATTTTGTTGGGTTTAAGACTTAGTTGAAATGCTCTTATCAATGTTGTACATTTTCTTAATGATTTTTGTTTTTAATAGTTATTGATCAATATCTCAGGTTTTAAGAAAGGTAATGTATTTGATTTTGTCTTGAATTGCTTTAAAAATTATTGATTTTTATTGGACCTTTAAATTGTGTAAATCGGTTGAGATTGAAGCGAGTTATAATGTTTTATCGACATAAAAATGGATTTTTTTTTATAAATTTAATTTAAAATAAAGGTTCATATTTCGGTTTTAAATAAGATTACACTTACAAAATGTTAAATTGTAAACGATAACAAGTCCAAACCCTAGTCTTGTTGTTACTGGCTTTGACATATGCAAATACACCCGTTGCAGCAGACCTGCAAACTCAGCGAATTCCCAATCCAAAGAACATAGTTTAAGCCAACATGCAGGCTGCATGCATGCTGCTTTGTGAGCAGGTTTGCTACCACAAAAATGGATATATATACCGGGTGTTCAATAAGTCCCGGATCGGCTTCGTAATTATTTTATTATTAAATATTGACCTACAAAACTTAGAACATGTCTCTTGGACACAAAATACTATTTAAGCAAGTATTCAGTGACCCCATACCTCCTCAGGGGGACGGCCCACGAGGAGTCAGAAGAAAATCTTAAACGTAAGCATAGGTTGATGTGTACATAAAATTAAAGCTCTTTTTAAATAGAATACAATGCCGCAAATCCGATCTCAATCGGATCACTGAATCGAAAATGGCGGCAGTTTAAACTTTTCTCAGCTGCAATTTTTAACCTCCTTAAATATTCGATTTCAGACGTTCTAAGCGTCCGTTCGAGATGCGGTTTGTGGCATTAAATTCTGCTTTATTAACCCTTTAAAATGATATACATATCGACCTATGGCCATTAAACCACTTCCATGAGGGACGGTACTTTAAAGGATGTCTTGCATGGATGATGACCGGCATAGGTAGTGCTGTACATAATTTTAAAGGGCATGAAATTCTTAACAAAATGCCGGAAACCGCATCGCGAAGGGACGCTTAGAATGTCTGAAATCGTATTTTTAAGGGTGTTAAAAATTGCAGTTGAGAAAAGTTTAAACTAGCGCCATTTTGGATTCGGTGATCCGAATGAGATCGGATTTACGGCATTGTATTCTACTCAAAAAGAGCTTTAATTTGATGTACATATCAACCTATGCTTATCAACCTATGCTTATACTGATATTATCAACAATAGTAAGAAGATACGACTTACATCAAACAGACATTATTCATCATAAAATTGATCTTACAAACAATTATATTAGGGAACTAACAGCTCGGCATGACTCTATTTCCCTATTGGATCTGGATGTGCTTACCAGATTCCATTTTACCAAACATGGATTCCTTTTAAATCACAGAGGAAGAACAAAAGTAGCATATCTTATTAGTAACATTCTACATACAATTTTTAAGGAATTAGGTATAGAAATTACCTGTGAAAAACAACCATTACAAATTATAGAGTGTAACATGAGACATAAAATACAAGAATTTCGAGATGATAAACAGACTGCCTTTGCACATTGTATCTCAGCAGACCTGCATGAAAACAAAAACATGAGTGCTGGTGTGGCAAAGGACTTTGCTGATTGCTTTGGGAAGCCGGTTTCTTTTGATTACGTTGCATCTCATCTCACCTCTCAGAATAATGATATCAACTGTGTATGGTTTAGTTACTAAGGCCAACTACTATGGAAAACCCAACATACTTAATTACAACATTTCATTTGAGCAATTAGTTACTGACTTTCAAAGTAGGGGACTGAAACAGCTCATTTGCTCCCCGATGGGCTGCACAAGGGACCGCATTCCTCTCCAACTTTTTGCGGCAAATATAGTCAATTTTCAACTGAAAACTGGAGCATCAGTGCAAATAGTGACATGTGAAGAGTCTTATCGTAAAAAACTAAGAAACGGGCTATCCTTCCATGATTTCATCAGAACTTTACAATTTGAAATAACATCTCTTCAAATACAGTTGTTGACTCCTTCCATTGCTGGCCATGATAAGAAAACAGGTCCAACTGCTGCCCCCTATGAGCCTGCGGAGACTTCTGCTGAAAAATTTGATGATGCCTCTTCTGAGACCTCTTTCGAGACTCCTGCTGCAGCCTCTGATGAGGCTCCTGACGAGTCTTCTAATGCGACTCCTGCAGGAACTCATGCTGCAACCGCTGCTGAAGATTCTGCTAAGACTCTTGCAAATATGTTGGAGCAACCTCTACCTCGACCTATGCCTACAACTGTAAACTCACCAGGGTGCTTCAAGGATGGTGTGACTAGTGAGTCTCTAGTGTCAAGTGAATTTTCTGGTTATCAAGAAAAGTGTATTTAGTAATATTGTCCGATCTGCAGTGATCCCTCAGCCATCAGATTGTGAGCCTGATGCCTTGAATATATTGTTTTTAAATATTCAGGGTATCAGTTTTATGAAAAACAACATCTTAGAAACCTTCTTAATTAACTCAAATATTTACATTGTATGCTTATCCGAGCATTGGCAAACATATGATGGAATTAACCAAATATTTCCTGAAAATGTTAAATGTGCTGGCGCTTACTGTAGATCTGAACATATTAGAGGTGGTACATCCGTTTTTGTACATGATAAATATCAATCTAGGTTGTTTGATGTTAGTAGATTTTGTAAGGAGTTCACTTTTGAAGCATCTGCTGTTTTCATAGATGACATTAAATTGATTGTTATATCTGTGTACCACTCTCCTAATGGTGATGCTCATGAATTTTTAATTATACTTGAACAGTTCTTATATTTTATTATCAAATGGTCTAACTACAATATTGTTCTAGGTGGTGACTTTAATGATAAATTTAATGTTAAAAATGAAACTAAAACAGTAAAAGACTTTTTAAATATTTTTAAGCAAAATAACTTTTATCATTTAAAAGACAAACCCACAAGAGGTGATAAATGCCTCGACAATGTTTTTGTTTGTAAAAGACATGCCACGTTTTCTCTTTTTAACGTCATACCCTTTCCGTATATAGATCATAGAGGGATAGTTATCGAAATGTGTCTACCTAAAAACTCCTCTAAACAAATAGAAATTTCTGAGACCTCTGCAAAATCAACATTTTATTTTCCTACTAAAAATATAAATAACCTATGTCTCAACTTAGCTTCCTACGATTGGCAAAATCTCTTATTAAAGCTTGATAACAAGGATCCAGAGAGCATGTTTAACTGTATCTTAAATATTCTAATTAATAACTTAAACTATTTTAAGGTTCTTAAAAAAATAAATATAACGAGTCAAAAAGCAAAACTAAATTCAAGCAAGAGTGGTACACTGTAGAATTGTCTTTAATGAAAGAAAAACTTTTAGCTTTATATAATTTGAAAAGTAGCTATAGTCAAACCTCTAACGTAGATCTAAACTTAGCATACAATAGATTAAAATGTCAGTACAAAAATTCAATAAGGGAAGCAAAACTATCTCATAATGTTCATTACATTGAAAATAGTAGTAATAAATGCAAAGCAGCATGGGATCTCATTAAGAAAAATAGTGTTTCTTCTAATAAAGTCACTCGTAAGATAGAACCTGATGTCCTTAACAATTATTTTACTGACTGTATAAGTGACATAAAAAACAAATTAAATAATCCAAAACCTTCCAGTTGTTATTTAGATTACATAAATGGGAAAATTAACTATACTAATATCACATTTAATTGGAAAAATATTACACCCAATAAAATTATTTCTGCAGCAGAAAAAATGAAAAATTCACAGAGCAATGATGTATATGGCATTTCTAATAACTTACTTAAAATATTGTTTACAGTCTGGATGTACCTCTTTCAAGTTGTATTAATCTTCTGTTAAGAGAAGGAGTATTTCCAGATTTAATGAAAGTTTCTCGTGTGTGTCCGGTTCATAAAAGGGGTCCCAAGGATCAACCTCATAGTTTTCGTCCCATCTCAGTCATTCCAGTTATCGGCAAGTTAATTGAAGTTTTAGTTTATGAACAAGTCAGCGAATATTTTGAAATAAATAACTTATTTAATACATCCCAATTCGGTTTTAGGAAGGGTATGTCTACAATTGATGCTCTGGACAACCTCATTAGGCAAATTCATCAATCTTTTGAAAATAAGACCTTTGCTCAGGGAACCTTCTGTGACCTGAGCAAGGCATTTGATTGTGTTGATTTTAACATTCTTATTAACAAGTTAAAGCTTTACGGATTTCATGGCTCTTCCTTAAAATATTTTTCTTCATATTTAAAGAACCGTAATCAAATTGTTAGCATCAATGGGAAGTCATCTCAAGTTAGAGACGTTAACTGGGGTGTTCCACAAGGATCAGTCCTTGGACCATTTCTAATTTATATTAATGACTTACCTCTGGCAGTAAATACTAAAACTATTCTATATGCGGATGGTACAACTTTTTTTCATATAAGCCATAACCTAGATGAATTAGAGGAATTAGCTGATCTGACTATGCAAAATGCATCTAACTGGTTTCATTCAAATGGGTTTTTGTTAAATGAGGAAAAAGCTCAGACTATACTTTTTACATTAAAAAATAATTTCGCTCAAACAAACAATAAAGTAACATCAGCTAAATTTTTGGGTCTACATGTCGACAATCAATTATCCTGGAACCTGCACTTTGACCATCTATCTCTTCCAGGCTATCCCGTGTTATTTATCTTCTAAAACGTCTAACTAATCAAATTCCAAAACATTATCTAAGAACAGCATACTTTGCTTATTTCCAGTCAATAAAGAGATATGGTCTGATTTTCTGGGGTGGGAGTGGAAGAGTAAATGAAATTTTGGTTTTTCAAAAGAAAGCTTTAAGAGCCATGAAATCCAGAATATTTAAAATTTAACAATCATGGACACAATACTCGATTTAAAAATAATGCAATGATAGAATCCCACCGTCTTAGTAAAACCAGTAATAGTCATGTTATTTTATCAGTAAAAATATACAATGTTCTAAAAGAATCCATCAATGCTTATCCTGAAAAAAATTTCTATCTCTGTTCTACAATTGGCTTCTGGAAAACCCTTTTTATAACCTGGACGACTTCCTGAACACTGGAAACATATTGTTTTAATATGATATTTTCTCTCTCTCTCTTCTATTTTTTTTTACTGTGCCCTGCTGCTTTTGATTTTGATTTTAATTCTTTTTTCATCACAACCTATTATTGAATTGTATAAATTTTGTTAGAATAATTCTCTGTTTAGCAATAGGAGCCTTTGACAAGGTTTTTTCTTTACTGCTATTTTGACATTGTCAATGATATGTAATGTATCCGTACGACAAATAAAGATTTATTTATTTATTTTACTTACGTTTAAGATTTCCTTCTGACTCCTCGTGGGCCGTCCCCCTGAGGAGGTATGGGGTCACTGAATACTTGCTAAAATAGTATTTTGTGACCAAGAGACATGTTCTAAGTTTCGTTGGTCAATATTTAATAATAAAAAATTACGAAGCCGATTCGGGACTTTTTGAACACCCGGTATAAATAAATACATATACAAGGTGTCTTGCAGCCCTATGAACAAACATACATAGCATTATTCCTTGGGTCAAGACAAACACATTTCACCGCAGGAAAAAGGTCTCTGGTGCCTAGTTTTCCGTCTGTCTGTCTGTATGTGTTTTTTACAAACAAATTCATAACTCCTAGACGGTTTGAGGTACAGCGTTGGATTTTGCACAAATGTTTATCTTATTAGCATCTATCATCTTTTGAATTATACTAAAATATCATTAACCATTTCAAAATGGCGGTCTTTTAAAGTTTTTGATGCCAAATTTCACGAAAACCGTTAATTCAAATAAAAGATTGCAAGGTATATAAAAGTAGGTCCATTTTATGATGTTTTCAGTGATACCTTATTTGTTAAGATTTAATAAATATTTACTGAGAAATTAGTTTTTTTTCGTAATGCATGACCACTTTTTTCCGTATAAACAATGTTAAAATACGGGGTGTTTAAAATCAAAATTTAACGGCTTATATCCACTCAACTATTGAGTTTAGGAAAAAATGTCATAGAATAATAAGTTCTTAAAATTAAGCGTAGAATCAAAATACGCCATAAAATACAGGGTGTTCCATAAGAAAAATCAAAGTTGTCCGCCATATTGGAAAATAGCGGCCGTTTATAAGAAAATGGAATTTATATTTTTAAATGTCTTAAAAAAGTAGGTGAAGTCCCCCCTTTAAAGTTATCTCTAAATGCAATATTTTCTGAGATACCAATGGTGGCACAGTTAAGTTGGACACCCCTTAATTTTAACATTGTTTAAAAGGAGAAAAGTGGTCAAGCACAACGAAAAAATTTAATTTATCAGTAAATGTTTATCCAATCTCAACAAATAAGGTATCATTGAAAACTACATGAAATGGACTTACTTTTATGTACCTTTAATTTTTTTCTTTAAATTAACGGTTTTCGTGGGATTTGGCATCAAATAATTTAAATGGCTGCCATTTTGAAACAGTTAATGATATTTTGGTATAATTTTAAACGATGATAGAAGCTAATAAGATAAACATCTGTGCAAAATCTCAACGCTGTACCTCAAACCGTTTAGGAGTTATGAATCTGTTTGTAAAAAACACATACAGACAGACAGACGGAAAACTAGGCACCAGAGACCCATGTTCCTATGGTGAAATTTGTTTGTCTTGACCCAAGGAATAAAGCTATGTATGTTTGTTCATAGGGTTGCAAGACACCCTGTATATTTATTAATTCGAACGAATAGTGATTTTTGCTTCTGGAGGCCCCAAAACGAATAGTTATCATGGTCTGGGGCTTAGGTCTTACCATGAGTACTACGGTAATAGCTTCTTCCCTATAGGGAAAATCGCAAAAATAATTATGCATGCATTATTTCAATGTACAAATTAATTTTTCAGTTGTGTTTTGTGTTTTATTTAACAGAAAGTTATCATAGTTGTAAAACAATCTGTTAATTTAAATATAAAATTTTCAGGAAATGTATTATAACTGTTACGAATTAAAGGGTCGATAAATGAATAAACTGGGAAAAAATCGGTGAAATAACGCTTATGCTACATGAGCGCAAGTGAAAAGGTATTGCTTGGCCATTCGGTGTGTATTATATTATTTTTCACTTATTGATCAATCCACTTGTTTATATTTTATTCGTCACTATTAAACAATTCATAACGATTTCTCCATAGAATAGTATAGTTTTTACATAATTAAGAACCAGCATTGTTACATGACTAGATGGTATTGGCCGGTTTGACCCCAGCAGGGTGGTAGTGGTCGGTGACGTCAGCCCCCCTCGACCACCCACGAAGCCTAACCTAACTTAACCTAACCTAACCTTTTTTTTATGTAAATGAGCTTACGTAATCCCCCCCCCCCGGACGACCCACAGCATTTTTTTTATGTAAATGAGCTTACGTAATCTAAACTAACTTTTAGATTAATTAGAAATATGGTGGAATACGGACGCTCGCTCGCGGGCGCTCCGGCAGACCACCCACGAAGGGTCAACGACCTCCCCCCCTGGAAATGAAAAACTGAGAACCCCCCCCCCCCCCGATGGGAGATAAGATGATTGGCAGGTCCATTAGCGGACCGTTAGGGAAAGTAGACTTGGCACCGAACTAGCGGGTCGAGGATATGTTTGGTCGAGGATGCGACTGTTTGGTCACGTAGACACTTTCACCGGCTGGCGGGTGAAAGTTTCACTATCTTCGTACTGGCGGGTCGAGGCTATAACTGGAAGTCTAGAAACTTCTGGCGAAAGGCTCTTTGGTCACGTGCGCACTCTCCAACCGTTGGCGAGTCTTTGTTTAAACCCTCAGTCTAGTGTTGGAGTTTGTAGTGCGCAGTCGCTTCCAGTAGTCACACGTTCGCGAGTGCTATTGTGAATTTGTATTGTGTGCTACAGTGCTTGCTGTTTGGATACTAAATACGTAAGTTATTGAAACACATTTTATTTTAATATTAAGAATAAATTGTTTATTAGATTTCGACATTTTAACTTAGTGTTGTGTGACATGGAGTCATCAATTAAAAGTTTTCAAAAATGACTAAAATTGGTTTATTTTCATTTTATTTTTTTTATATTATAATATTGAATTACACATCAATTCAGTTCAGTATTAGTAAAACTAGTAAGACTTAGAATTTAAATGACTTAGGTTTTGGCTGACGAGTTAAAAATGTAAATTAAAAAAAGAAACAAGTCAAAAGGGGAAAAAATGTTTTCAATTGGTTGATAAAAGGAATTAGTAATTGTGTACCTAGAAAGAAACATCGTAGTGTTAATAGTATTAAGTAAAACTTAACATTTCAATGTTACACAACACTAGAACCACCCACAAATGGTCATCGACCTCCCCCCCCCCAACTTTGCAAATTTCAGGAACCTGTTAAACATTTTACTACAAAATTTTTGTCATAATTTTTGACAAAAAACATTTTTGTCAAAATTTTTGTCAAACTTTGGTAATTTTGATCTGCATGATAGCTTTAAGTTTAAGTTTGTATAATCCGGCTGGCATTTAACCGGGGGGCGGTTAGGCACTGCATAGATTGGATATGTTTTTGTCAAAATTGTAGTTAAACAACTACTACTATGCAGTGTTGGGCTCAGGTCAAACTCGGGTCAGATCTTGGATTATACAAGCTTGTGTGCATGGTAGAAATTTATAAATAGGCTAAGGTTTATGCCAGGGCGCTCAGTCTACATCGAAACATAGTAGCGGGCGTCACGTCGTTTATGTTTCTACGTACAGCGAGGCTTGTTTTGTGATTTCAGGATGGAGTTCCGCTGCGACACCTGTGACAAGGTCTACTTGAGCAGGGATGCATTTCGTCGTCACCAGGCTGAGCACGGAGCGCCGAAGCTCGCCTGCGTCCTGTGTGGCTACTCGACCAGTCGCAAGGACCTGATGACGAAGCACAAGTCGTCAAGTGGCGCATCAACGTCGAGCGGGATCGCAGCCGCCTCCGCCTCCGCCTACACCTCATCTCGCCTGCGGAGTGTGCAGCACTACATTTACCCTCCAGAAGAACCTGGACCAGCATATGCGGGAGCAGCAAGACCCGGACGTCGAGCGGGAGCATCGTTGCCCGATGTGCAACCAACAGTTCACCCGCCGCGCCAACCTGGTCGTGCACCAGGAGTTTAACTGCCCCGTGAAGAGGGAAGTAGTGTGGGGCCCGACAGCGCCTCGCAGACCTTCCCGGCCAGGGGCGAAACGACCGTTCCCGCAGTAGCTGCAGTCACAGGAGGAGGAAGCACAGCCGGGACCGAGCAGCGACCTTCAGCCGGAACCGTGCAGTGATCCACAGCCGGGACCGAGTAGTGAACCTCAGCCTCGTGAGATGGACGTCGACGGTGACGAGGGCCCGACCTTTGTGCGTGTGGAGGTCGGGGTCGGAAATAGGCTCCAGACATTCCGCTTGCGGGAGCCTATGCCGGCGCTTGTGACAATTCCCGAGGTATTGAGAGACTTGTCGGACCGGCTTGTAGAATTGTTAAGGAACGCTATCGAGGAACACCCGAACATTAAAGTGAACTTATTCCTCGAGTGCGAATTTGTGGACGTGACTAGTGAGAAAACGTGTTTGCGGGCGTTCAAGACGATGAACGCTCCTCTCGATAGCACGACGGACTTGGAAAAATTCGTTGAACTTTCGTTTGAAAAGGACTTGAAAAAACTTTTCGTGCACGAGAAGGAGCAGTGCGAGATGGTCGGCTCCGGTTGGACTTACCTGCGTGTTAAAGACTTGGAAGTTCGCATCAACAGGTACAGTCCGTTGGGCGGTGGGTAGCATATCCTACTACTCAAATCGCTCGCGGGTACGCGATGTGTAATCAATGTAAATAATACGGACAATAGATGCTTTGCTTATGCAATGTTATCGACATTTGTTGTGCGCGAGTGGGCAACCTCAAAACTTTGACTGTGCGTCACTACACCGTGGAGACAGTGCGCGGACTTATACTGCACGCGAAAGTTTGTGCGCGAGTGGAGGTTGCCACAAAACAGTGAGCGAGTGGGTGGATCGTAGCGGGTGTAGGGGTGTGTGGGAGCCCGCTTGGGGGGGTTTTCCCCCCAAAAAATGTATTGTCAAATGTACGGATTAATAAACAAAGATTTGTTACTACACTTGTGTGTTTTTTCTTACTACCTTACAACTACTACTAATCTATGAGGTATAGGGTAAAATCCAAAAGACATTGGTTGAGTAGATAGTTTGTTGATTTTTTTAGAAAAAAGACCTTAAAACTGACAATATTGGTTAGACGTATAATTTAGCAAAGTGCTTCTGCACCAGCATGTCGTTCTCACCGGTCGAGTCACCGAAGAGTTGGACGAAATCGTTCATCTTCACATCATAGTTGGTACTGCAGTACAGGTAAGTCAGGCAGTAGTGGCCGCAAACCGAAGTATCCAATCCTTGTAGTCGGTACTTGTTATAGGTCACAGAAGAATCAGATCCAGAATGGCAAGGCTGGCTAAAATCTTGTAACAGATTTCTTGACGCCGCTATAGCTAGTTCGCGCGGCGTTGGGCGAGAGTGCGCTGAGTGCGTACTGTTTTATCGACATTCTAACTGTAGTGCACGGTTCAAAGCGTGGCGAGCGTTGTCCTTTACACCCTGCTGTGCCTCTCCTGTTAAATGTAATCATAACAAATCCTGTATATTTCTTTTCACAAATAAATGTAGCATCCAGCGGTATACATCTTTTTATGGTTAAAATTATCTGTAATTTATAAACAATAAACTATTTTAAGTTTGGATTTACAACACGAAAATGGCAATAACGTGGATTGTTTTGTTTTATCGGTACAAAAAATATTATCAGAAAGAAAAATATCGATGATTGGTTAATCTAAATTGTAGTCACAAATTTTATTTTCATAAAACCCTAAGTTTTGTTTAATAATTTAGTGTAACACGCTGGGAAAATCCATTTATGATCGCACCAAGCGCGGTGCGGCGCAAGCTAAACTATCGCTTTTATTTTAGATCCAAACAAATGAGCAGGAGGAACATTTATTTACTTCGAAATCTTTTTTATTAATAATGTTTTGTGTCAATTCCTTACAAAGATAAACCACAATGTTATGTTTATTGGATATCATGCTATAAGATTACGGTGGCAAATGTATACATATACAAGCTCATCGTTGCATGTATTGAATGATCTTGTAAAATACCAAAGCAGATCAAACTTGACCAGCTTATTCTGTAACACATGATCAAGGAATGCTCTAATATAAGTAAATAACAAATGGCTTTAATCGGTTTTTACTGGCAACAAATAATCTTTTTTTACAGACAACAAAAAAATACTATAAGTATTCCCGCAGCAGTTAAACGTTTAACAGCCATGATGCCAAGATGACAAAATTACATTACATAGTAAAATGAAAATGGAAGAAGAGTAAGTTAGAAGCATCGGGAAATTTACAAATCTTACAACTACAAATTTAAATCATACCAAACCTTACCTAATTTCTAAAATTATAAGTAATAATGCAAATTTAAAAAAACATATTTACATCCTTCATTCGCTAATCAATTACGAAGGTACATTTACAAATAAAATTAAAGGCACAAAAGGTCTAAAGTTCGTTGTCTAATGTTATTATTATGACAAATATTTAAAATCGATATCTCCGTTAATTACTAACCGAATGTTATAAAATCATGTATGTATTTGCGAAATAATCGTAAATAAATTTTACCTCATTATTTAGGGTTTCTTGCTTTAAATGGCTGTAAGGAAGAAAGTGCGTGTCAATTTGGTGATACCGTTTATTTGAAATAAGTATTAATTCTATACTGTCATTTAACCTATATTTGAATGCTTCCTTGCTTGATCGTTAGAAGGGTTGCACTATTATTTCGTTAACGGCTCCGAGAATGTGGAGATGACTAATTTCAGACAAAACCCATTTTTCATGCAGGTTACTGGGCCAAAGAAAATGTAATAACGTATTACAATGGATTTTAAAGTCTAAAAAATTAACATAGGGCCTTGTGAGTTGCCATGCTATGCAACAAATGTATTAAATGTTTTAAATGTATTGTCATGCAACAAATGTATAGCGAAAATTGAAAAAAATAAACCAATCATAACAGCTGTTTGCAATCTACAGCGGTCGGGGAAAAAAGGGCGTGTGAGTTGAAGATGGCATGGAGTAATATTAGGGGCGTGCGAGTAGTGATTTTTTAAGTCGAGTCGAGCCGAGTTTTAAAAATTGCTCTCGAGTTTCCGGATATTTTTAGAGTCGAGTATTTTTATAGCATAAGTTAATTGTTATCGAACTTATTCTTTATCAAATAAAATGTAATATTTTTTAGTCATTAAACTGGTGCTTTTACTTCTGTGAGTTAAAAGCAAACCTGTTTTCAAATTAAATGTAACGAGAATTCAGGCCACCTTTAACATATTTTTATATCATTACTCAATATGTTATTAAACTTTTAGGTTGAGGAGGTAAAACCAAGCTACATCTGCACTTGTTCGCCTTAATAGAATTTTTGTAACAAATTTTTATAGGTTTGAAAATGATAAGTTAAATCAAGATCATTGACTACAAATGAGTAAGAAAATATCTCAAATTATAGAAAAAATATTAAATTAAATTTATTGTTATTAATAACTGAAAAAACTTTAATTCAAGTAAAATAAAAAAATTTTATGGTGGTTGTTCATGAATAGTTTTGACTGAGTTAAAACGGCCTTAAAATGCGATCGCGCTTACCAACATCGGGTACAAAGTGGGAATAACAACTCGACTCGAACTTCCGAGTGTTTTTTAAAACTTCGAGTCGAGTAGCGTACACAGAGCTTGAAAAAGCTCGATATTCGAGTACGCTCACACCCCTAAGTAATATAAAATTGTATTTACAAATAAATTTCGATACTGAAATCTACCAGGTATTAAGTATTGATTTATTATAATAGGTGAGAATGCATAGGTCTGAGGATCGCTGTAGAAGCTAGTAATTAAGGAAAATTTTAGTTGCATAAATTATCATGACTTAAATTTAAACCTTACGATGTTGCCTATTTTTGACAACTGGATTGCTGTGCAGTTGCATTTACCCCAATTCACGAATTTACAATAAATTGGATCAGCACACAAGGTAAATACTAAAACACATTTTAGAGATGGGTTTGTACACTACAGAAACGCACGCAAACACCACTGATCACTCCTTTGCTCCACTATGACTGACGAATTTTGAGGAGTGCTAAGATACCACCCCTTACAGAACTTGAATCATTGTTGAGAGATGCGGACGATCGGTGTTTATAAACAACTTTATTTATAAATATGTCATCAGCTCTGAACAGTGGAGTGTTTTGAGGGTGGGGTGGAGTCAACCCCTAAACTTTGTTGGTGATAAGAAAAAAGGACGCCGCTGGAGTTCTGTGGAAATTAAGACCGTCGCAGCCGCGCTGGCGTTGTGCGTTGTCGTGCTTTTCGTTGTGCACTTACAGACAGCAAATTCGTATAATCAATATGTTATTTTGAATGAACTGACCAAATGTCTAACCATTCTTCGGTTCACATTTCTTATTGAAAAATTAGCAGCTCAGTAACAAAATAATATTTAAAAAAGATGTTACAGGATGGAGAAACCAAACAACTGCAGCCCACCATTGAGTACAGGAATAAAATTCCCTAACACTGTGCATTAAACTCTTGTTTGCCACAAATTAGTTAATTTAGTTGTTAACCTTTGAATTTCATGTATTATAAAAGTGAGTAGAGGAAAATATGTACTCTATTACTTCTCATATTACATTCAAAACGAACAAAATGTCCCCTACGCGTGATATTTGTTTAGAATAATTCAATTAAGTTATCAGCTTACATAGACTCTAGCCTCTTATAGTTTGATCATATAATAGTTTTAATTTGAGAGAATAATAATAACATATTACACATTGTACTTATATCTATGTATGATTAAACATGCACATAGACATTCTTAATTTGTGAATAAACACAAATCATACGCATATGTCTCACTCTCAATAGTATGATACAAAATAAAAACTAACAATTATAAATTACAGCTCATTAAATCTAAAATAATAATGAGATAGTGGTAATAACATGCAGTAATAATGTTGGAAATTTAGCAAACACAAGATAAAAATTATTGATCAGTTTTCTGTACCTTAAATACGCGTGTATTAACTCTTGAATAACTATTTAATCAGCCAAAATACCAATCACATTAACTAACTATTAATTTAAATACTTATCAGAGTTACATATATTATTCTGAGAATATTTGGATTATACATCATCGGATGAAAATATATCTTAATTTGAAAGTAAAATAAATCAAAACAACAATATATTGTAATTTTTCTTACTTTAGAGAAATTAGGTACTTTTTAAATGAAAAACTTTTTTATTTTAAACGGTGTAATGTAGAAAACGGCATCCAAGTATTTGCCAAAACACTCAATTTGTGGCGAGTTAGGCATTCCAGTGTGGCGGAGAAGTCGGACCATTACAGTGGACCAGTCAGACCCAAATATTGTTGTTGCGATAGCGACAAGACAGGAGGCAGTGATAACACGCGGCAACGTCGCGTCGCGTACAATTTGGCAACGTTTATTTCCGTCTCATGGTAAAGCAGTATGCTTGGTTCCCAAGGTCTCCGGTAGCTGGCGCAACGTACTAAGCGATAATACCGGTTACCAGATGTCCCATATGCTTGCTTATCTGTAGTATACTTCATCTGTGTATAGGTGTAACGGAGCATTTGTCCATTGATGTTACGTCTGAGAAACTGTTGAAAAACTCCATGGTACGGAGGTCGACCAAAACTGTCAAAATATTCGACAACACAACTGTTGTTGCTGGTATCTTGTTCTCCAGATCTGTAAAACACTACCCAATGTTCACCGCTCTGTATATGCGGTTGTGTATTGGCTATTAATGCAGATGACGAAGCAATATATCTCGGTAGACGATCCAATGCAAACACTCCGACATGTTGCACGTTTTTCAATTGACGTAGATATTTGCTAATGGTTGTGGTGTTCATATTTATAAAGTTGAACACAGTTCCAGACTGGAAAACAGTGCTGCTGTTGCTTTTTTCGGTTTTTCGTTGTGACGAGGACAGCAACAATAACAGGATCCACAGTGTGGTTCTTTAGCTGTTAGTAGTAACCAGCCACGTAAAAGTGTACAATTGACCAGTGCACACCGATGTTGCACACTTTTATGTTGGCCGCAACGTAACGTGTTGGCGGAAAGAAGGTTGCCAATGGTGGTCAAAGATCCACAACCGATATCTGCCATGTCCACAACTAGTACTTTACCGCTGTTAATGATGAGATGTTTCATGGCGTATTTTTTCTTTTCCGATCCTTTCACGTTCACGACAGATTGACTATTGAGACATGTACGTAGTTTATCCAGTAATACGTGGTACGGAATATCACCATGATTCCAGTCGATACCGTGACAGTGTTTGGTTAGCATGTAGCTTTCTCGAAGTTTCTCTTCGGAGAAAAAGTCACGATCGAATGTTGGGCGTGCGATGTGGTGCAACAGTAGTGTGCCGGTACACACGTCGATGACACTTGCTTCTTTAACAACAAAATCGTTGCTGTTGTCTTTGAAACACTGTAAATCCAATTCAACAGACGATCGGTTCAGTTGATGTTGTTATTGCTGCTGTTGTGAACTATCCATGTTGACTGGGACGATGTCACCGTTATACTGAGCTGTAACGCACTAGTTGACCGTGCTTTATAGATTTTAACTGCTAAAGTCCACTGACACGTTGCGATTTCGGTCGATTTCGATTACATTGTCCAGCTCTGCATAGACGATAACGTTGACGGATTCGGTCAGAGCTTGACTGCACCCGATGTCGATTCGTAGATTGCCGTTACCAACCAGGTTCCAATGTGAAGTATCGCCAGCACTCAAGTCAGGTGTTAAATCGAATGCCATCAGGCAATGACCGAACGGGTATTCGTCTCTGTCGATACCGTTGCCCGCATTGTCAAAGTGCATACCGGTGCCGGTGAAGAAGGTATTACAGGACACTATCATACAATATGAACAATAGGTATGATAGGTACTATTGTTGAGCGTGAATTGCGGTTGTAACGCTTTCATCGGCACTTGTTCACCGTCCACATACAGGGCGAAGTAATTGGTGTCGTAATGGTGAAAACTGAACGGGTTCTTCTTGTAGTCACCGTTGAACGCATTGTTGGGGACCATCCCGACGATAACGCGTTTCGGTAACTGACCCAAGTACACACTGTCCAGTGTTTTGCTCTGTATACCACTGGGTAATGTGAAGGATTTCACTTCGACACGTGTGATCGGGTACTTGGCGGTGCCGCTCTCCAGCTTCCTACTGTGAGCCAACAGTACACTCGGATTGATCTTACACCGCCGTACAAACAGATTCGCTTCGTCGATGCGTACCTTATGGTCGGTAATGGTTTCCGACATTATGGCAAAGGAGTTTCTCGAACGGATCATGCGTAAACGTATCTCGACACCGTTCAACATGTATTTATTCTGGTTACAAAGATCGACATGCAGATGACCCATCATGTCCACCACTCGACTTTGCTTCGTAAATTGACGACGTATTTTAAAACCAGCGTTGGTTTCATCGTTGATATCGTCGAATTTGCCGGTGGTGTCTTCGTAGAACAGTGCACTCGTAAGATGTGAACCTTTAGCATCGTCACCGTAAGTCAAAAGATTTTCAAAATACGCTCGATACGCGTAGGTGTTGTTTTGTGGTGGTACGAGTTTTTGATTCAAGTACAAATCCACTTGGCTGAATATCGAGTGCAACCAATTGTTCACCGGTCCGACTTCTTTTTCTGGATCACCAGCGTCGATCTTGTCACAGTTTGCCTTCACTATTGTTGCCTTGATGTGAATCAGCGTATGTGCCAAGTCCGTAAATTCGTCACCATGACCGGGTATAACGAATTCGATGGATGAATCGTCTGTCAACGATGTGATCGGTTTATTCTGTACCCATTTACCACTGTTGATACTGGGTCTGAGTCGGTGGTAACGAGAATAAATCCAATTCCGTCTTTGTACATTCGCATGATTTCTGGTGAATAAGCGACATGTTGCTTATGAGAAAATATATATCTCTTTACTTCTTCGCTTGTTCGCAGTAGTCGACGTCTTAACTTTGCGTGTTGAAGTTTTACGTTTCTTCGCCGCCGCCGCTGCTGTCGATGTCTTACGCTTCCTCGGAGACGACCGTACTCTAAGGAGTTTCGTCAAAGACTGTGGTTTTACACGTGTGATGTGAAAGCCGCTGCGCCGCCATGAAGCACGCGTTCGAGTTTTTCGTCGGCTCAACGTTTGAGTCCACCGGTAAAGTCCTTGAGACGTTGACTAGCTGCATTTCTTGGGTTCATGGTTCCATCCGCTATATCACCGAGAAACCCAACACCCGAACGTAACGCATCTTTGCCCACTGCCGATGCACCGAACTTGATTAGCGGCATCACCGCGTACGAGTGCACCGAGAAAACTGCCAATACCATGACCACGCTGATACGGTGCTCCCCTGAAAACTGATGTAATACCACCACCACTACCGCCGAATTGTTGTTGAGTGCGGTAGTACTTGAGATAGGGATCGTTCATATTCATTATGCTGGCGTAGGTACTCTACGGAGATGAAGTTTCATGTACGTAGTACCGAACTCAAATGGCAAGCGATGGCCTTTGTCGTCCCTTAAATCGATTTCCACACTTTCGAACGAGCTTTTTATAACGGACACGTAGTGTGGTGAAGTGTAGTGCACGACCTTATGCGAGCCGTATTTATAGTCGGTCGTGTCGATGTTGACAATTTTCAACAACGGTGCCACCGTGTCACCCACCAACTGTGGTTCGACCAAGTCACAGTACACGTAAATGTCGGCCGGAATACCGGCTAACAGGTTTGGCGGTCTCGTAGCTTTCCTGCATTTTTTCACATCAACATTATTGACATCATATCCCATAACTAACGCCAACGTGGGACTCAGTTCTAGTTGTGTCAGTTTATCAGTCATAGAAACCAATTCGACTTTCTTTGTGCCTTTATCGTATTCAAACTCGATACTGTTAAGTTTTATCTTCGTGTTATTGTTGATTGTGTCCAACAGTTCATTGATAGTTTTGTCATTGCCGGGCTCCACTTTGGCAACAGTCAAAGTCGTTTTGGTAACTTCACTATCTTCTATTTCAGCCGATGGTTTTGTGTAAATATATATGATTGCATGGTGACCGATTGTTAGGAAGGAGCATGGATAGTGCGCAACGGTACTAACGCAATTTCCCACTCAGCTCCGTCCGCACCACAACCAGTTAAATTTATCGCCGACAAAAAATGTGTTATATAATTAGACACTGTGTTGTTCGGATAGTAGTCCATCGAACTGTTGCTCGGCAGTGTCAGATAAAACTGATTATGTCTACCTATAGACATGATTTTGTTGTTGTTAGTTTATTCGTTTTACTTCTGATGCGGGTATCCACGAATTGAACTCGTCTCCGTAACCTAGCCACTTGACAAGGTAACGTTTACTGCGGCCTCTGCCCTTGGTGTCGAGTATTTTATCGATTTGATACAAGCGATCCGGGGCTATCGTGACCTTTTGTAGCTCGTGCTCGTAAAAGTGACCGACTATCGGTTTACCGTTCAAGTCCTTCAATATATACAACGGTAGCGGTTGCGAACCGTATTCTCGATCGATTATAAACAGCTCTTTACTTCAATTGGTCTCGTAACCTTTGGCGAATGTACCTTTTTCCTTGGCGATACGTACCGTATCACCCGGTTTGTATTTTCGTTTAACACGTTTCGGTATTGTACCACGTCTGTACATGTAACACCACACTCGATTCACTAGGCTTTTGTCTCCTTTCATCACATCCATAGGTCATAATCCGTGTCCCAAACTACAGTGTGAACTGTTATTGTAAGCATCGACCAATTGATTCAACACATCGATATATCGATATGTGTTTTTATGCGTTAAATATCGCCAAATACGTGTTTTCAGCGTTCGATTCACTCGTTCGACAACCGCCGCTTTAACATCGGGGTTCTGTGTAGTGACATATTTCACATTAAAATCTTTAAACACACGTTTAACTTGTGCACCAACGAACTCTGTACGTTTGTCAGTTTGTAAACAGCGTGGCGGTACGGTGTGCGGACTGTTGAATATTCGTTCGAATGCGGTTGCCACTTCTTCACGGCTCTTGCGTCTCAACGGTTCGACAAATAACCGCTTGCTAAACACATCAATCACTGTTAACAGATAATTGTAACCATCATTGTGCGTACTGAGTCCACGCATATCATTCAAGTCGGCTTGCCATAGCTCGTTCGGTCCGTACACGACGTATCTGTTACGTGGAAATCGTTTACGTACAGGTTTGTGTAACGTGTACGTGTCCTGTGTGCGTAGCCATTCGACAACTTGACGCTTTGACTTTGTCTTTTTCTTGCTGCCGTGTTGACGTAACGCTCTAACGAGAGGACTTACACCACCGAACGAGCCCGGGTTAGCAGGATCGTAATAAACCTCCTCTTCCATCTCGTCTATGGTTTAAACTACTCCCACATCAAGAGAGAGTCCTGACTAATATACCGTCCTCTCGTCGGCGTAATAGGCGATCTTATTTGAGGTAATGCCGGCTTCTCCGTTGCTGCCACCGCCGCTGCTGTTTTCGATCTTACTCGTCTCGCTATCGGTGACGGAGAAGGTGTTGGATACATTAAAGCCGCTCTCGGACTGAGTGTCGACTGCTGCCTGCAATCGTTTTTATTACCATCGAGAAACTGTAACGCTTGTTTGTTGCCGATTATCTGTCTGGGAACATTGATTTCTTTTAATACGCTCATTACTTCCTCCCAACCCGCCGGCATGACATCCATTTATGTACCCTCACTATACTATGCAACACGTCTTCGATATTGGAATTAGGTATTTCCTCATTATTGACGTAAACAGTGCCGTCACTGCTCCACTGTACCGGGTTTCCACTACGAGCTAACACATTTAAAAAATTACGAGCGTCGTTTTTGTAAATCTTCGGAAACGATGCGACTAAATCTTCCTCCGATACAACAGTTATCCTACGCATAGGTTCATCATCTGTCGCTTGCTTCGTATCCACTATGGGGATGATGATCGGTCGTCTGTTGGTTTCGGAAAAATACAAAAACCTCTGCAATACTTGTTGGTACTGTTTCCACTTTTCGTTGTCACCCAACGTTTTGTCTTGTAATATACGATGCATTTCAGCATCTAAACTATTACTACTACTAGATGCTCGTGCCTGATTTGTTTGTGTCGGTTCGTTACGTAGTCGCTTAATCAGTTCTTGTGGAACAACGACCATTTTCTTCGGATTTTGCAAATTTGTACTATCCATTTTTTTTCTATTTGGTAATGTTATGCAGAACCGCTTGCAATACAGTACTTAACAACAGTGGTAATAGGAATCCACCGCCTTTCTGCACAAGATATTTACGTTTCTTGTTCCAATTCTCCCCTCGTTTCACAAGCCGTCTGAGTGCTTTTTTGTGTTTACTCAACTGACGTTTTTGTTTGTCTGTCAACCGGATGTTTCCGCGTAACAGGATGTATGCACACTCGCACACTGCTCTGATACGACTGACGTCACAAGCCTTCAAAAATGCTTTACGTTCTTTCGGTGTAGCGTGTATCAATGCCGTCAGAAGAGCGGCGTCTTTCTTGAGACACTGTGACATAACGACTGATTGACTTGACTGTCGTGTACACCTTTTATTTATACTTTTTCGGTTTGATAGACGTACTGTTGCTTTTCATCGGGCAACACACACGTACGTACTTGCAATTCGTCCGGTGTGGACTGTTTTAAATCCAACAGCAATTAACCGTGTGGTGTACGTGTAGCATCAGCGTACGCTTCTTCAATAAACCTAGAATTTTCCGGATACACTTGACGGGCTAGATGTTTTATCTGAGCCCGATCCATAGGATTTTTAAAAATCACGATATAATGTGCATTTAGAGAAATGTCTCTTTGTCCCCGTCCTTGATGGAATGTGTTTTGAGTTATGAAAAACACACTTAAATTTCTATGATGTGACCCTTTTGTAAATAAGTCCACTATACTGTTGGACCCAGCAGTAGCTGATGATTCACGCATCATATCGTCCACAATGACCAAAGTGGGTGTACCATCAAAGTCCTCCATGTTCGGTAAACCTTGTCTATATTGAATATTTCCACTATCACGTATACCGGGATTCAAACCCGGAGAATGATGCCAGTAAATATTGTTAAACTTGGTGTCACACATCACGTCTAAATGCTTGATAAATCTGGCAACAAAATATGATTAACCCGAACCCGAAGGTCCGGCCACTATGGCTGAAAATGGATGTTGTCACCTAAGTCCATGGTTTCGACTGAGCACAACTTAACATTTACCATCACTCTTATCAACTTAAAAAAAGAAAAACATAAATTCACTTAAACTCACAGGGAATGAGGGTTGATAAATAAAGACGGATTGTTCAGCAAAGGTGGCTATACGTATTTGCTTATGAAAAACTATCAAAATGTATAAGTGTTTTAAGTGATTTTCTTCTTGCTCTTGCTTTACAATGAAAACATAAATTCTTCTTTTTACATAAACTCCAACGGAGTGTATCTGCTGCCAGGAGCAGCCGCTCGTCTCACCATGTGAAGTCGGTCCCCGTAGCCGGCGTTGTACTGCTCGATCATGGCGTCCGTGATGGAGTCGTTGAAGCGACGTGGCAGGTACACCCGAAGATAGTAGTCCTCGCCGAGTTGGTTGTCCTTCCAGCGTAGCCATGACAGTGTCTCCATACGGCGTGTTGACGCGATCCAGTTGAGCAATAGATAGCCGCACACTTCACGGAGGTCCGTAATTTTAGTGTACGGGGCACTCGGTTTAACCGCGTTCAAACATGACTTCAAGTCCATCTTGACAGGTGCACAGTGTTTCACATTCACGGGAAATGAAGACATCTTGAGTCGACAAACACTCGCGGTATTGAGTCAGAGAGAGCAATACGTCCGCACGGTACTGTGACTAGCCAGCGAATGATGCGGTCGCTGCGGTGGTGACGCCGTGTGCTGGGGTGGGGAGTGAAAGTGGTTGTTTGTTGACCGCATTCCTTCACGTAGGCGCGCGGCCAATTCCCGGAACTGAACACCTGCGTTCTATTTTCGAATTCTTTTATTTTTGGGCTATGTGTCGCTACATGTCACCGCTGGCACCGACCGTTTTCGTTTCACCACCACAGGTTTGTCTTTGCGTGTTGTGCAGTCTTCTTCTGTAGGTCTACGCCATGATGCTAATGGCATCATAGTTTGGACAAATCAACGTAGTTTTGGCGTTCCGGTCTTTGCATCCACCCATTTATTTTTTAGTTGATTCAGTAACGGGTTTAACGTATCGAACAGTTCGTCGTTGTCATTTAAATATATTCCACAATTGTGAGTTGGAGCCCCTCTGTCGTATAAATGTAACTTGAGCAATGTCTGTCTTTCCACAATTGGCCGGATTCTGTACGGTGTATTGAAACTCATTTTCCGTCCACATTATTGCCGGTGAATCATTCGTCGGTCTTTCATTCCATCCGCCTTCAACGTTGTTACATTCCTCCTCCCCACCGCCGTCGCTGCTGCTGGTAGTCTGTACGATTGCGTCCGTTGTTGTTTTCTTCTTTCTAGTCACGCGTTTCTTCTTTTGCGGCTGTTCTTTTGTCGGTGTTTGCAGTAAATCCGGGTTATGTATCGGAAAATAAACCGCATTATCATCACTGCCACTAGCTTGGTTCATATCTTCTATTTCTTTCATTAGTATCCTAATCGATTCGTCCACTTCGCTAATAGTAGTCATGATGCCGTAGAAAAAAGGCACGTCCGCACGCACTGTTGCACTTGCTAAACTGGCGTTACAAGCTGGATTCCAGGTACAGGTAGTCGAAGTCATGCACCGGAGCGCTCTCGCGGCTTGATTTTGAACTAATATTGATTTCCAATCATCTGCGACTCGCCTTATTGATCACACAATGAATCAATAACTGTTGACGTAAATCTCTACGTTTAAAAGTTCTATAATTTTCGAGTTTTCTATAGGAAAGCTCTACTATTTCAAAGGGGTCTTCAAAACACGTCATGTCGGTTTAACACCAGCGGCAAAACTAACGGTCGATCTAAATTCCTACACAGGTGTTGTGTGAGAGAGAGCGAAAATGCTTTCGAGTAAGCTCATTTTCATATCTTATCGATTAATCTCTTATCTCATTCGCATATCTTATAATCTAATCATGATATGATTTACATATCCAAAAGAAAAGATTTAGGTTAGGTTAGGTTAAGTTAGGTTAGGCTTCGTGGGTGGTCCAGTTGGGGGGGGGGGAGATCATTGACCCTTCGTGGGTGGTCTGCTGGAGCGCCCGCGAGCGAGCGTCCGTATTCCACCCTATTTCTAATTAATCTTAAAGTTAGTTTAGATTACGTAAGCTCATTTACATGAAAAAAAAGGTTAGATTAAGTTAGGTTAGGCTTCGTGGGTGGTCCCGTCGGGGGGGGCTGACGTCACTGTGACGTCACCGACCACTATCACCCTGCTGGGGTCAAACCGGCCAATACCATCTACTTACATGTTTAGTATAAACATCAATTTTCGTTGTTTCAAAGATTATTTGAATGGACAGCTTTATTGTACTCGTAATTAGTTATTATTAGTATTGATGGAATTAGATATTTTCAACAGATTTTGCTATTGCAATTTCAAGACATTATTTACATAGCGAAAAGCTAGTGAATGTTTTAAGTTTGGGTGGATGTGTTTTAGCAGGGCTGTCTAAACTGTAAACATAACTATATGCTCTTATGTAAAAAATGGAAAAAATTAATAATCATCTAATAACAGCAGTCCTGAAGAATAAAATGAGAGATGAAACCTGAAGAATAAAATTTGATAGGTAACAAGAAGAATAATGTTATTTATGAACAATTAATTTAAGTAGGTTTTTGGGGGGTTTTGGAAAATGAATAAGATTAATTCTTTGAATTCGCGAAAGTTCGTTTGATGATGTTTTCATATCCATTCTAAACCAATATACTTACCGTTTAAATCTGGTGAATCCATTACGTTCTTTGGTGAAGTGCTCAATCCAAGCAGTTGGGTTTTTTTCGTAAAGTGGAAGAACAATATATATTTTTAATCTTTTCCCCAAAGTCTACTTCCAGTGTTATTTCTAGGATAATCGAAACATTAGCTTTCTATATGATTCTAAAGAATCGTTTAATGTATTATAGTAATTAAAGGGCTAAACAATACCGATAAAACATAATGAAACAGTACAAAGTAAGAACTTTTTCACCACACTACGACGAACTCACCTGTTTTACAAACGTCAAACGCGGACCGAAACACACTGTTTGCCGCCACAGGACCGAAAACGTTTAGGGCCGAAAGTCAGCTGATCGTTTATTTGCTTGAAACAAAATTAGAACATCACATAATTATACGGAGGTCCCAAATTCAGGATAGTAGCCATCATATGATTTTCATAGCTGTGTTTTGTTTTCAAGTGAGTCAAATAATAATCAGTTTTTTAAATTATTTTTTTAATTTTTTAATTTTTTAATTATTTCATTGTGTAGTGTGGTGAAAAATAGCGTTCGCACCTCGGCCGAAAGGGTTTTGCAGCTCTTTATCGATTGCAAACACGCAAAACCTCATTTTAGGCCCTAGATGCAAAATATACTATTTCCTTCTCACCTTCCTTTACATAATCTAGTTCCTAAGTGTTATTTATTTTAAAAGATTTTTTCCTTCTTGATTGCTTGTATCACCTTTTCTCGATCCGGTCTCTTTATAGATTCAACTCATTTTCGGCCCTAGTTGTCATCACACTACAACGAAATCCTGTTTTACATGCGCCATAAGCCGAAAACAGATCTTTTTCGTTAGAGGACCGAATCTCAGCTGATCGTTTATTTGCTTGAAACAACGTGTGAGCATCACAAATAACTGTTCGGCATTCAATAGGTTTCAATGCCAGGCAAGTGGCGAACATATTATGGTTTCCATTGTTTTCGTTGCCCAGAAACCACGAAAAAGAAGTTATATCATCGCTCATGATCTCAAATTTTCGTTATAAATATTCAGATGTTTAATGTTGTAGGGTTAAGTTCATTGAGTAGTGTGGTGAAAAATAATGTTCGCTTTTCGGCCGAAAGAATTTGCTGCTCTCGATGGTTTGAAATTTTCGACTTCGTCCCGAACTTGAAACGCGATCTCGAGCCCGCAAAATCTCATTTACGGCCGTAGTTGCGAAATATAAAATTAAAATTATATCTCACGGAAATACCTTGAGGAATTTCAAAAACGGAATATTTTATTACCATGTTGAATTCTTTTCAATAATATTAAAGTATTTATTTTTGCAATAACTATGTAGATAGGACAAACGCTGTACATGTGAGAGACATCGTGACTGAGCCAAGCCCGACCGCTGCCACTGGCAGATCCCTCTGCCGCTTTGTAACATCTGTCCTAAACCATTGCTTCGAGTTTGGCCTTTAGAACGTTGATAATTTTTTTTATCAACGTTCTTTAAGGAAACCTTAATATATTTCTTTAGGTCCATTTGGTAATTTTTTTAAACTAAAAATGTTTTTCGTAAAGATTAAGGTAAAATAGTTTATTTTGAAGTGAGCGAAGACGCGAGCCGATTTTAACATGTAATTTATATTTACCGTACGCGATTTTCGCATCGAAGTAAAATTCTTTAAGGTTCACAGAATTTAGAAGCATAGTCTCATGTTTATGAAGGTTTGCAAATAGAATAAGAACTAACACTTTTATCGAATTTCCCCCTATAGGGAAGTAGCTATTCCCGTAGGCGGCATGGTGAGACTTAAGCCCGGGACCATGTTATTTTTTCGTTTTGAGGTCTCTAGAGCCCAAAAACACCGTTCGTTCATTTTCATATGTATGTAAATATATATATATATATATATATGTGTGTGTGTGTGTGTGTGTGTGTGTGTGTGTGTGTGTGCGTGTCCGTAGGCACGATAACTTTCGTAAAAAAGTCCGATCTCGATGAAATTTGGAACAAACATTTATAGCAATATTCATGACCTTAAGTTTGAAAACCAGCAAGATCGGTACACTATAAGGCGTTTTTTGACTAAATAAAATTTATTTTCAAGATTTAACATATTTCTATTAATTTTATGTACATTTAATGGTAAGAATTGAATTCAGCTTATAAAATTTAACAATATAGTATTTTGAATCATTACTCTACATCAATCGGTTACTGAGATATTGGATCTGCAAAATGCAGTAGATTGTCTTTTGTTTTTCCCTGAAGGGACATTACCTGTCCAAATTCTGGTATGAAATACTCAAATTTTTCATCCAATTTCCCTAAAATGGGATTTAAAAAAATAATAATACATGATTGAATTTAATTTTGTTCATATGATGGTTTGATTTGTTTTTATTTCTTGGATCTGAGTAGATTGATAATATATTTGCTGACATTTATGTACTATACATTTATTAAAAATTATCCGAATATGAATGATTTTTGAGAAATAAGATCATGAATGATAAAATTTACTTAATTTAGATTAATATTTACACAAAATATTCAAAACAACAACATCCCTAACTTATGTCGAATATGCCCACATATAAAAAATAAATCCTTTAGAAATTAACTGAGTATGCAAGTTTGCTAACAGGTGTATTTAAATTTTAAGATAAGTCATATGTTTGGATATAATTTTTTCATGTGACCATTTTATTTTGACTGATTTTAAATCATTGATTGTATGTTTGCTTACATTTTTATACTTTAAACAAGGATATACTTTAAACAAATATTAGACTAATAATTATAAGAATAACAAAAAGAGTATTGCTGGAATGGATACCGATGTGATTCCCATGATCATTTCCCTTATATCTAAAACTCTTGAATTGATGTGTAATATACTTTTTGCATTAATTACATAAACTATTTGAAACATTTTCCAGTACATAAATTAAATAAGCTCCCATATAAAAATTAATTCTTTAGAAATTCGCTGAGTACGCAGGTTTGCTGCAACGGGGGTGTTTTGATTTATTACTTGACTTTTCTTGCTTGTTTTTCTATCACTTGGTTTCCTTTCTTCTTCGTTTTATTTTCTTGCTTATTTACTTTTTACCTACACGCCCGATTAGCCTTAACGTGGGAATCTTATACAGGGTCTCCGGGATAGAGATTTCCAACTGTCCAAAAATATTGATAAATTCTTTAATAATCAATTTCCGCATTAGAGTTGTGTTTGCTTATGAAGCGTTGGAACGTGTCGATGACAATTCATCACTCCATGAAAAGTTAGCATTCTTCGTTGTTAGCTGTTATTTTATTGAAATATTAATTCTACATTATTTAAGATTGAGAAAAAGAAGACGCAACTGACTGTACAGGATGAAAAATATTTGTAGTACGTATAAATTATGCATTAACTTCTCTTGATTGTAAGGAATTATTACTTGTCTTATTAACAAACAGTTCTGAAGTAAAACAAAAACATGTCAGTAATAGAACCCGTAATTAGTCTTACGTGATACATTTAACCAGGAAAGGAAAGGCAGTCCAAGTTATAGAACTAATTAAAACTTGACGATGGGAATAGAGTGTCCAGCTGACTCGGTTCATGTTACTCGATTTAGCGCCGAAGTCTACTTAAGGACCAGTAGATGAAGATTCCCTAATCGAAAACCGTACACTTGCCTATCAGGTTATTAAAACCTATCTTATGAAACTAATTCTTTAAATAAATCGATTTTTCATTCATTAATTCACTCTCCACTATTAACCATTTATGTGAAGTATAAAGCTAATATTTAACGTGTTTGTTAACTCCAGTCTTTGGTCTAACAATATCGTACCTTCCATACCACGGGCATACTTTTAAATGAGGTGTTTCTACACAAAAACAGATTCCATTAAATCCGTTCAGGTTTTTTGACAAAGAATGAAAGTTTGTGTCGGTGAAAAGCCACGCCCACAATGAGAAGCAGGATGTTGTAAGTCGCTCGGATATTGCATGTCACATGTTGACAGCTCACATGAGAAAGTATCAGATGACCTATTTTATCAGCGTCATAATAATGTGGTATATATTTACCTTCTTCCTGGAGGAAATAACGATTGCTATGTAATATAGTTGATTGTAAATCGTGGAAATATTACTAGTTTAACCAACCACACTACTAACTACTAGTTAATATATTAGCATTATTTTGAAAGCAATGTATCTTGTAAAACATAGATGTATCTAACAGTTCAAAGACATTGTTCGTAACTGTATTGTGGTTATACGTTTATTGTTACAATACTTACAAGAAATCCGTAAGAATAGTCGAACTTGAAGTAAAATCGTTGAGAAAGGAGTCAAAAGATTTAGCTATAAAATAAGAGAATCAAAACTTACGTTGATCTGAACACTATTAACTGAGAAGCCATTATTGATTTATTTTTAAATACCAGGGTCTAATTAGTTACTACCCACCGTATAACGAAAAAAATACCTTCAGTGATTTATATAATTTGTTTAGGTACTCGTAGCCCAATTTAAAGATTACTAAGTAAACATTTAACTTATAAAATTACTTTTTACATAATTTATGAATATCTATTGATGTCTAGTGTTTGATCAAAGCTTTAATCCTATAAACAGCATCTACAATAATGAGAAATTAGATGTTAGTCCTAAAATGCTAGCCCCCACTTCGCAAGATCTATCACCTTATATTTATTTATTATTTATTGATTCCCAACGGTTAAAACCAATTTGTTCTTTACACTACAAATTTACAGATGGTTTGACATACAAAATAATAGCAGACTTCAACATAAACTGAAGAATATAGTAATAAATATGCAAATTATGTATTTGCAGAGACCTATTCGAACAAGGAACTTAAGGCGAATCAGGTTTTGTAATATTCATAATAATAACAACAATTAGCAACACAATGATCTCAAAATCAAATCAAAATATCGTTTGTCGCCAAAAGATCATGTTAATGTATGGGAAGACGTCAATATACACACTTTAAGCGAAAACTTATCCGTTTTTTTATTTTTATTTTATATTCATATATACAATCCCTTCATTTTTTGTGTTCATAGGGATTTCGTAAACTATAAGACATACACGAAAGGTTAAATTAGCAAAGTAACGCGTATTAATTAGACCAATGAAACGGCGGCGAGCCATTCAAAATATTTTACCGAACTCGTTCGATATTGGATGAAATATTTGATAGAGTACTGCTAGCCGTAAGCTGTAATTTTCTAATATTAAATTTTTAAATAGCTGCAATTTTGCTTAGGGGTGTGATATTAACCGCGGGTTTGCACGGTTGCACTTCTATTGACCCTTCAAAATCTTGGGTCACTTGGTAGGGGTGTACATTAAAAAAAATCTGGGCTGCCTCCAGAATAAAAAATAAAAATTGGGATTATAGTTTACAAAGTTTATCATATTTTGGTGTTTTTACTTACTTGAGTATTCCGTCTGCAGCAGTAAGAGTTCAAATTATCAATTTATATTTTTTACTGCATGTCATTTCGAGTTCTTTGTTCACTTTTTATCCTGTTTTTTTTTATGTCAAGCTCAGATCGTGTTCAAAAGCTCGAGCTCAGCAAAAGTTGTTAAAAATAGTTTAAGTTTTAAGTTTTAACCATACGTATATTTTCAATCAGATTTATTAGCAATGATCGTCGATTTGTTTGTGTATTTCGTTTTGAAAACTATCCATATTGCGAATTAAATCATGAACACTTTGTTTATTGTTTTTTTTTTTAATTGACTAACTTAAAAATAATTCTCTACTGTAAGCTAAATTGAGGACTCCCTGAATACATATCTTCAATATCAGTACTGAATAGATTAAATTATATTTTCTTGAATTAATATTAAACTATTTTAATCGTTCTAGTTTGGAATCTATATATTAATATGCAAGCGGTTTTCTTTTCACAGTCCAACCGCAATAACGGCTGGGCGAGTTTCAACGCATAAGGTGTCAAATTAAATGGATTTTTAAGCAGATTTGTCAAGAAGTCTCAGAATTTTAAAAAAGGACGTCACCAAAGTATAGTAAAGGGCTGAAGTTTAGGAACAGTGACGCTATTCATCGACATTTGAGCAAGCTCAGTTCGCTTTGTTTACAAACTGAACATATGTTCAAGCTCTGAAATAGTTCTACAGGTAAACCACCGATTGCAGCACTTATAATTATTTTTTGAAAATAATTTTTTTTTCTGTTTTTCCAACTACTTTGGCTTTCAAAAAAAAGATTTATTATGTAATTTAGGTTATGTTATGAAGTGTTTTTAAAGGGCTTAAACATTGCAGTTCCCAGTTTTACAATGTAGTTTACGATATCCCAATACATTTCAGCATAGTGTTTTTTGAATTATTATTAACTTGAGCCAACTTATTTTTTTATATGGTGCGAAAATAATGCCAATAAGAAGAAGGCGAACATTGACCGATCGGAGGGAACACGATCGCAACCGCCTAGAATCACCCTCCCGATGACATTTGGTACTCCTTCCAACCTCAGACCAATGAACTTACAAAGTTTTCATCGCGGTGGGTTGAATTTCAAGAATTAAAAGACTGGTAGAGATAATGCGTCATTTACGCGTTGTTGCCACAAAGGAAAGGTTCTCTACAAATACAGCCGTTCCCTAAAATTCCTGTTTTGGTAATAACTATCAATAAGGTGCAGAGAAAGTCCCTAAACAAATGAGGTCTTTGCTCATGGCGCCAATGTTTGCTCTCGGTCAGCTACATGTTGCTGTAAGCGGAGCTCTATTTTTTGCCGGTATTAAAATATTCTTTTCAGAATAAAGAGAACATAGAAAATAAAGGTGTTTCCCACAAAATCTTTAACCGGAAACTCCTGTGGTAAATCAAATGAACTTTTAGACTTTAAATGGTTTAACCATAATTTTGTTATTGAATTTAGCCCATCGATTAAATTTTAAAAGTATATTAGTAGGCTGTTTATTCTTTATTCTTTTAATATATGATTTTTTGCTCGATTTCGAGTTACGTGTTATCTAGTTTTATTTTTATCCGCACTACATCATCCATTTTGAGGGTGGGAGTAAAATCGTGATGAGGGTAAAAAATTACAGTTTTTTATGTCATCAAGGATTCGGAGCTTAGTTGTCTTGCTAGAACGCATTTAATAGTTAAGTGGGGATATCTTCATTTTTGCTTAACCCTATATGTAAAATTACATTCATGGTAACTGAATATTATATTAATGTTATTTTTTCGATGAGGTGGCGTAACTCTGATCCGCCAGCATTACTGTCCACTGAGTTAGACAGACTTCGGTATAGCATTAATTTCATTGATTGCATTTAAAAATCGATTTATTTCGGAACTCCTCACATTTTAGCGAATTTCCCCTATAGGGAAGTAGCTATTACCGTAGGCGGCACGGTGAGACTTAACCCCGAGACCATGTTATTTTTTCATTTTGAGGTCCCCAGACCCCAAAAACACCGTTCGTTCATTTTCATATATATGTATATATATATATATATATATATATACCTGTCCGTAGGCGCGATAACTTTTGTAAAACAGGTCCAATCTTGATGAAATTTGGAACAAACGTATAAAGCGTCATTCATGACTTCGAGTTCGAAAACCAGCAAGATTGATTTACTCTAAGAAGGTTTTTTCACAAAATAAAATTTATTTTCAAGATTTAACACCTTTTTACTAATTATTTTTAAACTTAATTGTCAAAATTGAATTCAATTAAAAAAACAAACAATTTAGCATTTTGAATTATTATTCTATGTCAATCCGTTGCTTAGATTTTGGATTATATTGGATGTGCTAAACACAGTATGTTGTCCAATATTGTTTTTAATTTTTCCCTCCAAAAAGTATAGTCACCCTGATTTGAGATTAAAAAAATACAATTCTGAACATATGATTAAATTTGCAGGTGTTGAATATTTTATTTGTGTTTATTTTGAATAGTTAGAGTTCATTGATCAAGATTTTGCAGAAAATCTAATATATATACGGCCGCTTGTGTAACTGATTAAGGATACGAATTCTTTTCTACTTCCAGATAAGCTAAGAACCTGAAATTTGGCACGCATGTTCCTCATTAATTCAAACTACGGGAAAAAATATCAAAACCCACGATTTTAAATTGTAACTCCCTCAAAAAAATTATAAAAAAATCGTTAAAATAAGCCTTTTTCAAACAACTGTTATTTTGAGCTCTAGTGGCCGAACGGATGGTCCTATCGAAAAACAGACTGCACCACGTGTCACGGATTTTTCACGATCTACAACTTTGGTCCTATGACCTTTTGCCCTATCTCGTCTCCTTCACCCTTAGATTGCTCTAGAAATTCCAATTTTCAAAGATTTCCCTTTGGTTTTCCAGCTCCAGTTGGCTTGATATTAATCGTATAGGGCTGAAATTTGGTTCACATAGTTTGTACTGCATATATGTCACAAATCACCAATAATATAATTAGTTCTTAACATAAAAATGCATCTAAAGCTAAAAAATCTTTGAAATTTGCCTCGTAAAACCCACCTGACATGTTCTTTTAAGTTGCTGTTTAATGCAGCTTTCATAACTGCTAATGTGTTTCTTATCGGTAAAAATTATAATAAATAACTTTTATAAATAAATATTCATTACCAGCGAAGTTGATGTTATAAGCCTGAAAATACTTCAATCGTATGATTCTTTCATGCGCTAATTGTACTTAAAACAATGATTTTACTTTTAGCTTCTCGCTGTTTTCACTTCATACCGGCGGTAATGCAGTACGTGCCCAAATCAGATAAGACTCATCTGGTAGTGTGGTTCTCTGGTTCTGTTTTACCGTGCTTAGATATAGTTCTATTTTACGTTATTGTGAAAATGCAGCTCGTTTTTGTCGACTTGAAATTTCTCCAATGTTTTATATTTACAATTTTTAAATTAGAGCACCCGTCGAAACAAAATATTTGTATTAATTCATCACATCTTTCTCTCTGTTTATGCCCAATTAATATAATGAAGGGTGGTCAGTAAAAAATCTTCCAAACTGGTAAGTTTTCACTAATTAGTGATGGCAAATGCCTGAACAAACTCTATATCAAAACATTAAACAAAAATCCGATCTTTGTTATTTGTATTATTCAGTTATTTTGTAAGCGAATATTGTAGAGAACGACTCTTAATTTAATGCCATGTTTTCTGACAAAGGTGGTTATCGAAGCAAAAACCTTACTCTTCAGGAAACTCAACGTCCAAAACTCAAAGGGCGGTATGTTTGGCGACTGGAAATCCGAATAATTTAAACCACCAGCGTTACTGAAAATGGCATTAAATAAGGAATAGTTTACATCAACATTCACGTCTTTAACTAATAAATGGCTAAGCTGTAACATAATATGACTTAACTAGTTATCCTCTCGAAAAACAAAGATCAATACTGTAATTAAATAAATTTTTCAACAATTTATGTATTTATTTTCGGATATTTTGCTCGATCTCACCTCTTTCACCCCTAACATGGGCCCTCAAAACAGGTTGTTTGTTATTTTCCTCCTTATCTTTTGGTTTTTTATTTACTTGTTAGATAATTTTTAATCTTGATTGTAAGTTTTGACATGACGAGAGTCAGTTTTACCGTTCAGGTTTACGCCCCATCAAAGGTCATTCGCCACTTTCTTCCGTTTCAACCCCTAAAAGAGTCCTAAAGTTGAACTTTCATCAAATTTGAACTTTCCTCGTGGGGTTTTCTAATATTCTCGGATATTTTCTAATATATTCTTAAATGATAGACCCAAGTTTTGACTTGGTATTACTCAGTGTCCCCACCCACGTTTAAGCGAAGTCATTGGCATTCTCTCACCCCTTTCAACCCCTACATACAACCAATAAATGAAGCAAATTAAACTATTTTCAAATATTTGCATTGTTATTTCTATACAAATACTTTTGCCTAACCCCCTGGCCCCCGACCCTCTTCCCCTTCAAATAATTAACAACCATCAAACTAGTGGTCCTATCTAAAAACAAAGATCAATACTGTATTTATTTCAATTAGTTTTTCTACAATTTTGGTTTTTATTTTCGGATATTTTGCCCTATCTCACCTCCTTCACCCCTAAAATGGGCCCTGAAATAAATTTGTTTGTAAATTTCCTCTTTGTTTTTTGGTTTTTGTGAGTTTATTTTTTATTTTGATTCAAAGGTTAGACATGGAGAGAGTCAGTTTTACCGCTCAGGTCTAGGCCTCTATCAATGGTCATTCGCCAATTTATTTCGTTTCAACCCCTAAAAGGGTACTAAAGTTTAACTTTCATTAAATTTGAATTTTCCTCGGGGTTTTTTCAAATATATTCTTTAAATTAGAGACCCAAGTTTGGGATTACTCGGTGTCACCGCCCACGTTTAAGCGGAGTCTTTGGCCATTTCTCACCCCATGCAACCCCTACATACAACCAAAAAATGAAGCAAATGTTTGACATTGTTATTTCTAAACAAATACTTTTGCCTAACCCCCTGGCCCCCGGACCCTCTCCCCGTTCAAATAATTTACCTTCCACAACCAACAACCCCCACCACCAAACATCCTTACGAACCCCAACATACCTTGTGCCGAGAATTCGTACATAGTTTTAATAACTTTCCCTTGCGACTTTAATATCCAAACCCTCCTCACCCGAGGGATTTTTACCCCTCAGGTTTATCAGAGGTCATTCGCCGATTTTACCCCGTTTTAACTTTTAAAATACTTGTCTTAAGTTGAACCTTTATATTTTGAAATTTTCTCTTGTTCAAAAAATATTATTTGATTGAGAGGCCCAATTTTTCAGGAGGGATTTGTTATTATCATCTCCCATGAATAACCCTAAGTTATTTGTCATTTCTAAACGCTTTCGACCCCTAATCCCGCCAATAAAAGAAGAAAAATCAAGTACTATTCAAAAGTTTGGCAATACTATTTTAAAATAACAATTTTGTCTCACACCTGGCCCGGTGTTATCAGAGGCAAAAGCTACTCGCCAACTTAACCCCATTTCAACTCAATGAAAAAGTTCTCTAAATCTGAACTTGCAATGAGTTAACTTGCATGGTGGTTTTTACCATGTTAAGATATCTTGAGGTAGGAATTTCAACCGAAACAATTAAATTAATTTGGTCTTGTGTCTTTTCAAAATCAAAACCCCCTTCTTTGGGACTCATAATGGGAGGTCTGGGGGCGGAGTATTGTTCACTGCGGGAGAACACAAACGGGGGCCTGGGGGCGGAGCCCCCAGCGAGCGAAGCGAGTATATACTATATCAAAAAATACAACTTATTTTTAAATTTAATAAAGAAAGTAAGAGCATTTGGAGGGGGGATGTCTTGGTCTAAACTGCCTGAAAATGTAGCATAGGCTAATATATGGTATGTTTACAATTATGAGGATTGATAATATGTTTTATTGAAATTGGCTGCAGATGTAGGTCTGTTGCAACAGGGATGTTTTAATTACTATAAAACTGACCATATGATTGAATTTAATTTTTTCATGAGATTAAATTATTTGTTTGTTTTGAGTATTTTGAGTTCATTGGTTATATGTTTGTTGACATTTATATTCTATAACAAGATTACAGTTATTAAAAATTAAAAGACTAAGAATTATATAAAATACAAAAGTGTATGTATTACTAATGATAACCAATATGGTCTCTTTGTTAATTTTCCTCATGTTTAAAGCTCATGAATGATTAAATATGCGTTTTTAGTATATTATTTAGTTAACGTATTCAAATGATACTTCCTTCAAACAAGTTGAATGTTCACATATACAAAATAAATCCTATGGAAATTCGCTGAGTACGCAGGTCTGCTGCGACGGGGGTATTAATTAAATCATTGAGTCTTTTTTCTTGCTAAGGTGATCTATCACAGAGGGATGAAACCTTTATTTGGCAGCCGAGAAACTTCTGGAAAGTCACGAAGCATTGAGTATGTGCCAAAAATCACGTTTACTTATTTACCAAACTGTAAATATCACTCCCTGTTATTCGGACGTTTAAACCTTAGCAGTCTTTATATTGTTCCTTCTGACATATTGTCGTTTGCGACACGTCAACACTTCAATATTTAGATATTGACTTTTTAACTGCGCTTTAAATGTCAAGTCAATCTTGGCTTTTACATTGTTGCGGGAAGGTAATTAAAATGTTGAATTAAATTAAAATTACGTAGGACCACTCTGATTGAGAATGCGGATGAAAATAAAATATTATACATAGTAACTGAACATTTATTTAATTGTAACATGAAAAATTGAAAGATGGTTATGATTACTTCAATGAAAATTAATTATTGCAAGGTTTGTCACTCACTTAAGGTTAATATTATAATATTATGTCCAATTAGTTCCTTGACCTTTTCTCCACATGTCACTGTCTTGCTTTTTGAACTTATTTTTTGTTCACTTTATAATTACATGATTTTTTTTTAATTTTTAAGGAAGAATGAATGATAATGGAATTATTTGAACAAAGCAAAAAATATCATGTGTTTTTAAAAATGTAAATAAAATTAATGACATGAAATATACAGACTGGAAGGAAGAAATAGTTTTCTATGAATTAAGGAAAATATATCGAGAATAATTTAGGGAAACATTTATTATTTGTGATGGGCTACAAACAACCAAACACACTTAGCAAGTAATATAATAATTTAATTTACATATTTATACTGCACATAATACAGTATCCCAAAAAGAGTTTTTAAATTAACTGTGACGTCATTGCTACTTTTCGTAACCATTTACCAATACGGCATTAACTTGTATTCATGCGAACCCCCAACCCCGAACTTTTGGAATGTCAGGATCTTCTTGATTGTGAGAATTTTTATCACATTTCCAAATGCAATTTCTGCGAATCTTGTAATTAAAATCGTTCCAACACTTGTATTTACAGTCTAAGAAGTGTTTGCAGATTTAAACTAACACTCTTTGTGCCTATCTATTGAAATTAAATATAGGACATCTAAAATATATTTGAATGAATAAACCAAGGAGGCGGGAGTGTCTTTTACCAAATTGGAGAATTTCGTTCTCTCTAGGGAGAAGAGAGGAACTGTTGCATGAAACTCTATATCCGAGTGGTAATAGAGGGCTCGGATGTACAATTTTTTAGCAGGATTTGGTTAGCAGGGAGAAACTTTTAATTGGTTCAGCATTATTTATCATAAATTGAATACATTAAACTGAAATAATGTATTTATTAATATTTGCAACCTATAGTTTTTCGAATGAGGTAATAACTACCTGAATTGTAAAAGATTGTATGTTTCCCTAAAAATTGGCTCCATTTGCATTGTGTGAATTAAATCATCATCACTTTATATTTTTTTTTTTAGTTTGCTAACTTAAAAACGATTCTATACTATATGCTAAATTGGGTTTTCTCTGAAAATGTATCTTGAGTGCTATTATACAGGGTTGGGCAAAAGTCTGGAATATATAAAATAACTTTTATATTATTTTGCAGAATGTGATGAAACTTTACAGTTTTTCGCACGATGAGGGACGGCCCACGCTGGAAGCCTTGAAATTCTTAAATGTAATCATACCTCGAGTATACCTCATTTTAAAGGTCTTAGTAGATCACATCAGCGCAAACCGCGCCTCAAAAGGTTGATCCAATTTGAAATTACAGCTCCTCAAATATTTCAATTTTGGCCATTACAGTCAAGGCTAAAATAAAATCTAAAATTAAAATCTTTGAGGAGCTGTAACTTCTGATTGGATCAATCTTTTGAGGCGCGGTTTGCGCTGTTATGATCTATTAATTAAGACCTTTAAAATGAGGTATAACTCGAGGTATGCTTACCCTTAAGAATTTTTGGACTTCCATTACGGGTCGTCCCCTGGGCATAGGTAATTTTTTTAATACGTAAAATTATTCTTATCGAAGAGAAATACATGTATCTAAAACTAAACTACATCGTTCTGAGCGTTTTATTAGCAATTAGACTTTTTTCCCTGACTTGAGCCTTGAGTTTAATGGCCAACATTAAAATCTTTGAGGAGTTGTAACTTCTGATTAGATTAACCTTTTGAGGCGCGGTTTACGTTATTGTGATCTACTAATTTAGAACTTTAAAATGAGGTATGACTCGAGGTGTGCTTACATTTCAGAATTTCAAGACCTCTAGCGTGGGCCGGCCCCTCATCGTGCGAAAAACTGAGAAAATACGCCAAAATATTTCTATTTGTACTAGATACACAACTGTAAAGTTTCATCACTTTCTGCAAAATAATATAAAAGTTATTTGATATATTCCAGACTTTTGGCCAACCCTGTAGATTAAACTCGCTGTTGATGTAACCCGATTCGCTGGGTTGAAAAGTTTTTATGAAGGCCTGAATATTAGCTCCAAAATACGTAATTTGGAAGCAAGCATTATAACGTCTAATGTTAAATAAAAATTTAATTTTGGTGTTTCTCGATACATATATTTTAGAAAATTGGGGGTGGCATATTTGGCGGTAGCAGTCTTATTTGCCCTTTCAAACAGCACATATTTTGCGTTTCCCTTTTGAATTTATTTGCTATGCAATATCTACAAATTCTTCCAAATAAAAAGATGGACGTAATATAATCCATTCACATTCGAGTGGATGCACACATTCGGGTTTTAAATATAATCTATATTTGATTGAAATAATATGTCCTTCATGGTCCAAATCATAGTTCCCTGACCTTTTGCAACCAGCTTGTGAAGTTGTTTTACTTAAATCAGCTTCTTCTGTTTGATGCATTTTTTGGAAGTACTGTTCTTATTATTTCTTTTATCACTTTGCGTCTGTGCCCCTTTCTGTTCCAATCTGTTACGATAGTGTTTCTTGATGTCGCTGTGAATTTTCCCGTGATATCCTTAGATGTGTGTTTTTTTTCTTTTTATAATTTTTTTCTTGCAATCTATAGTCTATTTGATAAGATACGGAATAGTAAAAATTTTCTCACACATTTTGGCATTTTCTCATTTTATCTTTACTACTAACGTAAAATTCAAAACAAAACAATATGTAACTCTACATTTTTTTGTGTGTGTTTTTAATAGCATAACCTATCAGTAAAAATTTACTAAAACGTTGAAAACGTAAATCAGAACACATTTGCTAAATAAGAGTTGTACAAAACAATTAATTGTAGGTGCTGAATTATGTTGGCAACCACTGTAACCGCGGTATCCATTTCAAATTAAGCAATAAGTTTTGATATAAACAAATAGAATCTAAAGTACTCACAAAATCCTTGATATAGGTCCCTTTCGGACAATCCTGTACCTAAACCCCCTAAGATATCGAAACCCTAACCACCATAGTGCACATTATGAGATTCTAAGCTTTAATTTGATACCAAGATCAAAAGTCTACGACATGTAGTTTGGCTGTAGCACGAAATTATATTAACAGACAACTCTCTTTTTTATATTGATTATATTTTCTTGAAGGAATACGTATTAAGCTATTTTAATTGTTCTAGTTTGAGATTTTATAAGGGCGATAACCAAACGGCAGTCTCTTTCGAGTAGTTTAGAGTAAAATACTAAAACCGACATACTACAGTAGGAAGTAGCTCGTCACTTAATACTTACGGTTTTATGTTTGATTGGTCATTCTTCGATTTCATAGAACGTTAAACAATAATGACCCAAGTCTAAGGTCCAAGGTCTTGTTCTTGTTGTTGAAATTTAAAGAGCTTACTACAAAAATAGAACCGAAGGTGATACTTAGAAGTGGTAGCCAGGAATACTAGCCATGCTACTAGTATGTTCCGTGGCAACATAGCTCTTTTACACCTTTTCTGCCTCCTAGTAAATAAAAACTGTCAGTAAAATAGTTGACATTAGAGATTTTAAAACGTTATCGTTCACTACTTGTATTAACTGAATTAGAACACTTCCTTGTTCCCAAGAGAATAAGGGCGGTATTTTTTAAATACAGGATGTTTATAAAAAACTTTACAACTTCAAACAACCATAAAACCTTTATTTTTCCACTTAAAGCTACGAATTAACAATCAAAGTCTAGGAAATCATTTCAAGTTTTGGTACATAATAAGGAGTTGACCTAACTATAATTTGTTTTCTATTGTTTGCACGCAAATTATCAAGTCTAAATTCCAGTTCGGACCAAACACGACCTAAAATAAGACATTTTATTTCCGCAAACGCTCTTCTGATTCTTTCTCTAAGTTCTTCTTTGGTGTTCACTTTACTGGCATAGACGCGATCCTTAACGAAGCCCCACACAAAAAAGTCACACGGCGTGATATCTGGCGACCTAGGAGGCCAATGTTTGGGAATGACCTATCCAGACAATCTCGAACAAAGTCTCTCCAGTGCGGAGGAGCACCGTTCTGTTGAAAAATTACATTTGGTTGTAATTCTTCTAGTTGGGAAATAGCGAAATTCTCCAAAATATCAATGTAAACGTTTCCATCGATAGTGTTTTCTTGGAAGAAAATGGGCCAATTATCCTATCGTGAAACAATCCACACCAAACATTTTAATTTTTCACTGTCCCTGGTGTGCTCTTGATAACAATAGGGGTTTTCGGTTCCCCATATCCTAACATTTGTCTTGTTAACTTTCCCGGGTACTTGAAAAGTAGCTTCGTCTCAGAAAAAAAATTCTTAAATGATTATTATCTTGCAGTGTCACAGCAAATTCTCCTCGGAGAATCCAGTCGTTTGAGGTGATCTTTTGCAAAATTTTAAGTTTGTAAGCACGGAATTTAAGTGATTTGAGAATTTTGTGTACGGAAGAGGGTTTTATGTTCAACTCACGTGCCGCCCATCTCATGTATTCTTTTCTACTGTTCACATATAAATGTTTGTTTTAAATGCCACGACGCCACACATCTTCATCACTGACAAGGGGTCGACCGTTCCCTTTCTTGTGATGCAAACTGCCAGTGTTCTTAATGTTATAGTACCAAGCCCTAATTGTAGGTTTTGAAGGAGGATTCCTATTGTATCTTGTCCGAGATCTCCGTTGAACAATGAATCAGACTAGGTTTCAATGAACCATTCCACACACTTAAATACGAGCTTCCATTGCGATTATAACAAAACTTATAAATTATTTATTATTGTTGTCCAAGCAACAATGTAAACAAATCAGCAGCTGATTAGAACCTTTTGAGCCACTCTCTCACATGGTAGGATTAGGAAACTGATATGTCCCATATGAACTGTCTATTTTAGTTTATAAAGTCAGCTGGTTGAACTGTCAAATTAAGGAATTCGTTTGTTTGGGTACGGGAATGAAATGTTTGGGTACCGAAAAAGCAGCTGATCATTACTTGTTTTGACGTAAGGAAATCGAGAGTTTTCGTAGATCTCAGCTGTACGGTAACGGGCAATTTTCGTATAGAGAGTGATGAAAAGTTTTTTTTATATACACATTGTACGTTATAAATGAGTGAAGGGTAGGCTTCTGTTAGGGTTGCATCGCCTCAGTCTCCCACATCGATGGTCCCACACTCTGAGCTCACCACATTATGTGACTATTGCCCTATGTTACTTTGCTAACTTTAGATTTCCACGCAGATTTATTCCGCCAATGCTAGACGCTAGGGGACCCGAGCGCAACTTGCGCATATACTTTTAGTTTCCGAAAAATTTCGGTATTTGAATTTGATTATCATCTGTAATAAAACCTCGCACAGCAGTAGGATACCGGAAGTTTTTATACACGTATCTTTCTTATAGCCTTGACGTCATCTTTCTTTAGCCTTTGTCTTTTTGCAGATATCTATTCTTGCCGAAGGTTTCGCATTTTTTCTTTATCTCATTACTCAGTTTTCTCTTTGCCTTCTTCTTTTTTCTGTTTATGGGTTCAAAACTCCTCTCCTAGTTATGATGTGTTATGCCTTTCCCTTTTACCTTTCAAAGGTTATTTCATAGCTAAAAATACGTCAAATATTCGGGAAGAAATATCACATGAAATGAAATTAAAATGAGTGTTTAATAATAATTAACAATAAAAGAATAATTTTTAAAATAGTCGTGGAAGATAGGGTTATACCCTGAAAAGTTGCTATAAGGGAGATTTCAGCGTTTTTCTTTCATATTTATGTGCTGAACAACATACTAAAAGTTTACCAAAGTTTGACCAGCGGAAGTGCCTCATTTTCAAGATGGCGTCCAAAAAGGTGACAATAGCATTAAAGATATAGAAAATAAATGCCATACGTGATGTTTAAAATGGGTCTGGTGTCATAATACAACTGCCGATAATTGAAGGGAGGTATGAACTTCAGTTTTCTTAGGTAAAAAATCGGCCGCCATCTTCGATCCGCCATATTGGATGAAGTACTTATTTTCAAATGTAAACATGGTGCTGTGACACATAATTTCAAACTAGATTTTCACGCTGTTTACAATGCCGAAATCCGTTTTTGAAAATCTTGACACGTTTTCAAGATATACTCAAACAAAGATTATTCCCTGTATAATCCTTACGGACGTTTCGAGCTCAGAATACTTGTTGGGATTTTTTTGGACTATTTTCCTTATAGCTCCGGATGTAATCAAAGTACGTTGTTCGTTCTAGTCTTAAAATATTCGGCAGTATTTTGGCTTCCATACCAGCAACTTATCAATTGATTCAGATTCATTAGAGATGAGTTATGATACCTTTATTAACTATAAAATATAATTTTTTCTAAAATCAATATTCAGTAAAAATTGTTCGAACGAAGTGAAACGAGTGAGTTATACTCGACTTGAAAATCACTCTTTGTGAACTAACTCCTCTGTTATTATTTGATGAAAATTAGTGAAATTTTAACTAAATTATGTTTATACCCCTAAAATGGTTTTAATCTGTAAATGAGAAGTTAATTATACGTTTAAATGTTTATTTTTTTAGTTAAAAGCCTTCATTTAATTTACCGCACTTCGTTCGCTATAGGCGACATAGGAGAGTAATCCTAGTATATCTCAGATTCTAAGTAAGATATAAACTTTTCTTTGGTTTTAAACCTATCAGTAAAATATTAGCTTTACTTTGAGCTATTGAGCATGAAAATAGGACAATTTTAAGCCGAGGTATGTTATTTTATTTAACTTAAAATTTAACGTTTTTAGCATTCAATCTTCAGTTGAAGACATATATCTCAAGCTCTAAGTGAGACATAATCCTCATTAAAGTCTTAAATTAAATGGTAATCTATGGGATTTCTATTTCTTTTGAGTTACTGATCGTGAACGTCAGTCAATTCTATGAAGAGTAATAATCCTTTATTCAAAATAAAATGTAATTATTTTAGAGTGTTGTCCTTAAGTAAGGACTCATATCTCAAGTTCTTAAAGAGATACAATCCTTTTTAAGGACTTCAATGAATTGGTGACTGGCTTTAATTTGAACTATTGATCATGAAAATCGGACAGGTCTAACCCGACTTATAATCCTTTATTTGACAATATCATTTCAGCAAAATCTCATCTTGTGGTTAATAAAGGTATCATAGCTCATCTCTAATGAATCTGAATCAATTGATAGGTTGCTGGTATGGAAGCCAAAATACTACCGATTATTTTAAGACTAGAACGAACAACGTACTTTGATTACATCGGGAGCTATAAGAAAAATAGTCCAAAAAATTCCCAACAAGTATTCATTCTGAGCTCGAAACGTCCATAAGGATTGTACAGGGAATAATCTTTGTTTGAGAATATATTGAAAACGTGTCAAGATTTTCAAAAACGGATTTCGGCATTTTAAACAGCGTGAAAATCTAGTTTGAAATTATGTGTCACAGCACCATGTTTACATTTGAAAATAATTACTTCATCCAATATGGCGGATCGACGATGGCGGCCGTTTTTTTTACCTTACGAAAACTGAAGTTCATACCTTCCTTCAATTATCGGCAGTGGTATTATGACACCAGATTCATTTATTCATCACCTATTGCATTTGTTTCCTATATCTTTAATGCTATTGTCACCTTCTTGGACGCCATCTTTGAAAATGAGGCACTTCCGGAGGTCAAACTTTGGTGAACTTTTAGTATGTTATTCAGCACATAAAATATGGCAGAAAAACGCAGAAATCTCCCTTATAGGAATTTTTTCAGGGTTAGGTGTTTCTTTTTTCATATCTCACTTCGACTAAAATGACTTTTCATAACTTGTTTTATCTCTTACTGTTGCAGACATTCTATTTTTGTTTACGATATGACTTTGGTTAAAAATTTCAACCGATAATTTCAGTTCAATGCAACCAGCTGTCAATTCTTATTAAAAACCCTTATAATGCAAGTTGGTCAGCACTGACCTTTGAAAGCTCTCTCTAGAAATAAATCAGGCAGGGAGGCACAACCCTAGACGAAATCACCATGGACAATTACCTTTTTAATTACTACTAGAAGAACCCGTGGCTTCGCTCACGATAAAAATTAAACATACACTACCACCCATCAATTATATCGTTTTGCTTTCCCATTTATTTTTCTTATTGTAAAATCTTCTTCTTTAAACATATCAAATGTACTTCCATAAAACAAAAAAGGTTTTTAGAAATTTGCTCTTAGTACGCATTTTCTACGACGGGGGTATTCTATTCCTGCCTGAATTGCCTGTCTATATGAAAAAAGCGCCCCACCGACAAAGCCCCAAATGGTGTTGCTGCCCTGGGTAGGCTCATGACCAATATCGGCGGTCCTTCCTCTTGCAAGTGCTGTTTGCTTGTATCGGCTGTCCAGTCGATCTTGCTATCAGGTGAAGAGGATTGCGCTCGCACACTCAAGAAGCAAATTTACAGAGACTGGCTCACCCAAGACAAACGCCGAGAAGAATTTATGGTCGTTTCTGCTTAACGCACGGTATCTGAGCTTGCACTGATGATGATCATGGGGCACGATATAAGGAATGGCACCCTTGGCTTTTTCGGCAGCTTTGAATCTGCTCGCATATGTAGCATAGCAAGGCCACACTGTGGGGCCTTGAGCATAGTTACCCTTAATTTGACATTTATTGCACCCCTGTCGCAGCAGTCCTGCGTATTAGAAATCCTATTTCTTTCCTTCATGAAAGCATACGTGTTAGAGGAACCATAGAACATGACTTGAAATTTTATTCACTGTAAAAGATCATTTTCTTAAGGTTTTAGGGTCTACCTTGAACAAAAAATTACAATTCCACTCCAGCAATTATTATAAAGTGCTGTCTTACGTTTTTAGACTCTATATTGAACAAAAAGATTGAATGAGCCGTCCCGGCAATTTTTTCAAAGTGCTGTAGATAAAATTAATACTTTACAGTAGCACACTCTTCCTCTTTAAACAGCAGTTTGTTGTCATAAAAAAGAAGTCCTTCAAGTATAAGTGATCAGTGATCACAGAAGACCTTCAGTAATATCAATTATTTATTTTATTTTATACTACGTACCAGCATTTTATATAGTGTATTGCACTTAAAATATATTCAAAAATCTTAATTCATTAACCATCTGGCACCAAGTAACAAATCTCCATGTAAACAAATACAATTAAATAGCAGAAAGAAATACCATTAATTTACATCACCTGTTTTAAATTTTACTTTCACATGTTCTGTTAGTAAACAAATCTAACTCAAATTCGATCAAAATCCCTGACATGGGTACCTTTAAGACGGTCCCAGGGCTAAGCCCTGAAAGTTATCATGAAATTGAAGGTGTATAAACCTACTCCATGAAATTCTACATGTATCTACCAAGTTTCGTGGCCATCGGTCCAGCAGTGTCTGAGTTTATCAATGCTATATATATATATATATACCAACATCCTCTTTTATACTTATAGATTCGCCGGTAAGCTCAATCCTCAGCTTTAAAATGACACCTCAGTCGTAAAAGACGATAAAGTAGGACGGGTTAAAAAGGGATATAAAAGAGAAACCCCTTAATGTATTAAGTATGTAGAAGATATTCAATCCCGTTTTTCCCTAAACAGTTAAATAAGTCTAAATGTAAACCAACAGATTGGAATTTGGTGACACTGGGAATAAAGATTCCTATTATAATGAAAAGGGTACTCCATTTTAAAGCTAAGCATTGTGAATATAGGAATTTTGTCTACATGGCTACACTTTAAAAACTCATTAGACAGTCCTAAGGACGCATTTCGCGTTCGCACTGGTGCTCACGGCAAGCCGCTTTCCTTATCCGTAATTGGAGACCCTTAGCGGAAGGCCGCGGCAGAACCTGGCGTCCTTGGCTGACGATATGGGTTAAGCCCACCAAACTCTTCAGCGGCAAAGCCAAGCCCATCGAGGAAGGGGTTCCCCCCAAGCCTCTAACCTGGGCAAACTGACTACTCATGATGTCCAACCAATGTATAAAGAAAGAAAATGCCCCGAAAGGCAAGTACCTCCCGCTACATTGTCAGAGTGGCAGATCTGCGTGAGCTTCGCACGGGGCCTACCTTACCCCTGACAGCTTAGCTGCCTTTATGAGCCGGAGCAGGACAAACCGGACCCACGATGGTAACACCATGAGCCCGGGGGGATAGACCTGCCCATTTCGTAACCACATACCACCACGAGGCCAACCTCAAACGCTGGATCCACCAGCCCTGACCGAGAGTCGACCCCAGTCAGAGCCGATGGGGCTCGACACCAGCACCCGTGGTACTTCGTTTGCCCATGCGTCGAGCCTCGCGGCCTTCCGCTATGGGTTTCCCATTACGGAGGCGGGATTAGAAGTTGGTCCCATCCGGGAAACTAGGTTAAAAAAACCCGACACCTTTACTCAACAGAGGCTACCTGAATAGCCCCCTTCGTCCAAAAGACGACCTGACGTGAGCCCCGCCAGGTTCCCCATTTCCACCGCCAGCGGACCTTTGCCGTCACTCTGGGCAAACACAGAGGTCTGTTTCACAACTTGGATCAGAACTGTCAGAAACCCAGGCCGCAACAAGGGGAACAACCCCGTGGGTGAGCCTGCCAGGCAAGCTGAGAGCCACGAGAGGCTGCCCTCAGAGCGTTGGCCCGCAATAAGGGGAACAACCCCACAGGTGAGCCGACAAAGCCAGCTGAGAGCTGTGGAAGGCTGGCCCCAAAATATTGGCCTAGACCCCTCCAGAACCTCCCCAAGAAGCTAATTCCAGAGACAGGGGTCAAGCTACTTCCAGAGATAGAGATATGCCTCCGACACCGCCCTCCCTCTGGGGGGACAGTCCTAAGGACGGCAAAAATAGCGGAAAATAAGGAATTCATAGGAAAGTCTGAAAATAAGCATAACGCTGCTTGGCAAGTTGTCAATAAAGAACTTGGCCACACAAAAATAAAAAGTGGTGGCAAATTTTTTTGACAGTGATAAAGATATTTGCAACCCTAATGATCGAGCCGAAATATTTAACAATTAGTTTTCTGGCACATCACTAAACATTAAAGACCACAAGCACCCGTGCAAGATGTTCATGAATACCTAACGCTCGCCGGTTTCATACATGTTCTCCCGAAGGCTGCCGGAAACACACGAGTTGTCCTTATCCGAATGCCTGCAATTAGGTCTGTGAACTCTATTAGAAATAGCCAAAGAGAAAACCAAACGGATTGTTATAGGATTCTCAGCTCTAGAGAAAAATAATAATGGGACGTTTTACGATTTAACTGAGGATTTTCGTATTTATTAAAAAAAACAATAAATAATACAACATGCAACAATAATGTTACAATATAGTACATAATAATGTTAATGTTGTTAATGTAACAATAATGTTGCATTTTTAGCATTTATAAAACTGCTCGAGCTCAGGGTAGGCATGATACATTGAAATGAAAAAAATAACATGAAAACTTCAATCAAAAGAAATTTGTAAACGATATATATTTGTTTTTACAACAATATTAATTTTTCATATATCTCCCTAGGCATGTATAAAAAAATACTACTGTAATTATAATAGTTTCAACTGCACTCCAAAACATTTATTCAAACAATAGCGGCCCCCAACATAGCGACTGATCTTCACTTACCAAAGCTCAGTCCTCAAACATTAAAAGGAGACCTTAACAGTGCTCGTCCACCACAATAGGATTGCCATTTAGACCCTTTAAGCTCGGTCCTCAACTGCCCCTTCCTTCACCAAGGGTCCCCAAATTAAAAATGATACCTTCATCAAGCAATGCTTAGTCACATTGACTTTTGACTTTATTCCTTTCAAAATGTAATAGCTAAAGAACTACTAAAGTGATAAGAAGAGGTTGAGGTTACCCAACTAAACTTTAAACTGACAACTTTAAATACAGACTCAAAACTTTAACACCACTAAATCCCTTAACTCCTTGAATCAATATTAATAGGTCAACTTAAAATAACCAAAACCTAATTACGGAAAACTTCGCGAAAACGTTTTCCAACTGCTATAAACAAGCTTATATTTTGTTTAAAAAATTTAATAACTCCGTTAATTGTGGTTTGATCACAATCATCTTTATATGGCTTTTAAGAAAATTAAATTGAGCAACCTTTTTCTCTCTTGTACAATTTTCGTAAAATTTACTGTTTTTAAGATATTAAGTTTTAAAATATGAACATGGCTGCCATTTTTAAATAGTACAAAATAGAAACTTGATACTCCGCACCAAAATAGGTCCTATTAGTCAACATATACGCACCAAGTTTGAAGTTGACATCTTCAGTGGTTCCAAAGTTATGCAAAATCATGTAACGGACAGACGGCACCGTCGGCACCCTGTATACAGTGTGTTCATTTTTTTGTCGCTTTAATAAAGACAGGCACGGCAAACAGCCAAGGGGCCCGAAATTTGTATAATGTCATTATTATCATTATCATAATAATCATTCCAATCATTCTAATCATTCTTAATAAGACAGGTACCTCATGGAGGACGTTACCCTAAATATGAGTGAAGGAATACGCAACTATGTTATTATTTATATTCTAGTCATCACTCATTCAGTTGCTAGTCCTAGCTACTGCTGTTTATTATCTAATTTAATTGTCAGTTCGATCCCGTGTTGTATCATGTTCATTTTGTTCGTCATCTTGCACACATGTACCTTATTACTCTTAAGTATTGTATTAACTGTATTGGTTGTTGAAACTAAATGGATAGATCCGTTAGAAATTTTGCCCGGGTATCAGCATACGCAGGGCACTGTATAAAAACGTTTTCTATTGTCTCATCTTCGTCTAAGGAGACATACTATGCATGATGGCGAGTCAATAGTCTTTATTGAAAATAGCCGATCTACAGTCAGAGCATGGACGAACTTCAACCTACATATCGTCGTTTTTTGTGCCTTGTTTAAATGAATGATATCAAACCAGGGTTTTAAGGAAACCACAGGCTGGATTTGCTGAACGGTTCTGATAGAGAATTCCGGAAAGCGAGTTTTCAGGTAGTGAAGACATTAAACAACCGCCAATTTTCAGTTTAAGCTAAATGGCACAGTTTTTTTTTGTAAAAATGTTAAGAGTAAACAGTATTTTATTTCTAAAAAATCAATCCTGTGTGAAATATATTAAGGGAACCGCATTATATTTCACAGACAGTAAAAAAAAGTTAAAATAGTCTCTTACTCTAGCAGGACCCGTGGCTTCGCCCAAAATAAAAATACAACATACGGTATCACTCTTCAAAAATATAGTTTTGTTTTTTCATACATTCTTCTTGTAAAAACATATTTCTTTATACATGTTAAATATTCTTTCATGAAACAGAAACATGTTTTTAAAGATTCGCTTAGTACTCAGGTCTGCTGCAACGAGAGTATCCTATCCCTGTCTAAAGGGCCTGTCTTTACTAAATACGACTATATCCAGCCACCCACCGACAAAGGCCCCAGGGTGTCGCTGCCCTCGGTAGGCTCATGCCCAGTATCGGCGTCCTCCCTCTTGCAAGTGCTGTTTGTGTCGGCTGTCCAGTTGGTCTTGCTACGAAGTGGAGGGTGGGCGAAAATTCACATCGAGCAGAGCCGGTGATGACGTCATCGTGGATGCGTTATCGATACGTGTTTCAGTATCCATCCGTGTCAGGCTCGAATAGTCGGCGGTCGATAATCGAATCAAATAGGTCCAGCAAACAAAACACAAAAATTGATATTATTTTTTGAGTAAATCAAGAAGAAATTTAGAAAAAACATCATGTAGGCCTAAATTAAGCTATAATTTGTACAACTTTTCATGATTGTCCGCGCATTCTTGTTGTGTTTTGTGACAATAAAGGATCTTGAATAACCGAATAACCCATACTTATTATGCATGGACTTCCGTAAAAAGTATTTTAAAACAGAACTAGACTAACCCCTTGCAGCGCAAAGCGCCACAAAACATTAAAATTTATACTATTACTTTTCACTATAAAGACCCTGGCATAATATAGTATCTAAAAAATTAAACAAATTTGATTTCATTTGTTCTGTAATTAGAAACACAATTCTACATTTTTAATCACCACTGAACTATTTAACTGAAATAAATTACAACATGAACCAAGGAAGTTAGTAGGCGCGAACCCAGGGAGGGGGGCTCAAGCTTCTCCAAAATTCGGAAAAATATGCAAAAAATGGGAAAACACAATTTTCTTTAATTGAGGCAAGAAAGTCTCTCAATTGTCTAGTCTTCAGTAGATTTTTTGATTATTTCTTAGAGATTCGGTGATTTCACGGCCATCAAAACTCTTTTATCACCGTCGGTCATTCTCTGCATATGACTATTGTTCACTGTACCGGTTTTCCAGCTTAAGTTTTCCAATAGCTAACTTTTTATTTTATGTATGACATTAAACCTCTTATAGAGAAACCTATTATTTTTTGCTCCTTTTAGCTGTGTATTTCAATTTTTGAAATTCCATGTAACTATCCAGTATGGCGAAAAACATAAAATTGTCTTATGGTACCATGTATTTTATGGTGTTTTTTTAATTCTACACAGAAAAAATGTTTGTTAACACTTAAATCCTCATAACTTCTTGACCTTAATTTGACAGACATACGGGTGGTGTCATTTTGTTTTTCATCTTAAGCACTAAAACCCATGAAATGTTTATCAAAATCGTTTCATCCGTTTTTGAAAAATGTGGAGTTTTGTAGTTTCTTATGGGTTCTCATGCGGTAAATACTCTTAAAAATCAAAAATTCAAAAAATGAATAGAACACCTGGAGATATTATCGTTACATACCTACATGCCGAATTTCATGAAAATCGGCCATTGATGTCATCTCTAGCTTTGTTTACATACATCAACACTCTCATACTCACACACACACACATACACACACACACACACACACACACACACACACACACACACACACACACACACACACACACACACACACACACACACACACACACACACGCGTACATAGATGGACAGACACCACTCTGAAAACCACTTTTTTATTCAGGGAGCATTAAAACAAATATATCCACTAACAACACAAATTCAAAAATTTTGACAAAAATACTTTCTCCAAAAAAGGGGGAGAAAGTAAAATGACAGGAAAATTAAAAAATTTAAATACCTACATAAAATTATAAAAATAAGGGGTTTCCTCATAAGAAGTTTACTGTCAGACATGAAATGAAAAAGTTAGCTTGGTCAGGGCTAAAGAAAAAAGAGAGGGCTGAACCATTTCGCCATCTGACTAGGCACCTGGTCACGTGACGAGATGACGTAGTCAGTGTGACATCTGGTCCCTGTTTCAAAACAGATTCCTAATGATTAATTTGAAACTGCAAATCACCCCACTGCAAATAATTTCCACACGAAACCACAACCCAACAACTCATCTTAATTAATCACTAAAAACCTATCTTACATTTACTAGCACAATTTAATCTTGTTAAAACTATAACTGCAATGTAAATAAATGTTTTAAAAAATCTATTTTTTACTTTTATTTATAAAAATAAATTCAGTAAATAAATAAAACCATAGCTACTCGGATTTAACAACAAATCTCGAAGCCTTGCATATATGCAATAAGGGACGGACAATGACAGCTCTAGAGAGTTTTGAAATATATAAAGCTGCCAAAACCCGCCCCCATGATTTATTGAATGACAGAGGTACACTTCAGCCAAATATATTATTTGACACCCTACTAAAACTAGATAAACCCGACCGACGATTGAGGTAGCCAGGAGGTCAAAGTCCAACTTGATAACGCCGCAACTTCCAGTCGAGCTCGATACACGACCGTGCTCGCACATCCTGCACCAGTTCGGGTTATTAAGTAGGCCTACATGTTTAATTTTCGTATTTTTCGTGTTCCGTGTTTAAATGTTCTTCTGTGTTTGTTTTTAAACATCTGACGCCACAAACATGTGTTAAATTTCAAGTGTATAGGATCTGAAGATGGCAACATCAGTTGATTGCCGAAACGCGTAATCCATGTCAAGAGGATTAAAGGATCACGAGGCTGATTACAGGTATTTAACCTTTTAAACATAAAGAGCTGCGACTAACTTCTAAAGTAAGCAAATGCTAAGTAAAAATCTAGTCTCCCCTGGGGCATGTTAGCTTTTTAGTTAGTCTTATCTCTTCACTCGACCGTGGTGGAATTTATGCCAGTGCGTAAAATAAAAGTGTACAGTGTTCGCAGGGACGTTAAGTATTGTAAACAATTGTTACGATTTGAATCAGAAAGTGTTGACTTCCTGGCGAATGAATTTCTCAACGATACTGATCCTAGAGGTGGTGGACTCATCAAGGAAACAAATGGAGATATTTTTACGGTTTGTTGCTGACCCTGGATTCCAGTCTGGCATCGCTGAGGATTTTGGTATTCATCGAACTACAGCTTGTAAAACTGTAAGTCATGTAATGGACAGAATAATTGCCGGATCTGGTAACTGGATTCGTTTCCCGTCAACAGCAGCTGAAATTAACGAAGCCAAAATCATTTGGCAGGAAAATTATCGTTTGCCGACTGTGATCGGAGCTGTAGACTGTACTCACATTGTAATTAAGAATGTGAGTACAGAATGTGTGTGAGTCCTTCACGACATGGAGATGAGTATATTAATCGAAAGGGGGAAACCACTATCAATGTTAATTAAGGTCACATGTGACGGTCGCGAAAAGTTTACAAGTGTGACAGCTGAGTGGCCGGGAAGCGTTCACGACGCTAGAGTATGGCGGACAAGCCCAATCAAAGGACTTATGTCGCGGTTTAATGGTATCACGTGTCTACTAGGTGATTCCGGTTATGGACTGTCTCCTTGGTTGGTAACACCGTTCAAACCACCAACAAATGCAGCGGAACGGAATTTCAACTTAAGCCATGCAAAGGAACGTATTATAATTGAAAGATGTTTTGGGCAACTGAAGAAAAGGTTCCCTATATTGGGAAACTGTATTCGAATTTCCCTAGAGAAAGTGCCCAAAGTTATCGTATGCTGTGCAGTGCTACACAACATTGCAAAATTTTTAAACGATGGTTTTGACTATGGTGAATTAGTCTTAGATGATGATGACTTACCCGAAGAACAACATGAAAATGCAGCGACGGCAGCGAGAGGACAGCAAAAACGTCAGGAGATGATGGCGTATATGAATCAAGCATGAGACGACGCAAGCAAAGGACATTTCTAGCAAGATCTAAGCAATATATATTTACATAAACCGTAGATGTTTTAGGCCATACATTTTCATTAAAAGTATCAAATGTATGAAAGTGTTATTTCATTCTATTACAATAACATCACTATAAATTATGTGTAACAATTTGATTGATTATTGAATGTTGTGGGTCTTACCAAGGATTGCCGGGTTCAAAGTGGTATTTGTTTGGATGGGTTGTGGATGTGATTGGAGGAAGTGCGGCGCCACCGCGCCCGCCGTGCCGGAATGCAGCGTAGGGCCCTCGGCCCTCGGTGCCGGCAAACTCCACTTGGCAGGGCGGAGCGGTTGGTTTTTTACCATGGAGGCGGAGGTATGGTTATATCATGTAGGTTACAGCCACCCAGCTCCCAAAATGCCTTGTCATGTAGTGTTTTACTTGATTTTACTTATTTTTTTGGAGGGGGTTGTTTATTTTGTATTTTTTAAAACCATTTCACAATACTTTTTATAAGAAGAATGTAAAATAATATAAATTGGTACAATATTGATAAAGCTTTTTAATTAACATTTTTAAGGCTACATTTTATAAGTTGTGAATGACGTAGAAATTGTCTAAATCTGTTTGGGTAGATGCATCAGCTGTAGTTTTATTGAGGATTTGAAGCTTAATATTTTCCCGCTCCAATTTCATTTTGTTCAGCTGCATTTGCTGTAGCAAAACAATTCTCTGCAGTGTGGCGTTGAGAGGTCTTTTGTATCCTCCGTTTCAAAACTCTAAACTTTCTTTTACACTTTTACGAATTTTCTTGACTACGTGTTGAGCAGCATTGTTGATTTCTTCATTTAATAAAACATCATTATTATCAATATCATCTTGATCTGTATCATCTGTCGGCGTTACCACTGCTACACTGGACGATGGTTGATCAATACCGACAGAAAGACTCCCCGGGATCTTGGTGAAAACAGGATTTCCCTCTTTACTATGTCGTAAAAATCGTTTTCCCACTGTTTCAGTTTGATAGGTCTATTGCCCGTTGCTTTGGTCTCCGACGAGCTGCACAGCGAGCCAGGAACCGCCCTGATGCAAATGCCAGATCGGCTAAGCACAGAGCGGCCTGGCGAAAGCTCCGCGGTGCCAGCAACCGGAGTAAAGTCAGGTGCTGGAAACAGCTGTGTCAGGATATCGACAACGACCCCTGGGGGACGGGCTACAAACTTGTAACCCAGAAGCTAGGGGCTCACTCACCACCTACGGTCATGGAACCACAAGCCATGGCCGCTGTCGTCGATACACTGTTTCCCAGCCACCCAGTTCGGCCAGTCAGAGAATTCGGAGAGGTAGGCGCCTTCCCAGCTTTCCGGGAAGAGGAACTCACCGCCGCCGTCCGATCCCTACGATCCAGATGGCCCGGTCCCGATGGCATTCCGGTGGAGGTGCTCAAGCTCGCTGCGGAGGTGAATCCAAGGCTTCTGCTCGATATGTTCAACGCGTATCTGGCGGAAGGGGTTTTCTTTTCTTCGTGGAAGGTAGCCCGCCTTGTTCTTATCCCCAAGGCGAAGAGCACACCGGGGACCCCTTCTTCTTTCCGACCCCTGTGTATGCTTGACACGGCTGGGAAAGAGCTTGAAAAGCTTTTGCGCGTCAGGCTGACCGAGGCCATCGTCTCTGCGGAGGCGTCTCCCCGCTTGCTGAGGCTAGACATGCCCGATGAGACCTGCCTCGTTGGCTATGCTGACGACGTCTCTGCCTTGATCGCTGCGAGGAACGTCAAGCAGTCAAAACTGAGGCTCAGCGTTGTAATGGCCAAGGTCAACGGGTGGATGCGAGATCACGGCTTGTCCCTGGCTATCAGTAATAATAAATCTTAGAAATTAAACAAGAAATAGTTAACCATGATGTATTTGAATATAAAAATTACAACGTAAACAAATAACAAAAACAAAAACAATGTAGAAGACAACAGCTGATCATTTTAAGGATCCAGCATTTCCTCCCTTTTTATTGAGGTGAATAACGTCTGGGAGCCGCGCGTATCCTTCCAGAACGCCTTATTTTTGCCTCTTCATCTCCGGTCGGTAATGGTTCCTGAGAAGTAACCTCTCGCGGTGTAAATTCCTGATTTGGTTGAAAACAGGTTTCTTGTGTTTCAGAAGATATATGTATTGATGTGGGATTGTCTATTTCTGTTTGAGACCGATCATGAGGCTCATCATTTTCGGTGGGGTTATCATTTGAAGTTTCTGCTAAGTGGGAAGGACGAGGTTGTTCATTTTCATCAACTGGATGAGGTAGACGAGGTTGTTCAATTTCATCAACTGGATGCGGTAGACGGGGTTGTTCATTTTCATTAACTGGATTAGGTAGATCATTTCCACCCGATGAAGATATACTTTCAGCACTTGGTAAATTCATATATGCAAAACTTTGTACATAGCTCTGGATCATCTTTTTGTTTTGGGTTTTGGTGTTAGTGCTGGAAAATTCTCTATTGTTGTAGCCTTTTGAGTTTGAGGATGTCTGCTGAGGTCCTCGCTGTTTAGGTTGTAACTTGTTTTCGTTTAATGTATGTTGCGGTCGTAGCTGGTTTTGGTGCCTCTTAACTTTCCCTCTTTATTTATCTCAAACATCATTCGACCAAAATCTCCCATTGACAGTTCCTTTTATCCATCGTTTTGGTCCACTAAAGAATTTTGCCAGAACGTTATCACCAACCTGAATTTTTTTATTTTGTCTGTCATTCATATCAAGACTAGAGACAGGAGGTGGTTGCAGAAAAGCTAGCAAAGTTTTCGGTTGCCGTCCATGAAGCAATTCTGCAGGGGATTTACCTTTACTTGGATTTTGAGTTGTTCGATAGGTTTTCAAGACAGAATTGAGAGCATCATGTTTATTTTTATTGTCTGCCCAAGACTTCTTCATAGCCTCTTTAAACGTTCTAACAAAACGCTCAGCTTCCCCGTTTGATGAGGGGTGAAAAGGAGCAGTGGTTAAATGTGATATTCCAGCTTTTGCACAAAAGTTATTTAAAATCATGAGATGTGAATTGCGCCCCATTATCGGATACAAGAGTATCTGGTGGACCTTCCAATAAGAACACCTGACGAAGTGCAGTGATAGTTGATTATGTAGTGGTATTATTCATTTTGATAACGAAAGGAAACTTTGAAAAAGCATCAACTACTATCAACCACATACTATTCCAGAATGGTCCAGCGAAATCGATGTGAACTCTCTCCCAAGGTTTTCTCGGGGTAGGCCAGCTAAGGTATTCTTGCTTGGAATTCGATTGAAATTGTTGACAATGAACACACGTTTTTGAGATATTTTCTATATCTTGGTCCATGTGAAACCACCAACAATGGCGTCTTGCCATTTGTTTCATACGAACAATGCCCCAGTGAGCGGTGTGTAGGAGCTGAAGAACAGAAGATTTAAGTGCTGTTGGAACTACTACCCGAGGGTAATCTCCTTGAGAAATTAGCACACCAGATTGTACTGTAAGAGCATACCTGCGATCGAAATATGGTTTCAGTTCATTGTTTGAAATAGCCACTGGCCATCCATGTGTAGTGAAAGCAAGAACTTCTTTTAGGATGGGGTCTTTTTGCGTTTCTTGAGCTACGTCTCTGTAGTTTATTGGAAAATTAGAAATATTATCCATCAGGTCTTCTGTGATCCAAAAGCAGCACTCTTCCAATTTCTCAAACTTAGAATCAGGGCCACAGGGTAGTCGTGATAAAGCATCTGCATTAATTTGCTTATCTGTTGATCTGTAACGAATTGAGCAACGATAACTCATTAACGTGATTGCCCATCTCTGAAGTCTTGATAGTGTGTACACTGGTAATTGTTTGTCTGGGTGGAAAAGTGTTACCAGAGGTTTATGATCTGTTATGAGTTCAAAGCATCTTCCATACAGGTACTGGTAGAATTTTTTTACCCCAAAAATTATGGATAAAGCCTCTTTTTCAATTTGGCTGTATCCCTTCTCTGCATCATTCAAAGTCTTTGAAGCAAATGCTACGGGGCGTTCTGAGCCATCTGGGTACCTCAACGAGAGCACAGCACCCACACCGTACGAAGAGGCGTCTGTGGCTAATATTGCAGGGAAATCACTATTGAATGGTACAGGTCTAGTTGTATTCACGAGAGAATCCTTTAATTTATTAAAAGCTCTCTCTTCTTCACTGCCCCACTGAAATAGTGTGTCCTGTTTTCTCAGTCTGTTCAAAGGAGCAGCAATTGTGGCAAAGTTTGGAATGAATCTGTGGTAATATGTCATTTTTCCCATGAAGGTGAGAAGTTCGGCCAAGTTTCTTGGCCGCGGCATAGACTTTAATGCTTCAACCTTTGACTCAGATGGAAGAACTCCTTTTTCAGATAATGTATTACCCAAGTATTCAATTTCTTCCTTAAAAAAATCACATTTTATTAGATTACACCGGAGTCCACTTTCTTGAAGACGATCAAACAACTGATTCAGATTCTTTAAATGTTCCATATTATTACTTCCAGTTACAATAATATCATCTAGATAATTTACACAGCCTGGTATTCCTGAAATTGTCTGCTCAAGAAAAACTTGAAATATTGCTAGCTCCCCACTGACTGAACTTTATTGGTTTGATTATTCCCAAACTTAAAAGTCTATCTATTTCCATCTTGACCGCGTCATGTTGAGCATAAGAATAGGTCTTGGTTTGAAAAATCGTGGTCTTGCTCGAACCTAAACCCGGTTCGAAAATTGATGCATGTTTCTTTGTAAGCTCTTTTATTTTATCATTCAATTTCGGATCATTTTCGAATTTTGCAGATAGCTTATTGACATCAGAATAGGGAGTTGATATAGTTACCCCAAAAGCATGAAACCAACGGGGTTCCAAAAATATTATCACCTTTAGGAGAATTTGTTACAAGCAATCTTAGTTGTCTGGTCTCAGATTTAATGCTTACATTTGCCATAAACCAACCTTTCAGAGGAACCTGGACACCACCGTAAGCTTTAAGAAACGAACTAGGTGGATTTAATGGTGGCTTACCTAACTGTGTGTATGTTTCTGGACCGATCATCGAGCATGTGGCACCAGAGTCGAGAGTCATTCGTATAGGCTTACCATTTATATGTACATCTATGTAATAACGAAAGTCTTCTTTCATGATAGGTTGTGAAAGCGACTGAACTTCTTCCATTATATTCACTGAATGGTTTGGTTGAGAACAACACACTTTAGGAATATGTCCTACTTTACCACAGTTGTTACAAGTTGTCTTGTAAAAGCGACAGTTCTTTCTTTGGTGTGTAGAGAAACAAGACGGACAAGACTTACGAAAATTAGGGATCGAGTGTTCGAATTGATTAGAACTGTCATCTAAAGAAACAAAATGACTCAGCTTACCTGATGTTTTGTAAGGTGGATGATTATCAGACTGTCCGAATGTTGAAGATGAAGAACGTGGTAAAAATAAATGCTTCTTGGAACCACGTTTATGATTCCAGTGCTTACATTTGCGTTTAGATTTAATGCTTACATTTGCCATAAACCAACCTTTCAGAGGAACCTGGACACCACCGTAAGCTTTAAGAAACGAACTAGGTGGATTTAATGGTGGCTTACCTAACTGTGTGTATGTTTCTGGACCGATCATCGAGCATGTGGCACCAGAGTCGAGAGTCATTCGTATAGGCTTACCATTTATATGTACATCTATGTAATAACGAAAGTCTTCTTTCATGATAGGTTGTGAAAGCGACTGAACTTCTTCCATTATATTCACTGAATGGTTTGGTTGAGAACAGCACACTTTAGGAATATGTCCTACTTTACCACAGTTGTTACAAGTTGTCTTGTAAAAGCGACAGTTCTTTCTTTGGTGTGTAGAGAAACAAGACGGACAAGACTGACGAAAATTAGGGATCGAGTGTTCGAATTGATTAGAACTGTCATCTAAAGAAACAAAATGACTCAGCTTACCTGATGTTTTGTAAGGTGGATGATTATCCGACTGTCCGAATGTTGAAGATGAAGAACGTGGTAAAAATAAATGCTTCTTGGAACCACGTTTATGATTCGAGTACACCTGCAGAACATTGGATTCAGGTATGTCTTCACTGTCGGTTATTACCTGTTTTGCAGCCTGAGTAGTTTCAAATGTAAAAGCTATTTGTAGAACATCGTTTAGTGAAGGATTAGACATTTGCAATGCTTGAGTACGGACAAAATCATGAGGTGTATGAAGAACTATAACGTCTCTAATATAGTCGTCAACTAGTGATTGATTGCAATCAGATTTTGTACAAATGAAGTTGCAAGATCGAGCAATCCCACGAAGCTCTGTTGTCCAATCTGCATACGAATGTCCTGGTTTCTTTACAGTTCTGAGAAATTTGTATCGCGATGCTAATACATGTATTTTTGATGCAAAGTACACGTTCAGTTGATTGATAATGTCTGCATAAGGCTTACTCCCAACATCACTGCAACCAAACAGTTTTTGTAACAGGGTAAATACATCTGATCCTACCCAACTCAAGAAAAATGCACGTTTTTGATCATCAGATACCACATTATAGGCTTTGAAATGTTGATCAAGGCGCAGGCAGTATGATTCCCAATCTTCATTTGTAGAGAATGGTTGAAAGGATGGAACCATATGTAGAAATGCATCCTGTTTAGTGTTGTTATGTTTGCTGGTGTTTTCCTTGTCATTTAACAGTGTTTCTATTATCCTGTTTTGATTACATATGCATTGTTTTAGATGTTGTAAAAGCTCTTCATCCATTTTTCTCGTCGCCAATAATAAATCTTAGAAACTAAACAAGAAATAGTTAACCATGATGTATTTGAATATAAAAATTACAACGTAAACAAATAACAAAAACAAAAACAATGTAGAAGACAACAGCTGATCATTTTAAGGATCCAGCAAGTAAGACGGAGATCGTGGTCCTCACCAAAAAGAGGATTAACACCGTGTTCCCGGTGCAGATAGGCGACGTCACACTCGAGACTAAGCCTGCTGCAAAGTACCTGGGAGTCATGGTCGACAGCAGACTGTATTTCGGCGAGCAGATCCGACGCGCCGCCGACAAAGCCGCTAAGGGTAACGCTGCCCAATGTCGGCGATCCTCATTCATGCAAGCGCCGCCTGCTCATGACTGCCGTCCAGTCAGTCTTGCTTTACGGGGCGGAGATATTGGCTCACGCACTCGAGAAGCGAGTCTTCCGAGACCGGCTTTCCCGAGTCCAGCGCCGAGGAGCTCTGCGGGTCGCTTCAGCCTACCGCACAGTCTCCGAGCCTGCTGTGATGGTGATCGCCGGAGTCATCCCCGTCCTCTTCCTCGCGAGGGAGAGGCAGGCGATTTACCGGAGGAGGCCTGAAGCGGGCCGGGAAGCAGCTGCCAGGGAAGAGCGTGATCGCAGCTTCGACTAGGAAGCCGAGCCGAGGGGACGTTGGACCTTCCAGCTTATACCCTCCGTCCGACCATGGGTGGAACGGCAGCACGGCGAGGTCGATTACTACTTGACCCAGTTTCTTTCTGGGCACGGATACTTCCGAGCCTATCTGCACCGGATGGGCAAAGTCGCCAGCCCGGACTGTCTGTATTGCCCCGGCATCCCAGACACGTCCGAGCACACTTTTTTCAGTGCGACCGTTGGCACGTCCGCCGAGCCTCGCTTTCATCTGAGATCGGCGTGGTCGTCAGCCCAAACAACATCGTCGGAGCTATGCTCCAGGGAGAGGGCAACTGGAACTGTGTCCAGCACTACGTCCAGGCCATTCTTCGGGCGAAAAAGGTCGACCTCGATCGGCCTTAATCCTCAGTTTTTCCCCAAGGAGGTTGCCCTAGTGGCGTAATATCAAAGGCCTAGCCCGAAGTAATGTGTGAAACAGTTCCAGGCTAGTGTCCTCGGTGCCGAGGGAGGTGGTTTAGTCGGTAGTTCACAGGACATCGAGCTAGTGGGAGTCCGACACTACTGAGGGGACAACGAGCCCCTCAGTGTGCGTAAACGCATTCCACCTCCTACCCAAAAAAAAAAAATTATTATTATAGGGTGGGTGCACCAGTTAATGACCACCCCCCAGTAAACATGAGACATCGTCCTTAACCGGTCATTCACTGGTGCACTCACCCTAGTGAGTTATGCTTTGATTCTAAAAAAATTCCAAACAAGCGTGATAGGTTTTCAGGAATTTTAAGATCGATCTACAGAATATTGTTATAAAGTTTTAGGCTATCCCATTTTACGGTTATTAAGGATTAGAGCAGGAGCCCACGACCGCCAGACCTTCGTTATTTTATAAAAGCTGAAAATTTTTCAACACAATGTCCCAGCAAAGATGGCAACGACCAGCAAATATGAGATAGGGATATTGGTTGCTTTGGTAACGAAATGGTAACAAAAATGTAAAAATAGTAACAAAGTTTCGTTAAAGTATAAAGCTTAATTTTTTATGTATTTTCTTTGGAGGAATGTTATAAATCACATCACCCATTGCCAGACATCTAGCGTGGTTTGAACCCCCAGCCAGACACACCTGAAGTTTAATCGTAGGTAATTAAACTTTCGTTATAGTATAAAAGCTAAATTTTATATATGTTTCTTGGGGGACTATTAAAAGACGTTTCCTCAAAAGCCAGACAGTTTCGATGGTTTCTAACCCTTGCCAGACACGCTGAATGTCTGACTTCTGTGAGGAACTGTTACTTTTACATACGTTAGATTTGGTTTCAGTCTTATTTTGAAAGCAATGAAAGCATAATTTTGTATATTTTACTTTTAGAATAGCTATCAGAGTATATTCCCCCCAAAACCAGCCATTTTCGATGATTTTTACCTTTTGCCAGACATAATAAGAAATTGCCGTAATAAGAGTGCCGTGCGAAACTGATACTTTTGAATTATGGCAAATTCGGTTACAATCGCAGTATAAAAGCTGGACTTCATACATGTTAATTGCTGACCTATAAAAAGATGTCTCATCAAAAGCCAGACAGTTTTGATGGTTTTTTCCTTCTGCCAGACACTTTCAAAGAATGCCGTTACATTAGTGGTGGGAGTAACCGTTATTTTTGATTTATGTTAAGTTTTCCATTTGGTCTTTTTGTACTTGTCATCTGTTTCATATTTTGAATCATGTGTTGAATTATCATTAGAAGTGTATATTTGTTTATTTTTCTATTTGTTTTTATGATTAAATGAGATTTTGAATGCAGTAACATGGGAAATGTAGGCCTTTTGATCATTTTTGTACGAAAAACTAAGAAAAGAAATGTGATCAAGATGAAATATAGTGCTGTAAAGCAACATGAATGTTGACTAATAGAATATGAAACAGTTTTTTTATTTAAAATTTCGTGTGTTTTTATTGTGTTGTTTGTGTTTCTTGAAAAGATTACTATGGGTGATAGTGTAAACTGTTTTTTGTGTAAGCAAAATAACGACAAAATTATATTGTTTACTGATGAGACATTAAGAAAATGTAAAAATGTTTTAAAAGTAAGAAAAATTCATAATCTTAAATACAGTGAAGCAACGTTGCCCAGCGAATTTGTGGACAATGGCTACCACCAAGACTGTTACAAAGCATTCAATAGATGAAGACATTGAAGACGATGAAAATTATCAAAATCATTGACAGTTTGCTGAAATGCAATAAAATATAACTGAAATAATTTTTAACTTTGTGTGTGATGTTTATAAGAGGCGAAGAATCCCTCACTCATATTCAGGGTAACGTCCTCCATGAGGTACCTGTCTCAAAAAGAATTACAATGTGAAAGAAAGTGGCAGTGAAAGTGATCAGCCTAAGGTTGTTAAATAAATATGCAAATATATTTGTAGTAGTAAATATGAAGAAAATATTGATGACAGCGATAAGGACGTTGACAACGATAAAAATAAACAAAATCATTGACAAAATTGCTAAAATGCAATAAAATATACCTAATTTAAATGTTTATTTTTATTTTGGGTGTGTTGACTAAAACCGAAAAGACGATGTTTTCATTGGATTCCTACTGACCTAGGAATCATCTCTTTCTATTTAATATGTCTAATCTTTGTCTCTTTCTATTTAATATTTATAAAAATGTATTTTATGTAAAATATATACTAAAAATAATGTTGATGGGTTCTCAAGAATTGAAAATGTGTAGTTAATACAATGTTTTATTTATAAATAATTTTATATTACAAACGTAATGGATTTGAAAAATAGTTTAGATCTCATAATTAATTGGTATGTAGGTACAAACTACATGAAAAAAGGATGTTGGTTTATATATATTATTTATTTATTTATTACAGAAAGTGCTATTTTTAATTAACGGTTATATATATGAAGTTCATGGAATGGTCCAAAAATGTTTCCATACTAACCACATGCAAATATATTTGACATAAAAGCTAATGACATGTTTACTTAAACAAGTAATCTTTGGTGAATTGTCAAAGGCATACCAACGTCTGCCGGATTGGCCCTGACATAGTTTGGTTACGACCAGGTAGTAATTTCACTGTGATGGAAAAAATAATAGTTACGCCCAGAAGTCACACTTTCAATATTTCTAGCAAAAGAGAAAAACTATCAAAACTGTCAGGCTTTAGATCAGCCAATATAGCTATCCGAACGAAATTATAAAAAATTCAGCTTTTATACTATGACTGAAACTAAATTTACCTTAATCCAAAAGTAATGGTTACTCCCACCGCTAATGTAACGAATGTGTCTGGCAGAAGGTAAAAACCATCATAACTGTCTGGCTTTTGATGAGACATCTTTTTATATGTCAGCAACTAACATATATGAAGTTCAGCTTTTATACTACAACTGTAACCGAATTTGCCATAATTCAAAAGTAACAGTTTCGTACGGCACTCTTATTACGGCAATTTCTTATTATGTCTGGCAAAAGGTAAAAACCATCGAAAATGGCTGGTTTTGGGGGGAATATACTCTGATAGCTATTCTAAAAGTAAAATATACAAAATTATGCTTTCATTGCTTTCAAAATAAGACTGAAACCAAATCTAACGTATGTAAAAGTAACAGTTCCTCACAGAAGTCAGACTTTCAGCGTGTCTGGCAAGGGTTAGAAACCATCGAAACTGTCTGGCTTTTGAGGAAACGTCTTTTGATAGTCCCCCAAGTAACATATATAAAATTTAGCTTTTATACGACTAGGAGTACGCTCCGTTGTCGCGTATGAGGTCGATCGATATCGAAGTCTCATGGTGAGATAGGTTAAACCTCTATTCATTTCCAATCTAAAGAAAACCAAAAGGTCATTAGATAATTTACTTTTTTATTTATTTTAAATATTTTTTGTTAAATATATAAATAATAAAAAGTACTTGGTGGACCGAGTTTTGCTTGGTACTTTTTCATGTTTAGCAGTACATATAATTGCAATTAAATATTTTAGTGTCATAAAATTGATAGATAACAACTTTTTTTACTTTATGCAATCTTTATCCCACATGCTGTATTCATCCTAAATGGCTTTTGTTTGCAAACAGCTGTTATGATTACTTCGTTCTGTTTACATTTTGTTGCTATCATGGCAACTCATAAGGCCAATGTTAAAATTATTCAACTTTAAAATTCATTTTATTACTTTATTAAATTTTCTCCGGCCAAGTAGTCTGCATATATCACGTATTTGAGTTGTGAATTACTGATTTCAAGACTTTGAAGGAAATACTTGGAGCCATTTTTGAGAACATGGTGCAAACATACAAGCAAGCAGGCATGGCCAGATGATAACATTGTTAATATAAGAGCATAGGACATAAATAGGAAACTTGAACCATTTGGGGATTGTTGAGGCGTTGACGAAAAAACTTTTAGTAAGGTACTTAAATAAAATTTATGAGACAAAAGATATAAGCTGGATTTAAAGTAGAGTAAAAAGCTTTTTGAATCAGCATAGTTTTATCCTTTCATGCAAAAGAATGAAAATATGCAAGAATTTTGCTTACAAAATACAAATATTACAATGGACAGCAAAACAACACAGTTGCTAACATAAAAAAATATTGTAAGTAAAAGTTAAAAACAACATAAAAACTATAAATTATAGTTTTTACATCGAGATAATAAAATTAGGTTTAATGTGAAATAATAATACAACCATTGCAGCAGATCTGCGTACTCAGCGAATGTCCATTAGTCAAATGATATTATCTAACATTATAAAAACTTTCCTATGGGCACGTATTTATTGGAATTAGTTCCAATAATAAAATCGTATACGCTATTGTTAATTTATTTAATTTGACTTATTTCAATAATGTAATAAGTAAAATATACTTTTTCTTTCAAATAATAAAATAAAATCTACAATTTTTTAAAGTTTGTGACCAGTGGATGTTTGTTGCAAGATTGCTAAAGCCTCCAAAGGGCGTCAACCTCTCCACCATCTTGGAGGTCACTACTTATTTTAGGGGAAAAGAGGTTCACACAGCCTTGGCCACACACAAGAACTGTGCTATGGAGAAAAAACCCTTTACATGCCGCCCTGAAATGGCTTAACATGTAAGATGAACTAAAACTGCAGTGAGCAGTTTGTACAAACAACAGTCTTCACAATTAATTTAAGCAAATGAATGAAAATATAACACAGATAATATAAGGAATAGAAATAAACTTGCCAACTAGAAAGACACAACTAACAATAAAAATACCATGTTAGTTGTGAACCTCAGAGATTACAAACAGTAAATTATAAAAATTTGATTATGCTATCATAATGAACTCGTTGCCGGTACACAATTTTTATTGTCTGATCACTAACGACGCTTTCGGGAGCGGTGTAGTGGACACTGCAGCCATCATTTGCCTAAAAAAATGTAGCAATGGTGACTTTTTTAAGTTCTGCCACTGCGGCCAGAGTTTCTGCCCCTCCCCACTCATTTCCCTTTTCTAAGCTGACAAGGAACTGGTCTATTTTGTGATGCATGGAAGAGTCTTCATGATAAGTTAAAGGCTGCGCCCTAATACTATCTTCGAGTTGTGCCACCCATAATTCTGAAAACAAAAAAGAGGACCATAAATAGGAAAAAATTAACAAAGTATTTCTCAGAAAAATCATAAAAAATATTCCTTGGTCAAGCTAACTGTTATGATATTAATTGTCATGTTGATTTTGACACTTTAACCACATCTTATAACCCATTCGTATGTTAGTCTAAAAATAAAAATAATGTTAAATATCGACAATAATAATTTCATGGACCAAAAATATCATGTGATAATTTGCGGAAAAATGTGTATACTAAAGGTATAATTGGTCATTGAAGTAATAAAATATAAAATGTTTTTTTTTAAGTTTTGACTAATAAAAAATGTCTGTGAAAGGATAATATAGAATACACAGTTTAGGAAGTAGTTATTGTTTGTTTTAAGTTCCCTGTTGGGGAGAGTGGATTTATGTCGTGGTTTTAAATTTTTTCCCCATTTGCCATCAGTGATAGCTTAAAACAAGTTAATGCAATGTTTCCGGATACTGGCAACTGATCCTGTCCTCGGTGGAAGGAACCTAGAACACAATAAGATTAGTAACAGACAGACCGGAGTACATGGTCAAAAAACATAACAAAAAATATGCTCAATAACTAATTGTATTGTTTTGCAAATGTTATTCAACATGAAGACTCTAAAAAAAATGTAAACCTCAACCATTATGAATTCAAAATATACTCGATTAATATGAATATGTACTCAAAAGCAAGATATTTTAAAACTGTTAAATTGCCAATAATTTGAGTGAAAAATTAATTTAAATCAGAATTGATAAAAAAAGTTACCATTGGCTGGTTGCTGGAGTTTCATTTTGATGAACAGTACTACTTGGCTTCTCAGCAGCCAAACAGCATCTAAGTGTCCAGGCTGATCTGGGGCTGATAGTCCAAGCTGATGCAGTATGCTTGAAAACAAGCAGTGCCCATCCCCAGGCATAATAGCTACTTCTGCAGGTCCTTCTTTTACAAAAACTATCTCTGTACGGATGGAAGTGTGAGTAGTTGGTTGAGGAGGAGAGGGAGGTAGAGGAAGGGGTTGTTCAGGTTTGGGTTTAGACAGCACAATAGATCCAGATTTTTTTTTGCCATAACCTCAATTCTGTTTACGGCATTCAACTTACACTGTCGATTTAAAAAAAGAAAAACATTATGTACACCTTAAAAAGAAGAAGTATATACAATTTTTAATTGATTAGAAAAATAATCAAAGTAACAAATACCCCCGTAGCAGCAGACCTGCATACTCAGCGAATTTCAAATGCAAAACAACATATTTCAATCCAACATAGCGAGATTTGACATGTTTTGGTAAGCTCCATAAGAATAACATGGGGAATGAGTATGCAGGTTTGCTGCTACAGGTATATTAAAACTGAGTGGTGTTAATTTAATATTTAGTATATCTGAACTAGAAGAAGCTATTTACCAAGTTTTATTAAGATTTGTTTAGAAATAACCGAGATATGGAAATTTACTTATTTCCCATAAGGTTAACATTGGGACAACGTACTGTATTTACCACTTTTAATATCCCGGTAACCAATGGACATAGAGGGGTGATTCAAGATACTAAATTGTTTTTTTTTTTCAGCTGAATTCAATGGTGCCAATAAAAAATCGATAAATTTTATTTTTCTACGTAAAAAACTCATAAAACCCATTTTTGGGGGGTTTATCCCCCTCTACCCCCCCTCCCAGTGGTCCGATCGGACCATGTTTACGGCCGCTATCGTGCTGACAGACACATATATATATAGATATATAGATATATAAATAAAAATTCGAACGAATGGTGTATTTTGCTTCTGGTGGCCCCAAAACGAAAAGTTATCGTGGTCTTGGGCTTAGATCTTACCATGAGACCTACGGTAATAGCTTCTTCCCTATAGGGGAAATTCGCTAAAATAGCATTGATATTTGAATCCAACCATGTATGTTAATTTGTAGTACCCATTGTCTCACAACCTAAATAATAGAAATTTAAATTTGATTACACTTATTTTTAAAGATTGATGTTCTACATTATTTGTGCTTCAGTAGCGATTTTTTTTATTCAGGCAATTTTCCCAGAATCTTGGATTAAGACCTCAAGACCTGTAATTATATCCAGGTCTTGCAAAAATTTCTAAATTGGATTGCACAATATTTTGCTTGAGTTGCGCTTTAATGGAAACTATTAATGCTTTAATACATTGATACTTTTATTGAAAATGTTGACGAACCCATTGTGTTCAATAATTTGCAATATTTCGGGTACTGGTGTATCCTCTTGTCAAGTACAAAGATAAAGAATGACAACAAACATAACCACTTCATAGCTTTTTTTGCATTCTTTACATTAATTAAATTTAGTCTCAGTAGGAGCATCTATAGATTAGGTCAAAAAAATACCTTCAAAGTAGGCATAAATTTCAGATTATCAAGACGTCTCTGAGTAAATTCAGGATGAATAATCATTCCATCTAATGTTTTTGATCTTGACAAGGCCACATATGACAGCCCACACTGGAATTCTTTAGTTCCAATATCAACCACAACCTATAGAAATACACAGTTTAGGTCTCTAAAGATTAGTCTAGTAATGTTATGATGTTTTAATAACCTTAACAGCATATATTTTTTGGCAACTGTTATTATATATTATTTTAAATAAAAAATCATGCCTGGTTTTCAAATAATAAAAAATTATTATTCAAAGATGATATTTTCATGGAATTCATTTTAATTTTGGAATTGTGATAAATTTGAGAAGGACCAAACATGAAACAACGTTTATTTGTATGTAATTTAAGATGGAATGTATACAGTCTTTTATTAAATGTAGGGATTCATACAATAACAAGGGTAACATCTCACTTTAATAAAAATAAATTGTAGAATTCAAATTGATAATGTATTGTATTTAAATATTATTTGCACTAAGTATGCCCTTAAATAAAAAAAATATGACCAAATAGAAACGGCAAAGTAATTGATATGTACTGAAATCAGGTAAGGAACATTCCAACTAAAAAAAACTACAGTAAAATAAAAATAATTCAAATACATTCAATTATTTTTAATTCTACCATTTAAAACAATATTTTGTTTGAATCATGAACACTTTGTAATTGATTTTAATATTAATTAGTTAAAATGCTTGGATGTAAATGACAAATTGAGTTAATGTTTTCAAATTACATTAAAATAAAGAAAATTATCTCAGTAGAAAAATTTACACTTATGAGCATATACACACCTTCTCATAAGTCTGACCGTGTGACTGGTGTACAGTTGAACCCCAAGCAAGGCAAAGTGGTATCTGCTCTCGGGAGCAACTTGTTCTTCCTGAGGTCCATGTCCTTAGCAGGGGGGGGGGGGATTGGTACTAACTGGTCAGCTACAGTTGGACCAGAATATTGGTCAAACCTGACCATTACTGCTGTGGGCATGTCCTCTGGGGATTTTTGGCCCTCATTATATACAATGTCTGCTACAGTACCAATGGAGCCATTCACAAGCCCAGCTTTCACCCACAAATTAGCCCTTAAAATAACCTGAAAAAATTACATCATTTAAAATCTCAACCTTAAATCAACAAAATTAGATTACTGTAGTAAAAATGTTTTTTTCACTGATTTGAAATTTCTTAGGTCAGTTGCAAAAATTGTATAGAAAGAGATAATTCTGTTTTATTTATATTATTATAATGTTGTTGAATAAATTACATTATTTAACACATGTTATATGAATTGAATAAATATAGATTATTTTTAATGTATTGACCTTAGCTCCTTTGGCAAGGTAAAGGACTGGTTCAAGGCCACAAGCATCATCTGTGCTGCCCTTTACTGCTGTGGCATTGTTGTGCCTGGCAGGTATTCGGGCTACTGGGCAGTGCAAACTTAGCAGTTGTTCTCCATTGTACTGTCGAGCAGATTTTCTAGTCGCATAAATGTGAACTGCATCTTTAAATAAATTGATTTCCTCACTGGTCAAATATTTGATAAATCGTTTAGAAAACAGTTCATAGTGTATTACGTTGCACGCACCTTTTGAAAGTTCATCAAGGGCTTCTCTGAAATAAAAAAAAAACCATATGAATCAATAATATACCTCATGAAGTAAATGACTCATAAAAAGCAGGAATATAATATTAGCCTCATTGTTAAAATAAAGAAATATTACAAAATTGTGATAGACACAAATCAACCTTTTATTTGTTGCCCCAATGAAAAAATATATTAAAAAAAAATGTAATCAAAGGTATCTAGTATATTGAAACACATGGCTCTGTTCTTTTACTTTAACATTTCATAAAAAAATTTTGAGAAAGTTGAATCGTAATTGATATAATTGTTTTTGTTTATCCTGAAAACAACGGCAATAGTAACTATATATACTTTTCTAATAAACTTAGTACATTCTTGATTTAATGATAAGATAGTTATTCTTTTTTTAATTGGATTGTAGTTTAAAGACAGTTACCATACAATTTATTTGTTTTTCTTATTATTTTGTTTTTTACATGGTATACCCTATGTATATTTAATTAGATATACCTAAAATTAGCTTATTTATGTGTATTTAGATTCTGCTGGCAATTTCATCTGCACAGAATATATTTCTGAGACCAAAATTACTTACTTATAACATCTGAATGTAATATTTCAACAGCAACAGTTTCTATGATAATAATACAAGCAAGCAATCATACAAACACTGATAACTAAAGTGTGTCAATTACTCGATGTAAAAGAGATAATTGTATTTGCATTAATGAAATCATGGATTGTACAAACGATAAATTTAAAGTATGTAATTATAAGTGTATTACCTTAATGCAGAGTCAGTCTGTCTCATTGACTCTGTAAGGAAAACAGCATGTTTGAATTGTAGAAATGTATACCTCCCCCTTCTTTCTGGGTCAGTTTTGGGAGATACTGAGTAGATTGGCTTGCTTAGCACTGGAGGTAACTGACATATGTCTCCAATTAGGAATACATTTATCCCCCCAAAAACCTGAAAAAATAAATTTTGATTTAACAATTTTTTTGGATCATTTGCTTGTCTGCAGAGTATGCAAAAGTGGTGAAGTTGGTATCCTTTAAGATAAAACCAAATATAACATTAAAATAAACGGTATCAGGAGACTGACACATACTTTCTTCCGTAACTCCAGGTAAAACAATGAAATATACAGTAAAATGAAACAAATTTACAATTAAATATATGCAGAGTTTTATGAAAATTGGTTTGTAAATAAGGGAGGTGTGAGTTTTTAAATATCTTACTTAAGCGTAACATTAGGCAACATACTGTGTTTACTACAAAACGTAACTAAAAGTTTTCTCTGCAACCAGTTAACATAAACTAATAATTCAAATACTGGAATATTCATTTGTTGAAGCCAATTTTAATAGTTGTAAGTACATTTACTTAAAATGTTTAAGTTTCTATAAAACTTGGAAAAATGAATTTATTCAATATTAAAATCCCTATAAAGTATAGCCTACATTATTAATTGACACACTAATTTTTTCATTATTTGAGAATACTTAGAAGTTATAATGTACAACTTATATTAGTTCACAATGGTTACCTGAGAAGAGTCAGGATTAGCTTCAGCACATCGCTGCTCCATCATGCCAAGTAGACCAAGTCCAATCATTGAGCATTCATCCACGATAATGAACCTTACTGGACTCATCAACTCCTGAAAATTGCGCATAGCTGCTCCTTCCAAAGGTTTAAATTGTGATGCTCTTATTGGAGCACAGAGTGGATTGTGTTGCCGTTTACTTAAGGGCAGCGGAGCCTGTTGGAGCAAGTAGCAAGAAGCTATCACTGCCAATAGCCTCAGAGATTCTTGCAGTAACCATCTTTATGAGTGTAATTTTTCCACACCCTGCTTTGCCTTGTACAATTAGTAGTTGGATGTCAGGATTGTCTTGGCATTTCACGGCTAATTGCTTTTCTAGAATCTGCTTTACCTGAGAAATGTTTAAATTGTGAAATAAGCTAATTTTAAAACAGAAATTATCTTTTTCGTGAATGCAAGCGGTTTATATTATTTTATAATATGTTTTATTATGATAAAACTTCAAATATCATTTTTATTATAAAAATGAGAATGGTACATAAATATATTAAATATTATAGATATCCACCATCTTAAAATATTCATTATGTTACATAATTTTATAACAAATTAAATTTTGAGTAACAACTTAATTTCAAATTGGGTATAGCTAGACATTGACTTTACACCTATTTAGATGCAATAGGATATTTAATAAGGATTTTAGATGTTCTTTTTTAAAATTTTAGAAATAAATTTCTACTAAATAGTGCCTTATATTTAAGTAATAAATTACCTTTTCTTGTGGATCAGTTAATGAGACTGCAGGAGCAACATACTCAACTGAAGGGACTGATTGCTCTTCTTTTTGTTTGCCTATAAAACCTCTCAAGAGAGCAGGCTCGCCATACACATATGTAGAAGCTCCCCAATCGAACTGAAGATCTATTTCCCTTCGGCCAGGCTCAACATTTTTGGAGGATCATTTGGGCCTTTGCCTGCTATTACCATCCATTCCTCTAGGGACATTCCATCATCGGTGATCACCACATCCTCAAACTCATCCTCTGGAGGAGGTGGGATTTCGCTGGAAGTTGGAAGATGGTGACTATCCCAGTGACGGAAAGCTTCTTCCCATGAATAAAAATCTCCTAAAAGAAAAAATGTGTGAAAAAAAAATACAAATTTAATTTGAACATCGTCACAAGGAACATGCATTTGATGCTGCCTAAGGCAATGAAATGTGTTAATTAAGATAATGTTTAATAAATGGTAATCGGGTAATGCGACAGTAATGACCTATGAGATTACTTGCTCATATAATGTATGAAAAGGATGGAGATATTTGTATAATACTTATAGGAAACTCACTAAGGCAAGTCATGAGCCTGAGGCCACATATGTTGAGGCCTCAATAAGTTGTGTTGAAGTGATGAATTAAATAACAACCTCCAGACTTTTAAGTTTATTAGCAGACCGTTAGGATCTTAAATTACCTATAATCTGGTCTGCATCCACCCAAACCTTTCACAGTTATTAGCAAGTAATAAAATTGTAATTTCACTCTAAAAGAAAACAAATTAAATGATTTGTGAATAATTAATATGAAATCCAACCTCTAGCATCAATTTCATTGCGCCATGGAACTCGGAGAAGAACATGCTGGCGATAATATTCTTCATTTAAGATAGGGTCTTTGGAAAGACGTCGCTTAGGGAACACAAACACAATTGCTGGTGTACGACGTCGTGACCATGGTCCCCGCCTTTTTGGCGTATACTGACTCGCAGCGTCCCACAGGCAAACATTTTCAAGATTGCGAGGTCTGATCCGGTATTTGTCAACAACTGTTAAAGAAGCTGGACAATTTGATGCATTGTTAAAATCATCGTCCTCTATCTAAAACAGAAAAAAATAAAAGTAGTTATGTATTAAAATGCATTACATAACTTATCACATGCTTACTGAACAAACGGACAGTAAGGCCGGTGACAGGGGGGGTAGGCAAGGCAAATGCACAGGGGCCCGGACCCACAGGAGATGAGTGGAAAAGGCAGCCCAGAACCACATGAAATGGGTATAAAAAGGACGTTAGGTTAGGGGCCCGGGTTCCTGAATTGCACCAGGACCCGAAAAACCTGCCACAAGGCGTGACAGACAAAGAAAGAGAAAATGAGAGAAAAACCTGTTTTTACAGATTAAATTTTAAAAATAATTTAAATATAAATAACTGAACTCTTATATATTTGTAGAATAAATTTAAGAAAAAAATACATCAAATACTCTGTAACATCTAAGAGTGTCATGTTAATACATCTGGCGATTCTGTCCAGCAAACTGTTTCAGTATTCTAAATACCGTTATTCCAATAGCTATGATACTTTGATATTATTAAAGTTGTGCATTACATTCCCATTTCCTTTAAACATTTGTTCTCTATCATATATTTAATTTCGTAAGGCGATTCTTTGCGTCAAAATTGTAGACGTCAGGCAAGTCGTACAAAGATGGGAGAGGGCTCAAATTAAAGGTCTCTATTCCGTGATGGCGGGAAAAATAATGGAATTGCTTGAAATTCACCAGAAAACGAGAACTAACGTAAAATATCTGCCATTAAAAAGCATTGGGATCTAAAAACGTCTGCTTTCTTTACAATAAAACATGTGTTGCTTATACTTGATTTAAAACCACATTCTAGATGTTGATATATGGTTTATTTAAAATCCAGCAAAATAGGTTGAACGTACTATAACACATGACTGTTTTTTTTTTAATTTTTAATTTTCCGTTTTTATAATTTAGGGATCTTAACCTTAAAAGGCCAGAGGAATTAAATACGACTGTTACTTTTACATTGTATCATGTAGTAGCAGCTGATGCTTGTTTAAGGCTGAGTGATTTGTAACATTTACACAATCGAATAAGCGCAGGCTATAGGTACAGAGCAGACTTCATTCATCATTTATTTTTAAGGCCCAGCTCTACCAGGTTTATGTGCGGTCGGAAATGGTCATAGTTTTGACGAGGAACAACAGAATGTGCTGCTCTAAAAGCTATTGAGTGTAACGTCAACTTTAAATTTGATCCTACCAAAAAGGTTCACCTTTAAATTTGGCCAATCAAAAGTATATTTAATTTTGAATGTACCAAGACAAAGCAGTATTTACTCACGTGCAATCATGAAAAAGTGTTGAACGTAATGTAAAATCCTCAATATCAACTATTTACCAACTCATGGTCTCCAAACCTAACTTCCTTTATGAAGTGGAACCAAAGGCTCCAACGTGGAGCATGGAGTCGTCAACGGAAGACCATTATCTGATTTCATCCTATTTATTTCCTTATTCTTAGGGAAATGAAAGTGCTGCAGTCTGTGGTTAACCGTAAGAATTTCTTCAAACCATGACCATATGTTTACTTGTAAACAAAGTAGACTGAGTTTGTTTTTAGAACGAACTGTGGCGCCACTGCTGTTCCAAAAAATGCAGTCCTTTACCATACTGAAGTAACGCACTTTCTTAAAATTCTGATACGTACTAGCAAATGTCAAAATATCTTTAACATTACACTTTAAACGCTTAATTCCGTCAAACTGTTACCGAGCTGTGTGTGTGAAGGAAACATTAAACATCCAGCATTTGTATTTTATTTTTAGGGGCTTTTGCCCTACAAGCCACTAGTTTATTAATAATTATATAATTAACCATAGGTAAAAGTGTTACAATTGCTTTTTATAGTTTTTTTCAATAACTAATTTATGTAGTTCTTATTCATATTACTGTACTTTCAGTATTAATTAGCATAACAGGAAAGCCTGAACATAAGTTAAGTTTAATTGGAGACACCTAAGTAGTCATATTATATAATAGCTGCATACAAACCAACAAATGTCACTTCTTTAATAAGATGATGTAATTTCATAAACTTTTATTGAATGAAAAATTTCAAAGTATATTAAGGAATGTGTACCTCAGTAATGTCAGTGATATTAAGATCAGGTTCAGGGCCAATGGCCACCCATTCGGTGCAATTGAAATTAATCTTGACAAATGCTCGAGAGGACGAAAATAATTTATTTCCTATTGCCAGGTGCAATACTTCCTGGGAGGAATAGTCTCTCTCGGCACAAGTTTGGATTAAAACCTTTTGTATGGCTTTCTTTGCATGGTCTCGGTCTTCAACAGTGTTCAGCGTTGCATCAAAGATTTCAGCCATGGTTTTTTATTTAACCTAAGAAAACAAAATAAAATTATAAGTAATTGACATGAAAATCTAACATAGTATTAGTAATAATTACTAATTTATTTTTTGGTATTTATTTTACAATATCTCATGAATTTATGTGCAGTAAAAATGCATATTTATCCATATAAATTCAATGGTGTTTATGAATGATTGTTTGGGGGTTGGAAATTAATCAACCATTAGGCAAAACGTTAGTCTATTGATTACATAATATATCACTAAAAAAGAAAACAGTTGAAGGTACAAATGTAATATGGTACTTTACAAGTACTGAATACATAAGTAAGTTTACTTTTATTATAGTCAAGGAATGAATGTAACATGATGAATACCTCTGAAAATGTGGCATTATATCTATGTAAAGCACATGTGTTGTTACGCATACTACTGGCATGAAGATATATATAGGTACTGTATTAGTTTCTTAGGTGCATGTCAAAGCTTCTTAGTGGTAAAATACAATCAGTTTTATAAAGAATAATATAAGATTGACAATTTTGAAATCATTGGTTTATTAATTGGCTCACGTGAACCATTATCAAAATTTATGATGGACTTTTGGGAAAAATAACAGATCACAAAAATTATACACTAATACAGTGACTTCAGTGAAACATTCATTGATTGTTTTAAAAATCATTTATAGCCTACAATTATATTAAGATGAATTGTTGTAGTATTCTTTGTATTAGCCAACCTACATGGGTGGGAAGATTGTAAATAAAATAAAATAAGTGCAGTTCATTGAGTAGTAATCGTCTAAAATGAATAATGTAAAGTTTAAGTTAACAGTTATCACACAAATTACCTCAGCTTTGCTTGCATACTTGGCAATATAATTCAAAAATGCTTCCTTTGACATTACTGGGGTGATATCTGTGTTCGCTCTCCATAATTGTAAGACCCGTGGATTGTATTTATTAACCAAAGGATCATTTCATGCCGTGACCAGATCAAACTGTCCTTTCTCATTTTGAATTAGTTGGCTTTTGTCACATAAATCAAATGGGAAATGGTATATACACTCGATCTTTCCTGACATTTTCTGTTTTCGGAGGCAGTAGCTTTCAGAACATTTTGTGTGGCGCTGTACCTGAAAATTGAGTAAAACGATAAAAAAATTAATTTTCCAAACGAATCTTATTTATAACTCAACACAGTTATTCAATATGTTATGATTTGTTCTTTTTTATAATGTTTTTAATTTAAAACCAAGGTTTGGTATTTCTATCGTTAAGAATTAAGCACCTTAGTGACATTATAGTATTATTCACAAAAATAAATGTGCTGATAAATAAATGACTTATCAAGTGCTATAGCTTATTAACTTTCTTGGCACTAAACCCAAAGTTATTATAAAATAAGAAACAATCACAACACTATCCTTAAAGCTTTCATCTAGATGTATAGAAGATAATCAGTTTATATCATTGATGTAAAACCAAACATTTTTCAATATTTAGGGTTGCCTTGACATAACTGTTTGATGATAATGATAATGCAGTTCAGCCGTCATTTACATTTCAAGATGGAACTCAATTTTTGTTGTAATTTTTTTTATAATGTGTAATATGTTGCTAATTTTAAACCTTTATGTTTGCGGTTTACATTATTTATCCAACTAAATAATCTACTGGTATTATGAAACACTCACCTTGTTCACCAACTCAGATAAATCATCTTGTCTATTTTCTACTTCCCGTAGTCGCTTTCGACAAGGATGTATAGCTGCTGGGGGCATATTTGGTCCAGGGTTGATAGTAGAAACCAAATCATCAAAATATATGTTTTGAAAAATGGTTTTCATTTCTTCTACAAACAACTTAAATAATAATCTAGTTAAAAAAAGCATCAATAAATGATACTATTTTGTCAACTTTTATGTTTATGACTTACAAAAAGTAAAGATTACAGCAAAGTATAACAAAATGATTATAATAATAATACATTTTCGCATTATCCCTGTATCTGTACAGTTGCAATGTTGTATAGAGCAAATTATAGGTGGATGAAAAACAGGAAAAAATGAAACATCGGATAAACCTTAAAGTTTTTATTTTTGTTTGTATTACATTGTTATATGAGCTGTATACAGAATAATTGAAAAACTTTATCTAATATATATTTAATGGAAAGTTAGGCGATGGTAAGAAAATGATTATTTAAGTTAAGTTAGGTTATCTTTTATTACTCTTACACTCTTGATTTGTCTGATTCTTTCAGCAAAGTTGTATGTGTGGACTCGTCATGTATACATTCATGGTGTGTGTATTGAAAGGAGTGTTATTCTCTCGTTATTTTGCATTAATAATAGGAAAAGAAATCATGTTTTTACTTCTCATAATGGTTGATAATATATATATGTTTCATCGGATTCAATATCTTTGCAAAATGAACTATCGTTAATGTGGCCATATCATTGATGACAATCAGTGATTTATAAATTTTCTAAACAAATAAAAGAATTAGATCTTACTTGATGACATCCTGCCTCTCTTCTTCAGCCATGGAATCTATGCGGGAAGTGTCGGGAGCATTTGGTAGCCAGAGCAGCATATGAATATGCGGGCTGCCTCTGTGCTGCCATTCATATCGCCTCTAGTAGTCAATTATGCCAAATTTTTTCTTCAGAATTTTGTCAAGAAAAAATTCTGTCCTCTCAAAAAAGAACTGGCATGCTACAACCGGGGAGGATGACAATAGCTGGCTTCTCTCTTTTTCACTTATATCAGGGATATCTTCTTGATGACTTTCTAATTTCATAAGCCGCATAAGGTCAGGCCAATGTAGGTCAGCTGCACTTAAAGTCATGAATACAGTTGGTAAACCATATCAAGGACTTTCCATATCAAGGAGCTCACTTAACCGGGCTCGCCAATATGCTTTTGTCCCTGAAATCATGTAATATAGTATAATTAGCATGAATAAATAATAAGTAATTGTTTTGTGTAGACAAGAGTATTATAAGACTTTTGCTCAAATAAAGGAATTTATCCTCTTAACTACTATTGATGATGAAACATGGATAGTGCAATAACAAGTATAGTATTTTTAGCGAATTTCCCCTATAGGGAAGAAGCTATTACTGTAGGTCTCATGGTAAGACCTAAGCGCGGGACCATCATAATTTTTCGTTTTGGTGCCCCCAGATATCAAAAACACCATTCGTTCAAATTTGTATATATATATATATATATGTGTGTCTGTAAGCACGATAGCGCTCGCAAAAATGGTCCGATTGGAATGAAATTTGGCATAGGCGTATAAAGTAGCAATTATTCGGATTAGTTCGAAAACCAGCCCGATCGGACCACTGGAAGGGGGGGGTAAAGGGGGATAAACCCCCCAAAAATGGGTTTTTTGGGGATTTCACATATAAAAATCAAAATAATCCAATTTTAATTAGCACCATTGAATTCAGCTCGAAAAAACAAACAATTTAGTATCTTGAATCATTTCTCTATGTCCATTGGTTACCGAGATATTGTAAGTGGTAAACACAGTACGTTGTCCCAATGTTAACCTTATGGGAAATAAGTAAAATTCTATACCTCGCTTATTTCTCAAAATATCTTAATAAAACTTGGTTTGTGGCTTCATCTAAATAAGATCTAATGTATTTTAGTCTAAAACCCCCGAAATTTCCATTTTTGTGGCAGCAAACCTGCATACTCATTCCCCATGTTATCCTTATGGGAAATAAAAAATTCTATAACTTCTTTATTTTTTGACAAATCTTGATAAAAGTTGCTATATGGTTTCTCCTAGTTCAGATCTACGAAACATTGAATTGAAAACACCCAGTTTTAATGGACCTGTTGCAGCAAACCTGCACACTCATTCTCCATGTTATTCTTATGGAGCTTACAAAAACATGTTAAATCTCACTTTCTTGGATTGAAACATGTTCTTTTGCCTTTGAAATTCGCTGAGTATGCAGGTCTGCTGCAACGGGGGTATTTTAATTATTTAAATACCTAATTATGATCCTGGAACCAAGAAATAAAAAATTTAAAACAATAATAAAATTATGTAGAAAATAAATAATTAATTATAGCATTTAATGAAAATTTAAATTTGCCTTTACTTAGGTGTCATTTAATCAAAAGTGATAGTATAATTCTGCAATTGCAACCTAGAGGTTCTAATAGTGCCTTGATTTACACTAAATTGGAGAATACAGAAAAAACCAAAATGTAGACTGAAATAGTAGATAATGTTTTGCATACATTATTTGTTGATAAATATTAAAGTTTGATTAAAAAACCTGGAATGTCTTATATGTTTTAAATATTCCAAAACAAATTTATTTAGTGTACGTACCTCTTAGTTTTGTACCATAGCTCATTATCTTTTTAATAATAATGGGCAGGTTCGAACCATCTCCTTCAGTTCTTTGACTGTTTTTCCTCTCAATTCTTCATTGTGGCGAACAAACAGATTGCCATTTGTCAATGCAGTCCACCTCATGGTAGAATTAAGAGCAAAAAATCTGCATACAAACATTTAATGAAAATCTAGCGTTAGAAATATGGTCCTAAGCATACTATGAATTATTTTGTATCAGTCCAAAATAATATGTATAAATTAGTTAATCTGTGGAAAACAAATATATATTGTTTAAATTAATTAATTTTTTTTCAGTTTATTTATCTACTTTATTTTAATAGCTTCAAAACAGCCTAGTTTTGAATATATTATATTATAGTTTTAATATTTATTTTTTAAAGCTAGGAAATGTTCTAAACTGCATGCTACACATTAAAAAATATAGTTTTTTTTTAAGATCACAGTATAATTTTTGGGGTTGCGAATTTGGAATGTCACTATGTAGACGCAAGACACAGATATAGGGAAACATTCTGGGGTAGACTATGAGTGTGTAACAAGTTTCACTGTACAATTTATGCCATAATGATATAAATAGCAACAAAATTCCTGTAAATATATCAAAATTATTTATGAGTTTTGTAACGAGTTCAATAGTTTGAATCATGGTTAAACAATATTGGACATATATGCCAATGGCATCATACTATCATAAACAATTCAAATAATAAATAATTATACCTGAATCTCGGGTCATCTGCAAATCTCCTGTCATGATACTGCAGTAAATGTTTGAAAAAATCTATTGCAGAAACTTTCTCGTTGCGACTATTACCCAAATCAGCATTCCCAGTAGGAAATAGGGTAGGAAAAGCCTGGGTATTGTATCCAGGAGTAGTGAATTCCTCAACTGGCTGATGCCCAATTACTGGCCAATCTAACACAGCCTTTACCTGCTCATCTTGGTGAGGCAGTTTGGTCATTGGGACACTTGTTGTCTCAATCTGATGACAAATAAAAGCAAACCAATGTGTGGCTCAGGGAGTGTTAAAAAGTAGATTTGAAACTATTGACTATAGTAAAAATTTGAAAGATATAGTAATATTATTAATGATTTGGATTTTACTATACTTCTATGAAATAAACCATTTTCAATATGTGTTTACTACCAATGAAAATTCATCTTCACTTTGTTTACTGTTGAAAAACGTTTAAAAGTATCATTTATCAATGGTAAAAAAGTAAACAAAAACAGTTTATCAAAATGTTATGATGATTAGTATCATTCAAAACAAAAATAAAAGGTATTTTACATGTTCTCAACCATGTGGTCTCTAACATGCAAAATCCCACTTTCCACTCTGTTATAAAATACATTTCTCTTTTATATTAGTGTTACGCGTTGGTAGCAATAGAATGTTTTCCAATCAATAGAGTAAAATAAATTATATGATAATTATAAAACAAAAACTCAAATTTAAATGCTGGCAGGTTATAAAAGTCGTTAATACCTCTTCAGTGATTGTAGTCCCATTAACAACTGACTGACAAATCAAGGTTGCAACTTTAAATTTTGTTTTTACTTAATACATCTAATAATAATATTAAACATGTAATAATAAATTAAAAATCTGTCAGTGAAAAATATAATTAATATTTTTATAAGTACCCGGCTTGATAATTGTTCATCTGAAGAACAAAACAAGTCCTCTGTTTGCCGGAGGTCACTGAAAACATTGTCATTTTCAGGCAAGAGGGACAAGTTTTCCTCAGATATAACAATATCTGAGTAGAACTTGTTATTGTTCTTCAGCCAAAGTAGAGCATTTTTTACTCTCCCTGCTCTGACATGAAAGTCTTGATAGTCTGCAGGAGTTTGTCCTTTGACACGAACAGCGATGACACAGTTTAAATTTTCTATTCGGTGAGGTAGATGTCTTGCAAATTCCTTCATGTCTTAGGGAAAGTTGATGATGTGCCCACTATAGCCGATTTGTTGCCCCTTTATCCGAAAAACACTTAATACGGGATGGACCCTTGCTATTAACTGTTGTTCCAAGTAAGACAAGTTTTTCAGTTCAGGGGGGCTCAGGTCCTGGGTCCATGTCATTCTCTGCTGAGAAGCATGGCACCTTCTTCCACAGCTTTTCGGTTTTGATGTAAGAGTGGACTTCAAACAATTTTGACATATTCTCCAACGCAAGTCACACATTTCCTTTTCAAAGGATTCCTCCTCTTTTGAGTCATAGGCATTGCTCTGTTCTACATTTATTACTGTTGTCTGGTGCCTCTGCTCACCAGATTGTCTTGACCTGACAATTGTTATATTTTTTTATTAGGATACTGGAATAGTATAATTTTTAATTAGGTACCTTAATACCTCAATTGTAATAAAATATATTATTGTGTCAAATTTATTACCTTGATAGGATTTTATTAAATACAGAGAAAATGTACATAAATAACTGGACTTCTAATAATTGTTATGCATTTTGAGTTTACTACTTCATCAGATTTAAAATTACTCTTGTTATATATGTGGTAGACATTACAGTGACCAATTTATGAAAAAATTATATATAAAAAAAGAAAAACACTAATAAGACAAAAAAAATTCCCGGTTTTGTTATCTGAAAAGTTACAAGTGCTTTGAAACAACATAAGTAAAATATATTTTTTTTTCTTTCTTTTTAGGAGATTTTATTTTATAAAAATAATTGTGTGGAATAAAAATAATGGTGATATAATATATTGTTTCATTACAGCAGAATGAAACTCTACCATTAACAAATGTTTTGTCTATTCCTCAGAAAAACTGCATTTGTATTAACCTTATTATGTGTGTATTTCGAAATTTCTTCTTTAAGTCACTCGTTATCAGTAATGTTTAATTTTGTAATGGGTATTAATAAAGCTGCAATATTTTTATAAAATTTTTTAGGGTAAGAAAAAATGTGTGTTTACCTGTAATTTTTTCGACACCATTCTGCTTGAGCAGTTTGTCTGCCAAATAATTTCTTGCGTTTTTTTTTATTTTAGGCATCTAAAAGGAAAATTAGGAGTACTATGTGTTATTTACAAATAGTTAAAAAAAATTCTAAAAATCTCAATGAACAATTAATTTGCCTTGTAGAAATATAAGTTTTGACAGGAAGAAATTTAAATTATTTCATATTTATTCTGTTCAGACCTTCCAACTAACCCGCAATCTGATGTCCACACCCGCTCTCCCGCTTTCAGTAGAAAAACTCCCGTATATGTGATATCATAGTATATTTATTCATACACATTAGAAAGTTTTTAGAAAATCGGGAATTTTTTATTGTGTTAACGTTATGTTGGTCGGCGACTGGGAGTCTGCAACTATATATGAAAACTAATGTAGTTTAATGTCGCTTTCCTAATGTGCTTACAAATTTACAATCTTCAATGATTTATTTACATTTTTGGATGATATGAAATGGAAAGAATTATTTTTTAAACCCTTTATATGTTGATAAAAATGCTTAAAAACTAATTTTTCAGGCTTGAATTTTCTAACATTACTCCCGCACGAAATTCCTTCCAGGTTGACAGATCTGAGATTCTGTCTTGGACATTAAGCAGCATTGTAAATAATCTAGGGGGAATTTATGAATTAGGTAACTGAAAAAGAGGACAAGATCTGGATTGAATGGGTGTATATGGTAAACCTCATCTTGCCAAACGGCTTACAAAAGTAGATTAGTCAACTATGCACCCACCAGATGATGTTCATTTAAGTTGATTGGGCATTTTGTCTACTTGGGAAAATAATGATAAGAAATAACAAAGTTTGTTATTTAGGCCTAGTTGCCAAATACCAAATAAATTTAAAGTCTTAGTTGGTTTGAATAGAACTGATTCAAAGAAAGGGTTAATAAAACTAAATTTTCTACATGAAAAACATTTAATAATTCGTAAATTGTGCCATATAAGTCCTTGAAAGTAAATTAACTTTTGATAAAGTGCCATACAAAATTTCTGTTCTACTTACTGTCCTTGAATCTTAATTGTTATTCGAAAAACGTTTCTGCGTAGTCACAGAAAAACGTTGAAAACACAACTATTCAGCAAAAGATAGGATGGAGCAACTTATCAAATAATTTGATCGCAATTAGATCTATAAGTATAATAATGTTAGTTAGGCAACAAAAATAGTTAAAACTACTTCAATTAATTAACTCCTGATCTTCACAAAGACTCAGCAAAAAGCTCAGTTAATCACGGAGTGAATATGAACAGAGAAATCAGAAAACGGAAGCAGAATTTTGCTTTCCCGGATGTAATTGTTTCTTATTTTTCCTCCTTCAAATTCCTTGGTCACAGTCAAGGATGTAGTTAATGGAATACTGGAGGTAACGCGCGATTAGTCGCTATGACAACAACTCAGTAATAATGGCAGTCTATTAGCATTTGTGACATTTTTATTTCATATCTGGGCAGTTCTTCTAAGATTAAAGATGTTTTAAATAGTCGTTCAAAGACAGGTATTTCACAATCAATTGTTAAATTTGTAACTACCCCCTTACATTGCCACTTGACAAAAGGAATGGACCGCATTTTCATCAACAAAAGCATCGTTTCATTACTTCCAGTACAAATTTTAATTTCCTTAATCAATTCTTCTGTCCTTGATTCTAGTAATGGGGGATAAACCATTTGATTAATTGATTACAACAATATATTTTTTAAGTTTAGACGATAAAAATATGCAGATTAATCCAAATGATAGCATTTCAGATATATTTTTTGGGAATAGATTAAATTCTTTAGTCACAGTTATAAAATTCAAATAGTTATTTTTTTGCGTTAAAATTACGGTAGCTACATTACTCCCCCTCATTTTGTATCAATGATTTTAGTTTATGAAAAAGCGCCCCTTTGATTTTGCTTTGTTTATAATCAAGAGGAAGTAAAGTAGTATTTTAGAGAAGGTATTAAAACGTCCATTTTGAGTTGGATTAAGTCTATATTTATTTCGGGTAATTTTTGTTGGGTTAGGAGAGATTAGGTGATTCCAGCTAATTAAGTGCTGGCTAGCCAATTGTCTTAATACGAACTTGGACGTTCTGCACCTGGACGTTTTGAAATGTACCCATATTTTAGGAATGAACTAAGAAATGGAAATGTCGTTATTATTTTGGAATGAGCAAAAAATAGTTCATTGAATGATAATTTTGGAATAATATTTTTTATTAACGATTTGAAGAGTGCTAAACTATTCGAATCAGTTCTTGTAAATGTGATATAATTTTATTGCTGGTAAATTGCTTAATCTCTATAATATTTCGCCTACTCTCTTAAATTTACAATTTAACCTATTGAATACCTTTGAATCTTAGAAAATTTATTTTAGTGTCCCATCAATGAAATGGTTTGACTCACGAACATTGGTTTTTATGGATTCTGGGCAATAGGTTCTCGGGGTTAGGTTTGTCGCAGGGCACAGTTTCTCCAGTAATGACTGTTACCCTTGGGAAAAATAAATCTTACTTATTTCTCAGCAAACTTTATCTGAATAAAACTTAGTTTTTTGGCTTCATCAAGTTCATATCATCTACTGAACAAATGAAAAATTCTTCTTATTTTATATTCCCAAATCAGCATGCCTTCAAAGTAATTTTCCATGTAATTTAGGTGATTATTATTGTATTAGGTTTGAAATTGATTTTCTTGATTTGAGGCTTCTGTCAAAATGAACTATTTAACATGAGTAATTTGCTTAGTATGCAGGTCTTCTGCAACGGGGGTGTTGTTAAAGTAATAAGTACCCTCTGATAAGCTTAAAAAATGTTTGTCCCTGTTAGAGATTTAACATTGGACCAGTCACCTACTGGATTTACATACGGGGCTTCAAGTTAAAGGTAGGCTAAAATATAGGTCTATGAAAAAAATGTAAGGGCTTATGAAAAGTTTATTTTAGTACCCACACGGCACACGGATATGACAGAGCGAATTTCAATATTAGGATTTAGACTATCTTCAGACTTAACTCAAATAAAACCCAAAATTTGGGCTGCATGACCCCTAAAATGGGGGCAGGGGCTTCTGATTAATTTCCAGCCAACCATGTAGATCATAGAAAATAATTTGTCATTCATATTTAAAATAAATCAGATTTTAAATGAGACTGTTGTGGTGTAAAAGTCTTTTAAGACAATGTACTGCATTTAAATTCACTTTCCATTCATAAAGCGTTCGTTTTTGGTCCTATGAGTTGAGAGAGGGCTTAAAATTAATTTAAGTATTGATATATTTTCAAGTAAAATTTACACTAAATTTAGACCTTGAATTACACTTCTTAGGCCTAAAACCCTAAATTTGGCACATTTAGTCTCCAAAATTAGGGCTAGGGTGCTTCGATATGTATTCCCAACGAACTTGACCTTGGTAAAAAAGAAAGAAATGTTTTTACACCATATTTGAAGTAATTGGACAAAAGTTTAAACCGTTATTAGTAAGTTCATACAAACAGATAAATATATGTATAAATTTTTTAAACGATGGCTTTTTGGCATTAGGGGGCCAGAAAATAAAATTTTATCATGATCCCATGCAGGTGATACCAAAAGCTCATTATTCCATAGGGAATTCCGTACTTAAATTAGTTAACACAATACATCTCTGGCTATGGGCGGGATAAACTTTGCTGGTTGTGCAAGGCTCGGTGGAAAGGGCAATCAAAGGGGTACTGTTCTAAAAACATTGTTCTGCTGCTAATCAAACATCCATATGTTCTTGCTTGCTGTCTTAACGAATATAATATGTTGAAATTATCAGATCTTAATATTTATGAAATATTAACCATTGCCAGAGTACCGAATAAGATCCATATAATTTAGTTTGGCGTTGATTGTCAAAGCCCAAATTACTCAAATTGTGACAATAAAACACAATGATGAATTTTAGATGGTTAATAAATGGAAAGGAAAAACATTTGGTAACTATTACCATTTATAACATTTATTAAAATAAGCCCTATTTAATAACATGGTACGTTATCAGCCTAATTCCATCTTACAACTTTTTGTTGTTCACAGTTCAAAGACAAAAAACCATTATCTATATACCTTTTTTAACATATCCTTTTAAGAATTAGATTCTTAATTGTAGGTCTATTCCATTTACATCGATGGTCTATTCATAAAGAAACTCTGAAGCATTGTATAGTTTTACTTATCTCACCTGGTTATTTATTTTAGCAGCCGCTCCGCCTATTACTGTCTCCTGTGGTGCTGGTGGTTGCTTGTGCTCACTGAATTCCTCATATGCTTGTGTTTTAAGAAATAAGCGTTCCTTAATTCTTGTAAAAACTTATCATTAATGGAAGATGAAATATACTAATCTATGAAAAATTTAGCAGCTCAATAAATTTTTAAAATAGTACTAATATAAAGTCAATCATTTTGGCATAAAAAATAATAAAATTTATTTTGTAATATATTAATATGCATAAAAATCAGTGAGGATGTAGTGTTTATACTTAATTTTTGTTCACATGCCAATAAAGTCAGAAAAGGCTGTTTAAAATCCTATTTGGAACTTGAATGAAAGTTTTAGTGTATGAACTGAAAAAAATGAAGTTTAAAACAGACTACAGAAAAGTGATGGTTATGAAGAGTATTGAACCCTGTTTAACAATTATTGATTATATAGAAATGCAAATAGTTTAATGGAATAAAAGCCAAACTTAAGAACACAAAGGTGAAATTTGGAATACGAAAAATCAAACATTTTGATTAAATATTCGTTATAGTTACTGCCCTTACTTCAGAAACAAAAGGAAGAAAAAATTATTTAAATAATTTCTTGTCACTCCCATATTTACCACCGAATTGTGTTTACAAGATTGTAGGTGTTAAAAAATAGTTTATCTAAGTGGTGGAATAAAAACAAAGTAAAATAAAACAGCCAAATTAATTTATTTAAACAAAATACATTCATTTAAATCATATCACAATACAAGAAAAACAAGAAAATAAACCAAATATTTTATAACAACATGATGTAAGATGACTATTATTAGGAACACAATTGCAGTGCAGACCAGAGAGGCAACCACAACAAGACAACAATGGTTGAAGTTGAACGCACATTGGATAGAATTCCTCACAAAGCAAAAATGTTCCTGAAAAATTAAAACTGCATAAACATATTATGTTAAAAATGTTTTATAAAATTTAAAATTGTAATAATTGGGGAATGATTAACACTATGATGTATGATAACGAATCCAGCCCAATTTTATTTAGTTTGGCAATGCATTGGTGCATGCGCACTTGTGTCAAACCATGCTTTATGATGAAACGCTTAGCACACGCTTAGCACAATAAAAAGGCACAAGTGAGGACATAAAAAAGACAACTTAACAGTTTTGCCAAGATATCTCCAACTATGCTATGACGCTTGCTGAAGACATCAACAGGACCGTGACAGAAAAATAAGATTATTGTAAAAGCTTGTAATGCATTGTTATTGCTGAGCTAGCTTGTAGCAAGGTGTGGGGAAGAGAGGAGGCACTTTTGTCGAAACATTGCCAAACATTATGTTTAACAAGATCATATGTTGAATAAATCAAATGATTCGGTTAATAGCTTGATAGCCCATATCCGGAGGTATACTGTGCAAACCGTAGATAAAATCATCAGAAAGGCTTAGTTACTTATAATATATAATCTATTATCAAGAGCACCCAATGAGGCGGGTAATTGAGTGTGCTGCTGGCAATATTAGCATTTATTATTTATTTATTATACCAGGGCTACTGCAAGGGAGGACAGTTGTGTACTGTTGTTCTGGGCCCGGGCCCCCAAGGGGCCCGGTCCAGGCAAGTATATTATAATAATTTTAGAATTTGATAATAAAAGGGGGCATATCAAAATTTACGGGCCCTTGTACATTCTATATTTGTTGACATCGTATCTCTAAACAATTACTCATCATCAAAGGTGTTTTCAAATGAAATGAGTCAAAATTTACTTTTGACCAATGCCAGTGGCGGCGATAAGAACCCCATGGGCCCCCCCGCTAGTTTGTTTATCGGCCCCCCCAAAATAATCTTTCAGGTATTTCCACCTAATCTGGCACTAAAGTGGCACCAAAGTGTTGGCGGTGGTGGGTGTATGCTAAGCAAGGACCTTTGTGTGAACATTCCGCTTCTGACTGATGCAACCCACACGACTGCAGACACTTGTTGACCTAAGTTAGTAGAGAATTTCAATCAATAGGTCAAGTCAACGTAGCTGTTGTTAATTACCTGTCCTAGTGCAACTCTCACACACTCGAACCATGTTCAGGTAGACCGTGTGTTTGCCAAGCGTACGGCAAATATTTTTATGATAGGGGGGGGGGCGTATAGCAGGTCCTGCCGTGGGTCACTTACTTGAGGGCCTGGGTCCCGGTAAAATTTCCCGAAAAATCCCGGATAAGGCTCGCGGGATTCCCTCAGCTCGTGGGCCCCCCTGCAACGCGGGCCGTATGGGCCCGCTATTGCTGCCCGTGGCCAGTGCTAGAATGTACGATATTCTGCGTGCAACTGTATTCTAAAGTCAAGGTCTCAGGAGAATAAGATATAGTAAAAGGATACCTCACTCCCGCAAGGCATGTGGAGCCAGAGCTAGTGCTGTCATTGATAGGCCCTTTTCCATTTCAATCATCTTAGCTCTATTAGCCTATTGAATATTCATATGTTTTAATCAACCATTAGAACATAAAATAAATTATAAATGGGTTTCATGCATGAAGAGGAGAGTAATTTGCCAATTTAATAGTTGGGCCCGCAGTCAGAATCTTGCCCTGGGCCCGGCTATAAAATGTGGCGGCAGCCCTAGTCTAAACTAAACAAAAATGAAACAATCAGCTGATTAAATTTTGAGAGTCAGAAGAAAGCCTCGGCAGAAATCTTTTAAAGACAGCAAACAAGCAGTAAAATTTTGTTTTTTTTAAGTAGTTTGTTGAATATATTGAGCAATACGGCAAAACATTTCACACGAGACTAAAATTGCTTTCTGTTGCTCAGTCATTCTAACAAAAAACTTGTTAGTATAAAAAGCGTCACTTTAGCCCCTAGTATTAAATCATTACTCTTACTTTATTTGTACTTACTCCAAAATTTTAAAGTTTTTTTTCAAGTTAAAAGTTAGCTCCAAACCTAATACAGGAGATATACCAAATTAAATAGGCTATTAAAATGCTCTGGCACCATAAATAAAAGTTATCTAAAGCAGGCCTACAATTTAGCGAGACAGTAGGCCTGCGGTGTCAATACCACTGTGCAGTAGTTGACATTTCTAAATTTCCCGAAAAATCCCGGATAAGGCTCGCGGGATTCCCTCAGCTCGTGGGCTCCTCTGCAACGCGGGCCCTACGGGCCCGCTATTGCTGCCCGTGGCCAGTGCTAGAATGTACGTTATTCTGCGTGAAACTGTATTCTAAAGTCAAGGTCAGATATCCTTTTACTATAAGATATTATAGTAAAAGGATATCTCACTCCCGCAAGGCATGTGGAGCCAGAGCTAGTGCTGTCATTGATAGAGGCCCTTTTCCATTTCAATCATCTTAGTTCTATTAGTCTATTAAGTATTCATATGGTATATTAATATTGGTAGCGATATTTTAGATTCGAGTCTCCATAAGGCTGCATACTTTTGGAAGTACAGTTAAGTGTTGTAAAAAGAACTGTACATGTTCTGCGGTGAAGAACAGAACGGTAAGTACTGTTCACACATGTTCTGTATTGGGTCACTGCTTGCTTTTAAATTAAAAGAAAAAAACATTTATTCCTTTGCGTAATAACTTCCACACATAGGCCTGAGGCCCATATTGGGGATTAGGGGTAAATGGAAGTAAAAGAGGGGTATATGAAAGTAATGGAGTTACATAATCATGCTACTTCTTATCCGCTAAAACCCCTATGACTGGAAAAATTGGGTAAAATTTCCAATTTACCCATTTTTTTCGGGTAAAATTTTGTTTGTTGGTAAAATTGGTGACGCCCACGCGAGTACACAATGCATAATCGCTTATTGCACCCAGTCGGTACTCCGGCCAGGAAGAGGATGTACTTCAATCCTAGTGTTGCCAGAGAGGACCTGGTATTTCATCTGCAAACTTCATTCAGAACTCCCTGCTTTTTACCAAAAACTGGGTGGTTACCTAACAAACCACAGCACGACTTTCAAAATACCCAAAAGAAGGCAGTTTTCAATGTTGAGAGAATCAAAGTGATAATATTAATCAAATCACAACAATTTCGCGACACACCTACGAAAGCCTCGCGGCACACTGGTTGGGACTCACTAAGATATGCCACTCTAATCTTAACTATCACTATACTACCTAAAACACCAAAACTTAACCTTAAATAATGAATTATTTAAATTTTACCTTATTTTCCTATTTGGTTTTCAGCCATATCTCCATTTTAAATTCATCGGGTCTGTAGTCCTCCAAGAAAAAATGTTAGGGCCTATAGAACTTTTCCTGGATTTCAAGGTTTTTTACCATGGCTGACAATAGGCCTATTTAGAATCAGCTCACTGACAATATTTAGTATCAGCTCAAATTTCTGAAATGAATAAAACATTTTCAGAGGAGTAAACTTAAATACTTACTGGAAAACAGAAAAGCTAAGTTGGCCTTCTGTATACTGAATTTATAGAGCCTATAAGTATTTGTTGATACCTATGGGTGCGTTCAGCCGCTGTCACCGGTGGCTAACCGGTTACCATAGTCACTAGTAGGCAAATCCACCACATCTTGACAATCAACAATGTCCGGTTACTTACCGAATCCACCATAAACACAACATCGGTGGATGCACAACAATGGTCGGTAGGTGGTACGTCCACCGCTACCGTTCACTTAATATAGGTTAGTATATTACCCACCGGTGACTGCGGCTGAACGCGCCCTATTTCTCGTGCTTTGCTGTAATGAATTGTCACATAAACAGAGGAATTAAGTTAATCAACAAAACACACATCAATGGCCTTATTAGATCACCACTGAATTGAGCTGAGGGACACAATCTGATTTTCCTGTGTATTGAATAGATCTTACACTGATTTGGCTATAAACCCTATTAGAATTTTGTGAAAATGATCTTTGCCAAAGTTCATGAGAAAACTGTTTACTACTCAAGTTCAACTGAAAAACTTGACAACCGAAATAACTTGTACAAGGAGCCTAGCCCATGTTATAGTCTTCATACCATCTTCAAATGAATGACATAAAGATATTCACCTAAAGATGAATAACTTTAAGGTGTTCACATTTAAAACCGTTGTACACACTGAAATTTGTTGGAAATCCAAGACTTTGAGACGAAAGATTAATAACTAATCTAAGAGTAACATTATCATAACTATGAAATATGAACGCACCTTAATTGCTTACTTATCTTTATCGTAAATATTATCAGCTGAAGATAAAAAAAATTATCTTTAGAATCCAAATTGAAATCAAGTTGTGAAAAGTTTTATCTTAATAAAAATTAACTCGACTTAACTGACATGCGTGATACCACAACATTAGCGGTAATTTAATTCCTAATTAAACATTGGTTGTTAAGCTTAGATCCTGGCCATATTAAATTCGTAGTAATGAAATAAGTTTTGACGGATACATCTACAAAATTCGAATAGTATAAGCTTTCACGACGGTTAATATGCCAAAAAACGGAGTCACGTCTCTGCTAAAGCCAAAACATTTGACAACTGACAGACATTGCATCGGCTACACAACCAACGACTACTGCCGGCATCAAATCCTCAATTTCAAATCAGCAACAAAATGAATGCTGTAATTCAAAAAATAAAATATTTAAAAAGAAAATTAACCGCTCGCTTGTAGATAAAAACAATCTTTGATGTATAAAATAGATGCAGTTCAAATTTTACGATTTTTCATCAAATAGTGAGAGAGGAGTTAGTTCAGAAAGAGTGACTTTTTTGTTGGGAATGAGTCAATCGATAAATCGATCGACAATAACGAAAGTTTAATTACCTACGATTAAACTTCAGGTGTGTCTGGCTGGGGGTTCAAACCGCGCTAGGTGTCTGGCAATGGGTGATGTGATTTATAACATTCCTCCAAAGAAAATACATAAAAAATTAAGCTTTATACTTTAACGAAACTTTGGTACTATTTTTACATTTCTGTTACCATTTCGTTACCAAAGCAAACAATATCCCAATTTCATAGTTGCTGGTCGTTGTCATCTTTGTTGGGACATTGTGTTGAGAAATTTTCAGCTTTTATAAAATAACGAAGGTCTGACGGTCGTGGGCTCTTGGACTAGATGTTTATTCTGAAGAAATGTAAACGGAACGATAAAAATCATGGCAATTATGTGTACGTACATACGTACAAGTTATGAAACTTAAAGGAATATTTTAACCTTTTATGGATTCCTCGTTACCTCGGTCTACAGCCACTATTTCTTCGTAATGGAATATCATCCTATACCTTTTTAAAGGAAAGCGTGCATTGAATTTAGTGACAAATGTCTTAATAAAAGAAGAATTAGTCCCAAGATTAAAATGCAATAAAGCGAGAACGTTTTCAATGGTTGACTTTCCAATAGTTGGGGCTTGGCAAGAATTCTAATGAAAGGTTACGTGACTCACAGCGAAAGGTCCAAGTGCCTTCCCCATTAGGTGGAATTGGGGAAATGAGATTAATTTTAAAATTTTACTCGTGCACTACAAATTGCTTATAGTGCGTATAGAGGCATTATTTGGAAGACAGAAACCTTAAAAAAGATTACGTTAGAAAGAATAATTTAAAGCAAATTCATTAAAAGCAAAGATTAATATTACATTACTATTTTAATGTTGTAGTTGGAATATGGCACGTGACAATACTTTGTCTTAAACAAATAATCTATCCAATTTAAACGGGTCTAAGTTAACTGTTGTACCATCGATTATTATAGGAGTGAAAGATAATTCAAGATCAAATACCCGAATCTAACCAAAACTGTTATTCATTAAAAGAAATAAGGAACTTCTTTTTTTTCAAGAAAAAGAAATAATTCCTCGTAATTAGACCAGTTCGGAAAACTTTTAACCAAGGAAATTGTGGTTCGGATTCCACGTTAAAATGTAGGTCCCTTAGTTGCAATTGGCTGCTAGGCTATTAATTAACAGTCCTGCCTAAGGAACATGTTTGCCTTAAGTCAGTAACAAGGCTACAAAATCGCGCCACAATCATCCTTCACTCATCTGTCATTCATACTTGGCTTAAAATACCTACCTGGGTAGGTCGCCATTTCAAGTAATGTATCTAATGAACATTTTCAAGATTAAAAGATAACATAGTTTATCTCCAAGAAAGAAAGAGGAACCAGGTGGTGGCAACATATATGTGAAAAAATCTATTTTGCCACGAGCTCCCAAAGGCGACTTACGAAATAAATAACAATCAAGGGTTATTTTAAGTCACTTTAGATACATTTTATTTATTTATTTATTTTATTTTATTTACATGCAACTTAACAGGTTAGTACCCTTTTACAAAGATGCAGTTCAATGTTGTATAATATCAATTCAGAAGAGATGCACTAATATATATCACAGAAGTTACCCCACTACCTTAGAATAATAGTTCCCGTTATTCAAAACAAATATGCTAACATGCAATTTAAGACAAATGCACTGAATAGACTTAGACTATTTATAAATATCAACCTAAATAAATATATGCAAACATAACAATATATAACAACAAGAATAATGATCAAATTTCATATAAATAACACAATTCGCAAAATGCATTATATAAATTAAAATTAGTATAGGTTTTATATCGAAAATTTAAATAGCCATCCCACTAATGCAATTTTGTTTGAAAATATTTGGAGAGTCAGAAAAAATATCTACGTCTGTCACTGATAATAATTGATTATATGATCTCATCATCCGGAGTAGCGGAGAGGAACCATGAGCAAGTGTCCTAACCTGAGGTAAGGAAAACAAAAATTGGCACCTTGAGTTGAACTTTGGGACACGGATAGGCAAAGCCGCCAAGAGTGAGGGATCATCCACCAGACCCCGGACCAGCCTGTAGAGAAACATTAACTCTAGGACCTTTCTCCTCAGACCCAGACTCATCAATTCAAACATTTCCAATAATTCAACATATGGAATCTCAAATGTATAATAATTAAAGCATTTATAAAATAAGTACCTCAAAAATCTTTTTTGTACTTTTTCGATGGCTTTTTCATATGTAATTTGAACAGGATTCCATAGAACCGCTACGCTCTCAAGCCTTGACCTGACCAAGGATACGTATAAGATTAATAATGTTTTAGCATTTTTAAAATGTGTTCCTCTCCTCATTACAAACCCCATAATTTTGTTTGCACTTGAGATACAATGTTCGATATGGTAGCTAAATGACAACGAAGAATCAAAATAAACACCCAAATCCTTAATGCGTTCCACCCTGGTTACCTTGTTGCCATCAAGAAAATAGTCATGATTAATGCAATTGATTGATCTTGTAAATGTTATTACATAACATTTGAAAATATTAAAGTTCATTTTATTATTTTTACTCCAAATATGAACGTTGTTCAGATCCGACTGCAATTTTAAAACATCCTCGTGGCTCGATATGTACATGAATAATTTTAAGTCGTCAGCAAATAGTAGGGCCTTGGCTGATGTTATATATTTATATAAATCATTTATTAATATTGTGAATAGACAAGGCCCAATATTTGAGCCTTGAGGCACCCCCGATTGTACTGTAAAAGAAGAGGAAGACATCATAAAATACATATTGTTTTCTATTAAAGATGTATGATTCAAAAAATGATATTAGATTATTTGATAAACCATAGTAATGAAGTTTGTCTAATAAAATTTGGTGATCGACTTTGTCAAAAGCCTTGGCCAAGTCAAGGTATAAGGCGTCTGACTGGGTCTGAGAGGCCAGGCCTAATGATACATAGCTAATAAAATTTAATAGGTTGGTGGTAATCGAGCGTTGTGGAACAAAACCATGTTGAATTGGGGAAATGTACTGTTTTAAATGGTTAAATAAAGGTTTATGAATAACCATCTCAAAGATCTTGGCAGGAATAGACAAAATAGCAACTGGCCTATAGTTATTTATCTGTGACTGTTTACCACTTTAAAAATTGGCGTTATTTTGGTAACTTTCCATTTTTCAGGAAATACCTTACAAGTTAAACTTAAGTTGAACAAAAAAGTCAAAGGCTTAATTAAGAATTCTGAACATCCCTTAAAGAGGTCTTGAGGCAAAAGATCTGGACCAGTTGTGGCTTTTGATTTTAATTTTTTTATGGCAAACTGTACCTGCTCCTCTGTGATCCGGTCCAGGGTCAGGCACGACACACCCCCCATGACTGGCGCACCTCTCGCCGCATCAGCTGACGGTTTCACGCTGTATTTGTTGTAAACAGAACAAAAATATTCCGCAAAAGCATTGGCAATCGCCAAGTCCAAAGTACACCCATTGTAACTCATAATTAAACTTCGATTGTTTTCCTTTTTTCTACTGTTGACAAATTTCCAAAACGCTGTACTATCTTCATTTATTAGATTTTCAACTGAGTTTATATAATTTTCGTGAACAATTCTGATTTCATTTTTTACAATAGATCTAAAATGTTAAAACCTCTCATAATACTCCTCTTTATGGCATTTTTTAAACTTACTATGAAATTTGTTCTTTTGTATCAAATTGTAAACAATGCTAGGCGTGAACCAAAATGGATATTTAGAACGGCGACTATTCCTTACGGGACAGTTTCTATCTAAAATTAAATAAACTTGCTTATAAAAAAACTCAACTGCTAAATCTATATTATTAATTGCACACAAACCGGTCCAATCTAAATTTACAAAATCCCTGTAGATCTGCAAAAAATCCGCTCGCCGATAACAATAACTCGGAGCATCCGACGACCTTGAGCGATAAGATAGTGGATCTGTCAATGCGAACCTCGCCGCTAATGCCGGATGATAAGCATCTTCTGCAACTAAAGGACTGTCACAGCGTAACACTTAGACTTTATCAATGTTTGTAATGATTAAATCTAATGTCTTATTTTGGAAGTTTCGAATATTATTTTTTTATTGACATTCATACAAATTTAAAAATTGCATTAGCTCTCTACATGATGAATCGCCACATAATAAATTGAAATCACATCCGTGAATTTGAAGATTAAAATCACCTATGATAATAATCTGTGACTTTTGTTTTTCGCTTTTTTAAACATACCCTTAAATCAGTTCAAAAGAATATATTTAAATTTTAAGGTTAATATTTTGCTCTTTGTTTGTATTATTAATTTTACTAAGCAGTTTCTGAACTTGTTCTAAACATGAGGTTTCTCAATAAGAAGTGGAGGGCCGACGGTAGAGTTGGATTCCTCAAGGGACTACATAATGTCTAATTCTGCCTTGTTACGAGGGAGGAACTGAGTTGGAAATACAGTCGATTGTGTGTTTAGAATTTGTTTTTTTGACTTGAAATGAAATCTGAAGTTAACTGGGGTAGACAATAGTTGGGAACTAATTTTGATTAAATCGTTTATTTTTCCTGATTTATAATTAGCTTTACTGATTTAATGTATCTCTTATCTTAACATTACCTGTTAAAGTAAAGATTAGTAAATAATTAATTTAAAGGAGTGGTGTGACAAATAAATTAGATAAAGTGTTTCTATCACGAATATATATATTTTTAATCTAAGACAGCACAAGAATCTTTAAAATTCAATATCACCATCGAGTTGAAATGTAGTAAAAATGCATAGACTGCGGCGCCATAATCTTGGTGATGTTATGTGGCACAGTATTCTATGTGGCCCCAAAATTTCCTAAACATGTAAACTGCATCCTGGGAACAGGAACATGAACAATGTGTGGTAACTGCTTGGGTGCTTACACAATTATCTCAAAAATGGCTCCGAGGATTAATTTCGAAGTAAATTACTAATTCCTGACTCAAAACGTGTTTCATACAGGTTTAATTTACCTCAGAAAAACATACAAAGTAAAAATAAAACTTTTAAAGTCGAACATATTTAGTTTTGGGTCATGTGGTTTGGCATGTTAGACAACAAAAGCAAAGAATGATCTAACAGCCGTTTGTACACTCAACTGTCTGTGAAGATGTCATACAATAGACAATTTTATTCGTGCAAGTATTACCATGTGCAAGTAGGATATGACTGTGACCATACTTTCTCAATTTGTAGCAGTATGTATGAATTTGACTACATAAATGATATCTGCTGTGTAACCCGTTGGATACTTATAATATCTTTAGCTCGTTAAAAAAACTTTAAAATGTCCTCTTTCTAATGATAATATTAGTTTTTTTTTCTGTCGATTAAACCCGGTTTACTGTATTCATTTAAACGTGCACATTTCTTTTTGAAAAACCCTGTATTTTGAATCAATTCTTTTCTTCAATCAATCAAAGCATTAATTAGCCTCAAGTTAATAGTTATTTATTTAAATGAGCTAATAGAATCACCAGTACAGAATTTACCTTCCTCTGTTTAAATTCTGTTTTTAATATTTTATACTGATGGTTGCATGTTGATCACATCTTCTAAATGAATATTTATTTGGCAAATAATCTAGTAATTTATGTTGACACTTTCACAGCAATAGTAAATTATTTCGCATGTTATTTATTTTGATTATTAGTTCGTTTTACTAAATGTTATTATATATTATTAGTTGATAAGTGGATTTTGAAGTGAAGTAAGATCTCCAAATGGATTTTACAATATTTTTGAACTGCTTCAATGAAATTGGTATTGTATACTGTATTGGAGCATGAAGACAAAATAAATAAATAAATTTCAAACATGTCGACCAGTCTGACCTGTTCAATGTTATTCTATGGATCCGTAGCAATGCTTTGGGTTTGATGGAATATCAATACTACTTTCTACTATTATATATATTTATAATAAATCCTTCAGGCATTGTTCTTTGCCCTTTTCTTGGAAGTCTGCTCTTGTTCACCTTTTACACTTCCAGCGGCCGATGTGTCTCGGGGTAAAGGAAGCTTGTGTAATCGAGTCTATTTTTGTTATTTTTTTCATTATTTTACTAATATAGTTTCAAGTTTATTTTGAAGATTACTCAAGTATTTATAGGTCTCTTTTGTATCAGGTTAAGTGTCCTGTGGCTCTAACTTTGCCAGTATAAATAAACGATTTTTAATTTTCATTTAATTTCGTCTGGTCATGACCTTTTTTACAAACTGAAACAAATAAATTGTTGATTACCATCAACTGATAACTAGGAAGACTTGAAGGTTAACTTATTAAACTCTAAAGTTTTTCAATCAAATATTCAAATGTTGTAGGTTTGATTAATACTCAATACATCTAATGTAGTGCAAATTAATGAATTATTTTCGTCAAATTTGGCGCCAAAATTAAGAAATTTATCAAAACTTAAAAATCTGTTTCATACAATTACGTGCAACGATACATTTTGTTTAGTGCAATTAGAAACATAGTTTGATTGTCTAGCCTCTGTAAAGAGGAGTGGATCAATAATTACGATCAACGCTCTATAGTAGTATTTGGATCAATCTTATACTATTACATTAGAGTTGCTAAGCGTTTTGATGTCTATTATAATTTACTCTGAATTTGGCGAAAAATTAGAAAAAATAAAGAAACAATCCAGCCGAGAACAGTTATTGAAGAAGGCAGATACTGATGTGGTTCAAGGACGTAGGTAAAGAACGTTCGCGTATGCAAATCCCCCAATCCCGTCATTCCTGCGGGACCCTCTCATGAATAACACGCTGTCTCCGGCGACCTTGTTTGTCAATCTCACAAAACACATAGTAAACAAAGTAAATTTAATATAAAATATATGAAATCCTACTGGATTATCTAAAGGATTTTCTTAGTTCGTTTTTCAGTGACAATTTCTAAAAATTGTAATTTTTATTATTATTGTAATTAATTGCAAATGTATATTGCTTCTTGAAAGTAATATCTAATGTTTCTTAAAAAATAACTAAAAGTCTTACATAGTTTTAAATTAATAGACCGATGTTTTAATTAAATATGCTATAAAGCCAAAGTGAGAACATCTTAAGTTAGAGGTTTCGATAATCTTTTTGTTTCTTCTATTTATAGGCCCTCAGCTAAAGTACTATAGTCATTCTAAATTAACAGGCCAATGCTAGCAATAATCGAAGTTGATAACTGCACAGTTGTATTTTTATTTCTTTAAGTGCATTTTAATTGTATTGAATTTCTTGAATTCAGCCGAATCCAGACTACGTCCGAACTCTCCCTCCAAAGTGGACACTGCAAATTGCTCAAATCAGAGACTAAGCATTTTATTCTGACGTTGTCTGACGAGAAGTATCCTGGCCGCGATATAAATACGTTTATTTGTTCATTCGCCGAAGGATAGTGGTTGAGTAAAATCATAATGCCCACTACCAAAGAGATTGCCCACGTCGAATTTTTGGGTATTTATTTTTGCGCAGTTGCCGAAGAGCGAGGACTACAGACTTGACGGGCGATAATCATTGCTTATATGCGTTGCCGTCATGTTGCTGTTGTGCTTACTTAATTCCGCATCTGTCATTTCCAACTTTCGAGTAAAGGGGTAACTCTTTTAACATTCTTGTCCGCCATCTAGAATCCGTCTTGATGGATAAAATTATTTATTCATAGTGTTTATTTATTTATTATTTGACCTGTTTAGAACTGTCAACGGAAAGGTACTGTAACCTAGTTTTAAAATTATTTACTTTAAAGTATAAAATTGGTAGTGCGGCATATAATTGAAAACTTAAATTGCAAATTACAGCGCTACCATCCTGTTTTACATTCTTTACTCATTTTCATGAAATTTTCATAAATACCATTTTAAAATATAATTGTAAATATGCAAACTTTGATTTAAAACAACTTTGGATATGATTAACGAAAATACATCTCAATTTAGCCATTATTTTTTTCTTTTGCAAAGCCCTTTTATTAATTAACAGCCCGCCGTTGATTAATAAACAGAGGTTATCATTGAAACCACTTTACTCTTATCCAAACCATTACATTTTGGGGAATGTCTGAAATTTTTTAACACGCACCTAATTTTTTTTACGACTCCTATATTGGGCACGTAACCATTCCTAATATCTGATCTTTTTGTAAATATGGGCGGGCTAAACCTAAAGGTTTAGCCCGCCCAATAAAACATACGGTTTGAGAAATTCCACGTTTGCGCAAATAATTAAAATCTACAATGCGTTTAGAGCAGAAATTATTGCCCACGTCGCGGTAAGAATGCGGGTAAATCTCAAACTAAGACTCTACCGTTGAAGCAAATTAGTTTTCCCATACCGCGGTCCGGGTATTTCGCACCGGAAAATGCCAGAATAGAATGCTCACTCCACGATGTGGACATAGTGTTTCACTTTTTTTTCATTACAAACTGAGTAAAAATTTGAACATTATTCCGTATTCAGCGTTTGAGCGTAGCATATTCATTCTCCATTCCCATTTCATCGTATTTAGTTAGGCATAATTTATAATGCCTGTAAAAGAACTCCGGGATTTTGAGGCAAAATATTTTAATGAAGTAAAAAACCTGTATATTAGTTAATACATGATTGGAAAGGTTGCATTTTCAAGGTTTTTTTAGCAATTAAATAAAGTTCAATATGAGCCCCCATAGTGACACAGCACACATCGTAACGACTCTCCACCTCTTCCCATGTCCTAGCCAGCATGTTTGGGGGACGGTTGCCTGAGATAGTCAACATTACGAACTTTTGAAAGTTTCTTTCTACCGTAACAACAGATTTAGTTTGCATTAGTCAAAGAACACACTGAGCCTTTTGTTGCGGCGTTGCCTTAGCGCGGCAATCCAGACAGCACTGACAGCCGTGCTACGTTGTTTCAAGATCAACGCTCCGCAGCTCTGCCATCTATTTAAGAAAATATTCCCAACTGTTATGAATAAAACTTAATGAACTACTCGTTTCAGAGAAATTAACTACATTTTGCTATCTTCAACAGTTATTAAGATATGAATTTTTAAAATCCCGGAGTTCTATTATAGACACCCTGTATTTTCATCTTAAACGAAAATGGCTTTCTTAAATGTATGTAATTGATTACTTTGTTTCGTCCTTTAATTCTTAACTCAGATGATTTTATTGTCTGCATTATTATAAATAAATAAAACAACAAACCAAAGACTGTTACTGTTGGGATGTAAGTTAAGGTTACTTATAATTAACGTAATCCAACTTGATAAATATATTTAGAACAAACTTACTTTAATGTCTAATCTTTGTTGCAGTAAGAGATTAACTAGACTAAACCTACAAAACTTTCCAAAACCTCCTTGACGAATTTAATGCACTCGTTCATTTCATTAAATAGCTTTCAGTCAAATCAACCTTCAAGATATTCCTAAATTGGTTTATGTCACTTTTGCTACACAGCCAAAAGAGAACTATACATTTTAAAAGTTTACAGATGTGTTGTAGCCACTTGCTGTAATCAATAACTTCATCGGGCAAACAGTACAAATCGTGTACTTTTTTCAAAACACAGCATTTGCCCAACGAAACTGAAATTTCTTGAGGTGCCCAAAGCCGAGTGGGCACATGGTGTAAGTGGCTACTACATATAAACATCGAGCTAATTAGGGTTCATATATATTAATGTAATGCCCCTGTTGCAGCAGGTCTGCAAATTCAGCGAATTGAAATGCTTAAATAAGTAGCTTACATTGAGCCTTGCATCAGCTAATATCATCACAATTCTGTAAGTAAACATGCATAAATATTCTTCATAATAATAACATAGAAAGTAAGTATGCGTGTTTGCTACCACAGAAATGTTAAATAAGAGATTTTCGGCTATAATCCAGTAGATCTCAACAATCTGAAGCTATATACAAAATTTTATAAAATGGGTTAAAATGCTGCCATACATATTTAAGAAAAGGAAGCTATAAAATTTTATCTATTTGCCATAAGGTTAACATGGGGGAGTTGAGAACGAAGTCCCATGCGGCACGTCCACTTGGTCACGTTTTCCCACGTTCATTCAGCGGCTAGAGACTGAGAGTAGATTGGACTTAGTGTTTGACCATTATAGCAAATGAATATAAAGTCCCAAAGCCCCAAACTCGGTAGTCTAGAGGAAGTGGTGTAGTGGTCAAACCCGGATTGAAGATAACCCGAAATTTCAAACAATTTTCGTCTGAAGACAGCAATAAGGAAGAATTGTTTACTATGCTGGCAAACAATATTGTTGCAATAGACAGCCCTGGCAAACAATTATTTTGCACTATGACAGATAAAGTATTACCATCAAGCGGTCAAGAGAGTGTGCAATAAATTCCTCCATCTTTGCACAAGGAAGCAGATACTCGACTCATTTTACATGCACATGATGCAGCCATGCATGGACACAACAAAATTTCCATTAAAACAGTTGATTCTGATGTAGTTTGCATAGCTTTATTCCATCTCCCTACATTACACAGGCTGAAGAACTATGGATTGAATATGGAACAAGAAAGCATGTACAGTACATGCCTATTCAAGAATTACATTCAAAGCTTCCCACTGGTACGTCTGAGCTTATACCATTCTTCCACGCTTTCACGGGTTGTGACACCGTGTCGTCGTTTTCTGGCGTTGTGGAAAAAGATTGATTGGAAAACATGGATAACATTTCGTGATATTGACGTAAAGAGATAGAGTTTTCAAATATTTCAGCAGAAATAGTCAGCAGAAATAATTATAAGTGTAAGGAACGCTGTACTAAGTGCCGCTGTATGAAAATGGGACTTAAGTGCACTCTGTTATGTACTTGTGAAGGTCATTGCTAAAGAATGTAAACGTCGTACATTTACATGAAATATGCTAACAATAAATATATCCTTAATTTTACTTTGTATTATTATTACTATTATTATTATTATTATACCTAATTTAGGTACATAAAAATACAAATCTTTATATACAAATTAATAATTTACAAAATACTCAAAAACTGTTGTTTTCACAGCTAAAAGTATAATAGCCTTTATTGTAGACAATGATGAGTAGACCTTTCAAATGAGATGTCAAATGTTAAAATCGGTGGAGTAGTTTCCGATATACGCGACATTATTATAATTGGCTGGGCGGTCATATTGATGACGTCACTGCCCGTGACGTAATTATTTTTATGCTTGCCTCCCGGCTGATTTTTACTCTTTTTTATGTATTTAGGAAGTTCCCAAAGTATGGTACTGGTTTGAAGAAGTGAAAGATTTATAGGTAATATGTTGTTTGTTCCACGCACTACCCATTTAAAGACTATCGATGATATTTGGCATAATTTTTAACGAAAATATGACCTTATAAGATTAAAATTTATGCAGAATCTCAAACCGTTTAGGAGTTATGATTTTTTGTCGTTGTAAAAAACCATCTAAAAACAAATACAGATAAGACAGACGGAAAACTAGGCACCAGAGACCCACGTTTCCATGGTGAAATGTGTTTGTCTTGACCCAAACAATAACGCTATATACATTTGTCCAGATAGGTACGGGACACCCTGTATACATAAATTACAACGATTTCCAAACGAATGAATGAAGGTGTTTTTTTTGCTTCTGGGGGCCCCAAAATGATAAGTTATCATGGTCTTTGGCTTCAGTCTTGCCATGAGTCCTACGGTAATAGCGTTTTCCGTAGAGGGGAAATTCGCTATAAGATAAGCTTTATTCAACCTGTTTGAAATTAGGTAACAAGAGAGAAGTCACGATGGACCGACCAAATTCATAAAGTCTCTGAAGTAATGGCGCTGGCAAAGAGAGCTAAAAATAGATTGTTAGGGCGACGTACTTTTTAAGAAGTCCAGTATCAAATTCAACGAAAACAAACTTTGTTAAAAATAAGGATATTAAAATCTCGATCAACCAAACTAACTAACAGCACAATTATATTTTCTGAATATTTGTAAGCTGATAAAGATCTCGCTCCATTTTTTAATGCGCTCAGACTTTTTTCCGCAATTAACGTTTATTATTCATCTTTAGTCTTGAAACTCGACGGTCACTAGTCGTGTATAATATACTTACTAATTCTCCCAGAATATTCATGTTAAGTATTTTGTTTCTTTTGCTCTTTAATCATGGATCCCAATTGCACAATCTTTTTGGTCACGACCTAATTTATTTAATATAATTTTAAATTTTATTTATTTAGACAAGTTTTAGAAGCAGTAACATAAATTATGGGAATTTTGTTCTTAAGATAGCATGCAATATAAAGTGCGAATACCCGACAAACATTATCGAAATCTTTCTGATAGTTGGTTGCTAATCATCAAATTAATATGTAAAAGGTGTATATTTTTTTTAAATAAAAATTGTGGTACTCGAGGTTCATTTTGAGTACAGACCATAACTCAAAGATAGACAATATTGAGAAATTAGTCTCCGCGTTTACTTGGCTAAAACGCTTGAATCCTAACTTATAAAATCCAGTTTTAGGATTTTTCTGTTGACATTGCTTTTAAATAAATTCTAAATTAGGCTGTTTAGTAGAGGGTTTTAATCTTATTTTTCATTCAAAAAACTCAATATAAACTTTCTAATGTTCCAGAATTTGATTGGTTTTCTTTTTATTAGGTTGATAATGATAACTCAGTCGATCTTGTAGATGCGACACGTAGCGACAAAACCATGTTATCGCGTCTTATCATATGACGACACACCCCTTTCATCCGAGTTCTATTATCTCACACCACGACCTTGCAATTTGCATGACTTTATATATCCAAACGCTTACTCCTGCACACGGTTACAGGTAACATTACGGTTATATTTTCTAAATTTGATATCGAGAAGTTCAATAAAAATATGACATTTGAAATTATTTTATGCATTTTTTAAGATAACTTTTTCTGGCTATAAAATGGATTCTTTCTATCGATGTGTTAGAAATTCTCGCAATTTTTTTCAAATAATGCCAACCTATTTAAGGTTAAATTGTTATATAATTTGTTTGTGGTGTTAGTTTGTGTGAACTGTTAGAAATACACTGATAAAACTAATGCACTGTATGATCTACAAATCACAGGAGAAGGTGTTTATTTTTTTTACATAACTTTCATTTAGGTTCGGAATAAAAAAAAGTTACTTGAAGTTTATTTTGATGTATGTTTCCTTGTGTTTAAGTATTTTTGAACGACAAGGACGAATGCAAATTTCCAAATGTTCTACACTGATTCACATATAACGGATTCGAAATGACTACAAGAAACTTTAGAGGAGAGGTGTAGTCAAGTATCAGTCACTGATACTTTGCATCTGATACAGATTTCTATTGGAAGTATCAGCTACTTGTGATTACCAGATACAAGTACCTGTCTGATACTGAGTCCACCAAGTACTAACTACTAAGTACAGTCGTATCAGTATGTGAGTTAGTTCTTGAAGGCAAATTTACGTGTGTCAAATGGGCGAGTCAAATTGGATGAGTTAGCAGTCCATCCGCCCGTCAACTCGACCAGTGTAAGTCAACCTAACAATATACCACGTTTGTTTTGTCGTACATTATTTAGTGCGTGAGATTGTGTGTTTTAGTGGTTCTAAGTGGATAAAAACGGGAAAAACAGTGAAATGTGGACATTTTTTCGAACTAACGGGCAAAGATGCAGCGACTTGCAAGCAAAGATCCAGTGACTTGCAAGCAAAGATGCAGCGACTTGCAATATCTGTACGCCCAATAACTTACGAAGGTTCATCATCGAACCTTAAGATACATTTGGGTAGGAAACTCCCACTCTTTCTGTCACCCAGCAATCTACTTTTGCCATCTGTTGAGGTTCAGCCAATAGTTATTGATGAAAAAACCCAAGTCATAGTAAAAACAACTCGCTATTAGAGTTGATTGGGACTACTCTGAGTCAAAGTGGTACTGAGCCTCCTGTAAAAAATTAACTTCCTCATCTGATGTTCCCAAAAATAACAAGAGTGAAAATATAAAAAAATAAATCAAGCTGTAATGAAATGAATTTGTTAGGATATCCAACCATTTTCAATTTTTGCTAGTAAAAGACAGTGTCCCGTTTACAATATCCAATCTAGAAAATACTTTGCTAATAAATATCTTCCCTTCAAGAAAAAAGAAAAATTATTTTAAAGAAGTCTTAAAATCTGTAAAAAAGTTTTTTTTGACTAAAGACTTGTGGACCTCGCCCCCGATTGATGGCTACGCTGCAGTGACTGCTCATTAATGAAAAAACTGAGAAGAAAATTATTGCTCTGGAGTGTTCAGGAAGTGATATTTCCCATACTTTCTTGCATTCAGCCAGTGATTGATCAAGAATGATACAATGCCCGCGTTGGGCGTTATCAAATAAATTTTCATTGGTCATGACTGACAATGCGTCTAACACCACAGGAGCTTCATCAGTATTAAAATACAAACTCATTGGCTGTCATGCACTCAAATTAAATGAAATTGTTCAGGACGCGCTAAAAGAATCTATTCCTAAGGTATTTGATTAGTTCTTAGGAACTTTACAGTTCCTCAGTATAACGCGCGCTCTATACTTTGTTTCAATCTCAAAACTTTATGTACGGCATTGAGCACAAGGTAGTTAGCGAGTGACAGTTAAAGTCTGACTGGCAACATTGTTAAGTCACTGTGACAGAGCGACTGACAGTAAGTCATTAAGATGCAAAGAGCTGTTACCTAACATGGAGGCGTGTCGCTGTCACAGCACAACATCATGTTAATCAATACGAAACTAGTTCTCGTTCGCCAAACATAAATGTATTGAAAGTAAAATAAACTCTATCCGGCAGTTATTAAAATTTCGCCATGAATTCAGAAATCCGTGTAATTAAGTTAATTTACTATGGGATATTGAGCTATTGCCATGACCAAGCAAAGATTGTGATCACCAACATGACTTTGCAGATAAATTAATACATAAAACTAAACATGATAGAAAACTAAAAATTAGAAGATAAATAATAACATGAATTAATATCAGCTCCATATAACTCATGGTGGCTCTTAAGCATGGGGCCATGATAACCTTTTGTTTCAGGGACCCTAGATGAAAATACGTCATTATTTCAAAATACCTATTTAGAGTAAGATAGAATATTAAGTGACTGCAATCCCTCAGAAAACAACATATCCTGGCATACGTATGTGGATGATATCATTTATTTGCCTCTTCAAAGGAGACGAAAAATCAAGATCGCATGACATATTAGACAACAGACGACATATTAGATCGCATGAAACAAATTACGACAAAAGTTAAGTTTACCATGGCAAGCCATAACGACGAAATAACTACTTTGACTGAGCTATTGTTAAAGTGGATAAGAAACATATATTTTGAGTACATCGGAAACAAACTCAGACTTACCTTATCATAACCAGTCTGTGCCGTGCGCGTCACTTATATATATATATATATATATAGCGCCAAACCAGGTATGCCTGAACAGAGGCCAGTCCACCTGAACTTTCCAGAAAAGGTAGAGGGAAATTTAGGATTTGGAACGCCTGCCTGGCTTCTTCCCACTTCGCCAGAAAACCTCAGGGAGATTAGCAGCCTTCATACCCAGCTACCAGCGATGAGTATTAAATCATTAGTTTATTGTATCACCGATTGATTTACATTAAATTATCATGTTTTAAATTAGGTTGTTTGGGGGTGCCGGGGGGAAAAATTCTAGTTGGGGTTTTTTCTAAGATGTGAGATTTCTGTGGGTTTCGCCTCTCCTGAGGCGACACCTTAAAATATTACCGATTTAGCTTCAACAGAAATATTGTTTCTCATACTATCTGCCAACAATTAATTGTTCATTAAACCTTTATTCAGAATCATAGTAATCAGCGAATAGACAGTTATGCTTGAATTCAGACAGTTATTGTCAATCACATGCTAGGTAGGCCCTTCTGGCGTTTAATGTAGTTGTACATGGAATTAATTACTTAATTATTGTTCATCAAAGCTGGCTTAGGTGACCATATGGCAATGGGCACGATCGGCCTCAGGGTAAACCTTCCACCTAGTTAAATTATCCTATTCACCTTCACAGTTATAGAAGTTTGCTCTGATCAATCCTTTCCTGACAATACAGGATTACCTCATTGTACCTCAGATCCACCCTGGTCTATATTGTTCCAGCCTGATCCATATTTGGCTATTTCCAACAACCTTTCACACCATTCTTCCAACAACCAACAACTCCAACAGTTACAAGTCAAGTCAAACCACGAAACAATATTATGAAGATTAAATAAAAACGATAAATCATCTAGCAATCATAAATGGATGATATAAACATGACTTGGCAGATAAATTAACACATAAAACTAAACATGATAGAAAACTAAAAATTAGGAGATAAATAATAACATGAATTAATATCAGCTCCATATAGCTCAGTACTAAACAAACCCTTGAGAAAAACCTTTGAAAGATCCGATCAAAAATTAAGTTATAAAACTAGACATAATAATTTTTCGCTGATCCAATAATCCTCAAAATGTAAAAAAAGAACAAGTGAAAAAACTGAGAATTCGTAAAATAAAAGGAGAAAAATGTCTAAAATATGAGAAACACTGAACAGAGTTAAGTTTTATGTCGTTTTGAGAACATTCAAGGCATCAAAAAGAATAATAGAACTATCTAAAGACAAATGGGTACTTTGGTATTCGCCCTTATACAACGCGCTACGGCGGTTATGTTAGATAAGGTTATCATAAATATTTTGATAGGACTTTCCTCGTTTCGTTACGAATCGAACGATACCAGAGTCCATCTTTCGCCCGCCAAATCCCCTCCAAGTTCGCCAAGGTCAGGTTGTTGACCGGAGTTTGTGCATCACTTGCCTACAGGTTTTGGGGGGAAAAAGTGTGACTCATCCGGTATCGTTTGTTACATCTAGTAACATATTTATGATAACCTAACCTAACATAGCCGCCGCAGCGCGCTGTATAAGGATGGCGATCGGGTGTGGCCGCCAGCGGCTCAATCCTCGCCGACATCGCTGTCCTCTGGGAGGCAGAACACAAAGACACCATATTTATGTCAAATTTGGACATTAAGTCAATTTAAGTATTTTTTTCCAATTAAGTATTTATTTTTGGTATCCAGATAAAAAAGCTCTCTGAAAATAGTGGCCTCCGTATGTATAATACCAAAGTACCGATAAATGTCTGCCGAACATATTCTCGATTGAGATCACGAATATGAAAGTTTGGAAGTGTTGAAATCCTTGAACTTTGAATAAAAAATGAAAAGTTCAAAATGACACCCTCAATATACAAAGGTTTGTAAAAGTAAGTATACACTTTTATTTGGTTGGTACTTGAACAGTTTTAACATAAAAGGAAGTAAGTGTAGGCCTGATCGGTTGACACTTAATCACTGACGGAATAAGGTATTTAACTTCTAGAATAGAAACATCTTCTATAGAAACACACAATATAACCAAACTTAAAAAATAGTAAGAGAAAAATAAAGTAAAAGAGAAAGAGTAATTTTTGGATTCCTTTTTTTATCTCACCTCTGGCGTATATTTATGACATGGTTTATATTCTGGATTAGTCATTAATACTTTAATAAGAATCCACGTTTATTTTTTTAAGACTGAACCGAGTATTGCTTCAGAGAAAAGTAAAAATTCAATCATCCAATACCGCAGTACAGGATTCCTACTGTCCTTACCCCTACCACCTTACTCTCTACTTCCCTCCTCCCTTCTCTTACTGTCACCATCACTAAAATTTGATATTTTACCCATCCCCCACCAATAAAAATCACAATTTCAATGTAATGTCCAATCGCACTTTATTTGCACGTCAGTTAGTCCTTTGGATGGTAGAGACTCAACTTGATGTGCTTTTTTCTTTCCTTTTTATAAGCAAATTTTAATCTCTCCATCTTATTCAGGCGAGAAAACTTTATTTTCTTCCTATATATGTATAATTGAACACATTTGAATATGACATCTTCTCCAAATAGTCCAGATTTCAATCAAATACTATTTTTTCACTCAATTTGCAATACAAAAATGACTTGGAATTGTTTGAAAATTAGGTACTTATCGGTTAACGGGAGGCCACCCTTTTACAGCGCGCTGCGGCGGTTATGTTAGGTAACAATAAATATGTTAGTAAGACTTTCCTCGTTTCGTTACGAATCGAACGATACCAAATGAGTCATAATTTTGCCTGCCAAATTCCGTTGACAGCTGATGCGTGCGCTATGGTCAACGACCTGATCTTGGCCTACTTGAAGGACATTTGGTGGACTAAAGTATGACGCATCTGGTATCGTTCGATTCATAGCGAAACAAGGAAAGTCCTACTAACATATTTATGATAACCTAACCTAACATCACCGCCGCAGCGCGCTGTATAAGGGTAGCGATTGGGTGAACTCGCGAGCGGCGGCGGGTTACGAGTTCAACTCAATTCTCACCAATATCGCTGCCTTCTGGGAGGCAGAAAACAATATCCAATCTGGACAGTAAGTCAATTAAATTAAGAATGTCCTTTCCAATTATGTAGATATTTTTGGTATCCACTAAATAAGTATTTCTAAAAATAGTGGCCTCCATGTGATTCCAAAGAACCGAAACTGGTTCTTTCTCGTTTTTGGGCAAGTCCCATATTAGCACATGTTGGGAGAATCAACGCACGTCAAATGTAAAGTTTGCTCTATGCGACTGTAACTGGACGACTAAATCAATTGCACGATGTGATAAGCGGCGAAGTGCGCGGAGCAATGACCTTTGCCCGACCTTGACCTAGTAACAACAATGCAGGCTGGTTTTTGAGGAATACCGATAAGCAATAATCAGTTTGAAAACATTATCTCTTGATTAAAAACACTAGAAAAATATTTTCAACAATCTTAGATCGTTTAATGGGTGGCCTCCCGTTAACCGATAAGTACCGGAAAGGTAAATGCTAACCTGAATGTCCACTTCTTATTTTTACAAAAAATAACATAGTAAAAACAATTAGAGCAGACATTTTACATACATGAAAAAATCTAACATATCACTGAAAGCACTAAAAACAAAAACAATAAAATGATTAGTTGATTATGACGTGCATACTTAAATGGCAAGAACTGACCTTTTGTTTGTTTTTGTTTTGGTTTTATTTTTCATCAGATGACAGAAAATCAACGGATATTTTTACCCACTTTTTGCACTCACTGTGTTTCTACATTTAATCTTTACTCTAGAAAAATTAGCATGTGATATTAGCTACATACGATGACATTTGTGTACATTTTATTGTTATTTCATCACAAAAATAACAACTCTTAAGTCAAATGTTAATTTATTTGAAATTTTTAATTAAATATACTCAATGTCTAAAAGACTAATATGAATTTCAATGTGATTGTGCACATCTACAGTAGAATACAATTCTATCGGTAGCCTAGATTTTCGCTACGTTGCACAGAGGCAGAGAAAAAGGGATCACAAAAATCATATATAAACAATGCATGTCTATTTAATATAAAGGTTAAATGAATTTTGTCCAGAATATATCGATCTCTAGAAATTATCTTTTCTACACATATTTGGTATCAAATTAAAGTTATTACTATCTTGATGTGCCTTTTGCAGGTTTGGAAAATATCCCATGAAAATCCCTCACACAGAAAGCTTTTGAAATTTCCGCAATAGTGCTATTGTGGAATAGCCTGTGGCATTTTTCCAATTCACAGTTGTTTGTAACAAACAGATGATTAAGGCCTGGTTTAATTAAAACATCAGTTAAGGGTCGGTTAGTAAACCGTTCGTTAAAGATAGGAAAATAGCAGTAAACAGGTGATAAAATTAAACTAACCGAGCCTTAACGGTGGTTTAAAGGTTGGTGAAATCAGGCCTAAGATTTATATAGTTCCAGAGATATACCACAGAATGCAGGACCAGACAAAGTCAGTTAACATAATTGACTAGATAGCCGAGTGGATATAGCGCTCACCTCACAACAGTCACAACCTGAGGGTCGCCGGTTCGATTCCCGACAGGATCGAAACTGGTCCAGTTGCCATTTGTCATTGGGCTATGAATTAATGATGCTATCTAATAAAAGGTCGCTGTTAGATAGTAACAAGACCCGGGTTTGAACCGTTCCCGATCAAAACGTAAAAAAATGCCACTGGCGTTGAAATACACAAAATACACAAAACATGATTCACATTATGATTTTGATTTCTCAAAATCAAAACGTCGACGTTTTTTAAGACAACAAGAAATAAAGAACTGTATTTGTCCTATTGAAACTAAGACCAACAGTCTGTAATTATCTTACTTTACTGTATTTCTTTTCTTGAAAATGAAACTTAAAAAGGAACTCAGGAGGCAAGGGTGGTGCTCTGGAGATAGGATTTCCTAACATACTAATGACAGTAAATACACACTGATAAATCTTTCAACACGTTGATGCAAGTTTCAACGTTCAGAGTTTTAAAATATCAATATTAGTTGAATATTTGCCAAAAAAATTCTAGTTTTAAAATGTATTTTAAATTCAAAACCTGTATTTTTTGTAAATATTCTTCAAATGCGAAGGATATTGAAGTTTTAACGGTTAGGCTGCCTATTTTACTTGATTTTGAAATGTGCCAATAACAATACGCCTATTTGATGGAATTTCAAGTTATGTTATTTGCTTTGGTAAAAATTTTCCAAACATGTATTTAAGATTCGGAACAAAAAAGGGTTCGGTTTCAAAATTGAATTCCTTGGCCGTTATGAGCGTTGAATTATTTGTTTTTACGGCGAATGGCTATTTTATAAATGTTAGTTAGAAGAAATTGACGCGTAAATGCTGTGTAGAAAAACATAAATATTCAGTGATTTTGACAATGAAACTCTAAAACAGAGACATGAACATGTGCCATGCCATTTTAGCCAAAATTTATGATGTTATATTGTCGACATTTCAAAGTGTAGAATGGATTCATAGACACTTTTAAAGCAGATTAAATAAATCAACTTCTCAAATTCTGTGACAAATTTCTTACCCATATTGAAGTTTCAAGTCTAAATTAATAGGTTATATTAAAAGTTTGGCCCGATGAGAAGTTCAATTACTGGCAATTTTATTCATGAGACAAAGAATTGGTCTATAAAATTAAAAAAATCACAAAAATTCACACACTTTCTCATTGAAAGGTATTTTACGTTGCAAAACTCCATACATAATCAATATGAAACTACAAGTTGGTTTTAAGTTAATTAATTAAGTTAAACATGTTACCAAGTTGTTCTTAAGTCACAAAGTGACGCGAGCTGCCAGTTTTGATTTAATTTTTTAGGGAGAAATCGTTAGTAACACTCATTATTCCTTACCTTTACAATCCTACTGAAACTTTACCTTCATTAAAGATGGAGGTTAAGCTCGTGGTTATGGGGATCATGTGTCGTTAGTAACACACATTATTCCTTATTTTTAAAATACTCAATGTGGGGCGATGTATCGTCAAACATAAACTCTTTGTAGGATAATTCATAAAATTTACTGTAATCAGAACATGTTGCAGAAGTGTCAAAGTATTTAAGTCAATGATTACAAAATCGATAGTCATTTTCACTCTGACGACTTCATAATTACGCAAGGAGCTTGAGTCGACGGATTTAGCTGATATCCTCTGATTTTGGTTAATTTGTAACCTTATCAAGTTTTATGTGTGGGGATCAGCGGGGCTCGGCGTGGGCGGCGGCGGCGGCGGCGGGCGGTGGGCGGCACGGGCGGCGGCGGGCGGCTCAGTCACCGTCGTGCCGCCGTCGCGCCCGTCACGCTGCTGTGTCGACCGCCGACACGACGTGCGTGATGCGCATCAGTTTCTGTGACTTGTGATCTATCTAAAATACTAAAATTATCAATAGTGCCACAAGCGTAGATATTCAGGTAGGTTTGTTAAAATCTTGAAGAAGCTGTTCACATATAAGTTGGGGTTTGGATAATCGTTATAATATTAAGTTATAAAATATGCCAGGCATTTAATCTTTATTACAAATATTTTGAAATTAAAAAAAACCGACATCTCTATGATAAATCTTCAAAAACATTCTTAGTAAATTATGTTTTTCGAAGCTGGAAAATGAATGCAGACTATTTAAATTTTAATTAAAAGAACGTCAGTACTTTGACAACAGTTATTTCTCGATGCGAATATTTAAACAAAAATAAATAAAAGCTTAGCTTGGGTAACGATATTTGTTTTCATTATCACCATAATCATCAGTACCTACCAATAGAGACCCTAGATTTTAAGAACCTAGATGACAAAGATTTTCAGTTTTTACTTTCATTTTGCATTTCCTTTGTCAGTAAAAAGCTAGAAAAATTTACGAGGAAAATATGAACAGGTACCAACCTTAGTTTAAACGGTAATAACTTTCGTTCATGTAAAAGACTTTTAAGTGAATCATTTTAATTCGTTTATGAGGAAAATAAAGTAGGTCATTTATTAAAAACGATTTAGAAATCCTTAGTGAGTGATAATATATTTAGCAGTATACAGTTTTACATTTCTTCAACAGTTTTAGATTTCTTCAACAAATATTTCAGATTTTTTTCATTTTATTACATCACAAACTATTGTAAAATTAACCATTATACAATCAGAGACGGTTAGTTTTTACCTAGTCTTAATCAAGGGTTTTTTCTAGACACATTTGCCTATTCATCAAAATAAAGTTACATATTCGTTTAATTATTAGAATATTTAATCATACAGTAAATCGTCTACAGTTTTTGTTAAAAATATCTTGCTCTTTAAAAATTTATTATAAGATAAAAACAAGAACATAACATTTCTTCGGTGTCTGTGCCTTCAGCAAAAAAATTGAATTTAAATACATTGTAAATAACAAAGACAAGCAATTGCTTTTATAACTAAAGCAACCAATTGCTTTTTTATTAAATTATTAATATTTGGTTGAGCTTCCTAATATATACAATCCAGAAAGCGTTCCAATAGCTAACATTTTATTGTACGTTTGACAGTAAAATTCTTATGGGGGAATTCTTTATTTTTAAAATTTTTTTACGGTCACTTCGAAATTTTAAAATATGGTAATTTTCCAACATGGCACACAACTTTGATTTTTTTAAATGGAACAACCTGAATTTCATGATGTTTTTTGGATTCTACACTTAATATTGGTTAACGTTTTATCCATTGTGATTTTTAGATCAATCCAGTGTCAAAGGAGATATGAGCAGTTAGTTATAATTTTTCCTATTCAAATGCGTGACAATAATTAAAATAAATAATATTTGAAATGAATAATAAGCAATTACCAGGGTACTTTATAAAGTGCCCAGTTTTAATTGTCACATGCTGTAATTTTAAATGAAACCTTTCTATTAATTACACTATGTGCCCAGGCGTGCTGGGCAGTTCATGAAGTTCCTAACATCAGCAAGTGGCTACGACTTATATAAAAATACGGTGAACATATACTAAACCTTATTTAAATTCCTCTGGCAATGAAATCAAGTTGTTTTAGAAGAAAATTCATGATACAATCAATAAACCAATCGTAAAAAGTCATCAATTAGAAAAACATATCTAGTTTTATCAAAAATAATACCACATCTCGCGATACAAGCTTTGCAATGTTACAGCTGATTTTAGGTGATAGGTTTAGACTACCTAAAGGATTTCAATGGAGACCTCGTAGAGGGTGGATACAGAAAGTACCTATTGATTTAAGATGCAATATGAATTAGTAGATAAATAATTAAAATTTGAAACTTCAGTTCTGGAAAGAGCTTTGTGTAGTAATTGAATGTGTGTAAATTGCGAACTAATTTCATCAAGATGAAATTGAGTCGTGGTCAGGACATTATTTGAAAAATACTACCTGTAATCAAAGCCTAAGTAGGTAAATTGGCCTAAGTTTTTATTTATTTTACAAGGCTTTGGATCCAGTAACTTGCGTATATTTATTTGAAGGCACATCATATTGATAAATAACATGCATTTGGTCGTGAGTAGGGACGATAGTTTCTGCAAATATAGTAAATATAAAACATAATTTCATTTTAATTTAACTTCATTTCATTTAAGTTATCATGTTAATGTTAAGTAAAAAAGTAATGTAATATTTTGGTTTGGAATGAAAAAAAATGAAAAACATCTTGGTATATTGGGATTGAGATTCTGAAAAAAGAATTGGGTGGATTTTGTTAGGTGGGTTTTGTATAGATTCTTACTAAAACATTTGTTTTAGTAATGTAAGTAGTCTGTTAAAAAAGACGGTCTGAGGTCAAACAAAACTCAATTACATTATTTGTATGCCAAGTGTGGAAATAGAGATAATTGCATTTTTTATTAATTAGAGTAAACCAGTGTAAATGTGGTTATTTATATTAAAGCCCAGGGCAACTACATATTGTCATTTCAAATCAATGTAATTTTGTAAAAACCAGTGATATAAATTATTTTTACAATGAAACCAATGTGATACACTTGATAATATTGTTAATTTTGATTTCCATCATGATCAAATAGGGTATTATTTATATAAAATATTAAAAACATTAATATTTGATAAATATATTGAAAATGCAAATAAAAATCTTGTAAATTCGCTGAGAACAAAGGTTCCTGCGATGGGGCTACTGTCGCTAACGTACAGAACAGTGGTTATTAGTTTATGTTGAAAAACTTTCCTTTATATACTATATAAGTATTGAAGGAAAGTGTTGCTTAATGTGATATTGTAATTATGATTAGGTTTTTATTAAAAAAAACTGTGTTTTTTATGTAAAGCCTTCTCAAAAACTCAGACACACTTCTGTGTAATGAATTCATTAGTCATATTCTCTAAAGGTTGCGAAGAGGAGGTTTCTTATATATCCTGTTTAAGATATATAAATCCTGTCATTTCCTTAAAGAACCTGGTCAAGTACCATTAAGAATTACCTTTAAAGTTAGAGGATATTATATTCTAACTTTTTTGGTATGTTGGCAGCAGAATACTTTTCCCCGAGAAACTGTAAAGGAGCATTCTTTTATTCTGTTTACCGCGATTTTAGAGATGTTGTTAATTTCAATTTATAGATGATATTTTTAATATTCAGATAAATACAAGCTGAACAGATAAACAATTTTAAAATTATTTTCATTTAAAACAAATTACGAGGACATTAACTGTTATTTTTTACTAGCTATGTCAGTTTACAAAAGCTATCTTACGTTAAAAAAAGTAAATTAATCGGACTATTTCTCAATTTTTATAAAAAATTAATTGTAGAAATAAAGGCAAAATACAATTTTTAATTAGGGAAAAGCTGTGGTATGTGGTTATTTTTTAACCACTCAGCAAAAGCACAAGATAGTTGAAAATAGTATATTAGTATTACTGCAAATATAACATCGGATTGAATAAATAAGTTTCCAATGTTTAAAAGACCTAATTTATTATAACTCATAATTACTTTAACTTCGATTATTTGATATAAATCATTAAAACAAATATAGTGGTTTTGGTTCCTTTTTACTAGTTAAAACTTAGTTTTGGTTCTTTTATAATCATGTACATAATATGGCAGATTAATAATAATAATAATAATAATAATACCAACCAAATTAATACTGAAATGCATAATTCGAAAAATACCATCAATAATCAAACCCTGAGAAAGTATGTTAGCCTATAGTTTTGTTGAATTTACAAGGGATTGAATTCGGTAACTTGTGTAAACCTATGTGCATCTTATTCATAAATAAAATGCATGTGGAAGTTGGTAGAGATGTATGTGTATATTTACATACATATATGGTAACAAAAAAAAAAATATATATATATAGCTGTTATTATTATTATTATTATTATAGTTATTTGTCATATTATATACATGATTATTTAATAAATATAAATGATTAAATTAAATGTAGCGGTAAGTCAATTATTTTGGTTTTCTTTATCCACTTTTTAAAAGTAGGGCAGATTGTAACAACAAAATATATATACAGGGTGTCCCATAAGTAAAGTGCCAAACTTCGGGAATAGGTTATTTGGGTCAAAATAAAGAGAAAACATAGAATAATTTTTTTTCCAAAAGTGCTTTGTTTACGAGATATCCGCCATTTTGTATTTTTTGCAAAATATTTTTTATCTCCAAGTTTTTTAATAGATTTTTTGAAACTCGGTATGCACCTGTATCTAGTCAAGGTTAGTTTATGAAAAAATGATGAGCATGATCAAATTATAAATTTCAAAATGGCGGCCGTTTAAAATCTTTAAGTTTAAATAACGAAAAACTGTAAGTTTTACAAAAAAAAATTTAGAAGATTTTATTTCCCATCTAATGACACCAAATTCATGAAAATCGGTTAATAAACAACTGAGTTATGATCGCATTTAGCTGGAGGGGCAGCATTTTTTGAAGCAAAATAGTCCTTTGTTGCGCTGAGTCATGCGCTAATTGCGCCATAACTCAGTTGTTTGTTAACCGATTTTCATAATGTTGGTATCGTTGGAATGGAAATAAAATTGTCTATATTTCTGTTTATATTTTTTGTAATATGTACTGTTTTTTCGGTATTTCAATTCAAAGATTTTAAACAGCCGCCATTTTGAAATTTACGATTCGATCATGCTGATTATTTTTTCATAAACCAACCTTGACTAGATACAGCCGCGTTAAAAAAAAAATATCGATTAAAAAACCTGGGAGATAATAAATATTTTGTTAAAAATACAAAATGGCGGATATCTGGTAAACAAAGCGTTTTTGGAAACGGCGTTATTCCACATTTTATCTTTATTTTGACCCATATAACCTATTCCCAAAGTTTGGTACTTTACTTATGGGACACCCTGTATATTATTTGAAAAATACTATATATAATTAAACCTTATATATGATGGTATGTTGTCTTATATATTTTTTTGATTTTACAAGGTATTGAATTGAATAACTTAAGTGAGTGTATACTTTTTTAAGGCGCATCTTACTGATGAATAACACGGATGTCGCAGACAGTGGAGATTATATGTATGTGTATGTGAATTTGGTTGCCATTATCATTATTATTAATCTGTCATATTATATACATGATTTTATATACATAAATATTCTTATAAATAATAAAATCAAATTTGGTGGTAACACAGCTTGTTTTGTTTTCTTTATAATCATGTATATAATGTAATAGATTAATAATAAACAACCAAATTTATTTTACAAGGTATTGAATACGGTAACTAGTCTATACTTATTTAAAGGCACATCTTATTGATAAGTAACATGCATGTGATGGTTATTAGAGATGTTTTTTATATATACCGGGTGTCTCACCTAAAGTGAACCAATAGCTAACTTTTTTATTAAAAATCTGACAAAGAACTTCTTATGGGGGACTTCCCTTTATTTTTAACGCTGCTTTTTGGAGTCACTTTGAAATTTAAAAATATAGCCGCCATTTTCCAATACGGCGGACAACTTTGATTTTTCTTATGGAACACCCTATATTTTATGGCGTTTCTGGATTTTACTCTTAATTTTAGGAACTTTTTATTCTTTCTAATTTTTCCCTAAACCCAAGGGTAAACGAGATATAAGCAGTTAAAGTTGGATTTCCCCCTTTAAAATGCATGAGGAATTTGTTGGTAGTCTGTATATCGAAAACGGTTGGGTTAAAAAAAGGGTACTTTGGTATTATACGGAGGCCACTGCTTTTAGAGAGATTAATTTGCTGAACACAAAAAATAACTACATCATTGGGAAGAACGCACTTTAATCGACTTACTGTCCAAATTTGACTCAATTATGAAAAACTGTATTTGTGTTCTGCCTCCCAGAAGGCAGTGATGTCAGCGAGGATTGAGTGTTCTCGTCGCCACCGCCGCTATCGTCCACACCCGATCGCCACTCTTATACAGCGCGCTGCGGCGGTTATGTTAGGTTAGGTTATCATAAATATGTTATTAGGACTTTCCTCGTTATGTTACGAATCAAACGATACCAGATGAGACATATTTTCGCCCGCCAAATCCCCTCCAAGTAGGCCCAGGTCTAGTCGTTGACCCGATCGCGCACATCACCTGTCAACGGGTTTTGGCGGGTGGAAGTAAGACTCATTTGGTATAGTTCGATTCGTAACAAAATGAGGAGAGTCCTACTAACATATTTATGATAACCTAACTTAACATAACCGCCGCAGCGCGTTGTATGAGAGTGGCCTCCGTATAATACCAAAGTACCAAAAAGAGATACCAAAGAATAACAGTGCCTAAAAATGTGAGTTTGGATGAGATTTAACTATAATACTTTGTAATCAAGATTCACTCGTTGAAATGTATTATTTTGAATATGCTTTTACTCCATAAGAAATGCATGGTAGATGGACACAATGCATTTTAAATGGGGTAAAATCAAACTTTAACTGCTCATACTTCCTGAACCATTGAGTTTAGGAAAAAATGAGAAAGTATAAAAAGTTCCTAAAATTAAGCGTAGGATCCAAAAACACCATAAAATATAGGGTGTTTCATAAGAAAAATCAAAGTTGTCCGCCATATTGGAAAATGGCTCCAATATGGTGACTCCAAAAAGTAGTATTAAAATTAAAGGGAAGTCCCCAATAAGAAGTTCTTTGTCGTCAGATTTAAAATAAAAAAGTTAGCTATTGGTTCACTTTAGGTGAGACACCCGGTATATATAGATTAATTTATTTGTTATTATTATTATTATTATTATTATTATTATTATTATTCTGTCATATTATATATGTCGCAGTATTATTGTAAAACCAGCCATTTTGTAATAAGACTAGGATTTTTATAAAACGCCGCCCTATTGTAAAAAAGTCTCGTTCTCCAATTAGACTGGACACATTTAGGCATTATACAAAATGGCTATTTTACCATAGATAAGTACAGCCTTTTTGCCGTCGTGTAATAATTGCCAAAAGTCTGAGTTAAACCAGCCGTTTTGTAATAAGGCTACCCGTTACCCAGTCATATTGTTAAACTCATGCTGGCCGCTGACAGCGCTCCTGTAGCTCTGAAACGTGCTTTGGCAAAAAGCCTGAAGGGCTTCAAATGAAAATAAATATCATTAGGCTAACCAGTTTTCTGTAAGTATTTAAATAAAGTAGGTTTGACTATAATTCACAATCTGTATTGAACTTTTTTACAACAAACAGTTAGTTGTACACATGTAAAAAAGTACACACTTAAAGCAGTTCGAAGTGCCACTGAAGTTTAACGTCTAATGTGGGCAAATAAGTAGGCTAAGCATACTCTCGACTTCTTAATTCTGATATTGTCTTTATTACTTTTGCACAAACAATGAGTGCTTTTCCCTAACAATTAAAAACTTTAGTTTTAAGTGCCAAAGAAGTGCAAATATACCAACTGGATAACCAGTTTTCTGTAAAGCAATATGTATGGAACGTTTTCATAGCAAACATAGTTGTGGCCTATGTTTGTCAAATTTACAAGATTTACCTAAAATTTTGCTTTTAAGCGAAATAATTAATTAATAATTAATTATTAATAATAAATAATAATTAAAAAACTAATTAATAATAAATGATAAATTAATTAATTTAAATTGTGAAATTTAATTTCGTTAAATATGAAGAAGCCTACTTTTGGAATTGATTGTTTAGATATCGATGTAGAATGTTTTCCTACTGTTATAATTTAATGTAGGCCAATAAAATCTTTTTCCATACTAAGAATTTGTAAAACATTACTTTAACCCATCTATATCATATACAAAGGCGTATTATTATTTGTAAAAAACCGTTAATGCATTTTGATAAAAGGGCTGAAGTTATAAGGATTTTTATAAAATGGCTGATTATACGTTCAGCCTTTATGATAAGGCTAAAGTTATTTGCCTTTAATCAGCCTTTTTACAAAAGTCCTTGAGTTATCCAGTCTAATTGGAGAATGAGACTTTTTTTACAATAAGGCGGCGTTTTATAAAAATCCTAGTCTTATTACAAAATGGCTGGTTTTACAATAATACTGCGACACATACATATATACAGGGTTTTCATAAATTAATGGTGGGGTTTTAACTGTCTGCAAAACTATTATAAGACGTATTAAATATTTCATATCGGTACACCTGCATCCGTTAGCTCAAACAGTTTTGTTTACATTAATTAAAACAGCAGCTGTGTTAATTGTTATGCTAATCAATAACCTTATTATTTGAAATAAACTTTAAGTTGTGTTATTTTTACAAACATGTTTTCCGATAAAAAAAGCTGAGTGTGTATTGTTCTTAGGTGAACTAAAGTCAGTGACTCTAGTACAACGGGAATAGTTTAATACACATTATGAAACTAAATTTTTTGGTATGTATATATATTATTTCAACGTCTTGACCTAGCGCTAAAGTTTTTTCGGTATTAGAACAACACAAATGTTACTCAAATCAGCAACTTGAAGAACTCAATTCCACACACCCACCTTGAGAAAAATTATTTTGTCTCTTTTAAATAAAACTTATATTAACTCGAGGAAACTTTGACACTACCATCGTATTCTACATAAAATTTCAATTTAGAAGAAGAAGGTTTCTTTAAGCTTGGAGTTTCAAAATTGCTATTGAAATGGATTATAAATTAAAAGTTATCATTTGCTTAAAAATGATAGAAAAAAAACTTAAGAAGACTTTCCATTGAGAAAAATGCTAGGGGCTGTTAAATTCTGCTAAAACTGCACCGAAACCTAAGCTTTCCAAAGATATAACAGAACATTTTATTGGTTACCTTTTAATAATCATCCAACCCTCAACGAAGATCAAAGAGGGATAAACGAATGTTCAATTATGAATTTCAATTAACTCAATTTTTATATTAAAATAAACGTAAGAAAGCTGTAAGGAAAATTTACACTCTGAAAAAAAAAAACAATGTAAAATACCAATTGACAATATATTTGATTATTTCAATAAACGACTTCGTATAAAAAATGATTATATAAGAAATAAATATCATGATAAAATAGATACAGTAGAAAGAATTAAAATCTATGAACACTATAAATTTGGCATTAATATTTTCAATTCCATGAAGACAATGAATATGGATACTGCACCTGGACCTGACAAGATATTAATGAGAGCGTTGAAAAAAATCAAAGTTGCTGAAATTCTAGCATTTATTAGCAAACAGAATGCTGAATTCCGGATGGGTCCCAAAAAGCAGACAATCTCAATTTACAAAAAAGTCCAGTAAATAATCTTGACAACTGGAGACCTATCTCTATAACGTCAGTGGTAAGAAGAGTAATTGAAAAAACCCTAGACAAATAATTAAGATCATTTATTTCTCATTCTACATAGGATACTAGAAAAAGTTCAAAAAGAAAAAGATTATGTCACAATGTTGTTTCTTGATGTAGAGAAATCATTTGATAACGTTGGTCATGACTACTTAGTCCAAACTATCCAGTCATCCTGTTTACCTTCTAAACTCCAAAACATTATAATCAATTTATTAATAGATAACAATACCCAAGTTCAGTCAGGATTGAAAAAAAATCATCAAATTAATAATGGAGTACTTCAAGTCTCCGCCTTGTCTCCAATCCTATACAATATGAGTACGATAGGATTTGCAGACGATACTGTTCTGGTAGCAAAAAACAAAGTATCTGCTGAAGCCTTACTTCAATTAACAAATCATCGCTTGTTAAATAAGACTAAGAATAAACTATAATAAGTCAAGTGCCATAGTAATAGAAAATCGTGGGGGCCTATATGACCGATTTTAATATGACCGAATCCACTAAATATTACATTTGACCGAAAATAGAAGTGTTACAAATGACCGAATTGCCATATGTCCGAATTTTTGGTAAATTACACTTGACCTAAAACGTGTTTCATTTGACGAAAACGTGTTTCATTTGACCGAAACTTCTATAGTTTATTACATTTGACCGAAAATATGAACTATTGCACTTGGCCGAATTTGTGTTTTGTTATATTTAACCAAAAATACGGTTTATTACATTTGACCAAATCAGTATTTTGTTTCATTTGACCGAAATCTTTTCTTATTTATTACATAGAACCGAAAATGAGTTTATTACATTTGATCGAATTTGGTTTTATTACATTTGACATAATTACTGTATTAAATAAAATTATAAAAGAGCTAACTTAAAAACTAAATATTGAAAAATACTCTACTTACGAGAGAATTTGTAAAATATTACATTTGACCGAAATGGGATTTATTACATTTGACCGAAAACGCCGTTTGTTACAAATGACCGAATAAGTGATTTGTTTCATTTGACCGAAAACTTCTATAGTTTATTACATTTAACCGAAAATGTGAATTATTACATTAGACCGAATTTAGTAAGTTATATATTACATTTGACCGAAAATACCGTTTATTAAATTTGACCGAATCAGTATTTTATTTAATTTGACCGAAATCTTTCCTATTATGTTGCATTCGTCCGAATTTTAGTTTATTACATTTGACCGAATTAAAAAATCGCTCTTCGGTCATTGTAATATTTTAAGGATTCGGTCATACGCATTTCGGTCATTTGGGGCCGCACCATAGAAAATGGGAATTTAATTAGCATAGAAATTAAAAAAACCTCAATAAAATAAATTTAAAAAACCTCATTTATTCCAAAATGAAATTTTGGAAAAATTATATTTGAATTTAGACTTGTTAACGAAAAGTAAGTTGTTCAGTAGCAGTAAAAAACTTAATCTAATTATTCAATATATTTCTCCTTCATTAATATATTCCCTATAAAACTCAAAATCAAATAAAATACCAAAAATTTTTACAAAATGGAGATTGATTGATAAGAAGTGCTGTCAAAGAAATTATTCAATTGCCCAATGATACGTCAACAGCTTCCTATACTCAAACAAAAATGTTAAAGGACTAAATATTACTAAATAGGTTGGGAGACATTCATACAACAATTTAATAAATGCTCAGTCCTTCAAAATTCCAAGTATAAATATGTAGAAATTATTAATTCACTCAAAATAGGAAAAGAAAGCTGCCTTAAAGAGTTAAATCTTACTAATGAAGTCTTTAATTCGATCAAAAAAACAAAATTAATGGTAAACGCATCAGATTAATTCTTAAAAAAAAATTGAATTCAATAACTGGGCCAGACATCCTCAGAAAGTGAAAGGTATATTCTTGTACAAAGAAGTGAAAAAAGCCAATTTCCGGCTATACAAAAAAAGAAGGTCTATCTAATTCAGAATGGCGATATGTCCTAAAAATTACATGCGATGTTGCCTCTGTGAGGACTATTCCTGGTCGTGGACCCAACACAAACTGTTGCAGACTCTGCAATGAGTTTGAAACCCTTGATCAATGCTCATGTGTTGGGTTCATGTAAACATGGCGAAGTCCTCATAAACTGCAGACATAATGAAGTAAGATCAGTACTAGCCAATGAACTGAGGAAAAAGGGCCTGGAAACGTTTGAAGAGATTCATTGCATATCAGAGACAGGGATTACAAGAAGAGTCGACATACTAGCCATTGTCAAAAACAAAAAGGTGGGATGGATTCCAAGAAACTATGGAACAAGAAGATAAATTGGACAAAGAAAAATAAGCCATCTATGAACCTACTATACCATTTTTTGAAACCAAATATGATATCAAAATTTCAAGGGTCATGGGAGTGATGTTTGGTGTAAGAGGGGTATTAAAAAAATAATATATTTCCTTAAAAAAAACTTAAAAATTACACAATTGTTAGTTTTAAAAATTCTGTATATATTCTTCGAAATCACCTGTATTCTACTTCTCAACCAAATAAATAATATAACTTAGACCATGTATACATAGTGAAATTATATATGGAACATTTTAACTTTTAAGTTCTAATCAATTTAAATAGCAATTTTGAAGCTCCAGGTTCATGAAAATCTACTTCTTCCCAATTGGAATTTAATGTAGAATACGATGGGAGTGTCAAAGTTTAAGGAATGTATCAGATTAGGCTAGAAAATTCAATTTTCTCGAGTAAATGTACGTTTCTTTTTAAGGGAAATTGTTTTCTCAAGGTGGGTGTGTGAAATAGGATTTTTTTAAATTGTGGATTTGAGCCACATTTGTGCTGTTCTATTACAGAGAAAAAAAAAAAACAAAATTTAACGCTTGGTCAAGATCACCCTGAATATACAGGGTGTTCATGAAAAACGTTTCAGGTGATTCCTTACACCTAAACTAAGAAAAAAGTTTATATGAAGGTATGCCCTAAAATGCATATTTACCCATATATCCACCATTTTCTATTTTCTATTTTTCACAAAATATTTTTTAACTTCGAAGTTTTTTTCGAAACTCGTTATAACCTGTAACTAGACAAGGTCAGTTTATGAAAAAATAATCAACATGATCAAATGCTAAATTTCAAAATGGCGGCAGTTTAAATTCTTTAAATTCAAATACAGTAAAACAGTACGTTTTACGAAAGAGTACCTGGTGGACCGAGCCTTGCTCGGTGTTATTTCATGTTTACTAGTTCATCTAGTTACTATAAAATATTTCAATGTCATAAAATTGATAAATATAAACCTTTTTTATTGCTCCATGGACTCTTCATCCCACTTGCTGTATTTTCCCTTGATTGCTGTATATTCCAAACAGCTATTATGATCACTTCATTTGTTTACACTTTCCTTGTTTATTTTCGTAGCTATCACGGCAACCCATGAAGTTAATGTTAACATTTTACAACTTTAAAATTGGATTTATTACGTTATAAGATTTTCTCTGGCCAAGTAATCTGCATAAAAGACGTTTTTGAGTCATAAATTACTTATTTACAGACTTTCAAGGGAATCCTCAGAGCCGTTTTTGAGATAATTGTGCAAACAAGCAAGCACGATAACATTACTCATATAAGAGTATAGGATTATAAAGAATAGCAATGTCTAGTAATTTTAATTTCCTATGTAATGACACAAAAATTATGAAACTCGGTTAATAAACAACTGAGTTTTGGTGGAATTTAGCTGACAAGGTAGCATAATTGGCCTGTTTCAGCGCGTGGCTCAGCGCAAAAATTTTTCTCCAAATTATGCTGCCTCGTCAGGCACAACTCAAGTTTTCCGACCACAAAGTTTTTATCCGATTTTCAAAATTTTGGTGTAGGATTGGAAATAAATTCTCTGAACATTGTTATTCTTTATAATTGTTTTTAAAATGTACAATTTTTTCGGTATTTCAATTGAAAAATTTTGCATGGCCACCATTTCGAAATTCACCATTCATCGTGTTGAATATTTTTCGTAAAGTGACCTTGACTAATCATAGGTCCATACCAAGTTTAAAACAAATCGGTTTAAAAACTTCGGAGATAAAAAATATTTTGTGAAAACTTCAAAGTTGAGGATATCTGGATAAATCTGCATTTTAGGACCTTCAATTCAACTTTTTTCTCTGGTTTAGATGTAAGTTCGGAACTTTTTTCTCTAGTTTTAGGATTTCGGAAGGTGATCCTTCCGAAATCCTGAAACGTTTTTAACGTTTAGCGTGTTTAATGGACGCTCTATATACAGGGAGTATACGAACAACCTGGACACACTTTGTGTATTTGTTGCGTGGGTCAAGACAATCATAAAACACTATATAAACATGAGTCTAAAATGTCTAGTTTTCTATCCTTGGTCTGCATGTGTATTTCATAATTCTTTTTGTAACTTTTGTTTCATTAAAGGTAGAAACTTCAAATTTGACATAGGAGTGTACCTCAGTGAGTATTGCCACAGGTATGAGTTGCATAACTCTAACTAAAGCCGTTTAAGATGGCGGCCATTTAAAATATTTTGTGTCAAATTTCACTTTTACGTGTATTGACATAAAAGATTTTAAATGGCTGCCATCTTGAAATGGGTTTAGTTCGAATAATGAAACTCATACCCGTTATTATACACACTAAGATGATACTCTCCTATGTCAAATTTGAAGTTTCTATCTTTAATGAAATGAAAGTTACAAAAACAAATGTGAAATGCACATACAGACCAACAGACAGAAAGCTAGACATTTTAGACCAATGTCTATCCAGTGTTTTATGATTGTCTTGACCCAAGCAACAAATACATAAAGTGTGTCCAGGTTTTTCGTATACACATATGTTTATACGAAACACCCTGTATATATGTTTTTTTAGATATAATACTGAGTTTTGATTCTGAATTTGACATAGACAAATAACTCCAATTTTTGTTTTGGACCTTTTTACTGCTTATAACGTTTCGAAATACATTCAAGTTAAACATACATATAAAGGACGTGGACGTATGATGCATTTGTACAATTATCTGGTACGTATCTGGCGATTGGGTGCGTAGCATAGCTCGTCGCATCGATTAAAACGTCAGTATAGAACCTCTACATCTCTATGGCGTCTCCCAAAGGATCTTTCCCAATCTTTCCCAAAGGATGATGACCTTTGGGAAAGATTCTCTTATAAAATGAAAACATTTTATTATCACGTGTTATGGAAAAAATGTTAATACATTTAATATTCCCATCGTACTATCTAGTATTGTATCGTGTAGTACTGAAAGATCCATTGGTTATTGAAAATGTACATTTTCTATTATATTTCATAATTTGTTAAAGATGTGACAGATCAATTGTTTGTGTTTTGACAAACTTTGACAAGAAAACTTTTTCGCCAACACAACCTTAATGACTTGAACCTTGCCTAGAGAGTCTCTGGATTAGTAAACTATTTTCCTTTTTCCTACGAGATGTGTATGTATATTTTTTCTTTGTCATTCCTTCACCACAAGGGTTCCTATTATTGACGATGTCCACCACAATATGTGTATATTGTTGGAGGAATAAATGATTGCCTATTGTCTCGTTATTGAGGCATACAACTTTTTTCGAAGGCACGCAAACGCTTTTTCGCAAGAGATCCAAACCCATGAGGAGTGTCGTAAGTATTTTAAATAGTTACTGATGTAAATTAATATATCAAAGATTAAAACAATTATTTTAGTTTAGTTTTATTTCAAACATTATAATCTTGGCTAACAGAATATCAACATAAACAAACAACACTTGATCATGTGTTATAAAATAATTAATAATAAATACAGACAGTAAAGACATTCATCTGTGACAGTTACATCCAAGACTTTTGGGTGATGAACAATGGCAGCTTTTAATATTTGTTTGCAATAAAATATCTATTTATGGTAATATAAATATGACCTTCTCTATGAATTAATAACGACTAACCTTTTATGTTAATATAAAATAAATAGCAAAATCACTAGGGGTTAATGCAGAATAACAGCCTCGAATAAAAAAATACCAAGTCATAACCATGGGTAGAAGGTAGGATTTCCAAACCAAATTCTTCGACCACTGTCAACAAGCTGTTGATATTATTACTGTTTGCCAAAAGGCAGAAACAGAATGTTGGAAGTTAACCAATCCATTTTGTACTAACTAATTCCTTTTGATTGTAAGCACCCTTGGATACACCAAAAATATAAATTCAACTTAATGGTGTTTAGATCACTAAACGTACGATAAGAAAATAACATAAAATAAAAATGTATGTTTAAACTCTAGCAGAAAATGGATGTAAAGCAAAATGATTAACAGCTTAATTAAAAGACCTCCTCTGAGGTCGTCCCACAATACAAGAAGGTAAGGTTTGGCGTTTGTTAGTTCTGTATCCAAAGATCAGATTAACTTTTACACTTAGTATCAAGAGATTTTCAATGGTCTAGGTATCATACCAGACGGCCATTCAATATCTCTGATACATGGTGCAAAACCAAATGCATTAACAACGCCAAGGACAATGCATATTTATAGTTAAAGTCAAAGGAGATATAGAATGTACGGTAAAACCCAAGTATTTACCGAACATTTACCCAAGTATTTACCCAAGTTTAGTTGAACATGCTACTAAGTGGTTGAGTCGGTCTCGTGACCAGGAGTATCAGCAGCAATTCTCAATTGCTGCTGATACAGCAGCAATGAATACAGTATACTGCTGCTGCTGAATACAGCAGCAATGAATACAGTGTACTGCTTGCTGCTGAATACAGTATAATGAAGGCTTGTCCCATGTGCGTGAGACACTCAACGAATGATCATAAACCGTTGATTCCTTCTGAGTTTCCCTACAGAACATGGACAAACTTAAGCAATGGATTTATTATTTATGCTTACCGGTATTTAGTTTTTAACTGTAACAGACTAAAACTCAAGATATCTTCAGATTATAGAATTTCAATCATTGATATCCTAAGAGGCTATCATAAAGTGAAAAGCCTGCTTTTGACGTCATGGTATCCCTTAAGAAATTAAATGAGACCCTAGGTCACAGTTTCAAATACTTGGAGATTCAGTGTTCTCTATATAAATGAATACTTGGAAATACTTGAAACTTGGAAAAGGAAATCCTTGCATAAAAGTAAGTGGACAAAAACAGTCTATAAGAATTGTGGACCAGCAGAAAAATGTCTTTCACGATGGTCACGTATCCGTCTCAGTGTAGTTACAAAGCCTCGCTGGTTTAACAACTATTAAACTTAAAAGGGAAGATATTGTAAGAGAAACCTGTGTATTAATAAATGATCTTGTATTAGTTGTACATACAAATAGTTTATTCTTAAATTACTGATCAAAGATGTAGTTTTTATTTTCTCTTAAATAAATAGATAAAAGAAATCAGAATATCTCATCATTTAAAATACATGATACACTCAAAAGAAGATATTTATGTCGTAGCCACATGCTGTAATTGGGCACTTCATGAAGTACCCAGCTCTAACCTGACACTTCATGAAGTGCCCCACTCGCCTGTGCGCATGGTGTAATTGAACGGTTTCATTAAAAATTACACTATGTGACCAACAAAACTGGGCACTTCATGAAGTGCCCAATGTTCGCTGGGCACATAGTGTAATTATTATTTTTTACACAATGTGTCCAGCTCCAATGTTGGACTAGATTGATGTTAAACCAGCTGCACTGTTTACGTTGCTGCTGGTAGTATCCGATGTAATATTTTGAATAGTACAAAATAGGAATATTTTTTAAGAATTTTGTAAAACATTTAGAATAAGATTGTCGACCACTAAACCAGGCAATGTATTTTTATCACGGTTTCTTCTATGTTTTCTGAGTTATTTTGGCTACGCATAATTCTTAATACTATCATTATTTAAACAACAAACTCTTATAAACTTGTTTATTGTTTGAATAGTAATATTAATAGTGATGTGTAGCCCAAAATAACTCAGAAAACATAAGCCAAAAAATTTAGTCAATATAAATTTTATTTAATAAAATAAAGTGCATTAAACATTTACCTAACACATTAATATGTAACATAGCTCATAAATATTAACATTAACCTAATTTTTTGTTTTACTTTATTAACTTCTTGCTTAGTCACCCTTAATAAAACGTATGATAAGTTAAATATAGCAAGGTAAAACAATTTTTTTTTAAGTGCCAAAAGAGTCTTGAAAAAAATAATAAAAACAACTCTTTAGTTTTTTTATGTCAAAATTGAAAACATTAATTTCATTATTTTATAATTTCATTTTATCTTTTTAAAATTTAATTAGCATTAATGACAATTTAGGTTGAAGTTTTTATTTTTCCTCAGTTTGAATGAATTAACATAACATCATTACATCAAGCCTTTCCATTGTAATTATTTTTATTTGTTTATAGAAAATTGAAAATACCCCCGTTGCAGCAGACCTGCATACTCAGCGAATTTCAAATGCAAAGCGACATATTTCAATCCAACATAGCGAGATTTGACATATTTTTATAAGCTCCATAAGAATAACATTGGGAATGATTATGCAGGTGTGCTGCTACAGGTATATTAAAACTGCGTGGTTTTAATTCATTATTTAGTAGATCTGAACTAGAAGAAGCTATTTACCAAGTTTTATTGAGATATGTTGAGAAATAAGCGAGATATAGAATTTTACTTATTTCCCATAAGGTAGCATTGGGACAACGTACTGTGTTTACCACTTTCAATATCTCGGTAACCAATGGACATAGAGCAGTGTTTCAAAATACTAAATTGTTTGTTTTTTAGAGCTAAATTCAATGGTGCCCACAAAATTCGATAAATTTTATTTTTCTATGTAAAAAACTCAAAAAACCCATTTTTGTGCTGGTTTATCCCCCTTTCCCCCTCCCCCCTTCCGGTGGTCCGATCGGGCTGGTTCACGAACTCGTCCAATTGATTACCACTTCACATGTCCGTACCAAATTTCATAAAGATCGAACCATTTTTGCGGCCGCTATCGTGCTAACAGACACACACACATATGATGTTTGTGTGAAAACACGAACGAATAGTGTTTTTTGCTTCTGGGGGCCCCAAAACGAAAAGTTATAGTGGTCCCGAGCTTAAATCTTACCATGAGACCTACGGTAATAGCTTCTTCCCTATAGGGGAAATTCGCTAAAAGTATATGGAGTGTTCTATCTACTTAACAGCTTTTCCAAGAATATCCCTTGAATCTTTTATTGTATTCCTACTGACATCAGTAGCTTAAAAATCGAAGTTTATATTATTAAGTCACGTATTTGGAAATTCACATGGAGAATTTATCTGAAGGGAAAACCTATGCATGTTAAACATTATTCAAAGGTAGCGGTTACTAGAAAATTCTAGCGGTTCGATTTTAATTATTATTATTATTATAATTTGTTTTATAGCGCATTACCTATAATTTTATGTTATTGTTTAATTTTGTAGCTATTTGAAAACCAGAATATCTTTATTAAACTTTTATTCAGTTGAAAGTGTATATGTTTTATCCTAGATTAAGTAGTTACTGTTTCATTGTGAAAATTATCGACGTTATTAACTTTTTATTTTAGTCAGAACTCAACTCATACAGCAACAAATTTATCATCCAAACATAACTTAGACTAATTATATTTTCTAAATGCGCATGCAACTAAGAACAGGTTTAACATTTTTAAATTTGAAAAATATTAAAAGGCTTAAAAGCAAACATTAACATTGGCTACTTTAACACAGACATCGGGATTAAATGTAAACATTAGGATTGAATTTAACAAAGTTTTTAAAATTGACTGCCCAACATGCCTCGATAGTTACAGCATGTGTCCAATGAGCGTTGGGCACTTCATGAAGCGTCCGGTTCTGTTGGGCAGATGCTGTAATTGTGATTGAAATAATAGAGTTACACTATGTGCCCAGCCGCGCTGGACACTTCATGAAGTGCCCGGGCGGCGTTGGGCACTTCATGAAGTGCCCAATTAAAGGAAGTGGCTACGACATATATACTGAGTGACCCAAAAGTCCTGGACTGGTTTGATATCTTTTAAAGTAAGCCAGATATCAAAACAATATTTATTTTGCATACCTTTTATTACTAAGAAAATCTACTTTTTGATGTACATTTCATTTCTGCGCCTGCCCCCTAAATTGGATTTTGAGGGAAGCCCCAAAATTTCAAATGTAAATACACATCGTGCGACTGCTTATTTTAAGAAACACAATGCCGCAAACCAATGGGGTTTACATTTAAAATTTTAGGGCTACCCCCCAAAAATCCAATTTTTGGGGCAGGGGCAGAAATGACTTGTACACCAAAAAGTAGTTTTTTTCAGTGATAATAGGTATGCAAAATACAGTTTTGATATCTGGCTAACTAAAAGATATGAAACCGGTCCGGGACTCTTGGGACACACAGTATATATTAATACTATTTTAAAAATAAAAACCAGTGTATCCTATTTTTAAACATTTTTTACTTTTATTGACAATTGTTTCGACCTAAGGCCATGATCACAGTTAAGTCAAGTAACCAAAATTAAAAGTGTAAATAATATAATTTTATATGAATAAATATATGTTGTAAATAAGTGTAGAAATATTGAAAATTCTTATATCGTTGAGGTGTTTCTGTTAATTTTTTATCTCGTATTTTTTCGTATATGGGATTATATATTTTTTGTGTTTGCATCTTGTTCAGTATATTATCATCGGCTTTTGAATAAATATATATGTAGAGTTCTTCTTTCGAATGCATTATTTCTCCTTTTCTTTCATATTAGAGGATTTCTAAACTTTCTTCAAGTTTCCCATATTTATGATCACTTTCCAGAATATGTTCGGCAAACATCGATCTTTGGGCGGTATTGTTATTTGATTTTAGCGAATTTCCTTAGAAATAAGCTATTACCGTCGTTTTAACAGAAGAGAATGGATAAAAAATATCCGTTCAGGGTAACCTCAGCAATCATATTAATATTTATATTAATTGACAGCTTTTTATGTGTACTTTCTGGATATTAAGTGAGTTTATTGTGAAAACGTATTTTTACCTGCAAAATTTACGATTTGTTTAAAAATTTTACATGAGCTCATATGGGAAATAGAATTTTCATTTTTTGAGTTTTGTTCGCACGATAACTCTCGAAAACAAAATTTGGTACAGACATGTAAAACTAGATTCTCTTGGACGAGTTCGTAAACCAGCCAGATCGACATATCCAAAGTGATTTCCATAATTTGGAGATTTTCATAATAAGTTCCTTTTAACTGTACAATTTTTTCTTTGGAACTAGGTGGAGGATACATACTACATTTGTTTACATTATTGTGTTAAATGTCACGACTATCTTTGCGGGAAATAAATTAAGTGCTGAAATCAGTGGTTAACCTTAAGAATTTCTTCAAACCATGTCAATATATGTTTAATTGTAAAACTGAGTTTGTTTTGAGGACGACGGATAGCGCCACTGTTCCAAAAGCTTTAACTCCTTAATATAAACTTAAGTAATGCCCTTCCTTAAAATTCTGATACGTATTAGCAAATGTACAAATATCATTAGCATTACACTTTAAACGTTTCATTCCGTCAGACTGTTAACGAGTTGTGAGTGTGAAGGAAACATTAAATATCCAGCATTTGTATTTTAATTTTAGGGTCCTTTGCCCCTACAAGCCACTATCTTTTATTATAACTGCTGACACCATTACTATAAAAATATAATAGTCCAGGCAACAAAAAGGTTAAGAGGGAATTTTTTGGAACAAAGTTTTTGACTTTGCAGCTTTATTTAGACTTGTTAGGAGGTGAACATATCAAAAGTCCCCGGCAGTAGCCCTTGAGCGGGGGGAGGGAGGGGGGGTCAAAAGGTACAATTTTTTGGCTTTTCCTAAATATCTTGAAAACTATCAACTTTAAGTAAAAAATTAACATAAAAAATAAAGAAAATTAAATTTCCTGTAAGAAAAGTATATAATATGTCTACTTTGGTCCAACTATTTACAAGAAAAGTACATGAATTTTATTAATATTTAAAAAAAACCTCCCTTCCATTAGACATATATTTAAATTTGTGGGTAACATAGATGCCCAATTGGGCAACGCTTTTTCACCTTAAGGAAAATTAACAGCATTCAGGAAATATTAACAACATTTCTAGTAATTTGACACCTCAATCATAAAAATTGGTTAAAAATGAAGGGTTTGGTGAGCTTACAAAAAACGTTATTTTTCAAGAAATTATTACAATTTGTTATACTTTCTTGAAAAATAACGTTTTCTGAGAGCTCGCAAACACCTTTACTTCAGACCAATGTTTATGATTTTATCTCTATCTTTATGAGGTCTCAAATTACTGGAAATTTTTAAAACATTCCCTGAGTGCTGTTCATTATCCTTTAGGTAAAAAATATATATATGTTACCCACAAATTTACATGCACATCTCAAGGAAGGGATATATTTTTTAATATTACTAAAATAGTGCTTACCTTGTAAACGGTTGGACCAAAGTAGACATATATTTTATATTTAGATATATTTTATAAAATAGATATATATTTTCCTTACAGGGTATTTAATTTTCTTTAATTTTAAAATTTAATAGGGAATGCAAAAAGTTGATAGTTTCCAAGTTATTTAGGAAAAAGCAAAAATTTGTACCTTTAGACCCCCCTCCCTCCCCCCACTCAAGGGCTACGGACAGGGACTTTTGATATGTTCACCTCCTAACTAGTCCAAAAAAGCTGCAAAGTAAAAAATTGTGTTCTATGCAATTCTCTCTATACCTTTTTTTGAGCATTCGTTGCCTGGACTATAAGTTATTAAGTCAAATAAATATTTGGAAATTCGAATGAAGAAACTGTCTAAGGGAATAACCTATGAGCGTTAAACGTTATTAAAAAATAAAGTGTTACTAGAAAACGTTCCACTTTCAATTATCATTTCTTTTTTAAAAGGGAATTACCTATCATTTTATACTTTTGTTTATTTTAAAACTATTTGAAAACTAATTTTTTGAAACTTAAAACCAATTATATGTATTATTTTTTATTCTATATTAAGTGGTTACTATTTTATTGTGAAAAATAACTACGTTATTGTTAACTGTATAATTCAGTCAGAACTTAATGTATAAAACAAAACATTCACTATCCAGACTAAACGTAGACTAATTATATTTTTAAAAGGCCTATGTAACTAAAACAATATTAGAATTATTACATTTGAAAATATTAAAAGGTTTAGTAGCAACCAGTAACATTGGCTACTTTAGCACAGACATTGGGATTTAATGTAAACATTGCAATTTACTTTAACAAAGATTTTGAATCGTCCGCCCATCACGCCTCGATACAATAGTTACATCTTGTGACCAAAGAGCGTTGGGCACTTCATGAAGTGTCCAGTTTCGTTGGGCCCATACTGTAATTTTCATTGAAATAATCGAGTTACACTATGTGCCCAGGCGCGTTGGGCACTTCATGAAGTTCCCGTGCTGTGTTGGGCCTTCATGAAGTGCCCAATTATAGCAAGAGGCTCCGACATATATACATAATATATAATTAATTATAATTACACCATTATACCAATTGTAATTATAACATACTTCATATAACGCATATAACAGAGAAAAAATGTATTGTACATAACATTTTAACAATAGAATAAAATTAACTTAAACACATTTTAATTATAAATAATTTACAGTAAGGTACGTCTCATTATCATGCTGATGCCTCAAACCCGTTTTAGCCATAAAACTTAGTTTTTAGTAAATTCTTATTTTTTTGAGATTTTTATTAGAAACTTGTCAATACATTGAAAACTATAAACAATAATTGAAAACGGATTGCGGCATTGAATTCGGCGTGAAAATCTGGTTAAAAATGAAGGGTCACAATGCCAACTACTTATCTGAAATAACTTACCTCATTTCAAAATGGCGGATCCAAGGTGGCGGCCAAAAAATTTACATTGGTGAAAGTTAAGAGGAAATAACTCAGCAATGACTGATGGTGGTCATTCGTCACTATCTAGCATTATTTTGAGGTTATGGGCCTATTTTATCAATTTGTAATGTTAAAATTGGTTGAAAATAAATTAATTAAAAGTACTCATATCTTGAGAACCAATCGAGATATTAAACCAACGGATTGGGGCATTGTAATCGGTAAAAAAATCTAGCTTGAAACGATGGCCACAATACCACTTATACATTTAAAAAAATATTTTGGATCCAATATGGCAGATCCAATATGGCGGCCAAAATTGGGTACCTACTCAAAATGAAGTATTAACTACCCAACAATGTTTAGGGGTATGTGGGAAAAAATAGAGGAAAACGTTAAGGGGGAACTATTATAGGACACCCGGTATAAGTATTGTAGCTCTAGGACTATTTATACTGTTAACGTTGAGTACATGTCCGAAAAACTTATGACTATAATAATTACATTGAATACAGAGTACTTTATTCTTGTTATTATTACTATATTATTTTTAATATTAATACGAAAATTTAACTTTTAAATAAATATTTTGAAACTAAGTCTACTGTTAGTATATTTTACTTCCACCGTTTACTTCTTGGTATTCGATTGATACAGAAGAATAACCAATGAATGGTTAGATATTTTAAAGACTCTCTTTGGCTGTTGCATCTCTTTTATGTAAAATGTAGCCATGAATGAATTAATGAACGAATGAAATAAAGCTTTAATCATCCAAAAATATGTACAGTTTTTTTTAAATTTCATACAATTTTTTAACTACAGTAAAAATAACATAAACATCCAAAAATTAACACAAAATAAACTTGCAATATTACAAATTAATAACGATTAGCAAATTAAATTATCTGAAAACTGCAGTACAAACAGTAAAAATGCAAAATAAACACAAAACTCACAAATAACGTTCAACAAAAATATATATTCCTTTGCGTTTAGAGTATTAAAAAAAATTTAACAGTTTTGCAATGAACAAATTAGGAGCCTCATAGGCAGACCCAGTTTTGAGGCTTCTATCACATTATATCAACTTGAAGAAAAAACAAATGGCTACCAATTTGGTTGTATTAAAATAAACAATTTGCTACAAATACAGTAAGTATGAATAGAAAAATACCCCCGTTGCAGCAGACCTGCATACTCAGCGAATTTCAAATGCAAAACAACATATTTTAATCCAACATAGCGAGATTTGACATGTTTTTGTAAGCTCCATAAGAATAACATGGGGAATGAGTATGCAGGTTTGCTGCTACAGGTATGTTTAAACTGGTTGGTTTTAATTCAATATTTAGTAGATCTGAACTAGAAGAAGCCATTCACCAAGTTTTATCAAGATATGTTGAGAAATAAGCGAAATATAGAATTTTACTTATTTCCCATAAGGTTAACATTGAGACAACGTACTGTGTTTACCACTTTCAATACTTCGGTAACCAGTGGACATAGAACATTAATTCAAAATACTAAATTGTTTGTTTTTTTAGCTGAATTCAATGGTGCCAACAAAAATTTGATAAATTTTATTTTTCTATGTGAAAAACCCAAAAAACCCATTTTTGGGGGGGTTTATCCCCCTTTACCCGCCCTTCCGGTGGTCCGATCGGGCTGGTTCACGAACTGGTCCGGGTGATTGCCACTTTACACGTCTGTACCAAATTTCATTAAGATCGAACCATATTTACGGCCGCTATCGTGTTAACAGACATATATATAGATGTCTCTATATATATATATATATATATATATATATATATATATATAAATTCAAACGAACGGTGTTTTTTGCTTCTTTGCTTCTGGGGGCCCCAAAACAAAAAGTTATCATGGTCTGGGTCTTAAGTCTTACCATGAGTACTACGGTAACAGCTTCTTCCCTATAGGGGAAATTCGCTAATAAAAAATAAGTACCCAGATTTACGATGAAAGTGTGCAAAACATTTCTTTGTTATTTCAGAATATTAATTCTGTCTGTTATTGTTTAATTGCTAAAACATGAATTAGTCGGGCAAAATTTTAAACTTCTGTTTAACAGGCTTTTATGCGCAAAGATGAATCTTTTGCAAAACCTTTGCAATGAATATTCATTTATTCGAAACAGGCGTGCGAAAACTTGAATTTTTCCTGACAACGTGATTCTTAGTACTCTAGTGTATTCATAACTAATCCCCTGCTGTTCTACACAAATAACCCCGAGTTGCTGTTATTGTAAATGTGTAACATTTAACTACGTTATGAATTATTGTTTGTAGTAAAACATGATAGGGGATTTAAATAGTTCCGTAATATAGGTCACATAATACACAATAATGAATTCGAATTTTTTTTTTGTTATAATTGTAAAATCCAACATCGTATTTTTTCTTTGTCGGTTTATCTATCGACTATGTATTAAAGCTGTCTGAAACTCATTTTTCCTTAGGAAGGTCCGAACATTTAACTTCTTAGTTATGTTAAAAACTGTCATAATCCTATCTACCTAAAACGGTCTTTAACCTAAACAAATAAAAAACCTTAATTACAAGAATAACTTGTATGTTGGAATAGCTCGGATTTATGATACATTTATATTTCTTGTAATATTCAATTGGGGTACAACCAACGCTTACATTCTAAGAAAAAACATAAAAAGAGTGGCATATCACAGGTCACCCCCATTGTAAATAAAAATCCCCAAAAACATAGCGTTTTATTTTTATTTTTAAATTGTAATACAAAGTTAAAATCTTCTGACCAAATAACTAAAAACGATATCAGTTTTTAATTATTATTTTATGTTTCATAAAAAAATTGTAATACAGGGTCTGTAATACAGGACTTTTAAAATAAAAAATTACATTGCCTGTAAAATCTGTTTCATAAAACTATCATTAAGATTAAAAAAATCAGCTGTAAAATTTCACCTGTTGTAGTATTTTGTTTCATAAAGTGTAGTGGCCTATATTACAGGCCCTGTAAAATGGGTAAAGTTTTTTATCCTTAAGACCACCATAAAAGTTTTACAATCGATAACTATTTTGTTTTATCAGTGTGATGGTGAAAGCATTTGTGGCTATTAGACTCAGGAAGTAGTTCTTAATAAATTCTTGATCAAAATATATATATTTTTTTATTCATGATGATATACAGGGTGTTTTTTATTTTACTGTGCCACCACAGGGATCTTGTAAACTGTACATCTTACAGTAAACTTTAAATGGGGGTCATTCCCTTATCTTTAAAGCCGTTTAAAAATAAGTAAATAAAATTGTTGTAAATGGTCGTCATTTTACAATATGGCGGACAACTTTGACTTTTCTGATGGAACACCCTATATTTTATGGCGTATTTGGATTCTACGCTTAATTTTAAGAACTTGTTACTCTTTAAAATTTTTTCCTTAACCCAAAAGCTAAGTAGATATAAGCCGTTAAAGTTTGATTTATTACCCATTTGAAATGCATTGTGGCCATTTTAACCGTGTCATCCCATGCTATCCTTATGAAGTACAAAACTATTCAAAATTATTCATTTACATTAGTGAATCTCGACTAAAAACTATTCGTATGATTGAATCTAAACTAATATCAGATTTTAAGCCACTTTAACCTTACCGTCATAGATATACCGACTACCAACAATAATACAATGCATTTCTTATGGGGAAAATTCAAACTTTAACTGCCGCCATACAACTTCTAAGTTGTCCGCCATATTGGAAAATGACAGTCATTGACAGTAATTTTATTTACCTAATTTTAAACCTCTTTTAAAAGAAGGGTGGGTAAAGTTTACTGTAAGATGTACAGTTTACAAGATCCCAATGATGGCACAGTTAAAAAAACCCTGTATTTATTACGAGAAATAAAAGAAACATCATGTAAGTAGTAAAGTGTTCAATAAATCACTGTGCCGCATGCTCTATGAAGTTCTAATTTTTGCTGTGTATGTCATATTTGCCTCGTCCCCAAAATGTGATTTGGAGAGGGGGTACCCCAAGTTTTCAAATGATCTTTCTATTGAGTAACCACTCATAATGAAGGGCTTAATAAAAGAAACTAAATGCCACAATTAGAGGTCAATGTAATGCTCTTAACTAAAGCAGCGAAAATTCAAATTCGCTATAAGATTGGTATTGGAAAGTACCTAAATGATATGAACATCAAAAAGCAGTTTTCAACAAAAAAAGTACTCGTATAAAAAATATGTTTAAATCTAACCTTTCAATCTTTTGTTTAGTTTAAAAGTTATTAACTGGTACGGGATTTTGGAGACGCACACAAAATCAAATTAGAACTCGTTTTATAGCTTTAACATTTTTCAAATGTGTGCTAATTACAAACCAACAAATTTGAGTTGAATCAAATTAAACATCATCTAAGTCAAGGTCAAGTTCATAAAGTGCATTTTTCTTTTATAAATATTTTTTTTCAAATCTGTTATTGATTATATTACAATGTTTCGATTACCTTCAAATTTATTTAAAAATCGCTAATCAATTAAAATGTAGTGTCTAGTGTTCCGATGAATTTTGTATTAGATATAAGTTACATCTTTCTTTATGTTTTATTTACTTTGGTGTTTAATAATAGGGACATTTTCTTTATTTCTTAAAAAAGAGTGCATCAATTATACTTAACCTAAGTTAAAAAAGTAAATAAATAAACTCCCTGAATTCTCTTGTAATACAGGTAAAAAATTCACAGGTGATTTTAGGATTGTTGAATAATTTTTATGAAACAGATGTTACAGGCATTGTACCTTTTATTCAAAAAGTCCTGTATTACAGGACCTGTATAGCAAGACTTTTTTGAAACAGCTCCTTGTTAGTGGCTGATACGAACAAGAATTATGTTCTTATAATCACTAAAACTACTTCTGGAGACCATTTCAATAACTAATAGTCATGAATACTTCCAAAGCTACTGTTCAATCTAAAAATATATCAGATACAATTTTTATGGTAGTCTAAAGAATGATAATACTGTATTCTATCTAATTTACAACACCTGTAATACAGGCAGTATTAAATCGCCTGTAAATTGATTTAAAGTTGTCAAATTTTATGAAACACATGATTGTAATATTTACCAATAATGCAGAGAAATTCCCTTTATTACAGGCCCTGTAAGTTTTATGAAACAGGACGTTTCCAGATTTTTTACCCCTCTTGTACATCGTTCTGCATTCTGTTTTAAAATTGGCGTTCTTTAATAGTCCAGGAAAAATAAATGGCCTAGCCCCGGAAATTTCTAGCCCCTATGCGTATTAACCTAAAATTCAATAACCAGATTAGGCCACCCACATTCAAAAGGGGAATACAGTTGTTTTGTAGCCAAGAAAGGCATCTCAAATTGAAAAATATCATTTATTTATAGCATTAATTAGAGTAAATTTTCGTTGAGGTTTGCTGGACTATGTCCTAGATAGTTTGATTTATGAGGTCTAGATTTATTGGCTTTCATTTGAGCTAGATACTATTTATTCGGTTTTAATTTTGGGAAGTATCTAGTCTTTTCAAAAAATTTTTAAATTTAAATTGTACTTAAAATGTTATTATTTTCTATATTATTCTAAAAAAAATAGTCGGACCCATTCAATTATCTTATTGAAGCTAACTACTTTTTTGCGTTGTATAACAATGAAAATTCATCGATAATATAATTTCGAGACAAATGTACAATTCTCAAAATTTCCAACTATTGTATGTACAAATTACTGCTGTATGATGTATGGTGTAAACAAAGAACAAATATGAAACAAAAATACCCCCGTTGCAGCAGACCTGCATACTCAGCGAATCTCAAATTCAAAACAATATATTTTAATCGAACATAGCGAGATTTGACATGTTTTTGTAAGCTCCATAAGATTAAAAAGGGGAATGAGTATGCAGGTTTGCTGCTACAGGTATGTTTAAACTGGTTGGTTTTAATTCAATATTTAGTAGATCTGAACTAAAAGAGGCCATTTACCAAGTTTTATCAAGATATGTTGAGAAATAAACGAGATATAGAATTTTACTTATTTCCCATAAGGTTAACATTGGGACAACGTACTGTGTTTACCACTTTCAATATATCGGTAACCAATGGACATAGAGCAGTGATTCAAAATACTAAATTGATTGTTTTTTGAGCTGAATTCAATGGTGCCAACAAAAAAAGATAAATTTTATTTTCTATGTAAAAAGCTAAAAAAAAAACATTTTTGAGGTGTTTGATCCCCCTTAACCCCCCCTTCCGGTGGTCCGGTCGGGCTGGTTCACGAACTCGTCCAATCGATTACCACTTTACATGTCTGTACCAAATTTCATCAAGATCGGACCATTTTTACGGCCGCTATCGTGCTAACAGACACACACACACACACACACACACACACACACACACACACACACACACACACACACACACACATATATATATATAAATTCGAACGAATGGTGTTTTTTGTTTCTGGGGGTTGCAAAACGAAAAGTTATCATGGTCTGGGGCTTAGGTCTTACCATGAGACCTGCGGTAATAGCTTCTTCCCTATAGGGGAAATTCGCTAATAAACGATGTTCATAGGTTTATATGATTTCATATGCTTTGAATATAATTTATTTATATAGTTGTTATTTGTAAGTATTCATGATACGCATCAACATACTTAATCATACATCAATCATAAAACAAAAAATAGCGGCATAAACCTTTACGATACAAGTGAAAATCGAATTCTCTTAAAAACAAATGATCCATTTCCAACCACACTTAACAAATATCGAGAGGTTTCAATAAAGCCGGTGAACCAGTGAAAATCAATTACCTCGGGATATGAAGCCCCCCACGAGCGCTTTGTAGCCGCTGGTCACATTGTTCACCAAATACGGTGCGTACACAAAAATTAAATTATTAGGTTTAAAAAAAACTCAACTGCCCGTCGCCATGAGCCTAGGCGGCGATCTAAAGACAGCGAGATACCGTAGCGGCAATAGTCACATAGGTCAGCCAGCGGTGACCTCTCATGTCGGAACAGGAGTCGCCCGCCGCGCCGCTGGGATCGAACCGGCGAAACCTCCATTCGGGACAGGATTGTCAGTGCTATAGTGAATTTACATTATTCAAATATTTAAAATCGAGATTCCCTAATAGTTAAGCTGTTAGGACAGTCTAATCTTTAAAAAAAGTTATAAAATTATTCCTTCGCTCAAAAACAATTTCTGAGTTTATGGCTTTAAGGGATTTAAACAGCATATCAGTTAAATGAACATTTAGAAAATCATAACATTTAAATCTATAATGCGTTTCCTTCATTAATAATAAACATCTTCACATCAAACAAATGGGTTTTCTGTTGCGTCCAAGTACTAGTTACAGTTAAATCCAGTTACAGTTAAGTTACTAGTTACATCCAGTTACTAGCTTTAGGTAAGTTCAATTAGGAGAGGGCAGCGAGAGTGCTGCTCATTCGCGGGGTTAATGGTGAACTAAGTCCTCGACACCAGCTAGCCAGCGCTCGACACCAGCTGAGCGCAACATTAGAAAATACCTCTGTTTGATTCTTCTCTGTGATCAAACACACTCTTTAAGGAAAATTTATACAGTTCTTCATATTTCAAATACAACTGTCAGTTATCTGAATAAGTTAAGAAATATTTGCGGGAAACCATAAACTAGTCCATACTAGCAGTTGCCCGTGGCTTCGCTCACGATAAAAATTGTAACTCCCTGCTGACTAAATGAATATAGGACCACATACTGAGTTTATGATTACACAAATAAGATACAAAAACGAATGATAACTAAACTAAATCTAACTTTTATATAGTACATATAATCAAAATAATCAATTAACAAAACAACCATAAAACCATTATGAAAGTAACAAAATTGTAAATCAGCTGTATCCGTATGTGAAGCTTGAACCATCTGCTTGTTGAATGAACATTGAAAACTAAACAAAAGATCATCCATTCCATTTACTAAGGAGAACTTATAAACTTCGACCTCGCCAAGACCCCTTAAAAGTTTGAATAAAAAAAACGTTCTTAGCGGATGCTTACGCCATAAAGAACGTCCATGCAAAGGTCCAAGGTTGTAAGACAAGTGGTTTGGGCTGTGCAGTGATAGGTCAGTGGTATTGGACAAATGTAAAGAAGGTAAACTTTCATTAATCAGAAAGATGTTTTCAGGAATCTGCAAAGACCGCACGTCTGCTGCGTCTGGAGTTATTCTATTACTACCCCCCGCAGAAGGTATTTCTATTTGGCCTCCCTGTACTATACATGCGGGCAGATTCAGCGCCCCGCCGACAAAGCCCTCAAGTGTGTCACTGCCCTAGGAAAGCTTACGCCCAATATCGTCAGATATGCTCGCATGTATGGTATTGAGTGGCACTTAGGCAGGATATAAATACCCCCGTCGCAGCAGACCAAGTATACAGTTTTCTGTTTCATGAAAGTATATGTACGTAAAACGTAGAATTTTTCCCTTGATTTAATGTCAAAAAAAGTTCTAAGGTTTTTAGGGTCTATCTTGAACGAAAAAATACCCCCGTTGCAGCAGACCTCCAGACTATGCATGACCTTATTTTATTTCTTCCATAAGAATAACATAGGGAATGAGTATGCAGGTCTGCTGCAACAGACGTACAGACATTTTGTGGTTTTAAAACAATATCATGTGAATCTGAACCATAAAAGCCACATATAACAAGTTTTATCAAGGTGTGTTGAGTAGTAACCGAGATATAGAATTTTCTTATTTCCCATGAGGATAAAATAGGGACAATGTGCTGTGTTTTCCGCTTTAAATATCGTTCAAATGGTGTTTTTTGCTTCTGGGAGCCCCAAAGTGAAAAGTTATCATGGCCTCGGGCTTAGGTCTTGCCATGAGACCTATGGTAATAGTTTATTCCTTTAAGGAAATGCGTTAATTCCGTCAATGAAATTTGCTAAAAGACAAAAGCAAAGTCTTTTTCTAATGATGTACATAAAATAAATGGTTTAAATTAGCTCTTTCAATAACAGCTGTTACAGGGAAGAAAGGTCTAAATTATCTCTAGTCAGTGATTTATTTTATGTTCTATTCCTGACAGCTGATTTGACATACTACTTTTTTTTGCTTTTTACATCTGTTTAGATATAAACAGTTCATCAATTATTTTGTATTCTGCCACAACTTAAACTTGGTCGAGATAAAATAAAATCGTGTTTTAGGATTTTGCAGTTTGATTTCAAAAGTACTTGTGATTTAATAAATTGCCTAAAAATATCAAACATTTTATACTTGATGAGTAGATTCCATGAGCAAATGGATTATGTACGAAAACTAACGATGGATTAAATGCTACTTTTATATAGTACATAAAAAAATAAATATTATAAACCAAAACATAAAACTGAATGAAATCATTAAACATCTGTAACGACGAATCCATCAGTGGAGGTAACTACCATCTGCTTGGAACTCTGAAAATGTAAACAAAACATCATCCCCTTTAATTATTATGGGGAAACTTGGTTGAAATCAAATAAAACTCGGTTTTTAGAAGCTTGCTATTTAATTTAAAAAAGACGTACGCTAGTTTTAAGTCGTCTAAAGCCTTCTCATATGTGCATACTACACAGGAAAAAAGTTTCAGCCATAACAGTACTCTAGTTTTTGCGTGAAAAGCGGTCTAAAGTGTGATGTTGAACGTTACCAACACACATCGTGACATAAATTGAGAAAAGGCTTGATTCCGATTCTCTGACCTTCAAAACGCAAAAATAACCGAAAATTTCATAATTCTAAGCAATGTACAGACAAAACTCTAATTTTATTTATATAGATAGAAGATAGTTCATAAGAAAATTTAGAAGAGAAAATACGGAAATTAGAGTTTTAGGTTTATAAGAATTTACTTGGTGTACAAGGCAATAAGTAACACTAAATTAGTAACAGTAATGAACAAACTAACCACAAGAGTCACGATCACACAGGAATAGCTTTATTACGTTTGATTGTTATTAGTTTTAAATAAATTTACTTAATTTAAATAAGAAAATAAACGATTAAGTATGTTGAATCACTGCTCTACCCTTCGGTTACTGAGATATCCGTAGTGGAAAAACAGTGCATTGTCCCAATGTTAACCTTATGGAAATAAATGAAATAGTATATCTCGCTCATTTCTAAATATATGTTAATGAACTTGATGTCATCTATTTGAGATCTATAAAATGTCGCCAAATACCCCTATATTTATATTTCGGTAACAGAAAACCTGCATAACTATTTCCCATGTTATCCTAGTGGAGAATGTTTAAGTGTGCTCATCTATTATCGACTATCCATCTATGTTCTCTCATTCCATATATATTATTTCATTTCAGTCTTTGATAGAATAATTTATTTGCACATTTAAAATTTAATCAGATTGCCGGTCTGTTGCTTCGGGGATATCATAAGGTTTCACGTTGACCAAAGCTATAAAGTTTTGGGTTGGTTAACATAAGTTTTTAAAGAAGAAACTGGACTGATAACTTCAGTTCAAACATACATCCACGCAATATTCCAAAGTTTCTCTATTTCGCATTTCACATTGAAATCATTAGAGTAACAGCTAGTCGAGCAGCCAAGCCCAAAAAAACTGTTTGCAAATAAACGTTATTTTTTAATTGCTACAATCATAATAAATAAATTAGGTCAACACGACTAGAAATTCTACCTTTTTTGGCTTTCCACCATACTTTTGAATCACCTTGTATATTTTATTGGCAGCATAAAACGATGATGTTCAGTTTAAAATAATTTTTGTTTTGTTTTTTAATACCGAATTATTTTAGCCTTATTGACGTCAGAAGGGATAAAATGTCCAATCACAACAAATTTTCGACGACTTGAACCTTAAAAAAAATTCAGTACAGACCATATGGAGATAGCTATTCTGTTACCTTTGTTTGGATTCCACACAGCTGATCAGATGTTTATCTGTTTACATTTTCGCTTCTGTCAAAGCAAATGTTATTTTCAAACAACTTTTTCGCACTTTTTCGAGTTATATTGCCTAAATTAAAAATCTAAAGACGTTACATGAATCTGCACAGAGAGTCTTATGATGTATAATATGTGGGGGTAAGTTTTAAAATAAAAAATGAATAAATTAGGTCAACACGACTAGAAATTTCACCTTTTTGGCTTTCCACCATAATTTTTAATCACCTTGTATATTTTATTGGCAGCAAAAAACGATGATGTTCAGTTTAAAATAATTTTGGTTTGTTTTCCGATACCGAATTATTTTAGCCTTATTGACGTCAGAAGGGATAAAAACTGGTAACACGATGACTTAAGTACCGCGTTATTGTCGGCATCAACTAAGCGAATAAGTGAACATTCGCTTAGTTGATGCCGCCTGTGGTATATTATCTTAGAGCCGATACAAACTCAAAAGAATGTTCAGGAGAATACTTGACACAGGTTCACACATTAATACGAGTACTTTCAAGGTACCCATCCCCTCTTTTGTACATTATATTATACATCAATATCAGTGTAAGCCCTGTAACGTTTATCGTACTGTTCCACGGGCTGACATGCTTGTCCGCACATCTGCGCCGAGATGCAATACATCACCGCGTCACGTCACAGTCACTGTCACTGTCGTCTTCTCTCTCCAAACCTGTTACAAACTTTCCTTACAATATCAGCTTTCCTTCCTGCTACACTTGGGTGTTTAACTTGAAGATTATATACAGTTATTACATTCCTATCAAGTCAATGGGTGTTTTTAATTAAAGTGATGTTCGGATCTTACAGTATGAAGAAAACATAGTTTATTCACAGGGCGTTGATTACAACACTTCATGTTAATTTATACTTTATAATTTACTGTTAATTTACTTTATACTCTTGTAATAGCGACCTAGCCAGGTAAGAATTCTAAGCCAAGTGTGAATGAGAGATGAGTGTAGGATGATTGTGGCAGGATCTTGTAGTCTTGTTGCGCGGGGAACGCCGATTACGTGGGCTTACATTACACACGATAAGATGTTCAAGTAGAAGAGATGTGTTCAGGGAAGAAGAATAGACTTGACTGGTTGGCCATGCGGTTGGCGGTTGTTTCCATCAATCGATATACACAAATGTCGATGGTGGAGATCGTGCTGAACCTCATAGTCATATTCGTAGTTTGAGCGCACGAGACGTTTTATATGTATATATATATATATATATATATATATATATATATATATATATTTATTTGTTAATATTATTTTAAAAATAAAAACCAGTGTACCCTGTTTTTTCAAAAAATTTTTACATGCATAATAAATAAACTTGACAAAAATAGGGTACACTGGTTTTAATTTTTAAAATAGTATAAATAATAAAAGTAGCCCTTCATAGTGAACAAGAAAATCCATGTATATATATACCGGGTGTCCCATAATATCCCCCCCCTAACTTTTCCCTATATTTTTTCAAATACCAATTCCACACCACCCCCAAACATTACTGGGTAGTTAATACTTCATTTTGAGGGGGTACCCAATTTTGGCCGCCATCTTGGATCTGCCATTTTAAAATGAGGTAAGTTATTTCAAATATGAAGTTGGTATTTTGACCCATCACTTCAAACTAGTTTTTTACGCCAAATTCAATGCCGCAACCCGTTTTTAGCTATAACGTTTAGTTTGTGAAAAATTCATATTTGTTGAGAGTTTTATTAGAAACATGTCAATATCTTGAAAACTAAACGCTATAGCTGAAAACGGGTTGCGGCATTGAATTCGGCGTAAAAAGCTAGTTTGAAATGTTGGGTCACAATACCAACTTCATATTTGAAATAACTTACCTCATTTCAAAATGGCGGATCCAAGATGGCAGCCAAAAAATTTACATTGGTGAAAGTTAAGTGTAAATCACTCAACAATGGCTGATGGTGGTTATTTGACACTATCTAGCATTATTTTATGGTTATGGTCCTATTTTATCAATTTGTAATGTTTAAATTGGTTGAAAATAAATAAATTTAAAGTACCGATATCTTGAGAACCAATTGAGATATTAAAAAACGAATTGCGGCGTTGTAATCAGTGAAAAAATCGAATTCGAAATGATGGGTCACAACACCACATTAACATTTGAAAAAATTATTTTGGATCCAATATGGCGGATCCAAGATGGCGGCCAAAATTGGGTACCCCCTTAAAATGAAGTATTAACTACCCAAAAATGTTTGGGGGTGGTGTGGAATTGATATTTGAAAAAATATAGGAAAAAGCTAGGGGGGGGACTATTATAGGACACCCGGTATTTACTACGAACTAAGAAGGAAAATAAGGATTAGCCAAGACATTCAAACATTTAGAACAGTTAGATTAGTGTAAGCATTTTCATAGAAGCAGTTACTGTCAATAAAACGCAGTACGATCGTATGTGTATACATAACGTAAAACAGGAACCACTTTATATTTACTTCGAACAATGAAGGATAATAAGGATTAGTATAGACATTCAAACAGTTAGATTAGTATAGATATTTTATAGAAGCAGTTACTGTCAATAAAACGCAGTACTATCGTATGCGTATCCATAAAGTAAAACAGGAACCACTTTATATTTTCTACGAACTATGAAGGAAAATAAGGATTAGTATAGACATTCAATCAGTAATAACAGTAAGATTAGTATAGACAGAAGCAGTTACTATCAATAAAACGCAGTAAAATCGTATGCATATACATAACGTAAAACAGGAACCACTTGATGTATATAAGTTGTAAATGGATGAGCTCGGTTTCAACATATAGTTGTGTATCATTTACATAGCTAAACGAGCTATACTATTATTATTTCATTTCAAACAGAAGCCTTAATTATAAAATTTGAGCCATTAGTTTGAAATAGGCCTTTGATCATAAGTATTATTAACACCTAAAAGTATATTAAGTTTTTCATTGTAAGAAAAATAACTCGCCTTACGGCTCGCCCCAGACCCCCGGTGTGTCTCC